>OY728140.1:1041783036-1044362560 GCA_963277665.1 Viscum album | reverse complement strand
AGATAAGAAAATAAAGCGAAATAAACTCATTCAAAACACCATTCCATCCCTAGAACAAGAATCGAGGGTATCTCTCCATATTTAGTGAACTTGAGAAGAAGCATTGTGGGAGAAACTCATAAAATAAAATAAATAGGAGAAGAAGAGAAAAATACAGAAGAAGAATAAAAATAAAACTAATATATATTTAAAATGTTACAAATTTTTACAAAATACAAATTCCACCTTAGCCTCTGAAAAATGGATAAATCATGAAATGGTATAAGGGACACATATTTATAGGGATAAGGGGTGAATAATTAACACTAAATATATTTAATCTCAAAATTTACGATTATTTTTCCATGTGTGGAGAGAGTTATATCCATTTCAATCCGACAATTTATTCTATCCAGTCAGCTTCTCCATATTTCAAACTTCCGAATTATCTTAAACTAATGACCATGAAAATGACCTATTCCCATATTATATCCTTCATTAATGTTCTTTCAAAACTTCTTTTGTATCTACCCACTAAATTTCAGAGTAATTGGCTTTCTCAAGTAAGAGTTATGAAATTTTTATTAAATTTTACATTTTATGGATAAAGGTTCTAGGAATATTTCTTAAAAATATTCCATTAAAATTCCTCATTTATTATATAATAACCCTAAGAAATTTATTTTACAAATGATCCTCTGAGTCCTCATTCCATTCTAGGTTGAATAACCTCAATTAGAGGTGTATAGACCGAGTTGTTCTTCCGTTATGGTGGTGAGATCCACACTATCCCCTATAATATTTTCTAAATTCATTGATTTTTTTGGGCCTCCATTTGTTCTAATTTGTTTTTGGTCCTAAAGAAAATGTTGAAAAATAAATAAATCAATGAAAATAAAAAAAATAATCACTCAAATTGGATTAATCTTTAAAAAATTATTCCCAAAATACCCTTGTGGTAAAAATCTGTAAAGAATCCAGAATTATGCACTTTTCACCATTTTGATCAAAACACACTTTAAATAAAAAACTAATGCAATAATCTCATATTGATAAATTTATTTGGATTAAATAATTGAAGTTGATATAAAAAATGAGAAAAATATTAACTATATTAGTTACCCCACACTTAAATCATGCTTGTCCTCATACAAAAAATCTCAATATGGAATTTAGAGGGCACCAATGTCACTAATATTCAAATTCCAAAATAAAAAAAAATCAATGTGTAATAAAACTTTTAAAATATCCACCTAAAATATCAATTTAATTCTAATTTTTCAAAGAATCAATCAATTCGTGTATTTTTCTTTTCCCCTTTGAAAAATGATGGAACTTCCCCTTTCGTTCATTTAAGCTCCTCGATTCATTACTATTAAACATGTCAAGTAATGATTTACATAACTATTGATTCTTTTCTCTCATCACTCATTATAAAATTAATGTAGAGTTATTCTCATATCATTAGAACATGATCCTTATCCATAGGCTTGTAAATAAACTAATTTCTTCACTTTGTAAAGAAAAAAGGCATATAAAATTATGAGGACTTTTCAATAGAGGTTCAAATTACTCTGAGGATTAAGGTAGGTAGGATTTGATGCTTTAAAAATTAAGGTTCAATGAGGAGGTTTATATTTTAAGTACAATTAATGATATTAAAAGTTTAATGAAATTCTACCCTTCAAATTAGCAACTCCCACTTCCCCAATCTCAATGTAAAGATCATGATCAGTTTAAACATAATGAAGGATTTGTAAAACCTATTGATTTTTTTTAATTTTTTAATGTTATTATTAGATCAAACCTCACATCCATTACCTAACCCACATACGATAAAATATCATCGGTCTAGAAAATGTTTATTTTTGGCTTTCCCAAATCAGAACCCATTTTTTTCTCTTTTTTTTGTTTTTTTTCTATTTTTTTATTCAAGAGGTGCAAGGAAATAAATAATAAAATGAATTAATCTAATGACCTTTCTTGTTACCCAAACTAGTATCACACACTTCTTACTTCCAATTTAAATCATCTCTTCTACCATGATTCCCTTCACCCCCACACTTCAACTTTAAAATATGATGCAAATACCAAGAGTAGGGTAGGATTAGATAAAAATAAAATGAAACAAGGATCATTCCTATAAAAGTCATTAATGGATTCTCTATCCTAAAGAAGGATTAATATAAAGGTGATATTTAAAGATAAGTGATTTTTAAAAGATGACTCAATCATTTTAAATGTGTTTTTTCATATTCATAGATTTGAAAAGTTCAAATTCCAATTTTGTTTAGTTACATGTCCCAAGATCACTCAAGAAATATAATCAAGATGAAATAGAAAGTACTTGGTACAGAAATACTCTTAGGAATGAGACATATGATATTGGAAAATCACTTAAGGTGTGATTAATAATTAAAAATAAATTCACATGAATTTAATAAATTCAAATAATAATAAATTATAGGAAAATTTCATTTACATGAATCAATGAATTTATTAATATCATGAGTCCTCTTTTCAATATCCATTCTTTTCTTAAATTGTCAAATTATATATTTTAATTATTAAATTTCATTAAAATTGAAATCTAAAACATGGAATCACTGAATTCCTTGGAAATTCATGTCTCTTAGATAAGTCAAGTAAAGCATGAATTCAAGTGTGGGCCTGTAATTTTTCATTTAATGTTCAAAACATGTTTTGGAAAAAAAATTTAAGGAGTTTAAAATTTTAAACAATAAAAATGAACTCCATTTCCCATGAATCATATTCCTTATCTTCCACTATTTGAGGCTTCCTTTTTTACATTTATGAACCCAAAAAATAGAATGACTCAATTAAGAACAAGGATCATGTCATTAAAGCTCAAAATGATAAGGAGGATTGGGATTAATTCTAGACTACATATAATTGAAATCTAAATTCCTAGAAATCATATAAAGATAAATCTTGGTATGATCCCCCAAGTGGGACCTGAATTTTTGCTACCTACAGAGGGCATTACCTAATCTTATCCAAATTCTGATGGTGGTTGGGGATTCTTTGACATGAACCACCACATTTGGATTTTACCAGCATCCACTTATTTGTTTTTTAGGAGAATACCATGTATATAGTATAATAGATCTTCTCCGTTTTCAATGTCATACCAATTTCATGGTGGAGGTAGTATGAAGTATGAAACCTCTACCTCATTTGTTTCTACTTGTGAAATGTCTTCTTCAAAATCTAGTTGTTTCTATAGATATGATTCATGAAAAGAATAATCAAATATAGATTCAAAATTTAAATTTGATCTGTTAATTTCAAAATGTTCCCTTTTACTGTAGTCATATTTTAGATTTGGTTCTTCAGACAGATCCACAAGGATCTCTTCTTTTACTCCCTCTATTAAATGTTTAATGTCTCCAGGGAGATCCATGTGTACCTCAATAGATGCATCTTATTTTTCATCATCTTCATCTAGGGATTAGTATGAGCTGGTCGAATATGAAAATTTAAAACTATTAGAGGTGATACTCAAATTAGTTTAAATAAAATCAAATGTGTTTAGTTCAAGAATGTATTATCTCCCTAAGGTGGTTCGACTTGAATTTATTTTTCAATGAGAAGTTCCTATTAGAGTTAATCATCGATGGGTGGATGTAGGTAGTCAAGATCCTCCATCGTTATATAAAATTCCACCACTTGGGTGGTGTCTTCCTTTAAGGGTGCTGACTCTTCTTATTTTAAATCTTTAAGAAGTTTAATTAGTTCCTCACATTCATTCCAGAATTCATCTAGTTCTTTTTGATCTCCCTCATGTAGCTCAGAAGGAAAGTCCTTTTAATTTATATCTCCTTGAAATTGTAGAGCAAGGATGAATTAATCTTCAAGAATATCCTATTTTACTTCCTCAAGTTCTTAAAATAAAAAAACCAGTGGGGTAATTTCTTCCACAGATTGCTCAGGTTCATGATTTAGTTTAGGATCGAGTTTCTCTATTATTTCTTGAACATTGTCAAATGATATTTCCATTTTTCTCTCCAAGTCATATAGAGTATTTTACATTCCTTCCCCCTAGACATTTAGATCACTATAATAAATTTTTGGTTATTGATGTTGCACATGCGATTAATCTTACCATGCATAATAATTTGAATTTAAATACATCATTGAAAATGGTTTTTTTTTCATAAAGAAAAATATGAAAAATATTTACAAAAAATTTGAATTTATAAAATGTGATTGAAAAAACTACTTAGCTCCCTAGAAACGAATCTAGTTTTGAAGCACTCCTATCATACAATGTGGAAAAAGAAAATTATTTTTCTAATCTATCACAATGGCTGACTAGAGTCATCTCACATAGAGAGTGTCGTAGTCGGTTCAATCACTAATTTCAAATTCACCTAGTCGATTTTTTATTTATTTTTATATTATTTATGAAAATATCAGTTTGGGGATGTTTTGGAAAACATGAACTTAAAATAATTATATGAAATATTGAAATCAAAATGAAAATTAATATAGAATGAAATTAGTGAAGAAAGGTCTTGGTCATAAGGTTGGATATCATGAGTTCATTCATTATTTATTTAATTTTTAAATTCAGTTTGATAATTCATTTGGTGAAAACTCATTAATGAATTACTTTTCATTTATTTATTGAGTGTTTTGTTTTAGAATGACTTCAACACACCAAACCACACCTCCTACAATACTATATTAGAAGAATATATCAACTGAGAATGTTATTCCTAAAAGAACCAACTCCACTATATGCCATCTCATCTTTTTGGGAAACAACAACTCCACCGTAAGAAGGGTTTTCCCAAAAAGATGAAATAGAATATGGTGGATCTGGGGCTTTTAAGAATAACATTCTCGGTTGATGTGTTATCCTAATTGACTATTAGAGGAGGCGTGGTTTGGTCTTCTAGAGGCATGATAAAATCACACACTCAATAAATCAAAGAAAAGTAATTAATTTATGAGGTTTCACCACATGAATTATGAAATTAAATTTAAATAAAAAATAAATAATGAATGAACCCATGATGTTCTACCTTAGGACTGAGACCTTTCTTCCCTAATTTCATTATATATTAATTTACATTTTGATTTCAATATTTCATTGCATTATTTTAATTCCATGTTTTACCAAACCTCCCCAAACCTATATTTACATAAATAATATAAAAAAATTAGACTAGGTGAATTAGAAATTAATGATTGAACTGAATGTGATGCTCCTCAACTGAGATGACCCTGGTCATCCGCTATGCACTATTATGAAAGTAATTTTCTCTTTCCATGACCTACGATCGGCGTGCTTCAGGAATACATGAAACCACCAACCAATGAAAGGTTTATTATGAAATACTTGTCATAATCCCTACATGTAGAATCATTTGAGTTGTATGAAATTAAAATATGAAACAACTATGTATTGGTAGAAAGACTTTAAAGTACATAGCATTTGAGTCCCTATCATGTGATGTTAAAACGTATGGTCCACCCTTAAGGACATTAAACTTATTAGAGTTGTCCAAACTATGGGTACTATGGCCTACATGATATCCAGATCTATACAAATGAAATATCATTTCCTCATATATGAGATAGATTCGCTTGTGGATTCTTTATTTTCTTTTCAAAGAACTATGTATTTATTGTTTCTCATTCCTTTTATATATATAGGGGATTATATGACTTCTACTCTAGGATCAATGACTAATTATGAAAGGAATATATAATTGGTGGCACCCTT
Source organism: Viscum album (assembly GCA_963277665.1). Taxonomy (NCBI): domain Eukaryota; kingdom Viridiplantae; phylum Streptophyta; class Magnoliopsida; order Santalales; family Viscaceae; genus Viscum; species Viscum album. The sequence goes on along the minus strand of OY728140.1, from coordinate 1,044,356,826 downwards.
TTCACAACAAAATTCAAAATTCCCCATATAATATAAATTTATAACCATTCACTTGATTATATTAGGTCTTTTTATACTTAGAACAGAGACAAGGTGATCACACATAACATGTGGACAAGAACCATGGGAAGCCACATATACTTAATGTATAACATTAATCTATATGATAACCATCCGCATAGATTGTTATTAAACTATGAGGTGAAATTCCATCATGTATGACTCTAAAAAACATAGAGTGATCCATTTTACATGGCCTCTTTCACCCTATGTGAGTGATCTATCGATGTAGAATTCTTTGATACATGGTAAACTTGTGCCTTATATCATAAATCCCCCCCTATTACTCACTTATAAGATATAAATATGAAAGGAATTATGCATTAATTAAGAACCACATACTGGTTTGATTCCCATCTTGGTGGGATATGTATCTATATCCATGTACATTACAATGGACATATATTTCATCTTCTTAATTAAAATATTATAACACCCCCACCCATGTATGAACCAGATGTACACATGATATTTCAACATATATTCTTTCATTTATGGACATGTTCTTATAGTAGCATTCCCCTTCCCCTGTATATGAGTTATATTTTTGTAGGGAACTATTTTCTTTAACAACTACATGTGGAATTATTCCTATCCTTTTAGGATATATAAAAACAGCCATGTCCCCTAATTTTGGTCCCAACCACAATAATAAAAGTAATAATAAACCTTTTGTGTTTTCCTCCCTATGAACGAGCCTAACACGTGAAAGGGACATCATATATAAGAACTATTTGTGGATATATTCATGAAGTATTTGAAAACATAGAGATACCTTGGTATATTATTTAGGGCCCAACCATAGGTTCATATCTGTTACAACCTTACCTATTTCTTGGTCTCTATCAAAAGAAGTCTCCTATATTAAAGAATCTAAAGATACACCCACCAGTGAAATCCTCTCCTAATATTAGAGAAAATCATCTTCATAATAATGTCAATATCTAGAGATCTTGCACATGAATGATAGTTTAAAACATCTCTTTTGATGATTAACACACCCCTTTTCTGAATATATGGGTCACACCTGTGTATAGGAATCTCTCTTAAATAAATACAAGTGTCATGATCCCTATTAGCATAGAATATTCCATGAAATATAGATTCTCTATTTTAGGCCTACCCATAATCCTAAAAAATAATGACACCTCTATCTATTCCCATTTTATGAGCAAGATCTAAGTAGGGGTTTATGGATTTTATCCATGGATTTTGTCATTATAAAATTATGGTATAAAATTTCCCTTTCACCTTGATGTGCTAGCCACTATTTCCTCACTAATTGGTCCTGAAATAAGGTGAACCCCCTTTCCATTTCTTCTATATATGTGTATGATATTTGATAGGGTCATACTCTCCCATAAATATATATTCCTTGGTCTTTGGTATCATTGGATATGTAGCAATGATCATATATCCTAACCCAAGCTAAGGAAGAGATTTAAACCCCCCTCTTAACTTTGTGTTGGAACCTCTATGAAGATACTTTAATTTTCTGGTGGCCCTATACTAAGGTAGGAATTACATCACATTCATGTATATGAGTCAAATTTTTTTAGAGGAAACCTCAAGAATACTGTGAAAACTTAACCAAAATATCCCCTAACTATATATGAATTCGATATATTAATGGATCCATAAAATAATAATGTGTGGATTGATTCTTATCTCCTTTTGATATATAGTGACACCAAGATTCTCTATCATAGTTCCATAAAAAATTTTAAAATATGTATCTCCAATTTCATTCTATTTATGAGATAGTTCTACATAGAGGGTTTTCTTAAAAAAAGGAGTTACATGTGGCTTAATTATTTCCTCACCCAAATTGGCTTAGCCATAGAAACTGTAAATTCCATCGACCTATCTTGATTCCTAATAAAATAATACACTAATCATGATATGTCAAATTATATTTCATTGCTAAAGAGGTTTTCATCCATCTCATGAAAAAATATATTTTTCTTTACAATTTAAATTGGAAAATAACCTCACCCTTTGTATTAGTCATATCTATACAATAATTTAAAAAAATGCTTCTGCCATTTTTATACCCATGATTAGATAAGTCATCCTCCATTTTTTTATCCCTAATTTTCATGCTCCCAATAAGAAACACATTATGAGTTATTCTATTACTACCACTTGTTTCTCACACCAACTATGACTCACATGATCTATGAATATTTTTCTAACCACCCAATTTGGTGTAACTAGGAGAATCATAACAAACATTGAGACATCATGGGTCCACCTTATCAGACCTAAAACTACAAATAATGGTATAGTCCTAAAGGTTTTCTCTAAATCAATATGAACTATATCTATATAAAGCACCCCATAATATTACTAATTCTCTATAACACCATGAACAAATAAAATGACCATACACATTTTTCTAGACATTTGACATTAAACTATGTTGTATGTTGTCCTCACCACAACACCCTAAACTATGTTAAACTTCATGAAAATTGTGTCTATGTTGTATAAAACTAAAAAAATATACCATTAACCATTATAACTCCATACCAAAGGATCATAATAGCATGACTATTATCGAAAGAGGTTCAAGATACTTTTTAATATTTCAATGAACCTCAATCAATAAATCACACTTCATGTCTTGAGTGTCTAAAATTAAAGTAATCCCTCTATGAAACTTGGAAAATAATGATATGCTTAAATAGATCCTCTTTATGACTATGAATATAATCACTTTCCACTTTCATATGATCCTGATACCTATCAACAAGAGCTATATATACCTTAAAAAAATGACCTCTGATCCCTAGGATCCTTGAAAATATTATAGAGGAGATCATTACCTAAGTGTGATTCATATGTGTCATATTTTATGTTTTCCGATAACATTACTCATGATTTGATATCCTTGATGACTAATTTAAAACACATTCATCCCCCACTTGAAAGGAAATTGGAGTATTGTTAACATAGGTAGCCCTAATTAGGCACATGAGCCTCATCCCGATTGGTGAAGATTCCCAAGTACATCCATGAGACCCAGGATCAAATCTGAGTGGAGGAATATTTCTGGATTACTATAGTAGTAATATAGAAGGTATTGTAGTAGGTACTATATTAGTACTATATAAGGCATCATAGTAGGTACTGTTCGATACTGTAGCAACCAGAACTATTCTTCAATTTCAGCTTTTGGGGCACTAGTTTGGTCCTTGAGCCCTTCATGACCTTCGGGCTAGTTCGGTATTTGGGCCACCTCAGGAACTTCCAGCCACAAGTTTTACTGAAAATTTACAAGGCATACTCTTCAAAGGAGAATGCTCCAGATAAAGATTTCAAGAAGGCACATTCACTCGAGCAAAGCTAACCGATTTGGAAGATAGTGTATGACACCTTTCATCGGGACTAGCCTGTGTATCTCTGCATAGGATTTATTTTCTGAATATCTATGTGAAGGTGGAGAGATGAAATATTTATGTATTCGATATAGGGGAGAATTTACAAGTAGTTATAGTCTATATGAATTCCTTTAAGACCTTTGGGTCATGTAATGTGATGAAGACTACGATCCATGCAGTGGTTCCCCTTCAACCCTTAAAAGGGGGATAATCAAAAATGAATAAAAATTGAAGTCCTTTGGGACAATCTAGTGTTATCCCTAATTAGGTATTTATGTTCCATGTCTCCATTATACTTGGTTCATGCATGATGATCATAAACTGTGTTCAATTTGGTCAAAGTTGTACAACCTAAAACTATGGCCTATGATGGCCTAAATCACAAGACCCTAAATTTAAAGTGAAATAGAAACAAAACTTGCCCTATTTAAAACCTTTAAAGGTCTGTATAAACAAAATTCAAGTCTTTTCTTTTTATTATATTTATCTCTAGGTATTTTGGAAAGGTTATATTGAAAATAGAAGAAGATAAAGGATCATAGGTTCTACCTTATGGACCAACACAAATATAATCTAGGATCACTGGTCTCCTCTAGTCCATTAAAATGTGAAGTAAATTATTTTTACAGACCCCTTTTCTTTGATAATATGTTTATTACATTGAAATATAACATATAAGGTTACCATAGCTTGTATTCATATATCTATTCCCCAAATACAACTTCATTTCCCATGAAATTGAATATATTAAAATCCTTTATTTCCCTTTGAAATTAGTGTTTACATATTCAAGGGACCCTCTGTAAGACAATTCCTGAGTTAGATCTATATAGGACCCCTAACCTATCAACTAGAGTTTTCTTTACTTATAAAAAAGAACACTAATCCCTATGAGGTTAGACAATATTACAAAGGAGCTCTTCACTTGAGATTGATTTGTGGGTATCCATTTTTTGTAATCCCTATCACACCATATTTGGTTAAACTCTTTCATTATTTATTTACACAACCCATGATATGACTATTCCACTAGATTGAATGTCCTTAACATTACATCACCATGTATCATACTTGTTTTAGAAGTAGGGATGTGGTACTTCATTGTTAATATTTTTGGAGGTCCTCATCACATGACCGTAAAATTTATGATATAGAGTTCGATCATCATGACCATAAAATAAATTCCAACTTTATGGAAAGTATTTACTAGAAACCAACCTTTAGTTCATGTTAAATTTCACACAAACATTTACATACAAACCATCTCAAGGGGGACATAATTCTCTTTGGATAGTTCTCTTCTCCAAAACCTACTTCATTTAACAAGTGTTTGAATCTCTAAAAATTTTATATTTTCCTTGGAAATCGATGTTTTTAGATTAATGGTTCATATTTTATTGAATATGAATAAAATATATGAAACTTGAATAGGATCCATTATCACATCAACCATAGGCTTATTTTACTTGAAAAATAGACCTATGATCCCTGTGATCTAAGATAATATTGCAGTGTGTGTTTTTTCCATAGAGAGATTTGTGAGATTCCCTATTATATTTTACCAATCTCAACATACTCATTTTAAAATTCATTATGGGTTTTTTAGATAACCCATAAATCAAACATCCATGTGGATTTGATATTCTTGACATCTTGTCACCATATACCAAACTCATCTCCTAATAAATTATGTATGGTGATAGAACTATTCTTGAATATTTATCCTTAATTACATAAGAAAGGATGCAGGGTGCTAGGACACTTCTTGAATATCCATCCTCAATAACCAAAGTAAGGATGTAGTGTTATAGAAGAATTCTTGAATATTAATTCTTCATAAATGATGTATAGATGTAGGGTTTTGGAACACTGATAAAATATTCATCCTTCATAACCTAATTAATGGTGTAGGGTATAAGAATCATTTTTGAATATTCATCCTTCAAAAATTAAGAATGGATATAGGGTTTTAGAACCCTTCTTGAATATTCACCATTTGTAACCTAAAAAGAAAGTAGGGTTTTAGAACCCTTCTTGAATATTTATCCTTTATTACTTAAGAAATGATGAAGGGTTCTAGGACCCTTCATAAATATTCATCCTTCATGACCTACTCTATTTGTTATGAATATGAATCCCCTATAATCTTCCATATCCTTTAGAAAAAAATGTTGTAGATTTAGGGGAAACCTATTTTTAATCTTTCATATAATCCCATGGAACTTGGATATTAGACACAAAACATTGATCCAAAGGTGTCTTAACCTTGTGAAATGGACCTCTAATCCTTTTGAGACTTGAAAACATTTTAAATGAGCTCATTACATCAAAGTGATATTCTAGCACCCCTAGTATTTTACCCCATCTCATCATCCCTTATTCAATGTTTGTAAGACATGGTTTACCCAACCCATGAGTCCGAAATTCAAGACATGACACTTTATTATTAACATATTGTCCACGTTATATGACCCCAAAATAGAACAACATATGTCCCAAGCCGTATGACATTAAACATTAACATTCATAGGTCAAAAATGCTCAGCCTAAAATATCATCTGAATTGTTCTAACATGCATGACCTTAAACTACCCAAGGATAGAGAGATATTACTATTCAAATCTAAATCATACAAAAGAAGGTCTGGGAAAAATTCAATTCTCTGCTCATTGTACAAAAACCTTCTATAATCTAGAAAAAACTAAGCACTGAAAAAAGAACAAATAATAAAGGATACATAAAACTCATTAGGTTGATTATTTATAATGATCATCCTAATAAAAATTGATTTCCTACACAACTAAGAATTTCTCATATATAATATAGGAAAAATTAAGTGAAATAAAATTAAAGAGATAAAAAGACTATGGGGCCCACCATATGTACCCTTTAAAATTAAATTTGTGATTTTTAAGTCCTTGTCATAGGAAAAAGTTAAGAAACTTTATCCCCATAACATACTTACCCACTTCACCCCTTATAACCAAATAAGCCATCATTATGACCAAAGCATAGGATCTGGTGTATTGGTAATGGTTTTTACACTAATTACTACCAATGATCTACACATATAATGAATTTATTATGGTTTAGGTGTTTGAGTAGTGATTTTGGCCAACTTACCTTATAAAAGGTTTTATGTATTTAGATATCTAAAAAATATTGAGTCATCATGATATAATAATAAGAAGAAAAATATTGACAAAAACAAAGGGATATCAAGATATTCCAATCATTATAAGTTCAAAAAGAAGGAAAAACATCCATATCCTAGAGTCTCTCCCATACGTCCCACATCAATGGAGTCCCTTAAAAAAAGGTACAATCCTGTTATAATATTTACTCATAAGTTCCCTCTAGCTCCGCCAAATTCTACTTTAGTGAATCTTTGGATTGGAGTAGTTGATTAGATAATTTAGTCCCCACCTCTACAACCTATTTTAATGCATCCAACCTGGAAAAACATCAAGAATATTCTTTTATACCAAGTTAATTAGTCCATTCTACTATTCTATCTTCTTATTTAAAACATTAAAAATATATTATAGACATGAAAACTACTTTTGGAGCCCATCAATCTCATCCTTCCCAGTATCGACCAGATTTTGGTGACCCTCTATTACGGTTTCATACTGGGATGCTTTATTCAAACTCTAATTGTGATGTTTTCTAGATGAAGAATATGCATCCACTGCTAAAATTCTTAGCTCAAGGGACCTCAAATTCTTTACCATGGATGTCACCTCTTTCACCATGGTATGAAGATCCCGATAGTCAAAACCACTATAACCGATGTTGTTGAACATATACTAGAGGTGGACTAATTGATCATTCAAATCATTAAAGGTTACCTCTTTGATTAGAAACTATATTTTCCCCCACACATTCTGTAATAGTTTTTGTTGGAATAAAATTTATTCATGAATTGAATCAGGATATTACACCATATTTTATATAGCTGATGATGTTTTCAAATGATTAAGAAGTAATTACACTCTCCTAGTGATACTTCCATCATGAAAAAGTTATTAGAGTAATATTATCTAGCATTAGTTCCTTATTGGATTGAACACACATGTTCTACGTCAAAGGGAACAAGTGCTAGCGAATTAGTAGTAGACATTGGGTTTAATATTTCCTAGACCCCATTCACTTCCACCTTAATGAAAACCTTGTATAATGTTGGAGGTCTCACTATAGTTATGTAAGATGTGTATTCCTTCCTGGTAGTATACGTATATATCTTTGAGCATGATTGGAAAGGGATTGTACTATCAAGAAGGTAGGAAAAAGAAACAAGTTCTGTTTAAAAAAATAGGGTAATATTCTGCAAAGTATAACACTTACTTATTGATTATGGGTGCATATACTTCAATAAACTAGACTACACTTTATTATGCATATTTTTTAAGGAATTTCATTAAAAGGGGATTTAAATTGGATGAGACATTTTGGGAGAAACCATCACTAGAGGTTCCAAAAGAGGAACTAGTAGATGCATGATTGGTGTTAATAAGGATCAACCACCACCACCTCTAATATTTCAATCTGACATGAAGATCCTTAATCATCAACCTCTCGGTCATCACCATCCATGTAAACCTCAACTTTCACATCCCTAGTAAAATACATTGGAGATATAATAGGTGACCAAATATTCCTTTCTTCCGGAAATATCAAAGAGGGGAGAAAGATCAGTATATATTTGACAATAATCAATGAATATATAAAAGTAGTGATGATATTTATATCACCTCTACACTGCAGTTGTGATGACTTCTTCCATATTTTCCATCCACTATTGTGATGGAAATAATCATTAATTTCCCTCAATTAATGCAATGAACTTGACCCCTAATGTAATGAATATTCATGATGCGGTCTTAGAGAAATGTATCAACATCAGTGGGTTATTTATTTTAGTAAACTCCCTTTTTAGTTGTTTGTCTTATGAAACCATCTAGTGCTACCTATACTTTGAGAAGAACCCTCCAATCCTCATCCACCTAGGTTTTTTTTTCCTCTAGTCACCCCATTACTAATACATTATGGGAAAAGAAAACATGGATATAGAATGTGCCTCTCTAGTTGGGAAATCACTTGAAGTTAGTTTATATGCTATTTCCACATCCTTCGACACTTTTCCCAATGATAGAGTTGAATATAAATTCCTCATTTTATTATAAGGAATTTACAGATCCACAAAACTACTTGATTATGGATTTTTACTAGGCATCTAGATTATTGGTTCCATTGGAACCTCTACAACCTCATTCTCATATTATATTAGTATCTCCGTTTCTTTTACCATCACTATATACAACTACCCATTTGGGTATGACCAGATCCCGGTATTAGTGTAAGTATTGGAGAGACAACCTTCAGGAAGATGGGTGGATTATTTTTGAAACATGGCTATCCCCCCTATTGAATAACTTCTAGAATTAATGTTCCTGCATTGGGTACCTTTCTAAATGAATGAAGTGAGGAGCATGAAATCCATCTTTAACACATCAAAAATATTTTTAAAACTATATGGGTGTTTACAACTCACAAAATATTCTTCCATTTATTCAAGTGGGAATAGAACCCTTATATATGGATAATAGAGAGGATCAGGCACAAGGATCTCCCATTTCATAATCGTTGATTGTATAGGTAGCCACCCCATAGTTTTGGAAGACATATAGTTCATGCCGATTTAGCTTACCCCATATCTACCAATACATCAAGGTAGTAGGTGTTACCCCATTGATACTTTGAATAGAGGGTCTAAATAGATCACTAGGGATTTCCTAAATACTATGAAAAATAGATCTACCCATATGGGCCCGATCTACCCATATGGGCCCCCATACAACCCCATAACACTTGTATGGTGAAAAATATTCTTAATGGGCCCCTTCACATATTGATGATGGTGAAGTTTATGATAAATCTTATCCAACATAGTAATATCCAACCCAATTTACCCTTTAGTGATCATCACTACCACCATAAAAAATTTAGAGACTCTCACTAAGCTGTTCCCTATGACTGGGAACAAGTTCCTACTTAGATACATTTCTAGGACACTCGACATATGAAAAAGTTAGTTAACATGGGAAGCGATCATCCATTTGCAGTTATTGTAGTTCCCTTATTCAAATATTGTTTAGTTGGGTCCATCTTCCCTATGATATTACTGTGATGGGTAGATTATGGGATTATTTTCTCGAGGTTCATTTCATGTTTTCTTAATGAACCCAATTATTTTAAAGGATATCAGACCCCAGGTTTTAGTCCTTTCAAAAGGCCATATTGGACAAGTTTATCATCTCCTATGAAACAAGAGGATTTCATTCTACATCATCCAAGGAAGAAGAAGGAGGATGAAACTCACCATACATATATCATATGATCTACACATAATAATTTTTTTAATATCCTAGAGAATACTGTTGACCTCTCCACATAGTAGATGGAACACATTCATGTCTGTGATAAACCAATTAAACAGGTCTACTAGTTGACCCTTTTTGTAATATATAAATTTCTTGGAACCCCAAAAAACAAAATATAATCCTATCTAATTTTTCTAAATTAAAAAATCCGTATAAGTACATGGCTCCTAGAAGGTATACCCCAAACCATTTTATATATTCTTCTTGATAAGATATACCATGTAGATAACCTCATGAATTTTTTGTTGGATATATAGAACTAAATGATTGACTAGTATATGTGTGTGTAGAACTCATAATCATGAAAAAAACCTTTCAAATACACTGGCATAGATTTAAAAATATATCCATCAGAAAATTACCCTACATATTGAAGTGGCCCATGAATGACATATTGATCTTAATATATTATGGGTCTTGATGATCTATGAAAAATGCATGATCCCTTACTTAAGTGGATATATCGGGACATTATTATAGGGTAAAACCCATACAAACGAAACTAACCAATCAATGGATAATCCAATAGATTCTTTCCCATAAAGGTTGAAAGATTATCTTAGGTAGAATGAAAAACCATATACTGGTTGACATCTAAATTGTGGATGTTGGAATTTTAGATATCCAAAACCACTTCAATATCCATTCATAAAGACATCTTCATTAGAAGGAAAGGTAAATTTAGTCTAAATATGAGGTGAAAGAGGTTGATCCTAAAAAGTGACTTAATTGAAAAAGGATAACATGAATTGGGTTGGATCACATATAATGTTTGACCCATATAGAGTCACATGATTTTTTGGTCATGAATCAATCACACAAATCATATAATCATGTAAGAATTATATGAATGCATAAAAACAAAATTATTTATCAAGTCACATGATTTTAAAAAGATACAAAACTCTTATCTCAAGTAACTAAATGTATACTTGTTACAAAAACTGCTTATGTGGGTTGATTAGCTAGAATTCTGTTAATGTGGTCAGAACGTGAGATAGAGATCACAATACATGGTTACATAGCCTGATTACACAAAGCTATGACATGAAGTGAGATTTTGATCTATACACACAGGTGTTGAAAATAAATATAACTTGTTATTTGATGAAATTTAGGGGTTCAAACTTCTTCCACATATTTATAGGATGTATCAAAATATACCAAGAGTCACCTAGAATTCCAAAAGATATTAACAAGACCAATAAGAAAATTGAACTAGAAGGGACCCCGATAGACATTTACTCCCTCAGAACCAATTAATCCCTTATTATTCTTCTAGACATCACTTTTAATATGGGAATTTGTTTATTCCTACTAGATAAATATTGAAAAATTGGAATTTTTAAAACAACCAAAATAAAAGTTCCACCTTCAGACTATAGACCTCAGAATAAAAGGTAGGTTTCATTCTCAGATCACATGACTATTTAAGCTTCTTAAGATCAGGCCCCATAGATTACATAACCCTAAAAGGGACATGGGATAACATTACCTCTAGACTGATCCATGAAATTCCTGGAAGACAAACATGGAGGGATTTTCATGATGTTGTTTTCATGCATACACTTTTTTTCAAGTGATTCCCTTGGTGGATAACCATATAACCATAAATAAATTAGGAATTAAAGCCGCACAAGGATGAAAATTAATTCATAAAATATTTATTAATAAATTCTCATCAAATCCATGTGATGACCCCATGATAATTGAGGTTTCATCACAAGATAACTTGTGAAAGACCTAATTATAGGACGATGAATCATTTACATAATGACATGATGATCTATTAATCCTATAATCGTTCCATGTGATGGACCAACCACAATACCCGTTACATGATTTCATGGCTCTCATTCCCTTTTAAGCTCACACAACCACTTTATGCGATCACATGACCCCCCTTACTTCAAGATAATCATGAGATCCCATGTACTTTACACAGTCTTCTAACTGCCAGAGTGTGTCATTAAATCATCCAAGGCTAATAATTTGGTACTTATCCTTAAAATGTTCTCTTAATTAATGTGAAATATCTATATTATTATAACCATGGTTCCTCACCCACTAGCGGGAAATGAACATATGAACTATGAGGACTCTACGTCATGTTATAGTCAGGGTATGTAAGAGACCTTTTCAAGGTTCAATCCCTATAATTCCATCATGTATATCATGTATTCACATATTTCAATATATCCTTGTGAAAACCAAGATATTCCCATATATTTTTCAAAATACAATATTCCCTATAGACACTCAAAGTTCCTTTATCATGGGGTCAAATTCTCTATGGGATTCATAATCAAATTTATTTTAGGCATCCATTTGTAATACATGTACAAAATCAATCTTGTATATATTATATTGTTTCATATAAGATCCCAAATTTTACCTAGGTATGTTCATCTTTGAGTTTTTTATTGATGATCTTTTTTTTTGTAATGAATCCCATATCTTAGCTTAAACTGAGGTTTCAACAGTGTTTGGGGAATTAAGGCAACCGAATTAGTATATGATTGAGGTCACATATGGATAATAGGTGTTATAGTTTCATAGGCTAGTAGTTTTCATCCACCATCCATCGTATTGGTCTTCTAGCCATGCCGAAACACTTTAGGACACCACTAGCTAACTGGTGATGGCCAGTGGATCACTGGTGATGTCTGACTATGCTAGAATTATGAGTGGCATAATTATATTTCAGCACCTCAAAACCATTTTTATGTTATAATTAACCTCATTTTCCCCCAAATATATAATTAGTGATTTTTAAGTATTCCTCAAGGATCCAATGGGTTCTTTAATGCCTTTTTTGGTTCTTCGATTCACAGTTTGATCTAGACACCTTAATTTGGTAAGTCATGCTTTGTTTTGGCATTTTTCTATTTCCCCCATTTAATCCTATTCCTTCTACCAAGATCAAGTGTGTATATCTCTTTAAATAGTGATTTCTGGTCTTTAACCTTGATTCATACATTTTATTCCTAAAATTTATTCTTCATTTTTTTAGGTAGGTGGACTAAGACATCACCCTATTTTCTTGTTTGGTTCTATAGTAAATGCTACAGGTGATACCCTAATAACATGTTGTAAACACAAACTTTTTTAATTATAATGTTTTACTCCTTTATCTAAAGACCTACCATATATAAAATTTATCTCATTAGAATTGATATGAGTAATATTTTCCACCTAGGAAGTGTGCCAACCCTTGACCCAAGATTGGAATATAGATTGAATGAACCTAGAGTAATATGATGAAATTGAATTTTTTTTTGTATTGGATTAATAATGCAATTTGGCATAGAACATGAATTTATGTTATTGAATTCTCAAATAATAACTTGTCATGTAAGTGTTTAAATGGAATAAAATTAGAATTGGAATAATGGGATGTTGTTTAAAGGGATGAATTTCATCTAAAATGGTAATTAAACACAAATGGAATGCGAAATGGAATTATTACAATAATTTTGATATTTTTTAACATGGAATAAATTTCATAACTTTATTGTATATGTCTTATTAGTGTGAAAATGTTTTATGGATAAAAGGAATAATAACATGTAACTTTTGTTGGGATGATAACTAGTAATTGACATAAATTAACAAATACAGACAATGTTAACATGTTTTATATATTTAGTAAATTATAATTAATTGGATCATATTGAATTTGTTTTGTGAATTATAAAATCATATCTAGAATGGGAATTCTCATAGTTTTTGATGTCCACTAATAACATTAGTAGCCCATATATGGGAATTTACACTGGTCATATGTTACTTTTTCACATGGTATGGTCATGTGCCTTAGAAACATGTAAAAAACTCTAGAATGGGAATTTAAATAGAGTACATTATTAATTATTAAGGGAGAAATATATTGTAGCTCTGTAACCAATGGAGAGATTTATGGTTTCATGATTCCTTAGGGAGATATAAATCGTTACTTGATTCCTAAGGGTGAGACATATGGCTACTCATTAGTGGGTGTCGATAGATACATTCAATATCATGTTGAAGTGGGTTCGGTAGACCCTGATTGTGGAACCAGAGTGTGAGGGTCAGTTGTAACATCCTGACCCGGGTGACACATGCCGGTTCCCAAAGCTAGTTCATTACATGACCTTAGTCATGACTTCACATATGCTATAGGCTACCGAATAATAGTGAGGGTCTATTATGTAACACCTAAAGACTATAAACTCTTTATAAAAGTAACACAACATAGGAAATAAAGAAACAATATAAAAGGATAATAATCACGAATCAAGATAATTCCATAAATGATAAATACCAACATCACATAATAATACCAAAACATAGACAAATTTACATAAACAAAAAATAATAGATATTTCATGCCATATATGTGTCATGTGTCGAATTAAAACCTGAAATAAATACACAGAGAAATATCAAAAGAGGGTCCTCACATCATGTTATGTTCCCTCATCAATCATTAATCATGAGTCTCAAGTCATCCATCTATTATAAAGCTCTTTACATTATCCTATCATGTAAAAAAGAAGTCTATTCTGGTACCGATCAAGTTTCCCGAGTATATTGTGAGTACAAATCATTAGGCCACCATTAAGGATATATAAAACAACATCCAATATATAAAGATTCATGTAGTTTTATAAATAATAAAATATAAATGATAAATTATATAGATATTTCATTTAAATTATTCTTTAATTAACCCCATAATCCCTCGGTTCATGGGAATAACCAAACCAATAATACCTATTTTGGCCCTGTTAGAGTCTGAACCATCCAACCAGGGGATACCAAATTCACACTATCATAAGCTTCCATTAATAATTTAATTTATAATTTCACATTCAAACAATCAGGGCCTAGAGAAGTATTCTGGAACCCCATGGGTATTTGGAGCGGTAGTCCCTATCCCACAACTCAGTGATCACATGTAATAAATATATATCTTTGGGTACTAGAGTGATAATCTAGAACCCCATGGGTATTTGGATCCATAGTCCCTATCTGAAAACTCATTATAAATTATCTAATATCATGGTTCCACAATCCCAAACCATTTATCAACCATTTCCATAATTCATTAATCAACCAATTTTATAAATTAATTTATAAACAATGTTCAAAACTCACCATTTATAAACCATAAATAATTCATAATTATTTATTTCTCTTATTTTTTAAATGATCTATGGGTTTCCATTAAATTTGGTTTTAAAATCATTAATGGATCCAACGGGACCCTTGAAGGGTTTCACAATAACAAGAAAATAAATAAATTAATTCAATTTATAAAAACAATTTCCTATCATAGAAATTCAAATTTCAAAATTTAATAAAAAATGTTAATCAAGACTATGAGAATTTACAATTAGACCACCTACATCAAGATCATTAACAAATGCTTTCAAACCTCAAACACTTAATTTGATTTTGAAATCTCAATTTCACAACAATGGAAGAGATCTAGAATCAAAACATAGGACCAATATCCAACAAAGCACAACCATAAAACCCTAGATATAAAACATCAACAATGGAGGAAAAATCATCCCTATTTATGAATAAAGAAATACGAGAGAGAGAGAGAGGAAACCAAATGAGGAAGATATTACATACTATAAAGTATTCGATCCTTCAATCAGATCTTAGATTTTCCAAGAAAAGGGTTTGTAGAGCCTTGTAATACTCCCAAGAGCCTCCAAAAATTAAGAAAATACATTTAGGTAGAGTGAAGGAAAATGGGGATAAACAATGGGGAGTTTGGAAATTTTAATAAAACTTTCAGGGTGTTTAAAACCCATGCACATGGTTTCTAGGGATGAGGTAGATGGTTTACCAAATTATGTGCCTCAACCATGTGCCTCTACTTAGGGGGTCCACTATTTTTACTAAGTGGCACATATTTTGACAAAACATGTGCCCACTATGAAAATAACATCTATTTTAGGGTTCTTAGTTTGGGGAGGGAGGCCACATGTTTTGGAAAAACCTTGTCCCAACTGTGTTCCATATCATGTGTCTCCAAAATGGGGTGCACAATTTCATGGGGAAAACCACATGGTTTTCCCTAATAATGTTCCAACCATGAACAAAACCATAATCTTCCGAATTTATCCAATTTCCCTTGAAACCACCCCAATAAAACCCAATCAAGGTATAATCAAAATAAGGATAAAGGAGTACCTAAATCTTTACACAACGAATCTAAAAAAGGTAGGGATCTTACCATCTCCATACCTTATAAATTTTTTTTAGTGAGCTTTACGCCTAATAATCTCTAATATTTTGAGGTAAATGATCCTGCCACTAGGTCTGTAAATGTATTTCTCTCTCCCATGTCCTCTCTGGAAGATATCTCTACTAGCATAACACTTGTACCAAAGGCACAATCATTCCCCACAACACCTTATCACAATGATCCACAAAATTAATCAGAATCTCTTCAAAGGACACATCAACCTCAAGCTAAACATCATCAACATTGATCCTATGAGAAGGGATGGGGTGATATTTCCATATTTGTGACATATGAGAAACATCATGAATTTCACGATACCTATGTGGAAGATCCAATCAATATTCCACTAGTACAATTCTCTCTATATTCTCAAATGGTCCCACAAACTTGGGAGCCAACATGTCCTTCCTATGAATTTTATGGTGAACCAATCTAGGGGAAACCCAAAGAAACACACTATCCCCCACTATAACCTCAAGGGGTAATCTACATTGATCTACATATGAATTCTTCTTAGTCCGAGCTGTAACTATATATTTTCCAAACCAAATAGACCTACTTAAATGTCAATTTCATGAGACTCAGTCCCAAAAACTCAGACTCACCGACCACCATATAGTTTAGAGGTGATATACATGGCCTACCAAAAAGTTCCTCATAAAGTTCCATATGAATAGTCACTAAATAATTAATTTTATAAGATAAATCAATGAGAAATTAGTGATTCTCCCAAGACCAACCAAATTCAAGGACACACTTCCTTACTATATCTTTAATTACCTATATAGTACGTTTCAGCTACCCATATGTCTACGGGTGGAAGTCTATACTTAGAAAAACTTGGGTACCCAATGCCCTATGTAAGAACTTATAAAATCATAGAGTAAATCATGGATCAAGATTTGAAATAATAATCCATAGTACTCCACAAAAGAGGACTATCTCCCAAATTTACAAATACCCCAAATGTTCTATTATGAAATTCTACCAAATAAGTAACAAATGGGTTACTTTCACCAATCAGTCCTCAATAAACCATATAGTGTCATTATTCCAAGTCATCTAAGGAAGACCTACTATAAATTACATGGAAATGTTATCCCAGTTACATTCTGGAATGAGAAATGGTTGTAGTAAACCTTTAGGTCATTGATGCTCGACCTTCTCCTCCTGATAGGTGTAGCATTGCATCAAAAATCCTGCAATCTATATTTTCATGTCTAACCATCAATATTATTGATGTAGGTCATATTTTATCTTAGTCAAACCAGGATTCACCACCCAATATTAGGCATGAAACTCATACATCATCACCTGAAAAATATTCATTGACACAACAATATGGTTCTAGACCTTGATGATCTCAGCCTCATCTATAGTGAAATAGAAAGGTGTCTCTCCATATTTAATGATTTAACTCAAATAAAAATACTCTATATTCCCATATTTCAAATCTCTAATCTGGATTAGATGTTTGGACTAAAAAAATAAGGATAAAATGGTTATCTGATCTTGGCCCTCATGAACCTCAATATGCATCAAAACCAGAAAAGTCCTCATCTTTCACTCAGAACTAGAATAAAAAAACTGCCTGATTATGTGTATTCCTTCTCAAATGGGAGGAAGCACTATTCCCCTTTATGAGTGTATATTATAGCACAAAATAAAATGAATTCATGTAACCAACCCATCTCTATTTCCTAATATTCAATTCTCATTGAAATTTTTTGTAATTTTAGCTATTGTGATCAGCATACACAGTAAAATTTTTACCCAACAGATAACTCCACAAACACATCAAGGAATAAATCAACACTTCTAACTTGAGAGAGTGAATAGGGAAATTTTGTTCATGTGTCCTCAACTACTATGATCCATATTCCACTACTTGATCTCCCTAAATCATCACAGCTCTATGTTTGATCTCAGATGCATCACAAAACATGGTATACTCTCCACCTATATTAGGTAGGATAAAAATTTCCATGATAGTCAAATGATTCTTCAACTCCTGGAAAGAATTTTCACATGATCTATACCATTCAAACTTGATCCACTTCTTAGTCAAGACCGAAATTTGTTCTTCTAAGTGGAAAAATTACTAGAAGAACCTCTAATAATAACCAAAAAAACCTAGAAAAGAATGGATATCAAAGAAATTATTTGTATTCTTAAAAGAGACAAATAGTTGAACCTTGCATAGGTCCACTGACACACATTCATCTGAGTTCATGTGACCCATGAAATGTACTCTATTGATCTAGAACTGATGCTTAAATAACTTGGTGTATAATCGATGCTCTCTCAGTGTACTTAGGATGATGTCAACATGTTGTAAATGATCATAATGAGTCTTGCATTATACCATAATGTCATCCAAAAATAATAATAATATAGTTATAGGTAGAATATTCGATTCATGAAAGACATAAACATAGTAGGACCATTACTTATCCTGAACTACATGACAATTTAGTTATATAGATGATACCTGTTTATGAAAGAATTACGTGGTATGTTAGAATGTGTAACTCTCAACTAATGATACCTCGATCTTTAGATAATCTTGGATAAAAAAATCACCTCTCAATTGGTCAAATAGATCATTGATACATGGAAGGGGATACCTATTCTTCACTGTCATCTGGTTCAACTTCTAGTAATCAACACACAAATTAATATTCCCATTATCCTCAGAAAAAAACAGAGAACCCTGAGAAGACATACCGGGATGGATAAATCCCTTATACATCAATTCTTATAGCTGAGACTTATGTTCTTGAAGCTTTTTTGGTGCCATATTGTAAGGTGGAATAGAAATTGGCTCATCTCCAAGAATGAGCTCAATTGTAAACTCAACATCCTTATTAGGTCATATCTATAACAAGTCATTAGGAAACAAATCTTGGAACTGATCGAATATGGGTGGAAATACAACATTCTTCTTACCCCCATCACCCAGAAAAATTCATTCAACTTGGGCAGTGAGTTCCCCCAGTTGTTGATGAACTAGCCCTACCTGGCATGCATGGATATCCCATTCCCCATGATGAACATAAATATCACCTTCAAGTGATGTAAAGGTCACTCTATTGGGGTAAAAATATATGTGTTCTTGGTAAAAAACTTACCAGTCCATACCCAAAATCAAGTCAAAACTAGACATGTCAAGGATGTAAATATCCAAAAGAAAATGATACTCAACAACCTCGATAGAACATCACGTGCACAAATAGATTCCCATAAACCGTACTCCCAATCATGCGTTGATATTCACAACCCCACTAAAAAACTCCACTATTAAACTCAAACCATTATAAATTTGAGTATATATAAAAAAATGAGGGGTTCCTATTTCAAATAAGGAACTATATAACATGGAATCTATAAGAATAACACCTATGATTGCCAACATTCCAACCTAGATATCCACTTGTGCAAGTTGAATTGCATGAAACTGTCCTACCCCTCTCCCCTATGCTATATTCCGAGTCCCCAATATTCACTACATTATTGATATAGGTGATCTTTCCTTGAAGCACCTTGTATGCTACCTTAACCCCCATGGACTTTAGAACTCAAATTGCTAGACTGGTATGGGGTAAAAGACCTTTTTCCCATTCTTGGATTTGGACTAGCTCAATAATCACTACCCAACTGTCTAGGGTTCCTATAGAACCTCTATAGATGTAGCATATTTCCACAAGATCAACACTCTATAGGTGGTCAGGGAAACTGGTTAAGAAAGTGATCTGAACTACTGTACTATTGACAATATACTTGGTTACAGACCTTGGTGACTAATCCTTCTCTTGGGAAATTTGTTTTCCATTAACCTGTTTGACATTCTCACAAAGACGCTTCCTACTCTCAGAAGACATACCTTCTGGTATCCCCATATAAACCACCCACATTTCCCTGGAAGCCTCCATTAGGCCCCCTTAGAAATGAGAGCCTAATTTACCACTTCAGAAAGATTATTCATTTGAAAGATATTAATCTCAAACTTAATATCATATTTAATACCATCTTGGAAATGTTTCACTACAGTTGTATTATCTCCTGAAAACATCATAACAAAGTTCTGCAAGTTAGTGAAGCAAATCACACAGTCTATTATGGACATACTTCCTTTGGTCAACCACATATACTCTACCACCCTCTCCCACCTCAGCATCTCAAGGTTAAAGTGTCATAAAAAATTATCTAGAAATAACTTTCACACCATATTATCCTTCTACTCATCTCGAGTTTGAATGTATCACCAACTATTTACTATAGCACAAAACCTATAAGTAGACAACTTGAATTTTTTCTTAATAGGATTCTCTAAATGTTTAAGGATCTTATAGATAGACTCAATCTATAACTCAGCTAGCTCAGGTCCACCATCTTCGGTAAAGGATGGAGGGTATTGCAACTAGAAATATCGTGTCTAGTCAGGCATATTCTGCACAACCATCCCTAGGTGTTATTCCATAAACTACATACAATGAGAAATTTCATCACATAACTTCTGTCCTGACACTTTAACTAAAACTATTAGGGCCTTAGGTTCCCCTACTGGAGGCACATTTCCATCCATTTCCTCTTATCATCCAATCATCAAGCATCATCATGGAGGCATATCTTTACAATACCAAACACATGTCTTAGGAAACATAAAACATCATTATCACATTTTAAAAAGAGGGATTCACATGAGGGTATGACAAGTCATCCCCCCCGCACCACTACACGGTTGAAACCAAATCACTATCACAACCCTCAACCATCCCTCACATTGGTCATGAATAAAAAAGTGTAAAACAATTTCATATTTCAAGGATTATCATTAAAAACCCATTTTATCTATTTCAAATTATCATAATTATCATCATTTTAACCATTTAATTTAATCATTTGACCCCATTTCTCTTAAAATTACTCAAAAAAATAATTTTAATTCCAACAACTCACCCAAAACCTAATTTTCCATGAATTCCCAAAAAAGATACATATATTATGAAATCTTGAGATTCTAGTATAATGAATTTATACACTATTCCAATTCTATACCAGTTCATGAAAAAAATATAAAAAACACATCACCCCAGAAGTGTATCAATCAAGTTGAAATAACATTCAACCGTAACTACAAACATCAAGAACAACAATTCAAAAATGGGTACTTGGCTTTCCCCATACACATGTATTAGCTAATCCCATGCATGATTTCACGAATATGTCCCAACTCATATAATACTCTTATCTACCTTTCCCAAATACTAATGAAAAAGAAGAAAATAAAACACCTTTGATACAAATTTTTAACATCCCAATGTAACTGACACATGCCAGTGCTCCGAGCTGGTTTTCTATATGTCCCCATGCATGCCTCCCTATATTCTAGAGGCTATAGACTAACAGTGGGGATTTACTATATAACTCAGAGAGACTATACCCTATTTATCATAGTACTAAAGTGAAAATAAATAAGAAATATCTAAATAATAATAATCTCTAATCAAGTTATTTCCATAAAACATAAATAACAACATCAAATAATAATCCCAAAACATGGATAAATGACCATTAACCAAAAATGTATATTTTTCATTCCATATATGTGTAATATTTTAAATGAACTCCCAAAATAAAGGCAAACTAAAATACCCCAAACAGGTCCCGACATCATGTCTACTTCCCTCATCCATGCTCCATCCTGAGTGCCAACTCATCCATCTAACATAACGCGCTTGAATTTATTATATCCTAAAAACATGAAATATATTTAGGAACTAACCATGAAACCCAAGTAGGGTATGAGCTAAACTCAGTATGTGACCACTAACAAATTCAAAAAAATATCCAGTATTTAATAATGTATTAATTTGTATAAAAATAAAAAGAAAAATTATAAAATAAATAGTTATCATATTTAAATTATTTTTTAATTGTCAACATAATCCTTGGGTCCATGGTGATATCCAAACCAATACTAAATGCTTGAATCCATTCCAGATTATGAACCATCCAATAAAGGGATACCACATTCACACTATCATTTTCTTCAATTAATCATTTAATTTATAATTTCACATTCAAATAATGGGGGATTAGATCTGTATTCTGTCACCTTGAGGGTATTTCGAGCAACAGTTCATGTACCACAACTTAGTGATCACATGAAATAAATACATATATTGGGGGCCTAGATTGGAATTCTATCACCCAATGGGTATTTTTATAAGTATTACCTCTCTCAAAACTCATTCATAGTTATCACATATAATGGTTCTACATTCACAACAAATTAATCAACTATTTCTGTAATTCATTAATCAATCAATTTAATAAATTCATATAAAAAATATTTTCACAATTCCCCACTTATCAACCATTCATAATTAATAATTCATAATTTCTATTATATCATCATGCCACATGGGTTTCTATCAATTCCTATTTTAAAATCATCAACGGGTCTAATGGAACCTATGAAGGGATTCACAATCACATGGAAAATCTATCAATCAATTAATTAAATTTTGAAAACAAATCCCATCAGGGAAATTTAAATTGTATAATTACATATAAAAAATTATATTAAAGTCTATGTGAATTGACAATTAGGCCACGTATCTCATTATTTTTTATGAACACTCTCTAACACACAACCCCCAATTTGATATTGAATGATCAATTTCACAATCAAAGAATCGATCTAGAATCAAAACCTAGGGCCAATATCCAATGAAACAAAACCATCAAAACTTATATCTAAAACATATAATTTTTTTTAAAAAATAATCCCTCTTCACTAGTAAAGATAGATGCGAGAGAGAGAGAGAAAAAAAACAAGGAAGAGATTACATACCTTAGAGGAGTTGATCATTAAATTAGATACTAGATTCACTAACAAAAGGGTTTTTGGAGCCTTGGAATCCTACTAAGAGTATAAAAAATGAATGAAATATGTTTAGGTCAAGAATAGGTGAATGAGAATAAAAACATAGGTGTTTGTGAATTTTAATTCCAATTTTGTGGGGGGAGGGTGGGTTTAAAACTCTTATTCATTGTTTCATGGGTTGAGGGGAATGGTTTTCCAAACCATGAACCTAAACCATGTGCCTCTATTTTGGGGGTTCATAGTTTCTCCTAATAGGAGAACAGTTTGGAAAACAATGCACCCACTATAGAAATAACATTTGTTTGTGGATGAATTGTTTGGGGAGGGAGGCTATACCATTTGACCAAACCATGCACCAACTATTCACTGCCTCCTATGTCTCCAAAATTGGGTGCATGGTTTCCTAGGTAAAACCACATAGTTTTCCCTAACTATGTTCCAACCACGAGCAACCTCATGGGATTCCAAATTTCTTTAATTTCTCCCAAAACCACCACAAAAAAACACCATAAACGTATAAACTAGAATATGGTAAAAGAGTACCTGGAAGCGTGCATGAGGCATCTAAAAAAAGGATGGGATCTTACATCAGTGGTTTTATTTGATGTTCTACATTAATTAATTAATTAATTACCATGTCTATTATATTTTTTCACGTACTATTATTAATATAGGATATTTTTAGAACCTACTGATTTTTAATCACACATTGTTCAGGCCACTATTTGGTACCCATGAAGATTTAATGGATGCAGTTCTAGATAAGGGAATATGACCCTATGATTGATTAGTTTCTTTTCTATATGTGATTGGTGAATATAAATAGAATCGAGAATAGGGTTTAGGAATGGTATTTTAGAGTCTTTATTATGGAGTATGTATTTTAGTTGTATTTCCTATATGAATTTCATCATGTCATTTGGTCTGGCATAGAGTATAGTGTGACATTTTTTATTATTTATAGATATTTTTTTTATCTAAACGAATTATATTTCATGATTTGATTATATTATTCTTCTGTGATTGATACTTTATTCCAAATGGTATAGTATCTCCACAATATTACTTAGACCCTATCTTCTTTTCATGATAAAGTAGTGTATAGAAAGATATGCTTGAGGTCATGTAGAGACCTATCTTTATCACATGAGGGAGAACTAGGACATGGATGTTACAATGTGGTATCAAAGTATGTATTTTTAGTTTTTGTACTATTTACGAAAGGCCAAAAGAAGAATAGGATGTGTCAGGGCCTGGTGTTGATCTTCTTTATGGGAGTAGCTACCCCATGTGTGATCTAAAATCCATGTTTCCAAAGATAAGATTTCAATTTTTATTATTCTTTTTTCATAGTTGTGTTATTATTTCACCTTGGGTGATTTAATTTTTATGTGGTGTTACTATTTTATGAGAATTTATTTGTGGGATGGTATAGAGCATGGTGAATATGCATGAATCATTATAGAAATGAATAAAAATATATTTAAATTCACTTTTTATTCTTTGGACATATGTATATATATATATATATATCAAACTGTATAATTGCTTATATAAATTATGAAATGTAATCCCTTGATATATCTAATAAAAATGAATAAATGAAATTGTTATAACATGCTAAATCACTTGTTAATATATGTTTTGGAGTAATATTTTTTAGGGGTTCTTTATTGTCATCTTTTCTTTATGAGGATGATTTTATTACTTTTCCTTTTATATGAGTAGTTTGTTGAACATATTTAAAAAATGCATTCACATCTTTGTAAGATACTTGGTTTTCCTATGAGGTATGAATCATTTATTTTTATGTTTAAAAGAATTATTATGACATATTAAGGATTCCTAATAAGTTCATGGGTGTATTGGGTGTGTATCAGAGGTGTTTAGGTATTGTTCGGAGCTCGGAGCTAGACTTTTTGAAAAAAAGGTAGACCACATAGTTTGTAAAAACCGTGTGGGGTAGGACACATGACTTGTATAACCATGTGAGTCTTGGAAAGAGTATTGGAGAAATCCACATGGTTTAAGGAAACCATGTTGATCAGGTCATATGGTAGTGTGAAATAATACAGACCATGGATAGTCTTGTTGGCATAGTTTGTGCACGGTTCGAAAAACCATACACATGAATCATGTGAGGTGGCCCATCAAGATAGTGGAGGGTGCATGGTTGGAGAAAATTTTGGGAAACCATATAGCCAAACTATATGGCTCGGTATTTTTGGGTAAAATAACTAAAATTCCTGTAATGAGTTAATATCTCAAACCTTCTTCTCTTTTTTTCTTCTATTGGATAGCTGCTCACATAGGAGTTCTCCTTTAAAACCCAAAGCATATGCTTCACCAACGATTATTCATCTAAAATCATAATTGAATTCCATTTGTATCATTAGATTCATGTCGGTAGGTTCTTCAATAAACTTAAGACATTATTCATTTGACTTAATATCAATGTATTTATTTAGGTTCAATCTAATATGCCATATTTTTCAGTTCTTCATTCATTCATTATTTTTATTCTAATATATATTGAATCAAAAGATAATACTAGACAAAAACTCCACTATGGAACTACAGTAGGTGGTATATACCTTTCCCTAGTGGTTGGGTGTTTTATAATTTTTTTTACTTTTTACTGCATGTCAAAATTTCTGGAAGTGCCTCTTTAATTTATTAAATGGTTGAATTGAATGGTTTGGAAGCTGTTAGCAATTCCCATTTTTCCTTTGAGTTTTTGGGAGGTTTTTTCCCTATAATAGGCCACCAATGGGGTGAATCATTACCCTTTACCTTTCTTATACCACAAATGGTGTGTGCGAGTTTTCCTTGTTAGAGGAATCCCTTTTAGAATTGAAATTAATTGAATTGAATGTTAGGGGATGGTGATACCTCCTCTTCCATGGTGATACATCCTTTTACCTTTATTATACCACTAATGGTGTTCTTGTGATATTTCATAGTTAGAGGAATCACTTTTATAATTGAAATTAATTGAATTCAATGTTAAGATATGGTGATACCTTTTTTTCCATGTGACAACATGATAAGGATAGTTTTGATTATTTAAATGGAATTATTATATGAGTGTGTAAAATCATGAAATATGAAATTGTAAGTGATGAGTGAAATTATAAGATGAATTGAAATGGCAGTGGATACCTTTTTTGTTATACATTGGATCCTGATTCCCTTAGATTCTAATGATGCTTCCACCATGGATCTTATTTGCGGTAGTGGGAACCTTGGACTTGTTTCCTACTTGTATAAATTCTATAGGATTCCTTGGACCTTGATACCCCTTGGATCTGGAATTATTATACTCAAATTGGACAGGTTCTATTTAAATGATCCTTGTAATCCACCTAGGTATTTACTGACTTTCCACTGAGATGATCCTATGACTCGATGAGGAAGCCTTGGTCTTTTATACCATGGATCTGACCCTTTGTGGTATGAAACATCTGATTACATGGAAATTACATTTTGGAGGAATTATTTATACATAAATTCCATGATTAATTTTATACTAGATTATACAATATGACTGTGGCTGTGGTTTACCCTTGTTTTTATGGAATCTTCACGATGGATATTCTTGTTGTTCTTTATAAATAGCCCTGATAAATGTATCTGATTGTGGTGTCAGACTAGATAGATTTTTACCTACTTGTTTGTTTAATTTTTATTAGTACCCATGATATTAGAGACTGGCTCTTGGTTGTAGGGATCCTAGTTTAGATAAACCATTTTACATTACAACTATTACTTTTTCCATGAGAACTTCACTAGTATCACTATCATATCATTTATATACCTTGAAAATAGCTTCAAATGTATTGTAGAGCTTGGATTTATTATAGAATCCATTGGTGGTATCCTACTGAGTTTTATCACACACCCTGTTCAGGCCACCAGTGGGTACACAAACTAACTATATGGATGCAGGTAGGGATCGGGACAGCACCCACATTATGATGCTTGATCTGTGCCATGCCTAGGAGGAGGGGAGCATAAGACCAATGTACGACTCATCATGCTAGCTAAGATAGTATTTTTGGTCTTTTTGGTATATTGATACATGTATTGTACTAGATGGATGTATACCTATTTTAGATTCTTTATAGAGACATGAAAAAATTGTCATTTTACATGAGATTCCTTTTGGAATTGTTTATATATTTATATCTTTTATATTTATCTTCCATCTGAATGATTTAATACTTTTTTGATTTACTAAATTATTTACTACCACTGTGATACACTCTAACATGGAAGAATAGTCTCCCCACAGACTTACCCAAGTCCCTCGATACTAGTTGACAACCTCTAGCCATTCAGGAGATGCGCTTGGGGCCATGTGACTGACTAGCTCAGGGCACAATTTAGTGGAATCCAAGTCAGTATGTTACAAAGGGCATAAAAATAAATTTTTTATCTTATTATTAGGTGATAATAGAAATGATATTAGAAAGGTTTTAGAATTTGGTAATTATTTTTTCTTGGGAGTAGCAAACTCACATACACAGAAAGTCCAAATTTCCATGAATGAAATTTCTTTTTTCTAGATTTTTCCTATTATAATAGATTTGATACCAACCTTGGGAGATGAACATGAATTATGATGTTATTATTAATTTTATTGAGGGTTATATTTAATCTTACTTGACGAGATGAGAGTATGAATCTCTTGTATCATTTTATGCACCTTCTAGATTTCACATGCCACACATTATGCCATTCCATATAGGATTCATTGTTTGACTACAGGAATTTGGGATATGTTCCTTTTGTGATATACCTGCTTTTTTGTTATAGTATTTGTATAGGGAATTGAAAAACATGGTTAGTCCTTAGATTTCACGTTGTAAGCTAAACATATTTTTCTTGATTAGGATACAACAGACACCCTAAGAGGTCAACTATGGCATGTTGAGTCATGGACCATTGGTCGTATGTACTAGAATGTGTTATGGTGTGGATTAAGTGGATGCCATATTTTGGTTCATATGTTTTATGTGAACTTATGGATTAGAAGTGGTGAACTAATTGATTCAACTATTTTAATGAAAATTGTAATATAAATGCAAATTAAAATGGAAATTGATTTTGTAAAACAGAGAAATTGACCTTGACCAGACTTTTATGTGGGAATTAGGTAGTGTCTATAGTGGTGTTAGGACTATTTTATTTTACCCAATCCCAGATTTAAGAGTAGGTAGAGGGGTGCACCCTATTTATAGTAATTTTTTGACCTATTCTATGCTTTTATATATGAACTTTTAGTTATAAATATTTTATGAGGTGTGTGTTTAGAATTGTAGAGGCATTCCACTACGATGACCTCTAGTCGTACTCTAGGAGGGTTGTGGTGCCCATGATTTAGAGGTGATAGACCATGGGCTACCAGTATATCCTTTTATCATTCCAAATGAAGAAACAAATATTTTTACTAGACATAGATGTTGAGGCATAGTTTTGCGTGGGTTTTATATGGTTTATGCAGACTTTTCAAGGAGCACCACATCTTTACTTGTCTATGGAGGAGTTAATTCATGTGTTTTAACAACCAAATCCTCCTACGTTTTTAGGGGATGGTAGTCCACATACTTCTGAGCTATGGATTGAGACTAAAGTTTTGATATTTGACCATTTAGAGACACCACATGAGAGGAGAGTGAAGATCGTGACATATATGATTTGAGGAGAAGAAAAAAACTAGGGGGATGATTTGAAGTAGGATAATTTGCAATGTGATATGGTTTAGGGTGATTTCCAAACCAAGTTATATGACTAATTTTTCCTTAAGAATCTGAGATAATAGTGGTCCAGTGAGTTTATGCCTCTAGAGCAGGGTGTGATGATTGTTATGGAATATTTAGAACTCTTTCTAGAGATTTAGCATTTTTCACAAATATATCTTGATGATGAAGCATCGAGGGTAATATTATTAGAAGAGGGTCTTAGAAATACCATTAGATCTCATACCAATTTTTTCAGGTTCGTGTCTATTACTAAGATAGTGAATCAATTATTGATTACATAGCCAAACCTGATAGAAGATAAGGGTGTAGAGTAGGGATGTTTATCCTCTCAACCTAGTGATTCATCTTCCAATGAAAGGATGTTACATTTTAAGGCTTCCCATGATATAAGTATTATCCAGGATGTGAGTACTGGTTGCTCAGTTTTTTATCATCAGTTTGGGAGATGGGGGCATAAGAAAAATCAATGTGATTGAGACCCTGTCCAATTCCAAGCTTGTATAAAGATGATCTGTATATAATGTTTTTATAGTACCTTATTTTTAGTAGATAGTTGTATGGGGTCAAATCTGAATCCATGTTTAGGAGTAGTTTTTAAAGCTTCATGTTAGGATGGGAGCTAGAGTATTGCCTATTGTTTAGATCAAGGTGGTGGTCATGGATGAGGAATCCAGACACCAATGGTAACTAGACATTAAAGTGGTCCCACTTTAGGAAATGAGGTTGTATCATAGGGTACTAGTTCAAGAGAGATATATTTTTTACAACCTACATCTGAGGAGAAGAGCACCGAACCATCAATAGTGATAGGTACAATCTTAGTAGCCTATACTCTTGAATCTACTCTTTTTGACCCTAGTGTATCACATAGTTTCATATCTCTACCTATTATAGAGAACCTTAGTTTTATGATTTTGTTTTATAAGAGCATTATAACACTTGAAACTCCATTGAGGATTAGAAAAGGGGATGTATATCAGTTCTAGGAGTTCCCCCATAAGATAGGAGGGTGTCACTTCATATACGATTTTTCACTCGAGATGATAGGGTTTGACGCCATACTCAGGATGGACTGGCTAGTTTCTTATCGATCCTACATTGATTTCTATTTCCATTGAATGAATTTTAAATCACCATAGGTTTGAGTTTTTTCCCCAAGGGTGAATGTAATGTCTATGCTATTTGAGTTGGACCAAAGTATTTTGGGTTGGGAGGAATGACAACCCAGATTACTAGTCAATACATGGATGATCAGGGAGTGTATCAGGCTAATTTCTCTCCAGTGGTTGATCATTTCACGTAAATTTTCCTGGATGAATTTTCTAGTTTAACTCTTGAGAGATAGGTGAATTTATCCATTAAGCAAGTTCCATGAGTTTCACCGATATCCATTCCTCTTTATAGGATGACTGTGATAGAGTTTCAAGATCTCATGTGGTAGCTTGAGGGTTTGGAGGAAAAGGGGTTTAGATAACCCAAAAATTCTCCATGAGGTTCTAAAGTTCTTTTAACAAAAAGGTAGATGGTTCCCTTAGGCCATGTTTAGATTATCATAAATTTAACATATTGACAGTTAATTATCAATATCCCTTGTTATGGATAAATTATCTTTTTGAACAGCTCTAAGAAGCTCAGGGTTTACTGAAAATTGATTTGAGATATAAATATCATCAGGTTAGTTTTTAACATGTAGATATACCTAATACAACTCTTTATAGAAGGTATGGTCTATAAAAGTATCTATTTATACCATTTGGTCTCACAAATGAACCAATAGTTTTTATGGTGTTGATGAAACAAGTTTTCCATCCAAATTTGGATAATTTTATGGTGGTTTTTTGGGATTATAATATGCTACATTCTCACAATCGACATGACCATGAAAAACATCTTGAGATCATTTTTGATACACTGAGAGAGAATAAGTTATATTCTATGATCACAAAGTTCCACTTTTAGATAGATCAAATTCACTTACTGGGTTATATTATCTCAGATATAAGAGTATCAGTTGATCGAGAGAAGGTGAAAGTTGTAGTTTCCTAGGAGTAGCCCAAGAAAAGTTTTAGTGTATAGAGTTTCTTGGGGATAAATGGATATTATAGGAGTTTAATACATGAATTATCATGCATAGAAACACATTTGATGCGGTTGAATAATAAGGGTCTTTATTTTTATGGACAGATACCTATGAGATAGCCTTTCAAGAGTTTAAAAGGGAGACTGACTTCAGTGTCAGTCCTAATTCTACTAGATCTGGGTAGGACCTACACTATGTACTATGATGCATTAGGTATTAGGATAGATTCATTTCTTATGTAGGGAAATAGAGTCATGTCATAGGGGTCTAATTAGTTGAGGCCACACGAGAGGAATTACCCAACACACATTCTCAAGTTAGATGTAGTTTTTTATGATTTGTGTTGTTTGAGATATTATTTATTAGGAGAGTGTTTTTAGTGTACACAGACCAACAAATCCTCATGAATATATTTACATAGAGTGATTTGAATTTGAGGTAGTGAAGGTGGTTTTAGTACCAAAAGTCTGTTGACTTAAAGCTTTCCTATATACCTATAATGGGAAATGTATTGGACAATATACTAAGTATAAATACTCATATACAGATAGTTAAAGAGGCTAGTAGCGTGTTGAATCACATGTATTTATTTTTAGAGATGCACTTGCAGGTGAATGATGGTAAGAGGAAGGATTTTCATTCATACTTAGTTATGAACTCTAAAAATATATATAATGTGAGGATGAGGAAAAAATTAGATTCAGATGGCTTTTTCCTATTGCAGAGTATGGATGTTGAGGGCTTACCTCCGGGTTGGACTATGGTCAAGCATGATATCCTATGTATAAATGGTCGTTTTGGGTTCTATTAGAAATACACAAGGAGATGATTTGAGAGTTTAATGTCTTAGTATAGGATATGTATCCTTGTATAATTATGATATACCATGACTTATGCTGTTAGTAGTGGTGTTCGAGAATGAAATGTGAGGTAGTCAATTTTTTTCCTGAGGTGTTCCACCTATTAGAAGGTGAAGGTAGAACATTAGTGAACAACTGGTATTTTACAGAAGTTACCCATTATTGAGAGGAAATGATTTTATGTTTAAATGGATTTCATGACTGGTTTACTATGGTCTCCTTGAGTTAGTGATTTTTTATGGGTTTTTATGGAAAACATAATGAAGGTTTCACATTTCTTGCCAATCAGGGAGACATTCTTATTTGATGATCTTAAAAGGATGTATATCCATGAGATAGTAAAGCTTCACAGGGACCCTCATACTATCATTTTTGATAGGGATTCCCTGTTTACATATCATTTCTAGAAGTATTTTTGAAGGTAACTGGGGACACAAGTTCTTCTAAGCATGACATACCACCCTCATATTGATGGCTTGTTAGGGTGTACAATTTAGGTGCTTGAGGAAATGCTACAAGCATGCATCCTAGATTTTGGAGGCTCTTGGGAGAGGAATATTTCTCTAGTTTATTTCACCTAAAATAATAGTTATTAGGAGACTATACAGATGTAAATTTATGAGGATTTATAATACATGGCATGCTGATTTCCCCAATGCTAGTAAGAAAGAATATGCTGAAGCTTTACTGAGACCATGTCTCATGTAAGAGACGTATGAGAAGGTCCAGTTGATCAGAAAGTGGATGAATACTATGCAGTCTTGAAGGAAATATTATTTAAATCAATGTTGATGACCTATAATGTTCAGGGTTTGGGATCATGTCTTTTTTACATATCTGACTGAAGATGGGGAACATATGGATTAAGAGATATGGTAAGATTTTACCATGATAAGTCTGGCCATTTGAGATTCTAGAGAGAGTCAGGCTGGTAGTCATTATGTGGTAGCTGGAATAGATGTTCTAGGCCATGAATTATGTTTTCCTTGTAGATCATCTATTCCATTATTATTCAGATCCATATCACACTCTGTAGCTAGATGAGGTGGAGTTACAAGTAAATTCATCCTTTTAGAAGCATCCTATTCATATCGTTGATAGGATCATAAAGGTTTTATGAGGTTGAATAGTTATATTAGTATTGGTGCTATGGAAGAAAATTCATTTAAAGTATGAGACATATGAGTGTGAGGTTGATGTACGTACTCAGTGTCCAGAGTTATTCTTATCCAATTCATGACCACTATATAGAGGGAAATTCAGGGAGGAATTTCTTTAAGGGGGAATATTGTAAGATCTTGTGTTTTATTATGAGGTATGAATATTTTTTTTGTTTTAAATTTATTTTATGACATATTAAAGATTTATAATGAATTCATTGGTGTATCATGGGTGTTTGGGGATTGTTCGGATCTCAGAGCCCAACTTTTTAGAAAAACAAGGTCAGCCGCACGGTTATTAGAAACCATGTTGGGCAGTCTACATGGTTTTTCTAACCATGTGAGTCTTGGAAAGTGGGATAGATGGGACCATGCGGTTTGAGGAAACCATGTAGATCAAGGTTAATGATGATGTGAAATACTACAGACTTAGGACATATTTTTGGTATGGTTTGTGCATTGTTTTGAAAACCATGCACATGAACCATGTGAGGTACCCCTTAATGCAGTGGAGGGAACATGGTTGGTACACAGTTTGGAGAAACATGCAGCCCAACCATACAACCCTATGTTTTTTGATAAAATGACCAAAATTACCTTAACAAGTTTATAACTTAAACCTTTTTTCTTTTTCTGTCCATTGGATAGTATCTCACATAGGATATATCCATTGAAAGACAATTAATAGAATTTTCCACTGATTATACATCCAAAAGAAGAATTGAATGTCATTAGTCTCATAGGATTCAAATTGGTAATTTCTTCAATTATATTAATACATTATTCATTTGTCTTCGTATTGTTGGAGTTATATATTTTCAATATAAATTGCCCTATTTTAGGGTCCTTCATCTTTTCTTTTCTCATATTATGATCTAAATCAAATTAGAAGCTGATACTGGATGAGAAGTATATTACATACAAATAGTAGGCGGTCTATACCATTACCTAGGGTTTTGTTGTTTTATAAGAATTTTTTCCATTATGTCGCGTGGTGAAATTTTTGGAGGTTCTCCTTTAATTTATTAAATGGTTGGGTTGGATGGGTTAGAACTTTTTAGGGATTCAAACTTGTTTCTTTGAGTTTTTTGGAGGTTTCTTCCCCAATCTAGGCCACACATGGGGTTTGTACTTGCATTTTACCTTTTTTATACCACCCATGGGGTATGTGTGAGATTTCTTAGTTAGTGTAATCCCTTTTATAATTGAAATTAATTTAATTGAATGTTTGGAGATGGTTATCCATCCTTTTCCGTGGGATAACTTGATGAGAATTGTTTTGATTGTTTAAATGGAATTATTATATGACTTGGTAAACACATGAAATATGAAATTGTTAATGATGAATGAAATGATATGATGAATTGAAATTTTATTGGATTCCTTGGATGGTATACCTTGGATCCTGATTCCATTAGATTTCATGGACATTTCACCCATGGATATTATTTATAGTAGTGGATGCCTTACACTTGTTTCATCCTTGGGTATTGATTATATAGGATTACTTGGCCCTTGGTACCCCTTGGAACTAGATTTCTTGGAATCTCATTTGACATGTTCTATTGGCATGCTCCCTAGAATCCACCTAGGTCATTACCGAGTTTCCATTGAGATGCTTTTAGGGCTCGATGAGGATGCCTTGGTCTTCTATACCTTAGATTCATCGCTTAATGGTATAACACTTCTAATTACACAGCGAGGACATTGTTGATGACTTGTTTATATAGAAAGGTTGTGATGAATATTATACTATATTATACAGCATGACGGTGGTAGTGGTTTACACTTGGTTGTATAACATGGCCATGGTGGATGTTTTTGTTGTACTTTATAGATCACCCTGGTATGAGTATCAGATTGAGGTGTTAGACTAGATATATTAGAACCAAATTTTTATTTATATTTTACAACTACCCATGACATGGGAGCCTAACTATTTGTCTTAAGAATCCTAACTTGGATAGACTATTTTACTTTATAGATATTAATTTCATTGTGGTAATTTCACTTGTATCACATTCATACTTGTTATATAACATTAAAACTTCTTAACTTGTATTGAAAAACCTATATTTTTTATAGACACCATTGGTGGTGGCCTTCAGACTGTTATTTGACACCCTATTTGGGCCGCCATTGGGTGCCCAAAAATAATTTATGGATGCAGGTAGGGACCAAGGAAAGTACCCACAATATGATTCTTTATTTTTTCCATGCCTAAGAGTAGGGGAGAATATGAACAAACTAAGTCTAATGTTGCATGATGGTATAGTATTTTTGGTATTTTTGGTATTTTGATACATGTATTATACTGGATACTTTTATACATATTTTTTATTCTTCGTAGAGGCAGTAAATAACCATAATTGTATATAATATTCCTTTTAGTGTTTTTTATATATTCCTCTCTTATATATCAATATTTCATCTGATTTATTTATTTTTTCCACTATTTACTGACATGTTCACTACCATTGTGATGCACTCTAACCTGATGTCATAGTCTCTCCAAGGACACACCCCAGACCTTCATTGAAAGTGAGTAGCCTCTAGAATATGGGGAGATGCTCCTGGGGATATGTGACCCACCAACACGGGGCACCATTTAGTGGCATCCATACCAGGATATTACAAACATATTTAGGTTGAACTCTAAGATATTGGAAATTAGTAAACATTTCACATAACTGATGTGAAACTTCCTATGGATCCCAAGAACCTGATGGATGATTAGCTTCATGATAGTTTCCTTTAAAAAGTTTTCTCTTGAAATTGGTAGATACATTTTTTTGAGACCTATTTATATAGGAAATGGTAAGATTAAATTTTATTTAGTGTATTGATTGGTTAGTTCTATACTAGGATCATATTTACTACTATCATAAGAGAGCAAACTTCTTTCAAAATAAGTGGGTATTTATATCCATTTTTTTGAATGGGATCATTAGGCTGGTCATGTAGGAACAATTCAGTGTAGATTATATTATCTCATAGACCATGAAACAATCCTTGTTCAAGAATATGGTGACTTATAGTAGATTACTTCTCCTCCAATAGTGGATCATATTCAGGTTATATTTTCATAAGTGATTTCCATTTTACCAACTAATTGGGAGATCATGTTTGATATAAATTTGATTCAAGGGGTCAAACCTATTTCCATCCCACCCCATAGAATGTCACTAGTGGGACTTTGAGAGTTAATAGGGAAGTTGTAATATCTATAAGATAAGGTATTTATATAGACTAGTAATTCACCATGGGGCCCTCCATTTCTTTTCAAAAAAATAATTATTGGGCTACGTGCTTATGTGTGGATTAAATGAGACTAAATTAGATGACGTCCAAGAACCGGTATCCACTTACGTGCATTTAATATCTCTTTATTTAGGTAAAAGGTGCATTGATTTTATGTAATATTGACTAGAGGCTAGGGTAACGTTATTTGAGTGTGAGACCATCCAAAATATCCCAATCCTATTTTAATAGAAGGTATGGATTGTACATGTTCATAGTGATTGATTTTATTTTGAATAATCCACAAAAGGTATTCATGGAATTCGTTAATTAGATCTTTAATCCAATTTTGAATTACTTTTAGTGGTTCTCATTGATGAAATATTTTTATACTCCTAATAAAAATAAAATCATTCCAAATATTTTTTCCATTGTACTGTGTACATTAAGAGAAAATCAACTATATAAAAATATATCTAAATTTGATTTTTGTATTGACAAACTTCACTTTTGGGGCCATGTTAACTCAAAGGATGGAGTCTCAGTTGAACTAGAGAAGGGGGTAACCATGGTATCTTGAGAGTGACCCAACATCAGTTTAGAGATTTAGAGCATTCTAGTTTTTTTCTGGATATTTTGGGAATTTATCTAGAATATATACCATCTAGAAGTGCTTATGTCTGGGATAATGAACAAATGGGTGATGTTTGTTTGGTTGAAATAAATTGAGGAGGATTTATAATAATTGAAGATAATTATGGGATTAACATTAATTCTCACCTTAAATGATATGGGTAAGAAGTATGCCATGTATTACAATATATAAAGAATTGGTCACAGATTAGTTATAATGTAAAAGGAATTAGATGT
Organism: Viscum album; assembly: GCA_963277665.1. Taxonomy (NCBI): domain Eukaryota; kingdom Viridiplantae; phylum Streptophyta; class Magnoliopsida; order Santalales; family Viscaceae; genus Viscum; species Viscum album. Next base: position 1,044,319,826 of record OY728140.1, on the reverse strand, counting down.
TTCTTATGGATCTAGAAAATTGAATTATCATTAGTGGAATAATACCACCCATGATCTAGAGTTAGCTATGGTGGTACATTCCTTGAGATACTGAAATCAGTATTTATTTGGTGTGTGGTTTGTGGTGTACAAAAAGTAAAAGAGACTAAAGTGCATCAATTTTATAGTGGGACCTGAACCTTCATCATAGATGGTGGTTTTAGTATCTATAGTATATCGACATTGAGTTAACATACAATATAGTAATAGGAAACTGCCTTGATTTTGAATTGACTAAGAAGATTCAATTCGAGTCAGTTCATGAATATTTTTGTGAGTGGTGTCAGATGACAATATTTGATGATATGTATCTAGATATTATAGTGTCCTAGGGACGAGTGACTTTGACATCAACTTATTTTTTTCCCATGATCCCAGATCAGATCAACAAAGGTTGGTTATCTGATATAGAGGATTTATCCCTGATGGGATATATATGTTATGGGGATCCCCCATCGGGTTTGACTAATGGAAGTGATGATGTAATTATTTTACATTATCACATGTGGGTTTCTATAAGTGTATATAAGGATTTTTAGATAATAAAATTCTATAAAATGGGTGGTATATCCTGGTTTGAAAAATATGTATTGTGATTTTATAGTAAACTCTGGTGTTTAGGAACTATGAAAATGATATTTGTATTTATGGCATAGTGCTTCACCTATAAACTCGTGAAGGATGATAATGCGAGTCCTTCTATGTTACTATAACCTTTTACCATTCCATAATTTAAATGGAATGATATCACCATAAATATCATGATAGGATCACCCAAGAAAACATGGAAAAATGATGCAGTATGGGTGATCATGGATTGACTAATGAAGGAAACACACTTCTTGACCATTAAAGAGATTGTTATCATTAATGAATTAGTTAATATCTATGTGTAGTTTATAGTTTAATTTCACAAGGATATAAATAATATTGTTTCAGATCAATATCTATGTTTCAACTCACATTTATAGAAATACCTTTAGAAGGTTCGGTTATCACATGTTCTCCTGAGTACAACCTACCATCCTTAGACTGGTGGAAAATCTGATCAGACGATTTAGATTATAGAGGGAATGTTGAAAGCCTATGTTTTATACATTTATGGTTCAAGGGAGAATCATCTATAACTCATGGAAATATTTTACAATAAATCTTCTAAGAATCAATCCAAATATATCATTTCAATGATTTATATAGAAGGTCATGTTATTACCTGTTTTCAAGTTAGAGGTGGTTTCATTAGTTCTAGTTGGACTTAGTCTCAACCAAGAGACACTTGAGTAGGTTTATTTGATTTGTAAGAGATTGGTAACCATGGGGATAATATATAAATCATATGCGGATCATGAGAGATAACCTATAGAGTTTGAGGTTGTTTTCCAAGTTTTGCTTTTGGTTTCACTTAGGTTAGGGAAACATCATATCCAAAATTAATTAAAGGTAGCACCCATGTTCATTGAATATTTTGTGATAGTTAATAAATCATTCTAGTGGAATATAGATTAGCTATTCCACAATGCTAAAATTTCATGAAAGACATGTTTCATGTTCTATTACTTCAAAAGTATCACCATAATCCTTTTCATGTGACATATTTTTATGATGTTGAGATAGATATCAATAAGTCCTTTTAGGAGAATCAAATTTGTATCACATGCCATATTCAAAATAATCTCCAAGTAAATATCAATCCTTTATTGTGAGTACAGTGCTACCATGGGTGTGTATAGGTGGAGTCCTGGGAGAGGTAGTAGATATACATGCATAGTTTCCATAATTATTCTTCAATACATCTCATAGATTCTTTGGATACCATTTTAGGGATATGATATTATATAATGGGGAGGTTGTAGGATCCCATCATTTAACATGGTATGTTTATTTGAGTTTTCATCTAAGTATCTTTAATTTTTTAAAATAAGCCTCATTTTTCACTTAAATAAATGTTTCAAAAGTGTTTAGGGGTTTTCGGGAACCAAACTAGAGGTTTATAGATGTGGTATACAATATTAGAGGTATTTTAGTGCCACTGTCTAGGTGGTGTAGTCCACTAGCTATCTGGTAGAGCTTCTAACAATGCATCCACCCTATCTCCCACCACCGACTAGCTAGTGGTAGAAAGTGGCTAGCAGGTGGTTTTGGGATGGGATATAATTATAAGGTTAAGAATCTTGTTTATTTTCCACCTAAACCGTCATATATGTTATAATTAACCACCAAATTAACCCTATATTATGATTAGTGATTGTGAAGGGTTATTAAAGGCTCCTAGGGTTTATCTAGAACCATTATTTGGTTCATAGATTAGTAGTTCAATATAGAATCCTTGAATCAGTAAGTTTTTATTGGTCTTGGTGTTATCTATTAATTCCTCATTGAATCCCCCTCTTACACCCTTGAAAAGTGTTTTAATCACCTTACATAAGAAATTTTGTGTTATAAGTTTATATGGGAGCTTAATTATTGAATTTTCTTCTTCATTCCATGAGGTGGGATGTGTAAGACATCTCTCTAAGGTGTTCATTAGTTCTTTATTATGTGAGGCAGGTGCGATCACACTAGAACTACATTTACATGACCATAATTGGTATTAATTACTTATTTATTACTATAAATCCCATAAATCATTTTGGTTCTATGGGAATTGAGTTCGGGACATGTGGATACGAGATACGAGTCCCATCCCTTGACCCTAGGTTGTATCTTGAACTAAATGAACTTAGAGACCTATGACAAATTTGAAAAATTTATGAATTTGGTCAAAAATTTGAATTTGATTAGTAGGTGAATTGGTGTAATTGGATTATTAATGTATAACATGGATTTTAAAAGGTTAAATAAAATGACATTAGAATTTTTATATTGGAATATTGTTTAAAGGAATAAATACCATGTTAAATAAGAATTTGGCACAAAGGAAATGTGAAATGGAATTGATATAATTATTGTGATAATTGGTAACTTGGAATGAAAATGGTAATTAGATTATTATTGGCTTATTGTAATGAAACTATTTTTTTCTAAAAGGAATAATATGATGTAATTTAATTTATTATGATGATTGGTAATTGGATTGAATTAACCAATCTGGACTATGTTACCATTTCTGGAATGTTTAGAAAATTGGAATGGTTTTGTTCTTATTGAATATTTTTTGAATTGTTAAAACATATCTATCATGGGAATTCATATAGATCATGATGTATTCTAAGCACATAAGTTTACATATAACGATCAATTTTAATGGGATCCTATGATAACTTTTCAATTTCCTTGGTCTTGTGCCTTGGGGATATGTAATTTTCTCTAGCATGGGAATTAAGAAATATTCTATTATTATTTAAGAATGGTGATATGTATGGGTACATGATGCCTAAGGTAGAGATTTAAAATTACTATATAAATAATAGAAAGATGAAATATTACTTGTTTCTTGAGGGAGACATATATTTCCACTCATTGGTGAGTATGGAGAGAGAAATATGACATCTTACCATGACATGTATGGTTGACCCCATGTTTCAAACTAGAGATCAAGGGTCAACATGTTTTTATTAATGAATTAATATATTCATCATAGTATTTCATACAATATTATTCATACTATATTTATTTCTACACAATGAGTTCAGGCCTACAATGTTTTACTCAAACCCTTTTCGGGTTACCTTTTAGTACCCCGACAGACATCATGGATGTAGGTTTGGATGAGGGAAAGAGGGATTATTCTTAATTGAGTACTTTTCTAGATGGGATTGGAGCTTGGAGATGGGACTGATCATGGGCTTCCAAACATGAATTTTTTAGTCTATATTTTTGAGTCTTTATTTTTGTTTTATTACATGTATGAATTTCAACAAGATATTTAGTCTTGAATACATTATGGAATGACATGGTTTATTATACTTTAATAATTTGTAATTTATTTTTTATCTACCTAACTTATATGAATTTATTTTTTATCTTATTTCTATTAGGATTACTACTCTTCTCCAAAGGGTATATTCTCTCTAATAGATTATAATGACCCATGATTCTATTCTGAAGTCTCTGGCATATAAGAAGGCATGTTAGAGGTCATCTAGTTACTATTCTCAGTCACATGTGTGAGAATCATGTTATAAATGTTAGATTTTTGTTCTTTTTCTTTCCCTTTTTTTCTCACAATGAACATGAATCATGTGATCTTTGAGGTCTGTGATGATCATGTGACTGAGATGATAAATATACCTCCAACATTGGCCTCATATTTAGGTGTATATCCTAACTATACCCTTTATCCTAATTCAAAGGTCCATATGAACTCTAAGGACTATGATTAATATTATAAATAGGACATGTATGAAAAATTTAAAGGTTATATACCTTATATTAAATACCATAATTCCCTCATATATATATTTACATGTTATATATTTACAAATGGACCTATTCCCATTGAATACTATCATTCCTTCCACATATAAAACAATTTCAAAATTTCTATGTAGCTTGTGGAAGTATTAATCCTTATTGAATGATGTTAAACTAAATTTTAACACCTTTACATTAAAATATTTTCTGTGAGACATAATATCTTTTTTCATAGTGCCACATCCTCAATGTGACTTCTGACCATGTTTCCCTTAGGGTGTCCTTGGTGTGTATTCCACACAATTTTTTGTAACATGTTTGATTGTTTTATTTATATTGGTCCTCAAATATATCCTTGATCATGTGGTATTTTAGTTATGTGATGATCATTTACTTAGAATTTTGAAAATGTCCCCATATATGTCCTTATCAGATGAAATTAAACAACATGACATGGGCCTATCATATGACTTTAAACTGTTTCATTAAAACTATATGGGATTTAATTCTCCTATTATTGAGATATGTAGGATTCCTCCCAAAGGTTAAAACTCAACAAAATTAACCGTTAATTATTATCTTGAATGGCCATATTCCTGAGAGGTCCCATCTTCATGGGTTCATTCTCCTAGTAAAATCACATCATCTTGATCAGGAAATATTCATGATAGGAATCATTATCATGAATCCATAATCCTTATGATATAAACTCAACCACATTAGGCCATATGACAAATGATTTTAATTATTTCCCATCCATAATGTACACATTCTCTATTTACCATTTTCTATCAGGACATATTCCCAAATATAACCATGTACCTGCATAGAGGGATATATTTCTTTCAAGAACTAATTTATCACTTTTATTTGGATATAATCTTGATGAGGTCAACATTCATAGGTGCATATTACTTGTGAATCCAAATCATCACAATTAGCCCATATTACTTTTGAGGCTAACTAGATATGTCCCCTTATATGTAATCCCTACTATAGTAATTTCTAGGAACCTTTCACCTATAAATCCTTACCCCATGATGTTAAAAAACATATATTTTATTTTTTAATTGGACTTGAATTGGTAAAATTCATCCTGATATAGTGAACATCGATCACCTTCCTAGATGATAGTAAACTCTACAGTGCCCTACTGTTGGGATTCAAAACATATAAATCCCAAAACCAAAACCACTAATTAATATTGGTTAATATTATTTATAACCTTATATATATATATATAGGGTTTCATTTAAAATATACCTCTTACATGTACAAACATTCATATCGATGAAATTCAACAACTGATCGTTAGTGTTAGGGTAAGTAGTTCGACATCTGGATATTGGAATGATTAAAAAACATATATATAATATATAAAGGAGTCCTAAATTAGGAAATAATTCCCCCTAATCATTTGGGATGAGCATTCCTTCCCATCATCTTTAAATTTTTTAGTTTCTATATTATATTGGTGTAAAACCCTAATGAATACATTCCTTTGGAAACCAATCCTATATCGCATAACAGATGGCGTATCCATTGTGTATTTTCATTAGAAAAACTAAATGGACAACTTTAAATGAATTATTATGAAACCATACTAAACCCCCCTCAAACAATTATCATGCCATCAAAACCATGTTACTATCTAAAAACATGCATGTTAAACATATGCTTTATATTTCAAAGTTTCATGGACACTAAAAAATTATCTTATTTATAGAATATAAATATAGTTGTAAACAAACATCTTAGTTTTCTTATGAGAGAAAAGTATTTTATAATTGAAAAAATTTAAAATCAATGAATTTTGGAACAAATCAGAATCTTAACTCACCATATCCCATAAATAAATTTGTTAAGATACCTAGACTAATGTAATTTTAATTAAATAATGTATCAAGAAATCTATCTTTCATTAAGATAAACTCTAGGTTTCAAAACTATGAAATTAAATAGTACATTAATTTTATATGGAAAACCTATAATTTATTTCCAAATAATGATACTTTATAGTTTATTAGTGACTTCTATAGTGTGGTGCAATAGCTTACACAATGAAGAATTAGTGAGGAAGAGTTAAAATTGAGAGATATTCAATTATTCCCTCTATATTAATTATTATACATGGTGTCATAAATTAGTTTATGAAAGGCTTTACATAAGGGAAAATTTCTTTAATGATATTTTATAATGATTTACCCCTTGATAATGAACACTAAAATTAGATAAGTGATAACAAGTTTTGTGTATAATGAGGGCGAGTTATACCGTGAAATTTGGGACATATTTTTGAGTCTTCATGGATAACATCATAACCATCATCTTTCTATAAAGTTTATAATATACACCTTTTATGATGGTCTCACCCACTATAGTCAAACCTTAGTTATATGGTATATTGGATGTGTTTTTTATAACAAAAATATTAAGTAGTTAGAATATATTTTCAACACTATTACTTATAATTCACATCATAAATGTTTTTGAATAAGTACCATAAAAAATAAGTGATTTTTTTGAAATAAAAAATGACCATGTTACTATAAATTACAATTATGATCATCAAAATTGAAATAGGGATCAATTCCACCACCATGGTATTTTTCTTTATTCTAGAACATTATTTTTCTAAATATGGATTTACCTAATCAAACCTTAAAAATTTCAAATTTCCTTGGTACATTCCTAGAATGAAACATAGATATGAACCTTTTCCAAAATAATTCATACACAACTATAGGAATCTCTCATTTCACTTATAGAGAGAGCCGAGAGTGTTTAATTTTTTTTTATTGAAACATTCCATGGCTTTCTGACTAGTTACTTTTCTATTTTTGGTGGTTAGAGGTGTTTGGGGGAGGTTCTGGGATTTTTCAATTGAGGTTTGAGCTATAGTAGAGCTGATGCAGGATGTTCACATTATGTAAGTGGAATTTACAATGTGTAAAGGTAGTTCACAACTTATTTATCTTGTTGGTTCATGGATAGTACGTGACTAGGGGGTATCCCATGAAATGAGTACATGCCACATAATTTGAATTCATATTTGTAATAATTAAATGATTATGTGAAATATTTTTTTTAGAAAGATGTAATTTTCTAAAAAACCATGCATTACATGCAATTTAAATGTTACATGATGTGAAACTAGTGGGATTCCAGGTTTTATGTTCTTTTCATAGTCGAACATTCAATCATTCGACCTCAACTTATTTTCCCTCATTCTTGAAAACCCTAAGTACCTTGGGATGATTTTAGAACCCCCTTTATCCCACTTTAATCTGTTTGTTCTGATGGTTGTTGGTTGAGGATTTTTAGTGATTTCTATCTATTTTCCCTATAGTATTAATTTCATTCTGATCTTGAGGATTCACTATGGGGATGTTGTTTTGGTTTGACATGCAATTTGGGATAAATTTTTATGATCCTTTGGTGTGGTGTATGTTGATCTGTAGATTCATGTGTGTGGTTGTGGTTTGGGAGTTTTTCTTCTTCTCCCTATAGTGCACAGAGAGTCGATAAAACATCTTTTAGGTAGGGAATCCCTAGTTTCTATTTAATTTGTATCATGTAGGATGGGTTTACTCTTGTTAATTTATGAGAGATGGTAGTAATATATTAATCAAAGATAAAAAAATTGGCTAATTTAACTTGAAGGGGGAAAATGATAATGATTTGTATGATTTCAAAAACTTGATAAAATTATGATATTGTGATTGTACGAGCTTGACGCCCTGCTAAATATTCCTATAGTTTTGGGATTTATTTGCACTGTATAATTTTTTTGATTGAAGCGTCTTTTGTGATTGTTGTGATATCACCCTAAAAAAGAAATTTCCCAACCAAGTATTTTTATATAATTAAATAGGTTCCCTATTATTTTTTATTGCGTGATAATTCCTTTAAAATAAATATGAAGGTGATAAAATCCCCTTCATTAAATATCTAAAATATTCTTTGATGTGTTATGATGTGTGACCATGATTATGGGGTTTTGATGTGTGGTCACAATGGGGGTGGGGGGATATATGTGGTTTTTTTGGCCATGATTTTGGGGTGGTGAGGTGGGGTTTTTATCCTTTATTTTAGGGCGGTGAGGTGGTTCATTTCCATTATTTTGAGGTGGTGAGGTGGTTGTTGTTTTGCCATGATTTTGGGTTGGTGAGTTGGTTGTTGTTTGTACATGATTTTGTGGTATCAAGGTGGTGGTTGTTTGGTGGTGATTTTGGGGAGGTGAGTTTGTTGTTGTTTCATTGTGCTTTTGGGAAAATGAGGTGATGGTTGTTTGTTTGTTCTTTTGTGGAAGTGAGGTGGTTGTTGTTTGGTCATGCTTTTGGGGGTGGAAAAGTAGTTGTTGTTTGGCCATGATTTTGGGGCATCGGGGTGGTTGCTTTTTGTCCATGCTTTTGGGATGGTGAGGTGATGGTATGATGGGGATGATAAGATAATTTCGTTGTGTGGTTTGTTTGTATTATATGTCTATATAGTGATGGAAATAATAATTATTTAATAATGATTGAAATGTATATGGTTTGGTTCAGTTAATTGGATAGAAATGTTTAATGAACAAATAAATTATGGGCTATGTGATTAAATGTGGATGATTCAAAACAATATAATGAAGGGTTTTGATAATGGAATTGGTTTGAAATGTGAAATGTGGATTGTGGATTATGTGGTGTTATGAATTTATAGGTGGCAGAAAAAGTGTGGATGTTTTTAGTTCATTAGTGTTTTGTTATAAACCTATAGTTTGGAATTGTGTGTGTGTGTATATATATACTTGTGTATTCCTTATGATTTTTATATGAATTCAACCTATATCGAGAACTATGTGCCGAAACCCATATTTTCATTTGTTTGTGTGTGTGTGTGTGGTGGGGGGGGGGGGGGGGTTTCCAACATCCAGTGAGGAGGATAAATGGATGTGTACCCTAACTTTCCCTATATCTTTTCCAGATGAGGTAGGTATTTCATAGGCTATTATGGATAGTGGAATGATAGTGAAATAGATGATTATTGAGAAATCCTAGTTGTATTTGGGTGAGATGTGATGTGGCCATGCTTTTTGGGGGAAAACCCAAGTGTCTTCGAGTGAGGAGTGATATAGTCTTGGTGTTTGTGGGTGGGATGAGATGGGAATAGTTGGATTATGGTGGGGGTTGTACATGATAGTATGAGGGTATGATTTTGATGTCCTTGATGTTCATGATACCCTACTACCCTGATTATGGTTGTGGATGTGTTGTGTCCCATGTGTTTTTAAGTGAGACGTGATGTGGCCATGCTTGTGGGGCAGTGATCCCAAGTGTTTGTGGGTGTGATGTGATGTGAAAAATCTTGTGGGGGAGGGGGGATGGAGGGGAATATGGTATTCAAAAGAGATAGAAGTGAAAGTATGTATGATATTGGGGTGTGAGAGAAGCATACTAGTGAGAAAACATTATGAGCATCCCTTTATCAATGTAACTCGTGTTATATTATATTAAATGGTTTGTGTTATTTGTTTACTGTTCCTTGGTGAGGTTGGGATAGATAGTTGACATGTTTAGGTGTTTTTGGTTCTACTGTTTTCTCACTGATGCATTAGTTTTCTTCTTTCACATATGCATGAGATACTTTTATTTTCCTACTGAGTATACCTATATGATCACCCTATGTATATAAATATATTTTTAGGGTTCCAAGAGGATTACATGGATCCGGATGGGAATTACTAGCTCAGACCTTTGGATACCTAGTATGCCACTACTTTATCATTGGTTTTGGGTATTTACTTTGGAGATTTTTATCTATATCAGTTTTATTTATACATGCATATGGGATGGTTTTAGTATCTTTTTATATTTAATTGTGGATAATTCATCTTATCTTCTGATATTATATTATTATAGAGGGTAATGTATCCCATTAAATGAGACTTTTATATGCTTAGTTCTATTCTCCAACCTAGGGAATATTGTAGGGGGCTTGAGGGAATTTATCTGTCTCCCCTAACTGCAATATAATTGGAGGAAGGGGGTTATGATAGAGTGGTATTAGAGGTCATATTTGATAGATAGTATGGATTTTTGTGTTATAAATAATGATGATTTCATTGGTTGGTTTGGAAGTAGTTCTAGTTGACCTTATTTCATGATATAGGCTAGTGATACTGGCTAGAACAAAGGATTTTAGGCTCCCCTATGATCTAGTACACAAAATATGAACTTATTGAGTGACCAAGTGAGGGGAAACTATTTGTAGTGTAGATAACTAATACAGGTACATGAATTATGATGACTTGTTTTCAAATTTCAATTGGGTTGTTTTTGTAAGGTTAAAATGAATAAAGTGAATTAAAATAAATCTAAATCAAAATTCCATACTATTAGGCTTAGTAAATTGTTTTTTTCTTTTCATATATGGATTCTGTTCATCATCTACATATGGCTTATGAAGTTGAGGCTTAATAGGAAAATTGGGTTGATCACCCTAGGGTTGATCCTGTAGTGTAATATGAGGCTTGGTAGAGGGAATTTCACAATATCCAGTGGCAGACTTTGGGGAAGTACGAGGGAAGTATTTCATATGTGGAGATGGGGATCTAGTTGGAGGTGATCGAGATCACTTTTAGTTTGATCTGGGCCTTGGTGGGATACCAGGACTTTTTGGCAGTTAGTCACATGTGGGGAATTATGCCTTTGTGGGGAACATTGTATCTGGGTGAGAAGATAGAGGCATAAGTTTAATAGTTTTAATTTTAGAAAGAGTTCAAGGTAGAGTTCATTTCTTCATCCATGAATATATTGAAGATGCGTGCAATTATTTGTCTTTAACTAGGAAGTATATTATTACAGGAGTTGGGAATCAAATGCATGGACCTTCAAAATTTTATCCATATATTTTTTCCATATGAGGATTCTCATGTATAGCCTCTTGAGGAGGAACTCCGTCCTTCTATCCATTATACATTTATCCCTTTATTAGTCAAATGTGTGTGGAGGTTCAAAAGAATGTGTAAGTTATCGAGTGGATGCACTCACAAGGAGTTTTTATATGAAAGTTAAACCAACAGGGTTCATTGATTATTATATTTTTTAGTGGTAGGGTTCAGTTGATAGGGCCTTCATAGTTTCGACTAATGAGGAGTTGGCCTTATAATTTCCCCTTTTGGTCTTTTGGATCCTATGTTCTTTTCTCTCTTCCTGATATATTTGTGCTAGTTTTATTTGTCTCTGGTGTTCATTCCCATCATTAGAACCATTTCCTAGTGGTCATTCAAGCTTAGATTGGTGGATGTAGATAAGTTTAGTGCTAACCTCAGTAGCAGTTTCCAGTGATACCATTTTAGTAGTTGAGGCGGAAGGGTTATGATTTGTTGAGGGGAGATGGAGTAGGTTGTGGACAAACATAGTATTTTTATAAGGTTTAAGGTCCCATATCTAATCATGATTGTGAATGTCATCATAAGAAAATAGGTTGAGGATCTATTCATGGTAAATTTTATGTAGTAGAGGTGGTAGTTCCATAGGGGATAGATATCATCAAAGGTGTAATCATTTTTATACCCTTGTTTGTGCTTTATTTGATTCAGGATCTTTACAATACTTTTTTTCACATCCTCTAGTCTATTCTCTTAGACAAGATATAAAGATTATTTCCATGCCTATGGTGTTGGATTTTCCAGTCGGAGGACATATCATCTTTTTTGATGTGTTCCAGGGCTATAGACTAGTGGTGGGGCAACATAATACCTCTAGAGATATTTTTTAATGTATTTATATCCATGTCATTCTATGCATTGAGTGGTTGTATTCTATATGTTCTATTATCAAATACTTCAGACAGAGAGTCATTTTCTCAAATGTAGATAGTCTGTGTGTGGTTTTTGTTGGTGATTAAGGTTTTTATATGGGAAGTTGGCATGTGTATCCACCTATTTCTTTTTTTGGATGAGTTTTAATGGAATATATGGATTATAGGATAGTGGTATTCCCCAAGGACATTAGGGAGTTTATAGATGTTTTTCCTAAGTATTTTGGGATGCTACCCCCTCTACACGATGTTGAGATAATGATATAATTATATCCTAATGCTTATCCAATTTAAATGGATCATTGTCGAATGAAAACTTGTGAGTTGTGGGTGTTGAGGATTCAGATATATGATTTGACTTAGAAGGGTTTTATTTGGATCATTATGTCACCGTGGGGTGATCCTTTATTGTTCTCTAAGAAGTCGAATGGTAGTATGAGGTTTTTATAGACTAATAGAGGTTGAATCGAGTAATGGTAAAGAATCATTACCCTCTTTTGAGTATAGATAATATTTTTTACTAGTTTTTAGGGATGATTTGGTTTTCTAAGATCAAACTATGGTTTGGATATCAACTATTGAGGGTGAAGGAGGGAGATATCCCAAATAATCCCTTTAGATAGAGGTATGGACACATCAAATTTATAGTCAAGCTATTCAGTGTTATGAATACACTAACTCTATTCATGAGGATTATTAACCCCATGTCTTGTGAGTTTTTAGAATGGTTTATCGTCAAATTCATTGATGATATATTGATCTACTTGAATTTAATGGAGGATAAATATGATCATCTCAAATCCATTTTGTAGGCCCTTCGACACCACCAGCTTTATTGAAATTTTTCTGGGTCTAAGTTTTGGGCATGGGAGGTAAATTTCATTAGTAATTGGTGTCTTATTAGGGTGTGGATGTAGACCCATCGATGGTATAGGTAGTTGTTTATTGGGAAGCAACCAATAGCATTGTCTAGGTTTTTAGTTTTATTGGTCTTATAGGCTATTATTTGAGTTATTTTTTAAAAATTAGCTTATGTTATAACATCTTTCATAGTGGTAAGAAATAAAGAATATAATTTTATATGGATTGATCAATGTTAGGTGGATTTCAGTTACCTAAAGGGGAAGTTGGTTAGTGCTCTAGTGCTTCAGTTTCCTAAGGAGTGTGTGATATTTGAGCTGTTTTGTGATGATTTTAGTCTGGAATTGATATGAGTGCTGATGTAAAAGAGGTAAGTAATATCTTTTGGGTCTAGAAAGTTACATCCCCAAAAATTTAACTATTACACCCATGATTTGGAGATAGCAGTGGTTGTGTTTCCAGTGAAGTTGTGGAAACATTATCTCATTTAAGAGTGCTTTTTAGTCTTCATGGTTCACAAGAGTTTTAGGTATATATTTTCTCAGCGTGATATGAATTTATGAAAATTGATTTGGATGGAGTTTATTCATGATTATTATTTTGAAATCTCATACACCCCAGGTCATGGAAATGTTATGGACAACTCTTTGAGTAGGAAATTGGAGAAGGATGTTTCCCTGGAGTCTGGTGATTCTTAGAGAGAAATGGAGGAGTAAATATTTCACATAGATGCATGGGTGGATGATGGTAGATTTCATTTATTTCAAATGATGGTGCAATATTTTCTGATGTGTAAGGTAGATGAGTCTTAGTGGGGAGACTCATATGTAGAGGTGATGTGTGATTTTGTTGGACATGGTGATGCTTTAGAGGGATTATCGAAGGATGGTCAAAACTATATGTTGTTTTATCAGATTTTGTTTGTTCCATTAATGATTTTGGAGGGATTACTTCTTGATTTTCATATCCCACCTTTGGTGGTTCACCTTGGTTTATCCAAGATATACTTGGTTTGAAGATGGGGTTTTGATGGATTTGGATGAAATGGGTGGTGACAATGTTTGTGGCTAAGTGTTTGGTTTTCCATTAGGTAAAGTCCGAATATCATTTTATTGGTGGTTTTTTGAATCCTTTGGATGTTCTTGAATATAAATAGGATGAAATATCTATGGATTTCATCACAAGGTTACACAAAATTCAGGATGTTTGCGATTCTATCTTCATGATCTTGGACTGGTTGACGAAGTCCGATCACTTCTTAGAAATCAAGGAGCCAGTCATAATGGATAATTTGGTTAAGAGGTCTGTGGATGAGGTGGTGTGGTTTCATGGAGTTCTTAGGTTCATATTATCATATTAGAAAACAAATTTTGCCTCATGAGTCTGGAGGGGATTACGGATTGATGTTGGCACCCAGTTATGGGTTAACTATATTTCCCACCCTTTGATGGACATATATATCAAGTAGACCATCCATAAGATGGAGGAGATGTTTTTGGTGTGCATTTTATACTTTTTCAGATTTTGAGAAAAACAATTTCCCTTGTTTGAGTTTTATTATAAAAATATGTATCACTCATCCATTAGAATTTCTCCTTTTGAGGCTTCTAAGTTTGACTATGTCATTCTCTATTGTTTTGGATAATGGTTGGGGAGATAGCATGTCTTAGTATCTATGTTGCGGAGTGCACGAAATAGATGGTTCAACTTGTTTGTGAGGATGAAATGAGAACATGATCATCATAAGTCTTATTCTGATTATAGGAGTAGTCCATTTATGTTTGAGGTAGGAGACAACATATTCTTCAAGGTTTACCCTCGATGTGGGCAGTGAATGTTTGGAAGATTGAGTAAGATTTTTCCCTGGATTTTTTGGGCCCTTTGAGGTGTTGAGGTAAGTTGGTGAGGTGGCATATTAGTTGGAGTTTCCACCATAGATGTATATGATCAAAGAAATATTTCACATATCTCATATTATTTGAAATCTTTATGATGAATCCCAGGTCATTAACTAGGGAGTGTTGAATATGGAAGATGATGTGATGTTTGTGGAGAAACACATTGATATCTAGGATCATCAAGAGACATTACTATAAGGATGAACCATTCCTTTGGTTTATGTGTTGTGGAGGCATGGCGTCCTAGAGGAGAGTACTTGGGAGGTAGAAATTCAAATTCATTCCCCATACGTAGAGCTATTTTGAGTTTTTCCTTTTCTAATTTTCTTATAATGTGATGTTTGAATCTTTTTTATTATGAAATGAGTTGTTTTGATTTGTTTTTAATTTAAGGTGCATGATAAATTCATAACCTATGAAAAATGTAGGACCTGATTACTAATCAAGACACATGAAATGTAATTTTATTAAACCCCTGCAAGTGAATGAGTGACACCCATAGTAAATAGTATCTTGACATGGAGGATGAAATTCCTATATTCATGTGTTCGGGCTGGCGTGGTTAGTTAGTTGAGAAAACTGTTTGTTTGGGTTTCATGGGGGTTAATATGGTTGTGTGGTAGTGTGGTGGTGTGTGGGGAGTTAGTTTTTGGCTATGTGATGATGAGGTTGTAAGAGATATTCTATGGTCATTTGTTTTGGAGTGTTTGGATGGTGGTAGCATTTAAGGTATGACAATATCCTTGAGAGGTATCTCACATGGTGGTTGTCCAGAACCCTTTCCCCCTAATATTGGTTTTAGAATCTCAAGGAAAAGAATTATTTAATTGGTATTTTATTTAATGTTTTTTTACTTCCTGAACCATTAATTTTCCATTTTTGGTGTTTGGAGGTGTTTGATCGAGGTTCTAGAAGTTTTTAATGGAGGCTCGAGTTGCAACATAGATTCTGTAGGAAGTTCATGTCTTGTATGTGGAATTAATGACATGTAAAAGTGGTTCATGGATTATGTAGCCAACTGTTTCATGGATTTTATGATTCTAAGTGGTATCCTATGAAACGATTCCATGTCATCTTAGTTGAATTTATGATTTTTAATAATTAAAGGTTGAGGAAACACATTTTCACCAAAAGATAGAATTTTTAGAAAAACTATGGTTTACACACTGTGCAATTGTTACACAATGTGTAACCATAGGTATTCCTAGTTTCAAGTTCTTCTATTAGATGCAATTTCTTTCATTCGGCCCTACCTCCTTTCCTCTTGTTCTGGTTGATCCCTAGCTTCCTTGGGTGGATATTCTATCTCCCTTCCTCCCACTTTGATCTATTAGTTCTGTTTTTTGTTAGTTGATGATCCAAGGTGAGTGATATCTCTATCCCATATGGTATTTCTTTTGTTCTTATATTTGGGATTTTCTACATATATATTGTTTTTGTATGGGGTGTGAGTTGGGAGGAGTTTTGAGGATCCTTTTGTACGGTGTATGTTGATTATTGTTTTTTAGTGTGCAGTTGTGGTTTGTGTGTGTTTCTTCTTATCCTTGTGGTGTGCAATGAGTCGATAAAGGTTATTTGAGGTAGAAAATCATTCATTTATCTTTATTGTGTATCATATGGGAGGGGTTTACTCTTTTTCATCTATGGGATATGGTTGTGATGACTTAATTAGAAATAAATAATTGTATGATTGAAATTATTGGTATAAAAGGAGAATGATTTACATTATTTTATATATTTTATATTATTAAGATATTTTTATAGTACAATATTTATTCCCCACTAAACATTATGACCTTTGGGGGATTTTTTTCTACTAGATAATTTGTGTTGACTAAAGTTTTTTTGTTCTTGTTGTGATATCACCCTAAAATAGAAATTCTCTAACCACTAATATTTATCAAATGAACAATTTTTCCCAAGATTTTAACTTGTGTGATAACACCTATAAATTAAATTTAAATTTGATAAAATACCATTTTATAAATATTTAGAATATTCCTTGATATGTTGTGATGTGTGGTTGTGCTTGCGGGGTGGCGATGTGTGGTTGTGATGGGGTTGTGGGGTGATATGTGGTCTATTTAGACATAGTTTTGTGGTGGTGGGGTGGTGTTTAGACATGATTTTGGGGTAGTGGGTTGTTTATTTGGATGTGATTTTGGGGTCAGAAGGTGGTTGTTGTTTGGACATGATTTTAGGATGGTGATGTGGCTATTTTTTCCCATTATTTTGGGTCGGTGAGGTGGTGTTTGTTTGGCTGTGATTTTGGGGAAACGAGGTAGTTTTTATTAAGAATTGCTTTTCGGGTGGTTATGTGGTTTTTGTTTGGTATTAATTTTGGGTTGGTGAGGTGGTAGTTGTTTGGTAGTTCTTTTGGGGCAGTGAAGTGCTTGTTTTTTGGGTGTGGTTCTGGGGTGGTGGTTATTTTGTCATGATTTTGGGGAAGAAAAGTGACAATATGATGGGGATGATGAGCTGCATGAAATTTTTGGTTTCTTTAGGATAGATACCCTTGTAGTGATGGAATAAATAATTATTTAATAATGATTGAAATGGATGGGTTTTGGTTCAGTTAATGGAATAGAAATGTTTAATGAAAAAATAAATGATGGGATGTGTGGTAAAATGTGGATGATTCTTAATAATAAAATAAAGGGGTTGGTAAAGGAATTGGTTGGAAATGTGAAGTGTGGCTCTTGGATTGTGTGGTGTTATGTATTAAGATGTGTAATTTGAAGTATGTATGTAGTGAGTTGGTTAGTATTTTTTGTGAACCCATGGGATGAGATTGTTTGTGTGGATACATGTATATACTTGTATATTCCTTAAGATTTCTACACACACCCCACCCACCTTGAGGACTATGCGATGAAACCCATATTTTTATATGTCAGGTGTTTCTCCTAGAATTTTATG
This sequence comes from Viscum album, assembly GCA_963277665.1. Lineage (NCBI taxonomy): Eukaryota > Viridiplantae > Streptophyta > Magnoliopsida > Santalales > Viscaceae > Viscum > Viscum album. The sequence goes on along the minus strand of OY728140.1, from coordinate 1,044,301,953 downwards.
AGGATGATGGATGGATAGGTACCCACTCTTTCCAATTCTCTCTTCTATGCAAGGTGGGTATTTCATAGGCTATTATGTGATGACACCCATATTTTTATATGGGGGTGTTTTTCCTAGCATATGATGAGGTGGATGGATGGATAGGTTCCCACTCTTTCCCATTATCTCTTCTATGTAAGGTACGTATTTCATTGGTTGTGATGGTCAGAGGTTTGATATTGAAATAAATGGTTTTTGTGATAGCCCAGATGTCTTTATAGGAGATGTGATATGACTGTTCTTATGGGGCGATGAGCCTAGGTGTCTTTGGGTGAGATGTGATGTAGCCCAGTTGTTTGTGGGTGAGATGATACAGGATGAGGTGTCTTACCATGTGCATTGTACATGGTGGGAGGAGGGAACAAGGTTGATGTAATTCATGTTAATGATACCTTACTTACCTAGTTATGGTTGTGGATATGTTGTAGACCAGGTGTTTTGGTGGGAGATGTGATGTGGTTGTGCTTGTGGGGTGGCGAGCCCAGGTGTCTGCATGTGTGATGTGATGTGACCATGGTCATTGAGTAGTGTGGTATTCAAAATAGATGAAGTATCTAGTACGTATGATGTTTGGGTGTGAGAGCATCATGCCAATGGTAAAGTAGTGAGGTGTACCTTTTACCAATGTGACTCATGTTATATTATATTATATTACATCACTTGCGTTATTTGGTGAGAATGACATGGTGAGGTTGGGATGTATAGTTAACATTTTTTGGTGCTTTTTGTTCTACTATTAGCTCATGAGTTCATTAGTATGATTCCTTCACATGTGTATGAGAGTATTTGGATTTCCTATTTAATATACATGTATAGTCACCCTATGTATATAATACTATTTTCTGGTTTCTATGAGGACTAAGTTTACTATGCTGGACATTTCTATCTTGGACCTTTATAAAGTTTTAGTCTCACTACTTTAGTTTTTATTTTCGGAATTTGATTTAGAGTCTTTTTAATGTATAAATTTTTTTTATACTTACTGGATGGTTTTAGTTTTTTTTATATTATGTCATCGGGTTATTCATGGATGGTTAATCTTATCCCCAATCTTATATTATTATAGAGGTAAATGCCTCCTATTTTAAGAGCTTTTTATACCTTGAGTGCTAGTTTCCAATATAGGGACTACTGGAGGCAGGGGTCATGTGTTGTTATCTCACATCCCTAATTGTGGAATATTTAGAGGTAAGGGGCCATGGCACTGTTTCCCATAGATTTTATCCATATTGAAGGAAACTATTATACAATAAATGTGCGAGTCTTCCAATTCCCAAGGGAATTTTTATGGTCAATTGTTTTTTAGGATGGAACAAATTTTATGTAGAATTTTTTCTCAAGTGGAAATACATAATTTTGATATGGAATTTCAAAGGATGACCATTAAATCTAAAATGAATAGCATATAAACAGAAAATAATAAAATGTTTAGAGTATTAGGTAACAAAGAAAACATTAACATTTTAAGAAATAATTCAAGTAATCCTATAGATAATTCCATCTTATGGACTAATAATAGAGGTTTTAATCACTAAATAGGATGATATAAATGAACCAATGATTGCTCAAAATGAAAATATAGAATAATCTACCCACAAAATTTAAGAATTTATAGAATATAAAAATCTGGAACACAATGTTTGAAGTAAATTTATTGTAATTATTCAACTTGGTAAACAATAATAAGAATAATACTTTTTTAACACATAAATATAAGGAGAAAAGTGTAGTTAAACTTGATGAAATATTAATTTTTCTTAGTAAAATTTCCCCACCAATCCCATTCCATCATCGATTTAAACAAAAGGATAAAGAACCAAAATTTCTCAAATCCATTATAATTTTCAACTATCTTCATTATTTAATTATTTATATTAAAGAAAATAAAAACTCTTCCACATTAAACTTATTATGGGGCCTAAAATATTGTAAACCAAGTGCATCCACCTAATAATGTTCACCCCCTATGGGGAAAAAGAGTGTGAACAAGATAATAAATTAATGTTTGTAGTGTGAGTTGTCGTAGAAGGAAGAAAATATAAAACCTTTTTGACCTCTCTCTAGGTGTGAAGGATAGCCGGTTTACTATTAATAATCCCTATACACTTTCTTATGGTGTAGGATATTGACCAGGGTTCCCTACCATTATCTTTCAGAGACTCATAGAGGATGATCATGTCCATTTCCACTGTAGAGAAGTTAGTATTCTTCATGTGAGACATTTAGAGATCTTTTAGGAGTGACAAGGATTATTCTTGGATGGAGTGGTCCAGTATGATGAAAGAACTAAATAAAAATATGAGAAAAAAATTTGATTCCAAAATCACACTGACTTTAGTAATCCTCCCTAAGAAACAGGAGCCGTCAGTTTTTAGTTTCAGACCCAAAGAATGGGGATTCCAACTAACCAAGTGCCCATGCAATCTGCTACTACTGAGGGGAGAGGCGTGGAACCTTCATAAAGATTTATAAGTGTGGGTGAATACTAATAATTATTTATAAGAAATATCATGACAATTAATAGGTTTTTATTTCATATAATACATGTATCTTTCCAATTTCTCACCTCCTCAAAGAGAGAGGAATTCTGTGCTCTCGAGATAATCCAGAAACCTGCAAGCAGAATGGTGGATATTGTAACACCCCAGGTAAATAAAGAGTATGGCATTTTCATATTTATCCATATTTTTGAATAAAATATTAATATTACTTTAAAGGGGACGCTATTCTCGATGGCGTACCCAACACGCAACAACGAGTTTCTTGGGAATCTTACGTTGCACTCTAATAAATAAAATTATATTATTTCAAATGGTAGTTAACATATAGCCGTTGTATTGGCGGGAATGGATAGAAATAACTAAAATATGATTATATATGTTTTTTTAAATGTTTTTACATTTATCCAATAAAAGCTAAAGGCTTAAAATACGTAAAGAATTCAATTTTAGGCGTATATGCCCTAGTTTTCACCAAAGGTTCACTTATCGCCTTTTAATGGAGAACTGTCATTAAATATAGTTTTGTTCACTCTTAAACATTATTTTGGACCAAATAAAACTCTTACTAAGAATAGGGACATCAAAATTTACTTTGTGTAAATTTTTGGTATCTTTCCGATAAAGTTCATTTTTTTAATGAATAGTGTAAATGTTGTGTTTTAATTCAAAACCTCTTTTTAATCTAATTTATTTATATGATTAGATAATATATTGAATTGGTTTTAAAGTGAAATTAGAAAATATTTTTACCATTAAATCTGATAGTGGTCGTTGGAATTAATTTCACTTTGAAATCAGACTTAAACTAGTGTCAATCTTTTGATACTTATTGTTTTATAAAAACACGCTATTTGCTCTAACAGCGGGAATTAATTATTAAATTAATTAATGTGACTAATATGTTTTGAATTTTGTAAAACGGACTTCATTTTTGAGTTCGTAATATCAAATATAGCTTAGGGTGAATTTTTGGTAATTTTCTGAAAAACTTCAATTTTTGATGAATAGTGAAACCACTAAGTGGTACTTATAAAAGATGATTTTTCGTTTAAATGAAAATTTACCACTTCTGTATTTTGAATTTCAAAAATCCGACATACATGGTTGTCATTAAGAAGTAAAATGTGGTTCAATGGGATAAAAATAATTTTTTGGTGAATAGTAACTTATTAGGTTTTTAATCGCGATTAGTGGTAATTAGTGTAGTTTAAGGTAATAATGATATTATAAGAATGTGAAAACACCATGACACTTGTCCTACACCTATTGGGAGAGTCATGGACGACCAATACAAGCCATGGGCCAACTTGGGGACCCCATGGAGCCACTTTAGTTGGAAAATGACAATAATATATTTTTATTTAATGTTAAAATTAAATTGACACAAAGTTGAGTTGTTTTACTAAAACAGTTTTTAAGTGGGGTTAAACAAGTCAAAATTTTGATTATAAATAGTCATTGGAAAGCTAAAACGATTTCCTACATCATAGTAATTTTTTTTTATAATTTTTAGAAATTAAATAAAATAAATTATTTATGACATAATAATGATGCAGCGATGACATCATTATTTGACGATTTAAATAAAATGGAAAGATAATGTAAAATCTATGAACTACACATGTCCAAAACTTATTGGATGGGTGGATTTCGAACCTTTATAACCTTATCCACGAATTATATCAATGTGGGACCTTTTAAAACCGAAACACATTTTCAAATAAAGTAATATTTCCTTACATTCCAAAAGTGCCCCTCCTCTCCTCTTATAAAAGGCCCCCACCTCTACCTCATTTCACACACTCCTCAAGCCTTTGGCTCGGCCAAACCCTGCCCATTTACTCTCTCCACATCCCTCTCCTCATACTAGAAGATTCCCTTTGGGCAGAATCCTTTCAAAGGAAGCCTTTTGGCTCAAATCAAAAGGAGTTACACTTTTAAAGGTAATTCATTCTCTCATGTTCATTTGTATTATTTTGCTTCTCCAACCCCCTAAACTATTTTTATTTTCTTATTTTGTAACAACACCAGTATATTCAATATACTAGGATGTTGTTATAAGATTTATTCGAGCTACACTCTCACACAACTACATCAAATGGTTAAAGAACATACGGTTTCCGTGGATGGCGAAATTCTGCCTCCCGAAACGATGATTGTTCAATACTCATTTAACACATTCAAAGGTGGACATTATGATGTCACTATTTTTATATATGATATAAAATATGTTTATATTTTAATTATGCTTCTGTATTTTTCATTTTTGTCTTACCTTTATGGCTTCCATTATGGGTATACGCGATATCTTCATTTTAGGAAGTGCGGACTACCGCCCCCTCAAAGTGATTTGATTCGTTAAATACCATATGTGGGACGTATAAAGGATGGAACTATGATATTATATATTATATTATACTGGAATTATAATATACCTTTATATCATTATTATTACATTCTATAAAATACGAAATAGAAATGAAAGTAGCGTTCATGCGTACGTACGGCTTACCGTCTCCATGAACGGTGCATTTCATTTCTTACCTCTAAATGATTATGTAATGTTATAAATGCATGCATGTACTGGATATATATTACATATATTATATCTAAATAATGAATACAATTCTGGATATAATAAACATTTGGCCACCCGAACAACATGTAATTGTAAGAAGTCCACTTTCGACTTAAGAACCAAATATCGACAAAACAATAATTATTAACTTAATGATTACATAGTGTTTATAACAAGTAAATAAGTGATATAAAAGGAATAATAAGCTTGAAAAAGGTTCTTAATCAAGTATAAATTAACTCAAGTTTATTATTCAGGAGATTAAAGAATGATCGAGTCAAGTCGGACCTGAGGTAAGGGATCCTACACCTCTCTTTCTTTTTAAGTACACTCTTTTATGTCATTCATTTTAAGCTCATATTTCTTATGATTGGGATGTTATTTTATATTACTCCTACTGTAATTATTATGTTCATATTATGAGAGACCCTATTTCCTCTCATAAATCCATTTTGGAAGTTTTGAGTGGCGCCGTTAGGCTGCCGAGTTTTCGTAAGGGATTTTTCATCTCACTTTTGTTCCCGTGAGATTTATGCTACATTTGCCACAAATCCCATTGAGTGGTGTATGTACTGCCCATTATTATACTCTTTGTGTAATATAATTTTGTTTATGAGTATTTACAAAAATGATCTATTGTCCTTCTTCCATGGGGTGTATGTTTTGAAAGATACCCAAGTCGGTAAGGGAACCTTTCACCCTCCTCTTCCTTAAAAGACTTCTTTTGTTGGGTCTTTTAATTTACATATTGTCATGTTGGGATATGTTCTCATATATACTTATTGATGTAAATTTTATGTCCAAGTGATGATATACACTTTTTATCTCTCATCAACTCATTTTTATGTGATGCCGTTAGGCTGTCAAGGGAACTTTTTAACCCAATTTCGATTTCTTTGGGTTCAACATGTAGTCATTGAATATGTCATCCATTGAATATGTGTGAATGACCTTTTATTGTTTTACACTTAATATCCACTTATATTGGGTGTATTTATATTTGTCACACATATTTTTGAGATTGATTTGTCCTTAATTTAAGGATACCTTCTTTATAAGGGGTTTCATCACATTTGACATTTCTAATGAGGGTTCATTATTGTTATGCACCAATTCACTCTTATATGGTGTATATACTGTCCTTTGGAGTATTATATCATGAATCCATTTATTCTCATGATATTATAATGTTCTGACTAAATGTTATTCCTCAATTATTGTATTCAAGTGTCTCTAATTTTGGTAAAACCGCTTTAACAAAAATACCGCTTTAAATGTTTTAATGATTTGTTCTTATTAATATCCATGTTTTAAAAATGGATTTAAGGATTTATTTATATGGATATTAATGGTTTAAAATGTTAAAAGCTTCAAGGTGGTATGGGACACTTTGATTCAAAAATCTCTTTATTAAATGTTTTAAATGGTTTTGGAAATGGTTTCTTTTTGAATGGATTCATTATTTCAATACACTAAAATGTTATATTGTGATTGAAATGTGGAAATGTTATGTTTCCTTTATGCATGTTTTATGTGACACATTTATGTTATGGTTCTTGGGCATTGTTATGAAAACGGGTGGTTCCGTGATAAACTAAGGTCGGGTGAGCCCGATATAGCTCTCCAATGCATTGGGTAACGCGAAGGAGTGAAACGTTAAGGTTTCTCCGAAGAGATTTAGGGAATATACTGTGATGGGTATTCCAAATGTAACCAAGAGGGTTACTCCCTACGTAAGAATGTTATGAATGCCTCAAGTTACCTTTATGTCTTATGTTTTCTATGATTTATTCATGGTTTGATGAGGTATGTTAAAGTGCCTTTGTTTTATGGGTAAAGTATGATTTCATTCTTATGTATTTATGAACTCATGTTTCCTTTCCATATTTTTATAACCCTTACTAAGATTTTTATTCTCATCCCAAGTTTTTGAAATGTTTTTCACAGGTCAAGGGAAAGGTACATGATGTGATGATAGTGTCAAGGATGTGTCAGGAAAGAATCCGTGATATATTTTAAATATGTTTCCGTTGATGGGAAGAATGAATATTGTCTTTTATGTAACCACTTTGTTTAAATGTGGAATGTAATGCAAGTTTCATGATATAATTCTCTAAAACTCTAAACCTGAAAAGATCCTCAATGTGTAATCTTGTAATAATTCAAGATTAAGTAAGGTTTAAGGCTGGGGCCTTATAGTTGGTATCAGAGGTCGGTTTAGATAACTTTAGAGGTTAGGGTATTTTTTAAGCATAAGTGACATTACCATAATGGTAAGGATTTCAGAAAGAGTCCTAGTTTTAGATAAAGTGAATGAGTAAGTGTATCTTAGTGTTTACCTTCCTCAATAGTACACGATGGTTTTGTTGATATACTCACACTGACATTTCTATTTTTAGTGAATGGATGGATCTAGCAGGCACCAAAGAGACAACAGGTTTGAAGGAAACTGTGGTGGTTCTCTGATTAAGATACTAGATAAAATGGAGGATTCAATGAGGAAACTCGTGGTTGTTCTAAACCAAATATCAAGGAGTCATGATCAACCACTTGAACCTTGGTATGATCTTTAATGCATCATGTACGAGATGACCAATCCATGTGGATGTTCAGGTAATAATTATAAAGGTAACCATTAGAGTTTATATGATCCTTGCTTTTGAGGTAATTATGGGTTATTATATGATATGATGGAAAATGAAAGGCATGAGATAAACTTGAGGTTAAAATATGTTATGTTTATTTTTGAAGATTTTATCTAATTTTGAGGGAATGTTTTAATAATTATATAGTTTTGGAAAAAAGACAACACGCAGACCGTGTGACAACCCGTCGCGTCGGAAAAAGCTGCGGGAATCGAACCCACAACCAAAGTGCGACTGGTATTTACCGCCTACCACTGGACTACGTGAAGTCCCTGGTTAGTTTGACTGATTCTTTCTGGTTATATGCTTTTATTAATTAAGAGTAAGATGATTTTGGGTTATTTATGAAAATGATTAACCTATCATGGAGGATATGTGATTAGGTTAATTACTTTTCAATACGGGACTTTAGGAGCAACTAATGTTGTTTGGAGATAAATGTTACGATTTAACTTGGAAGACTATGTGACTAAATACTTCAAATATTTGGGTTTCAATCTTAGTTTGGTTTACTTTGAAGAATTTTATGGACAAATTGATTATAGAATGGTCCTCGTCGAAATTTGGGTTTTGTTGGAAAAATTTTGGAGATTAAGAATAGATTTTCTTTTTATAAAGGGTTATCCTTTTCTGGATTATCTGATCTTATACTAGCCTTTTTGGTTTTGGTTTTGGTTAAAGCCTAAAGACATGGGAAGTATATAGTCCTCTTTTGTGGATTAGGTGATTCTCTAGAAGTTGATTATAGTACTCTTAATGTGAACAAGCCTTCCTAAATACTCGTCTTTTGGAAAAAATATGAGTTTGATTAAGGAATCTAGTAAAAGTTGAAAGTCAACATGATAAGTGATTATGTTTCCTTATGAATAAATTCCTCAATAAAAAGTAACTTAAAACAAAAATGTTGTCTACTAACTTTTCCTACTGGGGAACCCAACACCGTTTAACCCATCACAAGTTTGTGATTTTCTTTATTGTTAACTTTCTCCTAAACTTGTTTTCTATCACTCTCCATCAGGACATGACCCTTTGTTTTCTCCTCCATGTCCATGTTTTCATACTTGGAATACTAGTATGGGTTAACTCGGGTGACCTTTGTACTTATCTTTCTTTATTTTAATGTGATTGTTTTACCGACCCTTGTTCCGATGTGGGACGTTCAAGGATGTTTCCAAGCGCAATTTTAAAATTGCGAGGACGCAATTCCCAAAAGGGGGGAAGGATGTAACACCCTAGGTAAATAAAGAGTATGACATTTTCATATTTATCCATATTTTTGAATAAAATATTAATATGACTTTAAAGGGGATGCTATGCTCGATGGCGTACCCAACACGCAACAACGAGTTTCTTGGGAATCTTACGTTGCACTCTAATAAATAAAATTATATTATTTCAAATGGTAGTTAACATATAGCCGTTGTATTGGAGGGAATGGATAGAAATAACTAAAATATGATTATATATGTTTTTTTAAATGTTTTTACATTTATCCAATAAAAGCTAAAGGCTTAAAATACGTAAAGAATTCAATTTTAGGCGTATATGCCCTAGTTTTCACCAAAGGTTCACTTATCGCCTTTTAATGGAGAACTGTCATTAAATATAGTTTTGTTCACTCTTAAAAATTATTTTGGACCAAATAAAACTCTTACTAAGAATCGGGATATCAAAATTTACTTTGTGTAAATTTTTGGTATCTTTCCGATAAAGTTCATTTTTTAATGAATAGTGTAAATGTTGTGTTTTAATTCAAAACCTCTTTTTAATCTAATTTATTTATATGATTAGATAATATATTGAATTGGTTTTAAAGTGAAATTAGAAAATATTTTTACCATTAAATCCGATAGTGGTCGTTGGAATTAATTTCACTTTGAAATCAGACTTAAACTAGTGTCAATCTTTTGATACTTATTGTTTTATAAAAACACGCTATTTGCTCTGACAGCGGGAATTAATTATTAAATTAATTAATGTGACTAATATGTTTTGAATTTTGTAAAACAGACTTCATTTTTGAGTTCATAATATCAAATATAGCTTAGGGTGAATTTTTGGTAATTTTCTGAAAAACTTCAATTTTTGATGAATAGTGAAACCACTAAGTGGTACTTATAAAAGCTAATTTTTCGTTCAAATGAAATTTTACCACTTCTGGGTTTTGAATTTCAAAAATCCGACATAAATGGTTGTCATTAAGAAGTAAAATGTGGTTCAATGGGATAAAAATAATTTTTTGGTGAATAGTAACTTATTAGGTTTTTAATCGCGATTAGTGGTAATTAGTGTAGTTTAAGGTAATAATGATATTATAAGAATGTGAAAACACCATGAAAATTGTCCTACACTTATTGGGAGAGTCATGGCCGACCAAGAAAAGACATGGGCCAACTTGGGGACCCCATGGAGCCACTTTAGTTGGAAAATGACAATAATATATTTTTATTTAATGTTAAAATTAAATTGACACAAAGTTGAGTTGTTTTACTAAAACAGTTTTTAAGTGGGGTTAAACAAGTCCAAATTTTGATTATAAATAGTCATTGGAAAGCTAAAACGATTTCCTACATCATAGTAATTTTTGTATAATTTTTAGACATTAAATAAAATAAATTATTTATGACATAATAATGATGCAGTGATGACATCATTATTTGACGATTTAAATAAAATGGAAAGATAATGTAAAATCTATGAACTACACATGTCCAAAACTTATTGTATGGGTGTATTTCTAACCTTTATAACCTTATCCACGAATTATATCAATTTGGGACCTTTTAAAACCGAAACACATTTTCAAATAAAGTAATATTTCCTTACATTCCAAAAGTGCCCCTCCTCTCCTCTTATAAAAGGCTCCCACCTCTACCTCATTTCACACACTCCTCAAGACTTTGGCTCGGCCAAAACCTGCCCATTTACTCTCTCCAAATCCCTCTCCTCATCCTAGAAGATTCACTTTGGGCAGAATCCTTTCAAAGGAATCCTTTTGGCTCAAATCAAAAGGAGTTACACTTTTAAAGGTAATTCATTCTCTCATGTTCATTTGTTTTATTTTGCTTCTCCAACCCCCTAAACTCTTTTTATTTTCTTATTTTGTAACAACACAAGTATCTTCAATATACTAGGATGTTGTTATAATATTTATTCGAGATACACTCTCACACAACTACATGAAATGGTTAAAGAACATACGGTTTCCGTGGATGGCGAAATTCTGCCTCCCGAAACGATGATTGTTCAATACTCATTTAACACCTTCAAAGGTGGCCATTATGATGTCACTATTTTTATATATGATATAAAATATGTTTATATTTTACTTATTCTTCTGTATTTTTCATTTTTTTCTTACCTTTATGGCTTCCATTATGGGTATACGCGATATCTTCATTTTAGGAAGTGCGGACTACCGCCCCCTCAAAGTGATTTGATTCGTTAAATACCATATGTGGGACTTATAAAGGATGGAACTATGATATTATATATGATATTATACTGGAATTATAATATACCTTTATATAATTATTATTCCATTCTATAAAATACGAAATAGAAATGAAAGTAGCGTTCATGCGTACGTACGGCTTACCGTCTCCATGAACGGTGCATTTCATTTCTTACCTCTAAATGATTATGTAATGTTATAAATGCATGCATGTACTGGATATATATGACATATATTATATCTACATCATGAATACAATTCTGGATATAATAAACATTTGGCCACCCGAACAACATGTAATTGTAAGAAGTCCACTTTCGACTTAAGAACCAAATATCGACAAAACAATAATTATTAACTTAATGATTACATAGTGTTTATAACAAGGAAATAAGTGATATAAAAGGAATAATAATCTTGAAAAAGGTACTTAATCAAGTATAAATTAACTCAAGTTTATTATTCAGGAGATTAAAGAACGATCGAGTCAAGTCGGACCCGAGGTAAGGGATCCTACTCCTCTCTTTCATTTTAAGTACAAACTTTTATGTCATTCCTTTTAAAGCTCATATTTCTTGTTATTGGGATGATATTTTATATTACACTTACTGTAATTTTTTTATGTTCATGTGATGAGAGACCCTATTCTCTCTCATCAATCCATTTTGGAAGTTTTGAGTGGCGCCGCTAGGCTGCCGAACTTTCGTAAGAGATATAACCTCTCTCTTTCTTTTTAAGTACTCTCCATTATGTCACTTCTTTTAAGATCCTCTTTGTAATGTTGGGGGATGTTATTTTATATTCCTCTTGCTGTAAATTTTATTGTAATGTGATGAGATACCATATTTGATCTCATCAATCCATATTCGGAAGTTTTATGTGGCGCCGTTAGGCTACCGAGTTTTCGTAAGGGATTTTTCATCTCACTTTTATTTCTGTGAGATTTATGCTACATTTTCCACAAATTCCATTTAGTGGTGTATGTACTGCCCATTATTCTACTCTTTGTGTAATATACTTTCGTTTATGAGTATTTACATCAATGATCTATTGTCCTTCTTTCATGGGGTGTATGTTTTGAAAGATACCCAAGTCGGTAAGGGAACCTTTCACCCTCCTCTTTTTTAAAAGACTTCTTTTGTTGGGTCTTTTAATTTACATATTTTTATGTTGGGATATGTTCTCATATATCCTTATTGATGTAAATTTTATGTCCAAGTGATTATATACACTTTTTATCTCTCATCAACTCATTTTGATGTGATGCCGTTAGGCTGTCAAGGGAACTTTTTAACCCAATTTCGATTTCTTTGGGTTCAACATGTAGTCATTGAATATGCCATCAATTGAATATGTGTGAATGACCTTTTATTGTTTTACACTTAATATCCACTTATATTGGGTGTATTTATACTTGTCACACATATTTTTGAGATTGATTTGTCCTTAATTTAAGGATACCTTCTTTATAAGGGATTTCATCACATTTGACATTTCTATTGAGGTTTCATTGTTGTTATGCACAAATTCACTCTTATATGGTGTATATACTGTCCTTTGGAGTATTATATCATGAATACATTTATTCTCATGATATTACAAAGTTCTGACTAAATGTTATTCCTCAATTATTTTATTCACGTGTCTCTAATTTTGGTAAAACCCCTTTAACCAAAATATCTCTTTAAATGTTTTAATTATTTTTTATTATTAATATCCATGTTTTCAAAATGGTTTTACGGATTTATTTATATGGATATTAATGGTTTAACATTTTAAAAGCTTCAAGGTGGTATGGGACACTTTGATTCAAAAATATCTTTATTAAATGTTTTAAATGGTTTTGGAAATGGTTTCTTTTTGAATGGATTCATTATTTCAATACACTAAAATGTTATATTGTGATTGAAATGTGGAAATGTTATGTTTCCTTTATGCATGTTTTATGTGACACATTTATGTTATGGTTCTTGGTCATTGTTATGAAAACGGGTGGTTCCGTGATAAACTAAGGTCGGGTGAGCCCGATATAGCTCTCCAATGCATTGGGTAACGCGAAGGAGTGAAACGTTAAGGTTTCTCCGAAGAGATTTAGGGAATATACTGTGATGGGTATTCCAAATGTAACCAAGAGGGTTAATCCCTACGTAAGAATGTTATGAATGCCTCAAGTTACCTTTATGTCTTATGTTTTCTATGATTTATTCATGGTTTGATGAGGTATGTTAAAGTGCCTTTGTTTTATGGGTAAAGTATGATTTCATTCTTATGTATTTATGAACTCATGTTTCCTTTCCATATTTTTATAACCCTTACTAAGATTTTTATGCTCATCCCAAGTTTTTGAAATGTTTTTCACAGGTCAAGGGAAAGGTACATGATGTGATGATAGTGTCAAGGATGTGTCAAGAAAGAATCCGTGATATATTTTAAATATGTTTCCGTTGATGGGAAGAGTGAATATTGTCTTTTTTGTAACCACTTTGTTTAAATGTGGAATGTAATGCAAGTTTCATGATCTAATTCTCTAAAACTCTAAACCTGAAAAGATCCTCAATGTGTAATCTTGTAATAATTCAAGATTAAGTAAGGTTTAAGGCTGGGGCCTTATAGATATCACCTTTCTTTCCATACCTTTATATCTAATTCTGTGAAAGCATCACTCGAAGAAGTTTATATCCATAATCTATTGAGAATAAATTTTTTTAATATCATTTAATTATATCCAAATTGCATTGGCCCACTCTCTTTCTAAAAAGAGGTGATAAATTGCATCCGCATTGTATTTTTTGCAACATTAGAAACTGGAGGCCAAGTGGATGCCCATGAATTGTATGCTCTCATCAATGGCTATCATCCAGTTCTTTATTCTACATACCAAGAAATTAAACTAATATGGTATCTACCTTCTCCATAGAGTCTCCCCCACTTATCTACACTTTAATTTGAGTACACCACATTACAATAATTCTTTGTAGAAAATGAACTAGATGAAGATGCTGTGAAAAAAAATTGATCATGATCCATGTTAGTATAAATGTATTCATAAATATTTCACTGATCTTTTTAATAATTCTATTGATGAAGCTCAGATAATTTCTAGCATCTCTAAAAGTTAAATCTAGAGAAGGACATATAGGGAATCCGATGATGGAGACGTCCCAATTATGAAACAAGAATGATATGTCACCCCTTCCCACGATACAATGTGAGTGATCCTGGAGAACCTATATATGATGAAATACCATGGACCAAATGATGGATGAGTTCCCCTTGATACACTCATCTCTTCACTATAATTACCTTCCGTATGTCTCCCCCAAAGTGTATGTTCCCCCATAAATTCCCAAGATGGTTTTTTCATGTAGAACATAGTGTCCTTAATATTTCCACACCAATTCCTCTCTATTTTATAGGATATGACATACTCTCCCAATACTCCTAGTGTTATTTTCATTCATATTGTGCATCCTATAAAAATGAGGCAATAATTTTATATGTGTTATAGATAACCCGTTTAGGGACCCTTATAAAAGATAGTGCATGCACCAGAATGGAAGCCAAGACGCTATTGATGAGGGTTATTCTACCAACAAAAGAAAGATACCAGTTTTTATAGTTCAATACTAGGCCTGATATCCTTCCCATAATCTAATCAATGTGTTTAAGTTGAAGCCTCTTAAGAGAGACAAGGGCGCCCAGATATTCCATGGGGAACTTCCCATGCTGCATGTTCAATAGGTTGATTATAGAGCAATCACGAGGGAGATTTCCACCCTGAAGGAAGTATTTCACAACCTCAACCAGATCAGGTCCAACCAAACAATAGGTTCTTCTAAAGGAAGACCCTAGGAACCCATTTAGACTAGGTGCACTTTATGGATTAAGCCCTTTCATCACCTAAAAAACTTCTTGATTATTCAGAAAAGTTATAAAAACAACATTATCACTGATAGTTATAAGATGTGGAATGAAACCAAGAAACTCATAGAAACCTCCTAGACATCCTTCAGCTATATGAGGGTTTGTAAAATCTAGTTTCTAAATACTATGATGAAAACAATTGAGAGGAAATAATTTTTATTAGAGTAAAATATTTGCTAAGTTTCTAAAATGTCAAACATTGGTTTTATAAATTCATAATTGTATTTTTAATTTATTCATGTTTATTTATAAGTATTTGTTTTTAGAAAAAGTGATTCATAAAATTTTAATTATTGGTTTATTATGACCATATCAAAAAAGTGATGGCATTTGAAACATCAATATTTTTACTATTCATAACAAAATTCAACATTTTTAGAAAAATCTCCAAAATACATCCTAATAGAATTTTGGCATTATGATTTTAAAAATTAAATTTATTTTATAGATTTAAATTTCTAAAAAACATTTATTTAAATAAAAAATATTAATTATTTTTTGAAAATAATGTTTTTAAGTGTTTTTATTATTATTTCATACCAATGTCTAATTGAATGAATCTTAATATATTAGATAATATATTAAAATATTTTAAATGTGGTAAATTTAGTTTATTAGGATAAAATATACAAAATTTTAAAAATAGTAATTTGATAAAAAATAATATTTTTTTAATATTAAATATTCTTAATTATTTATCCACTGAATGTGAAATAATTACATTATTATCATATTCATACCGAAATTTTAATTTTTTTATGTGGTAAATGTTTTCTAACATCATCCCAACCATCCAAAAAATGAAAATGTTTCCTGTGTTATGTGCAGACTACTGCCTCCATATCTCACATGATATATTTTTCATTAACCACTAACATGGATTATTCAAAGTGGTTATTTAATGAATAAATTTAATATTTAAATCACATTAATATTATTAAAATATAAACTAATTCATACAATATTTACATTATTTGTAAACTAAGAACGAATCCCATGCCTTCGTGTGGATTATCTCCTCCTCGAATTAGTGTATTTCTTTTTTCATCTAAACTATTAATCAAAATCCAACACTCATGAAATATAATACAAAAACATAAAAAATCTAAATAATATTATTATAATTATATATTAGTGTTATTATACCAAAGTAATCACATTATTAACCATAGTCACCCTTCCATTATAGTATGTTCCCATTTGGGCTAGTTTAATAGCCTACACAAACAATTCTATAATGTTTTTTTGTGGATGACTATGGAAACATAACAATATGTATTATTTTAAATCAATTAGAAAATAATATTTGGTTTAATAATAATAAGAATAGTTCCCCTAGAGCAAAACTACATCTCTGAAAAATTAATTGATGAGGAATGAGAGAGTTTTAAAAATTTCTAGGAACATATCCTCCATGACCGACTTTGGTACATCAAGGTTCCATCTAAAAGTGCCCAAACCCACCCACAAATTTTCAAGAGTTTAAAAAAAACATTCAATATCTATAAATGTGAGAAACCATAAAATTAATTTTCTTGAAATTGATAATGAAATCCTCCCATGTTTTTTCCAATCTAAAAGTGAGAGAGGTTTCATTTAATTAAATCTCCAAGACCATAACAGTGGAGTTTGTATTAAAAATGTGTTATTCAAATTGTGAAATATTACAGTTTTAATCTCCATGATCATTCCTTCCATCTATGAATCCTAATCCACCTCCATTATATAGTACTTCATAAATATAGAAATAGAGAACCACCCCTTTCATCTATAAATATTCCACCACCTCCTGAAGGCCCTAGGTTTCACATCGAAGCATCATCCATGTTTATTTTTCGAAAATCATTAATAGAAGGATTCTATAACATAAGAAGATATCCATTTTATTCTTTGAAGTTACCAGTAATACTTAACCTATTTAAATTATAGAGTCTTTCATATATTTTCGAACTATCCTGATCTTAAAATATGATTCAAAGTTGACTTCTAGAAAGATGTTCTTTATGGTATTTTTTATATTTATGGAATTAAAATCAAATATATTCATAGTATAATTCCACTAGATGATATTCCAAGCCTCCATAACATCAAATCCCAACAAGTTACTATACTGTGTAGAAGCCTCATGATGGTTAAAACATTGAAGAAAAGAAGATAAATTATTATCATTAGATAAATGAAACTCAAAAAGGCGTAAAACAATACATAGTTATTTTATAATGGATCACTAGAAGAATATATTTTGTATGGTATCCTCTCTATCTATTCATACAGCTCCCCATTTATAGAGGTTCATAAACATTTTCATTTTCATATAGTCATTTGAAAACCTAGTTTTTAAACATATCCATAAAAGAACCGATCTTTAGAGTGAAATCTTGGCTTTAAAGAAATTTTGTAGAAAATTAGCATATTTGGGGGGTTATCTAATAAAAAAGATATATTAATGATTAATATTTAATGTAACACATATAATTGGTTCCCAAAATAAACAATCTTTATGAGGTATTATGGTATACACATATATCGGATTTATGATAGGGGTTGGTAATTCATTCATAAAAAGATAAATTTTATCCTTATTCTTGATTTTGGGGTCATCCAAATTCTCTTAGAAGCTTTAAATTAGATGGTAACGAAGATGATTACTCATCCAAAAAATCAGATTAGAGTTCATGGAGACTATCCACCTACTATGTTTTTTACCTCTTTCTATGATCTATTAATGAAAGAAAAAATGGAGAAATAAAGATAATGGGACTTTCCAGCAACCAACCTATTATAAAACCTATCCCTTCATAACTAAAAGAAAGATTAATTTATCGATATCATTATATATAATAATTGGGCTTGTAAGGCATCAATAAAAATGGACGAATTTTTAATTCCTATCACACCTACTTTCAGTGGCATGCACCACATGATCAATTTATTAGGGATTTATTTCCTATTTAAAATGAAGTAGCTCTAGATGAAGTTCCTGTTGTTCTAGTTAATAATCAGGATGAGAGAGATAGTCCACTTATAAATGATAATGGAGTATACCATCTGGGGAATAATTATACCCTTGATAAGAGAAATTATTCCACTATAAGAGGTGGTTTTTTATTTCTAGGAATACAACTAATCCTTAATTATATCCACCATGGACCTAAAGTGTCAAGAATTTGTGCTTCTATAGAAGAGAGGTATTACAAAATAATTAAAATGAAAATATCCTTCATAAATGCATAATTTTCTCTTGATCAAGATATTCATTCATTCATTAAAATTTTTATAGAAAAATATGAGATTTATTACATTTAATTTATTTATTCAAAAAGAAAACAATAATTATCCAGTATCCCCTTGATTTTATTAATATTTTTATGTCCCCCTAAAGAAACACGATTAAATCAACAATATATTAAAGATTTTATGGATCCATTACCTCTATCCCAGCTTCCATGGGCTAACGATTTTCATTTTCCACCATTTCATTTATGAACCTTATATGATAATCCTCTACAATACTTAAATGGAAAATTGAGAGAGGTTCAACTTTTTTAATTCCACAAGATAAATAAAAGTAAATACAAGTACATCTATTAACAAAAGAATAAATTTTGGTAGTTTGAAAAAATTGAATATCATATTAATACAATATTCTTTGAAATAAATACTATGTTTGAAATAATCCATGAAATAAAAACTCATCATACCATGAGTATGAAATCCTGCATTTTTATTTCATAACTTTTCATTACATTTTACAAATAGAGTATCTTTAAAGTCTAGTGTCTTGGAAATAAGGAACTTAAAACATGAGAAAATAAAGAATTCTTATAATCCACTTGTAGGGATTCATCATAATTTCTTCACATGTAAAATTATTTCATCTCATAACCTAGAGATATACATAAAAGGAAAGGGTGAGCAGAAGGCTTAGTAAGGAAAACAAGTGAATTAGTTTACATGTGAACTTGAGCGATATCAATAAAGACATGAGGGATATCATAAAGGAATGATAAAGAGGCATATCATAGAAATAAAAAAATGAAACAAAACAAGAAAATGTGGCTAAAAAATTTAATTTAGACATCCATGAACATTTTACCAATGTATATCCCCAAGGTATCATAAAACAATTACCAAGGTTATTCACCAAGGTATCATAAAACTTGTCATCTCTAGAGATTAAATTATTTACCCAATGCATTAGAGAACTGTCTTGGAAAAATCATAATATGTATTTATTTTCATGTGATCCACATAGATCATAATCATAAATTTCATAAATAACCCAAAGAGAATAAAAGAAATGGGTTTCATAACAAAATCATGACATTTTAAAAAGTGCTTAAAAACAAGATCATTATGTCATTTATAACCCATGGAAAGAGAATAAGGGTTATATGTATGTGAATTCCAAAATAAAATATATCAATTTTATGTATTGGTGAATACCCATAGAAATAAAGTAAGTTTTAGTAATCACATAAAGAAAATAATATAATTTCTTGAGAGAAAGAGAGAAATTTTGAGACGAAATTTATGCAGCATAACGGCTGCGTAACATGGTTTTAGAAAAAAATAAAAAGATAAAGGACAAGGGTATCTCAACAATAAATGAATCATTTTAAAGTATAGTTATATAATAAAATATAAATAAGACCATGGTGTAGACATTTTAATGACATACCACATGAAAATAAAACTTGAAAAAGGAGAAAATGTGATTTCTTTTACGAAAATTCAGCTGCCTAACGACTTCACATAAAAATTCAGAAAATAAATTGATGAAAGTGGAAAGGGTATCTCATAATTTGTACATGAAGTGGAAAGTAATAAATATTTGTAAGAACATACCCCAACATAATAATATGGAAACTAAAAGACATAACATAAAGGAAGTCGTGACTTAAAAGAGGAGGGTGAAAGGTTCCCTTACCTTGAAGAGTAACTTTGAAAACTCGAAGGTTGGGACCTTGGGGGGCTTGAGATAACCTTGGGAGGACTACTTGGGACATAAATGACGATAGATTTGTTGAGGAGGAATTCATAATGAAATTAATTATTGAATGGGTTGGTTTTTATAAAAAATGTGAGGGAATATTTTATTAATTTCCCAAGGACACCTCATCCGTGGTATTTAAAAAACCTTGGGGTTTCCCATGGTATTTTCCATTGGTAATTACCACTTGGGACAACTTATAAAATATCATACTATTCTCAACTTAACCAGATTTATTACATCATTATTACATCATTAATGATGTCATTAAACACACCGAAACTTAAAACTTTATTTTCACTATTCACCGAAAAAAACATTTTATAAAAATATCATAAAGTCATCCTAACCTAACATCTATGCTCTGAATTAAAAAACAAACTCCATTTTATGAAAATAATTTTTTAAATATTTTTAAATATTTTTTAAATAAAATCATTATTTATAAAAAAAGAACTCTAAAACTATAACTTATTTTGTAACACCTTGAAAAAGTAATCAAGGTCCTATAAAATTATCGTATAACCATAATAAAATAAATTAACAATTTATGATTAAATTTTATGAAAATAAATTTCCATTTTAAATTATTAAATTAATTATAAAATTGTAAATAAAATATTTATGACATACAAAAATACCAAAACATATACTATGATTGTTTTTTCAATTTTAAGATGTCTACATTGTATTTATACATTCATGGGTGAATTTTCTATATTTTTGTCTGTTTTTAATATTCATTACTATTCCTAATGGTATGTTACTATTCAACAAAAAATATTTTGATCTTATTGAACCACATTTTTTACCCTGATTACAACCTTGTATGAAGGATTTTTGAAAATCATTTCACAGAAAAAGTTATTTAATGATAAAATATTTTTATACTATTCATTAAAAAACACTATTAATAAAATACTATTCTTCAAAGAAACACTATTCCTAAAACACAATTCATCAAATTGGAACTTCTTAGAAAATTTCAAAAAAATCACTCCAGGTTAATTTTGACATTTTAAATTCAAAAATGATGTTTATTTTACCATAATAATTCCCTAGGTATGAGAAATCTTTGAAAAGTACCAATTTTTACTTCTAAAATAAATTTATCAAATTTATCTTAATTAAACATATACTTTATTAAGAAAATATATTCCAAAAATAGGAATAATGAAATAACCATTTTATTTATATAAAAGGATTATGAAAAGTAACTAAGGTCCCATTACATATCCCCTTATAACACCTACATATGACCTAAGTGTAAGGTGTGCTATGGTGATAGAATCTTGGGGCGGCTCAGACAACATTTACTGAGTGGTGATTTCTATCAGCTTGAACTTCTCCATTAGGCGATTCCGTTCAAGCTTCACACGTTAAAGCTCAGCTTGGGCTTGGTCTAGAAAAAATCCTACTGACGCAACCTCCTTCCCAAGCACCGACATATGGGCTTCGTATGGCCCGAGTCTACTAGATGAGGCCTTCAAATATTCTTTCTATATTAATTAACCAAGATCACTTGTATTTATAAACAATAATTGTAATGTTAAGAGTTTAGTTTCCAATGGTCATATTGACCAACGATCATATAATAGTTGAAAGACAACAATATCCTTTTAATTATAATCACTTCATTAATTAAAGGATATAGTTTTGGGGAGTATAAAATAAAATAAAACAAAATTTAGGAAACAAAAGTTATTCAAAAGTTTGGGTTGTTACATTATTTTCCCCTTAAGAAATTTCATCCCTGAAATTTTAACTCGTACCCTCAGAAGAGAAAAGGTGTGTGTACTTCTACCTCATATACTTCTTTGGTTCCCAAGTGGCTTCTTCACATTTGTGGTTCCTTCATAACACCTTAATATGGTGGGAAGTCTTCTTGCATAGAACCATGTCTCTATGATTCAAGATATCCACTAGCTGCTCCTCATAAGATATGTCATGTTCCAGTTGTACCACCTCTGGATTTAGTACATGTAAAGGGTTAGATATATACTTATTTAATAGGGATATGTGGAAAATATCACGAACTTGTGCTATATGTTAAAAATGTTCAAGATTATAGGACACTACTCCTATGCGATCGAGGATTTCATAGGTGCGAATATACCTAGGGCTAAGCTTCCCTTTCTTTAAAAACCTCATGACTCTCTTCCAAGGTGAAATTCAAAGAAAGGCTTTGTCACCAAAGTCAAAATCCAAGTCCCTTAAACGGTTGTTGGCATAGATCTTTTTCCAACTCTGAGCATTCTTAATGTATTGCTAGATGGAATGGACCTTTTCCATCATCTCTTGCACAAGATCAGGCCCAAGAAGCTTTCTCTCACCAGCTTCATCCCAACAAGTAGGAGTTCTACATTTCTTCCCATATTGAGATTTATAGGGTGCCATTTGAATGATCGAGTGAAATATATTGCTGTAAGAGAATACAATAAATGGGATATGTTGATCCCATACACCTTTAAATTCCATTGAGCATGTTCTTATCATGTCCTTGAGTGTTTGAACAATCCTTTCATATTGGCATTCACTTTGGGGGTGATGGGACTTTCTAAAATTAAATTCGGTACACAGAGCATGTTGAAGACTTCTCCAAAATTATGATGTGAACATTGGATCATGATCAGATACGATAGAAAGTGGAACACCATGTAGCCTTACCATTTCCTTTACGTAAATCCGGACAATTTGATCAAGAGATAAATCTTACCGAATAGAGATAAAATGACCAGTCTTGGTGAGGCAGTCCACAATAACCCATATTGCATTGTTTCCTTTGGAAGTTCTCGGGAGACCAGTGATAAAATCCATTGTGATATTATCCCACTTCCATGATGGTATGGGTAGTGGTTGTAACACCCCTTTAAAAGTTGTCACTCTGCCTTCACATACTGACATACCAAGCACCTTGTTGTGTAGTTAGCAATCTCACTTTTCATATTATCCCACCAATAATGATCACGAAGGTCTCTATACATTTTTGTACTCCCATAATGTATAGAGAACATAAAGCTATGAGCTTCATCCATCAAATCCTTATTTATTTCCATAATATATGGAACAAATAGTCTTGTAAGAAATTTTAGTACACCTTCTTGATCAATATTAAACGCAAGAAACTTCCCACCCTTCATAGCCTCAAACTTCTTCTGTAACAAAGGATCCTCTTTTGGAGCTTTCTTGATCATCTCTAGTTATGATGGTTGAGAAATCATTTGGGTTTGGGTTTATGATTTCCCTTCCCTTATAATTACCATGTACAACTTTACTAGGTCATTGATCCAAGGATCTATTTGAATCCTTATCATGGAAAGAACAACTGGGTCTTTTTTGATTATCGTATTAGTGACTTTTTTTGCTCATTTGGGATGATAATGAATTGAAAAATCATAGTCTTTGAGAAGATCCAACCATCTCCTATATCTTATGTTCAATTCATTTTTTGTGAAAATATAAATCAAACATTGATGGTCTGTGTTTATATCACATTTCTCTCCATAATGATAGTGCCACCATATCTTCAGAGAAAAAATGACTACATCCACCTCCAGATTATGCGTAGGATAGTTCTTCTCATGAGTATTCAACTGTCGTGATACATAATAAATGACTTTTTCATTTTTCATAAGAATGAACCCAATCCCTTTCAGGGATGCATCACTAAAAATAACAAATCCATCTCTAATTGAGGGTAGAGATAGCATGGGGGCAGTAACCAATCTCTTCTTCATCTCTTGGAAAATTTACTCACACTCCTTTTCCCAGATGAACTTGACCCCTTTTTGAGTTAACTTTGTTAATGGATTAGAAAGTCGTGAAAAGTTTTTCACAAACCTATTATAATATCCTAATAATCCCAAGAAACTATGAATATCTATTATTGTTGTAGGATGATGCCACTCCTCTACAACTTTTTTCTTTCCAGGGTCAGTTGTTATTCCTTCATTGGTAACAATGTGCCCTAAGAAAGCAACTTGTTGTAACCAGAATTCAAATTTGTTAAAATTCAAAAAATCCTCTCCTTCTGTAGAGTTTGAAAAATAACCATTAGATGATCCTCATGATCCTCATGAATTTTGGAATATATCATAATATCATTAATAAAAACTAGAAAAAAGTTATCAAGGTAGTCTTTAAATACTATATTCATAAAATCACTAAAAATAGCAGGTGCATTAGTCAGTCTGAAGGGAGTAATAAAAAACTCATAATGTCCATATCTTGATCAGAAGGTAGTTTTTTGGAATATTTTTTTTCTTCACCCTCAATTAATGATAACCAGAATGAAGATCAATCTTAGAGAATAATTGATCCCCAAGAAGTTGGTCAAATAAATTATCAATTCTTAGAAGAGGGTATTTTTTCTTCACTGTGATCCCATTAAGTTCTCTATAATAATTGTATATCTACATTGATCCATCCTTCTTCTTTTCAAATAGAACATGTGATCACCAAGGATACACACTCATTTGGATAAAACCCTTCTCCAAAATATATTGGAGTTGTTTATTTAATTACTCTAACACCACATTTTCCATCCTATATGGGGTCTTTGATATCAGATGAGATCCAGGTATGAGTTCAATGGATAACTCTACCTCTCTTTATGGGGGAGGTTTGGGTAACTCCTTGGGAAATACGTCATTGTATTCTTGGATGATGGGGACATTTTATATCCTTATACTCTCATTTCCTTATTCTTCTTCACCGATCAACACCATAAAGAAAGATACAGGAGGCCCTTCTAGACAAAGATCAAGTTGATATATCTCTCCTTGGAAGATAACCGTTGGTTTTCCATTCAAGACTACTAAGATTTCATTTCTTCTGCATTTGATCTTAGTATTATACTTTGAGATCCAGTCCATCCCTAGTATATTGTCTAATTCTAGCATGGGAATGACTACAATATTTTCAATAAGATTGTGCTCACTAAAGTAAATACTAGAGTTTCTAATCACTGACAATTCTTGTATAATCCCACTATGAGTTTTGAATGATAACTATACTTTTAGGAATTTCGGGGTTGATTATAAATTCTTTGAAAACGTGGAGGAAATAATAGAATGCGTAGAATTAGAATCAAACAAAGTAATTTATAGATTTGAGAGAAAAAAAAGAGTACCTACCACCACATTATTTGGCACTTCATCTTCAGATGTAGTGATTGAAAAATTATGACCTTGTTCCCTTGGCTGTTGCTGAGGATGATGGTGATTCCCCTCCACTTCCCTCATATTCAGATAGTGATTGAAAAAGTGCCCAAGTTGTCTACAATTATAGCATTTGACATCAGGTAGGGCATGCACCATCTTACCCTTATTGTTAGTGTTGGGAAGTTTATGCTTCACCTCATTACTATAATTACGCACAATATGGCCATCTCTTCCACACTTGTAGCAGTTACCACTCCCTAGAAGGAAGTTCCCCGATTGATTATTCCCACATTTATTACACATGGGATATTTCCCTTGCTTTCCTCTTCTTCCCTGTTAAAAATTCCTCCCTATTTTTGGATCCATCGATGTTTTATTGTCATTTAATTTATGAGACCCTTGTGTATCACCAAACTCAAGTTATAATTTCATCGTACTTCACATGATTTACTCATAGCTATCATAGTCTTTTTTTGATAGATTCTTACGCAAATGAGGTCTTAGTCCACCGAAAAATCTATCAACCTTACCATTTTTATCCATGACAAAACTATAGGTGTAACATGAAATCCTTGTGAAGTTTATCTCGTAGCTTCCCAGAGATTCATTCTCCTTCTGCTTCATCTTAAGAAACTCCTTCTCCATTCTTGTTCTCATGGAACGAGGGAAATACTTACTGGAGAATATACCTATGAACTCTTACCACTCCATAGATTCAACCTCCACTCTTGTCCTCATGTTTTTAATCAGTTCCCACCACTGATCAACTTCTCCCTCTAAGTGATAAAAATAAAGGGTGACCTTCTCTTGTTTTGAACAACAGAGCACATATAAGATCTTCTTGATAGTGCTGATCCACTGTTCAACAATCAATGGGTCGGTTGATCCACTAAAGGTAGGTGGTCATTGATACATAAAGGACTCAATAGATTTATGTTCCCTTCATGGTGAGATCAGTCTCTTAGATTGATTCAAGTTATTTCCCATAACTCGAGTCAGTTGGTTCATCATTCTTATGAAAGTTTCCATTCTGGCTTCCATTGGAGGGTCCTCAGTGCATGGTCCATTGCGGTCACCATTTTCAAGGTTCTTCATATTTCCCTCCATTTTATAAAATAATAAAACCTTAATGATAATATTATTTTATTTATGAATCTTGTAACTATAAAGGATTATATTTCTTAAATCTTCATTCTTTAACAATTACATTTCTCTATAAATCCTTCATAATGATTCATAAAAATCTTATGATTAACCAAAAATATCCCTTGGGAGTGTCAAACCTCGAGTGCAGAATGACCCATTTTCATGTACCAGGATACCCCATCTCAATCCCAAAACTCCTTGTCGGAGTTTTCACTCCAAGGTAAATCTGTGCCAGAGCCACATCCACTTGTTTGTATCCAGACAATGATTTATTTGTTCAGAAACTACTTACTTAATATTTCACAAAAATGCCATGATTTTTCCTATATTTAAACTTTTCTATATGGTTATTCATAGTTTTTTCATATCATAATTTCCATAAATAATTAAACTATACTTTTATACCAACTAAGGCATCCTGCCTTTTTATTTCATAAATTTTTATTACATTTTACAAATAGAGGATCTTGAAAGTCTAGTGTTTTGGAAATCAGGAACATAAAAAATGAAAACATAAAACATTATTTTAATTAACTTTTAGGTATTACTCATAAGTTCTTATTAAGTAAAATTATTTTATCTCATAACCTAGAGACATACATCAAAGGAAAGGGTGAGAAGAAGGCCCAGTAAAAAAAACAAGTGAAACAGTTTACATGTGAACTTGAGTGATATCCAAAAAACATGTGGGATATCATAAAGGAATGATAAAGAGGCATATAATAGAAATAATAACATGAAAAATAACTTGAAAATTTGGA
The DNA here is from genome assembly GCA_963277665.1 of Viscum album. Taxonomy (NCBI): domain Eukaryota; kingdom Viridiplantae; phylum Streptophyta; class Magnoliopsida; order Santalales; family Viscaceae; genus Viscum; species Viscum album. The sequence continues at coordinate 1,044,274,750 of OY728140.1, read as the reverse complement.
TAAAAAATTTAATTTATACATTCATGAAAATATCACCAATGTATATCCCCAGGGTGTCATAAAAAAATTACCAAGGTTATTCACCAAGGAATCGTAAAACTTATCATCCCTAGAGAAAAAATTATTGACCCAATGCATTGAATCGCTATTAGGGAATAACCTTAATATGTCTTTATTTTCATGTGATCTACATAGATCATAATCATACATTTAATAAATAACCCCAAGAGAATAAAAGAAATGGGTTTCATATCAAAGTCGTGAAGTTTTAAAAAGTTCTTAAAAACAAGATCATTAAGTCATTTTTAAACCATGGAAAGAGAATAAGGGTTATATGTATGTAAATTATAGAATAAAATATATCAATTTTATGTCTTTATTAATACCCCCTGAAAGAAAATAGGTTTAGGTATTCAAATAAATAAAATAAGATAATTTCATGAGAGAAAGAGAGAAATTTTGAGATGAAATTTTTGCAACATAACGACTATATAACATGGTTTTTGAAAACAATAAAAATATAAGGTACCATGGTATCCCATTAATAAATTAATCATTTTAAAGTATAATGACATATTAAAATATAAATATGATCACGGTGTGGATATTTTAATGAGATACCACATGAAAAGGAAACATGAAAAAAGAGAAAACGTGATTTCTTTTACGAAAATTCAGCAGCCTAACAACGTCACTTAAAAATTTAGAAAATCAATTGATGAGAGTGGAAAGGCTCAATAATCATTGGGAAATTAAATGTAAAATAATAAAGATATATAAGAACATACACCAACAAAATAATATGGAAACTAGAAGACATAACATAAAGGAAATCATGACATAAAAGAGGAGGGTGAAAGGTTCCTTTACATTGAAGAGTAACTTTGAAAGCTCGAAGGTTGGGAACTTGGGGGGCTTGAGGAAACCTTGGGAGGACTATTTGGAAGGTAAAAGTCCAGATAATCATTGAGTAGGAATTTATAATGAAATTAATGAAGGAATGGGTTGGTATATATAGAAAAAATGAGGGAATATTTTATGAATTTCCAAGGGACACCTCATCGGTGGTATTTTCATAACCATGGTCTTTCCCATGGTATTTACCCATGGTAATGGACACATGGGAAATCTCATAACATATATTAATATTCAAAATTAGACCATATTTATTACATCATGATTACATAATTAATGATGTCATTAAACAAACCGAAACTCAAAATTGTATTTTCACTATTCATCGAAAAACAAAATATTTTATAAAAACATCATAAACTAACCCTAACCTAATATCAATGCTCTGAATTAAAAAATTAAATCCATTTTATGAAAATTATTTTCTAAATGTGTTTAATTTAATTTTTAAATAAAATCATTATTTATTAAAAAAACAACTCTAAAACTACAACTTGTTTTGTAACACCTTGAAAAAGTAATCAAGGTCCCGTAAAATTATTGTATAACCATAAGAAAATAAATTAACAATTTATGATTACATTTTAATAAAATACATTTCCATTTTAAATTATTAAATTAATTATAATATTATAAATAAAAAATTGATAACATACAAAAATACCAAAACTTATACTGTGAACATTTTTTCACTTTTAAGACGTCTACATTGTATTTATACATACATGGTGAAGTTTCTATGTTTTGGCTGATATACTATTCCATACTATTCATAAGGGTATGTTACAATTCACCAAAAAATTATTTTGATCTTATTTAACCACATTTTCACCCTGATCACAACCATGTATAACAGATTCTAGAAAATCATTTCACAGAAAAAGTTATCTAATAATAATTTTTTATAATATTCATCAAAAAAACTATTCACCAAATACTATTCATAAAAAACACTATTCATAAAATACTATTCATCAAATTGAATCTTCTTAGAAAATTTCTAAATATATAGTCTAGGTTAATTTTGACATTTGAAATTCAAAAATGATGTTTATTTTACGATAATAATTTCCTATGTACGAGAAATCTTTGAAAAGTACAATTTTTTACTCCTAAAATAAATTTATCAAATTTATCTTAATTAAACATATAATTTATTAAGAAAATACATTCCAAAAATTAGAATTATGAAATAAAAATTTTATTTATACAGAAGTATTACACAAAGTAAATAAGGTCTCGTTACATAGCCCCTTATAACACTTACATAAGACCTAAGTGTAAGGTGTGCTATGATGATAGAATCTTTGGGTGGCTCAGACAAAATTCCCGGAGTGGTGATTTCTATCATCTTGATATTCTCCCTTATGTGATTCCGTTTAAGCATCACATGTTGAATCTCAACTTGGGCTTGGTCTAGAGAAAATCCTAGTGATGCAACCTCTTTCCCATGCTCCGAAAGATGGGCTTCATATGGCCTGAATCTAATGGATGAGGCCATCGACTCTTCTTTATGTATTAATTAACCAAGATAGCTTGTATTTATAAAAAATATTCGTAATGTTAAGAGTTGAGTTTCCAATGGGCATATTGACCAACAGTCATATAACTATTGAAACCCAACAATATCATTTTAATTACAATCACTTCATTAATTAAAAGATATAGTTTTGTGTAGTATAAAAAAATAACAAACAAATATAGGAAACAAAAATTATTCCAAAGTTCGGGTCATTACAATGGGCCTTACTAATGTCTTCTTTGATAGAAATGACTCTAGTTCTATTAGGATTCCTTAGATTATTGGTTCCTTAAAAACTAGTTAGAATACATACCTTGATTTTTCTTCCTTGAAGGATCCTAAACTGATTATGATATACAATATTTCTGGGTACATATTCAAGACTTATTCCCAATATCATATGAAAAAATTTATATACCATGTTGGCTAGAGAAATAAGTTTAAACACACTAAGAGAATCAACCTCATTTTTTAGGGAAAGAATCAGAAACTAGGCATTAAAACTTTTATATAGGATTCAAATCCTTAAATAAATTCAAATAATTTTATAATGAGTTTTTTAATAGTGTCCCAATACATCTAGAAGAAAATATTATTGATTCCATTAGGTTTAGGAGTACTTTCCAGTTTGAGAGAGAAGTTTTAAAATTTCATTTCTACCAAATTAGGTTTCCTGAATTGTAAAATATTACCCTGTTAATCAACCAATTTGGGTACAATATCCTTAAAATTTATTAAATTAAATATATATATATACTATTTAAGAGCTCTTTATAGTATTGCTCAATGTGAACTCTAATATTTTTCCTCTATGTGATAATCTTACATCCATTACTCAAGTATATTATTGGATTAGAAGATTTTATAACCATATAAAAATTATTAAATAATCATATGTTAATACCTCCTCATTAATACAATTAATTCTGAATTTCCCCTTTAAGACCACCTCATTTAATTCCATCTTCTTGGTAATCTTATCTTCCATCTAAACCTCATTCTTCAAGTGGATCAAATAAAACAAAACCCCATGCCTATTATGTAGATCTTCTAGTTCCTTTTTATATACCACCATTTCGGAATCCATGAATTTTTTTCCTTATGATATGATATCTATGTAGTATTTATATCCTTGATATTTGCAACAAAACAATAGAGGTAATCCCTATAATATTATCATACAAAAGAATTTTAAACAAAAATTTTCAAAATAGGCACGCTGCTAGTTTCATTTTGAAAAACCATAAAAAAAATTAATAAAAGAAATTTGATATTTATATTTCATTATAAAAAAAATATTATTATTCCATTTATAATACAAAAATTATTAACTTTCCAAAAACATAAAAAAATCAACACTGACAATTTACGACATCCACAAAATGATCAAAATCTCTAACATCTGATGGTGAAAAAATATAACTATCTAAAACATTTATAATAAATGAATATAAATGAAAAATTGGAATGATATTATAAATTTATGAGTCCCTAAAGTTTTTTATAAATATTGTAATTTTTATGATAAAGGATATTAAATCACTTTATGGGAAGGAAATATTAAACTTAAGGGGTTCTTTCTTGACTAAACATGTTTTCTTAAGTCATATTGATTCCCATATGACTATGTTTTTATAATATGGTATTATTCTTCCATATAAATCTATTATACGTATTTTACTCATTTTTTTGGAATTAAATTTATGTATTTTTTCTTTATAAAACATAATGATATTAAGAATAATTCACATTATTTGTAAATGAAATCTTCCTCTTCCATATATATATCCAATCCTCTGAATAATGTCATCCTTTAATATATATATTTCTGAATATGTTTTATTTTTTTAAATAATCAAATTTATCTTCACCACTTGTAAAATGAATTATTTACCACTATTTTTTTGATATGGGTTTCAATAATAGTGTATTAAAAATAATAAAAAGTTTTTCCCTTTTATGTAATTTTTTTATCTTCCACTAAATATTGTATTTATAAAATATTAATGTCATTTTTAGGGGTCTAATATTTAGATTTATAATATTTTTTAGTTTAAAATTTTATTTCATTTTACCCTCAGAAAAACTATTTTTCTCAATTGATTCATAATTCCATTTTGTTATAACATTGTGATGTAGTGTTTTCATAAAGATATTATTTATTGTTTTGTTTCTATTTTAATATTTAAGAGATATAAATCATTTTGAATTATATTTTATGTATCATTCTATAGATTCTTTTATATATGAATCCTTTGGGGTTATTTTATTTTTACATTAACCATAAATCACTGATTTAGTTTATACTATACAATTTGTAATGGATATGAAACTAATTTTTCATTCTATGGGGTCTTTGTGATATGATGTGTGATTAATATCAAATAGAACACATATGTATGGATGTTTTTATGTGGTGTTCTATATCACCCTTAAATTCATTACTTAATTTTTTCTATCTCAAGAGATAATATTGCACGATACTTATTTGATATAATCACTAATTAAAGGGTGGATATTCTTAGAGTTTTCATAAATTAAATGTGTCAACCTTATCAAATATGGTCAAATAATTATGGTTGGGTATCCTTGGATGTTCTCCAAATACTCTAAATCCATTAGTTTATGTTTGTTTAAATTTTTATTTTCATTGTATGTTTCAATGTAATGATACATGTCTATGTCATATGCCTATGATTATTCACCCTGGATCATGGTTGTTAGGTCATGTTTTTTAACTCATATTCCATGGCATATGTTAGTTCTTTTTTGTTTACATGTTCATTTATCAAAACTTATGAAGAACCATCATTGATAAATGTTATTTTAAAAATAAATTTCTATTTCTATAATGTTTTCTTATATTCTTATGATGTAAACCACAAAGACATGTTGATATGTTTTTCCCTTACTGAGAAATTGGGATCAGCCATTTATTATGTTTTCATTCCCTATGTTATGATATTTAGTATAACATATGATAGTTATATATTTGAGTCCATTATGGATCAATTACCGATAAATTTTCACAACTATCGTAAAATAATTTGTTTTGTGGATACTTCTTAGAGACACAAAAAATTTATTTCCTAGTAATGTGTGATTATTATGAGATGTAAGGTTTAACCTATGGAAATAAAATTTTATAAATATATGGTTTTCTTGGATAATTTCACATGGTATTGAATATAGTGTGAGAAGGCTGTTTTTTCACTAGTACCAATAGTGTAGTTATAGGGTACCTTAGTTGGTATCAGTGTAAGGTTTAGTTAGTTTGGATGAAATATTTAGTTATTTTTTTGGGATTAGGATTTTTTAACATTAGTGGAAAACCTAAGGATAATTCTAAATAAATTATCAAATCCTAAAATATTTTAATGGTAGGGATTGTGAGGTATTCCTGAAAATTATATCCCTGTTTATATATGATAAAGTGGATAAGGTAGAAATTCACCTGGGGGTAATCACCCTAAAGAAGGCTAGTTGGGTATCAACCTAATCATTACTCATCACATGATGAGGTGGAATAATATTGAACACCATGCAAGAAACTTATTTGTGATATGATTTGGTTGGTAATATTCTCTTTATGAACCATTATGATTGATTTTATAACATATTTATGGAATAGTTATTAGACTTAAAAGGAGGTAGACAATGAATAAACTATATTTAATGATAATTTTATATTTTAGTTTCTATATTTCATTTATTATTAATCCCTTTTAGATTAATTTTTTTCTTTTCTGAAAAATTATTATTATCTTTAGTATTTTTTAATTTTATAAATTTCTTTATTTAGGAGAAAATAGTTTAAAAATTGGATTCATGAGAATTGAATTGATTATCTCATTGGAAAACCAATCATGATGGAGGAATAGGTAAAAATATTGGTATTGATTCTCAATCAACTCTATGGAGTTTTGAATTATAAAAAAACTTTGTTGAGCTCGTGTAAACACCAAGGAAGTAGTATCTTAATGTTTAACCATTCATTCAACAACACATAAAATCCTTCAGAATCTCCTCAAATCCACATATTTTCAATAAATTGACCAATGTGATGGAAAACATATTTTCAATTCTCTGGTGATCTGAACATGAGATAGTTTTAAGGGTGTTTATCATCTAGAAACTAAGACTGAATTATGGTAGATTCCCATTAAGAATACCACAATATAATAGGAAGTAAACTATTTTTAATTTGAGGAGTTAAAGAAATAATTATTCACTAAGTATTATCCCCAAAATCTTTTCAAAATGGTGGAGAGAGAATTAATGTAGTTGGAACAAAATTTAGACGAATCCATTAGCACCCATGATGAAAACTTTATGAGACTAACAAGGTATGACTCAGGTTTTTTTCTCCGACCCTTAGAGTAATATTGATCATATATTTAGTGGCTAAAAACTAATTCTTATATAGTAATTTTCCATAATAAACATTGGAAGCTATGCAGAGATATTTTAATGTGAGATAAAGGTAGTTATGGAGATTGGAGGCTCTCATTAATTTGAACATAGAAAAATTAATATAGAATATCATAGATGTATTGATGATAAGTCTTAATGGGGAGGGAAATTATAAAAGATAAATTTCAACAATTTTCTCAGAAGCACCCGTATTATTTCATATAAGGATAAAGTAAGTGTTTTAATCATGGGAATATTGGACACAAAGATAATTATTTTTTAAATTATATGAAAATGATAGTCGTGGTATAATATAAATAATTTACAAACTAATTCAACACCCACATAAAAATGTATCAAATTAATTTTTTTGGCTACTACAAAAATAAATTCTATAACCCCACAAAAAAAAGAATATAATAGAACATACAACTTCCTAAACCAAGAGATAATGGTTGAGAGTATGTTTTCACTAATACTAAGTTTGATCATGATAATGAAGTGATAAAAGGTACAATTATCTACTCTATACCAAAAAAATTGTTTCATTATTTTGGTTCTTCACTTTCCTTTATATCATGTTAAGCTTCTATGAATATTGATTCACTTCCTCAAGAGTCGGATATTGAACTATATATGAAATCAACTTTTGGAATGATGATCTCATCTATGATAAATAGATGTTCTATGATATAAGATCATGGGAAGATATTTCATACGGATCTAGTTATTCTTCCCTTGGTTGAATTTTATATAATTTCTATTATGGATTGGATTTTCATAAATAGAGAACATATCAATTGTTAGAATTAGGAAATAATTTTTTTATCCAAAATCATTATATTATGAAATATAAATATAAGTATGATCATTAAATTCCTTTGGATTTAAATTCTATAATATTTGTCTTTATTCCCAAAAACAAGAGACATCTAGCACAAATGATTAGGGGAAGTCAACATTGGTGAAATTCCTACTAAATTTGAATATACTGAAGCATTTCTGGATGGATTTCTTGGTATTCCAAAAAATAATTAGTATTAAATTTCTATTTAACAAACAATTTAATAAATATTTATCTCAATGAGTTCTTGTAAAATTATCCCCATTGGGAAAGAAGAATAAAATAAGCAGAAATTTAGAGAATCCAAATAAAGATTATATAATCACTAGAGCTTCAGAATGTGGTGTAAAAATCCACTTTCTCAAAAATAACTATGGATCAATATTTCTTTTCATTTAATGTCCTGATATTAATAAAATCAAGTTCAAGAACAAGTATCCTCCACCCTGCATTTATTTTTTGATCTATCTTTTCAATGGAGAACAATACTTGTCAAAGATTGACCTTCAAAATAGATATAATCAAATAATATTCAAAATGGATGATTTTTCCAAGATAACATTCCATACAAGGAATGGAAATTATGAATTTATATTCATGCCATTAAAAATTAATATATATCCCCTTTTATTCATGAATCTAATTAATATAGTATTTAGATACTATCTTGATCAATTTTTTGTTAGTTTTATAGAATATTTTCTCATACATTCTAAAAGAATGTTAGATAATTTACTTCATTTTATAATTGTTTTAAATACATTAAGAAAGGCTAAATTGCATAACAAAATTTTTGCATGTGAATTTAGGCTATAGAAAGTATCATTATAGGATCATGTAATCATGAGAAGGGTAATATTATAAGACCCTTCGATGATGAAATATATTAAACAATATACCATGTATACCATTGTAATAGATATTTATAGATTTATCATTTCAGGTAGATACTATCAACATTTTTGAAAAATTTATCTTGGTTACAAAGTCCACTTACCACGTAGTCATGGAATGGAATAAAGTTCTCTTGGACAATGGAATATAAAGATCATATCATGGATCTAAAAATGGGGTTGGTCAATACATGTGTAAATACATTACCCTATACTAAGATATGTTTTATAATATATATTGATTATTCATTACAGATCTTATGATGAATCCTCATGAGGAATGATAATGAAATTTCTAGTTCCTCATGTTAGTTTAAAACTCATGAGAAAAATTACCTGTTATGATTTCGAGTTGGCTGTAGTGATTCTTATATTAATGATTTTGTGGAATTATCTCTATGATGGAAAGTGTGATATATATACTGACAATAAGTGCATAAAATATATATTCACATAGAATTAGTTAATTATGATCCAAAGGAAATTGTTGGAATTGGTCAAAGACTGTTATGTCTCAATACATTACAACATGGGTTAGTAAATCAATGGGAATGATGCTCTAAGAAGTAAAGATCATGATACATTTTCTGCAATAAGGGTTGAAAAATAAACAATATTAATGGTTTTTCAAAATATAAATCTTGAAGTCCTAATAGAAGTTAAGACATAATATCATTCTAAAAATACTTCTAATCCATCTATCCATGTAAAGATCAAAGAATATTGGAAATATGATTTAGAGTTATTGATAAAGGTAAAAAATATAATGGAGTTCAATAATGATAAATTTGGATTTGTAATTTTTGAAACTGAGATATGTGTTCCATCCAAACCAAAAAAGAAGAGGGAACATTTATATGATGCATATAGATCACCCTTATTGAATTTTCCTAGATTCTTAAATATTTATAAGTATCTAAAGAAAATATTCTTGTGTGATAACATGAAAAGAGATATTTTCACAATATGTATTTTAATTCTTGTTATTCTAACAAGTAATTGATGAATGATAGAAGTATTAGGGGATAATGAAACTATTACCCATAATAGTTTTAAAAGAAGAAAAAATACCATGTATTTCATCATCAGACTCCCCAACACATATATATTACCTTCCTCTATTTTTCTTGTAGTCAATCACCAAATAAAATAATAACATTTTATTTCCACCAATATAGATTCCTCACTTGGAAAACTCACCAAAATATACATAAGTGAGGTGGTTAAAGGTTATATATTTCCACTATCTATTATATATAATAAAGATCTGAGGGTTACCTCTACATTTTTTGAGAATACGTTATAAATCAATAAAGACAGATCTAAACATCAAAACTACTTATCACCATCAGATTAATGGTCAGTCTGAGAGTACCATTTAAACTCATCATGATTTTCTAAAATCATGTTCAATGGATTTCCATTGATGTTTGGTTTAACAAATTCACTAGAAAGATTTCTCATATTACAATAATTCTAATTATAACATTCATATGGATCTATATGAGGCAATGTATGTGAAGAGATGGAGGAATCTAACTTGAATGGATTATTTTGGTGAGAGGAAGCTAATAGGATCTGACCTTGTCTAAGAAATGATAAAGATGGTTTAAACTATTCATAATCTTATTAATGTGACCAAAATTCCAAAAAGGAGTTATGTCGTTAAATGATTCTAAGATCATAAATCTAAAGTTGGTGATAAGGTGTTCCCAAAGATATCTCATTGGATGGGGGATATGAGACATGGGAAGAACAGGAAGTTAAGCCACATGTATATTGATCCCTTCAAGATCCTTGATCATATTTGGTTTTTATCATATCACATTACACAACCAATATATTTTACCCATATAAATGATATAATGACCCGACCCTAGAATCTCAGAGCCGATGCATTATTTTAAAACATTGACATGATTACAAGGAATCAAGTCCCTAAGTACTGATCTATTTAGCAGTCTTGGAAAATAGATTACATACATGAACTTAACATTATAATTTCTAACATAAAACACATCATAAATAATCCTTTGAGAAAAAAATTATTCCCCTAGCATAACCCTCGATATCAATTACAATACACTTCTTGGAATCTTGGGAAAATAAAACATAAGAAAAGGGTGAGCTCAGATGCTCGGTAAGGGTAAATAATTTAGCAGAATCTATAAAAGATTAAGGATAGATGTGTAATAAAAAAACAACCTTTTAAACATAAACTTGAACATAATATGGCAGAAATAAACCATACATTACCATATAAACATGCATATAGATATTCTACTAGTCGAATAATCACATGTAAAAACTAATTTCATAATGAGGGAATGCATAATGTCGGACATCATAACCACATAGTCAAGTCATCATGCCAAGACTACGAATATATATTTTGTCAAGACCTTTTCCCAAGACACTAGTTTTCCTCATGATAACTACTGATGCATTGAGGAGCTATGGTGGGCTCCACCCGTCACTTACTAAGTCCAATTCATTCCTTATATGAAAATTTTGAAACATAACATAAACATTCATATTAAAACTAGAATAAAAAATGTCAATACTTTAACCATAAACCATGAATTATATAAAAATAGCACATCCATCGTCCAACATATCATAACTCATTCAATAAAATATGGAAGATTATATTATAACAATTCTACTTCAATCTATAATCATATCTATTAAAGGATGTTGACATAGTTAAAATGATCAGTAAAACTATTTGAGAGAAATATCCGTTTTTTTAAATCATTTAAAATTCAAACATATATAAAGTAAGTCATTTAAAATATATTTTTGAACTAAAGTGTCCCATTTAACTTTGAAACTTTTTAATGGAATTAACATTTTAAAATAATCATGTCCATATAAACAAATCTTTAAAATCATTTTTAAAACATGGACATTAATTAAAAAGATTTAGAAAAATAAATCATTAAAACATTTTAAATGATGATATTGATAAAAAGTCCCTTCCACAAAACCTTAAAATATTTCAAAAACATTTTTATGTAACATGGACATGGATGATAAATATGTCCCAGTAAATACTAACACATAAACAATCTTTGATAATAATGAGATTGAGGAATTAACCCTTACCTTGTACTTTACTTTGGTAGAGGGTACTTTTAACCTCCTGTATAATGACCATAGTATGTTATTAAATTAAAAAAGAACTGTATTCATATTTATGATATTATAATTGACTCATTTATGGATTTATACTACGTATTTAATAATAATTTCAATGTTAAAATAACATTTCAGGTAATAATTGTTTTCTTTATCATATGTGTTTTAACTTTTTATTCTTGATCGTATAACTTATATCATGATTTAATTGATTCCAGAATATAAAACATTATTTATGTATCATATATATTCATAATATAAGTATGTATAATATATTTATATATGAAATGGAAAACACTGTTTATGGAGATGGTAGGCCGTACGTGCGCATAAATGCTGTTTCCGTTTTCATATCGTATTAAACTGAAGTAAGTGAATGATATATATATATTTCTAGTAGAATTATTATTTTATATATTACATAATTATTATTAATATATATATATATATATATATTTATAATCATCATTGAATGGTGAACGTGAATCTCATTGCGTCGTGGATACGGTAAGTCGTATGTACGCTCGAGCGATGAAATCAATATATTGATGGTGAAATAGTATGCAATTTGATGTTATATTATATATAAATAATCATTAACATGTTATATTTATTATTTAAATCAATTATACTCATTATTATACCCATCCAAATAATGAAGGGTTGAATAACAAAGTACACCACGACGTGGAGACGGTAAGCCGTACGTACGCACGTATGATGACTTTTTCATTAATAGGACGTATAGAATAATGAATATGGTTGTACCATATTTATAATAATGTATCAATATGTATAAGTTACTTGAGTTATTATTTTAGTCTAGAAACAACAAATAAATAGGAAGTGGAAAAAGAAAAGAACTTTCGAAGAGGTGATGAAGTAATTACCTCTTATTCAGGTTCTTCCTTTTGATTTTCTCAAAAGGGCTCCTAAAGTTGGATTATGATCAAAGTAAGGCCTCTAGGTTCATTTAGGGGAATTTAGGAAGATATTTTAGTAGGTTTTGGCTAAGAAAAATGGATTTGGAGGTGTGAAATTAGGGAAGGGGAAGTACCCTTTTATAAGAGAGGTGAGGGTCACTTTAGGAAAAGCTTGAAATATTATTTTATTATACAATAACATTCAGTTTAGAATGGATAAAAAAGAATTTATTTCAAAGATAAGGTCTGGATGCGTCGAAAACCTCTCAACCAATAGGTTTTATATAGGTTTAGGTCATCATATTAACCTTATCTTTTAGATTTAACTCTTCGTTAAATAGTTTAACTTTTACCATGTATTCCTGTATTATTATAATAAATGGTTCATAAACTTACTATAAAAATCAAAGAGAACCCAAAGTTGTTAATTATTGTTATATATAACCTTATCTAAGTCCTTTGGCCGAACTTTAGATGTTTAGGAATATTATATCAATTAATAAGATAGTATTTTTTTTAAAAACTCACATATGTTAATTTTGAAACTATTTAGTATATGGTTTTTTTGAAAGTCATAAAAATATTTTTATTCGAAAAAAATACATTGAATCAACCATAACATGTCATATTATTCTATAATATTATTTAAATGCATCAAAAGTCTCAATTTACATTTATTTGGATATTTAAAATATCAATTATTTTAATATTTCATTAATAAGGTAATTACTACATCATCATTGTGTCATAAACAAATTTAATTATTTAATGTCTAAAAATTATAATTAAAATTACAGGATTTAGGAAATATTTTTATCTTTCTAATTAATATTTATAGTCAAATTTATTTTATGTATAACCCTATATTAAAAATGTTTTAGTCATTAAAGTTTGAATTTTACACTTTTAACTATTCTTTAAATAAAATAATGATAAATGTATTAATCTAGTAGAAGTGGATAAAAAGGATCATATTTTATTATTAAGGTTTATTTTTTGTTAAAATAAACTTATAAAATGGAATTAGTACATGTTTTAAGTTAATTTTAATTTCATTTTACCTTTAATTACCCTATTTACTTTTAACTGTGGTAAATAAAATTCAAAAATTACTATTCACTAAAACTTATTTTCATCCTATTGAACCAAATTTTACTTACTGATGTAAATCAAGTCTCTCAGATTTTTGAAATTCAATTCATAGAAGTGGTAAAATTACATTTTATGCAAATTTTCAAATGTGGTTATAAGGTGGGTAAAAGACGTTAAAAATTTCAATAAAATTTTATACATCTAATATTTTTATAAAATGAATCCAATGAATTAAATTGAAATAATATAGGTATTCTTTTATCTATTTATTAATTTAAAATAAATTTAAATAAAAATAATAATTATTTAAATAAAATTCAGTTTTAAACAATAACGCAGTGTTTTTCACTATTCGTCAAAAATTGAAGGTTTTTAGAAAAATACAAAAAAATCACTGTAAGATAATTTTGATATTTTGAATTAAAAAATGAATTATATTTTAAAAAATTAAAAATATATAAGTTGAATTAATTAATATAAAATTAATTCCTGTTGTCAAAACCAGAAAGTGGGTTTTTAAGAATTAAAAACTATCAAAAGATTGACATGTGTTTATGTACAATTAAAATGTGAAATTACATCAAATGAACTAAATTATATTAAATAATAAAAATATAATCTAATTATATTTTAAAACCACTAAAATTTATAATTAAACGCTATAAATTATTTCAATTAAAAAAGTTGCTTTCAATTAAAAATTTGTATTTTTCACTATTCATCAAAATATGAAAGTTATCAGAAAATTACCAAAATATATCCAAGATAATTTTTTATGTCTTGATTATAAAGAAGAATTTAATTTAATTTAATTAAATATATAAAAGTGTCAAATATTGGATTTAAAAAATGGGTTTACCCTTAAAAGGCGGTAAAATTACATTTTTTGAAAAATAATTCTTTTATCTGGAAAAAATGAATTTGTTCTTATATTATGTCTAATAAAAACATAATATAGATTCTAAAATTATATGGAGTATATAATATTCTAAATTTAGTTAATTATTTTTATAACCAATTTTTGAACGGCTAGTTTGGTAAGTCGTGGTGCGCTCGAACTCAGTGTTACATGTAGTGCAAGCTATTTAATTACTTTAAAGAGATAACGTACTATGAAATATTTGGGTGTTACATTCTCCCCTACTTTAATAAATTTCATCCTCGGAATTTGAAATTGTTCTTAGAAAATAAATGGTTTAAAATAGAAAATTCCTTTGTGGAAAACCCAGATCAGAAACAGGGTTAATAAAATTTATCCTTAATAAGAGGGAAGTGTAAATGAAAAAGCACCACCAAATTAGGGATTCTAATAGGAGAACATTGGTGAAAATTATAAACACATAATTATAAAAAAAACCTAAATATTTATAGGGGTGATTGAGTTCATCAATCACAAACAAGTGTAAAATTTCGGGCCTAAAGCCATCAATCTAAGATGATTTAAAATATCATCGGTTCAACAAAACATAAGGTATTTGGATAACACATTTTTTGTTTTAAGATCCCTTCCCTAAATATTAAGAATTAATATATTCATAGAATAAGAGAAAAAATATACATGAAAAGTAGAGTTCCATCCTTTAACTAATTTATACCACAAACTAATCTTTCATTCTAAAAGAAAATTGAACTAAAAAATATTCTATTTTTCCGAATATTATATGGTTAAAAAAATGAATTTATAATTCATCTATCAAAACTTTTAAAAAACTACTTTATAAAATCCAGGACATCACCTTGGCCAGTGGTAGGTGATGCACCCTTGTCGCCCTTCGGCTATGGGTTCAAGTCTCATGACCTTACCGGACGTGACAGGTTGTCGACCACCTCCAGGTTATACTTTCTATAACAGTCCAAAAAATAATCTTAATAAATGCTTTAACCTTAACAATATTATCCAATGTCAAACTTAATCCATTCCAACCTTTAGACTTATCCAAAATACTTTTTTCCAAACTCACAGTACAAAATTTATAAGGAAGGTAAACATAATGAAGATCTTTTTTACCACGTAATAACATGCGAATACTATCATCATGAATTCTTTTAAAACACGATAACAAACTGAATTACCATAAAACCTTATTGATTACATTCATGTTCCCTTTTTCTTTATAGAATACTGGATATACTTCTTTTATCCAAAAATGTTGTAAACTCTAATAATGATGGAATAAACAAACAATTAATTAGTTTAAATATAGTCAAGAATATCGAATATAATTTATCCAAATCAATCATATCTTATTCCAAAATCACTAACTCAGTATCAGAACCATATTAAGGTTTATCTTTCCTTTAACCATGTATTTTACAAAAAGTTTAACTTTATATTGAGTCACTTTTTATAGAGCCATATAATCTTAAATCATCAATGAAATAGTAAAACAATACAATACTTAATTATTTCCATAAATCTTATAACCAGTACATCATTGATACATCACTCAAATGAAATAATTTTTTAATAAAAACATTAGAACACTAGTCATTAATCTTCATCTGCGGTAGTATCATAACGTTATTATTATCTAATAACATCATTTGTGGCACACTCTGATGATTTGGACATTGATTCATGTAGTTCTCCAACTCCTTGTAGGTGAGGCATTGTACATTTGAAACCTTTTTCTTACCCTCACAATCACAAATGTGGTGTCCTTTTTCTCAACACTTATAACATACTCACATTCCCTTAAAGTATTAACCAAGGCGATTCTTTACACAGTTATCACATGCGGGAAAATCCTTATTTCCCTTCTTCCCTTTGTCCATCTTTCTCTATTCTATCCTCTTCTTTTCTTGTCACATTTCAAAGCCATAGGACTCATAGAATTATTTACATATTTTATTAACATATGATAACATTTCTTCATATGAAGCAGATATGTGGGAGACTATTTATCTTCCTAATTTTGGCATAATCCATGAAAGATATGGTTTTTATTACTCTTTGGATCAAGTTTATTACTAATGTTCACATTCCTTATACTAGGCACCATTTCTAAACAATAGCATACACTAGGTTAGTTTATGAATCTCATTTCATTATTCCAAACATGGAAAATACCTAACATAAATTGAAATGTTTATGCATATAATATATAATCATAAAAATGTTTTCTTTGAGGAAATATTTACTCATAAATCCTTCATAATTGTTTGTAAAGAAAATGTGAATTATCCTAAGCATATCCCCTGAGAGTGTCATAACCAAGAGTGAAGCAAGGCCCATTGTCGCCCCTGGCCTAGCCTAAAACTCCTTGTCTGAGTTTTCAATCCTAGGTACATCTATGCCAGAGCTGCCTCTACCTAATCATATCCAGACATGGATGTATTGCTTGGAAAAATCACAAAATCCCTATATTACAAAAATTCTAGGAAGTCCTTCAATACCAATCCTTAATGTCTATATTAGGGTAATGTTATCTAATCATAGTTTATCTAAATATAGTTTCCATGGTTTGTACTAAACTTCTTCTGATACCAATTGTAACTCCCCGATCCCAGAAGGCCAGAGTTGGTGCATTATTTTAATACATTTGCATGATTACAATTAATCAAGTCCTGAAGGACCGATCGGTTTTTCCATCTTGGAAAATATATTACATACATGAACATAACATTAAAATTTATAACATAAAACAAAACATAAATAATCTTCTGAGAATTCCATTATTCCCCTAGCTTAACCCTGCATATCAATCACAACACAATTCTTGTAATCCTAAGAAAATAAATCATAAGAAAGGGGTGAGCTCATATGCTCAGTAAGGGTAAATAATTTAACAGAAGATATAAAATTTTAAGGCAAGATGTGTAGTAAAAACAAAATTCTTTTAAACATAAACATGAACATAATATAGAAAAAATAAATCTTACATTACAATTTAAACATGAAAATTGATATTCTACTAGTATAATAATCACATGCAAAAACTAATTTCATAACCAGGGAAAGCATAATGTCAGACATGATAACTACATAGGCAAGGCCTTGTTCCAGGACTACAAATAATATTTTTTAAAGGCCTTTTTCCAAGAAACTAGTTTGTATCATGATACCTACCGATGCATCAAGGAGCTATAGCGTGATCCACCCATCACTTACTAAGTCTAATGCATTCTTCATATGAAAATGTTGAAACATAACATAAACATTCGTACTTAAAATAGCATAAGAAATGTCAATACATTAACCATAAACCATGAATGATATAAAAATAGCACATCCAAAATCAAGCATATCATAACTCATTCAATACAATATAAAAGATTGTATTGTAATAAATCAACATCAATCAAGAATTATAACTACTAAAGGTTGTTGATATAGTTGAAAATGATCAGTGAAACTCATTGAGATAAATATCTATCTTTGTAAAGTCAATTAAAAGTCATGAATCTATAAAGGAATTCATTTAAAAGGGATTTTAAATCAAAATTTCCCATACCACTTTGAAAATTTTGAAATTAATTAACATTTTAAAATAATCATGTCCATATAAATAAATACTTAAAATAATTTTTAAAACATGGACATTAATTAAAACGATTTAGAAAAATAAATTATTAAAAAATTTAAAATGATTATCTTGATAAAGATTCCATTACACAAAACCTTAAAATATTTTGAAAACATTTTTATGAAACAAGGACATGGATGATAAAAATTCCCATGTAAATACTTACACATTAATAATCTCGGATAATATTGAGATTGAGGAATTAACCCTTACCTTGTACTTTCCTTTGGTCGAGGGAACATTTAACCATCTATATAATGACTGTAGTATCTTATTAAATTATAAAATAACCATATTAATATTTATGATATCATAATTGATTAATTTATGGGTTTATACTACCTTTTTAATAATAATTTTTATGTTAAAATAACATTTCATGTGATAATCGCTTTCTTTATCATATGTGTTTTAAGTTATTATTCTTGATCGTATAACTTATATCAAGATTTAATTGATTCCAGAATATATAACATTATTTATGTATCATATATATATATATTCATAATATAGGTATGTATAATAGATTTATATATGAAATGGAAAACACCATTTATGGAGATGGTAGGTCGTACGTACGCATAAACGTCGTTTCCGTTTTCATATCGTATTGAAAGGAAGTAAGTGAAAGATATATTTGTAAATAAATAAATAAATAAATATATCTATATATTTCTAGTAGAATTATTATTTCATATATTACATACTTATTAATAATATATATATTTATAATCATCGTTGAATAGTGAACGTGAATCTCATCGCATTAGGGAGACGGTAAACCGTACGTACGCATGAGCGATTAAATCAATATATTTATGGTGAAATCATATGTAATTGGATGATATATTATATATAAGGAATCATTAATATGTTATATTTATTATTTACATCAATTATACTCATTATTATACCCATCCAAAAAATGAAGTGTTTAATAACAAACTACACCATGACGTGAAGATGGCAAGTCATATGTTCGCACGTATGGTGACTTCGTCATTAATAGGATGGATAGAAAAATGAATATGGTTTTAAAATATTTATAATAAAATCTCATTATGTAGAAGGTACTTGAGATATTATTTTAGTTTGGAAACAACAAAGAAAGAGGAAGTGGAAGAAGAAAAGAACTTTGAAAGAGGTGATGAAGTAATTACCTCTTCCTCTAGTTCTTCCATTTGATTTTATCAAAAGGGATACTTAGGTTGGATTATGATCAATTTAAAGACTCTAGGTTGAAGTGGGGGTAGTTTGGAGGATATTTGAGTAGGGGTTTTTTGAGCCAAATGGATTTGGTGGTGTGAAATTAAGACAAGGGAAAGTACCCTTTTATAAGAGAGGTGAGGGTTACTTTTGGAAAAGCTTGAGATATTATTTTATTATAAAATCATATTCGGTTTATAATAGCTTAAAAAGGATTTATTTCGAGTCTAAGGAGGCTTTGGGTCGAAAAAATCTCAACCAATAGGTTTTAGACAGGGTTAGGTCACCTTATTAACCTTATCTTTTAGATTTAACTCTTAGTAAAATAGTTTAACTTTTAACATGTATTTTTGTATTATGATAATAAATGGTTAATAAAAAAACTATAAAAATCCAAGATAACCCCAAGTGGTTAATTATTGATATATCTAACATTATATAAGTCCTTTGGATGAACCTTAGTTTTTTATGAATAATATATCAATTAATAATATTGTATTTGTTTTAAAAACTCATTTATGTTAATTTTGAAACTATTTAGTATTTGGTTTTTTCTAAATTCATAAAAATATTATTTCTTCAAAAAAAAAAATACATTGAATCAACCATAACATGTCATATTAGCCTTGAAAATTCATTAAAAGTATCAAAAGTCTCTATATACATTTATTTGGATATTTATAATACCAATTATTTTAATCTTTCATTAATAGGGTAATTACTACATCATCATTGTGTCATAAATAAATTTAATTATTTAATTTCTAAAAATTATAAATAAAATACCATGATGTAGGAAATATTTTTATCTTTCTAATTAATATTTATAGTCAAATTTATCTTATGTATAACCCTATATTAAAAATAGTTTAGTTATTAATGATTGAGTTTTACACTTTTAACATGTATTTAAATAAAATAATAATAAATGTTCGAATGTAATCCAAGTGTATCCAAAATGATCATATTTTATCCCTAAGGTTGATTTTGGTCGAAATAAACTTATCCAATAGAATTAGGACATGTTTTAGGGTAATTTTAATATCATTATTACCTTTAATTTACCTATTTACTTTTAACCGTGGTTAATAAAATTTAAAAGTTACTATCCACAAAAAATTATTTTCATCATATTGAACCAAATTTTACTTATTGATGTAAACCGTGTCTCTCATATTTTTTAAATTCAATTCATAGAAGCAGTAAAATTACATTTTTTGCAAATTTTCAAATGTGCCTAGATGGTGGGTAAAAGGCGTTAAAAAGTTCAATAAAATTTTATACATATAATATTGTTATAAAAGGATTCGAATGAATTAAATTGAACTAATATAGTTATTATGTATATATTTTGAATTTAAAATAAATTTAAATAATAATAATAATTATTTAAATAAAAGTCACCTTTAAACAATAAGATAGTGTTTTTCACTGTTCGTCAAAAAATGAAAGTTTCCAGAAAAATACCAAATATTATCCCTAAGATAATTTTGATATTATGAATAAAAAATTCATTATATTTTACCAAATTCAAAATATATATGGTTTATTAATTAATTTAAAATTAAATCCCTTTGTCAAAACCAGAAAGCGGGGTTTTAGGTATAAAAACAATCAAAAGATTGATATGTGTTTATGTACAATTTAAATGTGAAATTACTTCCAATGACCTAAATTATATTAAATGATAAAAATATAATCTAATTATACTTTAAAAACACTGAAATTTATAATTTAACAAAATAAATTATTTCTATTAAAAAATTTATTTTCAATTAAAATTTATTATTTTTCACTTTTTATCAAAACATGAAAGTTATCAGAAAAGTACCAAAAATTTATTCAAACTAAATTTTTACATCATAATTTTAAATAAGAATTTAATTTCATTAAATTGAATATATAAAAGTGTCAAATATTGTATTTAAAAAGGGTTCTCCATTAAAAGGCGGTAAAATTACATTTTTTAAAAAATACTTCATTTATTTGAAAAAATGAATTTGTAATTATATTATGTATAAGAAAGACATAATATAGATTTTAAAATTATATGGAGTATATAAAATTCAAAATGTAGTTAATACTATTCATAATCACTTTTTGAACGACTAGATTGGTAAGTCGTGGTGAGCTCGAACTCGGTGTTACGTGTAGCGCAAGATATTGATTTACTTTAAAGAGATAATGTACTATGAAATCTTGTGGTGTTACACATGATGTATTTCATGTATTAGTTTTTCGGAAATACATACTAGACACTTTTCATGTACTAAACTCAGAATATATATAGTTGGAACACGATCTAGAATTTAAGGAACAATTTATGGAGATTCTAGATCGAATAAATTATGTGTTATGGAACAAAAACACTCACTTGGTTAATTTTTTGTGGTGTAATCATATGTTTGAGGACAGTAAATATGAACTAAATGATTGAATGAGACAAAAATATTCTCACTTTTTTTATGAAATAATACTCCCACATTTTTATCATCCTAGTAATAAATAAATTCCAAGATAAAAAATCTAATTGGGGGGGGGGGTGTAACACTCCAAAATTTTAGTATTAAATACCCCTTTAAAATAATATGGCATTGGATATTTTATTCAAAACAAAACATTGAACTAAAATGATTTGTGTCATATTATTATAATATTATGGTGAAAATTACTAGAATAAAAACACATCTATTAAGTACTATGATATTAGTTTTCTAAAATTTCTTTTTTTAGGATAAATAATTGATATGATTTAATATTAAGATGTATTATACTTTCTCACATTTCTATTTTTAAAGTGTTTTATATTTGATGATAATAAATAACATTTTCAAATTTTCAAATTTTATTATATATGAACTAATATTTTAACATTCATTAAATTAGAAATTAGTATGAAATTGTATTTAAACACAAAGAATTATATATTAAATAAAAATAGATTTCTCTGTATTTTATATTTTATTTTTAAAAATAAATTTAATTTTTTTAGAATCTTAATTTTCATAAATAAAATTCATTTTTGAACTAATAATTTCTAAATTTGAATGTAAGGAATTTTCCAAATTTATCTTAAAGTGTAATTTTAAGATAATTATTAAAAAATAACAATTATAAAATACCATCACATTTTTTACATTATCATAATAAAATAACTATTTGAATAATTTTCAAAGGATTTTGAAATAAAATATATATATTTGTAAATTTATGAACATAATTTAAAAAATACAATTTTTAATTTATAAAACTCATGTTTAACATTTTGAAAACATATTTAAAATTTTACTTTATTAATAACTATTTATGGTTGGTTTATTTTAAATAATTATTCACAAGGTGTAATTCGGTATAGGAGTATTTTTAAAGACAAATAAATCTTATATATCTAATAATAAACTAATTAATTTATTTTAGTAAAAAAGATCATAATTTTATCATAATCATAAATATTAATTATAAAAATAAAATTTTTCTTAATATGGGTTTTATGTGTTATTTGTGCTAAAATTAAAATTAAATTTTACCACCTTTACAAATATTATATGAAAAAATTAATTTAATTTTGAAATAATTAAGTCAAAATTATATAATGAGTCCCAATTTCTTTTTAGACATTAAATATAAACTACTTGGGTAAAAATATGTTATCATGGTAGAAACCAAAATAGTTGAATTGAACTAAACAAGTGTAAAAGTATTATTTTTTTAAATCTTTGTCAAAAATATATTCTTGTGGAATTCCCAACAATAACCTTTCTCCTAGACCATTATTATTGATTTTTAGATCCACTATACCTTTGAATACTGAAATTACCTTTTATATTATTACAAAAATTCCACTTCCTTACCTTATAAAAGGTTCCATCACCTCCTTAATTCTATTCACACTTCATGCCAGATATATTACACCATACTCTTCCCAAATAACACAAAAAACTTCTATCCATTTTATAGTGGATCTGGTATTCTTAATAAACCACATCTCTAATAATTAATAAATTTTCAAAGGAACTCTTCCCAGGAGTAAGGTAACATTCTCAATTACAATTTTTTAATTCCATTTCCAATATTTCATATTCTACTTACTCTATATCTAATATACAAATGTTTATATAATTAAATAAATTTCACAATTATATTGATATTTTATTATGTTTATTTGATTTATTTTTGATAATCACTATAAATGGTTAGTTCAGAGGGGGAATGTAATTAATAAATATAATAATTATAAAATTAATAATATTATGAAAATATAAACCAATTACCACCCTCTTTACATTATATAGAAAATGAAAATGATAGTTGTGTGTAGGTTTGTACTGCCACCTTCATGAATTAAAGTACATTGTTTTTCTTCAAGAATTTATCCTTCATTAAACTCTCTTAAAATATGATCAACCATATAAACAAAATCTAAATAACTTAATAATACGTAGGAAATAATAATATTATACCAATTTAATCACTTTCATAACCACAGTCACCCATGAATTATAATAGTTGGTTTAAGGTTATGGAAAATTTATATACATATTTAATTAATTAATCATATAATAACTTCATCATGCCCCAAATTTATTTTCCAAAAACCATAAAACAAATCTCATGGAATGAAATTTTAAATTCAAAACTAATTACAAAATAGATATTATTTTATATTTTATAATCTATGAATTTTGAACTTGGTATCAAGGAATATGAATCAAGATCTATACTTCTACGAATACACAAAACAATCTAAATAGCTTTCATCCGATAAATAAAATAACATATATATAATAAATGTTTAATAAATGATTATAAATTAAGAGTAGAAATGGTAGTTGATATGAATAATGTTTTGAAATAAGAGATCATGTTGATTATATTTATTATACTGAATATTAAATCACATTCGTAGAATTCAAGAGTAATGGTAAGGAATATTTATTGACTAATTTTTTTCTATGTCAAAATGATTCCTCTATGACTATGGTTCTATTTTATTATTTTATTACATTATATGATTATATTTTAATTATTTTAATTCTTATTTTTTAATTAATTTCATTTATTTACGTCTTTCTTCATGAAATATAAATATGTTATTAATAATTCTCATTATTTATAAATGAGGTATTTTCCTTCCATATTCATATTCAATCTTCCTGTTAATGTTTTCATCTCTTATAATGAAATCCAAATATGTTTTATTTTTGGAAATTATAAAATTTTCTCTACCTATTTATAAATTAATTATTTATAAAAATTATTTATTATATGAGTTTCAATAAAATTATTTTCCAAAAAATTCAAAAGTAATTTCCTTTCATGTTTTTATTTTTTCCACTATATATTTATTATATAAAACACGTATGTCTTTTTCATCAATCCATTATGTGTATTTATTTCAAATTCATGTTTAAAATAATTCTTGTTTCTTTCTTGATTTTTTTGAATATTATTCATACTTTCATTTCTTTATGAAAATTATGAAGAAATATTTTCTAAAATCTATTTTCCCTAATTTATTTTATGTTTTACCATTTAAAATTTCTAACTCATATAAAGTTATGTTTTACAAATCACTCAATAAATTCCTCTATAAAAAAATATTTTTGGGTGATTTAAGTTTTTTATCAATCAATAAAATACATTATTTTAGTTTATGTGAAAACTTAAAGAAATGATATGAAACCCATCATTCATTACATGGGTTCAATGTGATATAATGAATTGTTTATTTCAAATGGAACACATATCTATGGACTTTTATGGGTGGGGTCTAATATCTACCTTCTATTCAATGATTAATGTTTTATTTCTCATGAGATAATGTAATTTGGTAAATATTAGATATTCTCACAAATTAAATAGTGGGACTTCTTCAATATGATCATAAATTAAATGGGTGATGCTTCTTGGATATAACCAAACACTAAAGGATGGTAATTTTTAGACATAATTACATTATAATGAATTTATTCACCTATGTTTGAACCAAATCACATTAATATTTTATGCTTAAAGGTAAGGTTACATTTCTAAGCCACATGTCAATGATTATGTTCCATGGATAATATTTATTATCTCATTTTTATGTACTCTTATGTTATGAAATTTTTTTGTTCCATTGAGATTAAATTCCCTTATCTAATGAATTATGTAGAACTCATATTATTACATGTCATTCTCTATAAGATATTTCTACCCTTATCAGGTTTTCTTATGTGATTGTGATATTACCCTTGATGACATGTTTTTGTGTTTTTCCCTTACATATAATTTGACCTCACCCATTTATTTTTTTTAATTTCCCATGTTATGATGATTAGAATAACATATGAGAAGTATATAATAATTTTTATGTTGGCTCGATTATGGGGAAATTTTCAAAAGTATTTTAAAATAATTTGTTCATATAGAAAATGTTCAATGAAACTAAACATTCATTTATTTGTATTGTGTTAGTATTATGATATTTAATGGTTAACTTATGGAAATGATGTAAAATAAAGATATATATATTTGTTGGTTTATCTAACATAGTACTAAATCCTATGTATAATGTTTTTGGTTTTTACCACTTGACCCAAGAGTCCAAGACTAGGGTGCCTAAACCTTGACCAACGTGTACACATTTTAGTTTGGAAGCATGCCATGTATAGCCTATGATTATTCCTTATTACTTGAAATACTGAATAATTGGTTATAATTAATATCTTCCTATCATCATTTTCATTTGATTTCGGTAAAAACAAATATGAAAATTAGTTTGTTTTATTGAAAATTGAAAAAATATTATATAGTAGGGACTATTGATGACATTGAAGGGAATAATCATTCATTCTGCTGATCTAAAATCCAAATGGAACCTACAAATAATATTAGATTAAATTTCAAAAAAGTATTAATCACAATATAAATGATGTTATAAGGGTTGAAGTTATCAAAATAATTGATTCTAAAATTATTTTACCCTTTTCAGATAGTCCATAGGCTTTCCCGGTCCCTGTTTTCCCTATAGAGTGAGGTGCCACTGTAATAAAAAAATTGAAAAGAATGAAAAAAATTCAAACATTAATAGTGTCCATTTTATAGTTTTTATTAATTGTAAAATTTTATCTCATAAACTATGAATAATAATGTTCCCATTCCATTTTTTGATCAAATGGTTGAGAAGATAACCATTAATTAATTTTATGGTTTTCAAGATAGTTATTCTGGTTAAAACCAAATTATTATTGCAGTTTTAAGACCATGAAAAACCATATTAAGTTGTAAAATTGGATTATTTTCCTACTATTTCATGGAAATTGTATTATGTGGTGTCCCAATCATCATTCTATTGTAAATTATGGGTATCCTTTATGACATGAAATAGAGGTTTATAGAGGTGTTTATATATGTTTTTTTCCATAGTTAGAATCACATTTGATAAGTATATTGAGTGAGTACCACTTTTTTGGACATTGGTATAAATAAAAATAATTTTCTAAAATATGTGAAATACCAATTCATGTTCAAATATGGAATTATCCAAAATCAAAAGTCTCTAATAGGTAAATAAAGGTATAAAATGATAAGATAAAA
The DNA here is from genome assembly GCA_963277665.1 of Viscum album. Classification (NCBI taxonomy): domain Eukaryota; kingdom Viridiplantae; phylum Streptophyta; class Magnoliopsida; order Santalales; family Viscaceae; genus Viscum; species Viscum album. The sequence goes on along the minus strand of OY728140.1, from coordinate 1,044,247,697 downwards.
GTGATTCAAAATATATTAGCTTTAAAAAATCATAATGGTGTTAAGATATTCTTAAGGAATGCTAGTTTATATGGAAATATGTTTAATGAATTTTTAAATATCTGTAGACTCATTTTTTAACACTTAGTTAATGATTCCCCATTTTTTATGAATAATGTTTATATTCATTAAATCTTGATAAATAGAAACTCAAATATTTACCCATCCTAAATACCTATGATTGGATGTTTCCATTTGATGTAATGTGTGTTAATAGTGATGTGGCTATTAGATAAGTCTTAGAGGAAAGGAAATATAGGTGGATACATGTTTTGTACTATAGTAGTATGTTTCTAGATGATTCCAAAAGTAATTAAACCACAATTGAGATGGAATTAATAGTTACAATTTTAGATCTTGTGATGTTAAAGTATTACATAGTTATTTAAAATGTCACATTTTTTCAAAACCATTTAGCATTGAAATACTATATATCCAAGATAAAGGAAAAACAATGACTTATTATATATATACTTTTTTAAGAATAATTTTACATTCTAATTAGGGATAAACATAGTGCTGAAAATTTATTGGATAGTCGTTTTCTAGATTTTTTGTTACTTTGTTTGATGAACCTATTGATAAAATTTCTTCCTTTTTAGGTAAACAAAATTTTTTATTTATAGTGAAACAACATGATTGGTATGAATATTTTATAAATTTTTTTGTAGGTGTCATCCCCAAGTATTTTACACAAAATCAGAGAAATATATTTATTTTAGAGATTAAATATTATTTTTTGGATGAGCTTATATTTTTTAGGATGTGTGTTGGAGGAATATTTTAGAGGTGTGTTTGTTTTATTATCAGTAGATCAAGACATATAAATCTGAATAAAATATGGGTGTTTGAAAAGTTTTCAATCAGATCCAGACTATCGGATCTAGAACCATCAGGATGAAAATCTGATCTAGGATCAGATCCAAAACAATTGACATTGGATCCTGAACCAATGAAATAATTCAACATATCAATAAAATCATATTGAGACTTTGATTAGAAGTAATAAGCTTCCATAAATCGTATTGTGTTTTTAATTAAAGAAAGATAATTATGAGGAATTTGTTTTGAGTTATAAAGGACTATGATAAAAACCTAATAGTGATTTTCTATTTTTTAATTCACAAAATTCATAAGTTGTCTGAATAATATGTAACAAAATCCTTTGAAATGAAGTAGGGAGTGAATCTACTAATATTGTGGCTTGATTTTAAAAGAAATAAGTTGATTGAAGTCTTGTAAGTTACAATACTTTACAATGTTAGTCAGAAAATGCTAATGATGATCTCAAACATATTTAAATTCATAAAGAATCATGATTACAAAATGATGTTTGTAGGATAATAAAGTTTATGGAATATAGTAAAATAAAATGTGAAGTATTATGGTCGTGACTCATTATTGTGAGGAACAGTAGACACAAAATATTGCAAAATCATTAGTATGAGAATCATTTATGTGATAATATTGGAAGGCTAAAATATTGATCTTCCTAAGGAATGAAGGTCACTACAAAAACTAGCCCATCAGACATGGTATTCCCCCAATCCATTACAATGAATGATAAAACTGATTTATCTTAAAAATTGTTGGTATCATTAAATACATAAGATACCGAGTGTTACTAGGGGCATTAATAGTTGAGAAATATGGATTTTTTTTCAATTGCGTTAATAAAAATAAGAATTCATACTTTATTCTCTCACTTTTGGGATTAGAAAAAAACCACAAAAGTATTTATTATCTAAAGAAAAGGTGAAGAATCATCAGATTAGAACTTAAAATGTTCATCAGAGTGAATCACAAAACAATCTATCAGGCACATGCTAAAAAAAAGTAATCGGGCATGGTATCATCATTCCGAGGAATTAATGAAAATGAGAAATATTTTGATGACATTACATATGTAAAGGGTTGATACAGAACATCAATATGATAAGAATTTCAGTGTTTATAAAGAGTTATCATAATGGGTCGTCTTCATTCTTTCACATGTCTTCATCAAAATGAAGAATTAGACTGAATAATCAAAATGAAGAAATTTTTGTAAAAATGAAGAAGTCAAAGATTGATATAACATTTAAGGAAAATTGAAAGAACTGAAGAAGTCAAATATTATTCCTAGATTTATGGTTAATTGAATATTAGGGAAATTTAGTTGAGTGGAAACTATTTTCAGAATCCTACCTAAACTATATCCAGGTTTCCTATAAAAGGAGATCAACATTCATTTGTAAAGGTGTGTGAAAGAGTTTTACTATGCACACATGCTAGAGATCCAAATTTTTTGGAACAAGTACTGAGTTTCCTACCAAAAGCTTGTTTTTCAAGTTGATGCTGAGGAAGTAACATTAGAATGAATCCAACACACTAAGGTTTAATCTGTTCATTGGAGCAAGTTCCAAGGGATGAAACTTCATCAAAGTAAGTCCATCAGAGTGAGCCCATCTGTGAAACATTCATCAGAGCAAGGTTCATCAGACCAAGTTCCATTAGAAAAAGTTATTGTGATCTAATAATTGATTACCTACTCAATTGAAGAAGAAAAAGAATAAGTAGAATCATACCGTGGCTAATCAAAAAGAGCCCATCGAATAGAGGGTACAAGACTAAGGATGATTAAACTAAATCTATTGAGGAATATTTTTGGATAGAGTTTCTAGAATAAGTTTCCTAACCAACAAGTTCCTTAAGAGAATTGTTGATGTTCTTGATGATTGGACACATGTAATGTTTTATTTATCTTACTTTTGGAAGAAGTTAAGAATTTATTAATTAGATATAAAAATAAAAAAAAGTGAATATTTTAACTATGGATACATACCAGTTACTAAAAAGGATTATTATGTGTAAGTGGATTGTAAAGACCTGGAAATCCAATGGAATATTTTTTCATAAATACATGGGAATTTTACGAGTCCACATTTTCTGACGGTGCCTGATTCCGAGGCCCGGTGTGCCCAGAATCAATTTTTGAAGTTTTGTTCAGGTACATTCAGTGAACATACGTGTGTGATTTTATATCTTTTGAACCAATTCTTGGAATTGAAATCCGAGGACACCGATGAACTTGCAATGTCGGTATTCGCTTAAGGAGACCTTTACCACATTTGCGTTTTATCGGGAGTGGAAGTTAATTTTTGGGGATTCTCAAAATTAAATAAAAATTTGTGTGCGACCTAATTTTTATTTGGGTGGTGGTTATTATCTCCAAAGGGAAGTAGGATGTGGGGCCCACCCCCACATAACCTCCCATGGGAGGATATTTTGTGGTGGGGCCCACATGATCTCAAACCCCTCAACTCCACTTGAACCCCCTTTAACTCTTTTTAACTCCCAATTTATGGTGGAGCCTTTCCACCTTCCCACTTAATGTGCTAACTCACTCTCTCAATTAATTATCTAGCTTGCAATTAATTAATTGGCTCATCTAATTTGAATTCATTATGTGAGCATAATAATATGTGTTATATTATTATGGTTGGCATATTTTTCCTTTTTTGGGAGAATTAGTGTAGTTTTGGGAGAACGCTTGGAGGAACGATATCCTCTTGACGAAGAATGTTGTTTCCACCAAAGAACGACAATGCATCTCTTTCCTTTCCAACTGGAGAAAGAAAGGGAAGACACTGCCTGTGAAGAACATCACCAATGACAATGCCATCCCCTCCGACATTGATGGAACGACGTCCGTGTTCTGAAACGACTGACTTCCGCGACTCGTCAACGTTCAACGAAGAAATATGAGGTAGGGGGATTTGATTAATTTTAATGTATGAATTATATCCTTGTTCATCGACGTTTGTTTTTGGTAGATGGTGACCAAGTTGTTATCACCTAATGAGGAGGGCGCAGGCGAAAAAAACGTGGCTTGATGTCCCTCCGTTGAACCTTGTTTGTGTTAACAACGGAGGTAGATCCGGTAGGGTGTGGTGCCATCACACCGTGCCGAAGGAAGGGGGCCGCGGCCATGCCGGCCGCGGCGAACGGAAGAGGCGTTGGCGACCGGAGGTGGTGGTGGAAGCGGCGACTGCGCGCCGGCCGCGTGGAGGGTCCGACGACCACTCGGGCCACTCGGACCGCAGGACGACCGGCCGACCCGCTGGAGAAACCACGGTGCCCGCAGGTGCCGCAAGGAGGTGGATGACGTGGCCCACGTCCACAGGCCGCTCGGACAAACCGAACCGGTCGGCCACTTGGTGTCCGGTCTGGAAAACCACGGTGCCCGCAGGCGCCACATGAGGAGAACCGCGGCCCGCATCCACGTGCCACATGCACTGGGCAGAACCAGAAGCTATGGATGGCCAGGTATGGGAGAGGTGGTGCTGCTTGGTGCCGCTGGGCGAACTTGACTGGATCGCAGCGCGGGCCGGGTCCACAGCCGGGCCGCGCCCCACCGGGCCGGGCTGACCCCCTAGCTGGGTCGGACCCGCCAAACCGGGCCAGGCCGACTCCCCAGCCAGGTTGGACTCGCCAAGCTGGGCCGGGCCGACCCCCAGCCGGGTCGGACCCGCCGAGCCGGGTTGGGCCGACCTGCCAAAGGCCACTGGGCTTGACGGGTCGGGCCCGACTTCTCTTAAATGACAATATCTTCAAGACCGCACGTCTAAACGATGCGCTGTCTGCAGCGCTAAGACCCCCACGATGAAGCATTCCTTTTTTGATACTTTAAGGGAGTTTTGGAAAAATTTGGAAAATGGCCGGGTTGGATCGAAAGTAAAATCCAACCAGGCCCCTGAAACAGAAATGCCAATAACTCTCAGACCGGGCATCTAATTGACGCGCCATATTTCGCGTTGGGTTCCTTTTGATGAGACATAACAACGGGAAACATCAACTCAAGATTTCATGATGGTTGATGTAGCGACACTTGGCTCGAGGAGAGGACCCTCTTGGAATTGAGCGAGCTATGTGAGGGAACCCTAGCGCTGGCTGCGAGTGAGATGACAGGATCCTCCATGGGTTCGACAGTGATGACTTCTTTATCGGAATCCTCCGTGGGTTCGACAGTGATGAATTCTGTACTGGAATCCTCCGTTGGTTCGACAATGATGACTTCTATACCAAAATCCTCCGTGGGTTCGACAGTGATGGCTACGGTACCGAGATCCTTCGTGGGTTTCACAGTGATGACTTTTGTACCGGAATCCTCCATGGGTTCGACAGTGATGACTTCAGTACCAGAATCCTCCATGGGTTTGACAGTGATATCATTCGTATCGGAATCCTCCGTGGGTTCAACAGTTCTGACTTCTGTTCCTGTATCCTGTGTGGGTTTGACAGAATAGCTGGTCCTATATCCTGTGTGGGTCTGACAGCTTAGCTGGTCCTGTATCCTCTATGGGTCCAACAACTTAGATGAATCAGTGACTAAATCTGATCATGTGTATCACTCTATGAAAGATGTATATCTTTGTGATCTGAGTCATGTATTTCAACCATTACCATCGTAGTGATTGACTTTACTTCGTTTGTGGATTGGGTTATTCTTGGGCTCAAGAGTTGGAGTCTAACTGTGATTGGTAACTTTGGTATATGTATGGGCATATGCCTAAGTAGGGTTGGTTGGTACTTCGTGATTGTATCTTTCTTCTGTGGTTTATCCTTCAAGGATTCTGGGAGACCTTCGGGGGTCTCAGGGTCCCTACTGAGTATCGTTATACTCACCCATTCACGGGCTATGCCTGCACTTCATTGTGTTGGTTGCAGACGACGGGAATCACTGATCGAGGTAGTGAGTTGTAGAGCTGGACGGTACCCGGAGGTGGACCACTTGGTGAGATGTACACGGAGAAAACAGACGGACTTGGGATGCTGGGGAGGCCATCTGTACCCACCCTTCAGGTGCGAATTTCGAGGGATGACTCAGCAGTTTCTGTTTTACCCTTCTGTAGTTGTACTAGCTTATCAGTTGTTTGTACTTTACTGTTGGGCTTGTATTTTCGGCCCCTTTCCTTTCAGCACTGTCTTTTTTATACAACTTTACTTAGTGTTTACTTCCAGTTGTGTACTCTGTTGTTTTTTTACTTATTAAATTCAATGCCTTACCTTTTTATCAGGACTACGCCTTTGGTGCTAGTTGCCAGCCCCTGGCCTATGGAAGGTGGGCTTGTGGAGTCACAGCACGGGCCCCGAGGACGGGACGTGAAAAATTGGTATCAGAGGAGTTGGTTCTACCACAGAACTTGGACTCTGATTATTTTAATGGAAATAGTGTTAAGTGTTTTCTGTGTGGTTATCTATTTAGGGAACCGGTGTTGGTGTGGCGGCCGACGTATACATACACTAGAACTCTGACTACTGATTTCCAACTCAGTGCGCAAAAACATTGATTGCATGTGTGTTTCCTTTGAAAAGTTTTATTCATGATTACTTTGAGTTAGCTCACCAGGTACACTGTTTTAACCATGACACACCTGTTTCTTTTTAGGATAGACCCATTATGGAAGCCAGATAGGGTTATGAGTTTCATACGATATGGTATCCCATCGAGCGACGGGGCCTTGATGTAGGGCCCCATCATAGAGGAGGTACCAGCGGTACCACTAACCGCTGGGCCACTAATACCACCAGCTGCAGCAGTAGAGAGTTCATTCCGTAAGAGTGCATTGCATGAGTTCCAGCGCTAGAGGCCGCCCAGGTTCCGGGGAGAGATGGACCCACAGGCAGATGAGGATTGGCTGGAGGCTGTCGTGAGAGTTTTCAGATTGGTAGGGACACCAGCCGACCTCATGGTGATCCTTTCCAAGAGTCTCCTGCATGCAACAGCATGCCAATGGTGGAGCCTGATGATCTAGGTGCATGAAGGGGAATTATTAATCTGGATAGACTTCAAGAGTCTCTTCCTCTCAGAGTTTGTTCCAGCCACCCTTTGTGCGGTGCAGATTTATGAGTTACTTTTTCTACAGCAGGGCAACATGATAGTAGCTCAGTACTCAATGAGGTTCATCGACCTCTCGCGCTACTCCCCGAATATGGTATGAGACCCATTCTTCAGGGCCCAGACCTTTGATCAGGGACTCAGGAATGAGATTAGGGATTTGAAGATTCCCCTCATCATACCAACGCAGGCGGGGGTGCTTGAGCGAGCCCTTCTAGTGGAGAGGTTTCTCGCTGAGCAGTCACCAACGGCGAGACCCACCACAGGGAGACACGTAGCGGAGTCTTCTAATACCAACAGTAGACAGATGAGGAAGAGGTCCAAGTGGACCAGGCCATCAGGTGGGTGACCCCAGGATACAAGTTCGGTTGTTTGGGGCACATGCGATAGATCCAACTATACGAGGAGCAGATAATGCTATGCATGCATAAGGCAAGGCCAAAAGTATCGAGACGACCCGACCCGCCATGAAAATGAGTAGAAGATAGTAGAAATACATCCCATGAAGAGGTAGAGGTTCGACCATGGTGGTTTTCTGGGAGAAAGAGGACGTGGAAGAGGAGCTGGCTGAGCAGCGGGTGGTGGAAGACGTTTCAAGGCTCTACCGCCACTACCACCAGGAGGTCCACCCCGTCCACAGGGAGCTAGCAGACAAAGGCGGGCTCAGCTCCAGGCAGTCGAGGCTTACGAACACGGTGCACATGAGATGATTCAATGTACTATCTGTGTCTACTCTACCCTTGCTGCAGTACTTATAGACACAGGTGAGAGTCATTCTTTTATTTCCACTACCCACGTTCGGATATCAGATATTCTGATGGAACCTTTGGCTCGATCCTTATGTATAGAGACTCCTACGGGAGGAGACTCGACAATTATGCACTGGTGCCGACAGTGTGAGCTTACTCTAGGAGGCAAGAGCTTCAGCTGGAATCTTCTTATAGTGGCGTCAAGGCCTTACGATGTCATCTTGGGTATGGACTGGTTATCCACAGTTCATGCTCAGATTGACTGTATTAGGTGCAAAGTGTGGTGTATCCACATGGATGGGACCAGGTTCACCTTCACCGGTGAGAAGGGAGCCTTTTCAGCACAGGATGTACTTACGCAGAGGAGAGGAAGCCGATCACACATCAGTTGACTAGTCTCATCCTCGGAGCAGTTGATATGCGAAGTCTGAGTTTTCCTATTTTGTGGATCATTACACAGCTGTTTTACTTGACGACGTTCTAGGACTACCTTCTCATAGATAGTTAGACTTCTACATTGAAATGTACCCTGGGACAACACCGATATCTACTCTAGAATATCGGATGGCTCCCACCGAGCTTCGTGATATGTGTGTACAACTGGAGGACTTTTAGCAGAAGGGATTTATCTGACCAGGTGCTTCACCCTGGGCATCTCTGATTTTGTTCACCAAGAAGGCAGACGAGAGCTTTTGACTGTGTTTCGACTACCGTCACCTGAATTAGGTGACCGTGAAGAACAAGTACCCACTCCCAAGGATTGAAGACCTCTTTGATTATCTCAAGGGAGCACGATGGTTCTCTAAGATAGACCTCATTTCAGGCTATAACCAACTCAATGTTCGAGATGAGGATGTGCATAAGACTTTCTTCAGGTGTCGGTATGGCCACTTCGAGTTCTTGGTTATGCCCTTCGGTGTAACCAACACTCCAGCAGTGTTCATGAGTCTCATGAACATGATCTTACAGGCTTACCTTGATCGCTTTGTCATAGTCTTCATCGATGTCATACTAATTTACTCGACTATTGAGGAGGAGCACGCCTACCATTTGCCGGTAGTACTAGATACATTCCGAGAGAACCAGCTGTATGGTAAGCTCTCGAAGTGACAATTCTAGATTTGAGAGGTTCACATTCTGGGACATGTCATCTCGGAGGTTGGAGTTCTAGTGGATCTAGTGAAGATCGAGGGAGTATTTTATTGGGAGCCACCCAGGAGTGTGACGGAGGTGCGCAGTTTCCTCGGTCTAGCTGAGTACTATTGATGATTTGTGCCAGACTTCCCAATATTGCAGTACCACTTTTAGCTTTGACGAAGAAGGGGAAACCCTTTGTGTGGTCAGATAGATACCAATAGATATTTCAGAAGCTGAGGTAGAGGTTGAACAGTGCACCCATCTTGAGGCTACCAGAGGAGAGCGTAGGGTACGTAGTTTACTACGACACATCAGGGACCAGACTTGGGTGTGTCCTGATGTAGGAGAAATCAGTGACCGCGTATAGTTCATGATAGTTGAGACAACACGAGAAGAACTATGCTACCCATGACTGAGAATTAGTGGCAGTATTCTTCACCTTGAAGATGTGGCGGCACTACCTGAGGGGCGAGTGTTTTACAGTCTAATCTGACCACCAGAGTCTCAAGTACATCTTTTGGCAGAAGGACCTGAACCTGAGACAAAGGCAATGACTCAAGTTCATTTAAAACTATGACTTCGAGACAGTCTATACTCTTGGGAAGGGTAACATTGTAGCAGATTCTCTCATCAAGAGATCAGGCATTTAGATTCTAGGAGAGGCGACAGAGCAGCTGGCTACGTTGCAGATATCCATTGTGGATAGAGACGGAGCAGCCTTTCTACAGTCTCTCATAGTCACTCCTCCACTTCGTCAGCGAGTCAGAGAGGCACAATGTGAGGAATTTGACTGTAAGACGCGATGTGCTTAGATATCCTCATTGTAGGAACCTGATGGGTTTTCTGAAGGTGGGGAGCACGCCATTCTCTTTAGAGGGCGTACCATGGTACCAGTTTCACTATAGGAGGTGGTGTTGAGGGAGTTCCACACTTCCCCTCTAGCGGTACATCCAGGAGTGGTGAAGATGTATCAGGAACTCAGATGACAGCACTAGTGGCCAGGTATGAAGAAGGCAGTATCAGAGTTTGTCTCTTGATGCCTCACTTGTCAGTAAGTGAAGGTGGAGCACCAGGTTCCAGCAGACTTGGTTTCAACACTTGGAGGTTCCAGAGTAGAAGTGGGAAGGAATATCCATGGATTTAGTGACGAAACTACCACGTACATCCAGGGGACACGACTCTATATAGGTGATTGTTGACTAACTCACCATGTTGGCCCACTTCCTACCAATCAAATAACAGGGCTCTGTAGAGAGCTTGAGACGCCTCTACGTATAGAATATCGTATGACTTCATGGTGTGCCATCAACGATCATTTCCTATCGAGATGCTCGTTTGACTTCACGGCTATGGAAGGGGTTGTAGGAGGCTTTTAGGATGTAGCTTCACTTGAGCACCGCATTCCATCCTTAGACAGATGACCAGACTAAGAGGACCATTTGGACTCTCTAGGACATGCTTCATGCATGCGTCCGTGACTTTGGTCGCAGTTGGGAGGATCACATGCCCTTGGTAGAGTTTTCGTATAACAACAGCTACCACTCTACCATCGTGATGACACCTTACGAGGCACTATATGACCATCCTTGCAGATCACCACTATGCTGGACTGACCCTTGGGAGTCAGCACTTGTGGGACCAGAGATGGTATAGGCTATGATAGAGAAGGGGCAGATCATCTAGGAGTAGATGAAGACTGCACAGAGTAGACAAAAGTCCTATGATGATAGGAGATGGGGACCACTTGAGTTTGAGGATGGCGACCACATCTTCCTAAGGGTCTCACCTCGATGAGGTCTACAGATATTTTTCCAAGGCGGGAAGTTATCTCCACGATTCATCGGACCTTTTCAGGTCCTCAGTAGAGTAGGCGAGGTGGCTTACCTCCTAGCCCTTCCACCTCAGTTGCACTGGGTGAACGACGTCTTCCACGTATCAAAATTGGGGAGATACGTGCACGAACCATCCCAAATTATCGACCACGGGGAGCTGGATATGGATGACGGAGTGACATTCCTGGAGGTTCTAGTAGGGATTGAAGATCGATAAGTAAGGGTCCTATGTGGACAGTCTATTCCTCTTCTACGTATTCGCTGGTAGCATGGGAACCTCAAGGAGAGCACATAGGAGTGGGAGGCTCAGATGCATGAAAAGTACCCCCATTTGTTCCGTTAGTGTGTGTTGTAGCTTACAGGGACATAAAGACCTAAGGTGGGGATAATGTAGAGACCCTGAAATCTTGTGTAATTTTTTTTCTTAAATACATGAGAATTTTACGAGTCTGTAGTTTCTAATGGGGCCTGATTTCGAGACCTGGTGTGCCTGGAATCAATTTCTGATGTTTTGTTTGGGTACCTTCAGTGAACATACATGCGGGATTTTATATATTTTGAATCGGTGCTCGGAATTGAAATTCAAGGATACTGATGAACTCGCAGCGCCGATATTCTCTTAAGGAGACCTTTACTACAGTTGTGTTTTATCGAGAGTGGAAGTTAATTTTTGGGGATTCTCAAAATTAAAAAAAAATTTATGCGTGACATAATTTTTATTTGGGTGGTGGTTATTTTCTCCATAGAGAAGTTGGAGGTGGGGCCCACCCCAACATAACCTTCCATGGGAGGATATTTTGTGGTGGGTACCACACGATCTCAAACCCCTCAACTCACCTTGAACCCCCATTTAATTCTTTTTAACTCCCAATTTATGGTGGAACCTTTCCACCTTCCCACTTAATGTGCCAACTCACTCTATCAATTAATTATATAGCTTGAAATTAATTAATTGTCTCATCTAATTTGAATTCATTCTATGAGCACAATAAAATGTGTTATATTATTATGGTTGGCATATTTTTCATTTGTTGGGAGAATTAGTGGAGTTTTGGGAGAACTCTTGGAGGAACGATATCCTCTCGATGAAGAACTATGTTTCCACCAAATAACGACGACACATCTATTTTATTTCAAACCGGAGCAAGAAAGGGAAGATTCCACCCACGAAGAACGTCGCTAACGACAATGTCATCCCCTCCGACATTGAAAGATAGATGTCCATATTCCGCAATGACCGACTTCCGCGACTCGTCAACGTTCAATGACAAAATAAGAGTTAGGGGGATTTGATTAATTTTAATGTATGAATTATATCGTTGTTCATTGATGTTTGTTTTTGGTTGATGATGACCATGTTTTTATCACCTAACGCGGAGGGGGCGGGCAAAAAAAACACGACTTGACGTCCCTCCTTTGAACCTTGTTTGTGTTGACGACAGAGGCGGAGCTGGTAGGGCGTGGTGCTGTCACACCGCGCCGAATGAAGGGGGTCGTAGCCATGTGGGCCGCGACGAACGGAAGAGGTGCCAGCGACCGGAGGTGGTGGTGGCAGCGGCGGCCGCGTGGAAGGTCCGGTGACAAATCGGGCCTTTCAGACAGCAGGATGACTAGATGGCCGACCAACCGGACCACTGGAGAAACCGCAGTGCCCGCGGGCTCCACATGGAGGTGGAGGACATGGACCGCCTCCGCGGGCTGCTCGGCTGGGCTAGAAAACTGAGGCGCCCGTAGGCGCCGCAGGAGGAGAATCACGGCCCACATCTGCGGGTCACATGTGCCGGGCAGAATCAGCCGGCCGGGCAGGGGAGAGGCGGCGCCGCTTGGTGCCGCCGGGTAAACCGGACAGGCTCGCAGCACGGGCTGGGTCCGCAGGTGGGCTGCGCCCCACCGGGCCGGGCCGACCCCCCAGCTGGGTCATGCCCACCAAACCGGGCCGGGATGACCCCCCAGCTAGGTCGGACCCACCGAGCTGGGCGGGACGACCCCCCAGCCGAGTCGAACCAGCCGAGCCGGGTCGGCCCGACCCGTCACAGCCCACTGGTCTTGATGGGCCGGGCCCAAGTTTGCTTAAATGCGAATATCATCAAGACCGTGCATCCAAACGATGCACCGTCTGCAGAGCTGGGACCCCTGCGATGAAGAGGTCCTTTTTCAATACTTTAAGTGAGTTTTGGAAAAATTTGGAAAATGGCCTGGTTGGATCGAATGTAAAATCCAACCGGGCCCCTGGAATGGAAATGCCAATAACTCTCAGACCGGGCGTCTGAAGGATGCGCCATCTGTCGCGTTCGGTTCCTTTGGAAGAGATGGAACTACGGGATACATCAACTCAGGATTTCGTGATAGTTTATGTATCAACACTTGGATCTAGGAGTGGAACCTCCTGGAATCGAGCGTGCTATGTGCGGGAACCCTAGGCCTGGCTGTGACTGAGATGGCAGGATCCTCCATGGGTTTGATAGTGATGACTTCTGTACCGGAATCCTCCATGGCTTCGACAGTGATTACTTCTATACCAGAATCCTATGTGGGTTAGACAGAGATGGATTCTTTACCGGAATCCTCTGTGGGTTCGACTGCGATGACTACTGTATCAGGATCCTCTGTGGGTTCGACAGTGATGACTTCCGTACCAGAATCCTCCATGGGTTTGACAGTGATGACTTTCATACCGGAATCCTCCGTGGGTTCGGCAGTTCTGACTTCTATTCCTGTATCCTGTGTGGGTCTGACAGAATAGCTAGTCTTGTATCCTGTGTGGGTCCAACAGCTTAGCTGGTCCTGTATCCTGTGTGGGTCCGACAGCTTAGATGAATCAGTGACTACATTGGATCATCTCTATCACTCTACGAAAGATGTATACCTGTGTGATCTGAGTCATTTCTTTCAACCATTATCATCGTAGTGATTGACTTTACTTCCTTTGTGGATTGGGTTGTGCTTGGGCTTGAGAGTTGGAGTAGAATTATGATTGGTAACTTAGGTATATGTATGGGCATATACCTAAGTAGGGTTGGTCGGTACTTCGTGATTTTATCTTTATTCTGTGGTTTATCCTTAGAGGATTCTGGGAGACCTTAGGGGGTCTCAGGGTCCCTACTGAGTATCGTTATACTCACCCATGCATGGGCTATGCCCGCACATCGTTGTGTTGGTTACAGACGACAGACAACACTGATCGAGGTAGTGAGTTGTAGAGTTGGACGGTACCCGGAGGTGGACCACTTGATGAGACATACACAGAGTAGAATTAGGGACTTGTGATGCTGAGGAGGCCATCTGTACCCACCATTCAGGTGGGAATTCTGGAGGATGACTTAGTAGTTTCTATTTTACCTTTCTGCAGTTGTACTAGTTTTTCAGTTGTTTGTACTTTACCGTTGGGCTTGTATTTCCTTCCACTTTTCTTTCAGCACTTTCTTTTGTATATAGATTTACTTAGTGTTTACATCGAGTTGCATACTCTATTGTTTTTTTACTTATTAATGGTAATGCCTTCCCTTTTTATCGGGATTATGCCTTTGGTGATAGTCACTGTCCCCTGGCCTATGGAAGGCGGGCATGGGGTAGTGACGGAACGGGCCCCGAGGAAGGGTCATGACATGGATACTAGAAAGGATAATTAGGGGTATAATAAAATCTAGTAAGAAAGTTTCTACTAGGTTTGTATAATTTTTCACTAATCATGACTTTATATTTCAGAAATAATTTAGGGAGGGAATCCATGTTGGTGGGACTATCGAACATGGAAATGAGTAGTACTTTGTACTGAACCTGGTAAATATCATGTTCTCCTTTATCTTTATATTTTTTTTTGATATGAATGGTGAGGTTGTGAGTTATATTTTAGTGTATCATAACTCTAACAAGTTTCAACGATTAAAAATGTTTGTTTTAATGAGTTAAGAAACATTCATATAAACAAGGACGCACTAATTCACCCCCTCTCACTGGGATCAGTCATACTTGAGAAAAAAATTGGTATAAGAGGATAGGTTCTCTATGAAATATCTATCTATGAGAATAAGAATTTTAATACCATAAACTATAACGAGATCATAATTTTCAATGGTAATAAATAACATATATGGAAATATGGAATTCTTCATATGTTATTTGTCTTGGGTGTGATATTTTTGAAGCTACTATAGATAGATTTCATCCTCATTTTGAGAATGACCCTCTTAATACTGTTGATAAGAGAAATATTGAGAATGGTGGAAGAGCTGAAAATGATTTACTATCAACACTAATGTAAAGTGAGTTTCTTAGACTAAATAGTGTTGGAACTTCCAAAGGTATATTTGATAAGTTGAAAATCATTTATGAAGTAAATAAAAAGGTGAAGAAGAACAACAATAAAACTTTGGAGGATTAAGTATGATGATATAAAAATTTCTACTCATGAATCTATTGAGGAGTTCCTTATAAGGGTAAATGATATTTTTAGCACCATAATATGTATTAGTGAGAAGTTGTAAGACTCAACCATTGTTGAAAATATATTGAAAATTTATCCTGATAAGTTTGATTCCATAGTTTCATATTTGGAAGATAGAGATCCTAAAACTCTCTCTTTGGATGATCTTTATAGTACTCTTTTTTCATATGAAATGAGAAGAGAGAAAGTCGTGAAGAGTAATAAAAAGGGTGGTCCAAAAATGGATTTCAAATATTTGTTAATATGGAAAAATAAAGATAAAGATGTTGAATAAGGATCAAGTGATTCAAAAGTAGAGGAATAATATTAATATTTCAATACAATTGTTTCCCTAATTTCAATTAAATAAAATAAGGGAAAGTGGAGAAGTAAAACTGTCAAATTTTGAAATTTTGAAGGGAAAGGGAATTTTACAAAATAAATCCATTGAATGAAATTGGAGTGTATGATTCCAAATATGAGGATGAGAAACCTCAAAAAATTGAAAATACATAAGGAAAAAATTACTTATGATAACAAGAAGAAAGGTTATATAAGTAGAAGAAAGAAGGATTATTCCTCATCTAGTGACGAACATGATCATCAACTCAAATTTATTACTAAGGTAAAAATGGATGTGATTTATCTAGTAGTTATGATGATTATGATGTGATGAGTGAAATGAAATATACCTTGAAAAATAATTAATAGAATTCACTTGAATAAAAAACTCAACTCAATAAAGAAAAAAGGGAGTTACATAAAGATGTTAAAGACGTAACTTTTTAGAATAGAGATATTGAAATAAAATGGAAAATATATAAGTAAAATATAGTTATCAATGATAATACCAACAATCTAGAATCTACTGTTTTTGAAGAAAGTTAAAAAGAAAAAGTTAATGATAGGTGAATATGAAAAAATAATATTTGTTCTGAAAAGTATGTTGGGTGAGAAAGAAGAATAATTTTTAGAAACACAATCAATGTTTCCCACAACACAAAGTGAGATAATAAATATGAGAGAATTCTTCAAAAAGGGAGTCAATGTTAATGGTAAAACTTCTAAAGACTGTGAAAATAATGGTTTACAAAATCTATTTTGTGAGAAAGAAAATTTCACCAAGAAATATAGGAATTCTTCAAGAAATTATCCTCCTAATAAATGTGGTCCACGATATGTGAAGAAAAAACAACAAAAAAGTTATGATTAGTTTTAATCTCAGTCTAAAATATCAGTATTCAAAGGTCACTATTGGTGTTGTGGAATTTTTTACAGGGATATTTTTATGTTGGTATAACATGTCTTTACTAGAAAATAGGTATAGATCAAGGGGGTTGTCTGAAGAAAAAATAAGATCAAAATTTTCTAAAAATATTTTGGAATTGAAAATAGAAACCTAGAAGATAAATAAAGATGAGCGTGTAAATAAAGTGTACAAAAATAAACATGATGAGTCTAAAAAGGAGTCCTTAGTTATTTGGCTAGAATAGGTTAACATGGCTAGAATGTTATAATAAGACCAAAAAATAAGTTAAAGCAAAGGGAAAGAAAAAACTCTCAGAATATTTGAGAAAAGAAGTTAAAAATATACTAATAGATTATTGTTTGAAAATTGATAATAGATTCAAGAGATGTGAGAAAGAAGGATATATTACTAAAAGTTGTTTGGATATCATGCTAGAACAATAGTAAGGCATCAAATAGTTGTTACAAAAACCTTTTAACAAATAGGATGCCCAATAAGAAAATTAGTTGACATCCTTATCATTAGAATCTATAGATGAAAAAAACTTTGTTACAGAATTTGAGAGGGATGAAAGGAAGGAAGAGAATATATCCAATGATAAATAGAATAAAAATAAGAAAAATAGAATACTGAGAGAGGAATCTTAGTCTGAATGTTGTTTATAAGTAACTACTAAGTTTACTCCTTATTCAAATTTTTTTTATTTGTACTGACTTATAGGTAATTGAAGGAGTTGAAAGTAAGGAAGATGTTGTTGCTGAGTCCCTTACTCTTCTTTCAAAATAATGTAATTTAGTTACTTTTATCTTAAAAAATAACTTTCATTATTTTCCTAGAATTGAAAATTTTGGAATAAACATAAAAGGGTATTATATGAAAGTTGTACTATATAAAACAATCACAACCTTTATTATACACTCTTGTCTTCTACACTGGGTTTTCCCACTTATACATAGATTTGTTTAGTATAATGATAGTTTTTAAGAAGCTCATGTGAAACTTATGTTCCCCTAAAAATTAGTTTCAATATTTTTGAGTTGAAAAGTTTAAACCCTTAGAAAATGAGATCATTTCTCAATGAGGGGAAAAATTATCATGATGGTGCCTTTGAATTAAATTTTAAATAAGAGGAGAGACAAATAAAATGGAGAGAGATAAAAAAAGGGGGAGAAAAAAAAGAATGGTGAGAATATAAGTTGATAAAAGAAAATAAAAAGTGATATTTTTTAATATTGATTGTTAGGGTTTAAAGTTGGTATTGAAAACAAACACAAAGGGGATGATTATTGGACCCCATAAAATTTTGGTTGTATTTTTTTTCAAAATGTCACGAAATGGAAATCTGGATAAAAGAAGGATGTTTGAAAAGTTTTCAATTTTATCTAGACTATATCATCTAGAGCCATATGGATAATAATCATATCCATGAGAGGATATATAACCATTGACATCAGATCCATAACCGTCAACATAATTCGATAGATATATGCAATCATAACGAGTCTTTGATGAGAATTCAGAAGATGATGGAAATTTTATTTAGTTTGGAATGAAAGGATGATCATAATGAGGAAGATGTATCATAGTCTACCTAACTATGATAAAAAAATGATGATGATTTTCCTTTTTTTTTAATTCACAAAATTCATAATTTGTATGAAGAACTTGTGATGCAAGCCTTATGATGGAATGGGGGAGTGATGACAATCATATTAAGGCTTGTTCAAAAAATAAATAACTTTATGAATGTATAAAAAGTAACAATACTTAACTATGTAAACCATATGATACTAAATATGATGTCAAACATATTCAAAGTGCGGAGGAAGTCATGATTACTAGCTTAAGTTTGTAGAGTAATAAGTTTTGTGGAAGAGAGGAGGATATGATGAGAAATATTTTGGCCGCTACTCATTAGTGTGAGGAACAATAGACTTAGAAGTATGAATGATCATCAGTAGGATAATCATCAGTGTGACAATATTATCATGGTGAAAATTTATCCTAAGTAAGGAAAGAAGTAAAAACCAACACTAGTCCATTGGATGTGGTTTTCCACCTATCAATCATTATGAATGCTGACGCCGATTTCTCTTCCAAATTGTTGGTATCTTTAAAGGCATCAAATATAGAGTGTTATGAGAGGTATAAATGTTTGAGAAAGTTTTAATTGTATTTCAATTGGGATAGGAAAAACAAGAACTCATAATTTTTTTTCTCACAATTTGGTCAATATAAAAAGAAAAAAATATTTATTGTTACAAGAAGAGTTCAGGACTCATCTCACTGGTGCTGACAATGTTCATTAGAGTGAAGCAGAGACCAATCCATCTGGTGAAGATGACACCAATAAAGTAACTGAATTCAGGATCATTAGTCTGAGGAATTTTGTAAAAAGATAAATACTTTGAAGACATATCAGAAGTAAAGAGTTGATATCAAACATCTGAATGAGAATACATTTAGTGTTCCCAAGAATTCATCATAGTGGCCCTTCATCAGTTTTTAGCATGTATTCATTATAATGAAGAATCAGATTGTAGAATTTAAATGAATAAATGTTTATAAACATTAATAATTCAAGGATTGATATGATATTTAAAGAGAATTTAAATCATTTAAGTAGTTAAATATTTATTAGAGATTTAAGGACAATTGAAGATTTTGTAAATTTGGTTGAGCAAGAAAGATTTTCAGAAGCCGGCCCAAAAAATATCTCACTTTCCTATAATAGGAGATCATAATTCATTTCTAAGAGTGTGAGAAAGATTTGGACTATTAATGTACCCTATAGATCTAAAAATTATGGAATTAGTATTGATTTTCCAACTGAAAGTTTTTTTTAGGTTGACTCTGAGGAAGTTCCATTAAAATGAACCCAATAGTGCAAGGTTCAATCTGATCATTAGAGAAATTTCCAATAGAAGACACTTCAATGGTATAATTATATCTATGTGATCCCATCAGTTTGAAACCCCATAGTACATGGTTCTCAATCCTACATGGGAACAATAGTGTTCATGATGAAGAGATTCACCCCATTCTTGATAATTTTAACACATCACCATGGGGAGGGTACCTTGAGTAATAAATAATATCTAATAAATACATATAAGTTGACTTATATTGTCCTAGAAATTTTATGGATCTTAGGATTTTTATATTTGGTTGGGATAAGTTTTATAGTTTATGAAATCATAGTAGGAAACAATAGATTCAATAAAAAAGAAATTTTATAGGTTGAAATTTTTGATGTTTTATTTATATTTTTTGGGATTATTTTCATATTCTTGAGGGAATGAATAAATTTTGGTTGTCATATAATATGTTTTCAAGTGGGTAGATTTTTTTGGAACACCCTAATTATTAATGCAATACTATCATTAAATTAATTTAAAAGAATATATTTTATGGTTTTTGATTTCCCAAATACTTCATCATTGATAATAGAACCTATTTAATTAACATTAAAACTAAATCATTAGTATGAAAATATGTGTGTGTTTATAATAATTGACCCGTAAATAACCCATAGATGCATGGTTAGGATGAGATTTCAAATAGAAAACATAAAATAATTTAGGGAAAAATTTATCCATCTCAATGAAGGATTTGTATCTAACTAAGGATAAGGGATCCTGCATTTATAGAACATAAATCTAAACTAAAAAAATCATGTATCCTAATAAACTTATTTGTGGGAATAATTTTCACTTATCTATGGAAAACAAACAAAAATATTTTTGGTCTATGAATTATTTGATATTAAATTTCAAAACCTCATGTGAGGGAATATTGATGTACTTGAGTGATAATGATTAGAATAAATTTGAGTCTTTTGAAAATAATATTATAATTAAAGTGATAAATATCAATTTTCATTATTCCATAAATCTGAATAATAATTTGAAGGATTTAAAGAAAGTGTTATATTTTTATCATAGACATATAAATTTTCATGGAATGTTAAAATCTATGTTTTTGGGACCTTTTAACATCCTAATACTCTTATTAAAAAGAGATTTAAAATATAGAGGATAGGATAATGAACCATATATTTCTAATACAAATAGGATCAAATATTACATTGAGGAGAATGGAAAATTATTGGATAATAGTTTTTTCCTTTATGATTGAACTTTATCTAATTTTAACTAAGGAATATAAAATCAGTACTTCAATAGAGTCAACCCATGGCCCTTTAGTTTATTCTTCTCATGTATCCTAGTTTGAATAATTATTAATCTTACAATGTGTCTATTTTTTTTCAATTGATTCACAACTAGTTTAAAGGATAGATAAGTCTATATTTTAATTATAAAAAAGATTAAATTCATATCAAATGGAGAATAATGTGATTTTTTTCAAGGAGTAAGATGAGCCGATTTATCAAGAACTAGAACTAGTTAATGATAAACAATTTTGTTTAATAAAAATAATAGTTTAATTTTAGATAAATAGTTAATGATTATTGATTTGTTATCATAGAATTTTTAGATTTATTTTTCACCAGTTCTAATCTTTACACTATGAAAGTTACTTTAATCTATATAATATTTTAATTAAATCTAATCATCTATATTAAAATATATATACTCATAAAAATTAATTATTATGGGATTTCATAAATGGTTAGTACTAAACTGATGTTGAATTTGTATACCCAATAAATGGTGTTTTTAATGTTTTTGTCTTCTTTTCTAAATATCATGTTAAAATATAATTGAAATATTATAATAACACCCTATTGACCTAAATGAATTGATTGCAGATTTTTAAAGTTTAGTGGAAAAGTTTTGTTTTGGGATAAATTATTTAAACATTTTATGTTTCTTAGTTATCTTGAATATTCATGTTCATCTCCTAAAATAAAAATTAGTGTAAAACCAATAATTTTTTATTAGTTAGTGACATAATATGTTGTATAAACACTATTTTTTATCTATTATAACCCAAAAATATATTTTTTCACTAATAAATTGGAAGAAATGTCATGCTATAATTGTCTTATATGATGTCCCACTATAGAGTCAACATTAGGTAAAATGTTTGGTTTTGAGTGTGTTATAGAGGAATTTACTTAAGATAAATAATATTTTAATATAGTTTACAAAAAAAACACCCTTAAAAATTTTAAATTAAATATTTTCTTCATTTAGTTTTGATAATCGGTGGATGGATATTTTTTATGAAATTAAAGTTATTTTTTCATCTTGAGTAATTAATATTTTCTAGTTAACCATATATTAAATTGAGTGAAATATTTTATTTTTTTTAATAATTAAATAACATTATTTTCTTCTAAATTTAAGAGTATTTTTTATAATTTTAAATGAAATTTAACTTCTTAGATGAATTTAGAATAAGAATATTTGCATTCAATTTTACTAGAAATATACTACAAATCCTAAGATAAATCTTTTTATTAATATAAAACTATCTGATGAGTTTATTATGATTATTTATAATTATGAAACACACCCATCCATGTAATTTTGTCAAATTATTTATTTGATATAATATATGATTATGTTCCCCCAAGAGGAATAATATAAATTTGAAGAAGAATTTTAATGAAAATTTATGTTTACTTTAATGATTTCAAAATTTTCAAATCCAGTCACTTTTATAAAATAAGAAACCATAATTTGACAAAAAACATTTATTTTATGAGTGAATTCACACTTAATTACATGATAATTTCTATGGGGTAAATCTTTTATGAAAATAATCCCTTAGTTGTCAACATTTTATTTTATTATGGTTGAATATATTTCATTGAATTTTATAAATTGATTGCATAAGGACTAGAAATTTGTTATGGGTGGGAGAATTTTGTGTGGTATCATTTTCATACATGTTTTACACTTTATTTCATTGTGATCATGATTATTTATTATTTAAATTTATTATGTAATAATTATTTATTTAATTTTGATCATATTTAATTACAATTTTTATTCATTTAATTTTTAAATGTTTTGGTAAAAAATAGATTGAATATTATTTAATTTAACTTCATTAAATTTTAATGAAATATATCTTTTTGTTATTACATTTAATGTGAAATATATATATATATATATATTATATGGTTTTATACCAATGGAATTAACTATTTCAATGTTCCATGATTTTATTATAAAATATATCTTATTGAATGAATTTTTATTCTGACATATTGATGTTTAGAAATTTCATGAAAAATTATAAATTCCCCATTCAATGAATTTGGCTTCATATCATAAGACATTAATTATTTTCATATGATTTATTTATTTCAAATGTGATGTTTTTCATATGAATTTTTGGTTCACGTGCAATTATATTATCTTTTATTTGATTTCACAACTATAATTTGTAAGAATATGGTGAGACATAAGTCTATTCCATAAGTTTCAAAATATTCTCATACACTTTTCAAGGATCATCATATTAGTTTTGGGAAGTTCATATAACCTACTCCATGGTATGAAATTAGGCATTAGCTTCATATGATTTCCATGCCACAAGATTCACATTTCATATGATTTTCAAATTATCATAAGACTATCGTAATGTATTTATGTCTCTTTTACCTTAATAATAATACATTGTGAACCCCATGATATATCTTCTTGAACATCATATATCTCAATTAATATTCTATAACAATTCTGTTATCTATCAAATATAGATTGACACATTAGTGAAAAAACCATGGAATAAAACTGTGCTCGTACTTAGAAGTGAGTTCATAAATGCAGTGTAAAAATATTACTTGCATGTACGTGATGGTTCATGCTATGATTTTAAGATAAATATGTTATCAAAATTGATTAGTTTTTTAAATATATAAAAAATTAGTGATGTCATAAAAATATAGGTATGAGGATGTTAATTTAAAACAATTAAAGTCCCAATGAAAGTATAGTGTAAAAAATGAATTGAGAGATATAATTTCAACAATGGAATATTGGACTAGTGAAAATCATTTTTTTCAAATAGATAAGACAATAAAAGTAGGTAAATTAGATGAATATGGGATATTTTTCTGATTTTCAGAATCTAAACATCTGAAGAACCTCTACCGAGATTGTACAAATATGGATTGTAGAAGATGAGTTAGTGTAAAGAACTCAATTCTCAACCAATATATAACAATGTTTACTTTAGATATTGGGCTGTAAGTTCGAGAAATCAAAATAAGTTGAGAATAATCTTGTTGGTTGGAGTAGAGTACTCAAGAGGGGAGTAAATTGAGTATCTATAAAAATTTATGTTTGAAAAGTTTTCTTGAAAGGTTCCCCTATAAAAATAAATAAAACATAGTTAATTAAAGTAATACAGTTATGAAAGTTTTCCTATTCAAATAACTTCTTATAAGGTTGATTAATTCTTAGTAATATCAATATCAGTTATTGATATTACTTTTGATGCTATTATAATAAGGAAAAACAATTATAACATATGTCCAAGATTAACAATCAAAGTAAATCTAGTGATTTCTGAATTATACAGTAAAACACACAAAACTAAATTAAACAAAACAACAGATATAAAACAAGTGGTTTAGTCTCAAGCCAATTCCTAATACACTCTACTTGGTGATCACCTGCCACCAAGAAGTTTATATTAAAAAACTTGATCCACACCCTAGATCGGGGTAA
Source organism: Viscum album (assembly GCA_963277665.1). Lineage (NCBI taxonomy): Eukaryota > Viridiplantae > Streptophyta > Magnoliopsida > Santalales > Viscaceae > Viscum > Viscum album. The sequence continues at coordinate 1,044,223,739 of OY728140.1, read as the reverse complement.
AAAAAGTGCACAGGACTGTCCAGGTCACACGACCTCCTCCATTGTTCATCATGCATAAAAGAAAAAAGGTCACACATGGACATATTACACACTTATCCCTGAGAATAAACAACTTTAAAAAGATATGAGAGGAAGGATATCTTGTATACTTCAGTTTAGTTCATGATAAAATGTGTGTTATAATAAATACACACACAAACAATGATCAAAAGATAAAAAAATACACAACAGAGAAAAATCATGAGATAAGGTTATAAGTTCTCTTAGTGTTATTCAATATAGCTTTGGAATTATAGGATGAAGTAGATGTATAAATCGGGTCCTCTTGTCTGAAACAGAGTATCACAAGTATGGTGCTCTGGTTTCCTATTAGATCTTACTCGTGTTCTTTATGGAGTTTGTATTTCAAATATATTCTTATCTCTGTTATAAGGTATTCTATCTTTTGTATTAGTGAATGCTTCGTGTGTTCTTTAGATGTATCTTGTTGCATGTGTTGGTTCTTTTTGCAAGAATTCTCAAACTTCTGCTACTCTATCACACTTGTTTGTTTCAAGGGCCACAATTTTCTTTTTATTCTTGGAGTGCATGTATTGAATCTGAAAAGATTCATGTATTATTCCCCTCGTACCTCATAATGTCAAGTGAAATGTCTACAAATAAATGTTTATTATTTCAGTTCATTTAAAAGTAATCAAATATGACTACTAGAAATTAAATTGAAAACGAAAAAACATGTTAAAAAATGTTGTCACAGTCTATCTGGAAATGATGTCACTTAGAAATAGTGTCACAAAAAAATAGTGTCTTCTTCTTCTTTGCCTTTGAATGGAAAGACAATCATGATGGCTTGGTTGTATAGAGATCAAGAACTGGCAGCACCGATTCGGTGTTAGGATCATGGTGTCTGGTCCTTTTCCACACTCTGAACGGTGTCTAGTCATAGTGTCTGGGTCACGGTGTCTGGTCACGGTGTCTCTGTCACGGTTTATGGTTACGATGTATGGTTCATGGTGTCTAGTTCATGTTTTCTGGGATATGGTGTCTGGGTCATGGTGTTTGGTCATGGTGTCTGGGTCACAGTGTCTAGTTATGGTGTCTGGGTCATGCTATTTGGTCATTTTCCAGAAAAACCAGAACTAGTGGCAGACTCACGGTTTCTCCATGTTAGCCAAATATCTCTATATAGACTTAAGTAGTAATATTCATAGAATGAATTAGACATAAAAATTCATAAAAGAAATCATTATAGACCAAAGTTAAATATAGTTTACAATAATAAAAAATTATTTATAGAAATTTAGATCTTGAGAAAATTTATTTAATAACATAAAAAAATCAACGATCATTACATATGACTTGAAATAGATTAAAGATGATGTTTAGGATTTGTGATCATTATGACATGATTAAGAAATGAGGAGTCCAACAGTCTCTCTCTTTTTGATGATCACAAATAATATGAGTGAGATATCTTTTCTTAGTGTGTTGTGTGTCGCTTAGTGTATGTGCCTCCCCGCCTTTTGGGATTATAAAAAAGAGTACAAAAGAAAATAAAATAAAAGTCAATAAGAGTCCACAATGAATTAGATGGATAAATACGCATCGTTAAAAATAGTAGGCAACAAAAATTCATAAATATCCCTATAAAAATATAGTGTTCACTATTCTTCATCACTGGCTAGAATATCTTTTCCCGTGGCAGTAGCATCAGAAGAATCCATAGGATTAGAGGTAGAATTTGAAGAAGGAAGAGAACCAACTGATAGAGAAAGTAGAGGGATACCTTCAAAAACATTAGGGTCTATGGTATGTTTGTTGGAAGACTGATGTAATTGTTATTCATGGATAATAGGTCTGATCTGACTCAGAGCCTGAGAGACAAACATAGAGGTAGAAGAAAAAGCAGTGAATGAGAAAGTAGAAAAACCATGCCGTAATGGTGTAGCTGCAAGATCCACAATAAAAATTCTATGCACATGAAGATATGACCTCAACAACTTTATGAAGTTAGCAATAATCTCACCACCATACTACATTTCTTTTTCAAAGTCATCTTTTTTCTCCATGAACTTGTCCAACAAAGGAGTGAAATCTTTCATCTTTTGAACATGAGTTTTGAAATCCTAAGTGACTAGAGGAATTTTAAAATTCTCTACAAGGTACCTAAAATGATTTTCCATATAATTCTTAGAGGAAATCCCATTGAAGTAGAAATCCACCTTCTTAGTAAGTTCATCCTGTGCATCATTTGCAATCTGGGAATGAATTCTTACCAAATCAAGAACTCTGTCACTATTCTTGAAAACCACAAATAGAGACTATTTGTTAAATCCATTGAAAACTGATTTATGTTCTTCTTTAACAACCATTCTAAGAAGATCACTATCAAAGGAGGGTTGAGATGACTATCCAGAGGTACTAGAAGCAGTAACAATTTAAGTAAGGGATTTTAGTTGATTTAGAACTTTCAGAAGACATCCCTTTTATCCATCAGTCAATTTTTTGAGACCAATAAAAAGCTCACGCATTTCATGAACTATTTGTTTTTTTTTCATTCATACAATTTGTTCTCTAAGGAAGTCATGTTAGGTTTAAGTAAAGAGATAACTTATTATGGAATCTGACCTCCAATATCCTCAACAAGATGAGCAGCATGATCTGGTATTGATTTCAACACACTCTTCATATATTCAACCATAGCTCTGGGAGACTTCACTTCATCACTCAACTGTTTGTTCTAAATTCTAACCTCTTGAATTTCATGAAGTATTTATGGCTGAATCTTCCATATGATCTTTTCTAACAACAGGGCTGCATCTCTTTCACTCAAGTTTGTCACATGATCTGGTTGATTGTTCATGAGCATTTCAATGATAGGAAATAAGGTAGCTCCAAAGGCTTTCAAATCGTCCTTACTTACTAAGGTAGAAGGTTCTTATGAAGGTTCAAAAACATGATCTGAGACAAAATCAGGTTCCTTTGTAGATATAAAACCAAGAGTAGAGACCAGTTTCAATTAAAACACAGTAGACAGATCTATACCTTTAACTGAGGCTTCTTGGGAATCATTCACATAAACATTTATAGGGAATTTATACCATGTATCCAAAATTATTTGATCAAACTGAATTAGGCCCATCAACACTTTTTAGATTAGGGTGCTTCTCCCCCCTTAACAAGTGTATCTCTCACAGGACTAAGAGATTTAGTTCTTTGATTTAATTGCAAAATTTCATCCCCAGTAGCTACACCCACTTATTTTCTAGCCAATTATAAGGATTGCTACATTATTTCGTTAGTAGATGGGATAATATCAGGAGAAAATTGTTCCTATAAGCATTCCATAGAAGTGGATTCTTTTGTAAGTGAAATTTATTCTTCTAAATGCACTTCCAGAACATCATTTCCCCTTAAAATAACAATAGTTTCTTCATTATAAGCAAGTTCTTCTTCCAAATCAACAATTTCTTCAGAAAAAAGTACATCATTATTAATTATGAATTGAGGAACAGGTCCACTGTCTTCCTTATCCTAGAAAGTTTCCCCTGTCCATGCAACAACCTATTCTTATTCTTCCTCAACAGGATACTCAACAATTTCATCTGGTTCTAGACTAGGATCAGAAATGTCCTTAGGTATTGAAGAATGCTCAACCAAGTTAAAATTTTCATAAACCCTGTCACTATACTCCACCCATGCTTTTCTCCATGGATTCCAACTGATTTTCATTATTTTAACTGTAACCTTTGAGATAAAAAATTCATAGTCCTTAATGACTTCTTCATCTTTCGCAAACAACCCTTTATCCTGAATCATAAGAGATATTAACCATGAATAGAACAAGGAGGTTGAATTTGTGGTTGCCTTTATCAACTCACACATATGAATTATAACATACTTGCATAGGTTAATCTTGTGTCCATTCTTTATAAGATGTAGCAAAAATACATCATGATACTTGAGTGTAGCAAATTTCCCTTTTCTTGGAATAATCAGATTATAAACACACTTAAACAATATTCTGGCTTCACCATCTAGCTCAGCAACAATAGCTCTTCACTTTGTTTTTTTGCCGGTCAAGTTTTCCAAGGATTCCTCTAAAATAAAGATATCACTTGGAGGGGGAGGACCTCTATGGTAGTCCTAAAAAATTCCCTCTTGAGGTATACTTAGGAAAGCATCCCATAACCTTGATGAAGAAGTACATTTTTGACCATTGATCCTGCTTTTCACAACAAAACCATCTTCTGTATCAAATGAGAATTGAACGAACTGATAAAATTGGGAAACTAGCTTTGTATATATCAGTATAGTATCCTTTGTGAACCAATACAACCATCCCTACTCTTTTAGTACTTTTAATACTAAATACTTACTTGACATCAACCACTTGGGGAAGACTTTGTTTTCTAGCACCACTATTCTGTCAATAAGGTTCAGATTCAGAGGACCTTTAGGCATTATTTTTGGCGTTATTTTCATCTTCTTATTTGAATTGCTCTTATTAGGATTTGATGAGGATGGGCATTTCATTACGGTCATACAAAAAAGGTTCAAGATAGAGTGAGAACTTAAGGGTTGAAGGAGGTCTTATGGTTTGAGAGAAGGAAGATTGGGTGAAGAAAAGAGTGAAACTTATTTTGTTTTTATCATTTAGGGATATCGAGCATCGCAAATTCCAAATAACGGGAAAGTAAAAGAATAAAATAATAAATTACAGCGATACAAGTTATAATATATAGATAAAATGATAAAGTGTCATTATTGTGAGACCAAAACATACTTTCATAGTGAGACCGCAACAGGCTTTCACGGTTAAACCGTAACAGGTTTCCATGGTAAGACCATAACAGGATTTCATGATGAGACCAAAAACATGAAACAATAACTTTTAAGATAGTAACCTATAAAACTGTAAGAGTTAGATAGTAATCTTAAGACAATGACTTGTGAAATTGTAAACTATGAAACAATAAGTTGTGAAACAGTACACTTTCTACTTAATATTTATCATTCCCAATTCTTATATGATGTAATCTATTCATTCATAATTTAATGGTTTGGTGAATATATCAGTAAGATGATATTCATTTCCAATTAATTCTAATGTGATATCACCTTTTTGATAATGGTCTCTCAAAAAGTGATGTCTTACGTCAATATGTGTTGTCATAGAGTGCGAAACATATTTTTTTGAGATGTTAATAGCACTTGTATTGTCATAATTTATAGGTACATGACTAAATTGATATCCATTATCTATTAATGTGTGTTTCATACACAAAATTTGTGAACAAAAACTACTAGCAGCTATGTACTCATATTAGGCAGCAGATAATGAAATAGAGTGTTGTTTATTACTACACCATGATACTACCGACTTTCCTACAAAGTGACATGTTCCAAAAGTGATATTTCTATCTAACTTACAACCACCAAAGTTAACATCAGAATAAATAACTAAATAAAATTATTTTCCTCTGGGATAGAACAGTCCTAGATTTTTTGTATGATTGAGGAATTTGAAAATCATTTTAACAGCATTTAAACAAGATTCCTTGGGGTTTTCTTGAAAACGAGCACACATACATTCACTAAAAATAATGTCAGGTTAGATACCAGTTAAATATAGTAAGCTTCCAATAATTACACTATAAGTGGTTTGATAAATAGATTTTCCATCTTCATCAGGATCCAACATACAAGTAGTACTCATTGAGGTGTCACTACTTTTATAGCTATCTATGAAAAAATGTTTTAGAATATATCAAGTATATTTGCTTTGATTTAAAATTATAACATCATTATTTTTGAGGATTTGAAATACAGGAAATGATTTTATTTCACCCATTAAACTCATTTCAAATTCTTTTTGAATCATTTTAGAAAATTAAATACATAAATATTTTTTTTAGGATTTAAAGATAATATCATCTACATAAATTTTTACTACTAAAACATCAGTGGAAATTCGTTTTATAAAAAGGGTAGGATCAACTATACCTTTTGTAAAACCTTTGTAAATAATAAAAGTACTAAATATATCATAACAATCTATTGGATATTTTTTTAAACCATAAAAAGATTTTGAAAATTTAAAAATATGGTTTGAAAAATGAGGATTTTTAAAACTAGGCGGTTGCTCAACAAAGACATCTTCATCTATATACCCATTTAGGAATGAACTCCTAACATCCATTTGATATAGTTTGAAATTAATATGTGCAACATAAGCAAGAAGAATTCTAATGGCTTCATGTCTAGATTCTGGTGCAAAGGTTTACTCATAGTCAATTCCTTATTCTTGACTATAGCCTTGTGAGACCAATCTAGCCTTTTTTCTAACTATTTTACCAGCTTCATATACTTTATTTATAAACACCCACTTAGTGCCTATGGTAAATGTGTCTTTAGTTCTATAAATAAGTTTCCAAAATTTGTTCCTTTCAAATTGATTTAGTTTTTCTTGCATCTCCATAACCCAAAATTCATCATTGATAGAATCATTATTGTTTTTAGGTTCATGTTGTGACAAGAATAGTTAATTTTCAACCCGATCTCTTAGAGAATCTCTAGTTTTAGTTCCTTTATCTAAATCTCCAACAACTAAATCTAAAGGATGGTTCTTAAGAGTTCTAAAAGCTCTAGAAAAAGAAGGACTAGGGACTTCAGGTTATTCAATAGGTTTAGGTTCATTGTGACTTTAATATAAATAATTTACAAAATTGGATTTTTTCATAGATTCCTTTACATGATGGTTTGAGGTTTTTGAATTAATTTCCAGACTTGACACATCATCCTCCAGATTATCTTGAGTGGTCTTAGGCTCATGTGGATCTGTTTCATAAAATTTGACATGGACATAATCTTCCACACATTTAGTTCTTTTTTTAAATTCTATTGGCTTTACTATAGATTTAATATCCTAAAAATATTCCTTCGTAACTCTTGGATGAATTTTTTTCCAGATTTTCCTTAGTGTAAAGGATATAGACTTTGCAACCAAAAACTTTGAAGTAGCTTACCTTGAGTTTTCTATTGTTCCATAAATAATATGAAGTTATTTTAAGAATGGGTCTAATCAACACTCTATTAATAATATATCATGTTGTATTTATAGTTCTATCCCAAAAATAAATAAGTAAGTCATATTCACTTATAATGGTTCTTGCAATATCTTGCAAGGTTCTATTTCTTTTTTTCTACAACTCCATTTTTTGAGGTGTTCTAAGGGTAGAGAAATTATGACTATAGCCATTTTTTCAGCAAAAGGATTCAAACTATTGACTTTAAATCTCACATCCATAATCACTTATTAAGGATTTAATTCCATATCTATTAATATTTTCTACAGTTTTAGAAAATTTGATGAAATGAGAGTAGGTTTCACTTTTGTGAGACAAAAATAAAGTCCAAGTATATCTTGAAAAGTCATCTATAATAACATAAACATAGTGCTTCACATTTAAAATAGAAACTCTAGATGGCCCAAACAAATCCATGTGAACCAATTCAAGAGGTTTATAAGTTGACACTTCTTTCTTCGGTTTGAATGAAAATTTGTGTTGCTTTTCCTTTTGATAAGGATTACACACTTTATCATTTAGAAACTCAAATTTGGGTAGATATTTGACTAATATTTTCTAGTTAAAATTATATGGGATTAAATATTATAGTGTTCTAGTCTCCTATGAAAAATAAAACACTTTTTGTGAAATACACTTAAACATGAAGCATTTTGAGAAACTAAAGACCCTATGTTAAAAGAGTATACATTTTCCTTTCTTAATGAAGAAAAAAACAATTCATTTTTATAATTAAAAACATTCCAATCATTATTTTAGAATTTAAAATGAAATCCATCATCACATAGTTGTGAAATACTAAAAGATTATATTTCAATCCATCAACAAAAAGTAATTTTGAAATTAAAACTGAGTTAGAGTTACTGATTTGGCCAAGACCAATGATTTTTCGTTTGTCATTGTCACCAAAGGTGACATGTACCCCATGATTTTTTATTAAGTTCTTGAAGCATGAATAGTCTCCTGTCATGTGTCTTGAACACCCACTATCCAAGTACCATAATCTTTTAGAGGATCTCTTTAAGCAATTTTCCAACAAAATTGTCAAATAAAAATAGACTTTGGAACCCATATTTGTTTGGTTCCAGTAATATTAGTGACTAGTGCTTTAGGAACCAACATCTACCTCATAGGATTCCAATAATCATTATGTAATGTTCTTGAAAAATAAACTCTATTTGTTCCAAAAAATCTTGAAAGAGTAGAGAGTGTATCATAATTGGAACTAGCTGAATGTTTTTATGAACTATGAGTAAAGCTGTACGTCCTAGATTAAGAAACAAAATCGGTTCTTCCAAAATTTATTTTATCAGGTTGATAGATAATACCAACAATATATTTAGGAGTAAACTGTTTACCTAGAATTTTTACCAAATTATCTTTACCATTAGTAAAACTTTCAAGGTCATTTTTCAATTTCTCATTATATATCTTTAGTGTATTGTTTTCTTTGAGTAATTTATCATTTGTATCCCTTTATATGGTAAGTTTAGATTTAATAGTTGAGGTAAAAGAATAATGTTTCTTTAAAGACTTATATTTATCTTTTAGTTCATTACATGTCTCTTCAAGCATATTACAGTTCTCAAACATTTCTTCATTAGACGTATTTTTAGAATCACTTTCATCTCTAGAATAATAGGAATTGTGTATATGAGGTTACAATGTTACCTAATATGTGTTTTTCATAAAACACATAATGGATTTGTCATCCTATTCATCATGTGAAGTTTCTGAGTCACTTGAACTGTACTCAGAAACACTCCATGTTTCTTTCATTTCCTTTTTATACTTTCTATCTATGTTCTCATATTTATTTTTTTACTTGATCTTGGGATAGTAAGCCTTTATATGTCCCTTTAGCTTATATTCATAGAATACTATCTCATCATACTTTTCACTTCGTATCCAATATTTTTTCCAGATTCCCTTTTGACCATATCTTCCTTTCAAATTAAGCTTTCTAAAAAATTTATTCTTCTTCTAAAATCTCTTAAACCTTATAGATAATTGAGTCATTTCCTCACTACTATTAGGTGATGATTGTTCACTAATAGAAGTTTATACAGAGACTTCCAATTTACCTTTGTCTTTGTGTTTTGAGGTGGTGGTCATAAATGCAACATATTTTCACTTGGGTTCATCCTCCTCTTCCCTGTTGACTTTCAGCTTCTCTTTATACAACATTAGTTTCCCAATGATCTCTTTTACATGGAACTTTTTGATTTTGCATGACTCTCTAATAGAGACAAAGGTTCTTCTCCATCTATTAGGTAGACATCTGATAATCCTCATGATTTGTTCTTTAGTAGTAACTTCTCTTCCAAGAGAAATAATTGTGTTCAAAATTTCATTGAACCTGAGATACATGTCATAAATAGGCTCATCAGGTTTCATTTTAATGTTATCATATTTAATAGTATAATTTATAAGTCTCATTTTTTTCACACTAGAAGTTCCTTCATATGAAATAGACAATGTATACCAAATTCCATTGGAATTTTTACATGCATAAATTTTGTTATATTACTCATCTCCTAAAGAAAAATATAGAGCATTCATGGATTTGAAATTGTTATTTTAGTCAGTCTTGGTTGGGTCATCCCATGTGATTCTATCAGTAGCAGGAATTTTACACTCATCTATGATTGAAGAACAAATTTCAAAACCCATACTTTATAAATGCATTTTCATTTTAATTTTATATTGGGCATAGTTGGTTCCATTAAAGAATGATGTTCGGTTTGTTGCATCACCTTCCAGTACATTATCCATAATAAAGAAATACTTTTAAAGATATATAAAATTAAAATTAATAGAAATTTACAAATCTTTTATGTACAACTAAAATCACTGTTTAATAGTTTCAAAAAAATAGTCTTCACTGGAATAACAAATCCCTTTGATACCAATTGTTGGTTGGAGTAGAGTACTCAGGGGGGGGGGGGGGTGAATTGAGTATCTATAAAAAATTCTGTTTGAAAAGTTTTCTTAAATGGTTTTCCAATAAAAATAAATACAGCCCAGTTAATCAATGTATTACGGTTATGAAAGTATGAATATTAAAATAACTTCTTAGAATATTGATTAATTCTTAGTAAACTCAATATCAGTTATTGATATTAATTTTGAACCTATTTTAATGAGTGGAAAAAATTATAACTTATGTCCAGGATAAACTATTATTGTAAACCTTTTGATTTATTAGTTATACAGTAAAATAGAGAAAACTAATTTAAACGATATAGTGGATATAAAATAAGTGGTTCATTCTCAAGATGATACCGAATCCACTCCACTTGGTGATCACCTATTACCAAGTAGTTTAAATTAGTAATATTGATCCACACCCTAGATCAGGGTAAACAACAGTGCACAGGACTATCCAGGCCACATGACATCTTCCACTGTTCGTCATGTGTAAAATATACCGGTTCACAGAGGGAACTCTTCCACACTTATACGTGGGAATAAAAGAGTTAAAAAATATATGACAGGAATGATATCTTGTATCCTTACGTTTAGTGCAGGAGACAGTCTGTGTTTTAATATAGACACACACACACTGATCAAAAGATAAAAACAATACACAACATATCAAAGATGATGAGATAAAGTTATAAGTGTTATTAGTTTTATTCAATGCATCTCTAGGCTTTTAAGATGAAGTAGATGTAAGAATCAGGTCCTGTTGTGAGAAACAAAGTATCACAAGTTTGGTGCTCTGGTTTCCTGTTAGATCTAGCTTGTGTTCTTCATGGATTTTGTATTTTGAGGATGTTACTTTCTCTAATCTATGGTATTCTAGCTTTTGGATATGTGAATGCTTCATGTGTTCTTTGGATGTATCTTTTTGTATGTTTCTATTCTTTTTTCAAGAATGCACTCACTTCTGCTACTCTATCACACTTATCCATTTCAAGGGCCACAATTTTATTTTTATTATTGGAGTGCATGTGTTGAAGTAAATAGAATGCATGTATTCTTCAACTCATACCTCATACTATTAGGTGACTTGTCTGCAAAGAAATATTATTTATGTCAGTGCATTTAAAAGGACTAAAATATGACAATTAGAAATTAAATTGAAAACAAAAAAAATAGATTAAGGTACATTGTCAAAGTCTATTTGGAAATGGTGTCACTTGGAAATCGTGTCACCACAAAATGGTGTCTTCTTCTTCTTCTTTTCCTTTGAGCGGTGAATCATTCATGATGGCATGATTGTATAGAGATATGAAACCAGTAGCATAAATGCAGTGTTAGGATCATGATGTCTGGTCTTTTTCCAAAATTCGAATGGTGTCTAGGTCACAATGTCTTGGTCACGATGTCTGGTCATGGTGTATGGGTCACGGTGTCTGGTAACGGTGTCTGGGTCACGGTTTCTGGTTTATGGTGTTGGGTCATGATGTCTTGGTCACGATGTCTCGTTACGGTGTTTGGGTCACGGTGTCTGGCTATAGTGTCTGGGTTATGGTGTCTGGTCATTTGCCAGAAAACCCAGAACTAGTGGCAAAATCATGGTTTCTTAGACTTATCAAAATATCTATATATAGAATTAAGCAGTGATATTCATAGAATAAATTAGACATAATCATTCATAAAAGAAATAATTTTAGAACAAAGTAAAATATATTTTACAACAATCAAACATGATTTTTAGCAATTAAGATATTGTAAAAATTTATTTAATAGAGTATAAAATTCAACCATCTTTAAACATGACTTAAAATAGATTAAATAAGATTTGTAGGATTTGTGATCATTAAAAAAAGATTAAAACATGATGGGTCCAACAAATCTAGGCATGTTAAAAGTTTGAAGATGACCACTGAGTCTAGATAGGGAAATTTATAGGGGTAAAGATGCAGGCAGGTGATAAAAAAATATATCAATGGGTTTTTTATGTAATGATACTTTATGAATAATAGAGGAACCCTATGTTATCACTAATGTCTATGGATTAGTTATTGAAGATGATTCACAACTAGTGCCTACCATTTTCCATGTGAGAATATTTAGTTGAGTTTGATGATGTTTTTAGAGGTTTTTGGATATTTTTTCTAGTTTTTAAAATCTATATAGTGTGATTATGAGATTAAATTTACAAAGAATGAATTCTAGCTGAATATAAATTTACATGAATTAAATTTCATTGGTTTTTTGAGAAAATTTCAATTAATGGAGCTCATGTTTATCATTTTTGTTTATGTTGATGCTCGTTTAGGATATTTTGAATCATTCTTAGGGAATATTTGAGTAAGATAATTTATTTATATAAAAGTTCATGGATTTTTTGTGGATTAGGATAAATATTTCAAGAAAAAAATTATGGATAGGTGTATGGAGACCAAAAGTTTTTCATATTCATGTTCAGATGGATGGACATTCATGAATTAGTTAATGAGGAAGTAATTAATCTCAAGAGGCTACCATAATAAATGGAACTAAAATTCTAAGAATTTTATTACACATTTAAAAAGGTTGCGAAACTAATTTTTTAATATATAATTATATATCTTATTCTGTAGTGGCCCTTTATGAACCCTCATGTCATAACTAGAGGTCCTCATGACCCCATGCAAGAATCCCTATAAGTAAGACGCTTCCAACTAGCATTGCAGGGTTACATTTGTTAGTGGGGGAACTATACCCTCAGTATCATATCCTTACATTAATAATAATATAATAAAATATAATTAAATATAATAGTTATAGAAAATAACAAGAAACAATGTAGATGGAATACCTATTATACAATAAAGTAACAACCTCATAATGTGGAAATCCAAACAAGTGTAAAAGTGTGGATGATGATAAATAAATAAAATAATTATAATCCTTTATATTCCATCATAGTACTTCCCCAAACTTCATGATCCTCAGATCAACCATAATCCATGGGCCCCATTCCCTTTCTTTGATCCTTAAACCTAATGTATGGGCGTGCATCAAAATTGATGTACAGAGTGTGAGTAATAAAACCCAGTAAGACCTTGGAAAATTTTTCTAATGAATAAAAAGTGTATTTCAAGATAATAATAAATTAATATTAAGTAAGAATAGTCATAAAATCGTGTATCAAGTTTTCATGCACTAACTAAGCATCTAAAAACCACCAGATGTACCTCTTTTGACTCATTTTTTGTTGAATAATCAATCGTCTACAAAAATGATCCAAATTTAGCCACAAGGACATATATATATTTCTCAAATACTTATGAAATCTATATGGACATTCTAATTAGTATCTTATAGGCATAGTTTTATATAGTATTACTTAATATCATTAAGGAATCATGTTTTTTCTGAAACACAAATATTTCATGATTCAAACCCATGACCGTATCCATCAGTGACTTCATCAAATTCTATGAAAACTACCACTATAAGGGTAATAATAACATGGTGGTACACTAGTCATAGATACTAAGAAACAAACTCCAAAGTAATGATAACACACAATAAGGAAAATCATGATAAACAAGAATATCATGGAATCAGAAGAAATATAGTATCATTATATCACAACATGTGATTCTACATCATGTATTATAACAAGATACTCCAGAAATTTCTTAAGGAAATGAGGATCATTTGAGGGTACCAAAGAATTTCGCAGACCCACAGGTAATCACAGTCAATGAGGAATATAACCCATTCCACCACATAAATTAAACCATGAAAATAAGGGTATATGGGAGACCAAAGTGGTAAAGAACATCTTACCACATGGTCATTGATTAATATCTCCCATGTTCATCAAGAAAATAATGAATAAAAAAGTTTCACAATATAGAGAATAATATCACACATAAAGTGTACCAAACTAAGTTTTGGTTAATTAAGAAGAAGTTTAGAATGGAGAATCATGAAAAATCCATTTGAACAACATCATTATAGAATCACATAACTTATGGAGTTTATCATCTTAATAAAATATAAAATATATTAAAGGAATTAATTATAATTCACTATATCCATAATTGATCAAATGATGATTTTTTAATTTATTATTGATTCAATAATAGGGACTTAGTTTTATCCAATGGTCATTGATCAATCATGATTCATTAAAAAATAGTGATTCAATATGAGATTCAAGGTGAATGAAGTCTCACAATTATCATTCTAAATAATATTACCTAGAAACATCACCGTTGTTATGTAATTAAGCTCCGATCAAGAGAGGTCATTGTCAACACATCGATGTGTCCAAAAATATAATATTAATTCATTAATGTATTAAGGTTACATCATTATTCTGCTATCAAAAATATATTTAGGATGATGATTCAAGAACACTTTCCCAAAGAAGACATGTTGTCAAAGGTAGAACTTTGTTTGATCATGTAATGAAATAAAATCACAAGATTTACCACTAATATCTGAATAAAAGAGGAAATCACCAATGGATCATCAAGGAAAACATAGATATGACTTATAAATATTCCCATTTCACAAATAGAATGTATAATTTAAAGATGATCTAATGATATATTAACTTTATAGTGTCACATCATCATTCCAATGATAGTTCGAGGGGGGGGGGGGTAAATGGTTGTGTTATAGAGGAAAGTGGAAGAAATTTTATTTAAAGTAGAGTTAATGGGTTTAGATTGAGTTTATTAAAATATATTCAGAAATATTTAAATTATGAATGAGGGGTCTGTTAATTACACCCCTGGACTGGGTGCACCAAATAACTAGTAGGAATCACGAGCTGGTTGATGACTAGCCACTAGTTAGTTGATGTGTTAGGAACATTTATTTTTATTCTACCCTTTATATAAGAGGGTCGGTGGCTCAAAAATTTCTTGTCAGTGGGGATAATATATCTAGAATACTTAAAGAAAAACCACCAGTGATCTGGTGAGTCCTACAGAGGGTCTTTGGAGGTTTTTAACTACTATTCTACCAAGCCTCTATACTAGGTTTTCAACATTGTTTCGTAGACCATTTTCTACTTAAAACATACATATAAAAATCCTATATTAGATGAAAAAAACTAGAGTTATGAAGAATTTCACTACCTTCAATCACCTCATACATTGAACTCAAATTAAGATGTTACAATTATCAACATCAATAGAATTCTCACCATTGAGAAGTCACTACAATGGTTCAATATGAAAAAAATATGGCCATTGAACCCAAAAATCCGCCTCTCACTCCCATGTATCCTCATAGATCTATTTATGATAATATATAACCTATAATAGTGGTATCATCCTTCCAAATTGGACTTTATCTCTCTAGCCTATAATCTACATTGGGTGCTCCATGTATAATGCATCATTCTCTAACTCAAAATACTCATAATCGATGACATGTATGGAATTAGAGATATACCTAAAAATAAGTTACACATTAATCACATCATGAATACCTATACATTTATAAGAAATATATAGATTGAATGATACTTTCCCAATGTGCTTAGTGATCACAATGGTCCGGCATAACACTACTCTAGTTTCCCCTTTTTCTTAAAATGTCAACAACCTATCAAGTGATTCACTCTGAGAAATACGTGATCAAGTAAAAATTAATACCAATGCCTTATCATGTGGTTGACATATTTTTTATTCGTACTCTAATATGTGATCAACCTATTCTAAATTAGTTACACTCTCTCTAAGGTCTCATGTACCGTAATGGGCCCCCAAAACACTATATCACCCTTTGCAAGAGAAAATATTGGTGAATGACATAGCCTCATGTGTATAGAATCATAATTTTCCATATGAATTAGTGATTCATAAATTTTTTAATAAGAAATAGACTAGGTATATGTGACTATCACAAGGACCCCTAAATTCTACCCCTTAGCCCAAATCATATCCACTAGTATGTAAATAATCTGGTCTATTTATCTATCCTTCTGGTGATGGTATATTGTAATCTATCCTAGTTGAGTCTATAAGGCCTTCGACAAGCTCTATCAAAATATAGAAGTAAAATATTTGTCTCTCTCAGTGAAAATGCTCATGGTTACTTCATATTTTAATTCAATCTCATAGACATATAGCTTTCATATATCGTCTACTATGTTAGTCTGAAAGATTGGTATAAAATTGGAAACCATCATGAACTTATCTAAAATTAATTCTATAGAGTCATGAATACTAATATTACTGGTTAAACCTATCAAAAATTCTATCATGAAATCTACAGACATCAGAAAGGTCATTAGATGTGGATGAATCCAAAAACTAGAATACTGGTGTTAAAAATTTACCCCCTAAAGGGTTAGTTTTCATGAAATTAATCCCATAATGTTGTTCTTAATCATTATCTACTATAATTATAACATGATGCTGCGATACATATTCGTCACTCTAAGATACACCACAACCCTTTTGGTTTTGAAGTATCACATTATATCTTCCCTATTGTAAGATGGGACTAATAATCTCATTGTACCATGATCACATAATCATCTTCCATGGTATTGGTTCAACTCCTACAAGTTTTACCCACATCATGACAAAATTTGGGGTAGTTTCCCAACCAGTGTTCCCATGGTATACAAGAGAATATATAAACAACAAAGTGTACAAGACACCAATACATGGTCTTCAGAATCATCTATATTAGAATCATTTAATAATATTATTTGGTGAATTTATCCTCCATATTCCACTAACTATGTTCATTATCTCTTTTTTTACTACAATTAATAACATTTTCAACAATATTACCCTTACCAATTTTATACACCATTTCAAATTAGAAAATCTCATGATACTCTACCTAGTGCCGAACCACATATTCATGTCCTACTATGTGAAGATGTAACAAATGATCTTTTGGTCCATGTGGATAATAAATCTATCACTAAATATATAGTGTTTCCAAAACATCAGAGCATAGACCACAACTACCAGCTCTAATCCATGAGTTAGATAGTTCCTCTCATGGGGTTGTTTTTGACATGACCCATAAGCTACTACTTACCATATATATATCAGTACTACCCTGAAAATAATGTCTGATGAATCAAACAATATATAATAATTGGTCACATTCCCATGTTGGATCGACACCAGGACTATATTCAACTTCCTCTTCTTCCCAAGAAACTCTTTTCCACACTGGTTGAACCAAAGGAACTTCACTTATCAATGTAGTCATATCAATTGACAGATTGGAGATATCCTATAATTAGCATCAGTAATATCTAGGTAATCCAAAAAATGTTTTCATCTAAAACATGTTCCACGGGCATGTACAAGACATAACTACCTCTACATTCTTTGGGTCCACAAATATACTTATATTAGACACCACATTCCCTAATAAATTTACCTCCTACATAAAAAATTTACACTTCGGTATCTTGAAGTAAGTATAATGTGAATAATGCATACCCAAAAATATTTTATGATTTATAGAATGATACTATGGTGTTGATGAGTTGATAAGGATGTCTTCAATGGAATCCATGAAAAAAATGTATTGATATGGGTGAAAGGTTATGTTAACGAGATCCATGAAAACTACTAGTGCATTTTTTAATCCAAACAGAATCACCAAGTATTTTTAGTACCCATACCTTCTCCAAAATGTTGTCTTCTGAAAACCCTCCTCTCTAACCAGTAGTTGTGGATAACCCGATAAAAGATCAATATTGGAAACCCATTGGGTGCCCCATAACTAATAAAAACTCTTTTCCATCCTAGTCAAAGTATATCTGTTTTTCATTATCTCATAGTTTAGTTTTTGATAATCAATGAAGAGGTGAATAGTAACACCCCCTTTTTAGTGAATAATATAGGTTAATCCTATGGTAAACTACTAGTCCTGGTAATGAATTTATGCTCCATGTCCTCAATAAGTACCTTGAGATACTTCATATTGGCTAGCACCATATGATAAGGAGATATAGAAATAGACTATGTACCTAACACAATCTGTATATCAAATTCAACTCCCATGTCAAAGGGATACCTATTAATATGTTGGGAAATTTTTATAGATAGAGATCCTTGACTGGAGAAAAAGATAGGTGGGATTCCCTTGATCCTAATAAAAGAGGAAAACACACCAAATAAGCCTTGAACATTTCAAGTTAACTAAAGCATAGACCAATAAAACCTACTCCCAATTTCTATTATCTATTTATAATATACTTATCTACCTTGGGAAATATAAATGTTACTTATCTACAATATAAATAAATGTGATCTTGGAAGTTGGTTAACTAATCCATAATAAGATTCGCATCGACCCTCGTCAGATCCAGAATCATGAATTCCAATAAATTTCCACAATCAGAATCAACTATAAGATACATTAAGAATCAATAAATATGGTCCACTTTCATGGAAAATGGTGTATAAAAGAAATGTAACTTAGAGGATTACATGAATTTTAAGTCATTTATAGTAACAAATTTTATTATAAATGAAGTAATGGGAATAAATAAAATCAAATAATGTAGTCGATAAAGTAGTGGTGATCAAGACCATACATGAAATTTTATATGGTTCCTCACCTCTATATTCTGAAGTGAAATCATCAACATACACAAGTAATTTCTTAACTCGGTGACCTTATCCCAGAGACACATGACCGGTTTGGGTCATCTTCGTATGAGTCTTCTTCTAAATACTTTGGCTATATCCCTAGGTTATCGATCTTATTCAACATGTGCCCTTACAGAATCTCAAAGAACAAAAGTAGAACTGCATGATATACACCATCATGTCACACCGTTGACACTTTATTTGGGGTTTGGGAATATTTTCCAGTAATTTCCACTATATATAGAATCTAATCACTAAGTATATCCTTTTACCATATAATCTATTAATGAACCCCTAATTTTATTTTTTATATTCATCTACTCTTGCATGAGCCCTCTATAATCTTATTCACACTTATGAATTTATCAATTGGAATTTATGTCAAATATGGAAGGTGGATCAAAAATATATCCTCCTCTAGACATTTCTTAGTCATTAGGGCCTTGCGAAGAACCTCCGAGAATCATTTTATATAAGAAAACACTCTCATAAATCTCCACTGAAGTCCTGTAAACCTAATATCATGGTTAGGATTTAGCATTCCTGGGATTAAATATTATAATAAAATTTCCTTACATTTCATCCAAGTAACACCATCACATCCCGCAACCTCCTAACACCCCACCATGTTCTGGTGGGTCCCTAAATATTGTGGGATGCCACCTTCACTTTCCTATCATTAGGTGTCCCAGTGAGGTCAAAGACAACCTTAATGAAATATATCCAATCCTATACACCATATCACCGTTAGTTCATTATATGGATATTGGATGTTGGATTTGGAAGCCTATGGTATATTTAACAGAAGAATTTAATGTCCCTCCACCTTGGGAAGGAACTAGTGGAAGAGATCCCAGTAGAGGTTATACTACTACCTTTTCCGTAATACTAGGATTTGAGGAATCCTTCTTGATAGGAGCCTGATGACCCACATCAACTAATAGTACCTTAGGTCTTCTATGATTTGGAATCACTATTATAGGATGCAAGAATTTCAGAAAAATCAGATTCAGTTGGAAACCCTATGATGAATCTAAGGGATAACACAAGATTATCCTATGAGTCTACACATAAAACATGGTATAAAACTCCTAGAACTAACCAATGTCTCATCCCTTTCCATTAGTTATAGTCACACACACATGTATATATATATATATACAAACATATAATATAATTATATTATTTTACTAATTAATGCTGGGATTGATATATCACAACAACATGGAAAAAAATAAAGGAGGGATTAGACTTTTATGGTCTCAATAATGATTTATTAGGAATCTACAATGATTGTTAGGTTTAATTGTTTGATTGGTTTCCAATATCTTTTTTAACACCGAAACGTTTCTTGTTGCATTTGGAAGGTGGTAAAACTATAATATGTGATACATATTGGGAGAACTCAAAATAGGTATGGGTGTGTTAACACCCACTATTCCTCCACTAGTCATTATTTCTTGATGGATGGATGGGTATGCTTCCATTTTAATTTTCACTAGGTTTTAAATCTAGTTTTTCAATGCATTAGTTTGATATCATAGTGAGTTCCTCATAATTATTTTTAGGTGGGAAGCTCAAAAGAGAGATAGGTGTACTAGAACCTAACATTGGGTCCTCCAAAACATATATGTGTGGGTTATAGGGGTGCTATTTCTTATTTTGTTAGACTATCACAAAACAACTTCTTGATAGGGTAAATGATTCATCATCAAGTAGTTTCTCTATTTCATTGTCTTGAAGGTGGAAGAAAAGTCATTTTTCTAGTTATTTTTCTGATGTAAGGTTCCATTTGGATAATCGAGACCATGATAAAACCTTTAGTTCATGTTTATTTAAGGTATATGTGCCTCTTTTATGGGTTCCCTCATTACCTAGTATCCAAAGGAGGTTTTCTTTTTTATTGTTTAATAACGGGGGATTAGACCTCAAAATATTTAAAAAAATATATCCCTCAATTAATCATAAAGGACTACCATGAACATATTTGAAAATAAAATCATTAAATTAATAAAATAATATTCATAATAAGAATATCTTTATAGGTTCCACATGATCCTAGGTTTCTAGAAATGATGTATAAATTCACCAAAAATCACATAAAACTATAAAAAAAATCCCATAAATATTTATTGGAGGATCATTACATATAAAATGGAAAAGAACACGGAAACTTCCCTATTCAAGTATCACATAGATATATCATTTCTACAATGTTTTAGGTAAGTTTTAATAAAAGATGAAAAAATTTCTCTAATATAATTTTGTAAGGACCTGGCCCAAACCAATAGGTCTAAACTAGAGATCTACATGACCTCATGTGTGCCTCCCCTTATGTAATTTTCTACAAGCTAGTAGTGAGGGTTTAAGTTCCTCAGTAGGGAGAGTATACCCTCAATATAATGTCCTTCAAAAAATAATAATATAATAAAATATAACTCAATATAATAATAAGTGTAAACATGAATTACTTATGTATAGGGCATATCGGTAATACAATAAATAAATTGGATCCCAAAGTGGAAATCCAAACCATAGTAAAATTGTAAAAAGTGTTAGATAGATAAAATAAAAGTAATCCTTGATATCCCATCTTGGTATCCAACCCAACTCCATTATCCTCATCTTAAACATCCTCCATAGGCCAATTTCCATTTCATGGATCCGTATATGTGATGTATGAATATGCATCAAAATTCATGTATAGGGTGTGACTAAGAAAACCCAGTAGGACACAACAAAAGTATCCTTAAAAATGGTTACATATATAAAAGTTTTATTCCATGATAATAATAACTCCATAGATATTCCTTTCTGGATTTTGGTGAAGGAGTTCTCACTGAGAAGAAGAACAAGATTACTAGAAGACTTGGTGTCAAGAAAGGTTCATTTCCCTTCACATACCTTGGGGTTCCTCTATTTTGGGGTAGGGTCAAATTATAAAATTTAGGGAGAATAACCTTGAAAATTTTAATCAGTTAGAAAGATGGAAAGGGAAGAATATGTGTCAGGAAGTTAGAGTTTGTTTGGTCAATTCTATTATCACCTCAATGTTCTTCTACTCTTTTTTTCTGTATAGATATCCTAGGGGATTTTTAGGTGGTTGAGTGGCACGATCCATAATTTTATCTAGACTGGTTCAATTTATGAAAAGAAGTTGGTCATGGTTTCATAGAAAGATTGTGTTAAACTAGTGATTATGTGTGGAATGGTAATTAAATACATTACTATTTTCAACGTTACTTTGTTACAAAACATCATATTAAGAATTATTTTCATGTATAATTTTTCAGTGGAGTTTTTGGTGACTGGATTTGTTAACAGGCTACATAATGGGTTTTCTTTGTATATGCAATCCTCTATTTGGACATCAGTCAAGAATTCTTATTTTGATATTTTGAAGCATTCCAAATGGGTGGTATATTGGGATTCTAATTTAAATTTCTGGACAACTCCTTGGTTGTCTTATACCATTACTGTTCATGTTGTCATTGCTCAATTTATGAGGAATATCAACATAGAAGAGTTACAAAATAATATGAAAATTCATGATATCATGCCAACACATTTTTTCATGGATATTTCTAGGTAAGAATACATGGACTATGACATATTGTTCAAGATGCCTTCTCTTGATGGTAAATATTCCAGTTGTGACTGTTATAGGATTCAATGTGGAGCCTCAATTGGTTTTCTAGCATGGGTGGATGGGTTCTGTAAGGCGTTCATTGCCCCTACTAATATGATTCTTGTGTGGAAAAGTATGGAAGTTGAGGCTTCTTATACAGTGCCTTATCCAGTGGTCTGGGCTGCATCTTTCCTTGATATGTTACCTTTTCTTGAGTATAGAGGAGTCTTTTACAAATATATTTGTTTGTTGTAGGTTCAACAAATTTTTTTTGGAGATATATTCAAGATCCATTGAAATGATTTCCTAGCTTCTTTTTCATTGAGGTTCTGCTCACATCTATATGTAATGCATACTACTACGAACAATTTCATTCCCTCTTGCTGGAAGTGGCTGTTAGTGTTTTATCTTTCATCTGAAATGCAAGGAATGAATTAGTTTCTAATAACCTAAAACCTTCATTACATGCCAGTGTCTTGGATATTTATCACAGGATAATACATTCATCTATGATTCAAATTGGATCAATCCATAATGATGTTTATGATCATATCATTTTGAGGTCCCTTAGTGTTAGTGGCAAGGAAAAGAAACCATGGGTGGTGAAATACATATGATGGATTCCACCAATCTCTAGTTGGATAAAGTTCTTTATTGATGGGAAAGCATCTAGTGCACCAAGTCCTTATGGTTTTGGAAAAGTTTTTCCCACCCATCAGGGTCTCATTAAGGCCTGTTTCTTTCACTTGATTGAAAATGGTTTTGTAATTGAGGCAGGTCTCTAGGCTACAATAAAGGAAATAAGGTATGTTTTACATTATGATTGACGTATAATTTGGCTAGAGTTGGACTCACATGTTGCAATGAAAATCCTTAAAGACCGCTCCATGAATGTACCATAGAGGATGTTATCTTTCGGGAATGCCTGTCTTCATCCTATTGAGTTGATCTCTCTATATGTAACACATGTTGACAAGTAGTCCAATCAGGAAGCCAATGCTCTTTATAAGAAATCCATTATGGAGGTCAGTTCCAGTTGACATTTTATCTTCCTATACTATCATTCTAGTTTTGTTCTGGAAGATTGTTGTGATTATCCAAACAACCATCTTTGTAATGATCCCCTGTTTTGACTTGTGTGTTACTTTTACATTTTTTAATAATTTTTTAGGAACATGCTTGCCATCCTCTTGAACCTTCTAGATAATAACTCCATAGACAATAATAAAAATCATAAAATCATGTATAAATTTGTCATGTGTTAACCAAGCCAACACAAACCCCTGTATATACATGTTTTATCTCTATTCCGATAGAATAATAAATGTTCATCGAAAATGATCAAAATAAATCTAGAAGGTTGGTGACATATCTCTTGGTATACCCATGACATAGAGACTGTCATGCTACTTGGTATCCTTAATGAATTGACTTCTGATATGTTACACTGTATCCTCAAGGCATTTAGTTCCATCTAGGACACAAGGATGTCATGCTCTATACTCATGTACGTGTCATTGATACCCATCATTGCATGTAATGTGTCTTCCATATCTAATAGAAACCACAACATAATGGTCCGCCTATCATGGATACCAAGGAAAAAAATTCAAAGTTACAATAATACCCAATAATGTGGATTATGATAAACAATCATATCATGGAATAATGAGAAATATAGTAGAATCATATAAAAATAGGTGAATCAACATCATACATGGTAAAATAGTAATCTATAAATTTCCCATGGAAATAAGGATCGCATGAGGGTACCACCTTAATGAAAACACACATAAGAAGTCAATTTAACCAAGGATCCAAAAACATGGTAATACATAAATCAAACCATGTAAACAGGTTTATAATAGATTCCTAAATGGTAACAAAATTACTAACTCTATGTTGTTTATGAATTCCCTTATTTTTTCAGTAAAAAATGACTGAAAATATTGCACACTATAGAGAATAATATCACAATTAGAGGGTGGACAATTTGGTTTTAGTTCATCAATAATATTTATTTAATAAATACTAAAGTTAAATCCATGTCAGGAATTCCAATTTAGAATCACATACATTAAGGACCCCATCAATAAAATAAAATCCAATGTATGTCAAAGGAATAAATTCAAATCCAACGAATCCATCGATGAAAGAAAAACATATTGTGAATTAATTTTATAATCAATAATATGGACTCTAGTCTAGCCAATTATCATTAATAAATCAATATTACATCAATGTAAAATAGATTCAAGATGGGATTCTTGAAAAAAGTCTCATGATTATTGTTATAGGAATCATTCCAACAAACATCACCATTCATGAGGAATTAATCTTTGGTCAAGAGAGGACATTATCGACATGTTTATTTAACCACCAATATTCCATGAATTCATTTTTAAATTATATTTCAATCATAATTATACTATAAAGAAGAGGTCTACAATAATAATTCAAGAAAACATACCCAATGAATGCCCATTGTTGAAGGTTGATATTGGTTTGATCAAGAAACTATGTTAACTAGATAGATCCATCCATTCTCTATTAATAAAGGTATAAATTTAAACCACATCATCAAGCACAAATTTGAAATGAAATTGGTCTATGATTATTTTAGAATGATAAAAGATGATTTTGAGTATATATAAGGATTCATTACCTTTCTATTATCACCAGATCATTCCACGGATGAAGATCAAGTGTTAGTGAATAGATTGTTAATGAGGAATGAGGAATGAAATCATATTAAAAATAGAATCAAAGGGGTAATATTCGGTGTATTAAAATTTCTCAAAATATATATAAATATTATTCATTAGGATAATTAATTTTTCCCCTGGACTGGGCACACAAGTTGGCTATTGAATGGCCACTAGCTGGACAGTGTGCCCAGAAAAATTCTAGGAAACATGTATCCTCTACATAGGGGGAAAGTGGAATCCTCAATATCTAGAATACTTATAGAAACTCCATTATATATTTAGTTGATATTTTTATTAACTATTAAAGCTATCATCTTCACTAGTCTTCCAGCTTCAATTCTTGGACCATTTTCCAAAAAAATATGAAAAATAAATATCCCATATCAGACAAAATAATCAATAGTATGTATAATTTCATAAACATAAAACATATCATTCATTTAATTATAACGATTAAGTTAATTTATAATATATGGTTATACACATTTTTAGTGAGTTAGAAACTTGACATACACATTGGAGCATAAATAATGAGGATTCAGAGGAAACATGAGCTCTGAGAGTAATCTATCTCGATAGAGAATATTCCTCAACTTCTGATTTTTATTTTTTACCTACAATATTTATATAAAATCTTTCACCACTTTGAGTTCAATTTTATTCATCGATAAAATTTATCATGGGGAATGATATTATTTTGATTCATTAACCATTCTTTTATTCGTGTTAACTTTTATTCATTAGAGTCCCTTTCTCCTTCATTTTTTTATTTTGGTAGTGTCTTCCTAAAAAATTTAAAGAATAAATGATGGTTGATATTGATAACAAAAATTTAGGATTTAAATATAATTCATTTCAAAATATATTCATATAATAATTTATAAAATCAAATTGAAGTAAAGAACACCGAGATTGATCAATAGCCCAATCAGAGTGGAAACCATCATAATCATTTTTTGTGAATAAATATAAATATATCATTGAAAAACTATAAAATTAACCTTTATGACCTGAATATTTATCAAAATAATAAGAAATATTTATGTGAATTTTTATTCAGTACAATTTTATAATAATGGAGAAATATATTTTTATTGAACTAAAAAAATTTATCTTTCCATTTAACTTATTTTTTTAATTTTGTTTCACTTGGTATTCATTATTTCTATATAACTACATTTAAACCTCCATCATTAATACTTTTTTGTTTACAACATACTAAAATTATAATCATAAAATTTTCATAAATCTCTACACGTCACCCTTGTACTTCCATCGATGTCTAATCTACATCATTTTTTGATCTTTTCTTTTGTTTGAGTTATTTTTTTGTTCACATAAAAATATCAAATTCATTATGGGTATAACCATTATCCCATTATGCTGTGGTTAGTTTTATAAAAATAAATTTTCTATAATAATAATATCTATCAATTTTAAACAAGAAAAATTCATTAGTTTGAATTACGAAGATCACCAAAATATTTTCTCTATTAGATACAGTGTTAGAGTATTTAACACAAATATTAATTTTTCACATATTATTTGTAAATTTCTATAATAATACTATGAATATTTTTTCACATAAATAATTTTTTGATCCCCATAATATTTTGAGATAGGTTAACACTTGGTTTCTCAGGTGCATGTCTTAGGTTGGAAATATTTTTTATCAAATTATTACAATGTATTCCTTTTCCAAAAAAAATATTTCTTTGAAAAAACTCATACTCCTTTCATTTTTTATTCCAATAAAAAACATCAATAAATTTATTGTAGTCATTGATTAAATGAATATTCTTAGATATATTTTTATCTTTTAAAGAACTCTCAAGTTGTTACCATAACTAGATACTCCATAAAATGCTTCAAACTATTATGAACAATGTGTTATCTTTATATATCATAACCACTTGACTTTCAAATAATAAAAAATTATACAATCATCATATGTAATTATAATCATAATATATCTTTATTCAATTATTTTATATTTTATTCTCTAAAAAATGAAACAACCATCAAATCATTTAAAAATATACCTTATTAAAGTAGTAACTAATCAATCACATTTTCCTATATACATATATGGAAAAAAATAATATCACTATTTTAGTTATATGAAATTTAATTTCCAAAGCCTTATTGAATATAAATAGAATTTATATTTTCATCAATCCAAAATGGATCTTCATTGATGATTGAAAATATATTACATATCAATGGATACAAATCAAAAGAAGATATTTGTGATCCATGATGGAATATTTATATGTAATGATATGAGTTCTTTTCCATAATCCATGCTAAGATATTAATAAATAATTCATAGGTATTTAATGTTTTATAATTTTTTGGGTATTTTAATATAGCGAATTATTATAATGAATCAATTTTTCATTTAAATACATTGGAATAATTTAAATGTTATCTTGAAAGTGAAAATAGAGTCTATGTTGTTTTTCAGGCTCTGTGAATGTTTTTTGAGGATTAAATATAGGTTTTAGTGTTTTTCTATTCAAAATGGGAAACACTACAATGAAGTTCAAGCCATAGTGGCCCTAGAGAGCCTTAGTTTAAAAAGTTCATAGGGGGTAAATGTCTTGTCCAATCCATCATTCATGGAGGTGAATACTGTCAGCTGCAACCTACGAAACCTCACCATGGATGTTTCAGAGGTTGTGGTGATTGGTAAATGTATCTAGTATCATATCACACCCATGGTGGATGTTTATTATGAAGTTTTCTCATAAACCACAAAGGTTAAGGCTTCTTCATGGTGTAGGTCATGGTGATAGTCTTTCCAACTTGACACAACATTTTTCCCATTGTAATTCCAAGGAGTTATTATTCTTTAATGTAAACATATGGTATTTGGTTTTAGGGTGATAATTAAATTTTAATTCATAATTTCCCTCAATTAATCAATTTTTACTTCACCCGCATGTTATTTCCTCCATTATTGGATATTTATAGATGATCCGGACACTATAGAAGAACATAAGTGGGAGATAATTTCCACTTCAGTAATGTTGTCAAAGCCTATTTTTTTCATTCTTACTGAAAGGTAAAACCTTTTGAGATAAAGTTTAATTAATGTTTATCAATTATTGATGAAGTTGAGGATTCTTGGAGATGAGAGTGGGGGAATCATGTTCTATTTTATTCAAAATTTTATAAATTTTTTTTCTCAAGTAGTCAATCTAAAACCAAGGAAGTACGTTTAGGTTATTGGGTCTTTATCCTACATATCTTATTTATATAATTAAAAAGTATAAAATTATATCATTTAATCCATGTTCAGATGAGTTGAAGATTTGTTTTATATTTTGTGTATTTTGGTTTATTATTTGGTTTTTTTGTTTCTTTATATACCCCATTCACAATCCATCAATGATGGAAAAATGAACACAAACTTCATTTGACAGTCAATTTCATGTTTTATGCCTCCCTCACATTATTATACATTCATCAATGATATTCGATTTAGTGATGATTCATGTATTTTCTAGAAACCCAATTTGTTGTATATTTTTATTTTTATTCTACGGTTTGTTTATGAAAGTTCCATATAGTGACTAGAGACATGATAGAGGCATGGTGAAGAGGATGGAAAAATAATAGAGGTAAGATAAATCATGGTTCTAAGAGCCGTATTATGTGGGAATTTCCATATGAATCTTTAATGATGAAAAATATATCATCGTTTACATAATCCACATGATTTTTAGGTGAGACCCATGGTAGTATCATAGGAGACAATGGCATGGGTGGTTACACATGGAATTAATGAAGTTTCTAAAAAACATTTACCAACCCAGTGTGTGGTTTGGAAGAGAACATGTCATGTGGACCCATTATTGTGATATTTATCCATCAACAATGAGAATATATCATGACCATGAATATTGTATTCAGGACGAGTGTATCCTATACTAGATTCAGGGTATCATGAGTATACCTTCCAAGTTATTTTAGTGAGTTTTTATTCCTTATTTCTATTCTAATGATGGTATTGAGTTGCATCTCATATTGAGTAGAGGATGAGAAATCCCATCTATAGGCTAATGATAAATAGAGTTGGGTTAACATTCACATTTTTTAGGGTGTAATCTTCTATCTCTTATTCCCTAGGATGGTTTGGGTTCATGTGATTGGCATCCATTAAATGTTATCACATTCTTAGTGTATTATTCTAGTTAGGGTAAAATATCCCCTATAAGAAGTGGGTGTGATAACCAATTTGTGTATCTTTATCTTATGGATACCTTAAATGTTAGAAAGACCAGGGGAATGTGTTTCATGGAATAATAATTTCCCTAGATCCTTATAAACAATCTACTTAGTCAATTGTGAGAAAATACCTCATATAAGACTTGGATTCTTCCCTTGAGAATTTTTGGGTTATGTCTTGTTTTCCATTCTTGTTGTGGTTCAAAGATTACTCCCTCTTTGATTATTTATGTTGTAATTTTTTGGGTTGTTCTACTAGATATGTTTATACTCACCCTTAGAAGGGATATAGCCATATGTATCATGTATTATATAGATGAAAAAATTTGATAGAGTCTTAGGTTGACCAGGATCTAGTTAAGATTAGATAGATTAGATAGGCCGTATACATTTTCCGAAGTTTCATTGGGATAAATGTCTCATATTGTATAGATTATTGGATTCCATATATAGTTTTATTAGTCTTGCATTTTAAAATTTCACATTTTTCAAACTCTCTGTTATACACTGATATGGGATTTTTTTCCATTCATGTATTTATACTATTAGTTGTTTATCGTTCTATTTTACACAAGTGTAAGGATATGAGTTTGTGTGCGTTATAGGTACTTATACAAAGGACTCCCTTGTGTTTGATATGCTTAGTTGGTGGTAGTCATATTCCCATGGCCTATTGGAGGTGGGATTGGTGTGTTACTCCCAGATTATTACCATCCAGGCCAACCCTAGTGGAACGATTCATAATAGAGTGATATCAGAACATGTGGTCATAGAACTGGATTATATAGATAGTCTAGTATAGAGTATTGGTTTGGTAGCTATTAAAAAATGATTAAGTTTCTTGGGTTCACCTATAAGGATAGGGAACCTATTGATGGTGTAGAGGCTGACGTATCCATTTTCTAGGATGTTGATAACCTGCATGATGAATCAGTGCATATAGGCACTAATTACAAGAAAATTTTTGGTACATGCATCATAAAAGAATGTGTTGTTGTTTCCATATCAATGTTAATATATCTCCAAAGATATACTCTTTTGATCATGCCATGACATGGGTGATGTTGGATTCCTTTACAAAGACATCTATATAGGATTCCATATTCAGATCGTGATGATAATCCTCATAGTGATAAGGCTTATTTCTAGGTACCCATGCAAGTGGTGGTCCTCATGGTTGATTACTGGAATTGGATCCACATATATGTCATCCAATTGTTATGGTAGTACTGAAGAATGATGTGTATCAGATTATTTCTCTTTATGAGTTCAATTAGTAGAGACCGATCAAGTTAAATAGTGAACCAGACCCCTAGGCAGCTTAAGACTAGCTCAAGGCAGTAGAGAGAGTCTTCATTAAGGTGAGGACCTGACTCTACTAGATGGGTTTTCATGAGGAGTTACTTCTCCATGGACTAGTATAAGAATGTTGGATATTGGGGATGAAGATTCATAATAAGGTGACCCACTATTGGGAAGAGTTTTTGTGCCTCTTCTAAGAGGAGTTTAACAAAGAAATGTTTTAGATGGTGTATATCTAGGTGGTTCAAGATCTCCAATTGGGAAGCATTATAGTCATAGAGTACACAACATGGTTCACTAATCTATCATAATATTCCATGGATATAGTTTGCGATAGTTACTTTCCAGTATAAAACATTAAATGTTTCTTTTTCTTTGATATATGAGATATAGTGGTATCTTGTTATATCCCTTCTTACAATGTAGTGCTAGAGAATGTATTGGTTGTGGAGAGATTCTTTGGGGGGATAAGACACCAATATTTTGTTCTAACAATGTACACAATATAATAAAAATTTCAACTGAAAGTAGTAGATGACAGACACAGGGATCGAGGAACATGATGCATTTTCAAGAAAAATAGTCTTACACTCTAGAATCTCAAGAAGTATCTTTTCATTTGAGAGATATATGATGTTACTCATATAATGGGAGATGCCATATCACATGGGACATCTCGAACCACCATGTTGCAGAAAATGAGATGGTCAATTTGCCTCCAAGGCTAAGGATGAGGCTATAACATGGAGGTATGTATAGTAAGATATATTGTAGGGGAGCTGGGAGAACAAAAAAGGTGGCTGAGATTATGAACTATCTCTACTGACACCACCCCCAGATGGTCCAAACCAAGTTTAGTGAGCTAGTAGTTAGTGATATTGATAGTTGTAGGTAGAAGAGGCTTACAACATAAATTTTCCAGGTATGATCTAATGTATGATCTGTGTATACTATACATTATCTATAGTTATGACAAAAATCAATAGAATCCACTCCTTATTTACCGTAACACTTTTTTGGGAGTTTGATATTCGAGTAAAGTCTTTTTCTTGACTTTTGTTCTTAGAGACTCTTAGCATATAAATTTGATGGTCCCACACTTTTCTGGTTTGTGTGACCAACATTATAGTGAAGATAACTTCATTTTGGGATCTATTTATAACCATGATGAGATTCTATGATGTCACTCTACATATGTAATTTCTCCCTATAGTCTATTCATAGATTTATTATTTCAAGGAAAGGATGCAGATTTTATGGGTAGACATGATGATATTTTACATTGAAAGTGGGGAGGAAATCTATACAGTACAATATGGTCTCATACACCAGAGGATACAATGTTTTTTCATTAGTTGGATAGTATATGACTTGGACTGGTGATTGATGTGATATTTTAGTTTTCTATAATGGTGGTTTTTAAATTTAAATCTTTATTGAGGATGATCTTAACTTACCTCCCCATTGAGAGGTTGAATTCAGTATAGACCAACACCTATGGCATTCCTCGATATCTATGCCAGTGGGTTTTCTATCCCCCTAGATTTATAATAGATGATGTTTTAGTTATATAATCTACTGTGTAAGGCATTTTTTAGACCACGTATATTTTCTAGGGTGGCCCTAATATGTTTTTCCAAGATGGAAGATGGTATATTTACATTATTCATGTATTATCAACTCTTGAATCAAGTAAATATTAGAAATAAGTATTCTCTAATATGAATCAACAATATCATTGACCAGTTGAATGTTATGAAGTGTTTCTAAAAGATTTAACTCATCGAAGGCTATCACCATATCTATGTTTTAGAGGAAGTAATACCGAAGATAAAATTGTGGTGATACTATGATCACTTTGAAAACATGTTTATTCCCTTTGGATTGATAAAAAACAACAATTTTTATGGGAATCATCAACCAGATCATTGAACACGTCATATATCTATTCATAGTAGTATTCACAGATTTAATCCTCCTATACATAGTGCTAGTAATGTATCATGACTGATATTTGATGATGGTCTCTGAAATTATCTAAGAGAACAATATTTTTAAGAATCCATTGATGTGTTAGTTCTATATTTAAGCAGTCCACTTCATGGGACATGTTATCTCAAGAGAGTGACTGGAAGTGGATCTAACTAATATAGAGGTAGTGTATTCTTGGGAGACACCCCATAGAGTGAGTGAGGTGAAATTATTCCTTAGTTTAGTAGGATATTATCATATATTTGTGTTCAACTTATCATGATATGTGGATACTCTAACAATATTAACTCTAAAGGGACATCCTTTCATTTGGTCGTAGAAGTTCTAGTAGGATTTTCATGAGTTAAAATAGAGGTTGAAAAGAACCCCTAGCATGATACTACCAGATGGGGGAGTTTATTTTGTGGTGTTATAAAATTCATCCATAACTAGGCTAGAATATGATAATATATAGGGATAATATATGATGGTTTATAGGATTTAAAATCCAAGAACCTATTAAAAAAATTAATTGACCCATAATATATAAATGGTAGCTACGGTGTTCACCCAAATTTTTTTGCAACACTATCTTATGGGGAGTTGTTTATAATCTATTCTGAATATAAGAGTATTAGGTATATCATCAATTATAATTTCCTTAATCTGAGGAAAATGTGATTGCTAGAGTTCCTACTTGACTATGATTATGAGATAGTCCATACTCATAATAAGGGGAACATGGTGGAATACACTCTCATTACGAAATATCATTCAAGATTACTGAGGGGGAAAAAAGGGAAGTTAACCTCTTTTTAGTTGACTCATATTGATGAGGATGGAGTAGTATACATTCGATTAATAGTTGTGAGCCCACAAATTATTCATCACTTCAGAAAGGCACAACCTGGAGATATTAATTGTGACGTCTTTCCTAATCATGTATTCACATGATAGGCATCTGATAGATTTTTATAAGGTGGGGAGCATATTATCAATTTTCAAGAATGGATGATTTTACCTTTCACATTGTGGGAGGTGGTGCTGAGGGAGTTTCGTACACCCATCATAGCGGTAAATCCATGGGTGGAGAAGATATACCATGTCTTTATTGCTAGTTTAAGTGGATAGAGAAAAATAGTTTTTTTTAGTTTATCTCTCAATGTCTATCTTTTTAGATGGATAAGGCTAAGAATCAAGTAAAAGTTGGTTTGGATAGACCTATTGGGGTTCTAGAGTAAATGTGAGATGGTATTTACATAAATTTTATGATGGTACTTCAGTAATTGACTAGAGATAATAGTGATATCTCTGTGATCATAGAACGAATCACTAATATATGTCACTTATTAACATTTTTTGTGAAGATTTTAGTGTAATGTTTAGGATGCATGTGCATGCATGTGATAATCTAACTTCATGGAGTAATCTTGATGATTATTTCAGTTTGTGATGTATAATTCACTTCATAACTATGAAAAGGGTGTCAATAAGGTTTTGGGACTTAGTTATAAAAGATAATGGCATTACACACCTAGAATGAAGACAATATTGATTGAAATGTTCTAGTTCTAGAGGATATGTAGTGGGATTTCATGTTGGAATTTGTTTTAATAAGGGAGGATAATCTACTTGTGGTTGATTTTTCTTAAAATAATAGATAACATTCAACTATTGGTATGGAACCATTTTAGGTCTTTTATGCGAGACAATATCAGTCAATGTTGTGTTATAATAATATAAGGGAGTCAACACTTATGGGACCAAAGTGGGTGAATGTGACAACATAGAAGGTGCAGATCATCCAAGAGAGGATGAGGATTTTCTAAAGCCATCAGAAGTCCTATGTAGAGTGATGAAGGATTAATTTGGAGTTTTATGAAGGATGATATGTTTTCCTGTAGGTCTCAACTTGGTGAGTACTATGGATATTTGTATGTGGAGTCAAGATATCCTTGAGGTTCATTGTACCTGTATAGATAATACATAGGGTTCGTGAGGTTCTATACTATTTGGTCTTAGCACTATAGTTAGACCGAGTTCATGACATGTAAAATGTTTTTTAGATAATGATATACATGGATGACCCTTAAACCATTATTGACTAGGGAGGTTTGGATATTGATGTTGGATCCATCTTCTCAGAGTACCTGATGGTGATTGAGGATCTGTAAGAGAATATCTTTAATGGGTGAGAAATTCTCGTAGTGTTAATTTTTTGATAGCATTAGAACTTCTGAAAGATCTTATGGGATTGGTAGAACTATATATGATCCTTATAACCAAATATTTTTGACTTTTTTTTAAATTTTTAGATGAAAACCCTTGATGTGGGGAAGATTTAAATGAATCTGTTTTCATTTTTAATTTTTTAGAATATTATTAATTAAATGTTCAAAGTAGTGAACAATGTTTATGTGACATTAATTGAATTATTATTATTTATAGTATTACATATGGGTTTTAGAGTCCTTATATTCAAAATTAGAAACAAAAAATATTAGTAAAAGTATTCGTGTCCTTGGTGTGCCTCAGAGTAAAATGGTTAGGGGGTAAACAACTTGTCTATTCCATAGTTCTCAGAGGAGGATGATATTGTTCATGAACTAGGAAACCTTTCCATGACCGTTTTGGTGGCCATAGTGAGGTGAATATTCAAGGGGTATTTTTGAACACCCATGATAGATGAAAATTTTGTGTTCTATTCAAGAAAAACCCTAAACAATGTTACACCATGGTATAGTCCATACTAATAGTCTTTACAGATTTGAAATGGTTGTTTCCCCCATTAGTCATATAAGAGGTTACAAACGTTCAATGTAAACATATGGGACATGATTTTAGGGTCTTAATGAGACTTTAATACATTATTTTACTCAATTAATTTATTTTTAATCCCATCAAGATCATTCCTATGATCAAATTGAATTTGAAATGATTGAGACGCTTTGATGAATTCAAGCAAGAAAATATTTTATCATCCTTATTTCTACTAATGGATATTCATTCATTATTAGTAAAATTTTGATCCATAGGTGGTGAAGGTTCATTCCTATTGAATGACGACTGGTAGAGGTGAGAATTCTTGGATTCAAAATAGATATCCTAATGTTCTTCTTGTTTAGCACTTAAAAGCATTTTCTTATCGAGTGGTCAATCCAAAACCAAGGTAGGACATTTTTATAATCATTATTTATTCATACATATCTTAGTTTTATTATAAAAATGGATCATGTACTAATGTTGAATCCATTTTAAAATGACTTTAAGAATTATTTTATATTTTGAAAATTCTGTCTTAGTAATTGTTTTTGTGTTTCATTATCTATGTTGTACAGATTCCATCGGTGAAGAAATAAGAACACAACCTTCATTTGATGTTAAATTTTATGTTTTATGCCTTAATAAATTTTTTCAACATTATTTTCCAGTATTATATTGGCCATGGATTTTACTATATTATATAAAACACATTTCATGTCATATTTGAATATTTATTTCTACGGTTTGTTGATGAATGTTCAATGTAAACAATGGAGATATGATTGAGGAGTGATTGTAATGACATAAATCCAACAGTGTTATAAGAGAAGATTTTTCTATTATCCAAATTATGTTGTTGTTTCCTTATGAAGGTGAAATTACTATGAAAATTTAAATAGTATACGTAATATATAGTAATTTAAAGCAAAACCCATAGCAATAGTAGAGGATAAAGTGGAATAGGTGGTTACACGTTGAATAACTGGAGTTTCTAAGAAACTCTAACCAACAAATTGTGTGTTTTGGAAGAGAAAACGTTATGTGGAACCATCCTTGAAAGTAAAATCTTCTATAGATGAGAAATTATCATGGTCATCCAATTTTTCTTTATGTCAAATAAATCCCAGTCTCTCTTCAGTTTAGAATTCATATCTTCTTTGAAACAATTATTTTTCCACCCTAAGATTTTAAAATAGAAACATCATATTCAATATCATATATGACATACTTAGTATGTTTATTTTTTAATAAATTTAATATCTTGGATAGGTTTTAGTTAATATAACAATGAGGTATTAAAATAACACAATTTCTGATAGCATATACAACACTCAACATCGATCTTCAATGAACCACAACATATTATTTAAATATGACAATTTTAAAGTAATAATTAAATTTAAGACTCTAAATATTATTGAAAAACATTATTATATATATATATATATGACATACTTAGTACAAATTCATTGATTAATTCTTACAAAATAGGTACTCAATTTTTTGTAATGTTAATTTTAAGCATAGAAATAAATTTTCTTTAAATAATATTTTAATGAGAATATATTATAATTAAATTAGATAATACATATAAATTTTATTTAATAATAATAATATCATTTTTCAATCCTAATATCAAAATTATTTTAGGGTAATTTTTTGTATTTAAAAAAAAATTATTTTCCAGCAAATAGTGAAAAATATCAATTTTTATCGAAAAAATATTTTAGTTTAAACTCTTCATAAAGTTAAATTTTATTCTAAAATATTTAAAACATAAAATTAGTTATGTTATATTATTAATATTCTAATTAAATTCATTTGAAAAAATTTCATGGTGGAATTTAGTATAAAAACATCTTTAAACCTAAAAGACATTTTTTCCAAAAAACCATTTTCATTGTGTTTCCCTATTTAATATTAAATTAAATTCTGGAACTACTGTTTTTTTTAAAATAAAAAATAGATTAGATATTTTTATTCAGGGTTTTCAAATTAAGTAAATATGTCACTTTTATTTTTGGTCAATATGAATAGTAAACTAATAATTTTATTACAACATTAATGTGTAAATTGGGTAATTTTGGATAAAAATAAAATGATAAGAACCATAAAATGAACCAAACACTTAACTAAACCTTTTTTTATGATTATATATCCACTATAATCATCCTATGATATAATATAAGACCTTTTTGAGCCACATGGCTGAGTTTATGAACATTATAGTATGTTATTTAAAGAAATGTCAAACATATGACACTATGTTTTTTAATAACAATAATATTTTTAATATGGGTTTATTCATAAAATATATTTGAATATGAATATTATTTTTAAATATAAAATATTTTCCTTTACGATGGTAATTTATTTTTTATTTTTAGTGAAACATTAATTACCATAAATTCTTGCACAACACTAATGTAACAATTATATAATTTATTGAAAAATTAAAAAAATGATATATATAATATTAAATTTAATTTAATTTGAGATAAATAATGTTTTCTCAAAAGTTTACATATGACCATGAAATGTTAGGAATTAATTTAAATAATTTTTTCTAATTACTATTGTTTTATTGATATTATTAAATAGAAATTAATTAATTTTATCAAAGTTGATAATAACGATATTTTATGAAAATAATATCTTGTTAAATTATTTAAAAATATAAAAATGTTAAATGTGAAAAAATGGGATAATATAGTATATAAAATTTCAGCACATATTGATTTATATAACATTTTAATGAATTTGGATCTAGAATAGTCATATTATATTTTAATATCTTGAGAAATTTCAAATGTACCCCTCACCACAATTATAAAAGGTCACACCTTCCATTAATTATTTATACCAATTTTATCCACATAGATTAACCAAAAACTGAAAATCAATTTTTAGAAAATAATTATCCATCTTCCTAAGGTTATAGACCTTCCAAAATATCAATCATAGGTCCCTTAAGAAGAGATCTAAAGGGTGTTCACCGAAGAAGAGGTAATCATCTTTACCAACTCTTTCAAGTTTATAACTTCTTATAATTTATCTTCATGTGTTGTTACCATACTAAAATAATAAATACAATATAATTAATATATTTATTAGACATTATGATTATGGTAATACTATATTCTATCTTGTTTCCATCCTACGAAAATCGAAAACATCGATAATGCTTATGTACGACTTACTATCTCCACGCAGTGGGGTATTTTTTTTTCACCACCACTTTACATGGATAGTTATAAATATGAAAATAATGAATATATATGATATATATGAGAAAATAATTATTCTAAAAAGTTTATATATTCTTTATCTTTATTTCATTCCATCCATCGAAAAATGAAAACAATGTTCTCGCGTACATACAACCTACTGTCTCCATGAATACTGTAGTTCATTTTTCTATCCCTATATTTTATATATGAATATAATTATATATATATATATATATTTGATATATATTATATTAATAAAATTAATAATATTTTTGATATTATGGGACCATAATATAAGTAAAAGCACTGAAACTATTAAAGCAAATCATACATGAAAAACGAAGTAGTTTCCACCCGAAACCATGATCTGAATAATGAATTGATAATAAAAGGATGATAAAATATTATATGTAAATCATATAAGGTATGATATTTATTATTATGGGTCTATAAATTATATATAATAAATTTATATTTATTATACATGATTTTTTGAGGCATATGAAGGATGTCAAACCTGATATAAGGGTTTCTTATCCCACTTTTACATTTATGAGATATATGCCATATTCACCAGTAATTTATTTTGTGATTTTTATATACTTCTAATTTGATATGTTATATCATTAATATATTTGTATTCATGGTATTCAATGTTTTATTTGATGTTATTTTTTCTTTGGGCTTCTGATTGCAAAGAAACCAATGTGGTAAAAGTTTATTTCAAAATTTCATCATTATTCGAGATTATTTACTATTAAGTCTCAAATGATAAATAATCCTCCTCCAGGTCAATGTTTTTTTATTAATGTTTTCAATTTTTTTGACTTGTTTACAATTATTTTTAATTTAATTTTTACTTTAATTTGATTTTAATAAAAATATATTTTAATATGGAATATTTTTATCGTTTTATAAGCAAGGTACTTTTATTCGTCAATGATAATAACCCTTTATTTTACATATTCATAACTAGGTATATGTTCTAATGATAACATTATTTTAATCATTCACATATTAAGGATAATTGTATATTTAATTTCTCTTGGATACCCACATTTTAGTATCAGGGATATGATTATTGCCTATGTCATATTCCATTTCAACATAAGGTTTTATATTTTAATAGTGTTTGATTGACTAGGGAATTATTGATAAATCCTTATAATTTACTCAATATTGAAATTTTTTATTAAAAATATTTTTCAGGAATTAAATCGATCATATGATAGATGATGAATGCATTGGACAAGCAGTGGTTTGTGGGGCCCAAAATGTTTTAGCTCCTTGATGCATTGATTGGTCTCATGATAAAAATTAGTTGGGAATATTAAATAGATGTTTAACCATAGTTTTAGACTATATTTACGTAAGGTCTTGATGGTAGAGACATCTTGATCTCATAAATCATGACATCCAACAGTATGAATTTATTTCATTGATAATTCAATTGATATTAGCCATGATATTTTAACTATTATATTATCCATGGGTGTATGTTGTGCTCAAGATAATATTTAAATGGAACATGTGTTCATTTATTTAATTTTAAATTGATTTTAAACTCATGTTAGTCAATTTATTGATTAAATTGAATGTGTTTAATGTTATTCACCTTTCCATATTGAATATTCCATATAAAATATGATTCATTTATTATTGATTCATTATATATTCCATTGTTCACATACCCTTAATGAGAAATAAATCTCACCCCTTTCTTTTGTTTCTATTTACAAGTATTCCATGAAGTGTATTATGATTTATATGAAGGGATATACTAATTAGTATAATGGTGAACTCAAAAAAACACTATATTTTATTTTACGTAATAATAAATTCAGGTATGTATCTTTTTTACCAAGAATTCAGAAATATTTGTTCCTTTGGGATGTGATTCCTTGTATATAGTGCTAATGTAAGTAACCAATTATTTTGTGTTACTATAATTGACGAATTTATGGATGGTTTTTTAGGCAGTTTAATAGAAACCTTGGGAACTATATTTAGGTTAAAATATATTAGGTAATATAACCCTATGACTAAATCTGAGGATAAGTATAAGTATATGATTAAATTCCATAGATTTGGTAATGGGCATGGATAAAATAGGATAAACATAAAGACTCATAGATTGAGAATAATGTGTCATGATTTATACATACATTAAATAATATTTCATGATTATTTGATTTCTCACTCCGTCTATTGTAGTTTAGTTCTTACACTTTGCTTTATAGTTTTCGTCATTAGTGGGAACTATAAGTTACTAGGTTAAAATTGAATGTGATAGAAAATGTGTTGATGAGAAACCAAAAAGGATTATTACTAAGGATATTGATATTTTTATTATGCTAAATCAATTTTCAAGATATATTATTAAAAACTGTCACCATAACCATCTATCAAACTCTCCAAAAAATAGAATGATATTGTACACTAAGATCTAGAAGAGTGAATACCATAGAATAAAGTTGGCTCAATTTCATTTATGTAAAAAATGTGGAAATATACACCTAGGAGAGTGTCTCAAAGGAACAAGAAAATGTTTTATATGTGGAAAAGATGATGAAAATGTAAATAATTTCATAGGAAAAATTAAATGTTTGGTTAATTTAATTGATGAGAGTAATGGTCTCCCAAAGGTATTATCAATGGTTGAATGTTTTAAAAGCGGGATGTATTTGAATTACACAAATATATGTCCTAGTGGGAAATATCATTAATATAATAACCTTGTTTATATGAGTAATGTTTATATTTCTAATGATGAAGAGAATACAAATGAGATATGAAATGAAGGAGTTATTATGGAATAAGATGATAAATCCTTGTTAATGGTTTATGAATGAAGTTTGATAATTAATTTTCTTGTGTATTTGGATTTGAAAATTATGTTATAATAATTATGAAATGTATAAGTATTGTATTTTAGTAATATTTCTTAAAGTATTTGAGAGCATGTGTTGAATGGTACTGATGACCAGGAATACTGATTTAGTGGAAAGATGATATTTTTGAAAAAAAAGGATTGATGGAAGATTGACCTAAATATGTGCTCAATATTGATATAATAATTATAAAGAGATATTTATGGGATAGTATTGGGGACTATAGAAATGGTTAGTGGTTTGATGTCTTATGTTACCTTTTATGTAGTTTACTATAGGTTTGGATTTAAAGAATATATTCAAAAACCTGCTATTTTTTTAGTATAACACAAGTATTCATTAAGGTTTTTTGGTGATAAAGGTATTAACATATTTTTTATGTGATATTGAGAGATATATTATGTTGTTAGGGGAATATAATGTTAATTTTATTTTGAAGATATAGTAACCTTCCTTCTAAATTTTTGAATTCAAATATGAATAGATATATTTTGGTTGATTCTTAAGGTTAAATATTTATGAAATGGATTAATATGAACTTTGGGAGTTATTATATGACTTGTGTTACCGTTTTGGTATTGTAAAATATCTATATAAAGAAGAAATGACATTTTATTCATTTATTGGGCTAATGATCTATTAAATGTTAACTACAATGCTTCAAGGATAAAAATCCATTTTTGAAATTCATTTCTTGGTGTAAGAGATGAAATAATAATTGACCAAATCATATAAAAAGGATGTAATTATTCCTATGAAATTGAAATATATAAATTCACTATATTTCATTATGTTCTTAGTCTAAATGGTAAATAAATTCCTCACATTTAGTTAAAGGATATTGAAATAAAAATGTTATCATACTACCTTTATATATGATGAGTCAATGATATCCTGACTCATCAATGACTTATGGATTCTTGGTATTTGAATTTCTATTGATCATTAAATTTATTGTGATGAATGACCTCTATCACTCCATATCATTATTTGGTAATTATTCTTTTCTTCCATGTCCATATCATCACTTCCCACATATGTTCTCCTATTTGGAAACCTTGTTATGCAGTTATTCTAAATAACAAATTTTACATGCATTTATTTCTTATCAAGAGGATGTTTTATTATCCATTCTCATGATGTGGGATTTGAAAAAGGGCATTGTAAAATTAAAAACCATTGATTTTTGATATTATGATTACATTGTGAGGAAAAAATTTATTTAAGGGGGTAGAACGTAACACCTGAAGATTTTAAAAGTGGAACATC
This sequence comes from Viscum album, assembly GCA_963277665.1. Classification (NCBI taxonomy): domain Eukaryota; kingdom Viridiplantae; phylum Streptophyta; class Magnoliopsida; order Santalales; family Viscaceae; genus Viscum; species Viscum album. Next base: position 1,044,181,122 of record OY728140.1, on the reverse strand, counting down.
ATATTCAATAACATATATGACACAAAACACCAATATTATAAGAGAATGTAGCACCTGAATATTTTATGATTTTTTTTATTTTCAAATAAATATAATATATTTGATATATTACGTCAAATTAAATCTTGATATTTTAAAATTATTCAATGTTCGATGACGTATACATCATGCAACACTAAGTTTCAACATACCACAAAATATTTTTTTAATATGACCATTATAACCAAGAAGTTAAATTGGAGGGTATGAATACTAATAATTAAATTATGATATATATATATACACACATAAAGGACATACTCAGTTACAATGCATTGATTAATTTTTATTAAATAAGAACTCAATTTTTATTAAAGTTTTTTCTATATTCAGAAATACATTTTACTGAAAAATTTATTTTATTGAGAAAATATTATAATTAAATTACAGAATTCATATAAATTATGTTTTATAATAAATATATTAATTATTAAATCTTAATATTGAAATTATCTTATGGTGATGTTTTTATAATTTTTTGAAAAGATTTATTTTTCAGTGAACATTGAATGATAATGATTTTTATTGAAAATAATTTTTATTGATTCAGCCATTTGAAAATGTCCATTTAATTTAAAAAGGATTAAAATTGAAATTATTTATATTAAATTATAAATATTCCCAATAATTTATTTATAATCAATTTCATGGTTTAATTTGGAAAAAACATTTTTACATATAAAAATGGATTTTTCTAAAAAACTATTTTTTACTTCATTTTTCCAGTTTTATTTGAAATTAAATTATAATAACTCTAGGTTTTAATTATTAAAAAATATATTCCAAAATTTTATTTAGGATTCCCAAAATTATTTAAATAATTTTCTTTCATTTTTGGTCAATAAGAATACTAAAATTAGTAATTTTATTACTACAGTGAAGGGTAAGTTAGGTAATTTAGGTTTCAAATAAAATGGCTGGAACCCAAAAATGACCCAAAAAATTTCCTAAATATCATTGGATGTGTATATATGTAACATAATCTTCCAAGGGTCTAATATATGAATTTTTGGTCCCTAAAGGATAATGTTATAACCTTTATAGTATTTAATTGTAAAAAAAGTCAAACATGTATCAATTTTGTTTTTAATAAATATAACATTATTAATATGGATCTATATATAGGTCGTTTTTTACTATAAATATTAATTTAAAATCTAAAATAATTATCCTCATGATAATAATTTTTTTTAATTTTGTTAGTGAAAAAATAATTATCTTAAATTCCTACACAACGCTGATGCAATAATTATTTAATTAATGAAAATATAATATAATTGATATTAAAAATATTAAATATAATATAATTTGAGATAAATAACATTTTTAAAAAATATTACAGTTTAACATGAAAATTAATATATGAATTAAAATATTTTTTTTCTGAATTTATATTATCGTATTTATGTAATTAATGTCAAAGTAGTGAATAGTGTCAAAATTTATTGATGATATTTTACAAAAATTAATATTTTATTAAATTATATAAAAATCATAAAAATTATAAATAAAGATAAGGAGGATAACATATTTTTTGAAATTTCACTGCCTATGATTTTATAGTGAATTTTTAATCATTTGGATCTAGAATAGTCTTATGATATTTTAATATTTTGAGAAATTTAAAAAAGTGTCCCTCATCTCAATTATAAAAAAGAACCCATTACTTCACATGCTTATACAACATTGATCCATATTTCTCAAAATATCCCTGAAAATTTATTTTATCATCATACTTATCCATGTTCTAGAGGTTTTTTACCTTCCAAAATATCAATCCAACACACCTTAAGAAGAGGTCTAATGGGAGTCCATCGAAGAAGTGGTAATCGTCTTTTCCAGCACTTTCAAGTTTATTTATTATTCTAATTCCTCTTAATGTGTTATAAACATACTAAAATAATAAATCATGTATCATAAATATACTGAGAATTTAATATGGTTATCTTACTACCATATTCCATATCATTTCTCTCCTATGAAAAGGGAAAATATCACCCATGCGTGCGCACGACTTACCGTCTCCATGTAACGATGTAACTCATTTTTCAATAGAACTTTATAAGTATTGTTATAAAAATGGAAATAATGTATATATATAACATAAATAAAACAATAATGATTATTCAAAGGTTAATTATTCTTCACCTATCTTCCATTCCATCCATTAAAAAATTAAAATCGCATTCATGCGTACACACGACCTACTGTCTCCATGAATGGTGTAATTCATTTTTCTATATATTTATTTTATTGAAGATTTTAATTATCTATATATTTAATAATCATAATATTAATATGATGAATAATATTATTTATATGATGAAAGCATAATAAAAGTCCAAGGATTGAAATTATCATACTAAATCATACATTAAAAACAAAGTGAGTACCATGAGAAACAATTATTTTAATAATGAATTGATAATAAATGGGTAGTAAAATATTATAAGTAAGTAATATATGGTATGATATATATTAGTATGGTTTGGTAATTTATTTACAATAAATATATATTTATTATATAGGTTTATCAAATGTATATGAAGGAAGTAGATCATGTGGTAAGGGTTTCTTGTATCACTTTTACTTCCACGAGACACATGTCATATTCGCCACTTATTTATTTTATGTGGTGTATATGCTATCCCTTTGATATATTATATCAGGAATATATTTATAATAATGGTTTTTAATGTTTTATTTGATGTTATTTATTTCATGGGTCTAATTTTTGAAAATAAACCCAAGATGTAAGTGATTATTTCACAATGTCATCGTTATTCAGAATTGTTAATTTTTAACTATTAGCTAATAAATATTTTTCCTCCATGTCCATGTGTTAAAAAATGTTTTCAAAAAAGTTTTTACACTATCCGATTATTCTTTAATGTTATTTTTCCCTTTTTTATCTTTTTACAAATTGTTTTAAATAGGAATCTTTCTATGATTTTCTGAGTAATTTTATTTATGACTTTTCATACAAAATAGTGAATGTAATGCCTTTTTATCTTAAATAGAATGAACAAAATTTTCCACCTTCATGATGAATCAATGATTATAATTATACTTTACAGGTTTACAAGGTTATTCTCAAATAATATTTTTTTTCTTTTGTACTCGGTAAATTTTTCCTTAAATGTAAAATTCAAAGTGAAAAATATATTTTCCTCAAAAATAATTTTAATGATATTTTTATGGTAATTTTATTCATCAATAAAAACAACCCTCTATTTTACCTATTAACCACTAGGTAAATGTTTTATTAATACCATAATTTGATGCATTCAGTCACTTGTGATCCTTGGATATTGAAATTTTCTTTAATATCCATATTCTTGTAGAATGGATATGGGTATTTTTTAATCCTAACAAAATTTATGCATATGATGTTACATTTTGAAAGTATTTGATTGACTGGGAAATTATTGATAAATATCTATTCTTTACTCAATATGGACATTTTATGATAATTAAAATTTTTCATAAATTATATCGATCATTTGATTGATAAGGAACGCACTGGACATGTATTTATGAGTTGGGAACAAAATTATATATCCCCTTGATGCATAGATAGGACTCATGAGACAAATCCATTGGCCCAATAATATGGGTGGTTACTAATAGTTTCAAAATTTCTTGGCATAATTTCCTGACAGTAGAGATATTATGATCTTGGAAATCCTAATACCCAATAGTATGCATTTATTTATTTTAAAATTCATTTGTTATTATAAATTATATTTTCACTATGATATTATAATTGGATGAATTTAATTCCCAAGTTATTAGTTAAATGGAACGTATGTTCCTTTATTTAACATTCTATGCATTTTATTAACATTTTAGTCAATTTATTATTTAAATGGAAGATGTTTATACTTATTTACCTTTCCATATTGAATATTATTTATGGAATATGATTCATTTTATTATTGAATAATGATAGATAATGTTTTACACATACCATTAATGAGCCTTTTATCTCACCCATATCTTATTTTTCTTTTTCCTAGGATACCAGGAAGTGTATTATGATTGATATAAAAGTAGATGATAAAGGGAATATTGGTTCACTAAAAAAATACAATTTCATAATTTATATAATTATATATTCAATTATGTATCAATTTTACGTATACTACTAAACTATTTAGTACTTTGAGATGAAATTAATTATATCTAATGACAATTTAATAAAGTAACAATAGATTTTGGGATACAAGAATTGTTGTATTTATAATTATAGTGATTGTTTATTTATAGTTTCTATTTTTGTGATGGTACTAAGAGTCATCCCATCATGAGAAGAAGATGAAAGATACCTTATATAGGATGGTTCTAGATATGGTTAGGTATCCCTTTTCTCAACCAAAGGTGTGATTCTAAATATCTTCCTTACTTGTCATGGTTAGGTATGTCGTGACGAATATGGAGGGCATACGACCCCCTTACTAGTGGGTTATTCTAGTTAGGGTTAGGTATCCCTCCATTTTCCCTGATTATAATACCCATTTTTTTCATCCTTTCCTTATGAGAACCTTCAACATTGGCCAGAACAATAAAGATAATTCCATTAGAGGAGTGTTACCTTGGAGATTCATACCAAATCCACCGAGCTGGTTATGTGGACAGACCACACCTAATAGTTAAAGTCCTACATTTATCATATCTAAGTTTTATATTATTTTCCCTTTTTATTTGTATTTTTAGATGACTTCATACTAGATTATTTATGTTTGGAGTATTCTTGTGTATCAACTGGGTATGTTTATAGTCACCACAACATGGGTTCTACGTGTAAATGTCATTTCTTATTGAGTTGAAATACTTTTCAAAGATGTACTTGGTCGACCAGTTGTCAGTGTATTTTGGTTGAAATAGACAAACCATATGTGGTTCTAAGAGTTTCATCTTGATCTATTTCCCTTTTTTTGTAGAAATTATTACCTCTTATATAGTGTGTTTGGGATTTTATTGAGCCCTTTTACATTTTCAATACACTTTGGTGTGCTCTAATGTGGGATTAATTGTAGTAAATTAATCTAAAATATTATTTTATTACCATTATACATTATACTAGTGTGTGGAAATGTGTTTGTGTTTAAAGGTAATTCTAAGAAGGCCTCCCATGGTTGATATATGTAAATGTTTTGTTAGTCTCCATCCCCTACCCTATAGGAAGCAGGATTGGGTTGTTACTCTAAGATTATTGAAGTCCAGGGGGTCTAGTGGGATATTTTGTGATGGTTATCTTGAGATTTTTTGTGAAATAAAATAAGATATTTTTTTGATTTTTGATGAAGAAATGTAATAGAGAAAAATCTATTAGTTTGAATAATTAAGATATACTATTTCCAAATATTGATGTGTTTGAAAAATTAAATTTGGAAATACAATTTATATTTTAATTTTATGTAATGTTGAAAATAATAGGTGAAAAAGAATAATTTGTATGGGAGGCTCCATTACTACATTGAAAAAGGAGAACCCACCATTGAACTTGAAATTAGAACACCAATTTATATTAAAGATTAATAATGTTAATGATTACAAGGCCAAAAATAGTTATATACTATAAAAGGTGATCAAATGATAACTACTAGATTATTTTTAGAAAACGTATCAAGATCAATGTGATTACATTTGAAGGATCTACCTAAGACCTTCATGATGGTTAGTGGAAGGAGCTACTCAATGACTATATAAGGATATTGGGAATATTACTAAGGAATAATCTAGTTACACATTATGGGAATGTGGGAATTTTAAGAATGAATGACTCATTATGATGAGCCTTTATTTTTTGATGGATTATTTCATAATAGTTAATATAATCATAGTATGAGACTATGCATGGTGTGTGATGTTCCGTAGGGTCCAGTGTAAATCATAGACTTTAAAACATTTTTTTATTATAGCTAATTTGTGATTGGGAAATCTAACTATTAATGGAATTGTGTAGTATTTTAAATTTAGTATTAACATTGTAATCCTTATATTCTTTCTTTTCATTCACTCACATGAAAATGAGAAATGATGATTAAACTGAGAAGATGTTGATCAAGATATTAAACATTCATAGTGGATGGTTTTAAGGAATTTATTTTTTAAAAGAAAGGGATCTAAGATTCCTCCAACCAATCTCAGTGGTCTCAATAGAATTCAGTAGTTAATGGTAAATTTTTGGATAAGGATTAAAATAATATCCTGATATGTGTAAGTGATGATTTCAAACTGATAAGGGTTTCCCAAGACCCCGAGGATCCATGACATTGTCTTGGTGATTTTTGATTGACTAATGAAAGATTTTCATTCTATATCCATCATTAAGGCTCACTCATTAGATGGTCTAGGAAAAATATAAATGCACGATATGAGATTCTTACATATAGTAACTGTGGTCCTTATATTTGATATAGATGCACATTTATTACCATAATTTCAGCTAGTCTTGAAGAACTCATTAGGGAATCAGCTAATATTGGTCATAGTGTTCCTTCTATAGAGTAACAGATAGTCTGAGTAAATGATTCCAATACTAGAATATATGCTTCAGGATTAGTCCCTTGACTTTAGTGTAGTTTGGGATAAGTACCCAAACTTGTTGGAGATTCATTTCAACAAAAAATTCAAAAGTCAATTTATATGGGACCATTTGAGGCTCTATATTAATGGTCATACATCCCATATATGTGTTGGAATGAGGCGGGTAAGTTATATGTTGTGAGGCCCAGTGTGGTGAAAGAGACCTCAGAGAGGGTGTAGTTAATCTTGAAATGGTTTGTGACCACTCAAAATAAGTAGTGATCGTATGAAGACTTTAGGATATTACATTTAGAGTTTTATATTGGTGACTAGGTTTTCTTAAGAGTGTCTCCTCTTTTAGGTAATTTTCATTTGAAGGAGATTGGGAAACTAGAAAAATGGTTTGATTGACCTGTAGAGATTATTTATTAGGTTCATACATTGGATTTTGTCTAGACCTTCCTCTATGTTATCGAGATATGAATGATATGTTCCACATTTCTCTAATTCGAAGGTACATGCATGATGGTAAGAATGTTATAGAATGTGAGGATATTGAGTTGAATCCAGATGCATCATATGAGGAGTTTATAGTGAATATTATAGACCATATCGAGAAATTAAATTTAATAAACTTAGTACCACGTTTTAGGATGATATTGTAGCATGAATGGATCCAAGAGGAAATACGGGAGTGATAGTTTGATGTTTGAGCTCAGTGGCCTGAATTTATTGAGAATTTTTTCTAGATACACTTATCTAGGATGAAAATTCATTAAAGGGGGATAGTTTTAATGTTCCCAATCATTAAATTACCTTAAAACCCTCTATTATTTATATTTTATAAGTCTGTGATCTAAAAAATTAAAATTTCAATTTAATTCTGACCCTTATGCAGAAAAAATGCTTTGTGTATGGTTAAATAATTTTTCACAATGGATTCATCTGAATAACTAATGTTTTACTTATATTCATAAATGTAACATTCTTTTAATGTTTATATAAGGGTAACCTATACACTATGTAAGGGCATGTTGGATTTTTTAAAAACTATATAAGGGTAATCTCATGTTTTCTTAAGCTATGTAAGGGTAGGTTAATGGAAATACATTACATAAGCGTCATCCTAAAAAAAATTCTCATTTCAGAGTAATAGATACTCTTATAAGGTAAAAATAACTTCATATAAGGGTAACCCATGGTTTCCTATATTCTCATATGGGTAAACCCTATTCATATAAGGGAATATAGGGTGTAAGTAGGGTGGATGGAAGTTCTAAAGGCTGTATAAGGGTAAAACTGGAGATATATAAGGAATGTTTAAATTTTTACACATTTTAATGGTAAAAATTGTTAACCTCATGAAAAATTTAGGATTTGTATAAGGGTAAAACCTTTTTACCCTTAAGTTGTACCCTTTTCAAGAAAAATATCTCAAGGGCCTTGTTTTTGAATATTAATTTCCCCAAGTCACACGTGTAACTCATTTTGATGATTTTTAATACAAAAAATCCTAAGAATTAATTCTTCGAATCATTGAAATTCATGACACTTATTTATTGAATCATTTAAACACGCTTCTATTAAGGAATGATTAAAAGTAAAAATAAAAGATGAATTTAGTTTGAAGTTCTTAATGTTTCAGACCATTAAGCAGTTTCAATTCTTGAAAATATTTGAACCCTTACTAAAATATTATTTTTGACATACAATTGATTCCATGAATCCCAATGATACGTTAGGAAAGATCATTATTTTCTCTTGATGAAATTAGAGTCTTTATTTTAGTTTCCAAGAATGAAAGATTTATCTCTCTCTCTCTTTATATATTTCTTTCAAACTTTTAAGGAAATAATTTCAACCTATCCATTCATGATATAATTTTTAATTGAGATATTTTAAGATATATATAATTTTGTAAATAGTTTTTTAAAATGATAATAAGCTAGTATAATTGAGGAATGATAATAAATAAATACCACATGCTAATCTCAGATTACTCTAGAGAGATATAATATTATCACATGTTGTTTTGTAATTATTCTTTGTTGAAGAAATTGACCGCACATACATTGGGAAAATATGATAATTTGGGAATTATCTAGGAGATATAAAATATTATCACATGTGATTTTTGGAAATAAAATAGTTGTAACTAGTTCTAGGAATATTTAGAGACAAATTGGTGCCAAATATTACTTGAATGTGTTTTGGGTAATGATTCCTCGATAAAACTTATTGTTATTGTTAACAACATTGAGGTTGTAAGTTAATTACCATTTTTTTCTCATATACAGATATTTAACATAGTATAAATCCTGTGTTTTCATATCTTAATAACTATGCCATATTGTGATCACATGTGGGTGTGTGTGTGTATCCCATGAGACCTATTTATGAGTCTTGATACCATGAGTGTTGTCGTAGCTTATTTTTATGTTTTTTATGATGATCATATATATATATGTGTGTTACAACTTAATTCTCATGATTATATAATTTACTATTAATGTCTACAATGTTATTCATGTTACCTTTCCATTAGAGGAATCATTATTGGTTCTCATAATAGGTGGACCTACATGACGCGATTGTCCCGTATATTTACTGTGTTCTTGAATTGCAATGATGGGGGTGGTGGATCTAAGCATTTTTTGGAGATATAATGATACCAAGAAACATCATCTTGAGAATTTAATCAATACCTATATGCCATATATCTAGTTTCTTGATTCCATGTGACTTGAAAGTATCTCACTTGATTCCAAGTGATTTGTGGTTAGTATGCTTGATTCCTAGTGAGTTGTGAGTAGCACACTTGATCCCTTATGTATTTCAAGAATCATGTAATACTTTAGGGATATGTAATGTCTAGTTTCATGTATTCTTGATTCCATGAGTTTATCAAGAAAACAACTCACAAGAATATGGTTAGTTTTCTTAAATCCAACATATCGTCATTATTATTCTTTCATGGACTTGAAGAAGGAAAAATAAGGGGTTTTGGTTTTTTGGTTAGTTCACAACCTCTCAATACATGATTGGTTGTCTGATATGTATATTTGTGAATTTATTATTATCAGGGAATAATCGTATTGTGCATACACACATGTGTTAAGAACGCATTGGTGGTGTATTATTGGGTTTTATTACTCACACTGATTAGGGGAATCCCAATTCTCATGTAGACTTCATGTTTTGGGATTCGATTAAGGTAAGGGGACCAGTTGATGAGGGACATGTATAGGAGAATGAATCTAGTAGTGGATTAGGATAGAATCTAGAGGAATTTTCAATTTTTATTTTTTATTTAACCATGTGCATTAAAATCTGTTTAGGATAGCCACATATCTAGCACTTTTAATTCTTGTATAACTAATATTTCTTTTATAAAGTTACCCCATATTTTCTCTGATTTTTGTATCAAATATATATTATATTATTTTAATATTTTTCAAACTATTAATATTGTAAGTATTTTCTCTCCACTGACGGACTAAGACCCTCACTGACTATCGAAAACCTTTTTTTAAGGGGATACATACATTAGGTCATGTGACACTTTAGTTCAGGCTTGGAAGTTTAATCTATGAAGTTACAAAATTTTATTATAGAATTGTTTTTTTATTTTTGGGACTAACTTGAAAATGTTAGAAAGGAGATAGTTGTTTGGGACTCAGGTAGGGGAGATTTATTATGCCTAGCTTACAACTTTGTAATAAAGCTCCGAGTTACCATTTATGAGATTGTTGTTATAGTTTTATGAGATTTTTTGGAGCATTAATATATCATGAATATGAACATAGGATCACATACCATATATATAATTATTATTGGGATGCATATTAGTTCTTTAATTTAATTCAATGAATTATGTTGTTTATTTGGAATAGAATTATATTTTTTGTGTGGTATATCCATTTCAATGTTATTATGATAGATCTATACTATCATTAATAAGTAGATCCTAATCATTATATAGTGTTTATATAATTTTAATTGTTAATAACTTGCTGGGATGGAGGAATAGGATAATGGTAAGAGGGAATTACCATAACTTGTAGTTAGAATCATAGGAGAACCTTTGTGTGACCCCACAAGTAGATTAAGATTTTTTCGTAATGGAATCTAGTTTTTCAATGAGACTCCTTCACAATATAGAATATTTATCCTCAATTTTTTTATGGGAATTCATTTAATGAGGGGGTATAATTCTCTCTCAAGGGATGGTGTTTATTCTATATACTTGGGATAATTAAGAGCATACAACCAAGCATGTTGTAATACACACTATGGGGATTAGGTATCTATGATACTGAAACCAAAAGACTTGAACATAGTTCTTATCAAATTAATAGGTGTTCATAACTATAGTCAAATAATTCGTGAATTTAAACTGCAACATCTGTAGTCCTTCTATAACACCGAATTCCATTAGGTTGATGAGGAATTTACTGAATTCATTGTGGAAATCTTTGAACTAGTAGAGAATATGAAGGATCAGATTGTTATGATGATATGGAGATCATGTTGGGTGTGAAAACCATTTTTACACCCCTATATCATATGGTTCATGTTGATTTGAATGTTCTAAAGTTTATGATTGAGGATATTAAGATCAATGGATTTATCAGGCCGAGTACTTTGCCATGGGCTCCTCTTATCTTGTTCACCAAGAAGATGGATGGTATTGTTCGACTATGTACTGATTAACAGAAGTTTAACTAGGTTATGGTTAAGAACATTTGTCCTTTTCCCCAGATAAATTATAGTGATTTTAGTGTTCCTCTATGATTTTTCTTTGATAAAAATACCACCAATTACAAGTTAGAGAGGGGAACATCTTAAAGATGTCATTTTAGAGAAGGTATATATAGTATGAGCATCTGGTAATATAATTTGGTTTGACTAATGCTCTGGTAGTGTTCATGGATCTCATGAACATGTTCATCCTGCCATATTTGGACCGATTCATTATGGGTTTCATTAACAAAATCCCAATATACTCATCAGCACTAGAGAAACATGCCATACATCATTGGATAGTCCTCAGCAAGCTTCAAAACATCATATTTTTTATATTTTGTTCAGTTGTACCTTCTAGATGATGTATTTTTAGTTCATGGGATGTGTGGTGTCTGATATAGGTATATCTATTACCTTAGGCAAATTGGAGGTAGTGATGTCCTAGACACATCACCCAAATGTGTTGGAGATCAATATCTTATTGGGTTTAGTGGGATACTATCAATGTTTTATCCAAGACCTTTTTTTTCAATCAGCTCCCCTGATTGTGCTGATGAAGAATGTAGTAAATTTACAGTGGTTAGACCAGTGTGAGTATGAATTTACTAAAATTAATATGTGGTTGAATATATATCAAGTGATGATACTCCCTGAGCTAGGATCAAATATTTCATGTGTTATGATAAATCAAGCATTGGTTTGGGATCATTGATGAATCAATGGGAGGGTTTAGTAACTTATTGGTCACATTAGTAATGAACAAATGAGTGTAACTTCCGTACTCATTATTTAGAGTTTATAGATGTGGTTCATGATCCAATGTTGTGGTGACACTATCTATTTGAAGAGAGGGTTTTTCTAATACACTAACCACAAGATCATTTGTTATATCTTTACATAGTTAGAATATAATCTAGTGAAGAGGCAATGGATTGAATACCAATAAACCTTTGAAATTGAGATGGATTATGAATCTAGGAAGGATAAAAATTTATCAGATGTTGTTAGTCATAAGATATATGGTGAGTATGATCTTGGTAAATGTCCATTTAAGGGAATATAGAACCTGATTAGCTTGTAGTATGAGTTGAGGATGGTTGCTTCTAAGGATCAAGGATCGATGAATCATTCTCCAAAAATAGTAACAACTTATCTAGTAGACTAGGTAAAGGATAGGTAGGAGACTAACTAAGAGTGTGGTGTGATTTTGGAACAACTAGCTAGAGGTCATCTGATACCCAGGTGGTAGATGGAAGATGATGATGTGGTCATGATACATGGGAGAGTATTAGTCCCCAATTCCATCCAGGAAGAGATGATAAGAGACTTCTATACTTCCATGTGGGTCATTTATCTTTGTGAAAAAATGATATATCATTACACTAGTTGATAGTTTGGGTGGGACCTATGGAGGGGATAATACATTTATATAGGGTAACTAAGGTGCATGTGGGGTCCTATTTTTTACATTGGTAATAGAGGAGGATACCAGAAGGATGTATGGTGGAATTTTATGGGATGTGATGTAAAGTCCACAATGTGGATGATGCAATCTATGGGGTAAGGGTGAATGTAACACCATTGAATTTTAAGGGTTTTGAATGCTAAATGTTATTACCCATGTCAATATAGTGAATATTTCTTTTTTTAGATCCTAATTGATTAGAACTACATAGTTAAAAAGGTTTTTCTTAGAGTAGTGATTAGGATGGGGGGCATAATATGAAGATTATTAGGGTGTGTGTGAGTAAGGAATAATACAATTGAAAGAACATGTACTAGCTTGTGGGGACAATCATTAATCTGATGTCTTATTTAGGTATGTGGGTGGCCCCATGGAGGTGACAAAACCTATATACATGGAACATGGGAGCCTATAAGGAATATATATTAAACGGATGTTGTCTAGTCTCAAATCTATAATAGGTTCTATTTTTTAGAAACTGATGGGTTCAAAGGGGATACCTTGGTGTTGTTGCTACTAAAAAATTGACCTTTCATAGTGCTAGAAAAGGTGTTGATTATAGCTAAAAAATCGTTGATAATTGATGTGCAGTTAAAAGGTTGAAACTTTTTTCAGCGCCCAGAAAGCACTGCTAAAGGCCAACATTAAAAGTGCTAAAAAAGAACTATTAAAAGGATCCTTTAACAATGCTATTTTTTCACTGTTAAAGGCCCCCTTTAATAGTGCTTTTTTAGTGTTGTTAAATGGGTCCTTTAGCAGCACTTTTTTAGCACTGATAAATGCCCAGCGCTAAAGGGTATAAATTTTTTCCCATGGCCCAACCACCCCCCTTTATCAGAACTTCGACCCACCCACCCCTTTATTAGCTTTTCCCACACCCCCTTATCAGTTCTTTAGATAATCCCAACCTCCTACATGTGCCCCTACCTCTAGTGAGTTTCGAACCCTAGACCTTCAAGTTATACACCAGTGATTTTACCCCTCCTCTAAAATTTTTGGTTTCAGATTTTATGATATTTCTATATATCTATATATATTTCATCATATCCTTTATCCATATATTTATATATATGCTAATATATTAATGAATATATTATATATGTAAATTTCTTCAATTATTTATTTATAAAATTAATTTTTTTTGTGAATATATAAAAAATAAGTTTATATTGTTATATATATGATTATAAATAAAATTAGATTATGAAAAAACAAAAAATTTAAAAGTCATAATATAATTATGAATAAAATCCCTGGGAATAAATCCAATTCGCACTTGAAAAGTGAAAAAATACCCCAATAAATGAGGCATTAAATCCATCAAAATATAAAAAATGGGTAGCCTGAATAAAAAATCTATTTTTGATACATTAGGGTCCATTTTTATCTAAGAAAAAATGACATAGGGTTTAACCTTAGTCACTACAACATTGATATCATCACAAGCTTCGATTTGATATATGGTAGAGCCCAAAAAGACGTCCGGATCAAAATTTATGGCCGTTTGAAGTTTGAGTTATGTTTTCAACTTACATTAGATATTTTAATATTTTTTTTATTTTTTTATTATTAAAATTTATATTAAATGACTATTACATGGTAATAATAAGAAAATTATTAATTAAAAATATTATTTTATTTATTTTCTAATACATTTTCATTAAATATCTTATATATTAAATGTAAATTCCTATTTACATTTTCTAAAACATATTTCAAACAATATATATTATATTTATATCATTATAAATATATTAATATATTAGTATATATTTTTTAATGAAATATAACTTTTTTGATGTATACTTTTATCAGCACTTTTTTACAAGTGCTGATAAAAGACCTCATTTATCAGTGCTTATGAAAAATCAATGATAATGGTCCTCCTTTAACAACGCTTTTTTTAGTGCTGACAAAGGGGGTCTTTAACAACATTTTTAGCTAGCGCTATTAAATCCGTAGCGTTGTATAAACCCAATTTTGTAGTAGTGTGTAGTAGAATGAGAGTGTTTTGATGGGATTTTTATATTTTTGAGTTGTATCTAATTTGTATAAATTATGCTCAGTATTACTATTCATGCATCATAAATAGAAGAATAATTATATTATATAGGGGGAAATTATCATATAATTTAGAAATATATATTACATAATATTTTCCCCAAAAGCAATAAAATTATATGTAATAAATTATATGATATATTATATTTCAGCAAAGGGGAAAACCTTTCATGGAGAATAATATATACAATATGAATGATATATATTATGTGTCAAATTTTACCTAACTCATATATCTTACATGATAAAAAATATGTTATTTATTAAATTCAACGATCATATATTTTAATTGATGAAATTATTTTACATTTGGATATTTTTCTATATGAAAATATCTTACACATGGAAAAATATAATACGTATTTAATTTATTCTATGGAAAATATCTTATGCATATAAATATATTAAATATGGATTTTATTCTATAGAAAAATTTCACTAAGGAAAATATGTTACATGTAATGAATTAAAATATGTATGGATTATAAAATGTTACTTAAGGGTTTTCCTTAGGGAAATTATACATTTTCAAAATATATCATGTGTTACCTAAAATAATACATGTGGATTAACATTGCAATATATTGGGTTTTTAGTAAAGGAAAACTCCTCACTTGATGGAAAATGTTACATGTGGGATATAAAATTTGAAGCATATAACGTTTTCTTCGTGACATGTATGTTACGTATTGGAAATATTTTATGTAATTAATTTTTTTCTAAGGAATATATGGTATGTGCAGAAAATATATTTTGTTTCATATATTATATTAATAAAATATGCCACGTGTCACATTTTAACAAAGGAAAATATAATACTAAATAAATATACAATGAATTAAATATATAGAAATGGTATATATATTATATATGAAGTAAATATTTTATACATGAGTTAAAGATGTTATGTATTGGTTTTTCCACAAAGCATGAAACCATAACTATTGAAAATTGGTTTATAATACCCCTGATAGATATTCCTAGTATAGAACCACTAAAAACTCATGAAAACATCATATAATATTTATTAAATAGGTGTTTTTGTGTTTCTTTGTGTTCAAGATAATTCTCAAAGGGTTTGGGATGTGATCGAGGGCATGTTTCTTTGGGGATGTTGTTCCATCAAATTGTATGTGGAAAACCACTAGGGGTGTCACCCTGATGGGCTCACTGGCTAGTCGGTGTGACCTCAACATGGTGTTTTTAAAATAGGGAAAGAAATATTTTACCCTCTTAAATCCCATTCATTTTATCAGATTATTTTTTCCCATTAGGCTAGAATTGACACCCTCCCCATTGGGCACTCCTTCCTCCTCCTAGGTCTATGCAAGATCTCCCCTATTTTTGGTATTTTTGAGTTCCCATTTTCATTGATTGAAATATATGGGTTAGTATATCACTAATATTTCCTATTTTAAAATTTTTAATTACTTACATATTAGTTATTTATATTAAATCATATAAACTCTATTTTCAGGTTTTTGACCAGTTTCGCTATAATTTCTATTTTATATCAAATAGAAGGCTGATACCAGATGAGTGGGACCCTCTAGAGGTAAGTGAAGTTTTCACATTATTAACCCATAGTACTATCTATTTTTATATATATTTGGGTAGTGTTTCCATGTTATATTCTTCTTACATTGGTCTAATTTTAATTAAAATTTTAAATGGAGGTTTTTCGTATTAGAATATCTCTTTAAATACACCTTAGACTCAAAATAATATGTGATACCAACTGATGAACTATAATATTTATTGAAATATAAATTGAATAATGTCTGGGTGAATATTTCATTATAAAATTAATTTCCTAAGAATAAAGGATTGGCACATAGTTGAGCATCGATTCTATAATGTCTTGGAATAATTAAATGGTTAACTATGTAAATTGTTTGGACATGAAATTATGATTTGAATAAATGGTATTGAAATTTAATTTCATAACCATCCATAATTATGGATGAAATTAAATAACAGTTTAGAGGTTATGAAATGGGAAACATAGAATGATGAATAAATGCATGGGAATTAGTTGGTAATGAATATACCTTGGAAAATATTAAAATATAAAATGTTAAGTTTTAATGTGGCACTGGCATCTTAAAAACAAATGATAATTCCCAACTTATAAATTTTATCCGATGGTTTTAAATCATAATTTATGAATGAGAATCAGAAGTGTATCCTTTGAATAATTCCTAAGCTGGTTTATAAATTTTTAATGTTGTTTGGACTATATATAGATATTGACCTTGTTAAAATTTATTCTATTCATTGTTTCAGATGGAAATGGTTAATAGTTGTAACTTTTGGAATGTGTTATGGACTTATTTATTCTATTTATTCTATTTACATGTTTGGATATTGGGGATAATTTTTACCAAGGGTGGGTGCCTGTATTTTTTTATTATTGGATAAACCTACGGTAAATTTGACCTTTGGAGGGATTCTAGGGCCCTAGGGATGTATATTTACCCCTTGTCACTAGTTTGGATATAGATTGGTATATTACCCATGAGGTGATATGGGTTGGAACATTCTTCAATACATGTTATGAGACATTCTAACACATACCAAAGTAGGTATTTACCATTCTCAAGAGACATCATATGACCTTGGTTCAATATTTTGTTCTTCTTCTAATTTAACAAGATTAAATTTTTGTATTTGAAATTATTTATCTTTTGAACTACTGCATGTACTTGTTTAGTGAACTAGTTATTTTATGTAAATTTTAGGTGATGGAATACAAAGTTATACTCACACCTTGATCATCCTATCAATGGGTAACCAAGAAGTCACTTTTTTTCATCTTACAGGATTGAAATTCGGAATAGCCAAACATTTGTGGTTTTTTCATCCTGGGATAAGTGGAGTTATATGATGGGATCAGGATAGTAATTGAGACTATTTGGGTAAATTTTGGTATGAATTTTATCTATTTTATCCCCAATATGTACATGATCCATGCTAGGGGATTAGTTGAGCGATGTAAGATTTTCCATTAATCACATATTGTGGTTCTATATTATTTATTAATTTATTGGATCATAATGATATTGGGATGTTATAATGTATGGCTATTTATGTTTAGCTATATTAATTATATTATTATAACTCTAACCAGAGTGAATAGTCTCCCTAAACTGTCCCTTCACACCCTCGCTGCTAGTCGAGTGCCTCTGGTGTATGGGGAGGTCTGTCTGAGGTCAATAGAGACTACCCGTTTTGGAACTGATCAGTAGGATAAGGTAGATATATGTTACAAAGTTATATCATTACCTATATTTTATTTTATTTCATTACTATGGATATGGAAGATCGAATTCTATGAATGAGTTGGGGCTTGGTAAGGATCTTATTCCGAAGAGTATTTAACCCATGTATGGGGGGAAATCTGAGTTTTTAGGGACAAGGTTTTTGTTCATGAGGTTCATCTCATTCAGTTTTTTACTTCACCTATAGTGACCCACATTATGTTTAATATGATTTAAGTGGTTATTATTAAAGGGTATCTTACTCTCATGCTGATATGATAAGATAGAGAATGTGTATGTTATGCATAATTTTAGGCATATAGTTTTTCACATGGTAGGAATCATGATAGAGGCATATAATGTACATGTTATTGATATACTGACCATGTTTTATATCTATTGGTGACACATCAGTTTATGATTTGTAATTTCTCTACGATTATAATTGTAAGATATATATATATTCATATGATTTATGTTTGCTGTTAGTGAAAAAGAGGATGTCCATTTAATCTGTCAATACCATGTTACATGTGTTTTCCCATATAAGACATTGGTGTAAATCTACTTGGACAATTCCCTAATTGATTTCATGAAATATGGGAAGATATATAAGGGTAGAAAAAATATGGTCTTGGTTAAATAATATTCTATTAAGACACCTATAATGAGTTTTCCGTCATGGAATTTTAATTAAATCTTATCTCACCAAGTCATGGAGCATAAAATTATTATGATTAAATCATATGGCCTAATAAATAATGAAAGGTTTTTGTGTGAACTTTTACATGATAAAAAAATCCCTAAAGATAATCCCTTGAAAAAAAATAAATCATAATGGGATATTAAAGTATTTAAATGTGGTATCTATCTTAAAAATACTTATGGTATTTACTTATTGAAAAAATGGGTATAACGAAATTTGATAGCATGATAAACAAATATAATGTTGTAATTGAATCATTATTTGTAAATTTGTAATAAAGGAATAAATATAGTAGACCTACGGAAGTAATGGTTTCCCTTAAAAAACATAGAGGTGTAAATATTTTATGTTTTGATATATATACTTGACTAAGTGGTAGGGATAATAGGAGGACACATTTTGTGACATGGTATATGTGATCATAATCATTTTATGGGTGGTTGGTCTATTGAGAGTAGTTGTTTCCTAATGCGGGTCATAGTTGTGTGTGTTCTGAGTTAGGGAATCTGATCTTGAGACTAGAGTGACATCCCATTCTTTGGAACTATAGTGCTATTTATTGTATTTCATAACATGGAGTTCATTTTTTAACCCTAGTTGTATTAGTTATACTTAGAGTCTATGTTGTCCCATAGTATCTAAAGTTAGTTTTAGTGTGCTTGTTTCTATTTGACATTGAGATGAGACCTTGGGTTTTTTCATAATCCTTTACGTATGTGAGTTATAGCCCTCAGTTAGGTGAGGGGGACTTCTGTTTTTCAATGTGAATCGATGGTTAGTGTTTCATATTATGATATTAAAGGTAGTTATGAGTTGTTTTGGAATCATCTTAATGATACGAGTAGGCAGGTTATGATACAAATAGTGTGGATTAGGTATGTTAGGTGCCTTAGTTTCTATATATAAGAACATTTGTACTACTACTTCAGTTTTAATGTTTTTTAAGGAGTAAAGGATCACACATAAGCCTATCCCTGTCATTCCCTGCTATAGTTTCATTTATGATGGTTTATGGTGATCTTGGATGAATATATAGAAGGTCAGTGAATGCGGCTTAATATCTTCTTTGTGACCAATGTATGAAAAGTTCTTGGGGTTGAGGACAAGCCTTGTGGAAACCTTTTTCCCCATATTTTAGAGCATCAAAAGTGATATATCATTTTTAATGTTGTTTTGATTGATTGGAGAGGTTAGAAAAGCACATGTACATATCAATTCTAATGTTCCTGTAAACATTGTGACAACATGGTTGTTTTCTTATGGCTTTTAAATGACACTAGTTGACAGGTGATCATTTTATTAACCATAGAATGGTTTAGAATCTTTGGGATAGATTCTAACTTAAGAGAATGACTTAGAAGATAAGAGTGTTCGGTTCTTAATGTGTATATTCATGGAATCACTGATTTAAAAAACCATATACCCTAGAATAGGGTCCACTAATGGTCACAGTAGGTGGCGTGACACATGCGTTTTGATAGAAATAGGTTATTTGTTGGTGGTCACACATTTTTTTCTGACTGAATTACTATGTTTCAAGTTAAACATTATGAGATTTAAAATATAATAAATTATTGATTATTTGTCTATTATAGAGATATTGTGACTATAAAATCAATACTACTTGGAAAGATTTAGGGTCCTTAGGGAGTTTCTTTTTATGGTTCTTCTCAAAGAGAGGATACCCAATGAAATTAATGACCACTTACAAGAATGAAAAATTGAGGCTTGCAATAAGAGTTGAGATGCATTGATGGAGTGTGTGACTCTTTTAGTTGATTGAAGTATCAAATAATTCCTTGGAGATATTTATTGCGAGTAAGGAATGGGTTTTATTCGATGTATAATGATAAAATGTAATGTGTGTTGAATAGACTTGCCAAGCCTTTGTGATGGGTAATGGGAAAGATGAGGTCTGAGGAAATTGTAATTTCAAACTAGTGATGTGATGATAAAGACACCCTATGTGGAAAAGTGTCTTATCTGTCCCTGATGAATGAACCTCATGTAGGTAGGGTCATGGTTGTGGCTAGTTGTTTGGTAGATTTTTTTAAGAAATTGAAATCCTTGAGAAGATAAAATTCTATTAGATTCTAGTGATGGAGTTGTTAAGGACTAAGTGTGACTTGGTTTGGAGGTTCTTTTGAGATTTTGGTAAAGTCATCATCTGTTTTTCATGGGTTGAATATACATCCATGTTGTAAAAAAAGTTGGATGATGATATTGGTGTCATTGTATATACAATCATGGGTTACTAGAATGGTTAAAGAAGCATGATTGGGTTTTTTGTATCATGTCATATGGAGATGAGTGTTTTAGAATAAGTCATCATTTTATGTTTTTAATATCACGTTTTCACTCATAAGAGGATATAGAAACCTTGAAAATTATTTTTTAGTCTGTGTTTTAGGTGGAACTCCCAAGGTAAATCGGTTGGGTTGGGCCATGTATTCAGTTGGTGACTCTTTAAATATGTCAGAAGTTTAGGGTGAGTGGTGTACCTATGTTTAGATTTTTTTCATAAATATCAAGGTATAATGTGTAATTTACTTGACCTAGAAACCATTAAACGGTTCCCCGAGTTTTGTCACCACACGACGTCAATCATGAACCCTTCTACTCTAGAGCTTTCCAAGTAGTAGTAAGGGTCTAATAAGTCACATTGAGAGACTAGAACCTATTTACAAGAGTAATCCCCAATAGATAACATATGAAATAAAGGGAATAATAATAAAATAAATATGAATATTTAATTAAAATAATTTATTAAACAGAGTAAAAACCAAAACAAATGAAAAATATGACATCCGATGCTAACAACGTCACAAGTGGAGGGAAAACCAAAATAGATATGAACAAATGAATCCAAAAATAGGTCCCGAATCAATGATATATCCTCATCTAATCACATCATAAGCATAACTCAACTCCCTAGAATAGGGCCTTTGGCCTTTTCCTGGACTACTACCAAGAAATATGATTATGTACCCAATGAAAACCTGATCAGGGTGTGAGTAAAAATAAGTAATCCACCACCAACGGTGTATACAAAATATCTAGTCTAGATAGATAGTGAAAAAAAATAATAAATAAATTTAAATGTAAAAAAAGACAACTCAGGTTCCATTAGTTAATGACAAACACTTTAACCATTTTCATATTCCATTTCATCACTTATACTATCTTCATTACAAAATTCACCTTCATCATGTGTTCCATGGATTTGGAACCAAATCAATTACACTGCCGACTATTCCAGCCAATTAATATGAATAAAAGAGTAAATTAGATTCTTTATCCCTTAGGTATAAACATATATCTATAAATACAATACATGTACCTAGAAACCATGGTCCATATAGTCTCATCAAATGCAACTATTATGGGTATAGAGCCTCGATCCCCTTCCCTAACTCGTTTATTGAGGGTGGGGTTTAGAGCCAAAGTCTAACTCAAACCGTATGCATAGATCTTCAAGTACAACACCATAAAACATCCAATAAATATGCACATTCTTATTTATCCATTTACCACACATTCAATATCACTAACCATATATAATCAATACACATAACATTAACATTTCATTTAACACATAAATCATCCTTATGC
This sequence comes from Viscum album, assembly GCA_963277665.1. NCBI lineage: Eukaryota > Viridiplantae > Streptophyta > Magnoliopsida > Santalales > Viscaceae > Viscum > Viscum album. Next base: position 1,044,158,702 of record OY728140.1, on the reverse strand, counting down.
CTCAACCCATTGACACATTTACTATTTAATTAGCTTATACCATATAACCCACTTCCCTTTACCATACCATAACTTATTAATAATATTAAAAAAATTTGCATACATTATCCCAATAATCATTTTCAAAAAATTATATGCATTGATCAAAATATGCATTTTTGTTATAATTCTATAATCCATTTGACACATTTACATTAATACATTTAACCCATTTTCACATCACTCTAAAACATAACATATTTCATTTCTAATAACTTGAAGAAACCATGATTAATTCCATTTATAATCCAAACTATAATGTGAATACTTATATAATGGTCTCTTCTTTATTACTAACCAATTTCATGATTAACTCAATGGTTTTACTTTTTTGGAGATTTTGGCGTAGCCCATGGTTGACCCTATGTCATTCAAGTCAAACTCAATGCATCCGAAGGAGATCATGTGGAGTTCAATTCACCATTATACCAAAACATTTACCAAATATTTCTAAAGGCCTCAAATGAAAAATAAGAGGGAAGAAAATCACAACCACATATACAAAAATCTATAACAAAACTATACTATATAACTTATAGACTGCCTACCTAAAATTTTAAGACAACCACATGCTTAAACTTGGCCTTAGATCTGGATTCAATAACTTCTTAAGGTACAAACCTAAGATCCACTAGAAAAAATGGGTTTTATGTCATTGAGATAAGAAGAACGAAACTAAAATCCCTAATATAAAAGAGGTAATAAAGAGGAGTGTTAGACATATAAAAATCTTTGATCCAAACCCATCAAGATCCAAATAGAATAGAATCAAAGGAGAAATGGCCATTGGAATCTTTTGTCAAAATGGATTTTTACTAGGGTTTAGAGGAGAATAAAAGAGGAATAAATCGGGTGAAGAACTTAAAATCCCAAGAGGGATGTTTGGTATTTTTCTCTTTTGAATGGGATGCAAAGTTTGGCCGCACAATTTTCCAAACTATGCACTAACTGTACGCTAATCTCTATCCAAGAGAGGTGAAGTTGCATGATTACCTGGGGGACTACATAGTTTAAAAAATCGTGTATCAATCGTACTGAATGCCACTATTTAAGTCTACATGGTTTTGATTTCCCTTTTGCATGGTTTTCCCTAACCATGCACCCCTTCATCTAACTAGCACAGTTTGGGGGCATAGTTTACTCTAAATGTTAACCAACCATGTAACATGTAGTAGATGAACATTTTACCCTTTCTTATATGTCTAGAACCTCAGAACACCCCCTAGATTCCTCACACACTTAGTAAATTTTCTATTACCCAAAATTAATATTTGTAAAGAAAATGATAAACAAGAACATACATCCATAATGTATGGGATCTTACAACCTCCCCACCTTATAATGGGTCATCCTCAAGAAAAACTTCCAAACATCGAAAATATTCTAAGGAAAAAAGATCTTACCATAGAGCCTGTATATCCATATCAATTTACCATGTTTCTTCTTGAACATTACCATGCTTCCACAAAAATTGATCCCATGGCACAATCATTCCTCATAAGACATTGTATCTATTGTCCACTATATGAACCTGATGGTTTATAAAAAATGTATCAACATCAATTTCAACATCATCAACATAAATCACAAGATATGGGTCAGGGTGGTACTCCTGAAGTTGTGAAACATGAAAAAATTGTGCATCCCACTATATCACTATGGAAGAGACAATCAATACACCACCAGTCCAATCTTCTCCATAATATCGAATGGACCCATGTACCTGGGGGCCAACGTAACTTGTTTTCGAACCTGATAGTTACCCAACCTTGGTGGCACTAGAAGGAAAAAATGACCACTCACCCCAAACTCAATAGGTTAACAATTCTTATCCAAAGATGAATTTTTTCTATTCTAATCCATTTACATTAACATACATATCGACTAAACCTGTTCTGAAATATTCTATATGAGAATTAATACCAACAACTCTGATTCCTCAGCATCCATCCAATATAATAGAGATTGACACAGTAAAACATAGGGAGCCTCATATGGTTACATAAAAATTGTATCACAGAAACTATTGTTGTAGGAAAACTCAAAAAGCAAAAAATTCATTTCCCATAATCCACCAAAATCTAGGATATTATCCCACAACATTCCTTTAGTACCTTAATGGTACTCTCTGACTACCCATCCATATGTGTGTGGAAATTTGTACTAAAAAACCTTTGTAAAAAGTGTTTTCAGTAATCGCTAACAAAAGTGAAAAGTAAAATGTGGATCATGATCCAAAACAACGGTTTTTAGCACCTCATGCAATAGTACTATCTTCCAAATGTACAGTTCACCCAACTGATACATGGTGTAATTCTATCGAATTGAAAAGTAGTGATCCACCTTCGTCAACTTAACTACAACTACCCAGATAACATCATTCTTACGAGGTTTCCTCGGAAGACCCACTAAGAAATCCATCATCACATCATCCTATTTCAATTATGGAATAGGTAATGGCTACAACAAAACACCTGGTTGCTGAAGTTTATCCTTCACCTGTTTACAGGTAATGCATCATTCAATAAAACCTAAAAGATCTTTCTTTATCCTCGGCCACTAATACTTCCAAGAACATCATGATAAATTTTTCTCAATCCAGGATGCATTGTACACTTTGATGCATGAAACTCACACATCAAAGTGGGTTTCATGCATCAAAGTGGAAAGCATCAGCGACCAGGTGGGTTTGAGATACAAATACCAATTTTCAGAGCTTGGGAAGGAGGTAGAATCACTAGGATTTTCTCTTGAACAATCCCAAGATGAACTTTAACATGTTAATCATGAACAAAATATCTTATGGGAGAAGTTCAAGTTGAGAGAAATCACCACTCGGATGAAGTTATCTAAGCCTCCCCAAGAGTCTATCACCATTGTATACATTTACCTTAGGTCATATACTAGAGTTATAAGGGGTTATGTAACGAGGAATTTGTCAGATCCCGACCTAGATCACCACTAAGATGGTGGATTTAATGGTCTCAACATGGACTCATGTTCACCTCCACATATGCTCAAGGCTTTCGAATAGCAGTGAGGGTATTAGAAGCTGATAGTGGGGAGACTATACCCTCTTATTTGAGTTGAGCAGTGGTATAATAGGTTAACTAAAAATAAACCATAGAAGTAGTATGTAGCAATGACAAAGAGAAAAATATTAATATATTCAATTTAATAAAAGTGGTTAGTGATAGTTTATACAATAGATGAATGCATGGCATTGTAATGGTACATGACACAAATCAGTAAATAGTACAACATGTTTTTCAATATAATAAAATATTGGAATCATGTAAATAAAAGAACTAAAATCACAAAGGTGATCTCCATGAGCATCCTGAGCTCCATCTTAGTCCTTTTCTCATAAATTCTATGTACAAGCAAACAACAACAAAAACAAAAGGTCCAAGGTCCTTTGAATAAAAACGTCTACTCGGGAACCCAGTGAAATGGAAGCCCAAGTAGGGTGTGAGATATAAATCTAAGTAGGATGGAAAAACTATTGTCTATCCCAATCCCAATAATGTGTTATAAATTAATCATTGTGGAGGCATGAATTAATAAAGTAAGAAATACAATGTTACTAATTACCCAAGTACCTTCTTCTGCCCCTCTCTAATTTCTAAACATGCCACCAGTTCATTAATTATGTAATTATCATTTTATGTTAATAGGTCAAGTGTGGCATATCCATCACTGACATCACATCATGATAGTTTAAATAGTGAAAGTTCTATTATGTAACAAGGAAACCTATAATGATATTTGATAAATAAGTTCCATAGTAATTACAAAGGTAACATAGACATCAAGGTTCACCAATTCAATAATAATTGTATCCTGGAATTGGTGTTGCAAGTGTAATCACTACTAGAAACTAAGGCTTTACCAACAGTTTCAAATAGTTAGTAAAGGATGCTAAACTGTTGGTAAGTAAGGCATTGGGATGGCCCATTAACAACAGTTTTAGTATAACCTTTAGAAAAGGTAGTGTAATAAGAGTATTCCCAACGGTTTTTAAAATTGTTGGCAATACTGGAAGTGTAATACTAGTTTCCCAGTGGTTTAAATAACCATTGGTATATAGGAGTATTCCCAACAGTTTGTAAAACCATTTGCAATATTATTATTTTTATGTTTTACCAATGGTTTACTAAAACCATTGGTAAAAATATGTACATCACTATACCAATGATTGTAGTAAACTGTTAGTATAGTGTATTACCAGAATTTGGGAGACCAGACACCTAAAATCTCCTCCACCGGCCACCTAAAATCTCCTCCATTGCACACTCAACTAAAAACACCACCACCCACCTAAAATTTCCTTTGCTGCACACTCAACTACATACACCTGCATACACTCTTAAAAGCAACAAAAACACCTACTATAGCACAAAAAAGCACATAAAAATAGGATACTCTTATAACCATGGAATTTACCACAATTATAATCATGTATATGAACCAAATTACCCTATGCAATACAGAATTAATAATTGAATTCTCAATTGAATAAATGCAGATTGAATTTTGTAATGAATCCAAAATTATGAATCAATAACACATACAAAATGAATTATGTTGCATACGGAATTATGAATTATATATAAAACATATATAATATGATAGACACGGGGTTGGGGGTGTCCCGGGGGTGGGGGTGTCCAGGGGTGAGGGGCTGTGCATGGGGGTGGGGGTGTCTAGGGGGATGGGTTATACAAAATTAAAAATACATATAAAATTGAATTTTTTATAACACATACACAATTGAATTCAGAAATTAGAAGTTAATAACCCTAAAATAAAGTATCAACAGAATCTAAATACGTTTGGTCGGTTTTCCATATACCAGCTGTTTTTACTTAAATTGATGTCCATTTTAAACAAAAGACATACAATTGGAGTGATACCGGCCACACCATTCCACAGATTGAGGGGGGGTTTTCTCATACACATCATAGAGGACTCAAGGATCATTCTCATAATGTATCAATAGAATCTGAATGCATTTGGTCAGTTTTCCATATGCCAGTTGTTGTTTTCACTTAAAATGTTATCCATTTCAAAGAAAGGTGAGACACTTTGAGTAGTTCCGACCACACCGTGCCACATATTGAGGCGTGGTTGACTCTTACACGTCACATAAAATCCATGGATCGTTTTTCTAAAGTATAAACACAATATGAATACGTTTGGTCTGTTTTCTGTATGCCAGTTGTTTTTACTTAAAATGATGTCCATTTTAAACAAAAGAGAGACAGTTAGAGAGATACTGGCCACACCGCACCTCAGATTGATGTGGGGTTGACAGTACATGTCAGATATGACCCATGGATCTTTTTCCTAATGTTTCAATAGAATCCGAATGCGTTTGGTTGGTTTTCTGTATGTCAGTTGTTGTTTTCACTTAAAATATTTTACATTTTAAACAAAAGAGAGACACTTCAAGTGGTACTAGCCACACTATGACTCGGATTGAGGAAGAGTTGACTTATACATTTCACATATGACCCATGGATCATTTTCCTGAATTTTTAACATAATCTGAATGCATTTGGTTGGTTTTTGGTAAGTCAATTGTTGTTTTCACTTAAAATGATGGTCATTTTATACAAAAGAGAGATAGTTTGAGTGGTGATGGACACACCGCACTTCGGATTGAGGCGGGGTTGACTCGTACATGTCACAAATGACCCATTGATTATTTTCTTAAAGTTTCAATAGAATATGAATGTGTTTGGTCAGTTTTCCGTATATTAGTTGTTATTTTCACTTAAAATGATGTCCATTTTAAACAAAAGAGAGACACTTTGAGTGGTTTTGGCCACACTATGCCTCATATTGAGTCTAGGTTGACTCATAAACATCACAAATGACCCATGGATCATTTTCCTAAAGTATCAACACAATCATAATGTGTTTGGTTAGTTTTCCGTATGCCAGTTGTTGTTTTCACTTAAAATCCTGTCCGTTTCAAATAAAAGTGAGATAGTTTGAGTGGTGCCAGCCACAATGGCTCTTGGATTGAGGTAGGTTTGGCTCTTACACATCAAATATCACCCATGGATCGTTTTATTAAAGTTTCAATAGAATAAGAATGCCTTTGATCAGTTTTCCATATGACAGTTGTTGTATTCACTTAAAATGATGTCTTTTTTGAAATAAAAGAGAGACACTTTGAGTGGTGCCCAATACACTGAACCTCAGATTGAGGTGGATTTGACTCTTAAATGTGAAAAATGACCCATGGATCATTTTCATAAAGTATCAAAAAAATCTGAATGTGTTTGGTCAGTTTTCCGTATGCCCGTTGTTTTTACTTAAAAGACTATCCATTTTAAACAAAAGAAAGAAAATTTGAGTGATACCAACCACAACGTGCCTCATATTGAGGTGGTGTTGACTCTTACACATCACAAATAACCCATGTATTGTTTTCATAAAGTATCAACACAATCCGAATGGGTTTGGTCAGTTTTCCTTATGCCAGTTGTTGTTTTCACATTAAATCCTATCCATTTCAAAATAAAAGTGAGACAGTTTGAGTGGTTCCAGCCACACCGGCCCTCGGATTGAGGCGTGGTTGACTCGTACACATCACATATTAAAAATGGATTGTTTTTTAAGTTTTAACAGAATCTTAAAGCTTTTGGTCGGTTTTCCATATGTCAGTTGTTGTTTTCACTTAAAATGATGTCCATTTTAAACAAAAGAGAGACAATTTGAGTGGTGTCAGCCACAACACACCTCATATTGATGTATGGTTGACTCTTACATGTCAAAAATGACCCATGTATCGTTTTCCTAAATTATCAACACAATCTAAATGCGTTTGGTCAGTTTTCTGTATGCCAGTTGTTGTTTTCACTTAAAATCTTGTCCATTTGAAATAAAAGTGAGGCAGTTCTAGTGGTTCTGGCCACACTGGCCCTCGGATTGAGATAGGGATGACTTTTACACGCCACATATGACTCATGGATCGTTTTACTAAAGTATTAACACAATCCAAATGCATTTGGTCTGTTTTCTGTATGTGAGTTGTTGTATTCACTTAAAATGATGTCCTTTTGAAACAAAAGAGAGACACTTTGAGTGGTGTCGGACACACTGCGCCTAGGATTGGGGAAAGGTTGACTCTTACACATCAAAAATTACACATGGATAATTTTCATAAAGTATAAACACAATCCAAATGTGTTTGGTTGATTTTCTGTATGTTTGTTGTTTTTAGTTAAGAGAGTATCTATTTTAAACAAAAGAAATACACTTTGAGAGATACCGACCACACCATGCCTCGGATTGAGGCGGTCTTGAATTGTACATGTCACAAATGATCCATGGATCCTTATCCAAAATTATCAATATAATCATAATGCGTTTGGTCGGTTTCCATATGCCAATTGTTGTTTTCACTTAAAATGTTGTCCATTTCAAATAAAAGTGAGACACTTTGAGTGGTACCGGCACACCGTACCTCGGATTGAGGCGAGGTTGACTCATACATGTAGACAATTACCCATAGATCTTTGTGTTGATGAATCAACACAATATGAATGCGTTTGGTTGGTTTTCTATATGACAATTGTTGTTTTCACTTTAAAATGTTGTCCATTACAAATAAAAATGAGACACTTTGAGTGGTACCGACCAAACTGTGCCTCAGATTGAGGATGAGTTGACTCTTACACATAAAAAACGACCCATGGATCATTTTGTTGATGTAGCAACACAATCTGAATGTGTTTGGTCTTTTTTTCGTATTCCAGTTGTTGTTTTCACTTAAAATGTTGTCCATTTCAAAAAAGTGAGACACTTCGAGTGATACCATCCACACCATGCCTCTTATTGAGGTTGGGTTGACTCTTACACTTTAAAAATGACCCATGGATAATTATCCTAAAGTATCAATAGAATCAGAATGCGTTTGGTCAGTTTTCCGTATGCTAGTTTTTGTTTTCACTTAAAATGTTGTCCATTTAAAATAAAAGTGTAACACTTTGAGAGTTTCCGGCCACACCATACCTCGGATCGTGGTTGGGTTGTCTCGTACATGTCACAAATGACTCATGGATTTTTGTTCTATAGTATCAACACAATCCAAATCTTTTTGGTCGGTTTTACATATGTCAGTTTTTGTTTTCATTTAAAATGATGTCCATTTCAAATAAAAGTGATACACTTTGAGTGGTACCGGCCACACCGTGCCTCAGATTGAGGTGGGGTTGACTCTTACATGTCACTTGGGCGTTTTGAGTGTCGTCAAGTTTGAATTAAAGATCCGGGTGAGTCTAATCCTCTCATTGATTCCTCTTTTTGATTAGGGTTTGCACTCTTCTCTCATATTCTTCTGATTCTCTACAACCTTCTTTTCTATTGAGATTTAGGGTGAATATTTAAGAGAGCTTAGATTGGGATCCGGGGTCTGGGGAGGAGGGTTGGGGGGGCTGTCCAAGGGTTATCCAGGGTCCTGAAAGGATAGTGGGGGGGGGGGGGCTGTCTAGGATCCAGGGTGGAGGGTGGGGGGGAAGTCCGGGGTCTAGGAAGGAGGGTAGGTAATGTATCTAAAACACTATCCAGGTATCTTACATCAAATTCTGATAGGACTACAAACCACTGCGGGGTGTCATCCTAGAGCAGGGCCAAATCATGACATTACTGTGGCGTGACTGCGACATGTTGGCCCAGTCCAACGACATCCGCGGGGTAGCATCTTTCGACCAGGAGTGAAGGGAACAGGAAGAGGTGGGGCAACATTCCATCTGTTACCCCCCTCCCCATTAACTATGGGTGGTTAATGATATTTAAACTCTATCTAGATATCATACATCGAATTCCGACAAGACTACGAACCGTCGCGGGGTGGCGTCCTGGAGCATGTCCAAATCACAGCATTACCGCGGCGTGACTGTGGCATGACCACAGCGTGACTGCAGCGTGTTGTCCTGGTCCAGTGACATCCGCGAGGCAGCATCTTCCAGCCAGGAGTGAAGAGAGCAGAAGGAGACGGGGCGACATTCTGACTGTCACATCCATCCAGATTAACTATGGGTGGGTAATGTATCTATAACTCTATCTAGGTATCATACATCAAATTCTGACATGACTGCGAACCGACACGGGGTGTCTTCCTAGAGTAGGTCCAAATCACGACATTACCACAACATGACCGTGATGTGACCATTACGTGTTGGCCTAGTCTAGCGATATCCGTGGGGCAGCATCTTCTCGCCAAGAGCGAAGGGAGCAGGAGGAGGCAGGGAAACATTCTGACCGTCACCTCCCTCCCCATTAACTATGGGTGGGTAATGTATCTAAAACTCTATCTAGGTATCATACATTGAATTCCAACAGGATTGCGAACTGCCATAGGGTGTCGTCCTAGATCAGGGCCAAATCATGGCATTACCGCAGTGTGACCGCGGTGTGATCGCGGCGTGACTGCGGCGTGACCGCGGCGTGACCGCGGCGTGACCGCGGCGTGACCGCGACATGTTGGCCTGGTCCAGTGACATTCGTAGGGCATCATCTTCTGGCCAGGATTCCATATAAATCTGATGTAGTTGTCCTTCACATTATAAAAACTGATCTTATGTTATAAAAAATAGATTGTTGATTCGGGATTGTGGTATGATAAAGATATATATTTTATATTCGTTTTTTAAAGTGGTACTAGGTAGTTGAAAATACTGATTGGGATTCAAATTATACAGGTGTATTACTTATCAATGGTATATGCTTTTCATGGAAATTTAATAATAAAAATCTAGTCTCCTTTAGAACAATAGAATTTGAGTATGTTTTAACATCTCAGGATGAAACAGAAATCTTATGTGAGAATTAATATATGTAAAAAATTAGATGTGCATCGAGGCCAGGAAAACACCCCAAATAGTGTTAAGATGAAGCTTATGGTAGGGAGCACCATAAGCCTGATAGGTGTTAAACAATGACACCATCAGTGTTTTTAGATATATAGGCTTGGGTAAACACCCAAAGGGGTGGCCAAGAGGCCAGACAAACACCCGAAATGAGTTTCTCCATAAGATAAGGTCACAAAGGACATGATAGAACAAATAAACTATTTAATATGTTATAACAAGGTATCGTTGGAAGATTTCAGTGAGTGGAACAGTGACGCAACTTCTAAAGGAAAACGAAACGACGGAAAGGAATCATACACCCTAAACTATCACTGTGAGTTTTTGCAGACAGTGCAACTCTGTTGGAGGAGTTTTATTATAAAAACATGATTTTATTTATCAAATGAAACAATTATATTAAAGAACAATTATTCAAGATATGCAATTCAATATAATTAAGCAGAATTAAGAAATAATCAAAATTTAATTTAAATCATTCTTAAATTAAAGATGCTATGAGAGGGACTCTACCTCAAGTTGGAACCGAGCCGTCCACTTAGGCTCTTGAAGATTTCTAACAAAAAGTTTCAGCTCCTCCACTGGGTATATGCACCTTCACACACATGAAAGGACACTGAGCCCCTATGCACACACTCAGATGTCCATGAGCATGTGCAAGGGGATCCTTGCATATATTCTTATATGCATATATCAGCCTCCACTCACGTGTGTATGAATTTATATATATATACATGGGAACACCTAGCCCCATACATGCATAATAACTTTCATGGGTGACTATACACATAATGGGGGAACCCACATACATATACTTACTTATGCACATGTAGTCGAGTTGCCCTTGACTTGGCAACTCGAAACCAACGAGCAGGGATCAACGCACTACACAAAGGATATTAAGAACCTTAAAACACATGAAAGATGCTACATAACTAGTGAGAAACCAACCAATGGCATTAAAGCCTTACCTAGATTTGAAATGGAGAACCAAATCCACCCAAACCATCACGAAACAATCTAATGCCCTACCGAAAACATAATACAGAGTCAAAAAAACTAAATCCCCAAATACATGAGGTGAGAGACAATTAGTAACTATATAATCTTACCTAGGATCAAAGCTGGTGGACTAAATCTATCTGAACTCCTTCTAGCCCCTTCGTAGAATATAACTACCCTCTTTCTATAGAAAGTAGTCAAAGATCTATGTGACCAATGTGATAAAGAAAATAAAATAAAAACTAAACTAAAATATACCTGTCTCTTGTGAATATACCTATCACCAACCAACATATAAGTACCACAGTGCCCCATGGGTCAAATCAAGTTCTTGCAAGCAAAGGGGAAATAGATCAATGTTTCGAAATGATACTATCAAATAGTACATTCCTATTAATATACAATTACCCTTCCTATTAATGGTATATAATCAATTTGGACTGAGTTTCAACTTAGTTTGGTTTTGTTCGATACAAGGGATGAGGTATTATTATTCTTGGTTTTTATGGTTACACTTGAGATATTTATTTAAAAATAATGAATGTATTTGGCATTATTATTTATGGTTTTAGTTCTTAGCCTGTATCCCTAGGGCCTGTCCACATGAATAATTCTTGGAATGTAGGGTTCATTTGAAATTTATTCACTTTAATGTGATTGATGTCACTAATGATGAGGATTTAGATCATGTAAAATATTCCTAAGAGGACTGGGACTTGTAGTGATAGTTGTGGAAATTGTACATCTAGCGTTTTATGAGGAAATAATTATGAGGATGGATTGGAACCATGGTAGGTTCTTAGAGTGGGATGGTCCCTCTGAGTATATAAAATGTATTATGAAATGTTTTACTTCAATTAATTATTCAAGAGTTCAACTAAAGAGATGAAGGATGTGATGCTAGTGTGGGTATTGGGTATTTTCGGACAGATTGACATTATAATGCCAAGAGGCTTGGTGTGATTTATCTTAGGATGAATCTTGGTTAGTGGGGATGGGTTATAATAAATAATTTTTATGAGGTTCTTGACCAAATTATTGATAATATAATGTAGACGGGTTTGACATGGTGTGATTTTGTGACTAGTACAATCACAAGGTGAATAATCCTCTTTTTCTAGTTGGATGATGAGATGTGCATCGAGGCATGGGATAATCCTCGAGAGATGAGTCTAGAGTATGTGACTGAGAGGATAGACTAGGATAGGTTTGATAGGATTGGGTGAGTGTCCATCCCATGCAAGGATGATACAATGTATGGAGACACATGGAGAAACTTGGGGTTATTTATACTGTCTCATGGAGACACTTGGGGTTATTTCATGACTCCAACATACTCCAAAAATATTCCCACACAATGTTATAGAAAACAAATTCCATCTCATGGAAGACCCCAAGGCTCCTCTATCTTCTAATGTTTCCTCACACTCACACCTCATGGTATTACAATATACAAGTGATCTACGTCAACTAGTCAGGATAGCATCACTATCCTCTATCCTTAGAAAGAAGTAAAATACCTAAGTGGCCAATGTTATAAAGAAAATAAAATAAAAAATAAAGAAAAACATGCATGTATCCTGTGACTATACATGTCACCGCCCAATATATAAGAACCACATTGCCCCATGGGTCAAATCATGTTCCTGCAAGCATGGTGGAAATAGTTCCATGTAATAATCTCTTAATTTTTCATTATGTTCTTTATATATCATGTTGTTGGAAACACCATAATAGTTCACTTAGCCATTGAATATGAACCTATGCTACATTAGTTGAGTTGAATATTGTGAAAATAACCCTCTTCACTATGGAAAGAACCTCATAGGGACCACAATCAATGTTTAGTAATTGATACTACTATTAAACCTGGTTGGGCACCAGTCCATGAACCATATGGTCTACTTGGTCATGAGGGTGTAAACCATTTCATTATACTATACTAAGAATAAAGTTGTTGGTATCGTTTCTACCAGCAATGACAATTTCTCAAGGCTTGAGGGCCAATCGACTTCTGTTCCTATGTTAATGGCCCCTTAACTATCTGTAGATGTAAAGGGGTGTCTCTTATGGGTCTCTTGTGGTCTATAGTGTCTATCTATGATTTCTATGGTTCTTCCGTATTGTGGGAAATGTGTATTTCATGGTCAGTTTAATAAATACATTGGTCAATTGGAAAATACACCCATAGTCAATAAGGATATACCCACTTTTGATGTAGAATACCATCCAAATAACCCACTCAGAAATTCAAGACCAACATTTTACTTTACCAATTCCAATTACATAATATATGCAATACCAAATTATGTTTTATGAACTAATCAATTAAAGGGAAAGAAAATCCTCACCATAACCCATAAAATCTCATATAGTATCACTCACCTCCAATTAAACCACATCATTTCACATCTTAATAACGATACAACCTCATCACATATATATCATTATGAACAAAAAAAATCCAACACAATATAAGGTCTAATATGAGTCTATAGAGGAAAATATGAGGTTTTTAAAAAATCATGAACTTTTTATTGAATGAACTATTTGGATGAATGGAATACAACCTTTGAATCTAACCCAACATTTCTGGAAGACTCTATTTTGAAAAAATTAACAATTTACCCAATAATTCACCACACCATGAGTTGGTTACTAACTAAAACTCTAGAGAATGAATAGTTAATATGAATGGTTATCCTAAATATGAATCTAACAATGCATTCCTTATTGCCTCATTTAAAAAAAAGTAGACTAATTATTAACTGGAAATACAAATCAAGAACCCTGGTGGGGGGAGAGGGAGATGAGAGAGGGGGATGTCCCGCAGGGTGTTCAGCCATGGGGGGTCTCATGCGCAACTGGAGAGGGGTCCGGGGGATGTCGTCAGAGGAGATTGAGCTAATAGGGGAGGGGGATGTCGCCAAGATTGGGAGACGAGAGGGGAGGGGGGAACGTCTCCAGGATCTGAGAGGGGAGGGGGATGTTTTCGTTAGAGAGGGAGCCGATAGGGGAAGGGAAATGTCGCCAGAGGAGAGGGAGGGGGTCGGGAGGCTGAGGTGGTGGCCGGGAGGAGATCGAGATCGGAGGGGGTCGGGAGGCAGAGTTCAGGGACAGTTCACCCTGGATGAGGAGCCCTAAATTGGGTGAAATTTTTAATATGGCTAATAAAAACCATAAGTAAAATTTTTAATTCCCAAAAGTTTAAAAAAACAGTTGGGAAAACCCAACATATAATACCTTATACCAACTGTTTACTAGAACCATTGGTAAATGGTCTTTATCCCAACAATTTTTTAAACTGTTGGGAAATAAGTGTTGGTATAAGTCCAAATTCCACTAGTGAATCCAAGGAGCATAGTCCAATTAATTATACAATAAGATTCCTACTGAGTCAAAGGAGATCATCCAAGTTAAAATGGGTCTGTGAAAGGATTGTGCCCAATGGGTTTTAGCCATGGCACCTACTTTTCAATACTGGATCCAAGGAGTGTATCCAAGGAATCCTAGGGCCAAAGGAATGTATCCAAATAATTATTTATTACTACGTGAGGGATTCTATGGTTTCATACTAGGAATCCAAATATTAGAGAAGGATCAGGTACTAAGTGGGTCTCAACCCAAGAAAGCAGTATCCATGAATCAGAATGGGGTTCTTGAGTGATCATGGAATTATATGATCAAAATCCAAGGTGACCAGGAGTCATGCCATTTCTATTTGATAATTATGTCATACATAATTCAAAATGTTCATTCCATTACCTTTCATTAGTGTGATAAGGCTAAATGGGCATGCAACCATTTAATCAAGTCATAATTAATCGTTAAGTCCATTTGGTTCATGACTTTCCCTTCATTAGTGTATAAAGGATAAGTAACATGAAACATTTTAATCCATTCATAAGAAATTAATAATCACGGTTCATTCCACTACCTTCCATTAACGTGGAAGGGGTGTTATGGACATGCGACCTATTTCCCATTTACATTTAACATAGCTAGGTTATATACTTAAGTATACTAACTAATTCCACTTCAGATTTAGTTATTAAATTGAAACACTTGCCTTACGTGGGTAAAGTGGTGATCATACCTGGTACGTTCCATTATGAAACTTAAAATTTGAAAATAAGAAACTTAATATAGGAAATCTTACCTTAAGAAAGGTGAAGCCTGAGCATATCCAAATGGTGGCCTGAATTTGTCAAAACATGAACAAAAATTATTGAAAACATCACACCTAGATAAATCCAATTTAAAACTGGGTCAAGCACTTAGGTGGTGACTTGGCTCTTAAATTATTTAAAAAGGGAACTCTTCTTTTTCTAATTCCATTTGAGCCATGTCTTAAACATTCCATATTTTAAAGCAACATCAAGTCTATAACAAAAACCAATAAAACAAACCAAGAAAGCATAAAATCCAAATAAATATTTTTTTCTTGAAGGTAGAAAACCTCTATTGGAGGGGTTTTATTATGAAATCATGATATTTTTTATCAAAAAATCATTATTCACATGAAGAATTTAAATCATGAAACATACTGAATTAATATTTAAGAGGAATTAAATATGAAAACATCACTACTTTTGTTTAAATATAAAAAAGTGCAGTAATTATTTAATTAATGGATTTATAAAATTATAGAACCTGGAAAGGGACCCTAACTCCAAGTGGAATCAATTAATACTCATCACTTTTACAAAATTGGTGGAAACCAATCACAACCGACCTACAATCACACACACACACCTTTATATATTTATATATGTGCGTGCATAGCCTCAACCATTTATAGAAAAGCCCCATAAAAAAAGGTACACAAAATTAGTGTTTCAAAGATCAATACACCTATGAATTAATACTAGGGACTCACATATCAAAAATCCAGTAAATTTTATGATGTGAAACAAAACATCTAGTGTATAACCATACCCCAAAAAACAAAAACAGAGTGAAAAAAGTCCATCAGCCTCAACCTTGTTGGAGGATGCCTGAACATGGACTAAAGGGTCCCTAGACATCAATCACATACCCTATCAAAGGAAGAACACAAAAATAAGATATTATTCCAACATTAGGGTTTCGAACGAATCCATACCAAATGCCGAAAGAGAACAAAATCGTGAAAGTGTTGAAGGAGAATGTAGGAGAAGGTCTTACCTTGTCAATTCAAAGAAGAATCATGAAGGGGTTAGGAGGAAATCAAAATGGAAGGAGGGATTGTGAGTGAGGGGTCCCTCATCCTAGGTTTTCCACCAAAGGTTTGCACACTTGCTAGAAAACGTGGCCAAGGGAGGTGTGCTGTAGGGGGTCTCAGTCGAAGAGGGAGGTCCGACTATGGAGAAGGGAGAGTAACAGGGGAGTTCGCACAAGCAGGATCTCAACATGGGGGTTGTGTGCTTGGATGGTAGGGATGAAGGAGGAGTTGTGTGACCCCTTTAGGTTTTCCCTAATCCTAAAATAAAACTATTTTAATAATAATAATAATAATTATTATTATAATTATAACAGTAAAAATAATAATAATAATAATAATAATAACAATATTATTATTATTATTATTATTAAAATTTATTTTATTAATATTTTCCTCATTAAGAATCCATTAATTTATTTTACTTTTAATTTAACTAAAATAAATAAATATTAAAACTGGGTAAACCGCACATTTTAACAAACCATCTTCCAATCGTGCACCCTCTATGGGACAACTAGAGAACCCCGCATAGTTTGGATACATAATTTGAGAAACTGTGCAAAAACCTTGTGCATGCCATTGTCCATCTAATTTAGCCTGCAGGATTACCTACTATGGTCCACATAGTTTTTAGAAGAACTGTGCGCCCTTGTGTTGGTTCCTCAAAGGTTGGGTTTTCAGGTCTGGTACTCCTGAAACTCCTCAGGACACCTGAAAAACCACTCGGGTCCTTCCCCATGCCCAAAAAAACATGTTTAAGTGTTCCAACTTACATTATTATGTTTTAATGCTTGATTTTAAAAACAAACCCCTGAGAAAACGAAAAATTTCAAAAACCTTTGTACTTTTTTTCAGTTAAAAAACATGGTACTTTACAATCTACCCACAATGAAAACGTATCACCTCTAAGAAGCCTTCCAGAACAGTGTAAACATCACCCAACCTATAAGGGTCATGAATTTTCATTCAAATGGTTGCATTAAATTTCCAATTCACAATGAAACTTTTATATTTTTCTACTCATTCGACACTTAAGCCTTTATAACCTGATCTAATGCTCACTTTTCAACGTATACACCGAAACAGAGCATACAGAAGCCTGTTAAGATGAAAACATGATCACATAATCATTTTAAAAAATGTTCAACTGATAGTGCTCTCCATAATAGGTCTCAAATTAAAGGGACTAATTTCAATCCATGATACCTACACCATTGGAATTATCTTACGAGGCACTACTCCGAGTGTCCTTATGATGCTCTTTGAATTTTTTCATTAAAAAAGGTAAACTGTAGAATTTTAATCGACCTAACAGAAACTGGTCGTGTAAGCTTTCTCAGAAGACACTACTGACCTTGAAACCACACTTTCCTTCACCTGGAAATAATCTTTAGAATGGTTTCATCACAAAACATATACAAGAACAAGGGAGAGAGTATGAGTCAAGCCACTTGGCTGATGTATCTCGATGATGTATGGCTTAAGCGGCCATCACATTTCAAAAGGAATGGATGGAATCTGTGAGTCTGACCAAGGAATTCCTACGTGGAAACCTATGTATCACTCAATATTTACCGAGCCCTGATAATTACCTTTCTTTATCATGTAACACTGATAAATATTACCCAAAAATGTCAACAACTTAAAGCATTAGTGTTGTGTAAGACGGACGCTTTGATAGTGTATCAAAGACGACATTGTGATAGGGGACATTCTTGTCTCTTAAGGAGAGTACACTAAGAGGATTTAAACTATTTCCAGTCAACACACCCAACTATTAGAAGAAAAAATTTCAAACCAAAATGAGTGAACTTCATGGGATTTCATGATCACATTATATTTAACTACTGAAGTCCTCCAAGACCAATGGTGTTTCCCTGAGAGTTGCATACATAGTGAACTAGATCAAAGTTGTTCTTTCAAGGAATCAACAGAAAAAAACAACACCTTAAATCCTCAATGTAATTCAAGATAACCTAACCATTTCTCAATGGTACCCTTAGGTTGTACTCCTTCTACTTGGGAGGAAACATTTTTTAGGTTCAACATGACACTCCCCATCATAAGGGAGTATTTGTATCAAAGGAAAGAAAACCCGCGATTCATAAGCATGATAGACTAAAATAACTAAAACGAATATGTGATGCTTCTACAATCCACGATAATAGATTCAAAACACAAAATAAAGTCAAAGCAATGATATTGGTATGTCAAAACACTTGAGACTTACGAAAGCCGTCCCGAGCATTAGTATGAAACTGATTCTTTAATACCAGTTCACTCTACTATGGAGATGACCCGACACCACACTCAATAGTTGAAGAGATTTATTTTAGAGTCATATTTACTCATACGACCATTATCTTGGACGACTCTATAACTAGTCATCAATTTCTAAGAAGAAGAATAGGTTAAATGACATATGAAGCATCTGACAATGCTCGAGGCATGTCCATCCTGGTGAAAATGAGTATTTCTTGATGCTGAGGCCCATAACAATGTCAACAAAACATGAACACCCATTAGAACAAGGGTTTCATTGGAAACTGAAAGTCTAACTAGGGACAATGACACTCGAACGACAAAAAAAGTCAGAAAACTCACGGTATAAGCAAGACACAAAGATCCAATGGTGCTACCTACCATGGGTAAACCCCTTATGAAGAAAAAACATCAACCCTAACACCTGGTCACACTAACAAGATTCACTAGGCTCAAAATCTAATAATTATCAAGACATTGATAAGATAAGAACACCTATGAAAAATGCTCATGCTTTCATTCTAAGGCAACTAAAAGGAGAAACTCAACCTACCCTTACATGATGGTTTTAAACAGATGAAACCAATACAAGTTCCCTTTCCAAGCCCTTTATATTTAATCATATTTAATCTTAATCATCAAAATATTTTATCAAAACATCAAGTACTATTTTTTCAAAAACAACCCACAAGGTACATGATTTTAACTAACACCCCAAGGAAAAAACAAGCATGTTTTATAAAAACCCCATTTTAACCATTGATCCTTTATTAAAATTAATCATAAATAAGAAATTTACCATCTAAATTCCTTTTAATAATTAAGGTGACCTACAAGGTTCCCACTAAGACAACATGAGTTCATCTAAATAAAACGCAAAAAAAATATTCAAAACATTAATGTTCAAACACCCAAATGAGTCATCTCATAAAAACATTACCCAACTGACCTAATTGGATCTAGTTGAATTTTAAAATCTAACCATTTGATTTAATATTAAAATTAAACATCTTGTACATTTATAAGAACTTCACAATGCATTATGCCCTTACATTTAATATGGGTTTCCATTTACTAATTCCGGAAGCACCCGTACACTTCCTGGATTGAAAATTGGATCCCATTTATTGTAACAAATTACAATTCAGAATTTAATATTCTCAAAAATAATAGTATGGTTATAGGGGTGGACACATACCAACCTAAAAATTTCCCATAGAACTATAGTTTGGAATTTGTCTCCCTTCAGTCAAAACAAACTTACTTTAGCAAATGAATTTATCATCCATTTACGATGGTTCAATTACACAAGTTGCCTTTTTCTAGATATAAGGCTCCCATACACCTTAAAAATGTGAAATGGATATTTTTTTAACTGAGACAGATAACATAGACCATGAAACCATTTACATATATCAATGTAAGATAGCTTGTCACTATAGGAATCTAATATAGAGCAACAAGATGAAATCATAGAAGTATGGAAATTTAATCACAATAACATGATATAACAAGCAATAAGAATAGAAGGAATGATAATGTATTACCTAAACATGTATAAATATAATCATGGAATATTAATAAGACACAAAATCATACTTAGTAGGCAATCTACTAATGAAACTACATGGCATGGAATATATGCATGGCATGTGTATTTTTAAGTTCCCAATATGATGCATGTATGTTTCATACTTACCATAAATAGGCCAAGGTTAATAATCATAATTCCATAAAATCATAAGTAGTGGAATTTACACCAATCACTCTAGGCGAAATCATATCAACTGTTACAATGAATAGTATAAGTAGCAATCCTAGATCAAACCACATGGTCATTTCCTGTATGTGGGTTGATCAGTCCCAAGAAAAACTATTAGACAAGTAGTGAAACATTCTTATTCAACTATCTACCAACCCAAACTGTAAGAAAAAGGAAATAAAACTTTCCTTTGATACCACTTTTTAACTTACTAACCCAGATAACCACTAAGATGTTGGTTGGACCGATCACCACATGGACTCAAGCATGCCTCTCCGTATCATGATAGAGGCTTCCGAAAAGCAGAGAGGGTCATAAGAGGTGATAGTGGGGAGATTATACCCTATTATCAGAGTTGTTTAATGGTTTAATAGAGTAAATAAAAATCAAATGTGGAAAAAGTAATTAGAAATAATAAAGATCGGAATAATAATATATTCAATTTAATAAAAGTGGTCAATCATAGTTTACACAATAGTTGAATGCATGACATGATAATGGTGCACAACAGAAAGCATAAAAAAGTAAAAAATGACTTTGAATACAATACAATATAGGACTCAAGTAAATAAAATAACTAAAATCCCAAAGGTGATCTCCATGAGCATCATGAGCTCTATCTAAGTCCTTTACTCTTAACTTCCAGGTATAAGAAAATAGAAACAAGCAAGGTCCAAGGCCCTAAGAATAAGAAATTATACTCAGATACCCAGTGCAATGGTAGCCTGAGTAGGGCATGAGATATAAATCTTAGTACGATAGAGCCACTGGTGTCTAGCCCAATCCTCACAGTGCGGTATAAATTAAACAGCATATAGGCATGCATAAATAAAGTAAGCAGTGCAATATAACTAAATTCCCAAGTATTTGCTTCATCCCTCGGCTGGTGTCTTAACATGTAAATAGTTCATTAAATATGTAATTGCCATTTTATATTAACTGGTCATGTGGGGAATTTCCAACACTAACATCACATCATGATAGTATAAATTGTGAAGGTTCCAAGATGTAACAAAGAAACCTATATTAATATATAATAAAGAAGTTACAAGGTAATAACCAAGGTAATGTAGACCTCGTGGGTCACGAACTTATTAATAACTTTATCCTGGAATGGGGGTAAGAGTTCAATCAAAGGACAATAGTCCAAGTCATTCAACAATAAGATGCCCACTGATTCTAAGGAGATCATCCAAGGTAAAAGGAAGCTAAGCAAGGACATGGACCAATGTGTTGTAAACATGGAACCTACTTGTCAATGATGGATCCAAGGAGTGTATCCAAGGAATTATAGGATCCAAGGAATCCTAGTATCCAAGGAATCCTATACTACTACATGAGAGATCCTACAATTTCAAACCAAAAATCCAAATATTATACATGGATCAATTTCTAGGTGGGTATCAACCTAAGAAAGATATATCCTTGAATCAGAATGGGGTTATCGAGTGCTCATGGAATTCTTCGATCAAAATACAAGGTGAGATCGAGTCATGCAATTCCTTTTTGATAATAAATTCATACATAATTCATAAGGGTCAATCCATTACCATTCATTAGTGTGATAAGGATAAATGGGCATGCAAAAATTTAATCAAGTCAAAATTAATCGTTAAGTCTATTTGTTTTAAGACTTGAATTTCATTAGTGTGACAAGGATGAGTAGCATGAAACCATTTAATCCATTCATAAGCAATTAATAATCAAGGTTAATTATTCTACCTTCTATTAACATGGTAGGGGTGCTATGTACATGAAAACTATTTCCCAAGTATATTTAACATGGACGGGTCATATACTTATATATGATGGTCAATTACATTTCACATTTACTTATTAAATTGAATATCTTGTATTAGGTGGGTAAAGTGGTGAGCATACATCATAAATTCCATTATGAAACTCTCAATTTGAAAACAAGCCACTTAATATAGGAAAGATTAACCTTAGAAAGGTCAAGTCCAGGAACACCCAAATGGTTGTCCAAATGTGTCAAAACACTAAACAAAAATTATGGAAAACATCACACTTGGATACATCCAATTTAAGATTAGGTTAATCACTTAGGCGGTGCCTTGCCCCTTTAATTATTTAAAAATGTAACACTATTTTACTAATTCCATTTAGACCTTGTATTAAACATGCAATTTTTCAATGCAACATCAAGGAGATAATAAAAAAGAATACAACCAACTAAGAAAGCATAAAATCATAACCACAGATTTTATCTTGAAGATAGCGCACCTCGGATGGAAGGGTTTTATTATTAAATCATGATATTGTATCTCTACAAATCACTATTCACATTTAGTATTTAAAACATGAAACATATTGAATTCATATTTAAGTGGCATTAAATCTAACAAATTTATTTCATTAGTTTAAATCTAACAAAAGTGAAGCAAGTGATTAATGAATTTATTAAATTAGGGGAATTGGAAAGGGACCCTACGTTAGGGTGGAACCAATCAATACTCAGCACTTCGACATAATTGGTGGCAACCAATCCCAACCAGTATGCAATCACATGCACACACCTTTATATATTTATACATGTGTGTGCGCTCTTATCCATATATCTAAACACACTATAACAATAAATAGGTACCCACATTTAGTGAATAATATATCAAAACACCTAGAAATAAATACTAGGGACTCACATATCACAAATTCCCCAAATTGGATGATGTGAAACCAAACATCGAGTGTATAACCTTACCTGAAACAATGACATCAAAGAGAAATGATTCCATTCACCTTGCCCTTTGCGGTGGATTATAGAACATGGACCAATGAGTTACAAGACATCAATCACATACCTTATTGAAGTAAGAACTCAACAATTTGATATTAGACCAACCTTAGGGTTTCGTCTGAATCTATACCGGATGCCGAAAGAGAACAAAATCGTGAAAGAGATGAAGGTTAATGTGGTAAAAGGTCTAAAATTATCAATTAAAACAAGAATCATGAAGGATTTTTTAGGAAATCAAGGAGGATGGAGGGACCACGAGTGATGGGTTTCACATTCTATGGTTTCCATCAGAGGGTTGTGCGCCTTCTGGAAAATGCGGCAAGAGAAGGGTGTTATAGGGGGTCTTGGCTGAGGAGGACCCACTATAGAGAAGGGAGAGAAGGAGGGGAGATCACGCACGTAGGGGCTTCACTTGAGGTTCGCACGCCTGGCTGGTAGGAAGGAAGGAGGAGGTGCGTGACCTCCTTAGGTTTTCTTTAAACCTAAAATAAAACACTTTTAATAATAATAATAATCATAATATTAATAATAATAATTATAATAATAAACAAAATAATAATAATTATATTATTATTATTATTAAACATTATTTTATTAATATCATCCTCATTAAAAATCCATTAATTTATTTTAATTTTTAAATTATTAAAATAAATAAATGATAAAACCTGGTAAACCGCATGGTTTGGGCGGCACGGTTTAACAAACCATGCGCCAACCATGTGCCCTATACTGGAAAAATGGGGAACCTTGCACGGTTTGGCCACACTATTTGAAAAACCATGTGGAGACCATACACATTCCACTTTCAATCTGATTTATCCTACATGGTTACATGCTATGGGCCACATGGTTTTCAGACAAACCGTGCACCCTCTACAAGCTCCTCAATAGTTTGTTTTCTATGTCTAGTGCTCCCAAAACTCCCTGAGACCCTCGGAAAACCTCTCGAACCTTCTACCAAGCCAAAAAACAACACTATTAAGTCTTAAAATACTAAAAATTATGTTCTAAAGCTCAGTTTTAAAAATATCCCACTGCGTAAACGAGAAAGTTAAAAAATCTTCGAACTTTAATCTCGTTAAAAAACACGTGAGTCCACATACTTAGTTGCTTTGTGTAATCCATTTGCTTAAATGAAATTGTTATTTTTCTATTATGGTAAAATAAAAATCATTTTTTAAGTAAAAATGTCAAAATTAATCTTGGATGAATTTTTTCTATTTTTCTAAGAAGTTTCATATTATTGATGAATATTGAAAAAAGAGAATTTTAAAATAATTTTTATACTTTAAATAATTGATACTATGAAATGATTTTTGAAAAACAGATATACACAGTTGTGATCACTATGAAATTCAGAACCTCATAAGATCAACTTAAATTTTGCTGAATAGTAACTTATGAATAGTAATATTACCCTTATGAATAGTAATATGGACAATGGAATAATAACCTAACATAAAGAAATATAAATATAATTTAGGCATCTTGAATGGTAATGTGATATAATAGCATATGTAAATAACTAATTTTGAAATTATTAGTTACGTATTACTATTTTTTGAGTAAATAGTGATTTTACTTCAAAATTAAATTTCTTATATTTAGAAAATAATTTCCATAAAATGGAGTTTATTTTTTAATTCATAACATCAATATTAGGTTAGGGTTAATTAATTATATTTTTATAAAATGTTTTGTTTTTTTGTTGAATAATAAAAATACATTTTTTGAGTTTTCAGTGTGTTTAATGACATCATAATGATGTAATATTTAATTTAAAATTATGGCCAACTCAAGTTGATTAAAATATAATATTAGGTTTTCTATGTGTCCAAAACTATGAGAAAATACCCTGGTAAAGCCCACGGTTTTTCAAATACAACTGATGAGGTGTCTTCAAAAATTAAAAAACTCCCTCACATTTACAATAAATACCAAAACATTTCTTAATTTCCATTCATTCCAAAATCATCCCCCTTAAATCTATGATATAATTACTTTTCATGGTGTCCTCCCAAGGTTTCTTCAAGCCCTCAAGGTCCCAATTTTAGAGTTTTTAGATGTTACTCTTTAAGGTAAGGGAAATCTCATCTTCGTTTTTCCTTTCTTGGTATATTTTTATGTTATATATATTTAAAATTTCCATATAATGTTCTTCTATACATTTTTTTCTATACCTATAATTTATAATGATTCCTTTTTGAATGGAATACCCTTTCCCCATCTCAATTTAATGTTTTTAAAAATCATGTTTCATACCGATTATGCTGCTGGATTTTAATCTCAAAATTTATCTTCTTTTATCAAGAAATAATTTTATTTTATTTTTTGAACAAAATAATATATATTATCTAGGGGTGTTCACATGTATGTACAAATGGTATCACTGGGAAAAAAATTAATCACTAGACATGACAAGTTTTACGATACCTTAGTGAATAACATTTGTAATTTTTTTGACACCTTGGGGATGGACCTTGGTGATATGCTTATTAATGTATACATTATATGTTTCAACCACATTTGAAAGATATGATTCAAGTTATTTTTATAATTATATTCCTATTTCTATTTTAATTATGATATTTCCTTAGGTTCTTATTGTATTCTATAAAGATCACAAGGAAACTGTTTTCCCTATTTTCCCTTACCAGGATTTATGATCACCCTTTCCTTGGATATATGTCCCCAGGTTATGAGATGTAGTAATTTAACTTTGGATGAACATTTCAAGAATAATTTAAAGTGTATTAATTTAATTTTATATTTTTTCAGGTATTATGTATCTTATTTCCAAGACACTGGACTTTAAAGATCTTTAATTTGTCAAATGTAATGAAAAGTTATGTAATAAAAAGGTCGGATGCCATAGTCGGTATCAAAGGATAGTTTAGTTATTTTTGGAAATTAGGATTTTAAAATTTTAGGAAGAACCATAAGGAAAATATTAAATATAGGAAAACGTCATGGTATTGTGGTGAAATATTAAGTAAGTGGCTTCTAATCAAAAAAATACCTGTCTAG
Source organism: Viscum album (assembly GCA_963277665.1). Taxonomy (NCBI): domain Eukaryota; kingdom Viridiplantae; phylum Streptophyta; class Magnoliopsida; order Santalales; family Viscaceae; genus Viscum; species Viscum album. Next base: position 1,044,132,762 of record OY728140.1, on the reverse strand, counting down.
ATACAAACAAGTGGATGAGCCTCTGATACCAATTTATCAAGGGGTAAAACCAAAAAACATCACTTTGAGATACACTCGAACAAGAACCGATGAATGACAATGGGCCTTACTGCACTCATGGTTTGACACTCCCAGGTGATATGTTTGGTTAATAAAAATATTTTTACGAATAATTATGAAGGATTTATAGAGAAATCTAATTTTTTTAAAGTAATAATATGGTCAAGAAAGATGTTTTAAGACATAAAATTCCATTGCCGTTAAAATATTCTTAAATGAAAAAAGTTTACCACAAATGTTTTATTATTTTATAAAATGGCGATGAATGGGAGGAATCAAGAAAAATATGACCACAATGTACCATGCACTGATGCCCCTCCAATAAAATCTGGAATAGAAACTTTTATAAGAATTATGAATCAACAAAATCATGTTATGGGAAATAACGTAAATCAAGCTGAGAAAGTGGTTTCACTATAATGGGATTAACTTTTCATTGAGTCCTTTATGCCTCAATGACCACCAACATTAAGTGTATCAACAAACCCATTGATTTTTTAATAGTGGATAAGCTATATAGAAAATATATTTTCTGTACTACATAGTTATGAACATGATAAAGTTACCTTTTCTACTTACCGATTAGAGGGAGAAGCTGACCAATGGAAGGTATTGATTAAAAACACAAGAACAAGAGGGGATATTGAAGCTGTGGAGTGGGAAGAGATCAAAGAGATTTTATTCAATTAATTTTTTCTTCTTTTTATGAGACCAAAAATAGAGAATGAATTTCTCGAGCTAAAGCAGAAGGAATATGAATTGATGGGAAGTTACGAGATGAAAATCAAAAGACATTATTACTAAACCTTAAGATTATTAATGGATCCTAATTGTAGTGACCCTAAGATTAACGTACATGGACATTACATTACATTTGCGGAATACTTATTACATAACAAAAACACACACACAAGGACCGTAATAGTTAAGTGTCTTTGGAAACTTGGAATATAATCTTCTAATCGTGGTGAAAGATCTTCAACATCTCCCATAAAGATCTTCCTTTTTTACCTAAAACCTTTATTTATATCCTGGGGAAAAGAAAACATAAAAGGGTGAGATCACATGCTCAGTAAGGGTAAACAAAAGAAATATCAGTCACATCATATTCATAAGAACATAACATTTTGGAAATTTTAACCTGCAAAAGAGATCATAATATCATAACATGGGATAAATCATAGTAGTGAAATGTAATCCCAATAATCATAACTTTAAACATGAAAATTTGTGGCATACACACATAATAATAGAGAATCATTTATTATTAGTCAAGACTCATTGCCAAGACTATCTTAGTGGACAAAGTCCATTTCTGAACCGAGTTCACTCCTCGTTTCAGTCCTGTTTCACTGAACCGGTTTAATATTCCATTCCAACCATGTCTATATAATGAGATATAAAATCCTTACCCAATTCATTATATGGAGATATAGGTCCCACCTATCTCATAATGATACCATTCTTATGTGTGCCACAAAATCATAAACCATACATCATAGCATAACCCATGAAATAAAAATGGGAATCTTAAACATCATGCCATCATAACATAATCCATATAATATTAAAGGACATCATAAAAATAATTCCATCATTACATAATCAAATCAATGTAAAAATAGGGATATAAACAGAACCCTTTATTATCTTATATGGAAAATAATTTTGATAAAACACTTAAACTCCATTCTTGAGGAAAATATTGTTTCTACCCGAAAAACATTTTTCCTTTCTTAACATGTCATTTAATTTTAAACTAAAAGAAGTTGATTAAAAATAAACTTGAAAATTTGTAAAGGAAGCTTCTTGGAAATAATATTTTAAAAATCCATTCATTCCGTATAAGTTAAAAAAACATTCTTCTCGTACTTTTGTCGGAAAAGTCAAAAAGTACCTCATACGAAAAACGACAAAAGATTCCTTTCATATCCTTTACTAAAAACTCCCCAAAGGGTAAAATTGGATTTAAAAAATTGTAGGTGGATGGAAACAATATTACATATTGAGGGAACATGGAAGTGGATGATAAAATACACCCTAGTAAATACCAAAGTATAAATAATCTCAGATAAAAATGAGATTGTGATATTTTCCATTACCTTAGGTCTGATTTGCATCGTAAGTGTCCAAACCTCCTGTATAATGATTTAAATAATATTATTGACTTATTCCAGAATCATAATTATTGTTATGATATCATATATGGTCATATTATTAGCTTCTTATTAGTAATATTTCATTACTACTTGTTATTCAGGTGTTTATTACTTTTTGTTCTTATGCGTGTTTTGTCGAATAAATTCTTATTCTTATCTTTAAGTTATAGATACCTAATTTACAGAATGTTATTAGTGTAATATATATAATATTCATTCATTCAATTCAATTATATAATCATAATGCAATGAAGATCATGTAGAACGAGTCGCATCACATCATGGAGACGATATTCCGTACGTATGCACGAGCGATGATATCATTATCATGATCGTAGAATTGTATTAGAGTGTATGTATACTATTTCAGAATCAATATCAATTTGAAATAATCATATGTAGTTATTATTTACACCATTATACCCATCCAAGTTAGGTGGTGGGGGAAAATAGATTACACCACGGCGTGGAGACGGTCTTTTGTACGTACGCACACGCGGTGATTTCATTTTCCGTAGGATGGATAGATGGTGAAATAGGGTTGTTTCATACTTATAATAACATATCAGTATATGAGTGATACTGATGTTATTACTTCATAATGAAACAACTAAAGAAGAAGAATTGGAAGAAGAAATAAAGATGAATGAATCGGTAATAGACATTACCTCTTCTTTGAAGCGCCTCTTTGAGTCCTCCTCTTAGGGCACTAAAATTGGTCTTTGAAGAAGACCAGGACCTCTAGGATGTTTCTAGGGAAGTGGAGAAGAGAATTTTTCAGGGTTTGGACATTATTTAAGGCTCAATGTGGTGTGAGGAAGAGAGGGAGGAGGTGCCCTTTTATAAGGGAGAAGAGGGGCACCTTTGGAATAACAAAAAATATTATTTTATTATAAAGTCATATTCAGTTTTTAATAGCTCCAAATTGAGTTATTTAGAAGATAAGGTGGGGATGGGTAGAAATACTCTCATCCAATAGAATTTGGACAAGTTTAGTTTACTATTGTAACCTTATCATTTAGTTTTAACTTTAAGTTAGATAATTTTACTTTTACCGTGTCTTTTTGTGTTCTTACACTATATGATTAATAAACCTACTATAACAATCCAAACGAACCCCAAGTTTTTTATTATTAATATATATAACCTTATCTATGTCCTTTGGCCAAACCTTAGATTTTTAGGAATAAAATAACAATTAATAATATAATATTTGTTTTAAAAAATATTTTATTTCAATTTTGATACAATTTAGTAATTGATTTTTGTGAAAATCATAACAGAATTATTAGTTATAAAAACGTTACTTAAATCAATACTAACATGTCATATTAACCTATAAAATTAGTGGAATTCATAAAAAGTCTCAAATTACATTTATTTGGGTATTTATAACATCAATTATGTCAATATTTCATTAATAAGATAATTACTGCATCATCGTTGTGTCATAAATAAATTAAATTATTTAATGTCTAATGTAACACCCCAAGATTTCATAGTGTGTTATTTCTTCAAAATAATTCAATAACTTGCACTACACGCAACACTGAGTTCAATCACACCATTAAAAGAGGTCATGAATAGTATTAACTACATTTTGAACTTTATATAATCCTTATAATTTTAGAATCCCTATTATGAGTTTCTTAGTCATAATGCAAGAACAGATTCATTTTCATTATTTCACTTTTATCAACTTCTAATAGTGAAACCTTTTTTAATACAATGTTTTAAACATTTTGACTAAATGGGGACATCAAAAAATTTAAAATGAAACATCCCAAGCTTCCACGGTACGCTTTCCTTTGAATAATACAGTAGCGTGTGTTATACGCAACTTCGAGTTTTAACACACACCGTAACCAATCAAACTAGCTGTTATGAATAGTAATACCTACTTTTTGAAATCATATATATTCTATATTTCAAAATGGACTTCATTTTTGGATTCGGAATATCGAAATTAACCTATGGTGAAATTTTGGTACTTTTCGGAAAACTTTTATATTTTGATGAATAGTGAAAATTACTAAATTTTAATTAAAAACAACTTTTTTAATCAAAATAATTAATAGTGATAAATTATTAATTTGAGTGGTTTTAAAGTATATTTAGAATATATTTTTACCACTTAATATAATGTTGGTCATTGGACATAATTTTACAATTAAACCGAACATAAACAAGTGTCAATCTTTTGATAGTTATTATCTCTTAAAAACACGCTTTTTATTTTGACAGCGGGAATTAATTTTAAATTAATTTCTGCCACTTCTGTGTTTTGAATTTAGGAAAATGGATTCCATATTTGGAATCAGGATGTTCAAATTGTGTAAATAGGTAACTTTTATTTTTAGACATTTTGAATAATTACTGCGGTAAATATTTTATTTACCATGGTTAAGGGTAAATCCGGTAAATAAGGGTTAAAAAATAATATTATAATAATACTGAATTACCCTAAAACGTGTCTTAACCCTATTTGTTGATACATGGTCGACCATGGGAATCTTTGGGTCTATTTTGGGACCCCATGGATCCACTTGTAAGTGATAATGACACTTTATTTTAATTAAGTCAAAATGAATACAAAAATGACACAAGCTTACATCTTTTAGAAGAACAATTTTTACATAGGGTTATACATGTTGTATTTTAGATTATAAATATTCATTAGAAAGCTAAAACGATTTCCTACATAATGATATTTTATTTATAATTTTTAAACATTAAATAATTTATTTAATTTATGACACAATGATGATGCAGTAATTACTATAATAGTGAAAAATTAAAATAATTGATATTATAAATACCCAAATAAATATAATATGAAACTTTTAATGAATTAAACTAATTTTCTAGGATACTATGATATATTAGGATTGATTTAATTGACTTTGTTCGAAGTAATAAATCTGTTATGAGTTTCACAAAAATCAACTATTGAATAGTGTCAAAATTGACATAAAAGAGTTCTTAAAACAAATATTATATTATTAATTGATATTAAATTCCTAAAAATCTAAGGTTCGGCCAAGAGACTTATATTATGATAGGTTAATCATTAATGGACCACTTGGGGGTCGCTTGGATGTATATAGTAAGTTTATTAACCATATTATATAAAAATACAAAGAGACATTGTAAAAGTGAAACTAATTAACTTAGAGTTAATACTTAAAGATAAGGTTAATATAAGTACCCAAACCTGTCTAAATTCTATTGGATGAGTTGTTTTCGACCTATACCCACCTCAACCTTTGAATAGTCAACTTTGGAGCCATTGGAAACCGAATATGAATTTATTATAAATTAATATTTCTAGCTTTTCCAAAGGTGCCCCTCACCCCTCTTATAAAAGGGCACTCCTCCTTCTCTTTTCCTCACACCTCTCAAGCCACTTGGATCGTCCAAACTCTGCCCAACTAATCTCCCCACATCCCTCTACTCCTCCTTGTAGCTTCCCCTTAGGCAGAAAGCATTTCAAGAAGTCCTTTGGTTCCAACCAAAGTGAGTTACCTAAATTAAAGGTAACGATTTCTCTTAAATTATTTTCATTTATTTTGCTTCTCCAACCCCAAACTCTTTTTATTTCCTTTCTTTTGTAACAACACCAGTATCCTCAATATACTAGGATGTTGTTATAAGAAGGATTAAAACTACACATACACACAACTCCATCTAATGGATGATGAACATAATGTTTCTGTGGATGGCAAACTAACGCCTCACGAAACGATGATTGTTCAAATACATCTTACCGCCTCTCATGGTGGCCATTATGATGGAACTGTAATTAAATATGATATTAATGATATATATTTTATATATAAGCTTCTGTAATTCCATTTTATTTCATACCATTATTCGTTTCATGTTGTATATACATACAATAATTTCATTTGAGGAAGTGCGGACTACCGCCCCCTTAAAATGATATGACTCGTTCATACCACACATGGAACGTATAAAGGATGGTTTTAATGAACTTAAGTAACATATATAAAATATTATATTATACTGGAATAGTAATATACCTATGTATCATTTGGATTCGATTCTTTTAAAATAAAAATTAAATGGAAGTAGCGTTCGTGCGTACGTACGGACTACCGTCTCCACGAACGCGATGAGATTCATTCTCCATCGTATCCATTCAAGTATAATTATAATTTAATGATTTAAAAATGATGTTTAAGGACTTGATATCATTCTGGATATGAATAAGATACAACAAACATGACTTATGTAACAAAACATATAAAAGAAAATGAGTAAGTTAACACCCGAAACGACGATAATTCTAAGATATTATTAACAAATCAATGTTAAAAGATCATATATGATATCATATTAATATATATGATTCTTGTATAATTTAATAAAAATTATTTCACCATTATACAGGGAGTTAACCTACCCCAACCAAGGAAAAGTACAAGGTAAGGGTTATTTCACAATCTCTTCATTATCCGAGGTTGTTTATACGTAATAATCTACTGGGATTTCTTTATCATCCACATCCATGTTTATTCGAAATGTATTTAAAAACATATTTATTATTTACAAGAATATGGGTTAAATTCATTTATACCCTTGTTTGACTTTTTGTAAGAGGTTTATAAAGGAATATTTCCGTCGTTTTCAAAACAAGGTCCTTTTTAACCTTTTCGACAGAATTAAGATAAGAATGTTTTTTTTACTTATACGGCGGGTGCGGTTATTTTCCGCCGTTATAAAATCGTCAAAGCTTTCCTTAAAAGCTTATAAGAATATTTTCAAGAACATGTTTTATTTTATATGGCTCTTAAATGATTTCTAAAATAGGAAGAGATATTTCTCTAAAAAGAATTTTGATTTCATCTATGTCAACATCCTTCATTATTCTTGATTGAGGTCAATGTGATACAATACAATCTTCCATATTGTATCGAATGAGTTATGTTTGACTGTGGATGTTCTATTTTTATATCACTCATGGTTTATGTTTAAAGTGTTGACATTTCAGAAGTTATTTTTAATCCGAATGTTTATGTTATATTTCAAACTTTTCTTCAGATGAATGTGCTGAACAAGTATGTTCCGGGTTGGGGACCGGTAAAAGTAAGCCCTCCAGGTTGGGGACTGGTTAAAGTAAGCCCTCCAGGTTGGGGACTGGTTAAAGTAAGCCCTCCAGGTTAGGGACTGGTAAAAGTATGCCCTCCGGGTTGGTGTCCGGTTATTAGAGGCACTCCGAGTTGGTGTCCGGTTATTATGGGCACTCCGGGTTGGGTTCCGGTTAGAAGTAACCCCTAGGTCTTGGGATGAGGCCTAGACAAAGAAATTAACGTTTAGCATTATGCATTCCAACATTATGAAAGTGGTTATTGATTTTGCATGTGATTATTCGATTAGTAGAATATCCATGTGAATAAGTAAATGGCATTATTTCATTTTACTTTTGCCATACTATGTTGAAGTTCATGTTTAAAAGGCTTTTGTTTTAGTAATTCATTGCCTTAAATGTTTATGCTTATTTTGAATGTTCCGCTATATTGTTATCCTTACTGGGCATTTGAGCTCACCCCTTTTCTATGTTTTATTTTTCCCAGGTAGTGAAGAAGTAAATTATGATTGACTTGCAGGGATATTATGAGGGGTTAATAGTGTGGATATGAAGACTTTGTTGTTGTAGTAGTTTTTCACTTTGAAATTTAATGTAAAACTTTATGAATATATCTAGTGTTTCTAAGGCTACTAAACCAATCGGTCTTTCGAGATTTGATCTTTCTTGTGATCATGCCAATGTTACGAAGTAATGCACCGACTCTGGGTAGCTGGGGTCGGGGCGTTACAGTTGGTATCAGAGGAAGTTTAGTACAAACCTTGGAAGCTAGATTTAGATAAACTCTGATTAGAGCACGTAGACCTAAGATGAACTTTGAGGATTAGTATAGAAGAACTTCCTAGAATTTTGGTATTGTAGAGATTTTGTGAGTTTTCCGAGCAATACATCCCTGTCTGGATACGAGCAGGTAGAGGCGGCTCTGGCACAGATGTACCTAGGGGTAAAACCCGAAAACACCGCTTTGAGCTAGACTCGAACGGGAACTGGTGCACGACAACGGGCCTTGCTGCACTCTTGGTTACGACACTCCCGGGGGATATGCTTAGGATAACTCTCATTTTCTTTACAAATCATTATGAAGGGTTTAGGAGTATATACTTCCTCAAAGAAAACATTTTTATGATTATGGATTATATCCATAAATAGTTCAATTTATGTTAAGTGATTTATAAGTATGGGATTATGTATTTTGATTCATAAACTGATCTAGTGTATGCCATTGTTTAGAAATGGCGCCCAGTAGAAGGAATGAGAACTCCAGAAATGCACATGATCCAAAGAGAAGGAAGGATCATATCTTTCATGGTCCTAAGCTAGAATTTATAAGGGAAATAGTCTCCCATGTATTATCATCATATGAAGAAATAATATCATGTGTTGATAAGATAAGTAAAGAGTTTACTGAGTCCTATGGCTTTGAAGGGAAGCAAGAGAAGAAAAGGATAGAAGGGAGAAACATGGATAAAGGGAAGAGGGAAAAGAAGAATTTTCCCATATGTGGTAACTGTGGAAAGAAACACCCTGGAACTTGCCTGAAAGGAATGGGAGTTTGTTATAAGTGTGGAGGAAAAGGGCACAAAGTACGTGACTGCAAGGGTAAGAAAATGGTTTCAAATGTACAATGCTTCATTTGCAAGGAGTTTGGACACTACGCGAACCAATGTCCCAGTCATCAGACTATGCCGCAAATGATGATATTGGATAATAATCAAGTTATGATACTACCACAGATGAAGAGGAATGATTAGAGTTCTTATATTGATTATGTCAATTGAGTGTTGTATCAACAATGTACTTGTTACAATAATCATGGAGTATATAAGGATTGTACTGCAGTACTATTTCATTAAGGACTTGAGATAGTGTGGAACAAAGAAAAGTGACTCAATAGAAGGATAAATTTTTGGAAAATATATGGTTGAGAGAATGATAAACCATAATATAGTTCTGATACTGAGGTAGTGATTTTGGAATAATATGTGATTGTTTTGGATAAATTATATTGGATATTCTTGACTACCTTGGAACTGATTAATGATTTGTATATTCCATCATTGTTGGGGTTTAAAACATTTTTGGATTAATGAAGTATACCCAGCATTCTATATGGAATAAGGGAGCATGAATGTAATCAATAAGGAATATGGTAATACATGATGAAGGTATTCATATGCTATTACGGGGTAAAAAGGATCTATATTATGTTTACCTTCCTTATGAATGTTGAACTGTGAGTTTGGACAGAAGTATTTTGGATAGTTCTAGTTTGGATTATTTTGGATTGCCATAAAAGGATAACCCGGAGGTCGGGCGGCAACCCGTCGCGTCCGGCAAGGCTGCGAGACTTGAACCCACAACCGAAGGGTGACAAGGGTGTATCACCTACCACTGGCCCACGAGATGTCCTGGATTAAATAATGTAGTTTTTATTAAAAGAACTTGTAGATGAATTATAAATTCGTTCATTTTGGAACCCTATACGAATAGTGTAAATAGAATTTTTTTTTACATTCTATTATCTTTTAGAGTGAAAGATGAGTTTGTGGTAGAAATTTATTAATGGATAAAACTCTAATTATAATGTAAGTATATCTCCTTATGATCTTAGCCAATCTCATAAATAAATTCCTCATCATTAATAAAAGGAACTTAGAACAAAAATGTTGTCCTAGATGGTACCTTAAATCATCACTAATTTATGGCTTTGGGATTGTTGGCCTTTTCATAGCCATGTTCTCTACCACTCTCCATCAGATAATTGATGGCTAGATTTTTCTTCCATATCCATATTTTCTTACATGGAACCCTAGTATGTGTTATTTTCGGTAATCTTCATACTTTCGACTCTTTATTTTAAATAGAGGCCTCATTAATTCATTTTTCGATGTGGGATTTCAACTAAGATATTTTGAAACGTCAAAAATGTGTTATCCCAATACCCTATGTTTTGTTGAACCGATGGTATTTCAAATCATCATAGATTGATGATTTTAAGGACCTCAATTTTATACTTTTTTGTGATTTATGACCTCAATCACTACCTATAAATATTTACATTTTCATCCAATTATATGTCTCTAATTGCCACCAATGTTCTCCTAATAGAGATCATAATTTGGTGGTGACCCTTTGATTTCTCTTTTCCTCATATTAAGACTAAATTTTAGTAACCCAATTTCCGATGTGGGTTTTCCCACAAATATATTTTCTACTTTCAACCTTTTATTTTTGAAGAACAATTTCAAATTGCGAGGACGCAATTTATTGAAGGAGGGGAGAATGTAACACCCCAAGATTTCATAGTGTGTTATTTCTTCAAAATAATTCAATAACTTGCACTACACGCAACACTGAGTTCAATCACACCATTAAAAGAGGTCATGAATAGTATTAACTACATTTTGAACTTTATATAATCCTTATAATTTTAGAATCCCTATTATGAGTTTCTTAGTCATAATGCAAGAACAGATTCATTTTCATTATTTCACTTTTATCAACTTCTAATAGTGAAACCTTTTTTAATACAATGTTTTAAACATTTTGACTAAATGGGGACATCAAAAAATTTAAAATGAAACATCCCAAGCTTCCACGGTACGCTTTCCTTTGAATAATACAGTAGCGTGTGTTATACGCAACTTCGAGTTTTAACACACACCGTAACCAATCAAACTAGCTGTTATGAATAGTAATACCTACTTTTTGAAATCATATATATTCTATATTTCAAAATGGACTTCATTTTTGGATTCGGAATATCGAAATTAACCTATGGTGAAATTTTGGTACTTTTCGGAAAACTTTTATATTTTGATGAATAGTGAAAATTACTAAATTTTAATTAAAAACAACTTTTTTAATCAAAATAATTAATAGTGATAAATTATTAATTTGAGTGGTTTTAAAGTATATTTAGAATATATTTTTACCACTTAATATAATGTTGGTCATTGGACATAATTTTACAATTAAACCGAACATAAACAAGTGTCAATCTTTTGATAGTTATTATCTCTTAAAAACACGCTTTTTGTTTTGACAGCGGGAATTAATTTTAAATTAATTTCTACCACTTCTGTGTTTTGAATTTAGGAAAATGGATTCCATATTTGGAATCAGGATGTTAAAATTGTGTAAATAGGTAACTTTTATTTTTAGACATTTTGAATAATTACTGCGGTAAATATTTTATTTACCATGGTTAAGGGTAAATCCGGTAAATAAGGGTTAAAAAATAATATTATAATAATACTAAATTACCCTAAAACGTGTCTTAACCCTATTTGTTGATACATGGTCGACCATGGGAATCTTTGGGTCTATTTTGGGACCCCATGGAACCACTTGTAAGTGATAATGACACTTTATTTTAATTAAGTCAAAATGAATACAAAAATGACACAAGCTTACATCTTTTAGAAGAACAATTTTTACATAGGGTTATACATGTTGTATTTTCGATTATAAATATTCATTAGAAATATAAAAAGATTTACTACATAATTATATTTTATTTATAATTTTTAAACATTAAATAATTTATTTAATTTATGACACAATGATGATGCAGTAATTACTATAATAGTGAAAAATTAAAATAATTGATATTATAAATACCCAAATGAATATAATATGAAACTTTTAATGAATTAAACTAATTTTCTAGGATACTATGATATATTAGGATTGATTTAATTGACTTTGTTCGAAGTAATAAATCTGTTATGAGTTTCACAAAAATCAACTATTGAATAGTGTCAAAATTGACATAAAAGAGTTCTTAAAACAAATATTATATTATTAATTGATATTAAATTCCTAAAAATCTAAGGTTCGGCCAAGAGACTTATATTATGATAGGTTAATCATTAATGGACCACTTGGGGGTCGCTTGGATGTATATAGTAAGTTTATTAACCATATTATATAAAAATACAAAGAGACATTGTAAAAGTGAAACTAATTAACTTAGAGTTAATACTTAAAGATAAGGTTAATATAAGTACCCAAACCTGTCTAAATTCTATTGGATGAGTTGTTTTCGACCTATACCCACCTCAACCTTTGAATAGTCAACTTTGGAGCCATTGGAAACCGAATATGAATTTATTATAAATTAATATTTCTAGCTTTTCCAAAGGTGCCCCTCACCCCTATTATAAAAGGGCACTCCTCCTTCTCTTTTCCTCACACCTCTCAAGCCACTTGGTTCGTCCAAACTCTGCCCAACTAAGCTCCCCACATCCCTCTACTCCTCCTTGAAGCTTCCCCTTTGGCAGAAAGCATTTCAAGAAGTCCTTTGGTTCCAACCAAAGTGAGTTACCTAAATTAATGGTAACGATTTCTCTTAAATTATTTTCATTTATTTTGCTTCTCCAACCCCCAAAATATTTTTATTTCCTTTCTTTTGTAACAACACCAGTATCCTCAATATACTAGGATGTTGTTATAATAAGGATTCAAACTACACATACACACAACTCCATCTAATGGATGATTAACATAATGTTTCTGTGGATGGCAAACTAACGCCTCACGAAACGATGATTGTTCAAATACATCTTACCGCCTCTCATGGTGGCCATTATGATGGAACTGTAATTAAATATGATATTAATGATATATATTTTATATATAAGCTTCTGTAATTCCATTTTATTTCATACCATTATTCGTTTCATGTTGTATATACATACGATAATTTCATTTGAGGAAGTGCGGACTACCGCCCCCTTAAAATGATATGACTCGTTCATACCACACATGGAACGTATAAAGGATGGTTTTAATGAACTTAAGTAACATATATAAAATATTATATTATACTGGAATAGTAATATACCTATGTATCATTTGGATTCGATTCTTTTAAAATAAAAATTAAATGGAAGTAGCGTTCGTGCGTACGTACGGACTACCGTCTCCACGAACGCGATGAGATTCATTCTCCATCGTATCCATTCAAGTATAATTATAATTTAATGATTTAAAAATGATGTTTAAGGACTTGATATCATTCTGGATATGAATAAGATACAAAAAACATGACTTATGTAACAAAACATATAAAAGAAAATGAGTAAGTTAACACCCGAAATGACGATAATTCTAAGATATTATTAACAAATCAATGTTAAAAGATCATATATGATATCATATTAATATATATGATTCTTGTATAATTTAATAACAATTATTTCACCATTATACAGGGAGTTAACCTACCCCAACCAAGGAAAAGTACAAGGTAAGGGTTATTTCACAATCTCTTCACTATCCGAGGTTGTTTATACGTAATAATCTACTGGGATTTCTTTATCATCCACATCCATGTTTCTTCGAAATGTATTTAAAAACATATTTATTATTTACAAGAATATGGGTTAAATTCATTTATACCCTTGTTTGACTTTTTGTAAGAGGTTTATAAAGGAATATTTCCGTCGTTTTCAAAACAAGGTCCTTTTTAACCTTTTCGACAGAATTAAGATAAGAATGTTTTTTTTACTTATACAGCGGGTGCGGTTATTTTCCGCCGTTATAAAATCGTCAAAGCTTTCCTTAAAAGCTTATAAGAATATTTTCAAGAACATGTTTTATTTTATATGGCTCTTAAATGATTTCAAAAATAGGAAGAGATATTTCTCTAAAAAGAATTTTGATTTCATCTATGTCAACATCCTTCATTATTCTTGATTGAGGTCAATGTGATACAATACAATCTTCCATATTGTATCGAATGAGTTATGTTTGACTGTGGATGTGCTATTTTTATATCACTCATGGTTTATGTTTAAAGTGTTGACATTTCAGAAGTTATTTTTAATCCGAATGTTTATGTTATATTTCAAACTTTTCTTCAGATGAATGTGCTGAACAAGTATGTTCCGGGTTGGGGACCGGTAAAAGTAAGCCCTCCAGGTTGGGGACTGGTTAAAGTAAGCCCTCCAGGTTGGGGACTGGTTAAAGTAAGCCCTCCAGGTTAGGGACTGGTAAAAGTATGCCCTCCGGGTTGGTGTCCGGTTATTAGAGGCACTCCGGGTTGGTGTCCGGTTATTAGAGGCACTCCGGGTTGGGTTCCGGTTAGAAGTAACCCCTAGGTCTTGGGATGAGGCCTAGACAAAGAAATTAACGTTTAGCATTATGCATTCCAACATTATGAAAGTGGTTATTGATTTTGCATGTGATTATTCGATTAGTAGAATATCCATGTGAATAAGTAAATGGCATTATTTCATTTTACTTTTTCCATACTATGTTGAAGTTCATGTTTAAAAGGCTTTTGTTTTAGTAATTCATTGCCTTAAATGTTTATGCTTATTTTGAATGTTCCGCCATATTGTTATCCTTACTGGGCATTTGAGCTCACCCCTTTTCTATGTTTTATTTTTCCAAGGTAGTGAAGAAGTAAATTATGATTGACTTGCAGGGATATTATGAGGGGTTAATAGTGTGGATATGAAGACTTTGTTGTTGTAGTAGTTTTTCACTTTGAAATTTAATGTAAAAATTTATGAATATATCTAGTGTTTCCAAGGCTACTAAACCAATCGGTCTTTCGAGATTTGATCTTTCTTGTGATCATGCCAATGTTATGTAATAATGCACCGACTCTGGGTAGATGGGGTCGGGGCGTTACATCTAAAAATTAAAAAAAAATATCATTATGTAGGAAATAACTTTAGATTTCTAATTAATATTTATAGTAGATTTTATCTCTTGTATAACCCTATATTAAAAATTACCTACTTATTAAACTTTGATTTTAACTATTTTAACCCTTCTTTAAATAAATTAATAATAAATGTCCTAATCTAATCCAAGTGGGCCTCAATGGTTATATTTTATTCCTAAGGTTGTTTGTGGTAGAATTAAACTTATCCAATAGAATTAGGACATGTGTTTGGGTAATAATAATATCATTTTCACCCTTAATTACCATATTTACTTTTAACCGTGGTAAAAAAAGTAAAAAGTTACTATTCACCAAAAATTATTTTCATCTCATTGAACCACATTTTACTTACTGACATAAACCGTGTGTCTCAGATTTTTGAAATTCCACTCACAGAAGCAGTAAAATTAGGTTTTATGAAAAATTCATTTTTTAACTACCACTTAGTGGTTTCACTATTCATCAAAAAATGAAAGTTTCCAGAAAAATACCAAAAATTAGGCCCAATCTATATTTGATATTATGAACTCAAAAATTATGTCTATTTTACCAAATTAAAAACATATCAGTTTCATTAATTAATTTAAAAATTAATTCCCGTCGTCAAAACAAATAGCGTGTTCTTAAGAGATAATAACTATCAAAATATTGACACTTGTTTATGTCTGGTTTCAACGTGAAATTACATCCAATGACCAACATTGTATTAAATTGTGAAAATATATTCTAAATATACTTTAAAACCACCCTAATTAATAATTTATCACTATTAATTATTTCGATTAAAAAGGTTGTTTTTAATTAAAATTTAGTAATTTTCACTATTCATTAGAAAATGAAAGTTATCCGAAAAGTACCAAAATTTCACACTAAGATAATTTCGGTATTCCGAATCAAAAAATGAAGTCCATTTTGAAAAATAAAATTTACAAAATTTCAAAAAGTGGTTATTACTATTCATAACAGCTAGTTTTAATAATATTTTAATAGCATATCGTTCTTTAGTGGAACTCGGTATTGCGTACTACACACGCTATCGAGGAAGGTCGTGATTGCCTGTAATGCAAGGCAAGTCAAGGATGCGTGTTGTGAAATCTCCTTTTGGTGTAGCGTACAACACAAGACATTAATGAAATTAAAAAGAATATTTTTCATAAAATCTCAGGGTGTTACATTTTATCCCCCTCAAAATGAATTTCACCCTCAAAATTCGTCGGGGTTATAAATGGTTTACTAATCGAAAGTTTCTTTAATAGGAACTAACATAACAAAAAGGAATACCAAAACCAATATTTAAAAATAAAAGTATGAAACGTAACAGTTACCCAAATAAACTAATCACTGGGTTTCCACATAGGTTAAAATATGGATATGGAAGAGAAATCTGACCATCATGTTCTGATGGAGGGTGGTAGAGAACATGGCTATGGAAAATCCAGTAATCACAAAGCCATAAATTTGTGACGATCTAAGGTACCATATGATTCATCAGATATAAGAGCACTAGGACAACATTTTTGGTTTTCAAGATCATTTCCCTAAAGTTGATGAAATTGGAATTAGAAGAAATACTTTCGTGATTTTGGTATAGTCTCACCATTGGTCGTTTTTTGGATAATTTCCACTTCATCTATTAAAGAAATGAATTTGAATTTGTCATTCGTGATGTGTTTGCAGATCATGTGATAGAATGATGGGTCATTCCATCTGTCTCAAACAAAAGGTTAGAAAAGTTATCAAAAAATACATAAGTCCAACTATAGTGAGATTAATCATATATGGTTCCTAAAATGGACTAATACTTCATATATCATACTGCTTATCATAATAAAACTAATTTCTACTAAACAGGGACTTCCTGTAGGCCAGTGGTAGGCAATAAAGGACAATCGCACTTCGGTTGTGGGTTCGATTCCCACAGCCTTGTCCGACACGATGGGATGTCACCCATCCTGCAGGTTGTCTTTTTTCTAAAAATACATTACTATAACATACCATAAATAATATCGAAAAAACTTCTATACTTAAACAATACAAACTTATGTCCAACATAATCCATTCCAATCTTTAGGCTTATCCAAAATAATGGTGTCTAATCTCATATTATAGTGAAAACTATTACCAAAGAATTCATACAACTAGCATGTTAATACCATTGTTGATCCCCATATATCATGAGATATGTCTTGTTGGTCACATTCCAAACATTCGAAGGCCTTAATCATGTATTCACATGAAAAAAAATGAATACCCATTAAACCTTATTGAAAACATGAATGCTGTTAAAAGTTAACTCTTTCCACATACCAAAATCCTCAAAATTCTATATACTCAAACCATGATATCACTTAGTCCTTATATCAATCATTAGCTCATGAATATTTCCAAACATTTCATTTTCTCGGTTTCCCTTCATTATGTGCATATCATCTTTTTTTCCAAAAATATCTGAATCACTTTCCATGGTTACCGGTACCATAAAATTATTGAAAACCACAATAAACCAATACATAAATATTCCAATATTCCATGATACTATATAGAACATTATTTTGGAATCCCATTACATAAACACTTAATCATTCCACCACATCGTTGTCATATTCAACATCGCCAATAGTGATCGCATGTGACTTCCCTTTGCCCTTTTCCTTAAGTTGTTGCTCATGTCGATCATCACTAACCCTTGGATTAGGGCATTTATTAACATAATTCTCAATTTCCTTTCACTTGAAGCATTGAAGTGTTGGTGGTGAATTCTCTGCAGTCTCTTCTTTATTCACATCATTAGAAACCCTTTTTCCATTACTTCGACACTCAGCTGCTCGATGACATTCTTTTCCACACTTAAAACATTTTCTAGTCCCTTTAAGACAATCCCCACCATGCTTATTTCCACACTTTGAGCATAAGGACAAATTCATCTTCTTTTCACCATTATTCTAAGATTTCTCCTTGAACTCCATCTTTCGTTTCTTGTCAAAACTATGAGATGGATAAGTAACACCAACTTCCATTTCTACCTTGATAGCACAACACAAAATTTCTTCCTAGCTACTGAAGTCTCTTATAGCTAATGCCCTTCAAAGATTTGGTTTTAATCCACTGAAGAATCGATCAACTTTACTTTCAGGTTGGATGATAAATCCAGATGCAAACCTTGCAAGCCTTGTAAAATTCGCTTCCTATATACCAACAGATTCATCATCCTTTTTCTTTAGTTCAAGAAACTTCTTCTCCATCTTTGTTCGAAGAATAAAAGGGAAGTACTTATTTAAAAATAAGTTCTTGAACTCGTCCCATTCCATGGACTCAATTTCATCTCTTGGCCTCGTATTCTTGATAAGATTCCACCATTGATCAGCATCACCTTCCAAACGATACACTACTAAGATGATTTTTTCATGTTCAGAACATTGAAGAAATGAAAATATCTTTTCAGTAGTATTGATCCATTGTTCAGCAACAAGTGGATCAGAAGACCCAATGAAAGAAGGTGGACGTTTCCTCATGAAGGACTCAATAGAATATTGTTCCCTTCTCTGCTCATTTGGAAGTCCAGAATGATTCATAGCTTGTGTAAGTATAGTAATAAGATTTTGCACTCCATCTCTCATAACATTTGTTTGTTCATGAGGACAATCATTACATTGTCAATTACATTGATCAACACGGTTCCTTCGGGTTCCAGCCATCGTCTAAAACCCAAAAAGAATAGTGTGAGAGGCAAAAATCACGTTAGGGAAAAAATATAATAAAGGGGGAGTAACTTCAATATCTAACATCTTTGGTTACCGTAATTCTAGTACTATAACCTATACTTATACTTAACCTTAAGGACATCCCAAGACATACCTTAGAAATATCTCTAAGGATCTCACTAAAGTTCTTGCATCCTAGTTTCCAAAGGTTGACTAAACCTTTCCTCTGACACCAACTGTAGAGACCCGAAGCTTAATGTACATGGACATTACATTACTTTTGCGGAATACTTAGTACATAACAAAAACACACACACAAGGTCCGTAATAGTTTAGTGTCTTTGAAAACTCGAAATATAATCTTCTAATCGTGGTGAAAGATCTTCAACATCTCCCATAAAGATCTTACTTTTTTTTACATAAAACCTTTATTTATATCCAGGGGAAAATAAAACATAAAAGGGTGAGCTCACATGCTCAGTAAGGGTAACCAAAAGAAATATCAATCACATCACATTCATAAGAACATAATATTTTGGAAATTTTAACCTGCAAAAGAGATCATAATATCATAACATGGGATAAATCATAGTAGTGAAATGTAATCCCAATAATGATAACTTAAAACATGAATCTTTGTGGCATACACACATAATCATAGAGAATCATTTCTTATTTGTCAAGAATCATTGCCGAGACTATCTTAGTGGACAAAGTCCATTTCTGAACCGAGTTCACTCCTCGTTTCAGTCCTGTTTCACTGAACCAGTTTAATATTTCGTTCCAGCCATGTCTATCTCATGAGATATAAAATCTTTACCCAATGCATTGGATGGAGATATAGGTCCCACACATCTCATAATTATACCATTCTTATGTTTTCCACAAAATCATAATCCATACATCATAGCATAACCCATGTAATAAAAATGGGAATCTTAAACATCATGCCATCATAACATAATACATATAAAATTAAAGGACATCATATAAATAATTCCATCACAACATAATCAAATCAATGTAAAAATAGGTATAGAAACAGAACCCTTTATTATCTTACATGGAAAATAATTTTGATAAAACACTTGAACTCCATTCTTGAGAAAAATATCCTTTCTACCTCAATTTTTTTTCCTTTCCTAACATGTCATACAATTTTAAACTAAAAGAAGTTGATTAAAAATAAATTTGAAAACTTTTAAAGGAAGCTTCTGGTAAATAATGTTTTAAAAAACCATTCATTCCGTATAAGTTAAAAAAACATTCTTCTCGTACTTTTTTCAGAAAATTCAAAAAGTACCTCGTACGAAAAACGACAAAATATTCCTTTAATATCCTTTACTAAAAACTCACCAAAGGGTAAACTGGATTTAAAAAATTGTGGGTGGATGGAAACAATATTAAATATTGAGGGAACATGGATGTGGATGATAAAATGCACCCCAGTAAATACCAAAGTATAAACAATCTCGGATAAAAATGAGATTGTGATATTTTCCCTTACCTTAGGTCCGATTTGCTTTGTAAGTGTCCTAACCTCTTGTATAATGATTTAAATAATGTTATTGACTTATTTCAGAATCATACTTATTGTTATGATATTATATATGGTCATATTATTAGTTTCTTATTAGTAATATTTCATTACTACTTGTTATTCAGGTGTTTATTACTTTTTGTTCTTATGCGTGTTTTGTCAAATAAATTCTTGTTCTTCTCTTTAGGTTATAGATACATCATTTAAAGAATGGTATTAGTGTAATATATATCATATTCATTCATTCAATTCATTTATATAATCATTATGCAATGAAGATCATGTAGAACGAGTCGCATCACATCGTGGAGACAATATTCCGTATGTACGCACGAGCAATGATATTGTTCCCATGATCATGGAATTTTATTGGAGTGTATGTATACTATTTAAGAATCAATATCAATTTAAAATAATCATATGTAGTTATTATTTACACCATTATACCCATCCAAGTAAGGTGGTGGGGGAAAATAGATTACACCACGGCGTAGAGATGGTATTCTGTACGTACGCACGCGCGGTGATTTCATTTTCTGTAGGATGGATAGATGGTGAAATAGGGTTGTTTCATACTTATAATAACATATCAGTATATTAGTGATACTGATGTTATTACTTCATAATGAAACAAATAAAAAAATAAGAATTGGAAGAAGAAATAAAGATGAAAGAATCGGTAACAGACATTACCTCTTCTTTGAAGCGCCTCTTTGAGTCCTCCTATTAGGGCACTAAAATTGGTCTTTGAAGAAGACCAGGACCTCTATGATGTTTATAGGGAAGTGGAGAAGAGAATTTGGCAGGGTTTGGCCGAGCTTTAAGGCTCAATGTGGTGTGAGGAAGAGAGGGAGGAGGTTCCCATTTATAAGGGAGGAGAGGGGCACCTTTGGAATAACTAAAAATATTATTTTATTATAAAGTCATATTCAGTTTTTAATAGCTCCAAATTGAGTTATTTAGAAGCTAAGGTGGGTATGGGTCGAAAGCCTCTCATCCAAAAGAATTTGGAAAAGTTTAGTTTACTATTTTAACCTTATCATTTAGTTTTAACTTTAAGTTAGATAATTTTACTTTTACCGTGTCTTTTTGTGTTCTTACACTATAAGGTTAATAAAATTACTATAACAAGCCAAACGAACCCAAGTTGTTTATTATTAAAATATATAACCTTATATAATTAATTTGGCCGAACATTATATTTTTAGGAATAAAATAACAATTAATAATATAATATTTGTTTTAAAAACTATTTTATTTCCATTTTGACACTATTTAGTAATTGATTTTTGTGAAAATCATAATAGAATGATTAGTTCTAAAAACTCTACTTAAATCAATACTAACATGTCATATTAACCTATAAAATTAGTGTAATTCATAAAAAGTCTCAAATTACATTTATTTGGGTATTCATAACATCAATTATGTCAATATTTCATTAATAAGATAATTACTGCATCATCGTTGTGTCATAAATAAATTAAATTATTTAATGTCTAAAAATTACAAATAAAATACAATTATGCAGGAAATATTTTTAGCTTTCTAATTAATATTTATAGTCGAATTTATCTTATGTATAACCCTATATTAAAAATTATCTACTTATTAAACTTTGATATTAACTATTTTAACCCTTCTTTAAATAAATTAATAACAAATGTCCTAATCTAATCCAAGTGGGAGTAAATGTTCATATTTTATTCATAAGGTTGTTTTTGGTCGAATTAAACTTATCCAATAGAATTAGGACATGTGTTTGGGTAATAATAATATCATTTTTACACTTAATTACCCTATTTACTTTTAACCGTGGTAAAAAAAAGTAAAAAGTTACTATTCACCAAAATTATTTTCATCTCATTGAACCAAATTTTACTAACTGATATCAACCGTGTCTCTCGTATTTTTGAAATTCCACTCACAGAAGCAGTAAAATTATGTTTTATGAAAAATTAATTTTTTTTACTACCACTTAGTGGTTTCACTCTTCATCAAAAAATGAAAGTTTCCAGAAAAATACCAAAAATTAGGCATAAGATATATTTGATATTATGAACTCAAAAATTATGTCTATTTTACCAAATTAATAACATATCAGTTGCATTAATTATTTTAAAAATTAATTCCCGTCGTCAAAACAAATAGCGTGTTCTTAAGAGATAATAACTATCAAAAGATTGACACTTGTTTATGTCTTGTTTAAATGTGAAATTACATCCAATGACCAACATTGTATTAAATTTTAAAAATATATTCTAAATATACATTAAAACCACTCAAATTAATAATTTATCACTATTAATTATTTCAATTAAAAAGGATGTTTTTAATTAAAATTTAGTAATTTTTACTATTCATCAGAAAAAGAAAGTTATCCGAAAAGTACCAAAATTTCACCCTAAGCTAATTTCGATATTAAAAATCCTAAAATGAAGTCCATTTTGAAAAATAAAATTTAAAAAATTTCAAAAAGTGGTTATTACTATTCAAAACAGCTAGTTTTAATAATATTTTAATAGCATATCATTGTTTAGAGAAACTCGGTATTGCGTGCTACACACGCTATCAAGGAAGGTCGTGATTGCGTGTATTGCATGGCAAGTCAAGGATGCGTGTTGTGCAAGATCCTTTTGGTATAGCGTACAACACAAGACATTAATGAAATTAAAAAGAATATTTTTCATAAAATCTCAGGGTGTTACATTCTACCCCCCTTAAAATGAATTTCGCCCTCAAAATTCGTCAGGGTTATAAATGGTTTACTACTCGAAAGTTTATTTAATAGAAACCCACATCATAAAAAGGAATACAAAAACCAATCATTAAAAACAAAAGTATGAAACATAACAGTTACCCAAATAAACTAATCACTGGGTTTCCACATAGGTGAAAATATGGATATGGAAGAGAAATCTAACCATCATGTTCTGATAGAGAGTGGTAGAGAACATGACTATGGAAAAGCCAGTAATCACAAAGCCATAAATTTGTGTTGATCTAAGGTACCATCTGATTCATCAGATATAAGAGCACTAGGAAAACATTTTTGGTTTCCAAGATCATTTCCCTAAAGTTGATGAAATTGGAATTAGAAGAAATACTTTCATGATTTTGGTATAGTCTCACCATTGGTAGTTCTTTGGACAATTTCCACTTCATCTCTTAAACAAATGAAGTTGAATTTTTCATTCGTGATGTGTCAGCAGATCATGTGATAAAATGATGGGTCATTCCATCTATCTCAAACAAAAGGTTAGACAAGTTATCAAAAAATAAATAAGTCCATCTATAGTGAGATTAATCATATATGGTTCCTAAAATGGACTTATACTTCATATATCATAATGCTTAATATAATGAAACTAATTTCTACTAAACAGGGACTTCCTGTAGGCCAGTGGTAGGCGATAAAGGCTAGTCGCACTTCGGTTGTGGGTTCGATTCCCACAGCCTTGTCCGACGTGATAGGCTGTTAGCCATCCTGCAGGTTGTCCTTTTTCTAAAACTACATTACTATAACATCCCATAAATAATATCGAAAAAACTTCTATCCTTAAACAATAATAACTTATGTCCAACATAATCCATTCCAATCATTAGGCTTATCCAAAATAATGCTGTCTAATCTCATATTATAGTGAAAACGATTACCCAAGAGTTCATACAACTAGCATGTTAATACCATTATAGATCCCCATATATCATGAGATATGTCTTGTTGGTCACATTCCAAACATTCGAAGGCCTTAATCATGTATTCACTTGAAAACAAATGAATACCCATTGAACCTTATTGAAAACATGAATGCTGTTAAAAGTTAACTCTTTCCACATACCAAAATCCTCAAAATTATATATACTCAAACCATGATATCACTTAGTCCTTATATCAATCATGAGCTCATGAATACTTCCAAATATTTCATTTTCTCATTTTCCCTTCATTATGCGCATATCATCTTTTTTTCCAAAAATATCTCAATCAGTTTCCATGGTTACCGGTACCATAAAATTATTGAAAACCACAATAAACCAATACATAAATATTCCAATATTACACGATACTATATACAACCTTATTTTGGAATTCCATTACATAAACACTTAATCATTCCACCACATCGTTGTCATATTCAACATCACCAATAGTGATCGCATGTGACTTCCCTTTGTCCTTTTCCTTAAGTGGTTGCTCATGTCGATCATCACTAACCCTTGGATTAGGGAATTTATTAGCATAATGCCCCATTTCCTTGCACTTGAAGCATTGAAGTGTTGGTTGTGTGTTCTATGAAGTCTTTTCTTTATTCACATAATTAGAAGCCCTTTTTCCATTACTTCGACACTCAACTGCTTGATGACCTTCTTTTGCACACTTAAAACATTTTCTAGTCCCTTTAAGACAATCTCCACAATGCTTCTTTCCACACTTTGAGCATAAGGAAACATTCATCTTCATTTCACCATTATTTTGAGATTTCTCCTTGAACTCCATATTTCGTTTCTTGTCAAAACTATGAGATGGATAAGTAACACGAACATCCATTTCTACCTTGATAGAACAACGCACAATTTCTTCCTAGCTACTGAAGTCACTTATAGCTAATTCCCTTCGAAGATTTGTTTTTAAGCCACTGAAGAATCTATCAACTTTACTTTCAGGTTGGATGATAAATCCAGATGCATACCTTGCAAGCATTGTAAAATTCGCTTCGTATATACCAACATATTCATCATCCTTTTCCCTTAGTTCAAGAAACTCCTTCTACATCTTTGTTCGAAGAATACGAGGGAAGTACTTATTGAAAAATAAGTTCTTGAACTCGTCCCATTCCATGGACTCAATTTCATATCTTGGCCTTGTATTCTTGATAATATTCCACCATTGATCAACATCGCCTTCCAAACGATACACTGCTAAGATGACCTTATCATGTTCAGAACATTGAAGAACTGAAAATATCTTTTCAGTAGTACTGATCCATTGTTCAACAACAAGTGGATCAGAAGACCCACTGAAAGAAGGTGGACGTTGACTCATGAAGGACTCAATAGAATATTGTTCCCTTCTCTGCTCATTTGGAAGTCCAGAATGATTCATAGTATGTGTAAGTATAACAATAATATTTTTCACTCCATCTCCCATAAAATTTGTTTGTTCAGGAGGACAATCATTGCATTGTCCATTACATTGATCAACACGGTTCCTTCGGGTTCCAGCCATCGTCTAAAACCCGAAAATAATAGTGTGAGAGGCAAAAATCACGCTTGGGAAAACAATATAATAAAGGGGGAGTAACTTCAATATCTAACATATTGGGTTACCATAATTCTAGTACTATAACCTATACTTATACTTAACCTTAGGGACATCCCTAGACATACCTTAGAAATATCTCTAGGGATCTCACTAAAGTTCTCGCATCCTAGTTTCCAAAGGTTGACTAAACCTTTCCTTTGATACCAACTGTAGAGACCTGAAGCTTAACATACATGGACATTACATTACTTTTGTGGAATACTTAGTACATAAAAAACACACACACAAGGACCGTAATAGTTTAGTGTCTTTGGAAACTCGGAATATAATCTTCTAATCGTGGTGAAAGATCTTAAACATCTCTCATAAAGATTTTCCTTTTTTTACCTAAAACCTTTCTTTATATCCTAGGGAAAAGAAAACATAAAAGGGTGAGCTCACATGCTCAGTAAGGGTAAACAAAAGAAATATCAATCACATCATATTCATAAGAACATAACATTTTGTAAATTTTAACCTGCAAAAGAGATCATAATATCATAACATGGGATAAATCATTATAGTGAAATGTAATCCCAATAATCATAAATTAAAACATGAAACTTTGTGTCATACACACATAATCATAGAGAATCATTTCTTATTAGTCAAGACTCATTTCCAAGACTATCTTTGTGGACAAAGTCCATTTCTGAACCGAGTTCACTCCTCGTTTCAGTCCTGTTTCACTAAACCGGTTTAATCTGCCGTTCCAGCCATGTCTATCTAATGAGATATAAAATCCTTACCCAATGCATTGTAGGGAGATATAGGTCACACCCATCTCTTAAGGATACCATTCTTATGTGTGCCACAAAATCATAAACCATACATCATAGCATAACCCATGTAATAAAAATGGGAATCTTAAACATCATGGCATCATAACATAATCCATATAACATTAAAGGACATCATAAAAATAATTCCATCATAACATAATCAAACCAACCTAAAAATATGGATAGAAATAGAACCCTTTATTATCTTAGATGGAAAATAATTTTTATAAAACACTTGAACTCCATTCTTAAGGAAAATATCTTTTCTACCTCAATTTTTTTTCCTTTCTTAACATGTCCTATAATTTTAAACTAAAAGAATTTGATTAAAAATAAACTTTAAAACTTTTAAAGGAATCTTCTTGGAAATAATTTTTTAATAATCCATTCATTCCTTATAAGTTAAAAAAAACATTCTTCTCGTACTTTTGTCAGAAAAGTCAAAAAGTACCTCGTACGGAAAACAACAAAAGATTCCTTTCATATCTTTTACTAAAAACTCACCAAAGGGTAAAATTGGATTTAAAAAATTTTAGGTGGATGGAAACATTATTACATATTTAGGGAACATGGACGTGGATGATAAAATACACCCCAGTAAATACCAAAGTATAAAGAATCTCGGATAAAAATGAGATTGTGATATTTTCCCTTACCTTAAGTACGATTTGCTTCGTAAGTGTCCTAACCTCCTGTATAATGGTTTAAATAATTTTATTGACTTATTAAAGAATCATACTTATTGTTATGATATCATATATGTTCATATTATCAGCTTCTTATTAGTAATATTTCATTACTACTTGTTATTCAGGTGTTTATTACTTTTTGTTCTTATGCGTGTTTTGTCGAATAAATTCTTATTCTTCTCTTTAGGTTATAGATACCTCATTTCCAGAATGGTATTAGTGTAATATATATCATATTAATTCATTAAATTCATTTATATAATCATTATGCAATGAAGATCATGTAGAACGAGTCACATCACATCGTGGAGACGGTATTCCGTACGTACGCACGAGCGATGATTTCGTTCCCATGATCGTGGAATTGTATTGGAGTGTATGTATACTATTTCAGAATCAATATCACTTTAAAATAATCATATGTAGTTATTATTTACACCATTTTACCCATCCAAGTAAGGTGGTGGGGGAAAATAGATTACACCACAGCGTGGAGATGGTATTCCGTACGTACGCACGCGCGGTGATTTCATTTTCCGTAGGATGGATAGATGGTGAAATAGGGTTGTTTCATACTTATAATAACATATCAGTATATGATTGATACTGATGTTATTACTTCATAATGAAACAACTAAAGAAGAAGAAGTGGAAGAAGAAATAATGATGAAAGAATCGGTAACATACATTACCTCTTCTTTGAAGCGCCTCTTTGAGTCCTCCTCTTTGGGCACTAAAATTGGTCTTTCAAGAAGACCAGGAACTCTAGGATGTTTCTAGGGAAGTGGAAAAGAGAATTTGGTAGGTTTCGGTCGAGCTTTAAGCCTTAAAGTGGTGTGAGGAATAGAGGGAGGAGGTTCCCTTTTATAAGGGAGGAGAGGGGCACCTTTGGAATAACAAAAAATATTATTTTATTATAAAGTCATATTCGGTTTTTAATAGCTCCAAATTGAGTTATTTCGAAGCTAAGTTTGGGATGGGTCGAAATAATCTCATCAAATAGAATTTGGACAAGTTTAGATTACTATTTAAACATTATCATTTAGTTTTAACTTTAAGTTAGATAATTTTACTTTTACGGTGTCTTTTTGTGTTCTTACACTATAAGGTTAATAAACTTACTATAACAAGCCCAACGAACCCCAAGATGTTTATTATTAATATATATAACTTTATCTAAGTCATTTGGACGAACCATATATTTTTAGGAATAATATAACAATTAATAATATAATATTTGTTTTAAAAACTATTTTATTTCAATTTTAACACTATTTAGTAATTGATTTTTGTGGAAATCATAACAGAATGATTAGTTCGTAAAAATTTACTTAAATCAATACTAACTTGTCATATTAACCTAGAAAATTAGTGGAATTCATAAAAGTCTCAAATTTCATTTATTTGGGTATTTATAACATCAATTATGTCAATATTTCATTAATAAGATAATTACTGCATCATCGTTGTGTCATAAATAAATTAAATTATTTAATGTATAAAAATTAAAAATAAAATACCATTATGTAGGAAATCGTTTTATCTTTCTAATGAATATTTATAGTCTACTATATTAAAAATTATCTACTTATTAAACTTTGATTTTAACTATTTTAACACTTCTTTAAATAAATTAATAATAAATGTCCTAATATAATCCAAGTGGGCCTAAATGGTCATATTTTATTCCTAATGTTGTTTTTGGTCGAATTACACTTATCCAATAGAACTAGGACATGTGTTTGGGTAATAATAATATCATTTTACCCTTAATTACACTATTTACTTTTAACCGTGGTAAAAAAAGTAAAATGTTACTATTCACCAAAAATTATTTTCATCTCATTGAACCAAATTTTACTTACTGACATCAACCGTGTCTCTCGGATTTTTGAAATTCCACTCACAGAAGCAGTATAATTAAGTTTTATGAAAAATTCATTTTTTTAACTACCACTTAGTGGTTTCACTATTCATCAAAAAAATGAAAGTTTCCAGAAAAATACCAAAAATTAGGGCTAAGCTATATTTGATATTATGAACTAAAAAATTATGTCTATTTTACCAAATTAAAAACATATCAGTTGCATTAATTAATTTAAAAATTAATTCCCGTCGTCAAAACAAATAGCGTGTTCTTAAGAGATAATAACTATCAAAAGATTGACACTTGTTTATGTCTGGTTTAAATGTGAAATTACATCCAATGACCAACATTGTATTAAATTGTAAAAATATATTATAAATATAATTTAAAACCACTCAAATTAATAATTTATCACTATTAATTATTTCGATTAAAAAGGTTGTTTTTAATTAAAATTTAGTAATTTTCACTATTCATCAGAAAATGAAAGTTATCCAAAAAGTACCAAAATTTCACCCTAAGCTAATTTAGATATTCCGAATCCAAAAATGAAGTCCATTTTGACAAATAAAATTTACAAAATTTCAAAAGGTGGTTATAACTATTCATAACAGCTAGTTTTAATAATATTTTAATAGCATATCGTTGTTTAGTGAAACTCGGTATTGCGTACTACACACGCAATCGAGGAAGGTCATGTTTGCGTGTAATTCAAGGAAAGTCAAGGATGCGTTTTGTGCAAGCTCATTTTGGTGTAGCGTATAACACAAGACATTAATGAAATTAAAAAGAATATTTTTCATAAAATCTCGGGGTGTTACACTAATGGGAAGATTGATATATTATTTGGTGGACTATGACCACATCTTCTGAAGAATATAGCCAATTGAGACAATGATATCTATGAGGAGATCATGAAGAGTGCTATGAAAGTAGAACCAGAGTTCGATAAGATGAAGTGGTCTCACAAATCCAATGAAAAGAAGAGATAATTGGATCCAATCTTGGGGAGGATCTTTAATTAGGGAAGATGATGAAAAAACTGAAACTTCACATGTCTAATAAATGTGCGACGAATAATTTGAGAAACTGATTTCTTGGAATTAGGAAGTGCTACATGTCCGGAACAAAAGGACATATCACTCAAAATTGTTATAGTGAGGTGAAGCCTGAACTTCTCAACAAAAATGAAAAAGGGAAGATGGTGAATATCCTACCTAAAGTCCAATGATTCAGGTGAGGATAGGTAGGGAACTTTTCTAATAACTATCTAAATTAGAGGGAAGTGGTGGGTAATCACCCTCTTCCAGAGTGAAGGCCAGGGGAGAAAGTTCATGAAATTTATATTGCAACAACTAAAGTTGAAGCTCCAAATGATATGGTGGAAGGAACTCTTGTTGTTCTCTCAAATCTAGAATGAACTTTGTTTTATTCTGATTCTTTTCATTACTATATTTCCTTTAGGTTACAAAGAATATAAAATCAATCTCTGAACTTATAAATGTAGAGTTGTCAATCAAGACTCCTGGCGGGATTATCCAATAATCAACAGTGTTTAGAAACTCTAGGTTTTACTTTAGTTAGAACAACCTTATTACAAATCTAGTAGTCATTCACATGTTGGAATTTGACATTATACTAGGGATAAAATGTCTCTCAAAGTATAATGATATGATCATATATATATGTAAGTAAGTATAAGTTGTCTTGTATGGGAAACCTATAGTTATCTTCCAAGGAGTTATTTCTTGACCAGAGCATTTCTAAAAATCACCTCCTATAGCCTTCTTTATGGAGTTGATTAGTGAACATAAACAAGAAAATAAGAGTATCCATATATAAAATGTCACAATTATCCAGGAATACATTGATGTATTTCTAGAGGAGTTACACAGGCCACCCCCATAAAGAGAGGTAGTGTTTTCTATTGAACTCGTACATGGATCTCATCCGATATAAAAGGCCTCGTATAGGATGGGAAATTTGGAGCTGTAGGAATAAAAGAAACAACTCTAATATCTTTTGGAGAAGGGTTTTATCCGACGGAGCATGTCTCCTTGGAGATTTCATGTTCTCTTTATGAATAATAAGGAAGGATCAATGCGACTATGCATTGATTATAGATAACTAAACAGTATCACATTGAATAAAAAATACCCACTTCCCAGAATTGATGACTTATTTGACCTACTTTGTGGGGGCAATATTCTTCTATAAGACTGATCATCGATCTGGTTATCCTTAATAAGGGGTAAATAAATAAGATATCCCAAAAACCTCCTTTTGATCCAGATACCAAAGTCTTGAGTTTTTTGTTATGCCCTTTAGATTGACTAATACACCTACTATATTTATGGATTTGATGAATTTAGTCCTTAAGGACTACCTTGATAATTTTTTGGTAGTTTTTATTGATGATATTTTGATATATTTTTAAACACATGAGGAGAGTGAGGATAATCTAAGGGTTATTTTTCAAACTATATGGAAGGAAAGGATTTTTTGGAAAGTTCAAAAAATGTAAATTTTTGTTTCAACAAGTTGATTTCATGGGGATCATTGTTACCATTGAAGGGATCTACATTGACCTTGTAAAGATAATGGTTGTTGAGGAGTGTCCCCATCCTAAAATATTTACTTAGATTCATAGTTTCCATGGTTTATTAGGATATTATTGGAGGTTTGTGAAAAACTTTTCATGAAATTCCAATCCACTAACCAAGTTAACTAGAAAATTGGTCAATTTCATATGGAAAAAGAAGTGTGAGGAATGTTTCTAAGAGCTAAAGAAGAGATTGGTTACTACACCCATGTTAAACCTTCCCTCTATCGGAGAAGGATTCATTATTTTTAGTGATTCATCTATGAAAGGTATTGGGTTATTTATCATGAAAAATGAAAAATTTATTTCTTATTCATATCAATAGTTGAATCCTCATTAGAAGAAATATACTAGACATGATCTAGAGTTGGCTGTAGTTGTTTTTTCTCTGAAGATATAGAGTCACTATCTTTATGGGGAGAAATATGATATATACACAGATCATTAAACTTTTATGTATATTTTCACGAAAAAGGAGTTGAACATGAGACAAAGGAGATGGTTGGAATTTATTAAAGACTATGATTTTTCAATTCATTGTCATCCCAAAAGAGAAAACAAAGTTTCTAATGAATGAAGTAGGAAAGACTCTATTGTGCAGGCAATGATGAGGATTCAAAGATATACTTTTATTAAAGACCTAATAAAACTATACATGGGATTTAGAAGGTAAGGTACATCATCAAACCTATCCTAAATTATTTCTCAAACATCATTACTAGAGTAGATCAAGAAATCTCTGAAAAAATATCCTTTATTGTAGAATAAGTTTGAGCTTGTGAATAATATGAAGTTTACTAGGATCAATATTGATCAAGAAGGTGTACTAAAATTTAGTACAAGGATATGTGTTCCATCTATTTAAAAAATAAAGAAAGAGATGATGGATAAAGATCATAGCTCTACAATCTATATACATCTTGGAAGCACTAAAATGTATAGGGACCTTTATGATCAATATTGGTGGGATAACATTAAAAGGGATATTTCTGACTACACTATATGGTTCATGGGGTGTTAGTAAGTTAAGGAAGAGAGACAAATTCCTAAAGGGGTATTAAAACCACCACCCATACCATCATTGATGTGGGAAAATATCACTATGTACTTTTTTAGTGGTCTCTTGAGATCTTTGAATGGAAATAATGAGTTATGGGTTATAGTGGAACATATCACCGTGAATTTGAATTTTATCTCTATTTAGGAAGATTTATCTCTTGATCAAATTTACATGATTTACTTGAGGAAATTGGTAAGGCAACATGGGGTACCACTCTCTGTC
This sequence comes from Viscum album, assembly GCA_963277665.1. Taxonomy (NCBI): domain Eukaryota; kingdom Viridiplantae; phylum Streptophyta; class Magnoliopsida; order Santalales; family Viscaceae; genus Viscum; species Viscum album. The sequence continues at coordinate 1,044,099,984 of OY728140.1, read as the reverse complement.
GTATCTGATTATGATCTAAGGTTCACATCAAAATTATAGAGATGTCTTCAACATTCTTTGAGTACCTAATTGAATTTTAGTATGACCTATCACCCCCAAACTGATGGAAAATATAAAAGTAATATTCTAACACTTGAGGAAATTATAAGAACATGATCAATAGAATTTAAAGGTGGATGGGATCAGCATCTCCAATTAATTGATTTCTTTTACAACAATAACTTCCATTCAAGTATTCAAATGACAACCTATAGAGATCTATATGGGAAGTGATGTAGAACTCATACTTCTTGGGATGAAACTAGTGATAGAAAGCTTATTGGATCTAATCTTGTGTATGAAATGACAGAAAAATTTCATGACATACAAAAACACATTAAGGCTACTCAGAGTCCACATAAGATCTAAGCTGACAATCATCAAAGGGACTTGGAGTTTGATATTGAAAAAATGTCTTCCTTACGATTTCACCTCGGAAAAGAGTCATGAGGTTTTGGAAGAAAGGGAAGCTCACCCCTAGAAAAATTGGACCCGATGAAATCTTTGATTTTATAGAAGTAGTGGAATATCAACTTGGACATCCCCAAAATCTAGATAAAGTTCATGATGTATTCAATGTATCCCTTTTGATGAAGTACATTCTTGAACCTTCATATGTTCTGAGTCGTGATGTGGTACAACTATAACATGAACTCTCTTATGTGGAGAAACCATTGGAGATATTGGATCGTAGAGATGAGGTTCTATGTAACAAGACTAACCACCTTGTTATAGTGTTTTGGAGGAACCAAAAATATGAAGAAGCCACATGGGAACTCGAGGAAAAATTGAGGCATAAGTACCCAATCCTTTTCTCTTCTGACAGTATGAGTTGAAATTTTGGGGAAAAATTTCTTAAGGGGGGAATAATGTAATGACTCAAACATTTGAATAACATTTGGTTTCCTAAAAATGTGTGTTATATTATATTACACAACAAAACTATATCCAATTAATAATGAAGTAATTATATTTTAATGTGACCACCAGGTTATGAATATTGGTTAATATGACCATTTGAAACAATAATAATTTTTAACATTTTAATTATTATTTATAAAAGGAAATGATAATGGATAATTAATGTAGAAAGAAGAGCCGATGACCACATAAAATAGACTCGGGCGATACAAAGACCATTTTTTGGAGCTTGGGAATGAGGTAGTGTCACAAGGCTTTTCTTTGGACCAAGCCCAAGATGAACTTCAACATGCTAAGATTGGATAGAATCTCATATGAGAGAAGTTCAAGTTGATAGAAATCACCACTCGAGTGATGTTATCTAAGACACCCTAAGAGTCTATCACAATTTAAAACCTTTTACTTAGGTCATGTTCATATATTATAATGGGTTATGTAATGAGGCCTTAGTTACTTTGTAAAATCCATTTGAATAAATAAAATTGTTTTTTTATTATGGTAAAATAAACAAGATTTTTGAATTTCAAATGTAAAAATTAATATAGGATGAATTTTTAGTATTTTCCTAAGATGTTTCATATTATTGATGAATATTGAAAAAAGATCATTTTAAAACAATTATTATACTTTAAATAATTGATACTGTGAAATGATTTTTGAAAAAATGGTCAAAGATGTTTGGGATCAGTAAAACATTTAGAGTATGATATGATCAACATAATTTTTTGGTGAATATTAACTTATGAATAGTAATATTACCCTTATGAATAGTATCCAAAATGAAGGAAGTGTAATTGTAATTTAGGCATCTTGAATGGTAATGTGTTACACTAGTATATATAAATTAGTATTTTAGAAATTATTAGTTAAGTATTAGTATTTTTCGAGTAAATTGTGATTTTAATTAAAAATAAAATTTATCATATTTATAAAATTATTATCAAAAAATGGAGTTCATTTTTGAGTTCAGAACATTGATATTAGTTTACAGTGAATTTCTTATATTTTTAAAAATGTTTATTATTTTCGGTGAATAATAAAAATATAGTTTCTGAGTTTTTGTTGTGTTTAATGACATCATAATGATATAATATGTAATTTAAAATTCTATTCAACTCTTTTGGGTTAAAACATTATATTAGGTGTCCCATGTGGGTAAAAACATGGGAAAATACCAAGGTAAAGCCCATGGTTTTTAAAATACCACCGATGAGGTTTCCTTATAAATTAATAAAAAACCCTTCTCTTTTACTATAAATACCAAACCATTCCCTCATTTACATTCATTACAAAATCATCTCCATCAATGATCTTATATTATTACCTCCCAAGGTGTCCTACCATGGTTTCCTCAATCCCTAAAGGTCTCGATCATTGAGTTTTATAATTTACTCTTCATGGTATGGGAAATATCAACTTCATTTTTTTCCTTTCTTATTATCTTTTTATGTTATATGTATTTTAAATTTACATATATTGTTATTATGTATATTTTTTTTATCCATATACATTATTATTATTATCTTACTAATGTAATAAACCTTTACCTCTCTATTTAATGTTTTCTAAAACAGTGTTTCATACTTGTTATCCTGCCGAATTTCCATCTTTAAATTTCCCTATTTTTATCAAGAAAATATTTCAATTTCTTTTTTGAATACCAAAACCTGTATCTTCTCAAGGGGTGTTCACTTTTATGTACAAATTATATATATTTAAATTCTAGGATTAATATATATGAAATACACTTACCCTTTCTGAGGGAGTAAAATTACAAAAGGAACTTGTTTTCAAGAACTTTTTAAAACGCCATGATTTTGGTATGAAACCCATTTATTTTATTATCTATGGTTTTTAAGGAAATGAATGATTAAGATCTATTTGGATCACATGAAAATAAATAAATATTAAGGGTGAACCCTGATAGTTCTCTAATGCATTGGGTAAAGAAATTAATCTATAGAGATGACAAGTTTTACGATACCTTGGTTAATAAACATGGTAATTTTTACGACACCTTGTGGATGGAACTCAGCGATATGATTATGAATATCTAAATTAAATTTTGTTTCCACATTTTAAATATATTATTAAAGTTATTATTATCATGATATTCCTTTTTCTCATGCCTTTATGATTTTTCCTCACGTTCATATTGTATTATCTCAAGCTCACATGTAATTCTTTCCCTAATTTTCTTTTAAAGGACTTATATTGACCCTTTCCTTTGATGTATTTCCCCAAGTTATGAGATTTTTTAATTGAAATTTGGATAAACATTTATAGAATCCCATAAAGTGGATTAAAATAATGTTATATGTTTTCATGTATTATATATCTTATTTCCAAGACACTAGAATTTAAAGATCCTATATTTGTAAAATGTATTAAAAAGTAATGTAATAAAAAGGAGGGATGCCATAAATGTGGCTCACATAAATGGTGGAACAAAAACAAAACCATGAATAGAAAAAAAAATTTCATCACCAATGTTACAACAAGAAGGTGACTCCCCACTTTTGATACCTTCCTTTAAATCGAAACATTAGGAATCCTCATACTAGTTTTCCTTGATCCAGCTCAGAAGCACCGAATCAACTGCCAAAGATGAAAGGTTCACCTTACCTCGATCATCCCACATCTCTAAATACATCTTAGAAAATAATTCCATCATTTTACACTTGGAACTATATTCCTGAACAACTTGATTTTGAGTCCTTAAGCTCAAAGAATTAGCAACACCGTGTCCCTATCCAAATGTTTAAATGAGATAAAAATCCAAATAATGAATTTACTCAATCCGAATTCACTATAAAAGATTCATATAATACTATAATAATATGTAATAAAGATTGGTATGCATTATAAATTATTCTCCCTATAATCAATGATGCCAAAATTCCAAGGCATAAACCACTGAAATTAATTCTAGATTATGATTTGGATAACTTCTTTCACGAGGCCTCAATTTTGGTGATCCATATTCCACAACCCGATCATCTTGCATCAACAGAGCTCCAAAACCCAAACCAAACACATCACAAAGCATGACATACCCCTTACCTGACTCGAGAAGGATTAGAATCAGTGTGGTAGTCGACCACTTATTTAACTCTCAAAAATCATCATCGCATGCCTCAGTCCACTCAAACTTTATAACCTTATTATTCAATCCCAAAATTTTTAGTTCTAACTGAGATAAGACTTTTATGAACCTTTGATACTAACTGGATAAACCTAGAAATCTTTGGATATCAAAAATCTTATTTGGATACTCCCAAGACAAGACTGCCTTCACTTTCTATAAATATACTGACAAGCTATCCTTTGAGATAATGTGACCCATGAAAATCAAACAATCAATATATAAATGAAATTTAGATATCTTTTCATATATCCTATGATATATTAGTTTACTCAAGAATATGTCAAGATTATTGACATGATAATCAGGGGTTTTGGAGAACTCCAAGATGTCATCACCAAAGAAAACTATGAACTGGTTTGGATATGGGTGGAATATTCAATTAATTAGGGCCATGAAAACTACTGACGCATTGTTTAACCTGAATTAAATCATAAAAAAACTCATAAAACTCATATCTACTCCTAAATACAGTACATGGTTTGTTAGAAGGACTCACCCTCAGCTGATGGTACCCCAATCTTAAATCAACCTTAGAGAACACTAATGCAACTCTCAAATAGTCAAAAAAAACCATAAATACAAGGAAGAGGGTATCTATTCTTGACTATCATCTAATTCATCTGTCTATAATCAATGAAAAATCCTAATATCCCATCAAACATTAGGGAAAATAGCCCTGGAAATCACCAAGGTGACATGCTAGGATGAATAAATCTTTTATTCTCCAATTCATCCAACTGATTCTTAATATCTAGTATTTTTTGGTGCCATGCTATTTGAAAGAATGGATACGGGATCCGCTCCTAGCAGTAAGTCTATCTTGAACTCAATGTATCTCTTGCATGGAAGCCTTGAGAAGTCCTCATGAAAAACATCCTGAAAATAATATACCATTGGGGGAAATACAAGATGCTTTACTCCCCCTTAATCAAGAAGAAGACATGACACTTGGACTATGAGTTCACACAACTGATGACATGTTGGCTCGATATGGCCTGCACGAACATCCCATTAACCATGATGAATATACATGTCTCCCAAAAAATACATGATAGTCATCCTATGATTTTAACAATCAATATGGGCTTGGTAAAATATGATTCATTCAATACTTAAGATAATATCAAAACCTAACCTATAAAGAATGAAAAAATACCATAATAAATGGTACCCACCATCCTATAGAGGAAAATCCTTACATTTCTTGATATTTTCCTTTCACTCCCCTAATGGTGTATCGATCGATATAACCTAACTCAAACATTTCAATAGTAGACCAAAAATAACCACAAAATGTACAGAAATAAAATAATGTGATGCACCTTTATTGAATAAATCACTAGAAATAATGGGAGTTACATGGATTGTACCGTGAATAGTCGATGGTCCAACATCTCCACCTCCTAGTGTATATTTAAAAGCCCAATGTTTCCAATCCCCTCTACACTGTGCCCCGGTATGAGTTCATGGAACTACACTACTCTGCAGATGTAAACACTCTTGCCCTAGAGTGTCACATCCATAACCCCGACCTTTAGAACCAATCGAGCTTCAGATGCCTACCTGATTAGTGGTAACTGACACCTACCTACACTTAGGATCTACCTCTATCCTCCATCCATGATTATTTATCAAGGGTTCTAAAAAAACCTCAGAACATGTCCCATTCTAACACATGCTCGACACTCAACTGATGGTCATGGGAACTGGCCATACATGTTCCTTAACCTTCCATGCTAATAGAAAAACACCTGATCACCAGCTTAAGATGTTGATCATCTCTTAGTAATATTCTTCACACATTAACTCTAGTGAAGACTCCTAAAATAGAGTTTTTTGTCCATGGGAGTCACACCACTTGTCCATCCAACTGGGAAAAAAACCCACTTTATGATGCCTCTTACATGTTCCCTTATGAGATAAGGTCATGATCCAACACCTCTAAAAACCTCTTCAGAGGAAATATGTTAGCCTTTTACTTATTCTCATTCCTATTTCCATCCTAAAAACATCTTTTCATAGTCTAATTGTCCCCAACTAACACTGGAAAAATGAATTTCAAGTTCATGAAATGGAGAGCACAATCCATTACAGGTGTCATTATTTAGGTAAAATTCATAAAAATTTCATCCCACTCTTGTCTCAAGGTATCTGGATATAAATTCTCCAAAAAATTCTCCAAGAAGTCTTTCTACAACATGCCTATAGCATGTCGGGTATGAATGAAAATATCCCACTATTACTTTTCTTGTCCCCACAACATATATGCTTCTAACTTGACTATTTTCTCTGATGTAGCCATAAAATGATCCAGGATAGTTTGAACGGACTCAATCTAGAACTTTATATCCTTAGTTCCACCATATGTGGAATATGTTGGAGGGTGCTGCAACTGAAACTCTCTAGTTAGATTTATCATACTTGGTACGACCAGTCCTAGGTTTATTTCCATCATCTGAAGTGATGTTCTCATGGAACTTCTCATCTCCTCAATTATCTTGGAACAAAAAGTTTCCTTCCTCTACTACTGGTGGATTATTCTCATCGATATCCTCTTTTCTCCTAACTTGGACATAATTTAATGGGGGAATTTCTCCATAATACAAAACACAGGTCCAAGAATATGTAAAATAAAAATTATTCAATTTTCATAAGAGGGGGTTCTCTACTAACCATAAAAAAATCACTTTTATAAATTATAAAAATAGTCATCATCACACTTATAAACCTAACCTCAACCTTACCTACCGCAGTTGATGGTTAACATGGGGGTAAACTAATTTACATCATAAAAAGTATTCCATTAGACACATTTTTACAACAATTTCCTCTTAGGAACGTTTCATATTTTATAACTTGTTACAATAATCATTTTAACTTTACACCCTTGAATTAATAATTATTCCTTAACCATTACTTACTTTTGATTATTTAGAAATTTGAATCATCTTTACTAGACACCATTTTCTTCAAATTTTTAAGGAATTGAAATGCATTCTACCCTTTATGTCACACACACCCATCCCGTGTGTTTCTATCAAAATGATGTCACCTACATTCCAAGGTGACTATAATAATGCTTGATTTCACAACATCAAGTCATTCCAGCTAGGAGAAAAATATAATAAAACAATCACATCACACAAAAAGTGAATCACCCAATTGTGAAATATCATTCAACTATAACAAAACATATCAAGAACAACAATTCCCTCCCTAAGCAATTGGGTCTTTTCTCATAGATGGGTTAGTTAACCCTAATAAAAATCTATTTTCTATGGCCTCACACATCCTAATATCCATTATACCACCCAAAATATTAAAACATCAAAAAATAACTGCTCTGACATCACTTTTTAATGTCCTTGACTAGAAATCCACTAAATAGTGTCATGAGCTAGGTCACCATAGGACCTGAATCCCACCTCCCCATATGCTAGAGGTTTTCAACTAACATCAAGGGTCTGATAAGTCACATGTGGAGCCTATACACTATTTACAAGAGTAATCCACAAGAGATAACATATGAAATAAATGAAAAAAAATAAGAAAATAACCTAGAACATAGATTTCAAACTATTTCCCAAATTGGTTAAAAAACAAACCAAATGATAAATTTGCATGCCATTATAGTAGTTCCACATGTGGAGGAAAACCAAAAATAAATATGAAAAACTAAATCCCAACACAGGTCCTAAATCCAAGTCTATATCCTCACCCAAACACAACCCAAACCCAACTCAACTCCCTAGCATTGGGCCTTTTCCATATTCCTGACCTACAACCATGAAATCTACTCTAGTACCTAATGGCGGCCCCAGAATGGTGTGAGTACAACTCAGTAGGCCACCAACAATGATGTATAAAAATATCTAGTCTAAAAATATAGTGCATGAAAATAATAAATACATAAAAAGGTAAAAAAAGATAACTCAGGTTCCATTAGTTAAAGATTAACTCTTCAACCATTTTTATCATTATTCCATTTCATCACTTATACTATATTCATTATTAAATTCATTTTCATCACGTGTTTCATGGGTTGGGCATTATATCATTTACACTATAGCCTATGCCAATCAATTACTAGGCATAAGGGAATAGGTATATTTCCCAATCTCACTATGCATAAACATATCACAATACTTTCAATATAAATCCTTAATCTTTAACCCATTAACACAATTACCATTTACTTAGAATATCCCATCTATCCCATTTCCATTTCCCATACCTTAACTTATTAATCATATTAAACAATTTCCACACATAAGACCAATTATAAAATTCAACAATTTTTATGCATTAATTTAAATACACATTTCCATTACACTTCTATAAGGCATTTGACACATTTACATTAATCCATTTAACCCATTTTCACATCATCCCAAACAATCTTAATTCTATTTCCAAAAACAAGACACAAATACCATTAATATCTTTTATATTCCAAACAAGTACGTCAACACATTTTTCATGGAATCTTCTTTATTACATGTCAATTTCATTTTGAACCCTATAGTTTTCCATGTTCTGAAATTTTTGGCACACCCCATGGGTGGCCCTAAGTCCATAAATTCAAACTCAACACATCCCACTAGTATCATTAGGGTTTTAATTCATCACTTCACCAACCATTTTACCAAATATTTCTAATCTAATGAAATTCACAACAAGAGGGAAGAAAATCACAACCACACATGCAAAAATCTATAACAAAACTATATGATATAACTTATAGACCTCCTACCTCAAATTCGAAGACAACCACACACTTATCCTTGGAATTAGATCAGTATTCAATAACCTATTGATGCCCCAAACTAAAATTCACTAGAAAAAATGGTTTCTCGGCCTTATAAGAAGAAGAAATAAACTACAAGACATCATATAGAAAAGAGAACCAAGAGGATCATTAGACTTACTCAAAGCATCAATCAACACACAAAAGTGATCCAAATATCCTAGAATCTAATGATAATGGTCCCTTAGAATCTTATGTTGAAATGGTTCGTCACTAGGTTTGAGAGGAGAAGATCCTAGAAAAAAATTGGGTGAAGAACCTAAAATACCAATTAGGAAGTTTGGTAATTTTTCACTTTTTAATGGGGCCACGGTTTTGCCACATAGTTTTACAAACCATGAACCAACCATGTTCCAACCTCTGTTTTAGAGGGGTGAAGTCTCATGGTTATTTGGGGGACCACACAATTTAACAAACCATGAACCAATCTTATGGAACACCTTTCTTCATGTCTGGATGGTTTGGATTTCCCCCTTTCATGGTTTTTCTAAACCATGCACCCCTCTATCTGGCTTGCATTGTTTTTGTGCACGATTTACTCAAACTATGTGACAACCTTGAAACATACACTGGATTCCCATTTTCCCCTTTATTCTATGTCTCTAACCCCATAGAACTGCTGTGCTTACTCATACACTTGATAAACATTCCATTAACCAAAATTAATAGATTTAAGCCATAATTTAAACAAGAAAATACCTCTACAAAATTCGGGATCTTACACGGTGTGAGGGAAGCTATACCCAACATGTTGGTAAACCATTAGAACTCATTTAGTGGGTGATCACAAGAGTAGTTCACTGAGACTTAGGATCTGTGATTATAAGTAAATCCTTATGGTTGGGAGAACCATTGACTAGGAAATGGATTAGTTAATCACATCATCATTCCTCATGTTTGATGAGTGTTTTGGGCATCCATTCAGTCATGAATTTATAGCTAGTATATGGAAGTTTCATATCAATTAAAAATAAAATTAAAATTGCAGTGACCATGGTCTTCCACCTTGGATAGTTATTTCATAAGAATTTCCACGTTACTGAGGTGTCAAAACAATATTTTATTGAGGTTTCACTTTGGTGGTACAAGTTGATATTGGTAATATTATAGGGTAAATAGTTCTGGGTTTTTTCCATGGGTGTTCTTGATAATCAGTAAATGTTAGAAGTTCTTGGTTGAGGATCTTTGATAGAGGTGGTAATCATTCAGTTATACCGCTCAAGTATGAACGAATAGTCTAAAACAATTTATGCAATGTTATAGGTATGAACATCAGCTAGTGAGATTATGAATTTTGTTACTAGTATTAATTCCAAAGAGTTCTGGACAATGATCTTTGGATATAACTAATCCTACTCATTGAACTTGTGTAACTTGGTTGAGTGATGATAGTAGGGTATAATTTTGAGTTTGACCTAATGGGTTTGTTGGTAATGAATTATGAGACTTTATAGATGTCTTTGGGTGAATGATTTAGTTTATTAATAGATTTGGGTGTATTGGACATGAAAATGACCAGTCAGTTTCATGATGTCTCTCTGAGGTTTGACACTCATGGATATCTAAAAGTACAACTGTTGACCCCCAAAAACGCGTCCCCAAAATTTTCCAAACGTCCCCATAGATGATCCTAGAGCGTAGCTCGTTCCACAAGCTTTTATTTGGCTTGTTGTGGAGCCCAAACGGAGTTACGGATCAGAAGTTATGGGTTATTGAAGTTGGGCTGCTGGGGATGGCCATCTAGGACGGTTTTGGGGAGAAGTATGGATTTGTGCATAAAAAAGGAGTTCCGCACAAAAACCATATGCGCGCGTGGAATATTACACGCCCATCTTTACATGTGCGGAATTTTAGGCATAGCGCTTTGCCCGCGCGCAATTTTGCGTGCACCGCCTTTGCCCGGGTGGAATTCTACGCGCAGCGCCTGGCGTGCAGAAAACACTTCGCGCGCGCGGAATTTTCCATGCACCGGTGCTCGGGTTCTGCCTATAAATACAAGGGCACCCCACCCCCCTTTGAGGAGGATCCCCGGAGGTCGGCCGCCAATCTGATGCGCGTAAGTCCGCAGTTTCCGCACCCGCGCGGAAAACTCCCCTCCGGCGCGCAAAACAGTAGTTTTGTGCGGAAAAGGGCCAACCTGCCCAGTTTTCCACGCAACTCATAATTTTTGCGCGGAACAGTGCCGTTGAGCCCTATTTTTCATGAGCCAGTGCAACAACGGTCCTATTGCGTGCAATTCCTCCGATATTGCGCGCGCAGCCGTATATTGCGCGCCCGCAGCCGCTATTGCGTGCGCCACACCCTATTGCGTGCCCGCATCCAGTATTGCGCGCGCTGCCCCCTTTTGCGTGCCCGCCGCACCCAGTATTGCTCATGTCTCCTCCTATTGGGCGCCCGTATCCCTTATTGCGCGCCCGCCGCACCTATTTCGCGTCGACCCAGTGTTTTCCACGCAACAGCCTCAATTGCGCGCATGCCTTCCCTGTGTAGCAGTGTCCAGGCCTGCACCCGCTGGTCCATACTGCGGGGGCTGCGCCCCCACACCCCCGCTCAAATTTAGTGTCGAGCTGCGGTCCTGGACCTCTAGGCTGGTCCCTTCACTACCATCACAGACCACCATGAAAAATGGAGAGTCGCACCGCGAACTTCTCGGGCCGGGACGTCAAGATTTTCCATTGCGCCCTTATGCGCAGCCTCTTTACACCTATGGGATGTCATGATTTGAGATACTCCTCTGCACACCATGGTACACCTTGAGTCGACATATTCCTTTTGGTCCCTATCACGTGTCGTGAGTCAATATTCTCATCATCAATTCCCTGAGTACCTGGAGTCGAACCATTCCTCAGGCAACTCCATCAAACCCTATCCCATGGCTCCTATGTCAGGATAAACCAGGATGGGCTGCCCTTGCATAAGACCCAGCACTAGCCGTTCTAGGCGCCTTATGAAAACAGTCTTATCTACATGACTTTAAACTGTAGTACTCCCTATCTAAAAAATGATAGGATGCCTCTTACTCTATATGAGAGATTCCTTATGATCCTAGCATAAGATGCCAACAGTCCTATCTATATCACTATAAACTGTAGTAATCCCTATGTTCCAAACATAGGATGCCTCTTGCTCTATATGAGAGACGCCTTATGCTCCAAGCATGAGTTGCTAATAGTCCTATCTACATGACTTTAAACTGTAGTACTCCCTATCTAAAAAATGATAGGATGCCTCTTACTCTATATGAGAGATTCCTTATGCTCCTAGCATAAGATGCCAATAGTCCTATTTACATGACTATAAACTATAGTAATACCTATGTTCCAAACATTGGATGCCTCTTTCTTCTAACAATAGATGACTTATTCTTCAAGCATGAGATGCCAGTAGTCCTATCTACATGACTTTAAACTATAGTACTCCCTATCTAACAAATGATAGGATGCCTCTTACTCTATATGAGTGATGCCTTATGCTCCAAGCATGAGATGCCAGTAGTCCTGTATACACGACTTTAAACTATAGTAATCCCTATGTTCCAAACATAGGATGCCTCTTGCTTCTAATAAGAGATGCCTTATGCTCCATGTATAAGATGCATTATGCCATGATCACAGTGGCATAATATCAAGAGCGTTGGAATCCGTTCAAACATTCCATCACTCCACCTCGCGCTTTACGTGTCCTTTATTCGGATCGTCACCCACTTCCAAGTCTAATGGGACCCCCTCAAAGTACAGATGATTGACCTATGGTCCACCTGCTGTCACAATATGGAAGATAGACCTACGGTCCGCCTGCTGTCATAGTACAGATGATAGACTTACGGTCCGCCTGCTGTCACAGTACGGATGATAGACCTACGGTCCGCCTGCTCTCACAGTACGGATGATAGACCTCTGGTCCACCTGCTGTAACTGTATGGATGATAGACCATTGGTCCGCCTGCTGTCCTGGGCCAACGACCTGAAAGACTTTGGGTGGCACTTTGAGTCAGGTCCTGTGTTTCGAACACGGTCAGCGGTCGACCCTCATTTGTTTGTCCTCATTTTTGGGTAACATGATATGGATGTTGTGTTTCCGCCACGATCAACAGTTATCCTCCATCACCATGCCACTCTCACAACATTCTGAATATCGGGAATGTGATTCACACTTTTCATCTCCCTTTGTTCGGACAGATTCCAATGCCCTTGGCATTATCCCGCTTGTGCACTAGCGCATAGGTGATTACCTCGACCTGCTAGTCAGTTGGGATGCCCTCATGGCCAGACATGAGGAAAACACTATGGGCCACCTCCGAGCTTAACCCTCATACAACCATGGGCCACCTCAGAGCGTAAGCCCCATCCACCATTGCCGCTACCTAGCGGCACCTGGGCAGCACCCTTGCGTAAGCCCCAATCCATCTCGAACTACGTGGACTTTGAATCCCTGGCACGGGGATACGTAGGAAGCCTCCACGAGGTTCAACCCCACCACCCGGTTGTTCCGACCTCTTCACGTCAGTTCACCAACACCATGGGCCTCCTCAGAGCGTAAGCCCCATACCGCCAACGTGGGTCGCCTCAAAGTGTAAGCCCCATCCACCATTGTCGCTCCCTAGCGGCACCTGGGCAGCACCCTTGCGTAAGCCCCAATCCATCCCGAACTACGTGGACAATGATTCCCTACCACGGGGATACGTAGGAAGACTCCACGAGGTTCAATCCCACCACCCAGTTGTTCCGACCTCTTCACGTCGGTTCACCAACCACCATGGGCTGCCTCAAAGTGTAATCCCCATACCACCATGGGCTGCCTCAGAGCGTAAGCCCCATACCACCATGGTCCACCTTAGAGTGTAAGCCCCATAATGCATTGGGCCACCTCAGAGCGTAAGCCCCATACCCCCATGGGCCGCCTCAGAACATAAGTCCCATACCACCATGGGCCACCTCAGAGTGTAAGGCCCATACCACCATGGGCCACCTCAGAGTGTAAGCCCCTACCACCATGGGCCGCCTCAGAGGGTAAGCCCCGTACCACTATGGGCAACCTCAGAGCGTAAGACACATACCACCATGGGCCACCTCAGAGTGTAAGCCCCATACTGATTTGGGCCGCCTAAGAGCGTAAGCGCTATACCACCATGGACCGCCTCAGAGCGTAATCCCCATACCACTATTGTGGGACACCTCAGAGCATAAGCCCCATTCACCATTGCTGCTCCAAAGCAGCACACGGGAAGCACCCTTGCGTAAGCCCCAATCCATCCCGAACTACGTGGACTTTGATTCCCTACCACAGGGATACGTAGGAAGCCTCTTCGAGGATCAAACCCAACTACACCGTCGTCTATGCGATGGTCCCATTTCATTCCCCCTCCATTTAATTAATCCATCCACCACCCATCCCGATTCTTACCCGGGCAGCCACATCCCGGTGAGATCATGCCATTCATCCCAGTGCCGCTCCCTACAGCGCCCGGGCAGCTATCCATGCATAAGCCCTAGCATGTCTCCAGGTCGTTGTCCTTTGTGTACACCCCGAACCATCACCCCTTCGAACTACGTGGGTTTTTATCCCTTTCCTTTACACAGGGTATGTAAAAAACCTCAATGAAGCTCAATCCCATCCAATGGTAAACCCTGTTGTCTCCCATTTTTAGGGTGCACTCTCCCTGATCCGCCCTCAGCGGTGTTCATATCATCCATGGTGTGACTTCTCCCCTACATGGGGCGCACCACCTTGGATCCATCCTCATTGGGAGTTCTGATCCATTCATCTTCCAGGTGTTCCCTCCTTGGGATGTACCAATCTGATCCATCTCTATGGGATGTTATGATCAATCTCATTCCGTCTCTGTAAGACATTAAACTCGCGGCCTACCTCGTGTTAAACATGAGATGCCTGAGGAAAACCTCAAAAGACATGCCCTTGGCGTAGTCGTCTCCACAGGACATTAAACTCGCGGCCTACCTCGTGTTAAACATGATATGCCTGAGGAAAACCTCAGAAGACACACCCTTGGCGTAGCCGTCTCTGCAAGACATTAAACTCGCGGCCTACCTCGTATTAAACATGAGATGCCTGTGGAAAACCTCAGAAGACACGCCCTTGGCGTAATCGTCTCCAAAAGACGTTAAACTCGCGGCCTACCTCATGTTAAAAATGAGATACCTGAGGAAAACCTCAGAAGACATGCCCTTGGCGTAGCCGTCTCTACAAGACATTAAAATTGCAGCCTACCTCGTGTTAAACATGAGATGCCTGAGGAAAACCTCAGAAGACACGCCCATGGTGTAGCCGTCTCCGCAAGACGTTAAACTCATGACCTACCTCGTGTTAAACATGAGATGCCTAAGGAAAACCTCAGAAGACACACCCTTGGAGTATCCGTCTCCGAAATATGTTAAACTCACGGCCTACCTCGTGTTAAACACGAGATGCCTGAGGAAAACCTCAGAAGACACGCCCTTGGCAAAGCCGTCTCCGCAAGACGTTAAACTCGCGGCCTACCTCGCGTTAAACATGAGATTCCTGAGGGAAACCTCAGAAGACACGCCCTTGGCATAACCGTCTCCATAAGACATTAAACTCGCAGCCTACCTCGTGTTAAACATGAGATGCCTGAAGAAAACCTCAGAAGACACGCCCTTGGCGTAGCCGTCTCTGCAAGACGTTAAACTCGCGGTCTACCTCGGGTTAAACATGATATGCCTGAGGAAAACCTCATAAGACATGCCCTTACCGTAGTCGTCTCTGCAAGATGTTAAACTCGCAGCATACCCCGTGTTAAACATGGGATGCTGAGGAAAACCTCAGAAGACACGCCCTTAGCGTAACCGTCTCCGCAAGATGTTAAACTCACGGCATACCCCGTGTTAATCATGGGAAGCTGAGGAAATCCTCGGAGACATGCCTATGACATATGATTCCCCGCATCCGATGCGGGATGCCTCGGGTTCTACACCCTTGAGATGCCCTCTTGTGAGGAAAAATATAGGTTCCCCGATGTCCACACACCCAAATATTCCCCGACATGCCTGATGTTGTCATATACTCTGACCGAAGGTTGATACTATGTCAGGACCCCATGGAATGTCTTGACAGAAGTAGTGTAATTAACCGGCGTCCATGAAGATATGGCACCGAGAACGAGATTCATGAGCACGTCTTAAATCTATGAGGGAGACCCGGACTAGGTGACAAGTTCCGAGGAGGAATCCACGGAAGGAAGAACCGACATCCCATCATCCCGGTTTCGATCAAGGAGCAGAAGTCCCTAAAAAAGAAATGGATGTCGCCCGCCTTTGGAAAGTGGGAATGCGGGGCAACAAGCAGTATGTCCTCCCCACAGACGGATGTGCGCGCCCCAGTGAAAGCGTCAGAAACAAAAACATATTGATTAACTGTAATATGGTTGATAGTTTGTAACACCTAACCATTATTCAATGAAAAACCGCATTTAAAACTAATTGTAAACTCTTATAATTAGTATTAATGGGGGTTTCTCATGGGAATATGGGTGAAGGTGAAATAATGAAGGGTTCAGGAGATGGATGGGGTAAGAAACCAAGGGGCTATAGTTTCACTGGCTACTGAGCTAAAGGCCACTCACTAGTTGGAGGCCAACCAATCTAAGTGTGTCCCTTATTAGTTCATCATCTATTTAGTTATTCACAATAGTTAGAAACTAAAAAATGGGAAGGTTATTTTTAAAAATAATAAAAATTATGTTTTACCATTTCAACTATTTTTTAACTCTTTATTTTGATACCTTTAGGCTAGAAATTACCCCCTCAAGGTATCCTTTATCATCCTAGATCCATGAGGGATCTCCCACATTTTTGGTATGTTTGAGCTCTCATTAGTGGTGATTAAAGGGTATGTATGATTATACCACTCATCATATATATTTTATTATTTTACTTTTTCCTATATTATAGTTCTTGATGTTGAATTGCCTATTCCATATTTTTAGGTGTTTTGTTTGGTCACTCGGTATATTTAATTTTAACTCAAACTGATGGAAGAGAATTGATGGTTGGGATTCTTTTGTCTAATTTTATATGGTTCCTTCAACAAACCCATAACCATGCTACTTTTTAATAGTTTATGGGTAGTGAGGCCACATCGTCTTTATTACACATTGGCGCTAGAAACAATAAAACACATCCTATGGGACCAAATAATGTAGTAGTATTTTAAAAATAGTTACACACTTGAAGTTCACATTATATTTGAATGAATAAAATAAAATAAAATATTTTCTTCAAGGACGACATTATTTCATCTAGAATAACACTTTTTTATCAATCATAAAACATTTCTTAGAATCTTTAGTAAATGAAACATAAGAAAGGGGTGATATTAGATTCCCAGTAAGGATATGCATATAACAGAAAATAACTTGAATAAATAATGTATAATGAATATGGAAAGGTAAATATCTTAAAATAAATTTCAATTAATAAGTAATAGAAGCATAAAGAATAATATTTTAGGATTAAATGATAATAAAATAATACCATATAAATAATCACATGATCATAAATCTTGTCCATGGATATTCCAACTAATTAAATAAACACATTGAAATCAATAATTTATCTCAAATTAAGGAAATGAAAAACTCTAAACATCATAAACATACCATCAAGGCCTCATTCCAAGACATATTACATAAATGGGTAAAGTCTCATTCAATACCCAAACTTTTTTGTCTCATGAGACATACTGATGCATCAAGGTGCTATAGTGGGCCCCACACATCACTTATTAAGCCTAATTAATTCGACATATGAAATGGGTAAAAAATAATAAACAAAAAAAATTCATTGAGAAATTATTATATAAAATTTTAACAATTATCCCAATCAATAAACATAATCATAGACCATATCGAGTAATATAGTGAATGAAATCAAAATAGTATATCCCTAGTCAAACTGATCATAAAACATACAGTAAAATATGGTAGATTATATCACAAGAGAATAAAATAAGTAATAAAAATGATTAAAAAATAGATTTTTACATATATGAATATAATTTAAAAATATTAATATAATATTCTTGAGGAAAATACCCTTTTCACTTTAAAAATACTTATTATTAAATCTTTGTAATTATGCAGTAAAAAAATTTCATTGAAAAGAACCTTAGAAACTTTTAATGGTAGATATAAAGAAAATATTATTCATGATGGTGGGAAAATATATTCATTCCATATAAGTAAAAAAATTCCTTTTACACTATTGTAAAATAGTTTAAAATTACCTCATTAAAATAATGACAAGATGATTTATTTCTAACCATTTTGTAAAAAATAAACCATTGGTAAAAATGTCATTAAAAATGATTGGATAATAATTGAAATATTATTTAAAATATTTTAAGTAATATATTGATATGGAAGAAAAATATTTCCCCTACGGGGACTTAAACAAAAACAATCTTGAATAACGATGAGATTGTGAAATAAACCCTTGTCTTAGGTTTGACATCATTCGTATGTATCAAAACCATGTGTATAATAAATAAATATTTTTTATACATATATTACAGTTTTATAATAATATATAGTATACTAAATATTACTGAATTGGAATCTTTTATCACTCTGTTATTAACAATTCTTAGTTAAAATCCATGTTTTGGGTAACAACTGCTTCGTTTTTCTTTTATGTTTTAGTTTGATAGTTTTTTGTATCTATATATTAATCAAGTATTAACCATCCCTAAAATGTTATTAATTAAATAAATATCATATATGTTCATTAAAAACTTATTTAGTTTTATCCCAAATAAAATTTAGATAGAAAAATGAAGTATACCATTCATGGGGACTATAGTATATATATACACATGAATGTTATTTTAATTTTTCAACAAATTGAAAAAAGAAAGGTAATTAAAAATAATAATTTATAGATTCATTATTACAAAATATTAATCAAATATAATCAAAAAATAATTTTTTATTATTATCCAAGTAAATTATATGTTAAAAATGGATCACATCGCTTTGTGGAGGTGGTAGTCCACACGTACACACAAGTGATATTATCATATCCCACCTGTTTGGAAGAAAAAAATGAAGTTATGGAATTATAATTGAATTTTTTTAATTGTTACCTAAATATAATATATAAACATTAAACCCATCATAATACACATCTATAATATATAGATATGAAAAAATAATTTTATCACAATTTAGATATAGTAAGTCATACATACGCACAAGTGATACTTTCACTTCCCATTTTATGGGAATGAGGGTTGGAAATAGTGGGTTGATTGTTATGATAATATTTATGTAAATTTATGTTATATATGTTACTATTTTATGATAAATAACTTATATTATACGTGGTAAAATAATAAGTAAAAAATAAATTTACTAGTTAAGGTGATTACATCTCATTGGAAATATCTCCATTAAATCTCCTCTTAAGTATCCTATGGTAAATATTTTCAGATAAAAACACTCCTATAGAATATGAATGAGAAATTTAGTAAGGGGTTTTTAGGTATTTTTCAATATATAAGGAGAAATTTGGTGTTAATAACTGAAAAAGGAGGTTCCCTTTTATAATTAAGACGAGCATCACATTTGGAATTTCAGGAAAAAATAAAAAATAATTTGACCATTGTAGTTTAAAATGCTTGAAAATGGTCATAGGTTAAAAGTAAAAAATTTTAGGTTTTAAAAAACATCATAAAATGAAATTTATATTTGTTTTATATCATTTTAATCCTTATCATTTTTCTTAACCCCTAGGTTAATCATTTTTTACCTTAATAGAGGTAACCATTATTTTAATCACAAAGGGTAAATAATGTTACTATAAATAGAATATTGACTCATTAATGGACCATGAATGTTTTTTAATCCCCATTTCATTCACATGGATAGATATTTTATTTTTAAAAATTTTAAATTATTTAATAAATTTCTATTTTGATAAAATATTATTAATGTCAATTTTGACACTACTCATTTAATTTAATTTAAATACTCAATAAAAAGTGTAAATTAGAATATAAACCTTTAAAAATTCCATGAAATTTCATATAGATCTATAAAACTCATGGAAAAAATCCATTCATTCATGTTATATCACCTTTAATATTTTTAAAATAATATATTTTATTTGTTAAAAAATAAATACTATATCAGCACTGCATAAGAATTTAAGGTAATTATATTATTTATAAAAATTATAAATAATTATATTAATATAAAATTGAAATTTATTTTAGTTCATATCTTGATTTTGTACCTTTTTGGACACATAAATGTTATTTAAAACTATGAGAGTGCAATTTTGTAAATTTTATTTATTTAAATATTATAGGTTTAATTTTCTTGGAAATATATACAATAATAATGATAATTTAGATCATAAGGTGATTATTTTAAAGTTAAATTCATCAAATAATAATTAGGATTAAAAATTATTTACTTATTAGTTAGTTTTAACCTATATTTACTCAATTTACCCTTTACTAAGGTGATAAATTTTACCACAGTTACAACTCATAATGCCTATTAATAAAAGAGATATATTTTTAAAATTTAAACATACTAATTCCAAATATGGGATAAATTTTTTAAAATTAAATCTCTATAATTGGGAAAAAATTAGTTTTAAATACTTGTAAAAATCACGACAAACCAACTATTTATTAAAAAGAACATTTTTTTTCTTAAAAATGATCAATTTTATATAAAACAAGATTTTATAAAAAATTAAAATATAAAATTTATTCCATTTAACATAATTATATAATTAATAATATTATAGAACTAATTTTACTTTGAAAACATTTTAAAATAAAAATGATCTCTTTAAATTGTTGAATCAAAATTACAATTTTCAATAAAAATCATTATTTTTTCAGTATTCCTTGGAAAATCATTATTTTTATAAAAATTCAAATATTTCAGCCTAATATAATTTGGAATTATTATTTAATAAATTATATTATTTTTATAAAGTAAAATTTATTTATAGTGTATAAATTGATTATAATATTTTTCTACAAAAATTAAAAATAGTAATTTTTTTGAAGGGAATGTATTTCCGAATTATAAAAAAAATTACTAAAAACTAAGAACTTATTTCCTATGAATTAATAAATTTATTATTATTTATCTATTCATATATATAAATATAAGATAGTTTAATTAATACTATTCATAACGACCAATTTCACAGAAAGGTTACAGGAGTTATATTTAAATAATAATATTTCTAGGTTCTTTTAATCTCGACATTGTGTATCTTATACTCTATCTAACATAATGTTATTTTAAAATAATTGGGTGTTACATCATTTATTTACTCTACCATATGTTCTATTAGTCTGACGCACCTCTATTCGATGAAGCTTAGTCTGATTCTCCTATATTTGATGAACCACGATCTGATTCTCCTTTTAATATGGTGCTCCATCCAACCCGAAATTCTTTGTTTTATAGATCTCTATCCAGAGATCATCAGTTAGATCATCCTATTGTTTATATTTTTAGAATCTTTTTTTGTAAAGTCACTCAGTTCTATCTCACAAATTCATCAATTTCACTCTACTTTAGAGACAAAAATTATCAACATGCTCTCTCTAATTTATATACATATAATTCAGTATGAAACCAAGAAAAAGGATAGGCTCTAAATATTAATATCCCTCTCAACTCAAATTCTGTTTGACCACATTCAAATCCTATGAACAAGTTAGAGTCAAAATCATTTATGAAAAATTCCTCAAATATTATCATCCGTGATCTTTATAACTTATTAAAATCTCAGATTTATTTATTATCTTTGAATAAAAAGATTTGAATAATCATAGATAAGGACATTATAATGTTTTTTTAGATCATTTCAATCCTCTATCCAATGTAAGAACTTATTTATTTGATCATTTTGTGTCTAATAATTCTATGTCATATATACTCATTTTTTTCACCTTAGTCTAATATAATTTATAATTCTATTTCCATTAACACTTATCATATTTCACTTTTTGATGAAATAAAATCTTACTATCTATTGTCATTAAATTTATACAACAGATGACATAGTATCTCTCCATTAAATGAATCATAATCTCTCTATCTGATTAAATTGTATCTATCCATCAAATTAATTTATATTTCTTTGTCCAATTAATTTCATGAATTTTCATCCAATAGACATTATAAAAATTTCCATACGGTACATCTTCTCAATATTTCTCCATTTGGTATACTTTGTATCTATTTTTATACAATAAAACATTTTATATTTCACTTTATTTGAGGAAAATTAGTTTTTCTCTATGTAGTGAGATTAAAAAACTTTCATTTGACAGAAATGATTTTAAATATCTATTACAATCACAATATATTACACATCACATTAAGTTTTTTGAGAAAGATCATAATTTTTCTCGATCATATAGACTTTATATTTCCCTATCCTATAAGATTTTATATTATAAATGTAACATCCCAGTTTTGAAGCCACCCATAGGCGTCCCATACCCGGTTGGTCACATGGCCTCAAGTGAACTTCCTCGAAGACAAGAGGCTGCCGACTTGTAGCGTGGGCCTTGGGTGTGATGGTGGGGAAACTATGTCCTAATTGGTAGAGTACACAGCGGAAGTAAAAAAAATATATACAAGAGCAGAAGTAGTAATAATATTATAAAAAAATAAATAGCGGAAGACTAATAGACGAAACTAGAGGACATATACAAAATGATGCATGATACATATGTCTAGGAAAGCAGCGAAACAAAGCATAATGATGAAATAAAGTACTAAATCAAATACAAAAGAAAAACAATAATCATTTCCAAAGAATCGTAAGCCTAAGCTTAGTCCTGTGCTCTCCAGCTACAGAGCATGTCAAGTACCTGAAGTATAGGGGCGCTTTCCCTATTATATACCTACAACATTATAATCTGTTTGGGCCCAAAAGCATGGTCCAAACAGGGTGTGAGACTAATCCCAGTAGGAAACCACCACGAGATCCGTGCCTAACAGTCAATGATTATATGGAAGGTAAAAGTACATGAAATATAAAATAGGAGAGTACTCAACAGTAAACAATCCACAGTTTCAATATCAAGGAACAACTAAACAAGAAGATAAACACAATAGGTAACCCTCTGGGAAGCACACTCAGTCTAACCCATGTGGTCCTACTTAACAGGTACAAGCAACCCTCTGGGAAGTACACTCATTCTAACACCTCTGGTTTATCTTAAGCATAGACTCTCTGAGGAATCACTCACCATAAATTTCCCTTATAGTATCATATCGTTACTAAAGGCGCTCTTAGGAAGAACTTACGTCACATTACCTCTGTGGCCCACGTTGAGGAACTACATACACTCTAAGGAAGCACTCAACGTCAATTCCCCCTTTAGTCTCGCATCGTAAAATTATAAAGACACTCTAGAGAAGCCCTAAATGTCCATTATCCATATGGTCTATAAAACATTTTCTCATGGCCCCGTGTTAGTCAAGAAAGTGTAGCAGTGCGAATTGTCCAAGGTAATCCACAAGAACTACTTGTCTAAAATTCTAAATCATAACAACACAACAGAACAATAGTAACACCATCCTACAATACTAGTAATGTGAATGTAAACAAACACTTATTAGGAAACTAGACCCAAAGGTCAAAATACGAAGAACATGTATCGATAACACAACCAAAGCACAACAATACACCCTATTCTCAATCAATTATCATCTACTCAAGCATACAAGCATAGAAATAAAATAGTAGGTCTAAAATGGTAAACATGAAATACCCCATTCATGGGTATTGGGAAAGTTTTCACATAACACTCAATGAATTTCAATAGAAATGCACAATCCACCTACCTCATCATTAGGAGATCGATATAAGTGAACCTCGAATCTTCAATCTCCTTAGAACGTCGATAATCTATAAAAATGTCTAAAACATTCAACCCACGATATCTCACAAGAGAGGAGAAATAATAAGATGGTTCTCTAGGAGAAGAGAGAACTCACCGATGTGATTCCAACACAACAGACGATGTTCGATTCAGATAACGGGTGCACACTTGTGGGTTCATCGAAGATCTGCAGCCGTACGGAGCTCTCGGTCGAACGAGACCTAAAAGAAGAGCATTTTGGCGATTAGATACGACCTCGATGCATTTAATTAAAAAAATAACGTACACGACATGTAATCGTCGTTTCCATACTCCGCTTTAAGCGGCCTCCAAGTCATTCCCACATGGCCGTGTGTCTGGCCACTACACAACCAACAAATGGCCTCCTGCGGCAAGGCAGTACATGGAATGTACCCATAAAGTACAATGTGTGTACTTAAAAGATTTCCATAATTTCCTCATTTTCTAAAAAATGACCATTAAAGGAAAACATACCTGAAAAGAAGATCCAGGTTCTTACAAAATTCCCCCCTTAAAGAAATTCGTCCCCGAATTTCCCTAGAGCGGCATAGAAGAAGAAACCTCGAACAGCTCTAGCCACTGGGCTTGTACATTAGCCTCCCTCTCCCAAGTCTCGTCCTGTACCCACTCGTGCTACCATGGAACTCATACCAGATAAACAGATCGGCCACAGGTAACCTTTGTACTATGATAAAAAATCCGGATAGGATGCTCCTCGAACGACGCATCGACTTCGAGCTTAACCACCTCAGGTTGAAAGACATGAGATGAGTCTGAAAAGTAACGTCGGAGCTGGGAAACGTGAAAAACATCGTGCATATCCAGATACCTCTGAGGAAACTGAAACCGATAGGCAACCGACCCAACTCTCTCCAACACCTCAAACGGCCTGAAGTATCTCAGTGAAAGCATACCCTATCTCCTGTTCCTCTTGTGTCCCAACCTCGGTGTGACATGTAAGAAAACCTAATCCCCGACCTCGAACCCCAAAGGTCATCTCCGCTGATCAGCATAAAAATTATGTTGAGGTTGTGCAGTAGCCATCCTCTTCCAAATCATTTCTATCTGCTTTGTGGTCTCCTGGACAAGACGAGCTCCTTGTATAGTTGCCTCTCCTGCCTCCAGCCAACATAAGGGTGATCGGAAAGGCCTACCATACAAAGCCTCATAAGGTGACATTTGAATAGTTTCTTGAAAACTATTTTTGTAGTAAAACTCCACAATATGTATATTCTTATCCCAAGAACCTCCAAAATCTAGGATGTATGCTTGGATCATGTCCTCAAGCACCTCAATCGTATGCTCAGACTGGCCATCAGTCTAGGGATGGTAAGCTGTACTCAAAAGTACCTACGTACCCAAAGCCTTCTAAAGCCCCTGCCAAACCCAAGAGGTAAAACATGCATCTATGTCTGAAATAATGGAGTGTGGAATTCCATACAGATGTACAATCTCACGGATGTACAACCATCCCAGCTCATCAACACTGAAGGTCTCCATGATTAGTAAAAAGTGAGAAAACTTCGTGAGTCTTTCAATGAAAACCCAAACATCATCATTCCCTAGAGGCGACCTTGGAAAATTGGTTATTAAGTCCATCGTGACATCAATCCACTTCCACTTAGGAATGGGTAACTGATATAAAAACCCTGATGGTCAGTGATGGTCTACCTTCACCTGTTGACAAGTGGAACACCTCATGACAAAACAAGCAACTTATCTCTTCATACCTGGCAACCAATACTAATAGTGTAGATCATGATACATCTAGGTGACACCAGGATGAACTGCCCAAACTGAGGAATGAAAGTCCTACATCATATCGTCACGTATATCTGCTGGCACCCACACACGCCTCTAGAAACACAATATCTCATCATCGCCTATGGTCCATCCAAGAATAGGGTCCTCTCCTGTCACATTCTCCCATAGGACTAGGCCTTTAGAATCTGAATATAGCGACCCATACTTTAAATACATGGTTAATACTTCAAAATTGAAGCATACTTATTACAACATATAACAAAACCATGAAAGGACCGTGTAGGTATAGTGTCTTTAGAAACTGGGAAACATAAACAACTAGTTCATAAAGCATCTACACTATCACCCATTTATTTAATCATATCTATAGTCCCTTTTTGGAATATCTTAATTAATAACCTTATTCCTGACCTGGGGAAAGAAAACATAAAAAAGGGTGATCTCAAATGCTCAGTATGGTTAAGCAAAAGAAATATCAATCACATCAAATTCATAAGAACATAACATTTTGGAAATTTTACCCTACAAAAGAAATAATAATTTCATAACATGGGATAAATCATGGAAGTGAAATGTAATCCCAATAATCATAACTTAAAACATGAAACTTTGTGTCATACACACATAATCATATAGAATCATTTCTTATTAGTCAAGACTCATTGCCAAGACTATCTTAGTGGACAAATTCCATTTCTGATCCGAGTTCACTCCTCGTTTCAGTCCGGTTTCACTAAACTGGTTTAACCTACCGTTCCAGCCATGTCTATCTCATGAGATATAAAATCTTTACCCAATGCATTGGAGGGAGATATAGGTACCATCAATCTCATAATGATACCATTATTATGTGTGCCAAAAAATCATAAACCATACATCATAGCATAACCCATGTAATAAAAATGGGAATCTTAAACATCGTGACATCATAAAGCAATTCATATAAGATAAAGGAATTCATAAAAATATTTCCATCACAACATTATCAAATCAATGTAATAATAGGGATATAAATATAACCCTATATTATCTTATATGGAAAATAATTTTGGTAAAACTCTTGAACTCCATTCTTGAGGAAAATATCCTTTTTTACTTCAAAAACATTTTTCCTTTATTAACATGTCATACAATTTTAAACTAAAAGAATTTTATTAAAAATAAAATTGAAAAGTTGTAAATCAATATTCTTGGAAATAATGTTTAAAAAATCCATTCATTCCGTATAAGTTAAAAAAAAATTTCTTCTCATACTTTTGTCGGAAAAGTCACAAAGTACCTCGTACAAAAAACGACAAAAGATTCCTTTCATATCTTTTACTAAAAAATCACCTAAGGGTAAAATTGGATTTAAAAAAATGTAGGAGGATATAAATTATATTACATATTGAGGAAACATGTGTGTGTATGATAAATATTCCCCAGTAAATTCTGAAGTATAAACAATCTTGGATAAAAATTGAGATTGCGAGATTGTCCCTTACCTTAGGTTCGATTTGCTTCGTAAGTGTCTTAACCTCATGTATAATGATTTAAATAATGTTATTGACTTATTACAGAATCATAATTATTGTTATGATATCATATATGGTCATATTATTAGCTTCTTATTAGTAATATTTCATTGCTACTTGTTATTCGGGTGTTTATTACTTTTTGTTCTTATGCGTGTTTTGTCGAATAAATTCTTATTCTTCTCTTTAGGTTATAGATAACTCATTTCAAGAATGGTATTAGTGTACTATGTATCATATTTATTCATTAAATTCATTTATATAATCATTATGCAATGAATATCATGTAGAATGAATCACATCACATCGTGGAGACGGTATTCCGTACGTACGCACGAGCGATGATATCGTTCCCATGATAATGGAATTGTATTAGAGTGTATGTATACTATTTTAGAATCAATACCACTTTAAAATAATCATATATAGTTTTTTATTTTCACCATTATACCCATCCAAGTAAGGTGGTGATGGAAAATAGATTACACCACTGCGTGGAGCCGGTATTCCGTACGTATGCACGCGCGGTGATTTCGTCTTCCGTAGGATGGATAGATGGTGAAATAGGGTTGTTTCATACTTATAATAACATATCAGTATATGAGTGATACTAATGTTATTAATTCATAATGAAACAACTAAAGAATAAGAAGTGGAAGAAGAAATAAAGTTGAAAGAATCAGTAACAGACATTACCTCTTCTTTGAAGCGCCTCTTTGAGACCTCCTCTAAGGGCACTACAATTGGTCTTTGAAGAAGAACAGAACCTCTAGAATGTTTCTAGGGAAGTGGGGAAGTGAAATGGGCAGGGATTGGCCGAGCATGAAGGCTCAAATTTGTGTGAGAAGGAGAGGAATGAGGTGCCCTTTTACAAGGGAGGAGAGGGGCATCTTTGGAAATATAAGAAATATTAGTTTATATTAAATCCCAACCCCACTTAAAAACATAAAAAATGACTAATATCCGAATATTAGATGAGATAGGGTTGTAATATCATCATACAATAAAATTTAGACATGTTAGGAATTTATTTTAAACATTATCAACTTGATTTATCATTATCTATCAATTTAATTTTATTTATGGTAATAATATTCTAAATTTTAAATTATTATAAATAATTACATATGTATTGTGAATTTTCTATAATTTGACACTTTATGATAATTTAGAGTATATAAATTTTAATTTATAATTTTTAAATATTTTTTGTGATTTTTAAACAATTTTATAATATGTTATTTTTATAAAATAACAATATTGTCAATTTAGACACTATTCATTTATTTGAATTTAAATAAAATATATACAGAATATATTTTTGAACTAAAAGATTTAATAGATTCATAAATTGTCATATGTATCTAGAAAATTAATGGAGCACATTAAATAGTTCATATAATATTTATTTTAAAATTTTTAAAACCATTTATTTGATATTTTAATTAATAAAATAATTTCAACATCTCTATTGTGTCATAATTAATTATAATTATCTAATCACTAAAAATTCTAAATAAATTCCTATGATGTAGATAATTGTATTAGACTTATTTAGATTATTCATGTTCAAAGTTTCATTAAGTTTATCACTAAATTAAAATTATTATACTTATAATATTTAAGAAAGTGACATGTTGTCACATTCTTTCGTTTTAATAATAATTAAATTATTTTCATGGAAAAAGTCCATTAAATGAATCTAATCCAGCCCTTAGGTGATATGGGTCGACTTTCCGTCATCCAATAGGATTTTGGCAGGTGTTAGGGAAATTTTGTAATCTTATATTTACCCTTAATTACCCAATTTACCTTTAACTATGGTAAATAAAATTTACCGTAGTTACTATTCATAATGCCCAAAAATAAAAAGTATCTTATTATCATAATTTGGACCCACTGATTCCAAATATGGAATCCATTTTTCAAAATTCAAAAAAAATAAGTTGCAGTAATTAATTTAAAATAAATCTCGTTGTTAAGAAAATGAGTTTTAGAAGTTAAAACATTGCTAAAGTTTGAAATGTTTTTACCTATGAATTCAATGTGAAATTAATGATAATGACATACATTATATTAAATGGTAAAAATATATTCTATTTATGCTTTAAAACCATTGAATATTATAATTTATCCATATAAATTATCTCAATGAGAAAAGTTGTTTTTAATTAAAAAATTAGCGTATTATTACTATTCATCAAAATATGAAAGTTATCAAAAATTTACCCAAAGTAAATTTTTATATCCTAATTCAAAATTAGAATTTTATTTTATCAAATTGAACTTATAAACATGTTAAAAAAAATATTTAATGTGGGTGCGCCATCAAAAGGAGGCAAAACTGCATTTTTTGAAAACTACTTATTTTACTCGAAAAATTTATTTTGTTCTCTTATCATGTTCTAGAAAATATGTAAGATGAATAATAATGTTATAAAATTAAATATGTAGTTAATAATATTCATAATGGCTAGTCCATAATAATATATCGTTGTTTAGTGAAATCCGGTATTGCGTACTACACATGCTATCGAGGAAGGTCGCGATTACGTGTAATGCAAGCCAAGTCCGTATTGTGTGCTGTGAAAGATTCCTTTGGTGTTGCGTATAACATAAGACAAAAAAAAACATTTCTCCTAAAATCTCAGGGTGTTACATTCTACCCCCCTTAAAATGAATTTCACCCTTGAAATTCGTTACTTTATTACAAACAGATGAGGATACCTCTCCCTCATCATATCCTCAAGTTCCCAAGTAGCTTCTTCGAATTGGTGGTTCCTCCATAAAACATTCACCAAGCAAGTGGTCTTGTTCCGTAGGACCTTTTCACTACGATCCAGAATCTCTATCGGCTGTTCTTCATACGAAAGATCTTGCTTCAGCAGTACAACTTCTGAGCTGAGTACATGTGAAGGATCAGGTATGTACTTTCTTCAGAGAGATACATGGAACACATCATGAACTTGAGAGAGATTCGGTGGAAGCGCCAATCAGTAATCTACCTTCCCAACACGATCCAACATTTCAAAAGGATCGATATATCTAGGGCTCAACTTTCCCTTCTTTCCAAATCTCATGACCCTCTTCCATGGAGATATTCACAAGAACACTTTATCACCCACTTCAAACTCAAAGTCTTTTCTTCGGTTATCAGCATAAATTTTTTGTTGACTCTGAGATGCTCTAATGTGTTGTTGAATAGATCTGACCTTTTCTGCCATCTCATCCACAAGATCAGGTCCTAATGAATTTCTTTCCCCAGCTTCATCCCAGCAAGTTGGAGTCCTGCATTTCTTTCCATAGAGAGCTTCATAAGGAGCCATCTGAATACTAGAGTGAAAGATATTATTATAAGAAAATTTCACCAAAGGTAGGTGTTGATCCCAACCACCTTTGAAATCCATATATCAAGCTCTAAACATATCTTCTAGAGTTTTATTGTCCTCTCAGACTGACCGTCTGTATGAGGATGATAAACAGTGCTGAAACTCAACTCTGTATCCAGAGTATGCTGAAGACTTCGCCAGAACTTTGAGGTAAACCTCGGATCCTAATCAGATATAATAGAAATTTTTACTCCATGAAATCTTACCACTTCCTTTACATATATCCTGGCAAGTTGATCTAGAGAGAAATCCTCTCTAATAGCAATGAAGCATGCAGACTTTGTAAGACGATCAACTATGACCAAGATAGCATTATTGCCTTTGGATATTTTAGGAAGTCCAGTGATAAAGTCTATAGTGATGTTTTCCCATTTTCATTCTGGTATGGGTAATGGTTGTAACATACCCTTAGACTTCTGTCTCTCAGCTTTAACTTTCTGGCAAACCAAGCATCGAGAGACATATTCAGCAACATCTCCTTTCATGCCATCCCACCATAAGTACTCTTTCAGGTCCCTATACATCTTCGTGCTTCCAGGATGAATAGAGAATGAAGAACTATGAGCCTCATCCAGTAGATCCTTCTTTAATTCGTGGATGGGAGGAACACAAACACGATTCGTGAACTTTATTAGCCCATCACAATCAAGGTTGAATTCAGGAACATTTCTCACCTTCTTTTGTAACTCGACATCTTCTTTCTGTGCCTCTTTAATCTTCAAATGTATAGATGGTTGAACATTCATTTGAGAAAGAAACGATTTTTCCCCTTTCATTATAATTCCAAGATCCAACCTTTGTAAATCCATAAATATTGGATCTTTTGTGATCCTCATCATGGATAAGCTAGCATGGTCTTGTCAACTTAATGCATCTACCACCTTGTTTGCTTTCCCAGGGTGGTAATGAATTGAGTAGTCATAATCCTTAATCAACTCTAACCATCTTCTTTGATGCATATTCAGCTCCTTTTGTGTGAAAATATACTTTAAACTTTTATGATCAGTATAAATATCACACCTTTCACCATAAAGGTAATGCCTCCAAATCATTAATGCAATGATTACCACAGCTAACTCCAAATCATGAGTTGGGTAATTTTGCTCCTGGATTTTCAACTGTCGTGAGGAATAAGCAATCACCATATCATTTTGCATAAGAAAACACCCCAATACCTTCTTGGATGCATCACTGTAGATCACAAACCT
This sequence comes from Viscum album, assembly GCA_963277665.1. Lineage (NCBI taxonomy): Eukaryota > Viridiplantae > Streptophyta > Magnoliopsida > Santalales > Viscaceae > Viscum > Viscum album. Next base: position 1,044,068,266 of record OY728140.1, on the reverse strand, counting down.
TTCTCTACTGCAAGGTAGTGTGAGCACAGTGCACTGGATAACCTTATTTTTAGCTCTTTGAAATTCTCTTCACATTCCTCCGTCTAAACAAAATTAACTCCTTTTCGAGTCAACTTGGTGAGTGGGTTAGATAACCATGAAAAATATTTCACAAAATGTTGGTAATATCCATCCAAACCAAGAAAACTTCGGATCTCAGTTACAGTTGTTGGTCTCGACCATCTTTTGGTAACCTTCGTTTTTGCTGGATCCACAGATATACCCTCTTTTGAGATTATGTGACCCAGAAATGCAACTTTTTGAACCCAAAATTCACAGTTGGCAAATTTGGCATAAAGCTTCTCCTTTCTTAGGGTATTTAATAAAATTCTCAAGTGATCTTCATGTTCTTCCTTGCTCTTTGAATAGAAAAGAATATCATCTATAAAGACTACCACAAACTGATCAAGATAGTCTCTAAAGACTCTATTCATCAGATCCATGAAGATATCAGGGGCATTAGTAAGACCAAATGACATCACTATAAATTCATAGTGTCCATACCTTGTACGGAAAGACGTCTTTGGTATATCCTCCCTTTTGAACCTTAATTGATGATACCCTGAATGATGATCAATCTTGGAAAAGTAGTGAGCTCCACGTAGTTGGTCAAATAGATCATCAATGCGTGGGAGAAGATATTTGTTCTTGATAGTGATCTTGTTAAGTTCTCAATAATCAATGCAGAGTCTCATTGATCCATCTTTATTCTTAACAAATAGAACAGGTGCTCCCCAAGGTGAAGCACTAGGGCGTATGAATCCTTTATCAAGATTCTCTTGGAGTTTCTTCTTTAATTGCTGCAACTCAATTGGGGCCATTCTATAAGGTGTCTTTGAAATAGGTAAAGAACCTGGTACGGGTTCTATTGAAAACTCAACTTCACGATTTGGTGGAAGACCTGGCAATTCCTCCGGAAAAACATAATCAAATTCCTGTAAAATGGGCATATTATTAATCGTGAGTTTCTCTCCAAACATTTGAGATAAATAACCTTCATTTAGTGGAATAAAGACCCATAAGATAGAAGAAATTTCCACAGGAAGGTTATATTCATCCTTGCATCGATAGATGATCATAGATTGATCTGGAATATGGAATGTGACTTCCCTTCTTTGGCAATTGATATGAGCTCCATATAATGAAAGCCAATCCATGCCAAGGATCACATCAAATTCCACTATAAGAAGGATCACAAGATTTTCAGGAAGTAATTTCCCACAAACTTCAATCGGAGAAGAATTGTAAACTCTTGATGTGACTGTTGTGCCATTAAGAGTTGTCATAGCCAAATCAACATCTAATTGTTGAGGTAATACGACGATACCCTTAGAAAATTCTTCAGAAATAAAAGAGTGGGTGGGTCTAGAATCAAATAAAACATTTGCTACATTAGAGTGGATGGTAAGTGTACCTCTCACCACTTCGTTGTCGTACTCCACATCGCCAATAGTAATTGCATGTGACTTTATTTTGTCTTTGGCCTTAAGAGCTTGTTGACGTCGATCATCATCATCAACCCTTGGATTTGGGCATTGATTGGCATAATTCCCCATCTCCTTGCACTTGAAACATTGAAGTGTAGTAGGTTCATTCTGTGTATCCCTTCCTTTGTTTGCATCATTAGACATCTTCTTCCCATTATTTCGACATCCAATTGCCTGATGACCTTCTTTTCCACACTTATAACATTTTCTTATCCCCTTAAGACAATTTCCTCTATGTTTCTTTCCACACTATGAGCATAAGGGAAAACTCATCTTCTTTTCAGTGTGGTCTTTAGATATTCCTTTGAATTCCATTTTCCTTTTCTTATCAAACCCATGTGACTGATGGATTACACCAATATCCACCTCAACCTTGAGAGCACATCGAACAATTTCCTTGTAGCTATTGAAGTCCCTTATGGCTAACACCCTTCTAAGACTTGGTTTTAATCCACTAAAGAATCGATCCATCTTACTCTCAGGTTGGATAATAATTCCGGAAGCGTACCTCGCAAGTCTTGTAAAATTTTCTTTGTAGGAACCAACAGGTTCATCATCCTTTTACTTCAGTTCATGAAACTATTTCTCCATATTTATTTGAAGAATACGAGGGAAATACTTATTGAAAAACAAGTTCTTGAACTCGTCCCATTCTATGGACTCAATTTCATCCCTTTTCCTCGTATTCTTAAAAAGATTCCACCATTGATCAGCATCACCTTTCAAACGATACACTGCTAAGATGAGATTGCGAGATTGTCCATTAACTTAGGTCTGATTTGCTTCGTAAGTGTCCGAACCTCCTGTATAATGATTTAAATAATGTTATTGAATTATTAAGGAATCATACTTATTGTTATGATATCATATATGGTCATATTCTTATCTTCTTATTAGTAATATTTCATTGCTACTTGTTATTCGGGTGTTTATTACATTTTGTTCTTATGCGTGTTTTGTCAAATAAATTCTTATTCTTCTCTTTAGGTTATAGATACCTCATTTCCAGAATGGTATTAGTGTACTATATATCATATTTATTCCTTCAATTCATTTATATAATCATTATGCAATGAAGATCATGTAGAACGAATCGCATCACATCGTGGAGACGGTATTCCGTACGTACGCACGAGCGATGATATCATTCCCATGATGGTGGAATTGTATTGGAGTGTATGTATACTATTTCAGAATCAATACCACTTTACAATAATAATATATAGTTATTTTTTTGCACCATTATACCCATCCAAGTAAGGTGGTGATGGAAAATATATTACACCACGGCGTGGAGACGGTATTCCGTACGTACGCACGCGCGGTGATTTCGTTTTCCATAAGATGGATAGATGGTGAAATAGGGTTGTTTAATAATTATAATAACATATAAGTATATTATTGATACTGATGTTATTAATTCATAATGAAACAACTAAAGAAGAAGAAGTGTAAGAAGAAATAAAGTTGAACGAATTGGTAACAGACATTACCTCTTTTTTGAAGCGTCTCTTTGAGACCTCCTCTTAGGGCACTACAATTGGTCTTTGGAGAAGACCAGGACCTCTAGGATGTTTCTAGGAAAGTGGAGAAGTTAAATGGGTAGGGATTGGCCGAGCTTGAAGGCTCAAATTGGTTTAGGAGGAGAGGAAGGAGGTGCCCTTTTATAAGGGAGGAGAGGGGTACCTTTAGAAATATAAGAAATATTAGATTATATTAAATCCCAACCCCACTTAAAAACTTCCAAAATGACTCATATCCAAATATTAGATGATATAGGGTTGTAATCGCATCAACCAATAAAATTTATACATGTTATTAATTTATTTTAAACATTATCAACTTGATTTATCCTTATTTATGAATTTAATTTTATTTGTGGTAATAATATTCTAAATTTTAAATTATTATAAATAATTACATATGTGTTGTGAATTTTCTATAATTTGACACTTTATGACATTTTAGACCATATAAATTTTAATTTATAATTTTTAAATATTTTTTTCATTTTTAAACAATTTTATAATATATTATTTTTATAAAATAACAATAGTGTCAATTTTGACACTATTCATTTATTTGAATTTAAATAAAATATATACAGAATATATGTTCGAAGTAAAAGTTTTAATAGATTAATATAATGTCATATGTATCTAGAAAATTAGTGGAGAACATTAAAAAGTTCATATAATATTTATTTTAATATTTTTAAAACCATTTATTTGATATTTTAATTAATAAAATAATTTCAACAACACTATTGTGTCATAATTAATGATAATTATTTAATCTCTAAAAATTATAAATAAATTCCTATGATGTAGATAATTGTATTAGATTTCTGTAGACTATTCATGTTTGAAATTGCATTAATTTTATCACTAAATTAAAATTATTATACTTATAAGATTTAAGAGAGTGACCTGTTGTCACATTCTTTGGTTTTAATAATAATTAAATTATTTTCATGGACAAAAGTCCATTAAATGAATCTAATCCGACCCTTAGGTGATATGGGTCGACTTTTAGTCATCCAATAGGATTTTGGCAGGTGTTAGGGTAATTTTATAATCTTATATTTACCCTTAATTACCTGATTTACCTTTAATTATGGTAAATAAAATTTACCGTAGTTACTATTCATAATGCCAAAAAATAAAAAGTATCCTATTAACATAATTTGTACCCACTGATTCCAAATATGGAATCCATTTTTCAAAATTCAAAACAAATAAGTTGCAGTTATTAATTTGAAATAAATCTCATTTTTAAGAAAACGGGTTTTAGAAGTTAAAACATTGCCAAAGATTGAAAAGTTTTTACCTATGAATTCAATGTGAAATTAATGCTAATGAAATAAATTATATTAAATGGTAAAAATATATTCTATTTATACTTGAAAACCATTAAATATTATAATTTATCCATATAAATTATCTAAATAAAAAAAGTTGTTTTTAATTAAAAAATTAGCTTATTTTTACTATTCATCAAAATATGAAAGTTATCAAAAATTTATCCAAAGTAAATTTTTATATCCTGATTCAAAAGAAGAATATTATTTTTTCAAATTGAACTTATAAACATTTCAAAAACTAGATTTAATGTGGGTGCGCCATCAAATGGCGGCAAAACTGCATTTTTTGAAAAATACTTATTTTACCCGAAAAATTTATTTTGTTCTCTTAGCATGTTATATAAAATGTGTAAGATGAATAATAATGTTATAAAATTAAAAATTTAATTAATAATATTCATAACGTCTAGTTCATAATAATATATCATTGTTTAGTGAAACCCGGTATTGCGTACTACACACGCTATCGAGGAAGGTCACGATTGCGTGTAATGCAAGCCAAGTCCGTATTTTGTGCTGTGAAAGGTTCCTTTGGTGTTGCGTATAACATAAGACATAAAAAAATATTTCTCATAAAATCTCAGGGTGTTACACTGATAGCTTCCTCATTTGTACTCGATCAATAAGGGTAGAGGTAACAATAAAGAAGAAAGGAAAGTCTACCCCTGTCAGTCGTGCACCTCCAAATTCATCTCATAGAGTAGAGCCATAAGCTGGCACTCACTGCTGGCCTCTTGAACAACATGTATCCGAGTCCTCCTGCTCAACGCATCAGCCACTGCGTTGCCTTTACCAGGTGTATAGGCAATCTTGAAATTGAAGGACTGTAGGTACTCAACCCACCTTCGCTGTCTCAAATTCAGATCACGCTGAGTAAATATGTACTTGAGACTCTTGTGGTCATTGAAAACCACAAAATGCTCCCACAGAAGATAATTTCTTCAACAACGTAAGGAATGAACAATTACATACAACTCAAGATTGTGTGTCGGGTAGTTCTTCTCATGTGTCCTCAACTATCGAGACCTGTACACAATGATTCCATCTCCCTGCATAAGCATAGCTCTCAGCCTGATACCTAAAGCATCATAATACATAGTATATCTCTTTCCCAGCTCTGGAAAGACTAGTATTGATGCTGAATTCAATCTCCCATTCAGCTCCTAAAAGGATGACTCATAAGAATCTGACCACAAAATCTTAACACCCTTCTTAGTCAGAATCGTCAGTGGTGATACTAAGTGTGAAAAGTCCTCTATGAAACTTCTGTAGTATCCAACCAACCCAGAAAACTCTGCACCTCAAAGACGTTCTTCAGCTGCTTCTAGGAGACTGCTACTCTCACTTTCTATAGGTCTAGTGACACTCCTGTCTCTAAGTTGACATGACCTAAGAAGTGAATCTGATCCATCCAAAAGTGTAATTTTGAGAGTTTATCATATAACTGATGCTCTCCCAGTGTACTCAAAATGATCTCAAGATGGGATTCATGGTCATGTTGAGTGTAATAGTACACCAAGATATTTTACATGAAGACCACCAAGAAGTAATCCATGTACGGATGGAATAATCGGTTCATCAGTGCCATAAAAACTACAGGCGCGTTCGTGAGACCGAACGACATAACCATATATTCGTATTGACCATACCTACTCCAGAAGGCTGTGAGAGGTATATCAGATGGTCTAACGTGCAACTAATGGTAACTGGACATCAATTCAATCTTTGAGAACACCGGGCTCCTCAAAGCTGATCAAAGAGATCATCAATCCTTGGTAAAGGATATCGGTTCTTGACCATCAAGTGATTCAACTTCAGATAATCCACACAAAGCCTAAGGGTGCCATCTTCCTTTATCACAAACAGGATAGGTGAACCCCATGGGGAAGTACTGGGTCCGATGAAAGCCTTTTCCTGCAACTCTTCCAACTGCTTCTTGAGATCCGGCAACTCTGGTGTAGCCATCCTATAAGGAGGAATGAAAACTGGTGCCGATCCTGGAACAAGATCAATAGAAAAGTCTACCTCATGCTCTGGAGGAAAACATGAAAATCCATCTGGAAAGACGCCTCTTAAACGATCCCCCACTGGAGGAAAGTCTAACTGAGAAGTCCCCCGATCATTCAGATATAAACTAGCAATCTGGGCTGTAACTCCTCCAAACCCATGATGATATGGACCCTTTCTACTCGCCTGGACATCCCACTCACCCTTATGAAGAAATCATACACCCTCTGGTGATGTGAAACTCACCATGCGGCGATAAAATTCGACGACTGCCTGGAAGGGAACTAGCCAGTCCATTCCGAGAATGACATCATCACCTATCATCTCTAGGACATAGAGGTCCCATTAAAAGTGACACCCACCAATCTCTAGAGGGCACTCCTTACAATGACATACACTCACCATTATAGTCCCCAACGGAGTGTCTGGTTTCAAGATACTAGCAGAAGAAAAGATACAGAGCCCAAGGCTCTCCACAACCACAATAGATATAAATCTATGGGAAGCCCCTATATCGAAATGAATAGAATCTAAAACTGAGGAAACTAAGATCGTACCTTGAACTGTAGGAGGTCCATGATCCTACTCCTACTGGTTCTAATCCATAGTAAAGGCCTGGCCTACTCCACGACCCTCTGACCCTGCTTGAAAACTCTGAGTTGATCCACTCTACAGTCACTGAAAGCCCGACGAATGACCACCACAACCATGACCTCCACCTCGGCCTGAAAAGACAGAAGAACTCCAGTTCCCTGAATGGTGAGAAACTGGTGGCTCTGCTCCCGAATGAGGAGTCATAGAAGTAACCCTGTCACCAGCTGCTGGTGAGAAGATCTTACAGTAGCGCTGAAGGTGACCTAACTTTCCGGATGATCGGCACTCCACTGGGTCTCTCGAGCAGTGTGGCCTCATATTCCCACTCTTCCCACACTGGTAGCACACCACCTGGATACTAGAAGAAGTGTCTCTCTTCCTTGGATCACAACGCAAAGACTCCCTGCAGCGCTTCCTACTGTCAGTATGAAGGATGCTAACTCCAGATACCGAGCCTCCCTGGATCACAACTCCAGAATCCCTCAAATTATGCTCCGTGATCAGTGCCTGGTTGATGATATAAGTGAAAGAAGTCAACCAGAAGATGTTCACCTACGATCGAATGTTGTGTCTCAGAATATCCTCAAACTTCCTTTCCATGAATAACTGATCACCTATTGAAATAGGTGTGAAGCGCTGTAGCTTGGTAAAGCAAGAGGAATACTCCATAACATAAAGAGTACCCTGCTATAGGCTCATAAAATCTCAGGTTTGATCTTCCCTCAAGGTCTCTGGATAGAAGTAGTCATAGAAGATTCATAGGAACTCATCCCATGCCATAAAATACTGGCCTCGCACCTGTGAGATCACATCCCACCTCCTCTTGGTAGAGTCCCGAATCATAAAGGTTGAGTGCTTGAACCCCCTCTATTGAGGTGTCTCTAGATGCTCAAATACTGTGAGCATGGATTCTAGACATGGCTCTGTAGCCTGGATTCCTCCATACCCTAAGAAAGTGGGAGGATGCTGATGCTGGAAAACCCACGTCAAATCATCCATCAACGGGGTAGGAGGCGGTGTTCCATGAAAAGTCTGCATCATCCTCATGAAGCCTTCCCTGAACTGTGCATCAGCACCAGTATCCGGTATAACTGCTGGTTCCATGACATGAACAATAGGAGGATCTACGGGAATCCCCTGATCATCCGTATTGGGCGTCTGATCACTACCCTGTAACTGGTGGACAACCGGAGGACGTCTCGGTGGCATGAATCTGCGAGGTCAAATGCACACCTTAGATCAGGATTAACAAGGACTAAAACATATAAGTGTAATAAGGGAACAAGAGATGAAAAAATTAAAGTTTTAAAAAACATAACTACACAGCATGTATGTCCCCTACATAGCGTGTTCCCCTAAGTCATTCACATGGGCGCGTACTCTTTCCAAAACTGGTCGTGTAACACCCAAACCACACGACGTATTTTCCTAACACACAGCGTGTAATTTAATCCTCTTTCTATACCCGAGTCAATCTACACGGTTAAGCCACAAAACTCTATTATGACAAGACTACCCGGCGTGTTCACGGTAGACACATCGTATACTTGACAAGCTTCACCGGGCCCGTGTTGTTAGTGACATAGCCTGACACACAGCTCACACTACACAGTGTGTTCAAGGTGGACACAACATATATGTGAAAGGATAATAATGACCTGTGTTTTTGGTTACATGGATGGCTACATGGATGACACTACACAGTGTTTTCTAGATGGACATGGCTTGTACGAGAAGATATAACACCGACCTGTGTTGTTTGTGACACGACCGGGTACCTAGGTCAGACTACATGGTGTGTGCATCTGGTACACAACGTGTTACAACAAGAAAATCCCTATCCCATGGCTCTGACCACACAACTTATGACACAGTTAGATACTACACTACGTGTACATACGGCACACGACGTGTACTTAAGAAAAACTATTTCTTCCCATACAAAAGAACACATGGCGTGTAGTCAAAACTACATAGCTTGTATTCTGGGTTTTTCAGGATAGTAAAACTCAAAACTACTCCAAAACCCAGAAAAACACTGAAACGAACATTGAAAGTGTGAAATTTCAATCTGTGGGGGCCCATTCTCCCTGAAAATCAAATCTTGGCATCTTAAACATGTTATAATAAGGTAAACAAGTCAATGATCCACCAAATTCCAGTCCATGAGGTCCCATAACACCTTAAGAACCAAATTTTGGAATTCATTGAAAAAACCCTTACACAAACAATACCTTATCAAACAGAAGGTATTTTTATCAAGGAATCTATCACAACAACATGCATATTCTACACAACATCTATCAAAACAACATGAAATCGCTAATGCATCCTAAATGGCGTGGCCAGAATGCATGACATGTGATTTCTAACAAGTGCCTATATGATGCATGAGATGGAATACCCTCATATAATTAGGTTGAGACATAAATAGAACCTCAATAACGTCAATAGTAATAACACAAAACATGCGAGTCACCCACTATGAAAATCAAATCAACTTTAAACTTTCAAAACCAAAAGAAATTGTAAAAAACAAGGTAGATTGGATTTCCTCTGTACATGGGTTAGCTACTCCCGGGAACAATTTATTACCAAGTACCTATTCCTTCCTATCCCTGGATAAAGGTTCCAAACAGTAATCAAGAGAAAATAATCCCTCTAATACCACTTTGTAACATCCCGGTTTCGGAATCCACCCAGAGTCGGCCAGTACCCGGTTGGTCACATGGCCTCAAGTGCATTTTCTAGAATGCTAGAGGCTGCTGACTAGCAGTGAGGGCTTTGGGTTTGATGGTGGAGAAACTATGTGTTAGGATGGTATGAATCTGAGTATGATATAATCTGATATACCAAATATAGGATCAAACTAAGAATGAGATTCTCATATACAAGAGGGGGGGGGTGAATTGTACCTTTTAGAAATTCCCTAAGGAAATTTTTAGGATGGTTATGTTTGACAAGGTTAAAAAAGATTATTCACAAGACCATTATAAGTTCTAAGGACTTTCTAGATTCGGGAAAAGGTATTCCAGAAATGAAACTTAACAAAAGTTTACTCTGAATAAGATTCTACCTTAAAGAGTATAGAATCTAACTAAATCAGAGTACAAGTAAAAAAGTATAAGAATGTTATACTTTCCTTAAAAATACAAAATGTAGCGGAAAAAAAGTAGTTAGACTACAAGTATCAAAAAATAACTCTTTTAACCCAAAGAGAAGGGTATCCAACAACCTTGGATAAAGATCCCTTGATTTATACTTTCGAGAAAGTCTGTCTTACCCACACCAGGGCAAGCCCTCGATACGAAGATCAGAGTCTGTCTTGCTATTCTCGAAATCCCTAAACTATTAGGTAGTCTGCACCTCTGTCTTACTCAGAAAGGAAACCCTCAACTTCAAGGTGTGAGAACCTCTGTCTTCCTATCCCCGAAAGCCCTCAATTGTACACAGTAACAATCGGAGTCACACAAAGAAAATCTGTATAAGGAAAAGTTTGAACAAGCCATTCAAACTTTCTGCATGAAGCTTGAGAGTTTATAAGAGCCTCTCTCTCTAGAAATCACTTCAAAGAGTTCTGATCATTGATGTTCCAAAAGTTCCAAAAATCGTCACTTCTTTTCAAATGAGCTCCTATTTATAGGCAAAGCTCCAACATTTGGATCCCTCCTCCAACGGTCATATTTCTCATTGAATTTCAGAGGGACCTTTACACATGTCACTCAACCAATGGTTAGTAATTAACTGAAAGCATGACATCATTTTGTAATAAACAAGTGTAAGCATAAGTAAAACTAAAGTTCAGAATGTAAAAAAATAAAAAGTTCGGAGTCTAACCAAAATGGAATTCAATGTTTATAATAAATAGATATTCGGATTCTGTTTTGTAGGAATTCAGAACCTGAATTTTTTAGAAATCTAGAGTATGAATTTCTAAGGAAATTCAGAGTGTGGTTTCACTAGAATTCAGAATCTAAACTTATAGATTTCAGAGTCGAACTCGTAAAAGTTCAGAGTCGAACTCATAGAAGTTTATAGTCAAACTAGTAGGAGTTCAGAGTTGAACTCATTAATGTCCGTATCCATACTAAGGATTTGAACTTTGTGAGAGTTCGTATCCAGAATTTGGAGTGGAACTTTATGAGAGTTTGTATCCAGATTTAGGAGTGGAACTTAATGAGAGTTTGTATCCAGAATTTGGAGTGGAACTTCATGAGAGTTCGTAATCTGAATTCGGATCCTAAAACAGAATGCTACATATGTAAGTATTATATGATTCCGAGGTTTTAGGTATGAATCTGATTTTTATATTTAAGAAAAATATTTATATGAGCAATGAAAATATGGTTGGGAAAAATTCCTTTGGAAAGAAAATTTTCCTTATAGAAGTGAAATGTATATTTTCTTATGTATAAGGTGTTTGTGATTTTAAAAACAAGAAAGAATGAAAAATTCATAAGGAAAACCTTATTGACTAAACAATATGCCCCCTTTTGAAAAGCACAAACAAACTTTCGAAAAGGAAATATAAGGACTTAGAAAAATTTCTTTAGACTTTGAAATTAAAAGTTATCCCTCTTTGTTCATAGATGATGGTGAATACAATTAACTCCTCCTTAGGCTTAGGAACTCTAAGGATTGTATTCTAGAATTTCGGAATGGGGTTTTCATTATCATGGGAATGAAAAATTCATAATGAGAAACTACCCCTTTCTTAAGGATAGTTCTTAACTTAGAAATGTTTCTTCTCCCTTTTAGATTTTTCCTTCTCCCCCTTTGAGTAGTTCTTTTTCCTTCTCCCCCTTTGCGATTTTCAAAAAGAATTTAAGGGAATGGAAAAGAAATAAAGTACCTGAAACATTAGTACAAAATAACAAAAGATACAAACAACCAGAGATTTCATTAGAATTGAAAGAATTTTTACAAGGAAATACATTACAATAAAAATTTGGATTGGTATATTTGTCTTTCTTTTCCTTGGGGATTAAATTCTTTAACAGGGTTTTCAGCTTCTTCAAGTCTTTAAGTTCCTCCTCAGATTGTTTTTCTAGGGATTTAATCCTTTCATCTTGAGACTTTAGATGCTCAAACTGTGCCTTAATAATTTCATCCTTCTTCACAAGATTCTCTTCAATCTCAATATGGAGATCTCTTTCCCCTTTCCAGTTTTGAGCAACCGAGTTAAGATTCCCATTCAGATCCCTCACCTGTTGATTCCGAGTATTTTTCTCAAGGGTCAGTTTATCCTGAATATTCTTCATCTTGGAATCCTCAGTGTCAAAAGCTTCTTTAACATTATTCTGAAATTGATCAAGCTCTACAAAATCCTCATCGATTTTCTTTGACCATAAAGAAATTTTGATGCATGATTTTTCTATGAACATCATAATTGATGAGAAAATTTCTATGCTCAGCCTCAATGTTCACACACTTATCCATCACCATGGACATAGATTCTGATTTCTGATTTAGACTGTGCTGAAGAATCTGACATCTGGATTCTATGGTGGGAAAGATCAGAATTGCATCCACTAACTTCTTCAAAGATTCAACAACAAAATCATGTCCTAGTGCTAATGATTCCGAATCAGACACCTTGCTTGGGGATTGATCTTCTTCAATTTCCACCAACTTTTTTCTTGAAGATCCAGCAACATCCTTCTTCCTTATTATATCTTATTTTGGAGTTTCCATATGCACTTGCTTACCCTTATCAACTTTCGGAATGGGTTCCTCATCTGAAGATCCTTCCTCAATTTCAGATAGTTGAACTATTTTGTCTTCATATGGTTTCTCCTTCACTGCACCTTCTTTAAGAAAGTGCTTTTAATAGCTTTCTTCCTTATAAAATTCATTCTCTTTCTCCTATTCCTTGTCTTTATCTCTCTTACAAACTTTCTCATATCCCTTTCCTTGAGTGACATTATTTGAGGACTCGGCCTCAGAAGTTCAGAGTGGTAGTTTTTCTTATATGTTTGCCTTCTCTTGATAATCCTCACCTTGTTTAATCAAGTCATCTAGATCACCACTGTCTTCTTATTCTACTTCTTTTTCTTCTTCTACTTACTCCCCTTCTTCTACTTTTTCAACAGCTTCTTTCTTTCTAGGTTTTTCCGGAGTGAAGTAGTTCTTTCCATGGGTCTCCGGTAATTGTTGAACAACAAAAGTTTCTGGTACATGAATCTTCTCAGAAGCTACTTCTGTGTCTCTGAAAAGATATTGTACAACTTCAGCTTCAGAAATATTCTTCTTCGTCTTATTCTCTTTTTCTACATTCTCTAGGTATTCAGCAGTCTTCTCCCCTAAGGATTTAGCTTTAGCAGGGTCCAATCCGAACTAAGGTTCCCATTATTTCCTTTTCTCCTTATCTCACCTCCATTTACCAGCGACCTCATCTGGATATACTTTCTGTTTCTTTGGCTTGGGAGGTGCGGATTGGGTTTCCTTAGCTTTAGGGGTCTTGACTTTAGCTACCTCTTGTTTCAATTTCCTCTTCTTACCAACCTTCTTTACTGGCTCATCTTTCTGTAGATTTTCCAGAATGGATTCTGACTCCTCCTCTGGCAGATTGTAAAACTCACCTGACTCTTTTGAAAAGCCAGCTTTCATCCCCTTTAAGGTGTCATCACTTATCAGTATCATCTTAAAAATTCTCAGTATGGAGGTTCAAGCAACCTTGAAAGAATCAAGACACCGAATAATAAGATTGGATATAAGAGCAGGGTACATAATAATTTGAGCTTTCAAAGACCCATTCTTAATGTTCTGAACTATAATAAGAATGTGCCTCATCAGATTTATCTTTCTTAGATTTACCAAGAAATACAAGATGTAAATATCACTTTTCTTTAGGTAATATTTATCACCTCTTCTCAGAACAAAAAACCCTTGAACCCACAATTGCAGAATCAAGTTTTTGGTGGAAAGGTGAGCAATCTTTGCTGTTTTTTCATCTTTAAGTCCAAGCCATTCCATTTCCTTAACTTTGATGAAAATTCTTTTCACATCCGGTAACTTATGTGAACGAAATTCTGCTTCACCATCGTATTAGAGCCCCACCAAGGTTGCAGCCTTGGTGTAAGAAAGCTTGTAAGTCTTACCATATCTCTTACAAGATAATTTTTCTCTACCATCTTCTTCATACAAGGAAACAGACTCATAAAATTCTACAAGAAAATCTGTATAAACGACATCCTGATCCCCTAGTTTCGATACGCAAAAATCTTCCCAACCATTGAGTTTGATATTGTTAGAAATTAGAGAATCATAATCACTGAAAAAGTTCGGATAAACCAACCTTTCCCTGTAGACTAACCATTTTGATATTGGCTTCATAGAAGAAATTTCTTGGGAAGTGGCTTCTACAGACATTCGGAATGGAGGAGCACTGAAAGATTCAGAACGAGTTTTAAGAACTGAGACAGAGCTTCGACATGCGAGGGATTTGAAATCGATGTGGGACAACTATAGGTTTCCCTCTATAAAGGCAATGGAGGTGACCTTTCAACTTCCAAAAACAATCTAACGGTTGAAAAACTCTATGATATGATCTGACGGTTGAAAAAATACCCACAAGGAAATCATGAATCTGGTCTTTTGAGGTTTTAAGAAAAACATTCAGATTTAAGAAGAACCAAATCCGAGAAATTTTATAAGAAAAAGAAACTACCAACAACTAAAAACAATTACGAAAACTTAAGTAAGGAAGTCATACCTTTCGGATTGGCGTGGAAGTTTATTCGTAATAGGTAATATTCTTCTTGAAGAAAATTTGACTACAAAAAACTCATTACAAAAAAGTTTTATTGCAAAAGCTTTGAGTACCAAAACTCTAGTATAAAAAGTATGAGTATAAAAATTCCTATTACGAAAATTCTCATTCTGAAAATTCTCATTACAAAAATTATCATTATGAAAATTTTCCAGTACGAAAACTTCATTACGAAAATTTCCTGTAAGAAAAATTAATTACGAAAATTTCTATTATGAAAACTTCTTTACGAAAATTTCCAATACGAAAACTTCACTACAAAAAATTCCAGTACAAAAATTTCATTACGAAAATTTCCAGTATGAAAACTTCATTACAAAAATTTCTAGTATGAAAACTTCATTATGAAAATTTCCAGTACAAAAACTTCAATACAAAAATTTCCAGTACGAAAACTTCCTTACGAATATTTCTAGTACAAAAACATCATTACAAAAATTTCCAGTACGAAAATCACATTACGAAAATTTCGATTCTAAAAAAGTTTCATTACGAAAACTTTGAAAAACGTTATTACAAGAAACACGAAAAACTCCATTACGAAAGACAAAAAAATAAAAAAACTTCATTACGAAAAATTTGAAAAACTTCATAATAGATGTACTCCCATTTGAAAATAAGTTTATTACTGTAAGGATAGTGGTTCAACCAGATGTTAATGAAGGAATATTACCTCATGTTTATCATCCCTAACTTTTGTTTAATGTATTAAAATCTACCAGAGAGTAAATATTTTGTGAAAATATCAGCTAGTTGATCTTGTGTTCCGATGAATTGAAGAATGATATATCCTTTAAGTGTGTGATCCCTAAGAAAGTGATGCCTAATATCTATGTGCTTCACATGAGAGTGATGTCCAGGGTTTTTACTAAGGGCAATGGCACTTGTGTTATCACACAAAATTTGAGTCTTAGTAAAACTCAATCAATATTCTGTTAGTGTGTGTTGCATCCACAACACTTGAGCACAAAAACTTCCTGCTGCTACATATTCAGCTTCAGTAGTGGATCGTGCTACTGAGTGTTGCTTATTACAGGACCAAGAAACTAATTAATCTTATAATAAATGACAAGTTCCGGATGTAATTTTTCTATCCATTCTACATCCACCAAAGTCAGCATCTGAAAAGATATTTAAAACAAAATCATTTCCAGAAGTATAAAATAGTCCCAGATCCATGGTTCCCTTTAAGTAGAGAAAAATTCTTTTTACTGCCTTTAAATGAGATTCCTTAGGATTAGATTGATATCTTGCACATAAGCATACTGAAAACATTAAGTCCGGTCGACTAGCTGTCAAGTAAAGTAGACTTTCTATCATACCTCTAAAATATTTTTGATCTACTAGTTTTCCAGATTCATCAAGACCAAGTGTGTTTGAGCTACCAATATAAGTACTTATACTCTTAGTATTGTCATATCCATACTTTTTAAGAAGATCTTTAATATACTTAAGTTGGGATTTATAGATTCATTCTGGTTTTTGAGAAATTTCAAAACCAAGAAAAAATGTTAACTCACCCATCATACTCATTTAAAACTCATATTTCATTAGATCCACAAAGGAATCAGTTAAATATTGCTGAGTTGAACCAAATATAATGTCATCAACATAAATTTGAACAATAAAAACATTTTCTTGTCTTTCATTATAAAAAGGTTTGGATCTGCATTTCCCTTAACATAGTTATTTTGAAGAAAAAATCTTGTAAGTCTATTATACCAAGCTCATGGGGCCTGTTTAAGGCCATACAAAGCTTTGGTAAGACTAAAAACATGATCAGGATGTTTTGTGTCTTCAAATCCAGGAGGTTGTTCAACAAAAACTTTCTCTTGAACATAACCATTAAGGAAAGAAGATTTTACATCCATTTGGAAAAGCTTGAAATTGAATAATGCTACAAAGGAAAGTAAAATACGAATAGATTCCAATCAAGCTACTGGAGCATAGGTTTCTTTATAGTTTATTACTTCTTGTTGATTATAGCCTTTAGAAACCAATATAGATTTATTTCTTACGATGATTCCATTTTCATCACATTTATTTCTGAAGACCCATTTTACTCCAATTACAGATGATTCCTTAGGTCTTTCAACCAAGGTCCAGTCATTATTCCTCTTGAATTCATTTAGTTCATCTTGCACGGCTTTAATCCAATATTCATCACTTAAAGTGTCATCAGTGCTTTTTGATTATAATTTTGAAAGGAATGATAGATGTTATACTTCATTTCTCAAGGAACTTCTAGTCCTTACAGTTTGATTCACATCACCAATGATACTTTCACTGGGATGATTCTTTAGAAATTACTGGTTTGGATTTTGTAAAACCTGTTCATCAACATAGGGTAGGAAATCTTTTGGGGTAAATGTTTTAGAAGTATCTTCTTGAACATTTTTTTTATCAGAAATATTTTTTATCAAAGGTTGATAATCAGTTTTTGAAAAAACATCCGAAGATGTAGGTTGGGGTTGTTTAAAAACAAAAGTTTCAGTTTCATCAAATTTGACATGTACTGTCTCTTCAACAGTACAAGTGTTTTTGTTAAAAACTCTATAAGCCTTACAAGTTGTGAAGTAGCCTAAGAAAATTCCTTCATCAGATTTTGGTGCGAATTTGTGTAAGTTATATTTAGTATTCAGAATGAATACATTGCATCCAAAAACCATAAAGTAGGACAGTCTAGGTTTTCTACCATTCCTTAACTCATAAGAAGTTTTATTAAGAAAATGTCTAATTAAAACTCGATTTATAGTATAAAAAATATTACTTATAGCTTCAGCCCAAAACTGTTTAGCTATAGAATACTCACTCAACATGGTTCTCGTTATCTCTTGAATAATTCTATTTCTTCTTTGAACAACACCATTTTGTTGAGGTGTTCTGGGTGCGGAGAAGTTGTGAGTAATAACTTTTCTACTACAAAAAGTTTAAAAGTAAGAATTTTTAAATTCTCTTCCATGATCACTATGAATAGTTTTCAATGGAAGGTTTTTCTCATTTTTAACTTGGGATCTAAAACTTTTGAAATAAGAAAAAGCTTCAGACTTCGTTTCTAGAAAATAGACCCATGTAAATCTAGTGTAATCATCAACCAAGAAAAATACATAATACATTCCTCCAATGATTCCAATTTGTGTAGGACCAAAAAGATCCATGTGCACCAACTGTAGTGAATCAGTTTTTGAGACTTCACTAATTGATTTAAAACTTGATTTATGTTGCTTTCCATATTGACAAGGGTCACAAACTTTTGAAGAATCAAATCTAATCTCTGGTAGATCATTAACTAAACCTTTCTTAGAAAGTTTGCATATGTTCCTAAGGTTACAGTGTCTTAACCTTCTATGACACAACCAAGAATGATCTTCCATTTCACTAAGGCAAGGTAAGTCTTGGCTCCTATGGTCTTCTAAGTTTAGTGTGTAAACATTCTCTTGCCTATTAGAAGAAAGAATAAATTCTTCCTTGGAATTTTTTACTAAGCACTTATCATTCCTAACATTTCCAATGTAACCTTCATCACATAGTTGACTTATGCTAATGAGGTTGTGCTTAAGACCTTTAACAAACAAAACATTTGAAATCAATGTTTTTCCAAGAAGAACGATGTTACCTATATCAATAATTTCTCCCTGATCATTATCTCCGAAAGTTACTTTTCCTCCTTTCGTCTTGATAATATTTTCAAAATAGTTTTTGTTACCAGTCATATACTAGAAAAATCCTCTATCCATGTACCATGTATTGCTGTTGGTACTTTCCCTATTTTCCTGAAAATAAGAAAAAATTTAGGTTTTCAGAATTCATACTTGCTTGGATCTGAAAGTTTCAGAATGTAAAATTGTGGGTACCCACATATTCTTAAAAAAATAAGCCTTATGAAATCCTAAGGATTGGGTTTTGTTTAAGGATCAATTCTTTTCCCAGTGACCACCATATTGAAACTTTGTGTAGAATGGGGGCACTTTGAGGAACAAAGTAGTTGTTACTAAAAAACGGTTTAGAACTTGTGTAACCAAAACCAGAAGTATTCCTTCGAGGTCGAATTTGTGAATACATTTTATTAAAATTTTCCTTACCTAGGGTAAAGTTTTACAAACACTTCCTCAAAGAAAATATTCTGGATTTGAGTTTTATAATAAGGTTCTTGTCTTCAAAAACATTTGAACTAGAGCTAGGCTCAAATTCATATTTCTTAGAAATTACATTTTCTAGATATTTTGAAAGTTTATTCTTCTCAGAACTTACTTCCCCAATATTTTTTGAAATACTTTCAATATCAGAATTTTTCTTATCAAGATCTTTAGATAGATCTGATATTTACTTAGTAAAAATATTATTCCTATAATTTGGCTTATCGAATTTTTTCATGAGTTTTGAATTCTCAATCTCAAGAAGTTTAGAAAACCTAGAAACTTCTTTATAGGTTGGTAAAATATTTTCTTCATCAGAAGAAGATTCTTCATCAGAAGAGGATTATTCATATGAAGAGTTATAATATTTACTATCATTAGCATTTAAAGAAATATTGGTCAATGATTCAGCATTGTGTATCTTAACAATCAAGCAATGATTATCAACAGGTAGCTTAGCTATAAGACCAATATTCTTCTGTCCAGAAGATTCATAATCTGAAGATTAATCTGAAGAGTCACCACCACTGGCACTCTAGGTTTCATTGGCTTTCAGAACTTTCTTAGATTTGGACTTGTAATACTTTTTCTGTTCCTTTCAGCATTTCTTTCTTTTCTCTCTTTTCTTTTGAGCATAGGGCAATCATGCCTTATGTGTCTAGCTCTCTTGCATTCATAGCATGTGACCTCTGAATCTTTCTTATATTTCCTTTCCTTCTTCTTATACTTGGATTAGAAATTTCTCTGTCCATCTATCTTGTTCATCTTTAGAGAAATATTAGCTAACTCATTTTTTGAGAATTCACTCTCACTAGATTCGGATTGAATAATAACATTCTTAGATTTGGATCTAGTAACTCTACCAGGAGTCTTAGCTGTCATATGATTTGAATTTGTAGTAAAAGAAACACTACTGATTCCATTCTTCTTCTTTATGGTGTCATCATATCTCTTCATTCTAGTCTCATGTTGAAGAAGAGTTCCAAATAGTTCATCAAGAGAAATTTGAGTAACATTTATGTTTTCATTGATATCAGTTCTATTTGATTCCCACTCATTTCGCATGATATCTATGATCTTGTAAACAAGAGCATCATCATCTAGACCTTTCTCTCCCATAGATTGTAATCTATTCACGATAGTCATGAATCTCTGTTGCACCATGAAAATTGGTTCTCTATAAGGAAAATTAAAACCATGATACTTAGCTCTAAGCATGACTCTTCTAGTCTCAATCACTATAGATGTACCCAAATGTGTAAATTCAAGTTTCTTCCATATACAATTAGATGTTTCACAAGAATACATTTGGCTATATATATTCCTAGTCATTAATCAAAGTAAAGTATTGCGTACCTTATAGTTGATTTGGTATTCATGCTTTTCATGATTAGTAAAAGCACTAACTTTCTTTTCAGGAATTTTATATCCTCCAGTAAGCATGAAAAAGGTATCTACCCCAGTATTGATAATGAAAGTCTTCATACGATCTCTCCAATATTCATAATCATTAACATTAAAGATTGGTGGTCTATTTGGATTTAATTTGACGATAGAACCAAAATTTAAACCTGCAGTCCTTAAGAAAATTATTGGAACACAATCTTATTAGAAGTATAAGTCTGTAAACAAGAGAAAATATTCTAAGTAAGAAAAATTTATCTATAAGGAAAAAGTGAATCTGAACTATGATTTCAAAAAATAGATTCCAAAAAGTATGAATCCGGAAATATGAACCAGGATAAGCAATTATGAGAATTATCTTCTGAATCTAATCGTGAAATTAATTCAGATTGTACCAAGTCCTCTGATACCAATTGTTAGGATGGTTTGACTCGGAGTACGATATTCTCTAATATACCAAATGTAGTATTGAAATAAGAATGAGATTCTCAGATACAAGAGGGGGGGGGGGGGGGGTGAATTGTACCTTTTAAAAATTCCCTAAGGAAATTTTTAGGATGGTCATGTTTAACAAAGTTAAAAAAGATAATTACCAAGACCTCTATAAGTTCTAAAGACTTACTAGATTCTAGAAAAGTGATTCCGTAAATGAAACTTAACAAAAGTTTACACCGACTAAGATTCTACCTTAAAGTGGATAGAATCTAACTAAATCAGAGTAGAATTATGGAAGTATAAGAAAGTTATACATTCCTTAACAATACAGAATACAACGGAAACACAATTAGTACAACTACAAGTAACAAACAATAACTCTTTTAACCCCAAGAGAAGGGTATCCAACAACCTTGGATAAAGGTACCTTGATTTATACTTTCAAGAAATTCAGTCTTACGCACACCAGGGTAAGCCATTGATACGAAGATCAGAGTCTGTCTAGCTATCCCAGCAAGCCCTCAACTATCAGGTAGTCGACACCTCTGTCTTCCTCAGTAAGGAAGCCCTCAAATTCAAGGTGTTGGAACCTCTGTCTTCCTATCCCTGGAATCCCTCGATTGTACATAGAAACAATTGGAGTTGGACGAAGAAAATATACACAAGGAAAAGTTTGAAAAAGCCGTTCAAACATTATACATGAAGTTTGAGAGTTTATAATAGCCCCTCTCTTTAGAAATCACTTCAGGAAGTTCTGATTATAGAAATTCCAAAAGTTCCAAAAAATTTCGCTACTTTTAAAATGAGATCCTATTTATAGGTGAAGCTCCAATGGTCGACTCCCTCGTCCAACGGTCATATTTCTCCTTGAATTTTAGAGGGACCTGTACACATGTCACTCATCCAATGGTTAGTCATTAACTGAAATCACGACATCGTTTTGTAATAAACAAGTGTAAGCAAAAGTAAAACTGAAGTTTGAAATATAAGCAAATAAAATGTTTAGAGTCTAGACAAAATGGAATTCAGAGTTTATAATAAAGATATATTCGGACTCTGTTTTGTTGGAATTCAAAACCTAAATTCTGTAGAAATATGAAGTCTGAATTTCTAAGGAAATTCAGAGGCTGGTTTCACTAGAATTCAGAATATGAAATTACATAGTTCGGATTCAAACTCGTTAAAGTTCGGAGTCGAACTCATAGAAGTTTGGAGTCGAACTAGTAGTAGTTCTTAGTCGAAATCATTAATGTTCGTATCCATAATTTGGAGTTGAACTTTGTGAGAGTTCATATCCAAAATTCGGAGTGGAACTTTATGAGAGTTCATATCCAGAATTTAGAGTGTAACTTTATGAGAGTTCGTATCCAGAATTCGGAGTGGAACTTCATGAGAGTTCGTACTCAGGATTCAGATCCTAAAACCGAATGCTTCATATCGAAGTATTATATGATTTGGAGGTTTTAGGTATGAATACTATTTTTATATTTAAGCAAAATATTGATATGAGCAATGAAAACATGGTAGGGAAAAATTCTTTTGGAAATGAAATTTTCTTTATAGAAGTGAAATATAGATTTTATTAAGTATAAGGTGTTTGTGATTTTCAAAACAAGAAAGGATGGAAAATTCATAAGTAAAACCTTAGGTACTCAACACTGTGAACTAATTGGAAGAGTACATAGCGAAAGTAAACAAATACATACAAGAACAGAAGCAGTAATAATATCATATAAAAATAAACAGTGGAAGACTAATAGAACAAATTGGGGCACATATATAAAATTATGCATGATACATATGTCTAGGAAAGCAGTGAAACAAAGCACATTGATGAAATATATTACTAAACCAAATATAAAATAAAAACAGTAATCAGCTCCATAGCATCGCAAGCCTAAGCTTGGTCCCGTGCTCTCCAGCTCCACAGCATGTTAAGTACCTAAAGTAGAAGGGCACTTTCTGTTTCCTATACTTCAACAATATAATCTATTAGGGCCCAAAATAATGGCCCAAACAGGGTGTAAGACAAATATCAGTAGGCAACCACCAAGAGATCCGTGCCTAATAGTCAATGAATATATGGAAGGTAAAATTATAGGAAACAATAAATAGGAGAGTACTCAAAAGTAAACAATCCACAATTTATATATCAAGTAACAACTAAACAAGAAGATAAACACAATAGGTAACCCTCTGGAAATCACACTCAGTCTAACCCCTCTGGTCCTAACTAACAGGTACAAGAAACCCCTTGGGTAGTACACTCAGTCTAACCCCTCTAGTTCAGCTTAAGTATAGACTCTCTGAGGAAGCACTCGCCATCAATTCCCTCTATAGTCTCGTATCGTAACTAAAGGTGCTCTTGGGAAGCACTTATGTCACATTCTCTCTATGGCCCATGTCGAGGAACTACAGAAACTCTAAGGAAGCACTCAACGTCAATTCACCATGTGGTCTCGCATCGTAAAATTATAAAGACACTCTGGAGAAGTACTCAACATCCATTCTCCCTATGGTCTATGCACCAAGTTCTCATGACCCCATGTAAGTCAAGAAAGTGTAGAAGCACATATCAGCCAAGGTAAACCTCAAGAACTACTTGGATAGAATTCTATAGCATAACAACATAACATAACAATATTCTGACCATCCTACCATAATAGTCATGGGAATGTAAACATCCACCTATCAGGAAGCTAGACCCAAAGGTCAATACAGTCAAAACATGCATGGATAACCCATCCAAATCACATAAATTCACCCTATTAGCAATCAATTATCATATAATCAAGCATAAAAGTATAGTAGGAAAACTATAGGTCTAAAACGGTAAACGCTCTACACCTTGTTCATGGGTATTGGGAAATTGTGCACATAAAACTCAAGGAATTTCAATAGAAAGGCACAAACCACCTACCTCAACGTTAGAAGATCGATATAAGTGAACCTCGAAGATTAAATATCCTTATAATTTCAAAGATATATAGAAACGTCTAAAAAGTTAAACCCACGATATATCACGAGAGAGGAGAAATAAAAAGATGGTTCTCTAAGAGAAGAGAGAACTCACCGATGCGATCACAATGCAGCAGACAGTGTTCAATTTGTAGAATAGGTGCACACTCAGGGGTTCGTCGAAGATCCACGACTGTACGGAGATCTTGGTTGAACGAGACCTAAAAGAAGAGAATTCTGGTGATTAGATATGACCCCAATGCATTTAATAAAAAGAAAGAAAGTATACATGTGTAATTTTGAAGTACAAAGCTTGTACTCACCATTTCCGTACTCCGCTTTAAGAGGCCTCCAAGTCACTCCCACACGACCGTGTGTGTGACTACTACACGACCAGCAAACGACCTCCTGCGACAAGGTAGTACATGGCATGTACTCATAAAGTATACGACGTGTACTTAAAAAAATTATTGAAATTCCACTTTTTCAAAAAAATAACCAGAAAAGGAAAACATACCTGAAAATATGATCCATTTTCTTACATAAAACTTTTACAAACACAACTTCAACATGGTAACTCAAACAAGGTATAGTCATTATAACATGAACTTTTTAAAAAATTATAACTGGAAATATGTCCACTAAAATTATTCTGAAAAACTCAGGTTTGTACAATTTCATCCTTTGAACAAAATCAACATGACCAATGAAAAGCCTTAGTAATCATGAATTTTGGTACATTTCAGTTCAACAATTCATCTATGAAATAATAATGTTTCTCCAAACTAATTAAAAAATCCCCCCTCTAACTTATCATAGATACTTTACCTTTAAACAAATATTAAAAAATTGATAGTAAATACATCCAATACACTCTAAGGTAAGAATATCTCTCTTTATCTTTGTTTTAAATATCCTCACACATAATCAAAGTCTATATTTGTTCTCAATTAATTCCACCATATGTTTGTGCATTTTCTTTTCCCATATATTGAAAATAAAATAGAAATGATCGATATAGGGGCTATCTTATCTTATATTATTTCATATTAGAATCTGAATAATATTACCTAATATAAGAAAAATATCACATGAATCTCTAAACAAAGAGCCTTTAATTTGAAAAATATATATCTATATGGTCGGGCATGATGTAGAAAACAGTAGTGTATAATTAAGGTGATCAATGTTGTCCATAAAAATTATTTTAAGTAACACTTTCCTAAAGTTTACTCAACCATAATTATTTATTAGTTTATCTATATAAATTTGTTATGATAAAACATTCACCCATATCAATAAAATAATAAAAAAATCATGTGTATAATCACTACACATCATATATCTCAAATTTATCAATCAATTATTACCCCTACTGGATGATCACTTTGATACAGCTATGTAATGTGTGATAGTCATACATAGACTTCATCTTACCCCATGAAGTTTAGTAATACATCATTAATTAGGGTGATCATAATGTTCTATAATGGATATCTCTTCTTGATATAAAACCACCACTATAATTAGATAGATCCTATAATTATTTTCTACCAATTCTATGTAAGTTATTTTAATTAAATAGATTAATTTTAATAAGGAATAACCTCAATGTCCCTTAGATGTAATATCCAGAATAAGAGTCTTCACATAGTCTTGAATTCTTCTTCATTTTCTTATACTTAACATGTGATGTTATTTTATCCTTATAATCAGACTTCACATATTATATAATGGATTTAATCTAATCTATCGAGTCATAAGATGGGGATGTCATATTTTCTTCAGTTTGGAGCACCCTTTTTAATGTTTCCAATTAGGCTTGTATGATTTTCATGTACTCTTTAATACCTAACCCATATTTTTCACACCTAAAAATTTATTCAAATCATCTTACCACCAATTGTAGATAAATTATAAATAACTTTATTATTATCTTATGAATCATTTCTCTTCCTTTTTTATTCAATAAATTTTTTTTCTTCCTCTATCTTTCTAGACATGGCAATTTTATGTGGCCAAAAAACTAAGAAATCATTCTTTCCATGAACAAAATAGTTGAGTTTCTCACATTCCTCACTTATAATGAATAGTTTTCCACTTTCTAAACATTCTTTTGATCCTCACCTCGATTTATTGAAACATTTTTCTTATAAATAGATAATACCTCCATCTTAATTAAGACATCTTTATTAGTATACATAAAATATAGTATCATGAGTAGGATTTATGCATTTATACTAAAAAATACCAATAGTAACCAATACATCATGATCTTTCATACTTATAGTAGTTATGCTCTAATGTTTTTTTGAATCTTTGTAAACTATTGGATTCATTATTATGGGAAAAATATTCTTGAAATATTCTGATATTTCAGTGTATAAAGTGATTTATTACTAATATTTTTGTTCCTATAAGATTCAATATTATCTTATGAAACTATAATGTTAGAAATGGTAGAAAAAAATTGAGTCATCATGGGTAAATAATCAACCTACATCTATTGACCGTTCCTTTCACCATCTCGATAATATTTTACATCAACTAATTTGGTTGTGTCTTATCTAATCTTATTTAACTCATATTTATTTTTAAGATACAATGATTGTGTCTTATAATACTATCTATATTTCTTATCCAACATTTCCTCAAGATATTGTATCATATTCTAAAATTTAGTAAACATCATTATGTT
Organism: Viscum album; assembly: GCA_963277665.1. Taxonomy (NCBI): domain Eukaryota; kingdom Viridiplantae; phylum Streptophyta; class Magnoliopsida; order Santalales; family Viscaceae; genus Viscum; species Viscum album. The sequence continues at coordinate 1,044,041,874 of OY728140.1, read as the reverse complement.
CTTCTTACTTTCCTCAACAATTACTGTTTCTTCCTTATTAAGCTTGTACAATGTTGTTGGGTTTTCTTCATAATATTTAATCTTATTCTTGAGATCAATAACTTTTAATTTATATGATATAATCTCAATATGATGTTTCATTTCATTTTTTATACACTCATATTTTCTTAATATCTTATCCTTATATTCATTATTAAACTTATTCTTCTCTATAATGTGTTGTATAATTTTCTCAAGAGATACTTGAAGATTTTATTTTAGAATCGATAACTGTTATTTTATATTTTTTTTAGAATTATAATTTCTTGATGAAATATTTTCCTTTTATCATAAGCTATGATGTTAAATTTACCATCATTTTCTTTGGTAGATAAGGGATCATCCTTCCCTCTTTTACATAACAATTTATTCTTCTTGCTTAAATAAGTTTTCTTCTATTTATTCAACTACTATTTTTAAATCTCATTCTCTTATGCCATTTACTCAAAATCATCAATCTTATTTATTTTATATTTACCTAAAAAATGGCCACTACAATTGAAATTCCATCACATAAGATTTTTTTTAACTTTTCCTTTCTAATTGAAATTTTTATTTCTCTTTGAGTGAAGATAATGTTATTTAAAATTATCTTCATCCTCTTTTAAGCATACACTATTAATTATTTATTCTCTTTATTGATCCCTAAACATACCTATTTACATGTTTTCAAAATGTATTTCTTTAATATAATTCATCTTATTACTATTTCTTTTCTCATTTAATTTTCTTTGATAATATTCTGATGTTCATCCAAAGATAGATTATCTCAAACTTATAGAGGTGAAACCATGGAATCTAACCCATTTGGAATGTTTCCCATCCACTTCTTAACAATAGTTCAATATTCCAGTTTCTCACTGAAACCCCTAATATTACTAAAAATATTATTGACCCGTTTCAGGTACAAATCAATTTTTTCATCAACAACCATAAAGATATCATCAAATATGATCCTCTATATTGGTAACATAGCTACATGACTATAATGTTTCCTTCATAACAACTTTTAAAAATATCCCACATTCCATTAGAAATTTTAAACTCATTAATTATTGTATAATACATCATACAGAGATCCATTAAAGTGTAATTTTGATCTTTTCCATCATCTTCAAGATTTATCATATCTAAAAATTTTATATTAAGCCCATTAATGGGAAGAAATACCATTGTAGAAGCATCTCTAATCATTAGGAAAAGAGATAGAAGGTAGGGTAACATCCTATTTCTCAAACTATGGTAGTTATTTTCATCAAATACAAGAACACCTCTATTATAACTATACTTATATTCACCATCCTTAGTATATATTTATATATTTTAGAAGAAACCATCCCTATAATTCTAACTATTGTTTCCAGAGCAGTGTGATATCAATGAGTGGGGGGGGGGGGGGTACATATTATTTTATAAACTAACCATCAAAAACATGTTTTTGTTGTCGATCAATTCTAATATATCTCACACCATTACCTCATATGAAATAAATATAAAGATAGATATCTACACACAATATTTATTATCTTAGTGAACAATGTGATATCATAATTCATTATATGTTGGTTATAACCCACAAAAATGGATTCTTAACTAATGATAGCCAGATTAAAAATCCACTAATAGCAATTGGATTTATCCCCTAGTAATCATTTACCTTGTTTACCATTGTTCCACCACCCACTGGCCAACTCTTCTTCCATAGTTGGTTATACAAACAAAATGTACTTCTTTTCTCATCTTCTATCTCAACTGGTTACACCCCTAGCTATGAGACTCTTCAGAAATTGGTTATAAGACATCCAAAAAAATCTCTTCATTCCTCTTTTTTGATCAAATGCAGATTGATTTCTTCTTTAAATAGTATTCTTATATAATAATGATGGATAAAAAATTTTATGTAAAAATTATTCTAGACCTTCAATTACTGTTTAGAATTTATATTGATCTTGAAACATCCTTTGGATCTTGAGATTACTATAAAAAATCAAATCTTGGCCTTCCAAAACATTTTATAAAATTATTCCTTAGACAAAATCCATTAGGAAACACTATGTGCAATACCCTTTTTCCATTACTCCTCATTCTGATGAAAATATATGTGTTGAACCTTCATCTTATGCTTATGTCTGATGTTGCCTGATTTGGTGTACCCCTAGTTGATGCGTTAGTCTAATAAACCTCAATTTAATAAACCTACATCAGAGGAAATTAGATCATATTCTATTCAGTATGATGATCCTATGAATGATTATCTTACTTTTTTGGTACACTATTAAGCATTTAATTCTCTATCTAGTGGATCCCTATTTGTGGATATTCTGTTAAATTATACTCATCTTAAAATAAGTATAATCTCAATTGGAACCTCATGTTGTTCACTCTAAAAAACCAAATCATTTTTTAATATGGTAGTTTCAAAACATATCAATTACTCTGGTCCACTTTATATACTCATACATACTCCACTAAACCCTAAATAATAATGGACTCCAATTTTTTATTTATACTAAACCCAAAATTCTTATCACCACCTTTAAATCCCATAAAAAATATAGAGTCAACAGTTTGTCTAAAAAATTATTCAAATATTAATGTAAAAAATATTAAGGAATTCTTTATTAATAATTTATAATTATGATAATTTAATGAAAAAATCAACATTTTCACAATTATTAACTTTACAAAGTTTTTTTTAAATCCCCTCAATCCTCTGTTCATTTTAAAAACTTATTTCCTTGATCATTTTTTGTCTAATAATTTTTCAACTTATATACTCATTATGTTAACCTTAGTCTGATAGGCTCTCGATTTTTCATCTTATAGGCATTATAATTTTCTATCAGTTAAAACATAATATATTTATCCATTTTATAAAATCACATTTCTCCCTCAATTAACATCACATCTCTTCATATGATGGAATCACATATCCTCATATTATGACATCACATCTTTCCATCTAATGACTTCATATTTCTACATCTGATGAAATTCATGAATGTTTTCCTTGTATTAGTTATAACTTTCTCTATCTGGTACATGTTTTCATACATTCTATATTCCATACACTTTTTACCTTTTTCTATTTGATATAAATTTTTTTATTTATCTCCTTCTAATAAATCTTCACTATTTTGTTTCTAATGATCTTCAAAAAGGTTCATCCAATTGAAATAGTTTTCTGAGTATGAAATGACAATAAGCTATCAAACATAAGATGATGTTTTTTTTGGTAATGTAATAAATTTTATACATATATTAGACTACATATTTTTCTATATAGTATAATTTCATATCTTCAAACTTTTTATAGACATAAATCCACCATAGTAACTCGATCTTTGTGTAGTCTTTATAACATGAACTTTGTAAAACATTATAAATGGAACTATTTTTGTTAACATGGTTTTAGAATAATCAAGTTTTTATAATTCCAAATATTGAAAAATCTCATCTAGAATCATGAATAAAATTATTAATCATGATGTTTGGAATTTTCAATATTATAAAATCTTCATGTGAAATATTAATGTTGAAATTAACTAAGGAAAAAATCTTATATATAACTTCACAAAGATATTTCTTCATTCAAAACATAATGACATATTGATAAAAAATGTAACGAAAACAACTGTAAATGATAAAGGATAATAAGATAAAACAAGGGGATTCCATAAAAATCAACTATAGATATTGGAAAATAGATCCATTGATAGAATGGCCAGATGAGGAGACAAGAGATCACATACCTCATCAAAAAATAGATCCACACCAGGAAAAAGCATGATCCAACCTTTTTGAATGAAACATATGACCAAAAAATGAGATACAATGAATTGAACATCACATGAACAATAAATAAGATCAGCATAACATTGATTTACTTCCCATCTAAGAGAATAATGAAAAATAGAATAAACCACATCAAAGATACCAACATGAATAAAACCGATTGATATGGGATCATGAAATCAATCATAAAAGATCAAGGTAGATATGAAATCTAAGTAGAAGCATCTTCAAGATCCATAGTGGAATTAAATTTAAGGGATAGGAAGTAAGGGGTTAATTAGGCATTTGAGAAAAATTTAAAAACTACTCATACATAAAATTTACACAAGATCACCACCAGATGGACAGTTGAGACATAAAAAATGTTTTAGAATGGGTTACCACTAACTTTTTAGTAGTTCATGGAACTATAGGTTCCTATATACCAAGACACTGATTGTCCAATGGCCTTCTGCAGCTACAATTAATGTGAATCCTCCAACAAAATCCACCGAGATGCCTCCAGAAACATCTAAACATGAATTATATCCTCTTAAAACATAAAATAGGGATTTAACATGACTATGATATGAATATTATTCATAATATAAGTATTTATGTCCCTATTAATTCAATAATAAGTGTAATTATATGAAAAAAATATAATTCCAGTACTCCCTCACTAACATTTCATAATCCTAATTTTCATGAGAATGAAATATATGTTTCCATAACACTTAATCCTAGGGAATAAATTTTACATGTATAATTTTAAATTGGTAATAAAAAATCTTCATTATATCCTTGACCAATAATATATTTTGTTCCAAAATATAACTCCTACCCATTAGAACATGGGATAGATCTAGGAGGTATCTATAGATATGGGATTTATAGAAGACATCATGAATCATAATAAACTGAGATGGTAATTCTAAATGATGATACCCCTTTTTTATCTTCATAGGGTTCAAAAATAGTACAATATATCTCGAATATAAAATTACATGCTTTTTATAATAACTAGGAACCATCTAAGATGATACTTTCATGAAAACCTATCCACTAAAATAGAGTTACAAAGGAAAACACTAACATTCGACATAAAATTTCTCTATTCTATGAGCTCTCACCAAGTATCGATGTATAACAAAATTATTATTTGACTTCACTTGGAAATTACTTGGACAAACAGGAGAAGAATCTCTCAGATCTTACAAGTAAGGATGTAATTTACATGAGATCCCACATAGATCAACAAAATGTGTAATTTTGATTGAATACTAGTAACTATTATTATTAGTGAACTCAACCAACCCCATATGGATATCTCATGATACTATAATTTTCATGAAATAAGCATATAACCTATATTATAAAAATTTGGATAGCACACTATGCCTTTCATTCTATCTATGGATGTTAAGTTGTACACAATTTGAAAAGATCCCCCTTCCCCTCCTAGCGACCCTTACATAACCGAATATCTAAATATGAGTTGATATAAAATTGTATATTATATAACCTCCCTATATACATCACATATATATTCCCCAAATAATAAATAGTGGTGGTGTCCCAAATCAGAATTAAGTGATCTTTTTTAGTCAGCAGATCAATCACCACCCAAAATATATTCCATCTTCAGGGAGTCTATTTAAATATTATAAGAAAATACTTGGACAACTAATTATATTTCCACATCATCACCATAAGAGTATAAGGTAAACATCAAGACTATCAGTTCTCAACACTAATATATTTTATTGTGAAGAGGGAAGATAAAAAATCAACTTTTTTTGTGCTTCATAACTATCCACCACAACTAATGTATTATGACATAATACATCATCAATGTTCTATAGTGAATAGACTATGACTTACTTTGAAAATACCACATCATTGAGACCATTATTGGTAAAGGGATAAAATCAAAATACCCAAACAAAAGATTCCCACTCGAAGGGAGACTCTATATGATAATCATCTCCCAAAATTCAAAAATTCTATAATTTCATTAAAATCATCATCCCACTTATTCTCATGAAGAATACATTCAAGGAGAGATGATTTAAAAAACATCAGTATGAAACATTAATGATCCAAAATCCTTATAACCCATAAGTATCAATAAAAATGATATCAATTAGATTCCAATCCTCCTTAAAGTTCATGATACACGAGGTTAAAACATTATTGTTAAGTGAGTCATCATCATCATTCCCTCTTCTTTTGGGTTTAAGTTATTTAAAATGTCTGTAGGTACTCCACCCATCACCTCTATTAGAGGTTTAGATATTTGGTATAAAATATAACACAAAATATTATTAAAATAAATAAATAATTGAATTGTCCCTAAAAAAGGTAGTGTTTTCAACAATTTAAAGCACATCTGAAGGCTTCAAGTTCAATTCCAAGAGTTAGACAACTATTATCATATAGATAAATTTTGAAAGATTGATATACCATAACATAATATTCCTGTATAAGAACACAACCCAGAATCACACTTGATGAATCACAGTACAGTAGGTTTTCTCTAACTATCCTCTAGAATGATCAAAATTGGATTTGATTTCAAAAATCATTTCATGTCAACAAAGATGTTTTGATACATTTAATCCCATACGAATTTCAACCCTTTATTGAGAGAATAAGTTAATGATGATGATATATTTTTTAAGTATTTAAAAACCATGATAATATCTCACTAGACCCAAGAATCTTCATATCTCGATGACACTCTATGGATTATCCCATGGTACTACAACATTTACATTTCAAGGATAAAATGAGAGGCCATTTTTGAAAATAATGATCCCTAAAAATACAACTTCTTATATATAGAGAAAAACATTGATATTTTTGCATAAAAAGAGATTCTTCATATTCAAAAAACTAATCATAGGTGATCTTGTGATCTTTCTAAAATTGAAAATAAAACAGAATATGATCCAAAAATACCCCAATAAAGATATATAGTTATGAGTGGAATATGTAGTTCATTAGGTAATGAAAAATAGTATGAGAATTAGTTAGGCAAAAAAAATAACAAGATATTCATAATGTCCATTTATTTTATCAAAAGTGGTATTTAGGATATTCATCTCATTATCTCTGAGTCAATTATAACTAAACAAAATGCAACACCCTGAGATTTTATGAGAGGTATTATTTTTAATTTATTTGATGTCTTGTGTTGTATGCTACACCAATATTATCTTGTGCTATACGCAACACCTTGTTAGCTTGTAGTATATGCAACACTATTCTTGGATCGTGTTACACAAAATTTCAAGTTTGTTTGATAAAAGTTATTCTACGCAACATTGAGTGTATATATATATATATTAAATGTATAAATGAAGTATGGTTGGATTATATTCTATACTACAACAAAGGAATCTTGCACTACACACATCCCTGACTTGGCTTTCTTTAAACGTAATCACGACCTTCCACGATTGTGTCTGTTGTATGCAATACCGAGTTTTACTAAACAATGATATGTTATTAAAATATTATATAAAATAGCTATTGTGAATATTAATACCCACTTTTTAAAATTTTATAAATATTATCTTTCAAAATGGACTTCATTTTTGGATTTGTAATATCGAAATCAGCCTAGGGTGAAATTTTGGTATTTTTATGAAAACTTTCAATTTTTGATGAATAGCAAAAACACTGAGTTATTGGTTAAAACCGACTTTTTATTTAAACAATAATTTAATTTATTTAAATTTATTTTAGGTCAAAATAGACACATGATACTTATTAAGTTCAATGTAATTCATTGGAGTCATTTTATAATAATTTTAGATATATAAAAAGTTTATTGAACTTTTCACCGTCTTTTACCCAACTCCTAGGAGCATTTGAAATTGTACATAAAAAATAATTTTACTACTTCTGTGAGTTGAATTTCAAAAATCCTAGAGACACGGGTAATATCAAATAGTAAAATGTGGTTCAATAAGATAAAAATAATTTTTGATGAATAGTAACTTTTTACTTTTATTTACCATGGTTAAAAGTAAATAGGGAAATTAAGGGTAAAAATGATATTATTATTACCCTAACTCATGTCCTAATTCTATTGGATAAGTTTAATTCGACCAAAAGCAACCTTAGTAATAAAATATTACCCTTTAGGTCCACTTGGATTAGATTATGACACTTATTATTATTTTATTTAAAGATGAGTTAAAAGAGTTAAAATCAAAGTTTAATAACTAAAACATTTTTAATATAGGGTTATACATAAGATAAATTCAACTATAAATATTCATTAGAAAGAAAAAAATATTTCTTACGTAATTTTATTTTATTTATAATTTTTAGACATTAAATAATGTACTTTATTTATGACCCAATGATGACACAGTAATTACCTTATTAATGAAATATTAACATAATTGATGTTATAAATACACAAATAAATGTAATTTGATACTTTTTATAAATTAAAATAATTTAATTGGTTAATATGAAATGTTATTATTGATTTAGTTAATTGTTTTCTTACCAATCATGCAATTATAATATTGAAAAAAATCAATTACCAAATAGTGTCAAAATTGACATAAAATAGTTTTTAAAACAAATATTATATTATTAATTGTTATTATATTCCTTAAAATCTGAGGTCCATAAAAATGACTTAAATAAGGTTATATATATTAATAATGAACCACTTGGGGTTCTTATGTCTTTTTATAGTAAGTTTATTAACCATATAGTGTAAGAAAACAAGAAGACACGGTAAAAGTTAAATTATTTAACTAAGAGTTAAATCTAAATGATAAGGTAAAAATAGTAACCTAAACTTTTCTAAAACCTATTGGTTGAGAGGATTTCGACCCAAACCCACGTTATCATCGAAATAAATTAATATGTAGATATTATAAATCGAATATGACTTCATTATAAAATAATATTTTCAGTTTTTCCTAAGGTGCCCCTCTCCTCCCTTATAAAAGGGCACCTCCTCCCTCTTCTCTTTACATAATTTTTAGATTTCAATATAATCCAACCCCTGCCCATTTACCTTATAAACTACCCTATAAATATTATAGAGGTTCTGGTTTCCTCAAAAGACCAACTCTAGTGCCTTAAGAGGAATCTTAAAAGAGGTGTGTCGAAGAAGAGGTAATCTCTTCTACTGATTCTTTCAAGTTTTATTTCTTCTTCAACTTCTTATTATTTAGTTGTTTCATTATAAAGTAATAAAATAAGTATCTCTAATATACTAATATGTTATTATAAATATTAAAAAACCTCATTTCACCTTCAATCAATCCTACGGAAAACAAAATCACCGCGCGTGCGTGGGTGCGGAATACCGTCTCCACGCCGTGGTGTAATCTGTTTTCCCGTCACCACCTTACTTGGATGGGTATAATGGTGTAAATAATAACTATATATAGTTATTATAACATAATACTAATTCTGAGATATTATATCATCCTCTACAATTCAATTAAATAATTATGGGAACGATATCATCGCTCGTGCGTACGTACGGATTACCGTCTCCACGACGCGTTGAGATTAATTCTCCATGTTAACCATTCAAGAATGATTACAAAGTATATATAATGAATAATAATGAAATATATGACATAATAAAGCAAATGGATTTATGTATATATATATATATATTTCATCGACTTACTTCCATTCAAGTCAATAAGGAAAGGAAAATAGCGTTCATGTGTACGAACGGCCTACCATCTCCATGAACGGTGTATTTCATTCCACTTATTGATCTATCATATATATTTTTATACTAAATATATATTATATATAAATCATGTTTTACATTTTTTAATTAAATAAATCAAAATATGAGTAATAATATCATGAACAACAAATCAAAACACGTACGATAAATGAAACGATTTTACACAAAACACTTATTTAACATGGAATTTACAAAAGAACGGGTAATATAAATTTATAAGTGAACCATATATGATATCATAACAATGAATATGATTCTGTAATAATTCAATGACATTATTTAAATCATTATACATGAGTTTCAGATAAATATGAAGAATATCAGACATAAGGTGAGGGATAATTTTGCAATCTCATTTTTATCCGACATTGCTTATACATTAGTATTTACTGGGGTTATATTTTTCATCTATGCCCATAAAATGTTTTTAATAAAGTGTTTAATATTTTTGAGTGTATGTTTAAAGTCATGTTTATCCATATTTTACTTTTACTTTGTGTTATGTAAAAAATATGTTTTTTGTTTACCACACGTGGTACTTTTTGACTTTTCCGACAAAAGTACAAGGAGATTGTATTTTTAACTTATATGGAATGGAAATATTTTTACAGTTTTATAACTCCATATTTTCATAAATATTACTCTACAAGATTTCATGACTATTTTCAACAAAATTTGTTTCTTTTAAAATTTCATGGCATTTTGTGAAAGGAAAATGATTTTTAAGAAGAAAGGATATTTTCCTCAAGAATTCCTTTCAAGTGTTTTATCAAAGCCATTTTCCATCTAAGATGACATTATTTGACATGTGTATGTTTCAACTATAATATCTCTATGATTTACATGGTTTCACTTTTATTATGATGAAATGATATCCATTTGTTTTATATGGATTATGTTATGATGGGACGATGTTTATGAAACCCATTTTTATTCTTTGGGTTATGATGAATGATATATGTTTATGTTGTGTCACAAGTAAGAATGATTTAATTATGAGATGGGTGGAAGCTATATCTCCCTCCAATGCATTAGGTAAAGATTTATATCTCATGATATAGACATGGATGGAACAAAAAGTTAATCCAGTTCAGTGATACATGACTGGAACGAGGAGTGAACTCGATTCAGTAAAGGACATTGTCCACTAATATGGTCTTGGAAGAAATGCCTTGGATACTATGGAAATCATATCAAGTTCTTAATGATTTTTCACAATTAAATGTTTTATTCCCATGATATCTTTTCATGATTTATGTTCCATTATGATCTATGCCTTGAGTACTTCCATGTTTTATTTCATTGCTCTAAATTTTGATGTGTAAAATTTATGTTCATGTTTTAAAGTTCAGATGTATATGGTTTGTTTTATTTTATCCATTCTTACCCTTACTGAGCATTTGAGCTCACCCTTTACATGTTTTCTTTTCCCCAGGATATAAAGAAAGGTTTTAGGTAAGAAAATAAAGGGAAGATATTTATAGGAGATGTTGAAGATCATTCACCAAGATTAAAAGATTATATTCCGAGTTTCCAAAGACACTAAACTATTACGGTCCTTCGATGTATGTTTTTGTTATGTATTAGGTATTCTGAAAAAGTAATGTAATGTCCTTGTACGTCAAGCTTTGGGTCTCTACAGTTGGTATCAGTGGAAAGGTTTAGTTAACCTTTGGAAACTAGGATGCGAGAACTTTAGTGAGATCCCTAGATATATTTCTAAGGTATGTCTAGGGATGTCCCTAAGGTTTAGTATACCTAAAAGTTACAGTCCTAGAATTATTTTGACAATCATGAATAAACTAGGGTGAACCTAGGGTGTCATAGATTAAATAATGTGTGATAAGTTATACATCCCATAAGTGTCTTTTTATGATTATGTGGTTCCTTGTTATTTTAACAGTTTCTTACAGCATGGTTTTAGGTTTTAGTCAATGAAGGGAACCAGAAGGAATTGGGTCAACATTGAATCCAATGGAATAATTAGTGACTATGAGCAAAGAAATTTCATAATTCCTAGAAAGAAAGATTTTGTGATTATGCAGAATTAGTCATCGCGATATATGATTAAAAAGGTGAAGTTTAGTGGTATTAAAAATTCATCAAATAAGAGGAAGATGGAATTTTATGCATATTCTCATTGTGAGGAGCATAGATAAAGGAAGATTGAGATTTCTAAAGAAGTTAAGAAGAACCTTGATGAATACATCAAATGGAGGGGAAGATGTTATCTGTGTGAAGAGAAGGGTCATAGAGTGACAGACTGTTATAGAGTTCAATGTCTTATCTGTGGAGAACATGGGAATTACCCAACTCAATGCCCTGACTTAAGAGGTTACTTATAAATAAAGGAAGGAATTATTCCATGAAAATAATTGAAGATGATGGATTGAAGTGTTTATGTATTGGTATTAAAGGATAATGTTGTTGTGTTACTTTTATTGTATATTGGAATATCTATTTATTGGTCCATTGTGGTTTTAAATAATTTTATGGTACCAGTAACCATGAAAAGTGATTGAAATATTTTTGGAAATCAGATGAAATGCACATAATGAAGGGATAATGAGAAAATAATATGTATGATAATATTCACGAGCTGATGACTGATATAAGGACAAAGTGATATCATGGTTTGTGTATATCGAAATTTTGTGATTTTGGTATGTGGAAAGAGTTAACTTTTTACGACATTCATGTTTTCACTAAGGTTCAATGTGTATTCATTTTTCAAGAGAATACATGATTAAGGTATTCACATGTTTGGAATGTGACCAACAAGATATATCGTATGATATATGGGTGATAAATGATGGTATTCACATGCTCGGTAGATGACATTTCTAGAAATTGTTTTCTTTATACTATGAGCTTGGATAGAATTATTTTAGATAAGACTAAAGATTGGAATGGATTATGTTGGACATAAGTTAGTATAACTTAAGGATAGAACTTTATTTTCTATATTATTGATGGGATGTTATAATAATGTAGTTTTAGAAAAAGGACAACCTACAAGATGGGCGACAACTCATCGCGTCGGACAATGTTTCGGGAATCAAACCCACAACCGAAGTGTGATAGGCCTTTATCACCTACCGCTGGACTAAAAGAATCCCCTGGTTAGTAGAAACTAGTTTTATTTTATTAAGCAGGATGATAGATGAAGTATAAGTACATTTTTAGAACCATATACGATTAATATCACCATAAGATGGACTTATGTATATAACTTTTTCCAACCTTATGTTTGTGATAGATGGAATGACCTATCATTCTATCATATGATCTACTAACACTTCATAGAAGACAAATTCAACTTCATTTCTTTAAAATATGAAGTAGAAATTGTTCAAGGCATAAAGAACAGTAAGATTGTACCAAAATCAAGTAAGTATTTCTTTTAACATTATGGAAATGATCTTGAAAACCAAAAAAGTTGTCCTAGTGCCCTCATATATGATGAATCAGATGGTTCCTTACATCATCAAAAATTTATGGATTTGTGATTGTTGTCTTTTTCATAGCCATATCCTCTACCACTCTCCATCAGAACATATGATGGTTAGATTTCTCTTCCAAATCCATATTTTCACCTATGTTATTCTTTGTGGAAACCCAGTGATGAGATAATTTGTGTAACCATTAAGTTTCATACATTAGTTTTTAAAACTAATTTTTAGTATTCCTTTTTATGATGTGGGTTTCTATGAAAGATTCTTTCAAGTAATAAACGATTTATAACCCCAATGAATTTTGAGGGCGAAATTCATTTTAAGGGGGGTAGAATGTAACACCCCAAGATTTTATGACAAGTATTATTTTTAATTTAATTGATGTCTTGTGTTCTATGCTACACCAATATTATCTTGTGCTATACGAAACACCGTATTAGCTTGCAGTATACACAACACTATTCTTGGATCGTGTTACACAAAATCTCAAGTTTGTTTGATAGATGTTATTCTAGGAAAAATTGTGTGTATATATATATATATTTTAAATGTATAAATGAAATATTGTTGGATTATATTATACACAAAAACAAAGGAATCTTGCACTACACGCAACCCTAACTTGGTTTGCTTTACACGCATTCACGACCTTCCACAATAGTGTGTGTTGTATGCAATACCGAGTTTCACTAAACAATGATATGTTATTTAAATATTATATAAACTAGACATTATGAATATTAATACCCACTTTTTAAAATTTTATAAATTTTATCTTTCAAAATGGACATCATTTTTGGATTCAGAATATCGAAATTAGGCTAGGGTGAAATTTTGGTATTTTTCTGAAAACTATCAATTTTTGAAGAATAGTGGAAACACTCAGTTATTGGTTAAAACCAACTTTTTTTTTAAATAATAATTTAATTTATTTAAATTTATTTTAGGTCAAAATAAACACATAATACTTATATAAGTTCAATGTAATTCATTGGAGTCATTTACTAATAATTTTAGATATATAAAAATTTTATTGAACTTTTCACCGTCTTTTACCCACCTCCTAGGAGAATTTTCAATTGTACATAAAAAGTAATTTTACCACTTATATGAGTTGAATTTCAAGAATCTGAGAGACATGGGTAATATAAAGAAGTAAAATTTTGTTCAATAAGATAAAAATAATTTTTGGTGAATAGTAACTTTTTACTTTTATTTACCACGGTTAAAAGTAAATAGGGTAATTAAGGGTAAAAATGATATTATTATTACCCTAAAACATGTCCTAATTCTATATGATAATTTTAATTTGACCAAAAAAACCTTAGGAATAAAATATTACCCTTTAGGTCCACTTTTATTAGATTAGGACACTTATTATTATTTTATTTAAAGAAGAGTTAAAAGAGTTAAAATCAAAGTTTAATAAATAAAACATTTTTAATATAGGGTTATACATAAGATAAATTAGAATATAAATATTAATTAGAAAGATAAAAATATTTCTTACATAATGGTATTTTATTTATAATTTTTAGACATTAAAAAATTTAATTTATTTATGACACAATGATGATGCAGTAACTACCTTATTAATGAAATATTAATATAATTGATGTTATAAATACCCAAATAAATGTAATTTGGGACTTTTTATGAATTCAACTAATTTTATAGGTTACTATTACATGTTAGTATGGATTTAATTAATTTTTTTCTTTCTAATAATGCTGTTATGATTTTAACAAAAATCAATTACCAAATAGTGTCAAAATTGACATAAAATGGTTTTTAAAACAAATATTATATTATTAATTGTGATTCTATTCCTAAAAATCTAAGGTTCAGACAAATGACTTATATAAGGTTATATATATTAATATGGAACCACTTGGGGTTCGTTTGTCTTGTTATTGTAAGTTTATTTACCATATAGTGTACAAAAACAAGAAGACACGGTAAAAGTTAAATTGTTTAACTTAGAGTTAAATCAAAATGATAAGGTTAAAATATTAACCTAAACTTGTATAAAACCTATTGGTTGAGAGGATTTAGATCCATCCCCACTTTAGCTTCTAAAGAAATTAATTTTGAGTGATTATAAACCAAATATTACTTTATTATAAAATATTATTTTATGTTTTACCTAAGGTGCCCCTCTCCCCCCTTATAAAAGGTCACCTCCTCCCTCTTCACTTTACTCAATTTTGAGCTTTCAATCTCGGCCAAACCCTACTCATTTCCCTTCTCAACTTCCCTAGAAACATTATAGAGGTTCTGGTCTCCTAAAAATACCAACACTAGTACCTTAAGAGGAATCTTAAAAGAGGTGCGTCGAAGAAGAGATGATCTCTTCTACCGATTCTTTCATGTTTTATTTCTTCTTCAACTTCTTATTATTTAGTTGTTTAATTATAAAGTAATTACATTAGTATCACTAATATAATAATATGTTATTATAAATATGAAAAAACACCATTTCACCTTCTATCCTTCTTGTGGAAAACAAAATCACCACACGTGCGTACGTACGGAATACCATCTCCACGCCGTGTTGTAATATGTTTTTCCACCACCACCTTACTTGGATGGGTATAATGGTGTAAAGAATAACTATGTATAGTTATTATAACATAATAATGATTCTGAGATATTATATCATCCACTGCAATTCAATTCAATAATTATGGGAATGATATCATCGCTTGTGCGTTCGTACGGATTACCGTCTCCACGACACGATGAGATTCATTCTCCATGTTAACCATTCAAGAATGATTATAATGTATATATAATGAATAATAATGAAATTTATGACATTATAAAGCTACTGTATTTATGTATATATATATATGTCATCTACCTACTTCGATTCAAGTCAATAAGGAAAGGAAAACAACGTTCATGCATACGTACGACCTACCGTCTCCATGAATGGTGTATTTAATTCCATTTATCGATATATCATATATATTTATATACTGAATATATATTATATATAAATCATGTTTTACATTCTGGAATTAATTAAATCAGGATATGAGTAATAATATCAAGAACAAAAAACTGAAACACGTACTATAAATGAAACGATTTTATACAAAACGCTTCTTTAACAAGGAATTTACAAAAGAACTGGTAATATAAAGTCATAAGTGAACCATATATGATATCATAACAATGAATATGATTCTATAATAATTCAATGACATTATTTAAATCAATATACATGAGGTTTGAATACATACTAAGTATATCGGACATAAGGTAAGGGATAATTTTTCAATCTCATTTTTATCTGAGATTACTTATACATTAGTATTTACTGGGGTTATATTTTTCATCCATTCCCATAAAATGTTTTTCATAAAGTGTTTAATATTTTTCCATTTATTTTTAAAGTCGTTTTTACCCCTCTTTGACTTTTACTTTGTGTTATGGAAGGAATCTTTTTTTTGTTTACCAGATGTGGTACCTTTTGACTTTTCCGACAAAAGTACGAGGAGAATGTTTTTTAACTTATGCCGCATGAACATATTTTTACGGTTTTATAACACCTTATTTTCATTAAGCTTAATCTACAATATTTCATGAATATTTTAAACAAAATACTTTTCTTTTAAAATTTCATGGAATTTGGTGAAAAGAAAATTATTTTTAAGAAGAAAGGATATTTTACTCAAGAATTATTTTCAAGTGTTTTATCAAAACCATTTTCCATCTAAGATGAAATTATTTCATATGTGTATGTCTCAACTATAACATCTCTATTATTTACATGGTTTCACTTTTCTTATGATGAAATGATATCCATTCATTTTATATGTATTATGTTATGATGGGATGATGTTTATGAAACCCATTTTGATTCATTGGGTTATGATGAATGATATATGTTTATATTGTGGAACAAGTAAGAATGATTTCATTATGAGATGGGTGGGACCTATATCTCCCTCCAATGAATTGGGTAAAGATTTATATCTCATGAGATAGACATGGATGGAACTGCAAGTTAATCCGGTTCGGTGATATAGGACTGGAACGAGGAGTGAACTCGATTAAGTACGGGGCTTTGTCCACTAAGATGGTCTTAGCAGCAATGTCTTGGCTACTATGGAAATAATATCAAGGGATTAATGATTTTCCATAATTAAATGTTGTATTCCCATGCTATTTTATCATGATTGATGTTCCATTATGATCTATTCCTTACGTACTGCCATGTTTTATTTAATTGCTCAAGATTTTGATGTGTAAACATTATGTTCATGTTTTGAAGTTCAAATGTATATGGTTTGTTTTATTTTATCCATGATTACCCTTACCGAGAATTTGATATCACCCTTTACATGTTTTCTTTTCCCAGGATACAAAGAAAGGTTTTTGGTAAGAAAAAAAGGGAAGATCTTTATGGGAGATGTTGAAGATCTTTCACCAAGATTAGAATATTATATTCTGAGTTTTCAAAGTCACTAAACTATTACAGTCCTTTGGTGTATGTTTTTTTATGTATTATTTATTCATAAAAAGTAATGTAATGTCCATGTACATCAAGATTTGGGTCTCTACACAAAAGGTCCATTTTTTAAAACAAATTTTATAATTTAACTGATTGAAAAAAACATCAATATATTGAAAAATATATTTATTCTTTATCATCACGTGAATAATATTCTGATAATCAGTGCCTAGGTAAAAGGATTTATCAATATTCTTAGAATCGAGAACATGGGTTGCTTAAACAAATACACCGATATAGATAACACCTTTTTTAATAAATCATCCAACTAAACCTTGACCTTCGTTTACCCAATAAGTGTAATATGGTAAGATATAATAGTGATTTTTTAATTACCATAAACCATGTCAATTGAAAACTCCACCTCTCTATCTATAGGAAGACTGAAGATGTCATCTTGAAAAGCCTTAAGAAATTCATGAACCACCAAAGGATGATCAGAACAAGAATATGAAACACTTAGATCAAACACATGATCCAATACTAAATTTTTGATCTATGGATGAGGAGGTCCTATACAAAAAGACCTTGGATCCCACTATCCCTAAAACACACATGATATCCCATCTATTTTAAATAATGACACACGCTAATTATAATATTAAATCTTTAAACAATGAGAAACTAGGTAGTCCATATTGAAAACAATATAAAGGAGACACATATCACGCACCATGAAGTACTATACTAACTCAATATCATATATAAATAGAAAACATGAAGGAAAATGAACCCCATAGTCTATTTCCATTCAATTATTGGTTGTAAACTCTATAATATACATCTTGATTTCCATGAGATGTTTCAAAAAATATAGAAAACTGGAAGATATAAAAGGGTTGAAGTGACATATGTAAAATAGAGAAATCACTATATAATAAACATTAAATAAATTAACTCTCACAATATATGGGTCCACGTTGTCTTCCACTGGTGATCCCTCCACTATGTACATATATTTCATGATAGATTCCTATATCTTGATCCCTGAGGGTTTATAAAGTTATAAATGTGTCGCAGTACCCTTTAGAGTCAATGAACCTGATCCATAGAAAGGATCATAAAGAGTCTATAAGAACCTCTATAAATTTACACTACATCAACATGAAATTTATGTCTTTAGTGGGGTGGTGATATAATTTTTAGTATTCCCCTTCTTCTGACATGGGTAAAAGGTAAAAATACTACTACTATTTGATGATGATGATTTGGAGTGAGATATAAAAACAAAACCACCCTTATGGGTCCCATTATATGTATTCTTTATCCAATAAAATCCATTAATGCTACCATTGACTATATAAGAGTATCCTTCTTGAGATTACATGCTCACTAGTTCAATTTTTTTGGAATATACCTATCTACCACTTATTTATATGAAATAATCTGTAACCTGAATACCATATAATGAATATCAGTATTAAATAAAATCTAGAACCTTTGATCCTTTATCTTTTCATTCATTGCAACCCCAGAAGAATAACAAACTTGACCATTAAAGTTATTGGGATACTATGTCACTTAGTGATTACTCTGCTAAATGGTGAGAAAAATAATATAAATTTCTATAAACAAGGATTATAGGTTGGACTACTAAATGAATATGGTCTTAAGTATTTTTTTTTCAAGTCCTCATGATAGTTTTCTAGAACCATAGAGTCCCACGACCTCTTAGTTGGACCCTCTTACTCAAATGTATAAAATTTAACATTTAAAGATTCCATTATATCATGATGTCAAATATATGGTCAATATTATATAGAAACTACTTCAACTCTTAATTATCATTAAAATACTTGATGGATAATGGATTATGGTTGAGAAACTGATGATCTTGGTCTCTATCTCTAATGAATCTCAGTTTTAAATCTCTATCTTGAGAATGAACTGGTAATAAACTTTCCACTACTAAAAATACCCATAATATAGTCACAAAAGGGTTCTAATCAATGGGATGGTTACCTTTAGGTGAATTACCTACAACACCCTTATAAGGAAATCTATGATGTCTTCTTATAGGCATGAATCTATATTTTAGAGAAATAAAGATGACCATCAGATCAAAAAAATCAGATTTGGAATCAAGTTAATATAAACATTTAACTAGGAGTAAATCAAAACATAATACATGAGACACATATCCTATAACCCCATGGAAACTCAAGGGCTCGTCATGATAAAAGTGGTCGAGACACTCATCTGCAACCTACCTTTCTTTTCATGAAAATCCAAACCACTTTCTACTAAATATTACTATAAATGAACACTTTGGGATACAAAAATAATTGATAACAAAATTTCCTAAATAAACCCAAATAACTCTTAAAAATATTAAAATTACCTAATCTATGGCATGGAATATATGGTTTTTTGATCACCATGGGACAACGACAAGAACCCAATAATCATGATGAACCATTTAGAATTCTTTTCTATAAACCTAAAAGAAACAAATTACATGCAATACCTTCACAAAGGGGATGAAATAAATGAATAAAAATACAAAAAAATAATTGAACAATACTAGTGATATATCATTATAAAAATAAGTGAAACCTAACATACATAATATAGAATAAAAACATAATGTATTCAAAACTAACAATATATACACAATGAAATAAATGTGAAACATCCAAACATCTCCCTAATAGATAAAAATTCCTAGCTAACCAGAAATCGAAACACCTCACTGTGGCACCATTCCCTTTACTGTATAAGACAATGCAATGTCTACACACACTCGATGGTATGTTCTCGGTGTGAATAAAAACCCATGTAGGATCCAACCAAGTTTTCTATAATTATTATTTGTTTGATAAATCAAGGTATTATAAAATTTATAAATACATGGAATGATAAAAAATTTCAAATGATATTCCAAATGAATAATTTTACCTCTATTATCAGTTACAAAATAATTTCATTCAACTATTTTTCAAAGAACATCAAGATAACCATTTTTAATTTATCAAATAATGCATCAATATTTATATCAAAACCAAGAGAAATGGAAGGTATGCATAAGATAATGTAGCTTAGAGAATTATAGGTTTATCCTATACATAAAAATCATGACTAGTGTGCGCTAAACCATTACTTGACCCACCCATATAAGCAGGAGAGGAATACCTTGATGTGTTATCTTCCTACTATTTCATGTTAATGAGTCCCTAACATGGCCATGAAGAAGAATATGAATACCCCAACGTGATATACCTCTGAAAAATCAATGAAAAGTTTTGATTCCAAAACCACACCAATGTACGCAAAGCTCTCATATATTGTTCTTATCAAAACATTTAAAATTGATTATTAAAATTCATAAAATAAATCCATAACACTTTTCTCAATATCAAACCAATGATTCCAAAACCAATTTCCATAAAAAACATTGGTTCTTTGAAATCATCATTCATTTTTCACTTTTCAAGGAAAAATCCATTTTATACAAAAATCCGTTAAACAACCTTTGAAAAATCATGAATCATTTTAATAACCATTTATAATTATTTTTAATTTGGAAATAAAATTCATCAAACAAAGACATTATATGAATATTCCTACCTCAAAACTTGGTTTATATAATGTCAAAATAAGATCCATTTACTGTGAAAAAATTGATCACAAGAGAAGATAAGAATTAGAAATAAACAACAATTACATACCATTAAAAAAATATGATTGTATGGTCTCTAGATTTGAATTGATATCACATACCCCATCGAACATGAGATTCACTACATGAACAAAAAATATATGGACTAAATGAATAAAAAATAAAAAATATCTATGAGAAACATCGATGGAAATAACACATGATCAATATATAAAATCAACATAGTATTGATATACTGTAAATATAAGAGAATAAGGAAGAATAAAATAAAAGATATCAAATATACTAACTTGATGAAAACTGATTGAACCAAGATTAAAATAGTGATTAAAAATGCTTAAGGTAAAAAAGAATTCAAAAAATTAGCCTCTATGATTTCCCTAAAAGAATTAGGTTTTGGGGATAGTTATTAAGGGGTTAATGGGGCATTTTGGTGAATTTTTAATTCTATCCGTACTTAAAATTTCCACCAAAATGCCACCAGTTGGTAAGAAGCTATCTGAAGAATGTTTTTATCTTAGGATCCTTACCATATATCTAGTGCAATCTGCAAAAATAGGCAGTTCTATCTAAAACACCAAGCTATTTTGTGTCCATTTAAATCCACCAATAAGGACAATGAACGTAAAAAATCTACCAATCCACTTTTAACACCCTCTAAACCTAAAATATATCTTAATAAAACTCAAAAGAGGAGAATAACTCAACAAGGATGAAATAATAATTACCAATAACTTGGAATAATTATTAGTATTTACCAATAAATACCAATACATAGAATAAATTATCAATAATTAGAAATATATACCAATAATTACCCATAATTAGTAAGAATTATTAGTCACGAGTAGTTAGTAATAAATACAACTAATTAGTAAATTTTACATTGTCTATTTTTTCTCATGTCATCTCTTCCTCCTATTAGACTAATTGTATGATATATCTCTAATTACAATTTGTTTAAGAAAACTAGAGAAAATGGAGGTAGAAAATATTTTTTCATATGAGATAATTATTGGATAAATCATCACATAAATCCAAAGGGAATTGGTATAAATATCTTATATATTGAGGGTTTAAATTTTGTTATCAATTTAATCATAAAATTAAGAATTATTTAAAAAGGATAATTAAGATTCCATGTATGAAATATGATTAGAGGATATATGAAGCATTTTATTGTTTTTGGTGTATGTATTTTCGTTTTATTTTTGGAAAGGTTATGTTTTTTAGTACCAATATGGTGTACAAAATATTGTTAAAGATAAAAATAAATGGTTTCCAGATCCATTACAATATCAAACATTAGTAAATGAGGTTAGTGACCTATATTTTCGAAAAAAGGAAACTCAAAATTGCCAACGATCTCGTACCCGAGTGGTAAGGGCTCCTGCTTGGAATCCAAGAGACCCGAGTTCAAAACTGGGTGGAGATGAATTTACAAGTATTGGATCAGTGCTGCAGCATTTACTGTAGCAGTTACTGTTCGGTACTATAGTATCCGGAACTATTCACCAGATTTGGGCCTTTGGGCCACCGGTTTGGGACTATGGGTCTCCAGGGCCTTTGGGTCATCAAAGGCCTTCGGGCCACAGGGCCTTTGCATCACGTAAACCATGGAGTAGCCCAGTTCACATAGAACAGGCCCCGGAAGAGCATCAAAGTAGCATGAGTAGCAGCTACTAGATGGAGAGCTAACCAGATTATATGAATGAGAGGGTATGGCAGCCTCCATCGGGACCCGGCACCGTGCAGCTTTGTATGGGGAAATGCTAGCCGATCAGCAATGCAAGGTGGGGAGATAATGCGATCAATGATGCAAGACGCTGGGGAGGGTAGTTCTAGTGGGCTGGGCCTACGAGTCATGTATGGGAATGGTATGCCTCTGGGCCTTCGGGTCGTGTATTGCGGGTCATATCGGGCCTTGTGCCTTGGGACTACGGGTCATGTACGGGTTCCCCTTAAATCCTTAAAAGGGGGATTATCTATAATAAAATTAAAAAAAAAAGAAGGCCTTCCGGCCATTCGGAGGAAACTCAAAATTATTTTTTAAATAACCATTTAGAAATGAATTATTTTCATAGTTTAATAAAATCTACTGAGGAGGCCTTATATCTTGGTTGTAGGAGAATAAAACTTGACATAGAAAAGAAATTTATGGATATAAAATTGGATAAGGGAATTTAAATTATTTTTTTCCATCAAATATTATATTTGGTTAAATCATTGTTAAATGAGGGAAATCAATTTTCTATAAATTTCATTCAATGAAAGGGGTTGGTCCATAATTTTGTTCTTGTTTATAAGAATACCATGAATGTTCAAATGATTGAAACTAATATTATGTTGAGTATGAGTTGGTAGTAAATTTTCATGTAAACATAAAATCAACGTATAAGATTGTTTAACATGGAAATTTCAGATTTATTCATATTAAATTGTTGAGATATATCCTATTTACAACTATATTGAAACATTTATTTATATATCACATCACAACCTCATTGATGACATATCATAAATCCAATATTTATATCAATAAATTATTAAATCATCCATATGATGGTGATTCATAATTTTCATTGAACAAGTGAATCCATCTTAAAAACTATACCCTCGTAATGTGTGATTGGGTCTATTTTATTGACTATTTTGTCTAGTTGTTTATTATAGTAGTCAATATTCTTATTGGTATATCATTATAATTGCATAAAACATTTATCATTGTACGTTAATGAATAAACCATATATCTTTTTTACATTAATAATTCAAGGACATCAAAATTATAATAATTTAGTTTATTTAAATCCATTTATTGATGAATAACATATGTTTTTGACTAATAGTGTCAGTACCTGTCATCTAGTTGAAAATAAAAATTTCATAATAAAATATACATTAATGTGGAAATTAGTGTCTTTATATCATATGAAATGTTTTATAGATGGAATAAAAATGGTCCAAATTCATGTACAGACTGTACGAGTGACAAAAAAGTATTTATGCATGTCAAAGGAATAATACATTTATTTATTCAAATTTCAAGGGAGATTTCTTTTTTTAGGCCATCCTTTTTTAAGGAAAAAAATTATTTTGTAAAAGAAACTATTCAAAGAGAATGAATTATATCAATGATATTTGGTATTGACATAAAATATAATATCTCTATATTACCTAATATTATATTTTCAGCAACTATAAGAAGAAAAATTGATGGGTTTTGGAAGGAACACAATTGGATAAAGTGGATTATTTTTTGTAAATTCTATATTCGTGTGATTTGTTGGTACATATCATGTTATATGTCATGAATATTTAGAGTAACTATTTTGATATCATATTTTATAATTTTTTAGGAACATTTGGTATAAATATAGATAATAAAATGGCATGATTAGATATTTTGTAAAATTTAAACTGTCAATAACATGAGTTTTTTTTAAAATAAAATATACCAAAATTTATTGTTTCCAAAAGAGACTTAAAAACATTAAAAAGAAAATAATTTATTATTATATAAATGGATTGTATATTTTAGAATAAAAATGTTTATTTCTCAAATTTGGCTCATTTGTTTTTGAAATTCTTATATTACTAGAATAAAAAACCATAATTTTCATGGTTTTGAAGAATGGTTTCAACTGACTAACCATAAAGGGTTTAAAAATTATTTTATTGAGAAAAATCTTATAGAAATAAAATATTTGTGGAGACATTTATATGGGGACCACAAAAAATTATTCCCTGAGTAGGATACAACAAGATATTGATTTAATTTTTTGTAAACATGAAAATAAATTTATTCTAATTTTATTTAAATTTAGCATTCAATATTAAATATTTTTCATGAAATAAAATGTGAAGGACAGTGAAATTTTGATGAAGGTACCCATATGAGATATGCATGCATAAATTGTAGAAAATAGTATATTATAAAGAATAAATTTATGGGACATGTGTAGAATCATATTTTTAGGATTAAATTTTGATTCTACACTCTTAACATTTCCATTATGAATATCCTTAAAAATATAATTCAAGGGGTCAAAATTTGATAATTTTTTTGTGATGAAATGATCCATACATTACCATTATTAAATAATCCTATACTTTTTTGGTGTATTTTAGGAATGATGGATTTCAGATTGTGAAAAACACTAATCTTATACATATTTTTTGATCAATTGAGAATAAAGTCATGATTTGTACATTGTATTATAATTTAATATCTTATTAATTTTTTCTATATAAATTAATATTAATTCATTTATAGACTATATGATGATAATGTTGAGAAATATTTAACACAAATTAGACCAACTTCACTTGAAGAACATTAAAATTATAATTTTTCTTATTGGTCTCAATGAGCGGGAATGTATATTATTTATGGTTGAAAATATGAATCCAATTTTTTAATTTTTATGTCACGACCCGCCCTCGGGGCCCGTGCCGTGACTACCCCAAGACCGCCTTCCATAGGCCAGGGGCTGGCGACTAGCACCAAGGAATAAATCCCGGTAAAAAGGGAAGGCATTGCCTTTGAAAAGTAAACAAGCACTACAGAGTAAGCAAGCGGAAAAGTAAACACTAAGTAAAAACAGAGTACAACTGAAGTGCGGAAAAGTAAATGGGCCAGTATACAAACTCAAAACTGGAACCTCTTAGTAACAACACAAAAGAGGACAGGAATGAAAACATCACAAAGGTATGCGTCTTTTATTATTGCAAATCATAATACAAAGACGCTACATAATAGCAACAAGGAACTAGAAGTAAAAAAAGACGTATCCAGTAGTTCCGCTCCTGTCCATTTGCTCCCAGAGCTCCATGATCGAAGGCCACAACTGCCTGAAGCTGATATCTCCCATGTCCACCAACTCCCTGCGGTCGGGGCGGACCTCCTGGTGGTGGTGGTGGCAACACCTCGAAGTGTCTCCCACCATCTGCTGCTCGGATGGCTCCTCTGCCTCGTCCGCCTGCACTCTGCGGACCTCTATGGCCGAACCTCTATCTGGGTGGTCCCTCTACCACCTGTTTCTCATCTGTAGGACGAGTCGGGCAGTCTCGAGCCATTTGAACTTGCCCGCCGCATGCGTAGCAATGCATGCCCCTCGTGTAGCTGGCTCTCCTTCGTGTGCCCCGCACAACCGAATCTTCATCCAGTGTCTGCCCATCTGATGGTCTGGCCCGTTTGGTCCTCTGCGTCACCTTTCTACTGCCAACTGCAGAAGACCCTACTACGGGCCGTCCTGCGGTGGGCCCTGTCACTGGAGCCTGCTCGGCGAAAAAACTTTCCACTAGAAGGGCTCTCTCTCCAACACCTCTGCCTGCATCGGAATGTTGAGGGAGATCATTGAAGCCCTGATATCATGCCTCAGTCCCTTCTTGAAGGTCCGGGCCCGGAAGAACGGGTCCCGTACCATATTTGTGGAGTAGCACGAGAGATCAGTAAATCTCTCCGAGTACTGGGCTACTGTCATGCTGCCCTGCCGCAGCTGAAGAAGCTCCTGGATATGCACCGCACGAAGGGTGGCTGGGACGAACTCCGAGTAGAAGAGGCTCTCGAAGTCCGTCCAAATTAGAGATGCCTCATCGTGCACCTGGAGAATCAAGCTCCACCATCGGCCCGCTGCTGCGTGCAGTAGGCTCGCAGCGAGGATCACCATGAGGTCTGCAGGTGTCCTCACTAGCCTAAAAACTCGTACCACTGCCTCCAGCCAGTCCTATGCTGCCTAGGGGTCCGTCTCCCCACAGAACCTAGGCGGTCACTGGCGCTGGAACTCGTGCAGAGCTCCAAGGCGACGTGCATCGTCAGCGGCTGGTGCTGGAAGCATCGGTGGCTCGGCGGGTAGAGCTACAGCCAGTGCCACTGCTGACAAAGGGCCCTGCACCGAGGCCTTGTCGCTCGGTGGGCTGTCGTCACGCTCGACTCTCGGAACCCTAGCTGGCTGCCGTCATGGGGCCATCCTGAAAAGGAAACAGGTGCGCCACGGTCAGAACGGTATACCTGGTGAGCTGATATAAAGTAATCACAAAGAATACTTTGAAACACACACGCAATCAATGTTTTCGTGCATTAAGTCGGAAATCAGTAGTCAGGGTCCTGGTGTACGGATACGTCGGCCGCCGCACCAACACTGGACTCCCTGAACTGATAACCACACTCAATACGATAAACATTATTGCTTCACATAGAAAAGATCAGAGTTCGCGGTAGAACCAAACTCCTCTGATACCAATTTGTCACGACCCGCCCTCGGGGCCCGTGTCGTGACTACCCCATGCCCTCCTTCCATAGGCCAGGGGCTGGCGACTAGCACCAAGGCGTAAATCCCGGTGAAAAGGGAAGGCATTGCCTTTGAAAAGTAAACAAGAACTACAGAGTAATCAAGCAGAAACGTAAACACTAAGTAAAAATAGAGTACAACTGAAGTGCGGAAAAGTAAATGGGCCAGTATACAAACCCAAACTGAAAGTAAAGTACAACTCAAAAGGGAAAACAACAATTGTAAAGTAAAAGCTGCTACACCGAGTTGTCCACTAGAAATCCCACCTAAAGGGTGGGTACAGATAGCTCCACTGCTCCTCGGGTCCCGCCGTCCGCTCCGAGCACGACCCGCCCAGTGGTCCACCTCCAGGTACTGTCCTGCTCTGCAAGCCTCAACCATGTTCAACGTTGTCCGTCGTCTGCAACCAACATAACGTAGTGCAGGCATAGCCCATGCAGGGGTGAGTATAAGCTACTCAGTAGGGACCCCGAGACCCCTGAAGGTCTCCCAAAATCCACAAAGGATAAACCACGAAGGTGAGATACAAACATGAAGTAACATCTGACACGACTTAGGTATATGCCCATACATATACCTAAGTCATCAATTCAAATACGCTCTAACCTCCGATCCCAAGTACAACTCAGTCCACACAGGAAAGTATACGTATTCCACACAGGAAAGCAAAACGAAATCCACACAGGATAGCACAACACAATCCACACAGGAAAGCAACAGGATTCAGCTCACACAGCTATACATCATCGATAAGGTGAAAGAGATGATCAGACATAGATACTGAATCATCTAAGCTGGGACCCACATAGGATACAAGACCAACTGTCTTCATCGATTCATCTATACTGGGACCCACATAGGATACAAGACCAGTATTGAATCATCTAAGCTGGGACCCACATAGGATACAAGACCAGCACAGCTAGGACCCACATAGGATACAAGACCAACTGTCTTCATCGATTCATCTATACTGGGACCCACATAGGATACAAGACCAGTATTGAATCATCTAAGCTGGGACCCACATAGGATACAAGACCAGCACAGCTAGGACCCACATAGGATACAAGACCAACTGTCTTCATCGATTCATCTATACTGGGACCCACATAGGATACAAGACCAGTATTGAATCATCTAAGATGGGACCCACATAGGATACAAGACCAGCACAGCTAGGACCCACATAGGATACAAGACCAACTGTCTACATCGATTCATCTATACTGGTACCCACATAGGATACAAGACCAGTATTGAATCATCTAAGCTAGGACCCACATAGGATACAAGACCAGCACAACTAGGACCACATAGGATACAAGACCAGTTGTCTTCATCGTCGCAGTCCACTGAGGATCCCTGCACAATCGTCGTCGTCACAGTAGCAGTCGCAGCCAGCACTAGGTTTCCCGCACACAACAAACTCGTTTGGGAGGGTCCACTCCACGAGCCGAGAGGCTGATACATCAACTGTCACAAAGTCTAGAGTTGATGTATCCAAAAGTTCCGTATCTCCAATAGGAACTCAACGTAACAGACGGCACGTCAATCGGATGCTCGGTCTGAGGGTTATTGGCTTTTTCGTCCCAGGGGCCCGGTTGGTTTTTAAGGAAAAACCAACCCGTCCGTACTCCACCTGCGTCCAAACCTCGGGAGGAGTATTCCAAAAGACCCGTCTCACTAAGAGGAACTCAACAAAGCTGATGGCACGTCAATCGGACGTCCGTAGCTCAAGATATGAGCGTTTCCGCTCTGAGGGCCCGGTTGGTTTCGTGTACGAACCAACCCGGCCGAACTCAAAGTATTCCGAAACCTTGAGTGTGATATACCGAAACGACCACCGCGATCCAAGGATCGCATTACCGCTGACGGTTCATCAATTGGAGGTCTGTAGCTCATGTTATGGGCAAAAGACTGAAGTCGATTCGAAAACGGGGGGTCCGGGTCCGGGCCGACCCGGCCCGGCCGGCGGCGCGGTCCGGCGCGGCCTAGGCGCCGCTCAAGTGCCTCGCGCGGGGGGAAAGGCCCCTGGCCTCCCTCAGCTGGCGGCGCAGCTGGATGCCGCGCCTTGAAAAAAAAAACGCCCCCCCCTTCACGTGGGGGGCCTGCCTTCGAGAAAATGGGGGGGGGGGGCTGCCCCCCCTTTGTAACTGTGGCCCCCTCCCTTCATGGGGGGCCAAAGAAGCAGCCCGGGGGAATTTAATTCCCCCGGTTTTCACCATTTCGTCCGGCCCGACTTGGCCGGCCAGCTTCTTCTCAACAGGACCGGCAAGGGCCGGTCCTCTTCCGTCATCCGACACCGGCGGCCCGGCTGGCCGCCGGTCATCACATCCCACCGCGGCCCAGAACCGGCCGCGACCTTCGTCGACCGGTGAGGTGCGACAGTACCGCGCCCCTCCGCCGCTACCCCGCTCCGTCCATGGCGCATTCGGTTTCCTTCGACGCGGCGCGACAGCGTCGCGTTCATGATAATCTTTCCACGGCGCAGCGCGACGGTGCCGCGCAATAATTGTCGAATGATATCTGCGTGGTGCGACGACACCACGCCATCACGTTTCATCTGCAAGAAACATTCAAGAACAAAGGAGGGGGGTTCGGCCGTGTTTGTGCGGTCCGCCCCCCGCCCCCCCTCTCATTAGACGATAGCACATAATCATTTATTTTCAAGATTGTCATGCTAGAACCAAGAACGAGAATAAATAAATAAACAACAACAAACCCCTACCTCGGTTTCAAGAACGATGTTCGTCAACAACCCGCGGAAGACAAACGTCACGGTGGTCGGCGTTGCGGAAAAAAGGACGTCGATGTCGTGAAGTGAGGATTCGAAGCTCTTTGATGAAAATTTCGTCGCGGGAAACCGTCGCGGAAGAGATGACGTGGAAGGAGACATCGTCGGTGTCGCGGGTATGGCGTCAAGGAAAGAGGTTCCTGAGAACGTGGCGTTCTTCGTCGATGTCTGAATGTTCTTCGCGTTCTTCATCAAAGTTTGAAGAAGATGGAGAGAATTCTTCAAAACCTCTCAAGATGGCTAAGGAGACCAACCAAAATAAAATAAGCTAAGGCTTATTTTATTCACACAATTAACAATTTGAATTTCAAAGGTTTGAAATTCAAACAACTCAACTCCATTAATTAACCAAGTTGTCAAGTTCATTAAAAGAGGAGTTAAAGGGAGTTTTTAAAAAAAAGAAGGTGAAGAGTTAGGGTTCGTGTGGGCCCCACCACACTTAATCCTATCAAGGGAGGTTATGTGGATGTGGGTCCCACCCCTAACTCCCTTTGGGAGAAGTTAACCAACAAGTTAAAAATAAAATGTGTTTCCACATTTTATTTAACTTCTTTTAATTTTTCCCAAAACTAACTTTCATTCCGCATAAAAAGAAACCTCGAAAAAGGTCTCCTTAAGCGAATATCGGCGCTGCGAGTTCATCGCTATCCTCAGATTTCAATTCCGAGCACCGGATCAAAATTTAGAAATTCCCGCTCGTTCGTTCACTGAACGTACCCGAGCCAAACTTAGGAAATTTATTCAGAGCACTCTGGGCCTCAGAATCAGGTGCTGTCAGAAACCACGTTCTTGTAAAATTCCAAAGAAAATTACGAAAAAAATTTCTCTTGAATTTTACGGGTCTTTACATTTAATATTATAAATTTTTATTATTATTCTAGGAATCACATCATGCTGAAAAAATTAATAATATGTTATGTGTATTGACGAACCCAATATAAAAATAGGATAAATATTAATATTTATATATAGTTAATAGATTAATATGTCAAACATGTTTGTATGGTGAATCAAATGAATCAATCAAAAAAGGTGTTTTCTTTATATGATCTCATTATAAATACAGATAAGTTTTTTATGACATTATGAATGAAATAATTGATTTTTGTTGTCTAAGAGGTAATTGTATAACAATATTTAAATGTAGTTTATTGGATATAGAAAGAGGGTTGAATGATCATCAATTATATGAAACCATTGATATTAAATATAAAATTATTATTGAATTAAACAAAAAATTATTTATATATCTTAAAGAACATTAAATTTATTATAAAAATTATTATACCAATTCAATATTATTAATTTATTTGTTGAGTATAATAAAATATAAATATCATGAAAATTAGTGCATGGAAAATAATAGTGGGTCTATTTAAGTACATGAAATTGTAATTTTTCAGTACACATCACCAAATAAATCCTTTACATGAATAGATACAAAAAATAGATGATGAACCCCAAAGTTACAATATTATTGTATTGATAATATTGATGATGTAAGCAATGAATTTGAAATATCAAGGGATAATTATTTTTATGCTCATATAGAATGCGATGATGCCTAGGATGTTGAATAATATATTGAAACCAATGAATAATGATATGAGGATGATGATGAGGAGTGATGAAATTAATTTTTGGTTATATTCATAATTAATATATAGTATATATTTTTAATTATTTGAGACAACATGATTTTCAGGATTTAGGAGGTCTGAAAAGATGTCAATGAGCTATTCCATTCCCTTATAAATACAGTCCTTTTTGGTGATCCGATTGATAACCCATCATCTGACCCATATGATTGTATCACTAAATCATTTACATGGAGGGGTTTTGGTTTAACATGATTTTTGATTCCAAAAACTATTCCTGATAAATTTCCACCTCTTAATTTCGATCCATTCTTACATAGTTATGTTAAAATTTGTATTTTAATTTATATTTTTAAATTTATTTATGCACTATTTTTTCGATTATTTATTTTTTCCTATATTTTTTTAACTTATACTTGTTAAATAAAAGGGTGCGATTCTATGTTATTATTTTTCTGGATCATGGGTCGTGTGAGATTAGATTTACATTAATATTCTACATTTCATGTTTTTTCACTAGATTGTATGTAAATAAATATATTTATTTTTCATTTTTTATTAATTATTAAGTTTCTATTATTAATTATTTGTAGTGTTATAGTATCCCATCAATAATTTCACGAGAGCCTCCATCAGGGAGTAATAGTAGATCTGTATACATGATTTTTGTTGTCAGTTTTTTTACAATTAGAGAAAAGGATCCATGGAGGAAGCTAGAGTCATAGTTTTTTATCATCCTTTCTCTAGTCATTGTCCTAACTAGAAATCATGCCGAGTTTGGGATGGATTGTTCTCATATGGGATAAATGATGGTTTTTCGAGGATTTAATCATTAAGATGATAGAAAAAGGGGATACAAGTAGTTAAAAATATATTTGGGAGTCTTACCACAAGTATTCATTAATGACATATGGTAATAAATTTTATTAAGTAATTTATTTACACATTAAATGTACACTTTTTTGTTTATATTTATATAGGTAATTGAACATCTCGATGTTCTAGAATTTGATGTTCGTAAGAATATTTACACTAATACCACCACTAGAGAGATTATTAGTGGTTAAAAACATCATATAGTGGTTAAAATATGTTTTCTAATTCTAAAATTAAATTTATATTAATATATTAATATTTTAATTTATAAATGAATACGAATTAGGCGTATGAGGTTGAGACATCTAACACACATGAGATAAAAGTTGAGACTCAGTTTCACAACACCTGTCTTTCTGGTTATAATGAGGTATCTTGGATACAGACGACCCATAATAGTATTGGAAAAGTCTAAGTAATTGGAATAGGATATCTATAAATAACTTTTAGTTATGTATGTAATTACCTAATCCTCTAAGCCCCCCCCAGATCATCAGTAATCGTAGTCATTATAATCCCATTTCCTCATCCAATAGTCTATGTGATGGAAACAGGCACCAAGAAGACATAAATGAAATTGGAGGCCTTTTCCTAATGTACTTATATGCATGCACCCAAATGTCTCCCTAAAAGCATGTATAAGTAGAAAATAATGATAGTAACATCTATAGTAAAACCATGATTGAAATAAACTCAAGGGATTAGATTAAAGTACAAAGAATCAAGTTAATGTGTGAAGGGGTAAAATACATGGCTAGTTAGAAGTGATGTTATGATGTGAAAATAATTGGAATAAAGGAATACTATGAGAAACCAACTCCAGATATCTATGATCATCCACCATACAAAACCTATACTTATAAGTATCATTGTGCTCCAACAATTTCACCATAAAAATATATAACATATGCACAAGACATGATACATGCAGGAAATTCTAATGTAGGGGTCATTATATTCATACATAATAGGATTCCATGAAAACCACAAAGAGGGAAATACAAAGATTCCTCAATTGTAATATCAACCCATTACAGGAGGGAAAGAAAACCGATCACAGATATGTGCTTAAAAGGAAACCTAGACAAGAGGAAAAGGGGTCTCTATCTCTAGATCCCATCCCAAGATGATGAGTTTTAGTGCATCTATAAAGGTCCATCACCAATTACTAATATCACATGTGTGTTTCTGAGAAATCTACGTGGAGGACCCACACCTCACCACTACTCTATTGCTTGAGGTAGAAAATATATAATAGAGGACACATGTTGTAGTATGAGGGGGGTGGGGGACTCCAAAGGTTGTGGACCCACACCCTGGTGTGATAGGGGTTACCACTCCATGAATAGAGGACCCACACCCTATCAAAATAGGTGATACTAATTAGTATATAGAAATGTATGGGACCCACCCCTCGATGCGATAGGGGTTACACTCAATGAATAGAAGACCCACACCCTATTATTATAGGGGTGACACTCAGTAGGTAGAAGACCCACACCCTAGTCCATCAGTGGTACCACATAGTAAATTGAGGGCCCATGTCCCAATAAATTAGTGGACACCACTCAGTATACAGATATAATTATAGGGGACCCAAGATGTAGTGAGACAAAGTGGTTTCTAACCATGAAATCTCTCAGATGATCCTTCCTTGTGCACTGTCATTGTCAAGAATCACCTAAAGAAGAAGAATTTTAAAAAAACCTTACATCATATTTTTTGTGCAACAGAGAAGGCCACCATCACATTGTATTTTTTAAAATAAAGATAGGCTACTCACGATCCAAAATATATGACCCGAAGAAGGAGATATGAGAGGATGGATTTTGTAGGGGAATTCATGACATGTATGAGGGTCCACAAATCCTTTGTGCTTTCCTTTCTATGTATAAATGTTCTTCTATAGACATGGGTTAGCAAGACATGCCAAACCACATAGAGTTTCCTCATGGAACACAATGTGTATGTATTCATAGGGTTTTGGGATAATAGATCTAGCACATGGTTTGTTTGGAAAAGTACAAATACATGAAATGATTGTAAGAAAACACAGTCATATGATCACCCGAGGTACTGTGGAATCCACAAATAACACATGACTTGGATACCCTAGTATATCCATTGGAAATATGGGCCCGACCACATATTGTCTGATCCTTAACTCGACTGAAAACCCTAGACACTATAGAAACTAGAGAACATGGCGTATGTTATTTTACACTACATGACATGTAGTCATTATTTTCTCAAAATGAAAAGATCAATCTTCCATTTTACCAATCATCCCTCTATCACCTCAAAATCTACCATATGAAAAATTTATGTAGAATGGTAAAACCTTGGGCCATTGATTACTGCCCTTAGGTGTCTATAAATCATATTTCATTCATCCATTGATGAAACAACACATGTCCCATAACACCCCCATCCCACCATAAATTTGGGGTTCAATCATTCTTGAATCCACCAGAAAATGTGGAATCGTGACCTGGTGGTCCAGTGATGAAGAACATAAATAATGGTGGGGATAAATGCACATATAAAATGTAAAACCATCATTAGACCAATTTTATGAGGCCAAAATCACATAATCCAGGAAAACATGGTTGTTAGAAATGGTAAAAAATATTAATTGATTTGAACAAATCAACTTATCCAGCTAGGATCATGTAAAGGGTGTGAAATCGTGGATCAAGTAACTAAAAATTATATCCATGACCAATATTTTAATCACATGACTGAAAACCACAAATTAAGATTTCTGCCTCAATTTTGGATTGATCATGGGTGAAGAACACATTCTCCAGAAATTAATAATACCCTCTACGTTTATGGCCCCTTGATCCACTGATATTTGATCGTTTTTCATTATCCAATCCAATTTTCCAATGAAGAAATCATATTTTACTCTTCTCAAATCCTTAAAGGGTTATTTGGATAAACCTGGTGACTATTTATGATGAGATATTGAAAGATTATTTCTTAGATTGTTCATTTCAATCTAAAATAAATAAACTATTTATTTATTTTAATTTAGAAAACCTTACAATAATTGATTTTGTCATTGAATCTAACACTGAGCAAACGTATGTCACCTTAGGGTAAACCCCACATTCCATAATCAACCATAGTTTCATATTTTCCACCCATAGTCCTTAACAATGAGAAATAAAAAACCCTGAAATGATGATCGTGTGTAAATTAAAATATATTTATATTTTTAATATGTTAATTCTAGGATCCCAAGACACCTAATAACCATGCCAACTATTAGGATAAATCCAAATATATACATAGAAATATACAAAGGAGAAATCCAATAAAACCATAGTAATTACATTCTCCCATTTTACAAGAATTTTCACCCCACAAAGCACATGATAAACATAATGGTGTGGGTA
The DNA here is from genome assembly GCA_963277665.1 of Viscum album. Taxonomy (NCBI): domain Eukaryota; kingdom Viridiplantae; phylum Streptophyta; class Magnoliopsida; order Santalales; family Viscaceae; genus Viscum; species Viscum album. The sequence continues at coordinate 1,044,005,753 of OY728140.1, read as the reverse complement.
ATGAGTTTTCACTGACTTTATCACTCCTAGGAGATCTCCTACAAGCTCCCATGCTTCTAAATCACATTAATGAGCGGAATGGTTCATCCTAATAGGATCATCTTCTTCCAATCCTTGATATACAATAGGTAATCCAAGTTGTTGAATCCATCACTGATGTCCATATTTCCCCATTAAATAGATTGTTTTGGATCATGCACATATCTCTTTATTTGTAACACATAGAAGAGTTAATGAAACTATTACAACTGTGGGGGTAATTCCATGCAGTAAGAAACCTTGATAACTATTTGTAGAATCTGGAATGACCTAATTAAAATTGGGGATAACCTAACTACATTAAAAACCCATTATAATCCTCATTGCGGGGAAAATCTAAGGAATATATGGTATCCCCTCTATAACTCCAATGTCCTACAATTTTAATCTACATAAGATTTTAGTATAATATGGGATATCCTCATATGCTCACAGATCACCTACACATTGTTGGATATCACTGACACCGTCTATGGCCCAACTAGAGACATCATACCAATCTCATTCTAGAATAATGGCGTCCTAAAAGTTTTGAAATATATGGATTTGAAATGTGTTAGAACCATGGTCTTCTTTTCATGATTTTTAGTATGGTTTGTGTTTGTTTTCAATCAGCAGTGGAAGTTCAGAATGTGTACCCGCAAAGAGATAAGGGCCGCGCATGTTTTGGGCTGGTCGCGCAAGTGACCTATGCGCTGTGAAGAGACTTCAGCGTCGATGCCTAGGAGGACTGGAAACATGCGCGCCTATTGTTTTTAAATATCGTAACTTAAAAATATGGTAAAGGAAAGAAGGTCGTGCAAGTATTTGTGTAGGTCACACAAGTGAGTAGCGCGACAAAGGCTAGGGAGGATGAGCTGCACGCCAGAACCTGCGCGCCGAGGGAAGACTTGTGCGCCACCGTGCAGGGGGTCCAGTTTGCCTATAAATAGAGGACCCCCCCTCTCATTTGTAATGAAGTTCAAGACTTAGAGATTTTTTGATCTCTCATCGTGCAAGTGGTTGGGTCGCATAAGTGGTTGTTGGGTCACGCAAGTAGAGGTTGCGCGCCAATTGTTGGCTGCACGACCAAGGAAGTTGGGGAGTTAAAGGCGCAACGTCGCGCAAGTTTTGTGTTGAAGGAGGTAGTGTCGTGCACATTTTTTGGTGTCACCTGTGCGCCGAATTTGTACCGCGCAAGTGACTTGCGCGCTAGGATTGAAACTTGCACGTCGGGCTTGGATAAGTGCGTCGGGGTTGTTCAAGTTCATCTGTCCTTTTGAAGCTGCACGAAAGCTGGAAGATCGCCCCGTACCCTCAGCACAATGTGAGATTCGTCTTATGGTGAGAGTTGTAATTCAACAGAGCATCTACATACAATAGAGGATGCATTCTTATGCAATGATGAAGAGACTTTCACGTCTAAAAACTGAGTGGGAATTCACCTAAGGGCAGTGAGCCAGGGGGAGTCAACGGGAGTGACCCGAGGGAAGCAGTGAGCTATCCCGTAACCTTTATAAAGGTAGTGAGCCTGGGACAGAGTGACTGTGCCTGAACCTTTGTAATCCATAGATAGTGAAGATTAGTGGAATTAGGTACGACCAACAACTTGTCGGCGTATGCTCCTTGGACGTAGCCCTTAGTGGTGAACCAAGTAAAAAGTGTTGTGTCTTCTTTGTGCAAGTGAATGTTTTCTTTCTGATCATATTCATCTTACGGGTTCAACAAGTTTCTACCAATGTGGGAACATGATCCATCACATTAAAAGAAAAATTTGTCACCCCGATTCACCCCTCCCCTCTCAGGGTGTCCCGGGGTCCTTCAAGTGGTATCAGAGCATAAAGGTTGCTGGTGTTGAATCTTTCCTTTATCGTCACCGAGAATGCAGTCAATGTCAGGGGAGTCCCTCACTTCGATGGAAGTAATTTCCATATCTATAAGAATAGAATCATATCTCATCTAAGATCTCTTGGAATGGAAGTTCTCTTTTCTACTGTGCATGGAATACAAGTCACCGACCCAACAGGCCTGGATATGAATAAAACATACAGGAAAAATCTTGATGCAGATGCTAAAGCACAAAATGCACTTACTGCAACCCTTTCTGATCAGATCTACCTAAAGGTGATGAATTTCATCTCAGTAAAATCCATGTGGTATAAAATCGAGAATATTTTTGAAGGAGATAGAAAAGTGAAGGAGACGAAACTAAAAGTGCTGCACAATCGGTTTGATGATCTGAAGAAGCATCCAGACGAGAATGCAGACTCTTTCTTCAGTCAAATTACTGAAGTGGTTGGAGCAATTCAGGGTCTAGGTGAAGAAATAAAAGACATTTATATTGTAAAGAAAATATTAAGAATACTTACACCTCTGTACAATGGAAAGATGTCAGCCCTTGAGGAAAGATATCTTTCCAAACTTTCTCTGGATGATCTACATAGCAGCTTGGTAGCATATGGAATGAGAGTCAAACCAGAAGATGCTACGACTCGTGTGAGAAAGGAAATGGAATTCAAGGCCATGGATAAACTGAAAATCTCAAAAGATAGTAGTGGAGAAGATGACGAAGAAAAATAAATTCTTTCTCTCATTGCAAAGAAGTTCCAGAATGGGAAAGGGAAATTCAAAGGGAAGTTACCTCTCGCATGTTTTCGTTGTAGAAAAGTTGGGCACATTGCCTCTCAGTGCTTAAGAAAGATCAATGATGAAGATAGTGAAGATAAAAGCTTCGAGAATCCTCAGAGAAGGTTCTTCAAAAAGGGATACTTCAAATCTGGAAATAAAATGAAAAGGAAGAGTTTTGCCTGTGAAGAGGAAGAAGATGATAATGAATTCTGTGATGAAGAAGAACTAGAATTCAAAACTGGGAACCATGCTTCCATGATGGCCACTATTTAAAAGTTAGATGATACTGGTGGAGAAGAACAACTGAGAACTTGAGTGGATCCCGAGATGAAACTTAAGGATGCCGTTAGTAAAATTAAGATTAAATGTAAGAGTTGCAATAAGTGGAAATCAATTTTAGAAGAATCAAATGAATACGTTGATCAACTTGAAGATGAAATTGAACGACTCGAATAATTTGTGAAGGTACAGTCTAAAATAATTGAAAGTAATGATGATGTAGTGGATCTAAAGCTGAGAATTGAAGAGCAGGAAAAGGTCATCAATGACCTCACCTCCATACTTGATGAAAAATCCAAGACTGCTGAGGGTCTTGAAGAGGAAGTTTTTACTCTAAGGTGTAAACTTGAGACTGAATAAATTACAAAAGAATCGAGAAGAAAATAAAGTTTTGAAGATTATCAGATGCAGAATTACTAGCAAGAGCCAAGTGTGGTTCAGATGGGGTTGGAAAAATATTTAGTGATCAAAGACCTGCTTACATTGGAATGAGTGGAATTGGATGTGAGGCTGAGACATCAATTGCTGGAAGTGAAAAGATCCAAAATAAAGATAAGATGAAAGTTGAACATGTTGAAATCGTACATAAAGTGCCGTAAAAGGAACCCTCAATCCAAACTAAAAGGAGAACTGAAAATTATCCTGAAACATTCAGAAATGACAGACAATATAACTATTCTCCCAAGGAAGAAGGTATGAGGAGAAATTCAGGTGAGAAGACATTTCCTCTCATGAAGTTTCAGTTTTGTGGCTATTTGGGCCATACCATGTCTTATTGCGAAGAGGCAAGAAGCTATCTGAATGGATAAGATATAGAAGTTCAACAAAGGAGAAAAAATTCATATCCTAATTCTTATAGAAGAAACAATTTCTATGGATATTGTTATCATTGTTCTAACTTTGGTCATAAGGCTGCTAATTGCAGGCAGAGAAGGGACATGGACACCTCATACCGAAGTTCAAGACAAGTCAAGTCTCATCAGCAAGACAATGTTGATCTTTCAAATAGGTTTTCACCTCTCAAAGAATATTTTGACTATGAAGAACCTGGGTATGTGGAAGAGATAATTGAAAGGCCATTAGTACTATATACTCAATCCAATGTCTCATGGAAGGAAAGGAAGAAGATTGAGAAATCTAACCTTGCAGAGGTGGCCCTCATTGCTACAAAGAATAACAGTACCTGGATTCTGGATAGCGGTTGTTCATCTCATATGAAAGGTAATGCGGGCCTGCTAACAGATACCAAAAGAACGGTTGATGGTACAGTACGATTTGGTAATGATGGGGCTCTGAAAATCAAAGGGAGTGGATGTACTGAATTAGATAATGGAGAACTAAAGAAGACTGAAGTTCTTTACGTAGATGGCCTACATCATAATCTCCTCAGCGTGAGTCAACTCTGTGACTCGGGGCTTATAGTTACTTTTAATCAGAAATGTTGCACTATCAAGGGAAAGACATGCAATTCACTTATGAAGGGATGCAGAATAGAAGGCAACTTGTATGAGGTTGATAGTGAGGAAAATGTATGTTATATGACTGTTGAAAAAGAAAACAATTTGTGGAATCGGAGACTGGGACACATCAATAAAAAATACATGGAGAAAATATCAAAATTGAGAATTGTCATGGAAATTCCCAACCTGAAGCGTGTGCGTGAAAAATCTTGTGATGCTTGCATTCATGGGAAGCTGGTCTTCAGTTCATATCGGCCAAAGAAGAAAAGGGCATCTCACCTTCTTGATCTGATTCATACAGATGTATGTGGGCCAATAAATGTTTCCGAAACAAATGGAGAAGGGTACTTTTTCCTTTTCATAGATGATTACAATAGAATGGCATGTGTGATGGTCATTCATAGGAAACGAAAAGTCCTTGACTGCATGAAAACATATCGGCAAATCACCGAGAATGATACTGGACGAATAATCAATGTGTTGTGATCTGACAATGGAGGATAATACACATCCATTGAATTTGAAAATTATCTGGAGAATCATGGGATACAACATGAGGTAGATTGTGTGAGAACTCCACAACAAAATGGAGTTTTTGAATGTAGGAATCGACTGGTGAACAACATGGCATGAACTATGCTGATTCAGAGTCGTATTCCACGACATTACTGGAAAGAGGTTGTTCAAGCTGTAGTGTACATTCAGAATCAAACAGGACTTTATATGGGTGAGATGAAGACACCATATGAATTGTGGCATAGACGGAATCCTTCTTTAAAATAATTTCGTGTCTTTGGAAGTAAATGCTTCATCAGGAACAAAGAAGGAAATCAAGGGAAATATGGAGACAATGCAGATGAAGGAATTTTCCTCAGTTACTCAATGAATAAAAAAGCCTACAAATGTTTCAACACACATTTGGTAAGGATTTTGGAAAGCAGTGATGTTAAGATAATTGAAGAGAAAACCAAAAATCCTTCAAGGACATCATATGCTGTTGTGATAGAAAGTCAGGATGAAAGTGAACGTGGAGAAAATACAAATGTAGAAATAGAGGAAGTTGTTCAAAACACTCAGCAGTCACATCATGATGTTGACTCAGAAGAAGAATCTGAAGAAGAAACTATGGCTGAAGAGAATGATACTGAACCTCGCAGGAGAAATCGAGGAGCTGAGATTGATCCATCCAATATAATTGGGGACATGAGTGCACCCACTCAAACAAGAAGGATGAGGAATAACACACAATCTGCATTTCTATCAGTTATAGAGCCATCCTCATTCTAAGAAGCTGCAAATGATGAATCTTGGGTGAAATCCATGAATGATGAATTAGATCAGATTGACAGGAATCAAACATGGGATCTTGTCCAGAGACCCGAAGGTCACAATGTGATTGGTACCAAATGGATGTTCAAAAATACGTTTGATGAGCATGGAAGTGTCATCAGAAACAAGGCACGACTGGTATGTAAAGGATACTCCCAGGTTGAAGGAATTGATGTTGAAGAAACCTTTGCTCCAGTGGCTAGACTGGAGTCAATCAGGCTTTTCCTTTCCATGGCACTCCAAATAGGATATAAAGTATATAAAATGGATGTCAAGACAAAATTATTTAATGGTGTACTCAAAGAAGAAGTCTACATTGAAAAACTAGTGGGCTTTGTTTTGGGTACTGATGAAACAAAGGTCTGCAAACTGAAGAAAGCTCTATATGGTTTGAAGCAGGCACGACGGGCGTGGTACTCATGGCTGGATTCATATCTCAAGAAGTTGGAATTCAAAAGAGGAGGAGTTGATCACAATATCTAAGTGAAGAATTATCCAAAAGATCAATTCATGGATCTAGTCTACGTTGATGATATCATATTTGTTGGTAGTAGGCAGAAATCAGTGGACGAATTTTCCAACCACATGAAATCAGAATTTGAAATGTCTATGATTGGGGAGCTCACATATTTCTTGGGGATGCAGGTGATTCAAAAGAAGGAATACACTTTCATTTCTCAAGAAAAATATGCAAGAGAGCTGCTGAAGAAGTTTAATATGCAAGACTCCAAACCAATGTCAACTCCGATTTCAGTTGGAACTAAACTTGGAAAGCATGAGGATGGGGACTCTGTTGATCCCACCATGTACAGGAGGATCATTGGAAGCATACTGTACCTAACAGCGACACATCCAGATATTGTCTTTTCCATATGCCTTGCGGCCCGCTTTCAGAGTAATCCAAAGGAGGAACATATGGAGGCAGTAAAAAGAATCATGAGGTACATTCAAGGTACACATAACTTTGGGTTATTTTTTGCTACAGGCAGGGACAATGAATTATCAGTGTTTTCTGATGCTGACTGGGCCGGTGATTTATTAGAAAGAAAGTCCACTACTGATGGAGCTTTTTATATTGGGCAGAAATGTGTTGGCTGGTTGAGCAAGAAAAAAGAAAGTACTTCTCTTAGTACTGCTGAAGTTGAGTATATCTCTGCCACAAAGGCATGCACTCAGCTGCTATGGATGAAGCAACAATTAATAGATATTGGTGATGAGGTAAAGCAACCAATGGTGATTTACTGTGATAAAAAGAGCGCAATTGATCTTACAAAGAATCCTGTTCAGCATCCACGTATGAAACATATTGAAATCAGGTATCACTTTATCAAAGAAAAAGTTTAACAAGGGGTTATTAGAATGGATCATGTGGGAACTGATGAGCAAGTGGCTGATATCCTGACCAAACCACTATTCGCGGCTATGTTTGAGAAGCATCGGTTGAACCTCGGTGTTCAGCCAACTCCCAGTGCATAAGGAGGTTACGGAATACCCATATCCCCATTTGTGATAACTGTTTTTATCTATTTATGGCTATGATGCAGGTTTATGGGGGAGATACTATCCAGGGGGAGTATGGTTTGAGCTGAACGTTGAACAAATTACCGGTCTTTGGATTTATTGTCAATGGGTGAGAAAGGAATACATTCAAGAAAGTAATGCTTCTGTGATGAGAAGAATGAGAAGGAAAACATTGGAACCCAATTCAAGCTTCCTCTCTTTTTTTCTACACTGAGCATTTCTCACGTAGACTTAGAGTGCTGGATGAGTTGATTCTTGTGTTTTTGGTTTTCACATGGATGGAGCTCTATTGAATTTATTTTCTGATTGCCAACAAACCCAAAGTGGGAGATTGTTGGAACCATGGTCTTCTATTCATGATTTGGAGTGTGGTTTTTGTTTGTTGTCAATCAGCAGTGGAAGTTCAGAACGTGTACCCGAAAAGAGATCATACAGTTCAAGCAGACAACAGTATTGAAGGTGGCGCTATTTCCCAGTGTTTTCCAAATTTTTGGGCCTGAAAATCGACAAATGGAGAAAAGTGTTTTTGGCAAAGAGACTTGCGTGACGTGTACTAGATGAAGAGGAAACTTACGCGCCATATGTTTTTTAAGATCAGAACATGGTAAAATGAAAAAGGGATAAGGGCTGCGCAAGTTTTGGGCTGGTCGCGCAAGTGACCTGGGTGCCGTGAAGAGACTTCGGCGCCGATGCCTAGGAGGACTGGAAACTTGCGCGCCTATTGTTTTTCAATATCATAACTTCAAAATATGGTAAATGAAAGAAGGTCGCACAAGTATTTGTGTAGGTCGCGCAAGTGAGTAGCGTGACAGAGGCTAGGGAGGATGAGCTGCGCGCCAGAACCTGCGTGCCGAGGGAAGACTTGCATGCCACCGCGTAGGGGGTCCAGTTTGCCTATAAATATAGGACCCCCTCCAAATTTTTAACAAAGTTCAAGAATTATATATTTTTCGAGCTCTCGTTGCGCAAGTGGTTGAGTCGCGCAAGTTGTTGTTGGGTCGCGCAAGTAGAGGGTACGCACCAATTGTTGGTTGCGCGACCAAGGCGGTTGGGGAGTTAAAGGCGCAACGTCGTGCAAGTTTGGTGTTGAAGGAGGCAGTGTCGCGCAAGTTGTTTGGTGTCAGCTGCACGCAGAATTTGTACCGCGCAAGTGACTTGTGTGCTGGGATTGAAACTTGAGCGCCGAGCTTGGATAAGCACGCCGGGGTTGTTAAAGTTCATTTGTCCTTTTGAAGCTGCAAGAAATCTAGAAGATCACCCGGTACCCTCAGCACAATGTGAGATTCGTCTTCTAGTGAGAGTTGGACTTCAACAGAGCATCTACATACGACAAAGGATGCATTCTTATTCAATGATGAAGAGACCTTCACGTCTATAAACTGAGTGGGAATTCACCTAAGGGCAGTGAGCCAGGGGAGTCAACGGGAGTGACCCGAGGGAAGCAGTGAGCTATCCCTAAACCTTTATAAAGGCAGTGAGCCTGGGACAGAGTGACTATGCCCAAAAAATTGTAATCCAGAGCTAATGAAGATTAGTGGAATTAGGTACGACTGAAAACTTGTCGGCATATGCTCCTTGGACGTAGCCCTTAGTGGTGAACCAAGTAAAAAGTGTCGTGTCTTCTCTGTGCATGTGAATGTTTTCTTTCTTATCATATTAATATTACAGGTTCAACAAGTTACTACCAACGTGGGAATAAGATCCATCACATTAAAAGAAAACGTTGTCACCCTGATTCACCCCTCCCCTCTCAGGGTGTCACGAGGTCCTTCAACATGTTCTATAGCAATATTATAGTGATAACTATTAGTAAAATTAAACTAATTCAAATGGAAAGTGATCCTCCTAGATCTAGATGAATTCCAAAAAAACGTTTATTATCATATCCTCCAACACATAGATAGTTCACATGGTCTACCTATTTGTCTAGTTGTAAAACATTATAATTATCCTAAAATGGGTTCTGAATTCCTCTTGTAGGCCTCTCATTACCATTAAATTATTATAGAATCATGGAAGGAGATAATAATCGAGGGAAACCCATGGCACATGAGCCTTATCCTAGTTGGAAAGGTCTCCGTTTGTGCATCCAAGAGACCAGGGATCAAATCCAGGCGGAGGCAGAATTTCCGGTACTGTAGCAGGCACTGTAGTAGTACAGTAGAAGGTACTGTAGTAGGTACTGTGTAGTACTATAGCAGTTAATGTAGCAGGAACTGTAGAAGGCACTGTTTGGCACTATAGAAGCTGGGAATATGCCCTTGTTTGGGCTTTCGGGCCTCCGATTTGGTCCCCCAGTCCTTTATAGGCCTTCAGGAACCCAGGTCTTCGGGTCAGTTGGGCCTTTGGGCCACTTCAAGGACTTCAGGACACCTTTGTGTAGAAACAAACCAGACAAAAACCTACAAGGAACAAGCTCTACAAGGAGGATGAGAAAGGAGCTTTCACTACAACAGAAGATAAACTGATTGCAAGAATGAGAGGGTATGGAACCTACCATCAGGACAAGCCTGTGCATGCATGGGAATGCCTAGCCGAACAGTCATGCGATGACGGAGAGCTGATTTTACGATGAAGATGATGGGGAGGAGCAGTTCCAATTAGTTATTCTGGGTTTTATGTAATGTTTGTGCCTACTAGAAATGAATTCCTATAAGGCCTACATGCATGTAATCTTTCGCCTACGGGCATTGTAGGGTTCCAACTCTTCCCTTGAAAGGTGGATTATCAAAATCAATAAAAAATGAAGGCCTATGGGCCATTGGAGGAGGAGGAGGGAAACCCATGAATCCAAACAATCTCACATATGTAAAACATCTTAAATATCTCAACCAAAATTTCCCCCCTTATGGAAATAAATTTTTTGAAAATTTTCAAGTCTGTAAAAAATCACCTAAATTGAGTCATGGAATCTAATAATCCATTGATGAACCATCATGATGTCCCTAGACATGACATTATATTTCCACTCTAGGATATCAAGATATGGTATCAACCCTGTTAAAAACTAGTGCTCTGTCTTTACCTGATCACATGTGAGATACTAAGAGAATAATTTGGAAACAATCCACCTTAGTCCATATAAAAACTACCACTAATGTTATTTTTAAATGTTTATCACATCGTGATGTATATCCATGGTGGAATTGTGAAAATACCTAACCCCCTACACTCACAAAATCACAAAATCAACTATTTTTACCTAGAAAAGTATTATGCACTCCCCAACCTCAAAAAATCCATCTGGTGATTCTCTTAAGTATATATGGTCACATATAACCTCAAAGATGATGTCTCCCAATTGACCTACTCTAACACGCTGAAGAATCACATGATTCAACAACATCTACTGAAGAAAAATGGTACCCCTATCCTCATACTGTGTCAGTTTTAATGAACCCAATTACTTAGACACCTCCACCACCAAGCTAGAATGATACTTCATGATAAGGGAATATTCCCCCACATTTCCATTTCTATGAGTATATACAACATAAAAGTCATTTTACTATATGAACTATGAAAAATTACCATGTATTAGGTTAGTATAACACCACTTGATGATATACCCGAGAATCTAATGGTTTGAGTATACAAAAAAGTATTATCCCATAAGATAGTGCGTCAACATATTCAGATCGAAGTCTACCACTGAAAACTCTTTTGTTGTGAGTTTTAAATTTTTTTTTGCCGGGGTCTCAACTGCATCCACCCATAAGTGTTCATTTCATTCCTCTACATGAACATGTATATTATCCCATCCACTGAGGAATCATAAAACACTAATTACTCCATACCCTCCTCTCATAGTCTCAATATAGAGCACATGTCATCCTTATCCTCAACTCCTTGAAGGGTATCTAAAATTTCATAGTCTAGTTAAATGAATTATATTCCTATGATATGGAAGTTATAGGGGAATAATACCTATATGAGTATACTAAATACTTCTATAGTACCCCACTAATCTATGAAAACACCACACCTACGACACACTATTGGGTAGATCCCACGAAATCACTACATCAATATTCATCGGGTCCGTAGCTAAACCGTGATCAATAATGACATGCCCGAGAAAGTGAACCTCATAAATCAAAAATTGAAACATTGAGAGCTTACCATAATGTTTGTTCTCCCAGAGTTACTCTTGGTATAGTCTAAAATTCTATGAATTCTCCTTCTCTGACATAGAGTAAATGAGTTTGTCATCAATTATGAAACCAAAAAATTATTCCATGTATGAAGGAAATATCCTTTTCATCAGATCCATGAACACTGAATTAGAATTTTTCTCGTTAAACACAATTACTAGGTACTAATTATGTACATATAAACATTTGAATGAAATCTTAAAAATATCATCCTCACGAACCCTCAACATGTGCAAGATGGACCGAAGATTGATCTTCAAGAACCATATCACGGATCACAACTGATCAAAGTGGACTTCAATTCTCATAAAGGGGTTCATTTTATTTATCTTTACCAAGTTTAGTCAATTATAATCATACAAAATTATCAAGATTCCTTCTATATTTTTCAAAAACAAAATCATGGATGCCCAGGGTAAACACTGGGTTTGATAAATCTATTCTCTAGAAGGCCCTCCAACTACACCCTCAGCTCACATAGATCAATAGGATCTATATGATATTCTATAGAAGATATTAGCGTGTTCCTAGGGTGTAAGTAAACACAGAAGTCCATATACAATAATAATGGTAGTCCTGAGACAACCTTAGGTAAGACATCCAAAAAATCCTGCATTACCAAAGGAATCTAGATACCTGAAGAGCCTGGTACACTATGGGATATTCTCAAAAACTTATGGGAAATCTTCTAACACTTCCATATCACAAGACCCACATGCTCATCCCTGAGATCTCCCCTTCCCGTGATGGGGAATCTCATCCCATTTTATATAATGCATATAAAAAACCTAAGATTATATTTAATATAAGATTGAACTATAGAAAACTATCCTACACCAATGATGGCATCATAAGGTTTCATCATGTTTAATAGGAGGTCCCACATGAAACTATCTTTAACAAACTCTAGCTCACACTATTGACAAATAAGAAATATCTAAGCAGCATTCCCAAGAGGATCCTCTATCCAATGAATCAAGAAAAAAACTACATTGGAAGCTCCAGATCTCAAAAAAGTTATATAAATATGAAGAAATTAATTATACTCATTTCAATAAATATTTGATAATGGGTATAATAAACACAAACCATACCCTAGATCATCTCATGTGTACCCTGGGTTAGACATCCAAATCTTGAGTAATCCACTAGGTGTTAGTGGTGGGAGTAGCTTAATGTTTTATCACCCAATAATAGGTCCTCCCTATGAAGCTACAACCATCCTCTTCCAGAGCCACCCTAACTACATGTGGGTGATCCTTGATCTTCAAAATTCCTATGTTGTGGAAATCCTTCCTCTACCTATCTACCACCTCTTTTTGAGAAACCAAGAAATCGTGACCTATGTGACCTTTTCCATATCTATCATTTAATTTACCCTCTTCATTATAATCATAAAATCAAGAAAAACCCTTATCCCCTGGTCCATGTGACACAGTCCGACCATGGGAAGGATACCTATGCCAAGACCCTATTGACTGGATCCCGTTTGATGCTATAGAAATCAACACCACATTACATCCATTACATACTATAGATACATGGTTTCCATATGTTAGTATATTTTCCATTTTCAAATAATTTTATAGCTCTCCATCATTGGTGGGAATCCACAAGGAGATCATACTAGCACAAATGTCTCTATAGAAACCCCACTCAAACATCAGTGCCTAGAAGTAACCATTTTTCACCATGTTGAGGGAGTACCAAAAATGGTCCGTGAAACTCATGCAATACTATGTTGCTATCATACCACCATGTTATAGCTCAATTTTCTATTTGATCCACTCTAAGTGAAAGAAAAATGGGTAATAATCCACACAAAATAGCTAGAAAATATCTAGCCATGATAGAATTATCTCATCATGGTTTCGTAGGACTAGAATAATCTACTTAATTGATTCTCTGTGGATAAAACTGGATACCAACACCACCATTTGATCAGTCTAGGTTTTTATAAGACTAAAGACTCAGAACAATGTCTAAATCTATTTCTCCACTTGTTGGGGATATGGTTATATATGGCACCTCATCAGTATATTTTGCTAGAACACATGTAGTATATTATTCATAAGCGCATCATCTTCATGAGATATTTGTACAATATATTAGCAACATGAGGGTAGTCTACTCCATACCCATCGAGTGAAAACACACCATGGTATTTCCCTATAACTATGGCCTCAACACTCATCGAATCTTCATCGTGATCATAAATCAGTAACCTGTCTGACTATCTTCATGGAGGAATCCTAAAAGTGGTCAAAATTTACCCTGGTTAAATGAGCATATATATATGGGGAGCTGACTCATGAAGTATTGTTAAAGGACTCACTCCTATATAATGTACATAACACTATTCCCTATTACAAATGTCTTAGTATACAAAGTCAACAAGCTGGTAGTTAGAGTTCTGGTGAATGGATACATCATATGTCTCACCAACACTATATTACCTTGTATGAAAGATGTACTTGAGACACATTGAAACCACTAACCTATGTCCAAAACAATTACTCATAACATGAAAACTCCATACACTATTCTAAGGAATAATGAACTATTATACCACAATATAATTACCCAACCCACCAAGGCCCACATATCATATGGAAAATTGTGTCATCACAACCCCAATTTGCGCTCCTATAGGCTAGGGGTTGGAGGAAAGCACCAATAAGGCATACATAAAAGGGGAGTTATTTCCTAATATATATTTATACATGCAAAAAAAATTATCATTGAATAGATCAATGAAATATTATAAATACTGTAATATCTATAAGAAAATAATGCATGCAACAAATTCTAGAAAATACATTAGAGTACAAAAATTTAAGTTAAATTTTAAATAGAAAAAATGAAAGTCCAATCAGAAATGATGTTCCAACTAGAAAATAACTATAATAAAGGAATTTTGAGAGATTAAAACTCTTGATCTCCATGTATGATAACCATACATGACCCATTCACATGATTATCACTCTACTCCACCAATGTAAATGTTGAATTGTCCATTGTCTACATTTGATATGATACATGACGGAAAAGATCAAGCAGGGGTGAGTATATAAATACCTAGTATGATGTATTGAAAACCATAAATAGATAAATAAAAATATTTAGAAACATTAAATAGAACCTATAACAAGTGGGAAACAAAACCCATCATAGATATATACTCACAAAGATACTCATACAATAGATAAAGAGGATACCCATCTCCACATACCTACCCAAGATGAGGAGTATGTCGTAGCTATCCATCAATGATTCCCAAAATTTCATGTCTTAGTCTAGGAAATCCATGTTGAGGGCCTACACCTTTCCACTGATCTATAGGCTTAGGGGGTATAATTTTTAATAGATGACCCATGCCTTAGTAAGAAATGGGGTTGTCACTCAAATGGTAGAGGAACCAATTCATGGGGTGATATGGATTAACCAATTTTTGAATAAAGGACTTTCACCCTAAAATGATAGGGGGATCCACTTAGTAAATAGACAAGTAGAGTACCTGTACCCTAGTGTGACAAGGGGTGCCACTCAATAAATGGAGGACCTCTAGTATAGTACGTTAGAGGATTCTAATTAATAGGTAAAGGACCCAAAACCCAGTCTTTCATAGTGGTACCACTCAGTAATCTAAGGAACCACACCCTAGTACATTAGGTGGTACCACTTAATTAATATAAGGGAATATAGGGTAACCACACTATAGTGTGATGGGGGGGGGGGTCCCACACTAGTATCTCTTAGATGATATTGTACTGATCACTTCCATTATTGAGCATTGACTGATGAACCTTCACAGTCATAAAATCACACATCATATCTCATATGCAATAATTAAGTACATCATAACATTATACATGAAAAAACCCTTAGGATAGGCAACTCACATGCTTAAAATTGAGTCCCAAATAAGGGGATATTGGAGGATGGGTATTCTAGTGAAATATAAGACATGTATGGGGGTCCACATGATGTGTAATCTCACCTCACTACATATCCATGTTCTTTCATAGTCATGTCTTTGAAATACATGTCATACCAAACAACGTGTCTACATAGAAGATGGAGTTTATTTCAGTTGGGGTTCCTAGGGGTGTACACCTGGAAAATGACTCTATTATCCAAGTACAGCTACACTCTGTGTCTTTGGGGAAACATGACGTATATGAATATATGGGGTCCTAGGGTGTTTTTAACTAACACAAAACATGTATACCAGGGTAGGTTCACATGAAGTGTGGTCACAGTAATACAAAATGTGATCTGTAACTATGATAAAGACCCTAATTGTCATGGAAATTAAAGAGCACAAAATTTGTTCTTTTCACTGTACGACATGTACCCATAGTTTTTCATAGAATACCTAAATCATTAATGAGGTTTATTGATATACCTTAACCACATGAAAATCATCCATTGGAACACATGAAATTTATGGGAAAACCTTATTCCATCAATTCTTGAACTGTAGTGGATGGAAATCAGATTCCACTCTTCCACTAATGAGTCGAAACAAATTCTGTAGCACATGCCATAATTATTTCTACCTTAGATCCCAAATCCACAAAAAAAACCAAAAATCACCCTAATCTATCTCAAAATCACCATCCTAATAATATTTCATCAATCCACCAGGAATTCAAGGGTTCAATCCCACTAAAACCCGACTGGAAAGGTCAAACTACAACCCTATTGGTCAAAGAAAAAGAACATGAATAATTGCATGGGGAAATGAACATAAAAAATCTTAAAACCTTCATTTTTCAAGAGTTCGCAACCAATTATCACATAATTTGTGCAATAAAGGTTGTTAAAAAGGAACAATAAATAATTTTTTTTAAAACTCAATTTATCTAGATGTGCCATTATAAAGGGTGTGAAATCATAGATCAAGTAGTAGATAATTAGTCCATTATAAATATTTTAATCATAAGAGAGAAAAATAAAAATGACGATTCGTACCCCTTTTTAGGTATATTCATTTGGGAGGAATATTATTGGTGGTGATTCAGAAGACCTGCTTGTTCACTACCTCATGACCATCCTCGATATGATCATTCATCATTCTTCAATTTGATCAACCAATGAAGAACACATGTTTTCCTCCACTAAAATCATATAATGGTTATGCACCTAAACTTGTTAATTTTTAATGATGAAATATTTTTATAGGATTTATAAGTTATATCATTTAAAACTAAACAACTAAATTATTTTTTATTTCTATTAAATAGACCCACTGATGGCAGATTTCCTTAGAATATTCAACAATGACCAACCATAGATCACACCGAGGGTAAACACTACATTCCATAATTAACTATGTTTTCATATTTTCTATTCAAGTCTTGAATAACATGAAAAAAATAAATACTTAATAAATGTGAAAACAAGAATTAAAAATTATTAATATTTTTAATATATTAATTTTGAGGTCCTAAGACACCCAAACACCATAAAAAATTTGAGGAAAAATCCTGATATATACATGGAAATATTCAAAGGAAAAAATCCAATAAAAATAGATTCATTGCATTATGGTAATAATGTGTGGTCATCATCCAGCATGAGGCAAGATCATGTAATTTTATCATCATATGTTGAGTATGAGAAGAGGGTTTTCAGTTTCGAATTATATTATATAGTAAATTCATAGAGAATAAGAGAATAAAAATTAATAGTAGTAGATATAGTAGGAGGAGATTCATTAATGGAAGGAGTAGTATCATGAGAAGATGATGGAGTAAATGTAATGAATTTTACATGGTGTGGGGATTGAGATACCCCCATAAGGTCCATGCACCAATAATACTCCTCAAGTGTGATCAATGATATTTTAATTGTAAAAATATTATGATATTTTGTAGATGGAAATATTATATGTAATATAGTTATTAATTTATATATGAAAAGTTTTATATATTTTGGTTTTTTAATTTTTTATTTCTTTTTTATTTCTTTATTACTGATTTAATTTTTAGAAATTATTTTATTTATTTCAAAAAAGGTTAAATGTGAGAAAAACAAATATCCTTTGTTAATATATTTTTTTACTAAAAAAATTATATCACTGATAAATTTTTATTTTTATTTTTTAGGGGTATGATATTAACTAGAAATGATAATTGTGACATGAAGAAATATTGATCACAAAAGGTTAGTGTGATACCTTTTTCTACCTTGGATAATCTATGATGGATTCTAGACGCAATGATTAATTTCAATGGGAATATATCAAAATTGATCCATCAAAAACACTTCATAAAATCTATTGAGTGGGATTGGACGAGATTTATTGGGGTTATATGATCTTAAATTATGTGTAATAACTTGTGGATAAGGTAGGTGGTCCTTTGAACGAAAACCTATGTATATACCCATTATTTTTTTATATGAAATATTATATCAAATCAATTTTATGAAATTGGAAATTCATTTAAAAATGTAATGATTACTTGTGATTACAAAGTATAAACTCTAAGTTAATCACTAATATAGAAATTGGAAACTAGTTATAGCCTCAACCACTGATGGTCCAAAGATCTACCATATATGTTTGATATGATAAACATTTAACACATAGTTTTATAAATAAAATAAGTTTATATAATTGGATAAAGTTTGATTTACCATAAAAAACACGGTTTAAAGGAGATGTTGGAAAAAGAATAATTTTCTTGAGAATGATATGATGGAACCAAAATATATATTTTAGATATTGGGAATATCGATTAGAGCATTGTGTGATTGTTCCTCCCCCTTTGGATGTGTGTACCTATGATGGTATGATAATAGAATTTTATAATAAATATGTTTTTCTGTCAGTTAAATAACAATTCATGATGAAGGATATGACATGTGTGATACGAAAATCCCTAGTTATAGGATAACTACACCGTAACTAGAGACTTATTAGGAAATGAAGTGATCATGGTTTTTTTGAGTGATGTAATTCCATTTTATTGATGTGACTTGACCTATAGTTGGAAGTGATATAATGAATCCCAAGTAGGGTGTCTGAAAAATAATGTGACTTAGGGGACGCCGATGGGTGTTACAATATTTTTTTGATCCCATAAAAGGGAACGTTCATTGACGATGTCTTGGTTATAGTATAGTATAGTAATAGTGGTAGTGAAGGTTTGTGTGATTGAGAGTCCAACCATGACTATACATGAGGTTTTCTGATGGATGGATATCCCATGTTATCTTTATGAGATGTTACAAGTTGGATGAAATATCTATCTATTTAATATATATATATATATATATATATATATATATATATATTAGATATATGGGAGGTACCTACATCCCTATAAATAAAAAATGAATTTAATAAATTAATATATCAAATAAGATGGATGAGAGTGACATATTAACCCCTGGTATGATAACGAAATGATCTTTATGTTAGGGATGAAAATCCCCATGATGAATTATAGTTATTAGAAAACATTGGGGGGACACTCACACCTTCCCCAGTGTGATTCCATGTGATTTATAATTATTTTTGAGATGATATCGATGGGATTCTTGGTTCCTAATAAGATTTTATATACTTTAGATATATATGTGATATTCCAAGTGGGATATTAAAACACCTTAGTGATCAAATATACTAATGATGGTATTATAAGAGGGAGTTTACCTTACCCTAAGCATGGTTATTCCACATTCATATACACATTTGACAGTAGATAATGTATTTGTGGTTAATCTTGGTTTGGACTATAGGATTCAGGTATCAATGATGACGGTTGTACTATGATTCCACATTATATTTATTTTATAATCCTTTCACATTTCCATAAACTGTATTTAATGGATTTTTTAGAGAAAACATTGGTGGTGACATAAAAAATTGTACTTACACCCTACTCAGGTGGCCATGCAATGTTAGTACCTAAGAATACCTTAGTGTTCCTATGTTCAGGTAGGGGAGAGGCCTAGGATTGGATCATCTAACTAGATAGAATAAATGGAGTTATGAGATGTGAGATATATCTATTATGGATGGTTTTAAAGAATCATTGTAATTATTTATATATATGTGACCTACGTAGTATGAAATACTTTATAATGAGGTATCATATGGTCTTATATCATTTTGTATAGCATGACTGTGTTTATTATTTTATATACATTGATTATATTTATTTTATGTTGTTTTGGTTATTTACAACATTGTTTACTCAAATATGAGGGTATAGTGTCCCTATAGTATCACTGTAGACCCATGACCCTAGTTAGAAACCTATAATGTATAATGAAGTATTCCCAATGTCATATAACACCAACAATATTGAAAATAGTGGGTGGTCTCAAGCCATGTTAATTATAATGTGGTATCATGGAAAATATTACTTGTCTTAATGATGTGGGACTTGATTCATGTATTTTCCACATAATTCTCATTTTATATTTTTTTAAATGATTGATTTAATATTTAAATGATTAATTATAGATTTTAGTTAAGTTAAACATTTTTTCATAAATTAATATAAATTATAGTGTTTATGTATATTTTATATTGATTATTTTATTTTTTTCTTTATCATTGAGTTCAATGAAATAAAGATTTAATTCCATTTTATTCATTTAATATATTTAATAATTTTTATTTTAAATGATATTAATATATTTTTTCTAGGTGTAGTTGATCAAGGAATATTATTTTATATAG
Organism: Viscum album; assembly: GCA_963277665.1. Classification (NCBI taxonomy): domain Eukaryota; kingdom Viridiplantae; phylum Streptophyta; class Magnoliopsida; order Santalales; family Viscaceae; genus Viscum; species Viscum album. Next base: position 1,043,985,663 of record OY728140.1, on the reverse strand, counting down.
AGGCATCTATGGATATTGATTGATGTAAATCTAAAAAAGGCTCTATGTGGCTATTCCTAGATCAAATATTTAATGTATGTTGATCCCCATGTTTATATGGAATGGAATGTTTTGAAACCTAAAGTTTGTAATATGATCCTCATATTTGTATGGAGAAACCCATGTTGGGGTACCCCACATTAAGTTCAAGAAACTTAATTTTGAAGGATACAACCCATGTTGGTGAAACCCAAGTTAGGGAAGTTGATCCCTATATTTGGAATATGAACCCCACATTGGTGAATATGATCCCAATATCTTTAAGATGAACCTCACACTATATAAGATTGAAAATGAAATTATAGTGTACAAAAATCCACATGAGTGATAAACAAGGGCCCATGAATGATATATTTAATCCTTTGTTTTATCTCAAACTTGATGTAAGAATATTACATGAACTCAAAGATGATGATATTTAAGGATTATAAATAGTTCAAATTTAATGTTGATGGTCCACTGGGATCCAGTAGGGCTTGGGATCGAGAAATAGGAAGGGCTAGATGGAATAGAGGTGGTCAACTTAGGGTTTCCTAGAAATAATTCTAGAATTCAACCTAGATGCTAATAATGATTGAAACAAGATGGGATTATAACCAAATTAATTTTATGTTATGAGTGAGTCAATTGAAAGTACATCTAATGCATTATTTTATAGTGGAAAAGTTTCAGCACTTGTCCATGAAAGAAATAGAGTTAAAGGACCAACCAGAGAATGCCACTTTAGAAATCGAATGATGAATAATTGATTACTAGATATTTATATTGTTGAAATTTATTATATGATAATATGAAAGATAAAATATTTATAGAGGGGTCACATCAGATAACCATATAAGAAGACATCAGGATAGATAATGGATAAAAGAACTAGAAGATCTTAGATAGGGTATTGAAGAGTATATATTTCCAAATAATTTGGGGAAGATAAATATTGGAGTTATCTTATACACTTTCATGATTTCCAACATTATTTTTAGTTTTCATAAATTATAGATTCAAATGGTTACGTATTTCTATGTTATCATATCGCAATTTTATAATTGTAATTCTATTATGTTTTTTATCTTTGAAATGTTATTTTTGATAAAATATTGATTAATTTTTCCATTCAACTTTATTTTTTTTCTATTAAATGAATGGAATAACACTGATTATAGTGTGATATCTCTTAATTAAGGTTTTATTTTTGTTCCATGTAGAATTTTGGATTTTATCCTCTTTGTTAAAATTTTTCAATACTCAATTTAGAACTGTGAGTACAGAGGGAGTTAACTATATTATCATACATAACAGTCAATGAGTGCCTTGTTAAACACTTATTTAAAATATATAAACCAAAATGAACTTTTTTTTAAATGAATTTAATAAAATAAATGAAATTTATAATTTTGGAATTCAATCTATGCATTTGGAGAGTTATAATAGGGATTTAATTTTCATATGATGAAGTGATATTGATCCATGAGAATTTTAATTTCTGGTCACTTCTTCTACATTTTATTAAATTCACCTCTCATACTATTAATTTATTTTATCCAATTCACTACTTATTATTTACTAATTTATTCAAAAAAATAAGTTTAGAAAATAAGTTTTGTTTTATTTTAGTTATTAATTCCACCATATAAATATAAAAGTAATTTTAAAAAAAAACTCTTTATAGTAAGAACTCCATAGAGGAAATATTATTGGAGAAATATTTGGAATATCTATTATCTATTATCTATTATATGTAATAAACTTGGCTCCTCTTAACTAACATGTCACCTTCCCATGCTTCCACATCACCCTTATTTTTCTATTACTCTCTCCAAACCCTAAATAATAACATGCTATCGATCCCCGGTCAGAAATTTCCTCCATCTCACGCTCCCCTACCCGAAACCCCTCCAAAAATCCCCTCTATAATCTCTATGGTTCCCTTAACCCTACCTAAATCCACTAGGGTTCATTCTATACTCCCTGATACCCCTCTCCCTCCCCCTTCCCGATTATCCCCTCCACCGCGCACCTCTCCTTCTCATAATTTTCATCACCTACTATTATAATCAACTTAGGTTTCTTTTTAAAGAATAGGTGACAATGTCTCTCAATCCGAGGGCGAGGAGATCTGCATTAGAAAATAGCTTGGATCAATGACCCATTTCTCAGATGCCTCTACCTCCAAACTACCCTTGACATTTTCATTGGATTTTTAATAATACCAGGTTCTAGTTTTTTACGTCATCATCGAGACTCAAATTGAAGGTCTCCAGATTCCATCTATGGTGCTTGAGATTCAATTAATTGAGCATCTGAATGAATCTTGGTTGAAACATAGTACATAAATAGTGTTTCATGATTTATGGTCATCCTCTTCAAATGAATCTAGATTCATGTTCTCTTAGAAGATCCCACTAGCCTCAACCTCACTTTATTGTGGTTTTATGTGTAATCACATACTTTTTTTTGATTCGTTTGTTCATGAGGTGATGAGTTCACATTGAGGAATATGTTTTTGAATGGGAATGTGATGGTTTAGTTACTATTGGTACCTGGAAATCCTCTACTAATTTGTATATAGGATCATTCAATCTGCTGGATTATTTTTTTGAGATTTTTGGATTTAACCATGCTTTTCATACATCACGATTTTCATGATTTGTTTGAGATTTTCATGATTTTAAAGTTTCTGCCTAATTTTATTATTTGTCCCACTTGTCCTTAGTTGTGAATTAATGGCTAGTACTCTTATCCTTTTAATGTATTATTTTTTAATATTGGTTTAAGGCAACATTGTGTTTCAATTTATTTATCCTCCTTGAGCCATTATAGTCTCGTGGTCTATTAGAATCACCCTCAAGTCTATGTTATGAATGGACTTTAATGGATTAATGTATCTTTTTGGATAAATTCTTATTAATTTTATAGAACTATAGGATGGAATCTTTTATTTATTAATTAGTGTGTTTAATCTGTACTATATTAACTGTGATATATGGCATTGGATATCTAAAATCATGATGAGTTTGATTTTAAGTTTATAGGGAACTCTAGCGTGGATCCTTTTCTGGTTTAGAAAAATTTGTACCTTAATGAATAAGGGAATTAATAGAAATAACATATTTTATATATTCATTAGTTTTTCACTTCTATCAGTTTTTCCAATTTAAGGATTATTTCCTTCCGTAATTCTATCATCTTAGTTCATTGGTTCTCCTTAGTTTTTTTATTTAATGTGACATGAATCATTACTTTATTTGTGTAATCATGTTTCAAATTTGTAATTCCTGTCGATAAAAGGGTTCTCATCAGTGAACATGTTTATGAATTAAAAAGTGATGGTTCAGTTATAGTTGGTACCTAGAAACCCTGGACTTATTTTTAAGTATGCTCATCCAATCTCCCTAATTATTTGTTTTAGAATTTCTGGATTTATTCATGCTTTTCATGTAGTGAATCTTCAGGATTTAGTAATAGCAGTATACATAACTTGGTACAATTGTTCAAAAAAATTTAAATTTCATTTATAAGAAAATTAATACCATGTCATTACAAATTTACATTTATCCTTATTTCATAGGAATATCAAAACAATGGATATTTATGACTATGTAGTATCACTAACATTGGGTTTGTTAAATCAACCATTCATATTTTACAAATTCGGGTATATATATGTACTCTTGATTGAATTTTAATTTTATTTAAAATTTACAAGAGAAAAATATTTATTTTTTGTTCTTATTTCCATTTTATCTATGTTTACAACATACATATCCTTTATTCTTTTCAATTGTATATTAATAAAATTTTCATTTCAAATTATTTGAATTTAATTATCAATAATATATTCTATTCAATCATCTAACTCCATGTAGAAAAACATGTTTCATGATTTTGGAGTTGAGGATGCAGTTTAACATGATTTTTTAAGGTTTGGAGACACTAAAGTTTAAACAATCCATGACAATGGACTGCAACCATCTATAAAGGAAAACTTTAAAAAGAATGTAGAAAAATGATTGACATTTTTTGGTTCTATAAAAAGGTAATATAGAATTAGGATTGATTAATTTACCATAATATCATATTTAATTTTTTTGGTAACATAGGCTATTATAAAATCTATTTTTTAATAGTTTTATTTAAAAAAAAAATTATTTCAAAGTTTTATAGTTTTCTAAATATATTTTAGGTAAACTGCAGAATTTACAATATGCAGTTTACAGTATGTTATTTCCAATTTCTATAACATATTTCATCAGACTATTAAATTAAAATATTTTGAAATATGCATCGTACATAACATTTTGAAATTATATTCTGTTAAAAATTGAAATATACATCATATATTGGTAATACATATTTCAATTGAATATACGTGGGTATTCTAATTATTCTCCTGGAAAATATTAGGTGGATATATGATTCACAAAGAGTGGGATTCGTGATTCCAATTATTGTATGTGATTGGTTGTGATGTTGTAAGAACGTGTTTTAAGAAAACCTAATGTCTTAGATACTGATCCATCCCCAATGAATCCTCTAGATGGTTCAACATACCCTCTCAATGTGTTTTTGGGGGTTGATGTTTGGTGCACTTACATTTATATTGGCCTAAAATTTACATAACTGTTTGAATATTTCTTATAACTAAGTGCTTCCATATTGTTTATATGTAAGTGCTTCCAGATCACTCATACATAGCTATTTCCATATTTCTTATACAAAACTGTTTTCTAACTTATCATAAAAATGTGTTTTCACACATTTCTTATGACAAAATGTCTCTAAATTTCCTTGGATATCGTTTTCTAGATTGCTTATTAGGACAAGAATAGGTTGATATGGATAGTTTCATATTTTTATTTATTATGTTTTGATTAATCCATGTAAGATATGATGTTTTATTACTTAATATGTAGAATGTAATCATAAAAACCCTTGACTCTCAATATAAAAGGATATGAGGTTCTATTATGTTTCTAATTTAATATTGTCATTGTGCCTCATGTGTAGATTTCGCAATCTATCATTTTTTCTAGGGAAAAATTTATGTTTCAGTAATATTGGATCTTCTGGGCACTACAACGATACAACGCTCACAAGAAATACCATTCTTATTTTTTATAGGTTACCAAGGCAACTGCAACATCATTAATTATAGTTTGTGATGTGATTTATTTTATTACAGGTCAAGTATTTGAAAATTTGAAATTTTGAATTTTATGAATTATTTATTTGATTTTCCTAATATATGCCTATTGTTGATAGGTGTATTAATGATATATTTGACATCATTTTTTGAGAACTGCATTTTCATGTTGAAGCATTACATGATTTTCCATCTGTATAGAATTCATATTTTAGGAATTATCTTACATTTTATTCATCCATATATATAATGAAATTATAATGGCTTATTAGATACTGCTCCATCCCCAATGACTCTTTTAAATGGTTCAACATATCCTCTCAATGTTTTTTTTGGGGGTAGTAGTTTGGTGCATCTACATTCAGATTGGTCTGACATTTACATAACTATTTGGAGATTTCTTATATATAAGTTCTTCCAGAGTGTTTATATGTATGTTTTTCCAAATTACTCATTCCTAGCTATTTCCATATTACTTATACAAAATGGTGTCCCAACTTCTCATACAAATGTGTTTTTACACATTTCTTATACAAAATTGTTTCCCAACTTCTCATACAAATGTGTTTTTACACATTTCTTATGAAAAATTGTTTCCATATTTCTTTGGATAACTATTTACTGATTTCTGTGGATATCTTTTTCAAGATTTATTATTATGAATTCAATAGGTTGATATGGATAATTTCATATTTAGCTTTAGTATGTATTGAATGAATCCATGTAGTATATAAGGTTTGATTACTTAATATATAAAAGGTAATCATAAAAAAGATTAAGTATCAATATGGAAGGAGATGAGGTTATATTATGTTTCTAATTTTATGTTATCATTGTGCATCATATGTATTTTTTTAATTTATTATATTGTATAGGGAACAATTTATATTTCAGTAACGTTGTATATTATGGGAATTGTGGTGATGCCGCACTCATAAGAAATACCATCAGTCTTTGTGTATATAGGTAACTAATGCAATTGAAACATCATTAATTATAGTTTGCAGTGTGATTTATTTTATTAGAGGCCAAGTATTTCAAAATTGGCATTTTATGAACTTTTGATTTTCTGGTCATAATATATGCATGTTGTTGATAAGTGTATTAATGATATATTTGACATCATTTTTTGAGAACTTCATTTTCATGTGGAATAATTACATGTTTTCACATCTTTATAAAATTAATATTTTAGGAATTCTCCTACATTTTATTCATCCTTATATACAATGATTTTACAATGGCTTCGTAAGATGTGAAAGGCCTGATTTTAATAAATCTAATATTTGAATTTTAATGTTTCAATAATATAGTATTTTATAAAAGGCTTAAATTTAGTAGGAAATGTGGTAATATACATATATATATATATATAAAATTAACTTGTAAATAAATCCATCATAAAATTATGGGTCCAAAATTTATTTTCTATATCCATAGACTACAACATGGAATTTCTAAGGATATCATGTTTTCTCTATAGATGACATTATTTATTTTTTCAACTGGTTAATTGGTTTGATCACTTTCACGATGAAGGTTCACCTAAATGTGTTTCGTGTTTGGATTATTTTACATAAACAATTGATGTTAAAAGATAATCTTATTGACAAATAAATATTAATTTTATTGTTTCCTTGAAACTAAATTTTATAAAAGTGGTGCTCCTTGAACATTTTATTTCTAAATCTTTAGTTGTTTTATGATTTTAAAATTATAATTCATTTGGTAATATATTTATTCTTTCCACTACACCAATTGAAATTTCAGAGCGTTGACTTCTTGGCCCCTATAAATTACAAAGCTAGAAGAATTCTAATCTTATTGTTGTTTGTTCCTGTGATGTTTATTTATATGAATTCCTTTGATTTCATCATTTTTTGTTACATACTTTCATTAAAACTTTAACTATTATAAATATCGTAATTTTTATTATCCATTTGAATCATTTTTTTTAATCATATAATTGAATTCTCTGTCATGAATGTCCAATATAAAATATTATTTCTTAATGATTCTACTAAATGTTTCTTACAAAATGACATGCCAATATTTTTTCAACATTTATTCCATTAAATTTAATAAAATCTATACGAATCATACTCAGAGTGAAATGTGTTCAACAACACTACAAAATATATAGGATGTACACTGTATATTGCGGATGTTTTATAAAATTTAACTATACAGAACATCATTGTTTTCATATTTGGAATACACTCTTAGATTTATATTATTTAATAGTTGTTTAACATTTATTTACATTAATGGAAATAAATATTACTTCAGGGTTTCATTACTGTATTTAATGAAATAGGGATTACTATATCATCATTTTGGAGATATACAACTTTATCAAACAGACAAGCAATGAGGGGATGCGTGAGATGTGGAACTTTTTCTTATGTTTATTTCATTAGTTTCTTCTACCTGTATTACATATCAATTTTCAATAATGTATTTTAGAACATGACCATTATACCTGTAGTTGAACATTTGAAAATTTTCATTACAGTCATCATGCCTATTTTCAAATAGGTATAACTAAAAGTTTTCATTTTACCACATCCATGTATATGTGTATTTCAATTTACATTGAAGAAGATTTCAGTTATAGGCAGTCTTACTACCGTTATATGTGTTCAAATTCATTAAACATATCCTGCCTTTTTTCATATAGGTATAACTTACATTATTTAATTTCGCACATCCATGTACGTGTGTTTTTTGATTATATTGAAGCAGATTTTAGTTGTAGGTACTCTTACTTCCTATAAATGTGTTCATATTAATTATATTGATCCTACATCTTTTCATATAGGTATAGCTTACAATTATAATTTTCCCACATCCATGTATGTGTGTATTTCTATTTCTGTTGAATCATATTTCAATTATAGTAGGTCTTACGGCCTCTAAATGTGATCAATTTCATTATAGTGATCCTGCCTCTTTTTTATGCTAATATAGCTTACATATTTCATTTTCCCACATCCATTTATGGGTGTATTTCTATTTATGTTGAAGAAAATTTCAGTTTTAAGCAGTTTTAATACCACTAAATGTGTTCAAATTCATTACAGTGATCCTAACTCTTATCATGCAAATATATCTTACCTATTTCATTTTCCAACATCCATATATGTGGGTATATTTATTTATGTTGAAGTATATTTCAGTTGAAGGTTGTCTTACTGCCTCTAAAATTTTGATTATTTAAATGAAATTATTCATTTTCTGATTATTCTTTTAATTTTACATATTAGGATATAAAATAAACATGATAAACATATTTGGGAATTCTGGTTTTTCTAGTTTTTAATCATCTTAATGCAATTTTTTATCTTATTAAATTCATAACTATCCTGGTTTTCCTTTAATCATTTTTTATATTTGAAGGTGTTTATTCATTTTTTTTGTGTGTTTTCCTCCATTCATGAAATTTCATTGGACCAAAGTCCAATTTTTTTAGAATTCGATCATTTCAATCAATTATATTTTAGTTATCAGTATTTTTTACAAAATGTTGTCTCACATTTGTTTTGTTCCTTAACATTTTTATGTTATGTAGCCTGAATCAGCGACTTACTTTCACCACCATCATCATAAATAAGGACTTCCTTGCTACTATGGATGGTATGACATTCAAATCCCTACAACACTTTATTTCATAAACATCATTAATAAAAACTTTATGTATGATAGTTTATTTTTTACTGAAAACATGCTAAATGAATGTGATTGAAATGAATAGATCATGTTAATAAAATGCATTGAACCTTCTTTAATAGGAAGAAATATCATTTTATCTTCAACCCTGATAATGCATTAATCTAGGGATCAATTTTTGGTTGAAAGGGTTTCATAACAGGTTTTGATTGAATAAAATGTTTCTAATTGACTGGCCTTAAGAGTAACATCTTCAGACTGATTTTTTTCACTTGAAACTTCTTTCTTCAAATTGAGGGCCTGATTGAAGAAAAGATACTGGCATAGAATGACCCCTCTCCATCCCATAATTCCATGTATTCATGTATCTGGATTCCATTTTCCACAAACCAGCTCTAATATTAACTATTTATTGAATGCATGTTTCTTCATTAATTTCCTTTGTGTTATTACCAGCAATTCACTTAGGTGATTTCAAGGGTGTTGAAGCGCATGCCATTATGTTTTTTGAAACATAAGGTCTCTTTATGATCAAATGGTTATACACCAGAATGCCTAAGCCGCCCCCTCAAAATAGATGTACACGATATTGAACTTGTCTCCATCTCCACCAAAATGCCTGATTGGACACCTCTAAAGGTACCTACCTTTTCTGGGTTCTTGAGTTCCATGGAATATGTATCCAATTTTATGTTTCCAAATAACACTTTCAAGAAGTGGAAGAATACTTATCACTATGAAGAATTCACTACTTCGTCATTCCTATAGCATCATACAATGAGAAAAGTATGTGATATGTCTTTTATACTTTCTAATATGTTAATATCTCATCTTTTATTTTCATGGACATGATTTTCTATCATTTATCATAACAGGATATCAATGCATGTTTTCAAAAAACAAAGGATTTCCATGATAATTGTGACAATTATTCTAATAAACTTATATATGGTTTGTATTGAGAAATTAAAAGGAAACTACATAGGTCTCAATATCAATAATAGATTCATGTATTGCATAGAAACTACAAAAAGGATAAAAAGAACCCAAAATATTGCATTTATTGAATAGTTGCAGATTAACATACTATACATCTTATACTTACTGAAAATTTTCTCCATATCTAAACATCTAAAAATATCTATTCGTAGACAATTTTTTTTTTATGTATTATAATTAATCATCCTAACATCTTATTTTTATTAAAAGAACATCTTTTCTTTGAGTAATTTCTCTTTAACTATGATTTTCACCGTATGAAATATTCTTTTTATAAATGAAGTTGATATTCAAATGAGGTCTCCATCATCAACTATTAGAAATTTCATCACATTAAAATTAATTTCTCTTATTTAAACTATTTTAATGGTGTCTTAATATTTGATTCACTTATATTTCAAATTTATGCACCTCTTTTTTTGATTAAAATATATTCAATGTTATTGTGTCTTCTCAAATTTTACAAGAAATCTCTCTTATTTTAAAAAATAATTATTATTACATATCACTGTGCATATGCACTGGTGAACAATAGTATTATACTATAAATGATTTGGAAAAAACTTGTTGTAATGTTTTATAAAAAATAACTAGAAACCATATCACTTAAATAGAAACCCTTGTTGGGGACGATGGATATAAAATTTTAAAAATATGTATATAAAAAATTTAAAATATCCAATAATAAAAAATGAAACTTAACTCACCCTTGTAAGATGTAGTTGGATACGTTTCCTATAAAAAAGAGATATTTTCAAAATTTTGATGATAATGGATTGAAAAAGGATATAGAAGACCATATATAATTTTATATAAATTTGTAATAGAATCCTAATTTAATAAATTATTAGAGGTTTACCAATTTTTTATAAGTTGAATATTTGAGATATTATACTTCCAATATATAAGGAAGAAATCATATAGGTTAAGGATGAACATTACAAACAATAATATCCTAGTATGATTATTTTCATAATGTTTTGGAAGACGAATAAGGGATTCCAACCAATTTAATTTAGGGGGATTATGTCATTTTGACCAAATTTGTTTATATATTTGTAAATAAGTTATATGACTACATTAAATTCTTATTTCAATATTTAAACACTATCAAATTAAGATTCCAAATATGTGACGATGTGTTTTTGGAAGAAGGTACTACATATGGGAAGATAAGTAAGAGATAGAGATTATTTTAAATGATGATGAACCAGAAACATGATTTATTGAAAAGTGTTTGGAACTATTTCTAGGTTTTGGGTATATATATTATGGATGAGGAGAATTGTTTTGATGTACTGAGGATGTTACGATAAGACATGGATAGAAAATTAGACACCTCCCCTCATAGAGACTTAGAATAGTGGGCCTCATTTATTTTTCTTCTATCCCTAATTGAAAATTCATACAATAATATGATGGGGATAAATACACCCTATTATTTATAAGGGGACCTTAGTAATGGTATAAATTTGTCTATCCCTAGGAATGAATATTTTTGGGGGTTCTTACTGTAAAATCCCAATCAACTTAAACATCGTGGATAAATAATTGGTTCTCTAGCTGTGGGAAGTATAAAATGCAGCACCTATTTGGGGGTTTACCCTATATTTCTCTTAATTTTACATAAAATTCAATTTAATTTTATTTTTATGTTAAAAATTTCAAAAAAAAATTAAAATATTTTTTTCTATAAGAAATAAAATAGAGAGTAGATTTTGAACATCCTTAAAGGTCTACCAATATTGGGAATAACACCTCTCCAAGGCTGCCATAGGATACTAAGTTTGTTTATATCTATGATTAATCCACTATAGGATGCTCTCCACATTATAGATAATAAACAATACATTTTTTAATGATGAATATATGATACATACTAAATACACTTGTATCAACAACCATATATTTAAATTTATATGGTTCTTGGTTTGATATTTATGGAATTTAATGTTAAATTTTTTATCATTAGGATCCCCAAGAACCAACCAGAGAGACATATTTCAAAGGCATAAATGAGTGTATTTGTTTATTTTGAAATGAGATAATTAATACATAATAGGAGAGTTATTAGTTCTAATTCTTCTCATTTATAATTTATTTAATAAAATATGTTTAATATTTTGAAATATTTGGAATTACACTATATTTATAAATTTATTTTCTATCTAATCACTAATCCAATTGAAACCTAATATTATATTATTTTCATAAATATTTTATTTTTAATTGGGAAGAATAATGTACCTTTAAGATCATATTTATGAATCAATATTTCTTTATGTAAAATTACCTTTTGAATTCTGTATGTCCCTCATGCATGATTATGAATTTATCATTGAAAATATTTTTGAAAAAAAACTATTTTAAGTGTTTATTCAACTATGAATTCAATAATGGGGAAAATATTTACCATTAGTTGCGGGGGATACGTGTTTAATGTGTTTAACTATGATTACATTTGATCCTATCAACCCCCCCCCTTTTTGAAAATTTTGTTTTTTTAAGCATCACATTGAGATTAATATATGGGTGGGAATTTTTATTTAAGTTGAAGGTTATTATTCCACATTATGGAGATTAATATTTATTACCATATAGATTTAAATGAGTAAATCATTTTTTCATACCATCTTAAAAAAAATTCATTTGGAATTTTATTGGAAAATGTTATGTAATTATTATTGCCATTGAACTTTTAAAATTTGGATTTAGTTCATAATATATTCATCTAAATGGATTATGAAATGAAAAATATAATACTTGTTGAGATATTTATTATTCATCTCCAAAATCTTTATTCATTAAATATTCCATGAGTTATGCATTACACCAATAAATTATCATTTCACTGAATTCATTAGTGTGTCAATTTATTATTTCATCTTAAATAGTGTATTTATCGTCACCTATAGGTATAGAAAAGTTTGGTATTACAATTGGATAAAAATTTAATTTTATTAAATTCAGTTTAAAATATTTAATTTCTAATTTATTTGGTAAAAAAGTAACCAGTTTCTCACTAAGAGAATTCATTTCTAGATGGAATTCAAATTTTTCTACATGAGAGAATCCATGATGGAAAATCATTATGAAATTTAATTCTTAATTTAATTTAATTTTTTATGTCTTTATATTAATTATCTTCCACTATATTTGATGGATTATTTTCTCAAGAACAACATAGATATTATTGTTGGGGATTTGATGTGGCTTCTTATTCATGTATTTTTTCACATCATTTTCATTGTGTTTTAAATAATTAAATTTGTATGTAAATGGTTAATTAATTTTTTTGGTTAATTTATCAAATGTTTTTAAATTAATGTAAAACATATAATTAATTCTTATTTTCTATTAATGATTCTATTGTTTTTAGTGTTTGAGTTTTATAAATTAAATATTTATCTCCATTGTTTTTTCTTTTAATATATTCATTATATTTTATTCAAAAATATAATATTTTTTAATCTATTATTATTTTTTGCAGGATTGATAAATCTATTCATAATATTATTGAAAAAGAACACGCTAATATTAATTGACGAAAAATATGATATAGGGTCTAAGTTAAAATTCTTAGTTGGAATATTTAATGTATCTTGATCCTTATGTTTTACTATAACATTAGGTTTAGAAACCAATTATTTGTATGATGATTCCCATATTTAAAGGACTAACCCCACATTGGAATACCCCATGTTACGTTTGAGAACCTAACATTTGTCTGATGAAACCCACTTTTGTAAAATTTATCCCAATATATGGATGATAAACCCCATGTAGTTGAACATGATCTAAAAGTTTTAAGAAGAACCATAATTTTTCTGACCATGAAATTTCTCCTATCATATACTGAAATGAATAAGAGTGATGAATAGGGGATTGTGAAGGAGATATTTCGACATGTCTTTATCTAATTCAATGTAGGAACATTTAAAGACACAAAAACTAATGAAATATTTGGATTTTAAACCCTTTAGAAGTGAATGTGATGGTGTAATGGGATCTGGTCAGGCTTGGGATAGTGAAATGGGGAGAGGTAGCTGGAATATAGTTGGCCAACTTATGCTTTCTAAGAGAATCATATGGAATTTGATAAAATTTTTAATAATGTTTTAAATGAGATGAGATAACTAACTAAGTCATCTTATACTATGAATGAATCCATTGCACATGGATATAATGCATTAGATAGAAGGGGAGAAATATGATCAAATGACTATGATAGAAAGAAATATGAATGGCCTACCAAATAATTGATCATTGAAAATAAAATTATGAGTTTTTTTTAAAAGGTTGGGGCCAAAGCCTTAATTTATTATTTAAATCAAAGGCATCTTTAGACTGGGTAAAGGGAGACCCATTACAAAGCCCGAGGGACCAAGGACAAGTGGCCAAAATACAAGGCTTAAAAGCCCATTTTTTTGGCCCAAAGGACCCCTCGGTGAACAGTACTACTACAGTACCCACGCTGCTATAGTACCTGCTACAATACCTACTACAGTACAACTGCCGCTATAGTACCTACTATAGTCCCTCCACCGCTACAGTCCGCCGCTGCTATAATGCTGCTATAGTGCCCTGCTATAATACTGCTACAGTACCCCCCTGAAAATTCACCCCTGCCCGGATTTGATTCGGGGTCTTTTGGATGCCATGCAGAATCCTATACCACTAGGGTACATGCTCGTTGGTAGTAAAGTTATGAGTTGGTGATTTCAGTATATTTTTATTCTCAAAATATATTATTGGATAAAAATTGGATTTCTAATTTGAGAGGTGGATACATCATGGACACATTGAAGAGGCACTAAGAATATTGCATGGAGAGTTGGATAAAAAAGATCTTTAAGATGGTCTCAAAGAGGATCTATCACCATTTGTTACAATGATGGTGGATATTGAAGTTTTCTCATGTCCTTAGATTATGTATGGAGATATTATCACTGGAGATAACTATTGGATTTGAAAGGTCATGCTGTTCTGAGTTTCCATTCCCTTATTTCAAAATTATAATTATTTTTTGTTTTTTAACATTGAAATGTGATTGTTGATTTATGTTTGATATTTTTATCATTTCATTAATAATTTTATTACATTTTTAGAATGAAATGTTGCCAATTTAATAGTTTTAATCACATTATGTGGACTATAAGTTCAATTATAGTAGGAGTTTGAATTCCCCCCTCTTTGTTTAAATTTATAAATCCTTGATTAAGGATTGTGACCACATAGGGAGTTATCTATGCCATTATAATCAACTATCACACAGTTCATTGATGAAATCTTACTCAAAGGGGATAGATAAATCAGATCTTAGTGGTTGAAATTAGTTTAATAAACTAAATGAAATATATAATTTTAGAATTCAGTCAATACATTGGGATATATCTAATTGTGAATTTAATAACAATTATTAAAGATAGATTTATCCCTGAGAATTTTTATTTCAAGAAACTAGTTATAAAATATGTTAAATTCACTGCCCACACTATTCTTCAATTTTAATGAATTAAATTCTCCTTATTTACTATTTTTTCTCATCATAATTAGTTTAATTTTTTTAGTAAATAACCTTCCCATATAAATATAAAATTAAAAAAATTATGATTATAAGAAACTCCATAGAGGGAGTCTCATTGGAGAAAATTATGGGATCTTTTATACCATAGAAAACATGGAGAAAACTAGAAGTAAGTTTCTAAAATGACTATGACAAATCCTTAGATCATATATCAATAATATAAATTGAGTTTCATCCGTGTAGTTTTATAACCAACATTTAATTTTTTAAAAAAATAACAAAGAAAAAATGGAATATTTCTCCATCAGACAAGAGATAATTGATAGTTTGCCTAAGAAATAGGGTTATATGCAAGAAATTATATATTAAAGGATTAAAAAGGGATACATAATACCAAAATTAATATTTAAATCAACATGCCTTTGGATACTTTTTTAAAGAACTACAAGTGTTTTAATGTTTTTTCCTCTGTTAAATGTAGGAAATATTACTCTCTCTTCCTTTTAAGAGGATATCCAAGAGGTTGAGACTGAGCTTTATGAACATTTACTTACTAGTATGATTTATTTACCCAAGTATTTTTATGAAGAAAAAGGTTGTCAAATTGATTTATTTTTGGGGTATTTTTACTATTTTAATCAAAGTTGTTTAGATCTTTCTAAATAAGAAATAATAACTAAATCCCATTATATTTTCAATTTTGAAACAGAACCATAATCATAAGACCATGAATGGTTTAAACTATATGTGTAAGAAGTAATTATGTCTTGATAAGAAAAGGAGGAGATGGAGTATGTTTTAAAAGACGACGACCTTGAGAGAGTCTCTATAGAAAAGAGTTATAAGATCAAAATAGAAGAGGAGGTTATCTAGTGTAGAGACCCGTACATGATGTATATGGATATTAAATTACTTTTTCAGAATACTTAATACATAACAAAAACAAACACACAAGGACCATAATAGTTTAGTGTCTTTGGAAACTCGATAAAATAATCTTCTAATCATTGTGAAAGATATTCAACATCTCACATAAAGATCTTTCCCTTTTATTTTCTTACCTAAAACCTTTCTTTAAATCCTGGTGAAAAGAAAAACTAAAAAGGGTGAGATCAAATGCACAGTAAGGGTAAACATAGAGAACACAAAACAATCCATAAACATTTGAATGCAAAAACTAGGACATAAAATCTAAACATCAAAATCTTAAGCAAATACATAAATCTTGGAAGTACGTATGAAATATATCATAAAGTAACATCAATCATGATAAAATAGAATGTGAATAAAACATGTAATTTGTGGAAAACCATTAAGAACATGATATGATTTCCATAGTATCCAAGACATTGCTACCAAGACCATCTTAGTGGACAAAGTCCCTTTCTGAATCGAGTTCACTCCTCGTTCCCGTCCTGTATCACTGAACCATATTAACTTAATGTTCCAACCATGTCTATCTCATGAGGTATAAATCATTACCCAATTAATTGGAGGGAGATATAAGTCCCACTCATCTCATATTGAAATCATTCTTACGTGAGCCACAACATAAACATAAATCATTCATCATAACCTAAAGAATAAACTGGGTTCCATAAACATCATCCCATCATAACATAATCCATACAAAAGAAATGGATATCATTTAATCATAAGATAAGTGAAACCATGTAAATAATAGAGACATTATACTTGAAATATACACATACAAAATAATTTCATCTTAGATAGAAAATGGTTTTGATAAAACACTTGAAATGAATTCTTAAGGAAAATATCCTTTCTTCTTAAAAATCATTTTCTTTTCACAAAATCCCATGAAATTTTAAAATAAAATGATTTTGTGGAAAATAGTCATGAAATATTTTGGAATAAGCTTCATTAAAATAAGGATTTATTAAAATGTAAAAAAATCCATTCAAGCCGTATAAGTTAAAAAAAACATTCTCCTCGTACTTTTGTCAAAAAAGTCAAAAAGTTCCTCGTGGGGAAAAAAAGTAAGATTCCTTTCATAACATGTGGTAAAATTAAAAAATGTGTAAAAAGGAATTTAAAAATACTTGAAAAAGGTTTTAGAAAACATGGTCATGGATGATAACAATAACCCCAGTAAATACTTACGAATAAACAATCTAAGATAAAAACGAGATTGGAAAAGTTATCCCTTACCTTAGGTTCGATATGATTCGTACGTTTCCAAACCTCTTGTATAATGATTTAAATAATTTCATTTACTTATTAAAAAATTATATTAATTGTTATGATATCATATATGGTTCACTTATGACTTTATATTATACGTTCTTTTGTATTTTCAATGTTAAAGCAGCGTTTTGGGTAAAATCGTTTTATTTATCGTACATGTTTGGACTTGTTGTTCTTGATATTATTATTAATTATATCATGATTTAATTACTTCCATAATATAAATCATGATTTATATATCATATATAGTCAGTATATATATATAATAGATATATGAATGAAATGAAATACACCGTTCATGGAGACGGTAGGCCGTTCGTACGCATGAACATTGTTTTCCTTTCCTTATTGACTTGAATGGAAGTAAGTAGATGACATATATATATATATAAATAAATACAGTAGATTAATTATGTCATATATATCATTATTATTCATTATATATACTTTATAATCATTCTAGAATTGTTAACATGGAGAATGAATCTCATCGCGTCGTGGAGACGGTAATCCGTACGTACGCACGAGTGATGATATCATTCCCATAATTATTGAATGGAATGGGAGTGGATGATATAGTGTCTTATAATCAGTATGTTTTTATAATAACCATATATAGTTATTCTTTACACCATTATACCCATCCAAGTAAGGTGGTGGTGGAAAAATAGTTTACACCATGGTGTGGAGACGGTATTTTGTATGTACGCTCGCAGGGTGATTTCGTTTTTTGTAGGATGGATAGAAGGTGAAATGAGGTTGTTTCATATTTATAATAACATATAAGTATATTATTGATACTTATGTTATTAGTTTATAATGAAAAAACTAAATAAGAATAAGTTGAAGAAGAAAGAAACTTGAAAGAATCGGTAGAAGAGATTACCTCTTCTTCGACGCACCTCTTTTAAGCTTCCTATTAAGGCACTAGAGTTGGTCTTTTGAGGAGACAAAAACCTATATAATTTTTCTAGGGAAGTTGATATGGGAAGTTTTCAGGGGTTTTATGAGCTTGAAGGCTCAAATTAATGTGAAGAGAAGAGGGAGGAGGTTCCCTTTTATAAGGGAGGAGAGGGGCAGTTTAGGAAAAACTTAAAATATTATTTTATAATGAAGTCATATTAGGTTTATAATTGCTAAAATGTGACTTATTTCGAATATAAAGTGGGTATGTGTTGAAAAACTCTCAAAAAAATGGTTTTAGACATGTTTTGGATACTATTTTAACCTTATCATTTAGATTTAACTCTAAGTTAAATAATTTATCTTTTACCATGTTTTCTTATTTTCTTACACTATATGGTTAATAAACTTACTATAAAAAGAGAAACTAAACCCAAGTGTCTCATTATTAATATATATAATCTTATATAAGTCATTTGGATGAACCATATATTTTTAGTAATAGAATAACAATTAATAATATAATATTTGTTTTAAAAACTATTTTATGTCAATTTTGACAGTATTTGGTAATTGATTTTTTTGAAAATCATTACAACTTGATTAGTTATAAAAACGTTAATTTAATAAATAATAACTTGTCATATTAACCAAAAAAATTAGTTTAATTCATAAAAAGTCTCAAATTACATTTATTTGGGTATTTATAACATCAATTATGTTAATATTTCATTAATAAGGTAATTGTTGTATCGCCATTGTGTCATAAATAAATTAACTTATTTAACGTCTAAAAAATATAAATAAAATACAATTATGTTGGATATCTTTTTATCATTCTAATTAATATTTATAGTAGAATTTATATTATTTTTAACCCTATATTAAAAATGTTTTAGTTATTAAACTTTGATTTTAACTCTTTTAACTCTTCTTTGAATTCAATAATAATAAATGTCCTAATCTAATCCAAGTGGACCTAAAGGGTAATATTTTATTCATAAGGTTTTTTATTGTCGAATTATACTTATCCAATAGAATTAGGACATGTTTTAGGGTAAAAATAATATCATTTTTACCCTTAATTACCCTATTTACTTTTAATCGTGGTAAAAAAAGTAAAAAGTTAATATTCACAAAAATTATTTTTATCTTATTGAACCACATTTTACTCCAGGGTATTAACCATGTCGCTTGGATTTTTTAAATTCAACTCACAAAAGAGGTAAAATTATGTTTTATGTAAATTTGCAAATTATCCTAGGAGATGGGTAAAAGAAGGTAAAAAGTACAATAAAATTTTTATCTCTAAAATTATTATAAACTGACTCCAATGAATTACATTGAACTTATATATATATATATATTATGTATCTATTTTGACCTAAAATAAATTTAAATAAAAAAATAATTATTTAAATAAAAAGTCAGTTTTTAAATAGTAACCTAGTGTTTTCACTATTCATCAAAAATTGAAAGTTTTTAGAAAAATACCAAAAATTCACCCTAGGATAATTTCGATATTCCGAATCAAAAAATGAAGTCCATTTTGGAAGATAAAATTTATAAAATTTCAAAAATTGGGTATTACTATTCATATCATAATAATATCTCGTTTAGTGAAACTCGGTATTGCGTACAACACACGCTATCGAGGAAGGTTGCTCTGGCGTGAAACACAAGCCCAGAATAGTGTTTGTGTATACTATAATCTAATACGGTGTTGCTTATAGTGCAAGATAATATTGGTGTAGAGTACAATAGAAGACATCAAATAAATTAAAACGAATATATCTCATAAAATCTCTGGGTGTTACATTCTACCCCCCTTAAAATGAATTTTGTCCTCGAAATTCGCCAGTGTTATAAATCATTTACTACTTGAAAGTTTCATTCATAAAAAACCACATCATAAAAAGGAATACTAAAACATAATTTTAAAATTTGAAGTATGAAACATAACAGTTACCCAAATTAACTCATCATTGGGTTTCCACATAGGAGAACATAGGTGAAATATGGATATGAAAGAGAAAACTAACCACCATGTTTGGATGAAGATTGGTAGAGAACATGGATATGAAAAATACAACAATCACAAAGCTATAAATTTTTGATAATATAAGGTACCATCTGATTCATCAGATATGAGGTCACAAGGATAACATTTTTGGTTTTCAAGATCATTTCTATAATGTTGAATATTTTTTGAATTAAAATAAATACTTACTTGATTTTGGTACAATCTCACTGTTGTTTATTCCTTGAACAATTTCCACTTAATCTCTTAAATAAATTAAGTTGAATTTATTTTCCATGAAGTGTTAGAAGATCATGCAATAGAATGATAGGTCATTCCATCTATCTCAAACATAAGGTTAGGAAAAGTTATATACATAAGTCCATCTATAGTGATATTAATCGTATATGGTTCCTCAAATGGACTTATACTTCATCTATCATACCTCTTAATAAAATCAAACTAGTTTCCACTAACCAGGGACATCCTGTAGGCCAGTGGTAGGTGATAAAGGCATGTCGCACTTTGGTTGTCGGTTCGATTCCCACATCCTTGTACAATGTGATGGGTTGTCACCCGTTTTGCAGGTTGTCCTTTTTCTAAAACTACATTATTATATAATCACATCAATAATATCGAAAAAATTTCTATCCTTAAACAATAATAACTTATGTCCAACATAATACATTAACATCTTTAGGCTTATCTAAAATACTTCTGTCCAAGCTCATAGTATAAAGAAAACAATTACTAGAAATGTCATCTACAGAGAATGTGAATACCATCATTTATCCCCCATATATCATCCGATATATCTTGTTGGTCACATTCCAAACATGTGAATACCTTAATCTTGTATTCTCTTGAAACATGAGTACCCATTGAACCTTAGTTAAAACATGAATGTTGTCAAAATTTAATTCTTTCCACATACCAAAATCCCAAAATTCTGTATACTCAAACCATGATATCACTTTGTCCCTATACCGGTCATGAGATCATTAATACTATCAAACATCTCATTATCTCATTATCCATTCATTATGAAAATATCATCTACCTTACAAAAATATTTGAATAACCTTTCATGGTTATCAATACCATTCATCATATACTTTCAAAAACTCAAGGAAAGACAACAGTGTAGCAATCCTTAGATTTTTCTTTATTCTATAGTACCATACATTATTATTGATAAACATACAATCATTCCACTACCTTCTTAAACCACTAACTGTGCCTCATCATTTCTTTCATCTCATATATCATTTGTAGTCTCTTCATCATCATCCTCATAAATACTACCCATTTGACCATGCTGAGTCTCTTCATGAGATCTTACCTTAGGGAATTGGTTTTCATAATGCCTGTACATTACACATTTAAAACACTTAATCGTTGTTGATGTCTTAGAAATACCATTATCCTCGTCCATGGTGTTAACTGAACCTTTTCCTTCACAATTACTGGCTTTGTGTCCTTTATTTTCACACCCAAAGCATCTTCCTGTTCTTTTGAAACATTTTTCCAGATGCCTCTTCCCACATGATTTACATGAGGGAAATTGAACTTTCTTTCCTCTATGATCATCATGAAACTCCATATTTCTCTTATTATATGAGTGGGAAAACTTACCAAAATTGATATTATTGATCATATTATGAGATTTCTGATTAGGCATAATAACTATATGTGGACTTCCAGATCCAATTCCATTTGGTTGCTCATGAAGAATATCATTCCATTGTCCATCATATCCTCTATTATCGTGAATCATCTTATTTCCAGCCATTTTCTAAAACCCAAAAAGAATAGTGTGAGAGGAAAAAATAATAATCAAGGGGGATTACCTTCAATATCTAACATCTTAGGTTTAATTCTAATATCATTACCATAATTCTAGGACTATAACCTATACTTATACACATACCTTAGAAATATCTCTAGGGATCTCACTAATGTTTTCACATCCTAGTTTCCAAAGGTTAACTAAAACATTCCATTGATACCAACTGTAGAGACTCGTACTTTATATACATGGACATTACATTAATTTTGAGGAATACATAATACATAACAAAAACAAACACACAAGGATCATAATAGTTTAGTGTCTTTGGAAACTCGGAAAAATAATCTTCTAATCATGGTGAAAGATCTTCAACATCTCCCATAAAGATCTTCCCCTTTTGTTTTCTTACCTAAAACCTTTATTTATATCCTGGGGAAAATAAAACATAAAAAGGGTGAGCTCAAATTCTCAATAAGGGTAAACATAGAGAACATAAAACAATCCATAAACATTTGAATGCAAAAACTTGAACATAAAATATAAACATCAAAATCTTGAGAAAAGACATAAACCTTGGAAGTACGTAAGGCATATATCATAAAGGAACATCAATCATGATAAAATATCATGGGAATAAAACATGTAATTTTTGGAAAACCATTAATCACATGATATTATTTCCATAGTATCCAAGTCATTGGTGCCAAGACCATCTTAGTGGACGAAGTCCCTTTCTGAGTCGAGTTCACTCCTCGTTCCAGTCCTGTATCACTGAACCGGATTAACTTACCGTTCCAACCATGTATATCTAATGAGATATAAATCATTACCCAATGCATTGGAGAGATATATAGTTCCCAACCATATCATATTGAAATCATTATTATAAGTGCCACAACATAAACATAAATCATTTATCATAACCCAAAGAATAAAATGGGTTTCATCAACATCATCCCATAATAACATAATCCATATAAAAATTGGATATAATTTAATCATAAGGGAAGTGAAACAATGTAAATCATAGAGACATTATATTTGAAACATACACATATGAAATAATGTCATCTTAGATGGAAAATGGTTTTGATAAAACACTTGAAATGAATTCTTGAGGAAAATATCCTTTCTTCTTCAAAATCATTTTATTTTCACAAAATTACATGAAATTTTAAAAGAAAAGGATTTTTTTGAAAATAGTCATGGAATATTGTGGAGGAATCTTCATAAAAATAAGTGTTTATGAAACTTTTAAAAAATCTGTTCCTGCCGTATAAGTTAAAAAACATTCTCCTCATACTTTTGTCAGAAAAGTCAAAAAGTTGTTCGTGTGGTAACAAAAAGTAAGATTCCTTTCATAACTTGTGGTAAATTAAAAAATGGGTAAAAATTACTTTAAACATACATGATAATATTTTTAGAAAACATGGTCATAGATGATAACAATAACCCCAGTAAATACTTACGAATAAACAATCTCGGATAAAAACGATATTGGAAAAGTTATCCCTTACCTTCGGTCTAATATGCTTCATAAGTATCCAAAACTCATTTATAATGATTTAAATAATGTAATTTACTTATTAAAGAATCATATTAATTGTTATGATATCATATATGGTTCACTTATTACTTTATGTTACCCATTATTTTGTAAATGCCATGATAAAGCAGCGTTTTGGGTAAAATCGTTTTATTTATCGTACATGTTTGGACTTGTTGTTCTTGATATTATTATTACTTATATCATGATTTAATTACATAAATAATGTAAATAATGATTTATATATCATATATACTTAGTATATATACATATATATTAGATAGATGAATGAAATGAAATTCACCGTTTATGGAGACGGTAGGTCGTTCGTACGTATGAACGCTGTTTTCCTTTCCTTATTGACTTGAATGGAAGTAAGTGGATGAAATATATATAAATAAACATAGTAGATTCATTATTTCATATATTTCATTATTATTCATTATATATACTTTATAATCATTTTTGAATGGTTAACATGGAGAATGAATCTCATCGCGTCGTGGAGATGGTAATCGGTACGTACGCACGAGCGATGATATCGTTCCTATAATTATTGAATGGAATTAGAGTGGATGATATAGTATCTCAGAATCAGTATGATGTTATAATAACCATATATAATTATTCTTTACACCATTATACCCATCCAAGTAAGGTGGTGGTGGAAAAACAGATTACACCACGGCGTGGAGATGGTATTCCATACTTACGCATACGCGGTGACTTCGTTTTCTGTAGGATGGATAGAAGGTGAAATGGGGTTGTTTCATATTTATAAGAACATATAATTATATTAGTGATACTTAAGTTATTAATTTATAATGAAACAACTAAATAAGAAGAAGTTGAAGAAGAAAGAAAGTTGAAAGAATCGGTAGAAGAGATTACCTCTTCTTCGAGGCACCTCTTTTAAGCTTCCTCTTAAGGCACTAGAGTTTGTCTTTTGAGGGTAACAGAGCCTCTATAATGTTTCTAGTGAAGTTGATAATGGAAATATTTAGGGGGTGGCCGAGATTGAAGGCTCAAAATTGTGTGAAGAGAAGAGGGAGGAGGTGCCCTTTTATAAGGGAGGAGAGGGGCACTTTAGAAAAAACTTAAAATATTATTTTATAATAAAGTCATATTCAGTTTACAATGGAAAAAAGTGACTTATTTAAAAGATAATTTGGGTATGGTTCGAAATAATCTCAACCAATAGGTTTTAGAAAAGTTTAGGTTTCTATTTTAACCTTATCATTTAGATTTAACTCTAAGTTGAATAATCTAACTTTTACAGTGTCTTCTTATTTTCTTAAACTATATGGTTAATAAACTAACTATAACAAGCCAAAAAAACTCCAAGTGGTTCATTATTAATATAAATAACTTTATCTAATATATTTGGATGATCCTTAGATTTTTAGGAATATAATAACAATTAATAATATAATATTTGATTTAAAAACTATTTTATGTAAATTTTGACACTATTTGGTAATTGATTTTTGTGAAAATGATAAAATCATGATTAGTTCTAAAATAGTTAATTGAATCTATACTAACATATCATATTAACCAAAAAAAATAGCGTCATTGATAAAAAGTCTCAAATTACATTTATTTGGGTATTTATAACATCAATTATGTTAGTATTTCATTAATTAGGTAATTACTGCATCATCATTGTGTCATAAATAAATTAAATTATTTAATGTATAAAAAATATAAATAAAATATAATTATGTAGTATATATTTTTAGCTTTATAATGAATATTTATAGTTGAATTTATATTGTGTATAAACCTATATTAAATGTTTTTTAGTTATTAAACTTTTATTTTAATTCTTTTAACTCTTCTTTGAATTAAATAATAATAAATGTCTTAATGTAATCCAAGTGGACTTAAAGGGTAACATTCTATTCCTAAGGTTGTTTTTGGTCGAATTATACATATCTAATAGAATTAAGACATGCTTTAGGATAAAAATAATATCATTTTTATCCTTAATTACCCTATTTACTTTTAACTGTGGTAAAAAAAGAAAAAAGATAGTATTCAACAAAAAATATTTTTATCCTATTGAACCACATTTTACTCCTTGATATTAACCATGTCTCTTGGATTTTCAAAATTCAACTCACAGAAGCGGTAAAATTGTGTTTTATGTAAATTTGGAAATTATCCTAGGAGGTGGGTAAAAGATGGTAAAAAGTTCAATAAAATTTTTATACCTCTAAAATTATTATAAAATGACTCCAATGAATTACATTGAACATATATATATATATATTATGTATCTATTTTGAAATAAAATAAATTTTAAAAAAATAAATAATTATTTAAATGAAAAGTCGGGTTTTAAATAGTAACCAAGTGTTTTCACTATTCATCAAAAATTGAAAGTTTTCAGACAATTACCCAAAATTCACCCTAGGATAATTTCGATATTTCAAATCTAAAAATTAAGCCCATTTTGAAATATAAAATTTATAAAATTTCACAAAGTGGGCATTAATATTCATATTATAATAATATCTTGTTTAGTGAAACTCGGTATTGCGTATAACACTCGCTGTCGAGGAAGGTTGCTCTGGCATGCAACACAAGCCCAGAATAGTGTTTGCGTATACTGTAAGCAAATACGGTGTTGCATATAGGTCAAGATAATCTTGGTGTAGCGTACAATAGAATACCTCAATGAAATTAAATAGAATATATCTCATAAAATCTCGGGGTGTTACAAAGAGTTTATGACGAGGATAATTTTTTTGATCTACTCAACATGCCTATAAAAGGAGTGTAGGGATTGGATGACACCTATCATCTTATAGAAGTAAAAATATGTTCCCCATATATTATTCTTCCAAAACCAACTATCAATTTTAAGTAAAATATGGGGGTATTTTTACACTATATTATTTCTACAGGGACCACGATATAACAATGAAGCTGACAAGCTGTGGGAAATAATTGATGTTATAGTTATTACCAGAAAATCTACTTATTTTGATATATTGGGGATAAATATCAATATGTATAGCTACAAAAAATATACAATAAAATAACAATAGGGAATTTTTACCCCCGATTTCTTTTCCCTTTACTTACTTCCACTTTAATTTATGTTCTATTTTTCTATTTTTAGTAAAATTTTAAAATCTCCATCTTTTTATTATAGGATGTAATGTGGAATGACAATCATGAACTTTTCTAATGGCCATTTGGAGGAAATAAAAGTGATATAAACTAATTCCCAAGGTTTTCTACGTGTTAATTTTTATTCACTATGATTAATCCTAAAGGGGATTATCTCCCCTTTATAGAGTGGAAGAATTATAACATTCAATGATCTAAGGAAGTTAAAAAATAAAGACCCTAGGATCAAGAAACTTAATTTGTATAATCTAGTTATAATTTTCATGAATTTATATTTTATAAATTTAATTCTAATTAGTTTTTATCTTTAAGAGCATGAATCAACAACACGAGACAATTACCTCAAAAGAATTAATGGGTGTATTTAGTATTTAAAAAGGAAAATAAAACTTTTATATCAGTGTATTTATTAGTTATGATTTTTCTCCTTCGAAATTTATATAATAATTTTTTATATAGTTAACTCTATATGATGATTTTAGATTTAAACATAAATTTTATATTTAATCACTACTACACATGCTTCCTTAGGTGAGATTATTTTAAAATATTTCTTAATGATAACTGATAAAAGGAATTTAAAATTAAGGACATGTTGTAAAATCACTAATTTTTGGAAAATTATTTTTGAATTTTCGTTTGACCCACGATAATTCTTATATATTTATGTGACGAAAATTCAGATAAATAATTTTTTTTTAAATTTATCTTCTACCTTGAATTTAATATTGTGGAAAATTTTGAGATTTATATGTGGCGGAGGGGTATTTAATTATCTTTACTCTACATAAATTTTAACCCATCAAAAAACCATTAATATTTTTAAAAATTGTGATATATGAAAAATCACATAAAAAAATTCTAGTGGGTGAAATGTTTTAATAAAATTGAATGTTGTTATTACACATTGTACAGATTAATTTTTATTAACTTATGGATTTTATTTGGAAAATATTTTTTGTTATGCTAGGGAAAAATAACCCCT
The DNA here is from genome assembly GCA_963277665.1 of Viscum album. NCBI lineage: Eukaryota > Viridiplantae > Streptophyta > Magnoliopsida > Santalales > Viscaceae > Viscum > Viscum album. The sequence continues at coordinate 1,043,957,694 of OY728140.1, read as the reverse complement.
TTAATAAAATATGGAGAAAATTTTATATAATAATTATTTTCTTTGAACATTTTAATTTTAATTTAACTCATTATATATGTATCCAAATGAATTATTAAGTAACAATCTTAATCTAGGTTGGGCTCTTTATTCTATATCACTTAATTATTTTTTCATTATTTATTAGATGTGTTACTTATTCCACTAATAAATTATCACTTCAATATATTCAACACTGTTTCTCTTTATTATGAATTATTAATTTTTTTGGGTCTTTTCACCTTGTGCTAATTTGATGAATATACTTACTACTAGATTAAAATTAAAGTACGATTAATTCACTTTCTAATTTTAAATTTTTAATATTTTTATTGAAAAAAAAACCAATTTCAGACAAATAGAATCCATTTTTAGAGGATATTCAAAATTTTCTTCTTAATGGAATACATGAGTGGGAGTAGTTAAACAATAAATTCATAATGAAAATTCAATTTTTCAGTCATAATATTCATTTTCTTATAATGAATTTTATTGATTGTTTTCTCAAGGAAAAATTAAAGATTCATGTGGGGGATTTGATGTGGGAATATTTTCATGTCTTTTTCTAAATCATTTTCATTAAATTTTATGAATTTTAAATTCCAAATTTTTTATTTAAATTGTTAAATATAATTTTTGGGTTATTTATATATAGTTTGAAAATTAATGTAAAATATAATTACCATGTTTATCTTCTCTTTATGATTTGAATTAGTTTTTTTATCTTAGAGTTCTTTATATTAAATATTCTTTTTGTTTTTTCTATTATTCTATTTTTAACTTTTATTCAAAAGGATAATGTTTTTATTCTGTAATTTTTTCTAGTCTTGGTTGATCCTTGAAAAGTATTTCTCACATAGGCACATTTGGGTATTGATTGATGGAAATATGAAAGAGGGTCCATGTGACTATGCCAAGTGGGATTATCTGATGTAATTGGATCCCCATGTTTAAGTGGAATGTAATGTTATGAAACATAACATTTTTAAGATAATCCCCACATTTTTAAGACTAATGATTAATTAGAATAACAGATGTTATGTTTGAGAACCAAATGATCATAGGATGAACCAAATTGTTACATCCTGACCTAGGAGACACTAAATGGTTCCCTAAACTTTTGGGTCACATGGGCTCAATCATACCTACCCATATGCCAAAGGTATCCCACTAGCTGCGAGGGCCTATGGTGTGTTTATGGGGAGACTATATATTACCTCATTTTAGAGTATAATACAATAGGGTAAACATATCGATCAATACTGTAAGTATTATGTAAATCAATTATCGTAGTATAATAATATCCAGAAGACTGTATAAATAAATATAAAAACCAAAATCAGTTTCATATACAATTGGTTGATCATGTCATGTTAATATACAAAATGGGAGACAATACATGGAACCAATAATCTTGTGAAATACATGTATCATAAGAACAAAACACCGAAAAGAAACTATCTGCAGCTAGCATCATGATCATAGCACGTTCTTGTGCTCCCCTTCTCCTAAGGAAGAGTCAAATCAAACACTATAAACTGGGGTCTTGACCCAATATCTACCACCATCAATGAATTCAGTCAGGGTACCCAACATCATCCTGAATATGGTGTGAGAGAACACTCAATAGTCCACCACCAACGATTTGAAAAACATATCCATTTTGTAAATAAAAAACTAAGTGGTGGGCAGTATACAACATGTATAATAGTAATAAAATCAATGATTTATATGAAGATTTGATCATGTCAAGCCAAAAATGGATCCCTGTAAACTATAATCAAGATCCCATAAGAAATGGAAACGATAATCCAAAAACTACAATCACATGATAAATGTAAATAATAATAAAGAAATGTTAATAATATCCATTGTTACAAATATATTCAAATACAAATACCTGGGAAATATGTAAAATATAAAAAAAATATCCATAATAGCCATGCTGTGAAATAAAGTTCCAGACCTGGAAGGGCTAGATCTAAAAAATAAATAACCAAGTCATCCTCATCGAGTCTTTTAAGCATCTCGATTGGAACTCAGTAACAAATTTTGTGTAATCCAAAGAGGTTATCCAAGGAATTACAAGAAAGTTGAATCCCAGGAGTAGAGAGGTAATTGGAATACTTCGGAATTAGTATCCAAGGATTATAAATTTCCAGGTAATCTACTACCCTAATCAATACGGATCTATAGAGTAGAAATGTCCAAGACTCTAATGGAATCAGGATTTGAGGAGAAGAGATGTCCAAGGAATCCACTACCATTATCATTATGGATCTATGGGGTATATATGTCAATGTAATCCAATGGAATTAGGATCCATGGAGTGTAATTTTCCAAGGTATCCACTACCACTTTCAATTCAACATCACATTTCACAATCAATTTCATTATCACTTAAATTCCATGAGTTTATCCATTACATTTCCCATTTTCAATTTAAATAATTAACCATTTAAACCTATTTTATTTTCATGGGAAAGGATGCATAATCCATATCCTAAAGTCTCAGTCAATTCCCATATAGGGTCCCACTAAAATTGGTGAGCTCACATGCACCCAAAGGGGTGGTATAAGATTGAAAAAAACATAAACACACATCCTAGGTGGAATGAGTTAAGGTGAATGACCTGTAACCATATAATAGTAAACATGTGAGACCTAGTCAAGTTCAAAATAATATATTAAATATTTTCAATTAATTTTACATGAATTTATTGATAGTCTAGTGTGAAGAATAATGAAAACAAGGTATATAAATCCCAAAAAAATTAAATGAAAGTTATAGACCACCTACCGTATACCCATGGTAGCACACTCATCTAGAATCATTTCTTAAATCAACTTGTATTTGAAGAAATACATAAAATGTATGAATATAATGAAAATAGGGAATATTATCTTGCACCAAAATAACTCCATTGACATGATGAAAAATAAAGAAAGGCACAATCTAAACATACAACTTACCAGCATTGATCCAAAACGATGAATAATGATTAAATCAGACATCTTATAGATGAATCTGATCGAAGAATATCATTAGGCTTGGAGAATCTTGAAAATGGTAGGAGGATATATTGGGGGAATAAAAATAAAAAGATGGGTTTAATATTTAATTTAATTAAGTGAAAAATGGTAAATTACCCTATAATAACTATTTTTCATGGTTTGGATGAACGAATGACCCAAATAGGCACCAATTGTGTGCCACTCACTACTTTAATGGGGAACTAGCATAATTGATGTGCATAGTTTGGAAATCCATGTGAAAATCATGATGTACACCTCTACTATAAACTTTAAAGCTTCCCATATGAGCATTTAGACCTGAACACATAGTTTGGGAAAACCATTATTTCTAATCTACTCTTTATCCAACCCTGCATGACTTCTTCTAATCATGTGGCCCATAATATTTTCCAAAAACATTGGATTTGAATCAAAACAAACTCTAGACTTCCTTGAAACTCACATTCCCTCATTATGCATTCACATTAGGCAAAAAAATAATTTTAACTAAAATAAAAAACATATGTACCTCAAGAAAAGCCCATGATCTTACAATATTCACCCTTAAAAAAATTTGTCCCAAAATTTCCATTCCAATGGTGATAAAGAATAGTCTAATAATAACTCTGGGCACTAAGAACGTATTTTGACCTCCCACTCCTAGGTCACATCCTATATACACCCATGATACCATACCACCCATACTAAAGGAACAAAATAGGCTGAAAGAGACTTTGTGCTCCTGTCAACAATGCGAAAAGGATACTCCTCAAATGATGCATCTATCTATTGATCTACCTTATCTAAATAAAAATTACGAGACATGTTTGAGTGTGTAATATACCAAACTAGGTTCCATATAACAGTTCCCTGAGCCGGACACCCACATGACCTCATGCATGCCTCCTAGTAATCCAGAGGCTGTTGACTAGAAATGAGGGTTTAATTTAGATTATGGGGATACTATACTCTCTATTTTCTTTAATTACCATAGTAATACACTAGAATAAATAAATAACCACATAACCAAAACATGATATAACATAATCTCCTAAAATCTAGTATCATAAAATAACCAAAACTATATATACAATTCAAAACGTAACATTAAATACATCATTCTAATGTATGTTCCATGTGTTAAATGGAAACTGAAAAGTAAATACATTGAAAACTATTAAGCGGGTCCCGAACCATATTTGTTTCTCTCATCCATGATATATCCACAACCAACCTTCTAATAAAGGACCCTTTCCCATACCCTATCATTAAATCGTATAATCTATTTGGGTACCTATTAGGAAGCCTGTATAGAGTGTGAATACAACTTAGTAGGCCACTACCATGGTGTCAAAAACAAATCCATTCTATAATAGTGTATCAAATTGTATAAAGAAATAAGCACAATGAATAAATTAGAGTTATCACTTTATCATTTATTCTTTATTTAACCACATAAACAACTGGGTTACTTAGGACACCTAAACCTAAATCCCTACTCCAACTCATCATGATAGAGTTTGAAATTTCTCCAAGGGATATCATATATCTGAATTTCCATATTACTATTCATTATTAATGTTTATATCTGATAAAATAATTAAAATATGTAACTCAGTATGGCATGAGTATGGTGCACTTACAGATTCAACATCAAGGATATAATGTGAGTAAAACTAAATAAAACATAATTTCTTGATATGAAAAGGGGAAAATGTCAGGCATTCCCTTGGACAACCTTCAAGATCTATCATGGTCCCTAGGAAAATAATATTGAAGCTCTCACGATCTACCTCAGAACAGGCTCACATGGTCCTTCTAAACAGGCTCACATAGTCCTTCTCAATAGGCTCACGTGGTCCTTCTCAACAAGATCAAAGGAAGCTCTTATGGTCTTCTTTAAAAGGCTCTCAAAATCATTTTCAAGAGTTACTCGATCACACCCTAGTTATCCTATGTGCTACTCCATGCCAATGTAATAAAACATTATTCCATTAATTGATTCATCAGTTAATTAATCCCACTGAATTCCATTAATCAGCCAAAGGATTAATTTATCACTTCAATTCCTTTAATTAATACAATAATTAATTAGAACGTCTCATCCTTTAAACAATTCAATAATTAATTATAAACATAATTCCCATTACTAATTCCCCAATTAGTTAATCATTTCATACTCATTAATTAATTATATAATTAATTGATCACAATAATTCCATTATTTTATTCAACATTAAATTAAACATGCCAATCTCATTAATTAATAAGGAAATTAATTAATCAAAATTATTTTATTAATTTATTAAAAAATTCATTAATCATATCAATTCCATTAGTTAATCAAACAATTAACTAATCACACCACTTTCATTAGTTAACTGAACAATTTACTAATTACATCAATAACATTAATTAATCCTACAATTAATTAATTACATGAATAACCGTAATTAATTCAACAAATAATTAATCATTTTTATAACATTAATTAATTTAACAATTAATTATCCAGGCCAGTTCCTTTAGTTAATTCAGTAAATAACTAATCACATTAATAACATGAATTAATTATACAATTAATTAATCACTTTAATTCCATTATCTAATACAATAATTAACTAACCATGTCAATGAACTTACTTATTTAACAACTAGTTTATCACATAAATCCATTAATTAATTCTCTAATTAATTAAATACGTCAATTCCATCAATTAACTCATCAATTAATTATTCTATATCCATAAACTAAAAATCCCATAATTAATCTCACAATTAATTATCTCAATCACAATCTCTTCATCTCATTATTATTTCAACAAATTAATTATCTAATTAACAAATATCATTTTTCCATCATTAATTCAACAATTATTTTTTCAATTCTATTAATTCGATATCCCAACAATCCACAATAATTAATTAAACAATTTTTTAATCAAATTCATTAAATTTCACCATCACAACAGTCCCAATTTATAAATTCTATAATTAATTAATCCATCTCAAAAATCATCACATTATATCCATTAATTAATACACAAATAAATTAATTAAAATAATTTCCATTAATTATTTCCACAATTAATTAATATAACTCTATACCTTCAATTAATTTACCAATTAATTGGTCACATCAATTTCACTAATTAATTACACAATTAATTAATCAAATTTCACCCATTAATTAATTCATCATTAATTAATTCCATCAATCATAGTATTTAATTCAATAATTAAATAATGACATTATTGATGTTAATTAATTAGTCAACTAATTCATCCCATAATTTAATTCAAAAATTAATTAACCACATTGATCACATTAATTATTTCATCAATTAATTAATCTCATTATTTAATTCAATAATTAAATAATCATCTTACTCATATTAATTAATTTTTTAATTACTTTTTCCCGTTATTTAATTAAATAATTAAATAATCACATTTCTTACATCAATTAATTCATCAATTGATTAATATCATTATTTAATTCAACAATTAATTATCCCAAATCACAATTTCACAATCAAAACTATTCCCATTAATTAATTATATAATTTATTAATCATGTTCAACAATATTAATAACTCTATAATTAATTTAACCATTAATTATTCGCGATCTAAACTCCCAATATCATAATCTATCACTTCACTTGATTAATTAATTCACCAAATTAATTAATTTAATCATGAACTCAATTTCTGAACATCTAACATAAATTCTACACTTTCATACACATAGTTATAATCAAAATTATATTATTTGAATTTTAGACCACCTATGTAACACCTCAGGTAAATAAATAATATGATATTTTCATATTTATTAATATTTGTTAATTAAATATTAATTTTACTTTAAAGGGGATGATATGTTCAATGGATTACCTAAAACGCAACAATGGATTTCTCCAAAATCTCATGTTGCGCACAAGGCTGAGTCATACTAAAAAATAATAATATAATATTATTTTAAATGGTAGTTAACGCCTAGCCATTTTATTGGAGGAAATGAACATAACTAATAAAAATATTATTATACCTTTTTTTAAATATCTTTATATTTATCCAATAAATTTTAGAGGTTTAAAATAAGAATGGATCTAATATTAAGCATGAAATATACTAATATTCTTTAAAAGCTCGATTTACTGCCTTTTGATGGTAAACCATTTTTAAATCTAGTTTTTGTTAGTTTTATATATTATATTTGACAAAATAAAATTCTTTTTTAGAAGTGGTGTTTCAAAATTTACTTTGGGTAAACTTATGGTATTTTTCTGATAAAGTTCATTTTTTAATGAATATTGAAAAATAATACATTTTAATTCAAAACAACCATTAAATATAATTTATTTATATAGTTAGATTGTCCTTTTTATTGGTTTTAAGGTGTAATTGGATTATATATTTACCATTTAATCCAATTTTGGCCATTTTATGTAATTTAAATTTGAAATTTGACATAAAAAAGTGTCAATCTTTTGATAGTTGTTATTTCATAAAAACACACTTTTTTGGTTTTGACAACGAGAATTAATTTTAAATTAATTTATGTAACTTCTGTGTTTTGAATTTAGAAAAATGGATTCCCGATATTGAATCAAGAGGTCCAAATTGTTTAAATAGGTATCTTATAATTTTAGACATTATGAATAGTAATTTCATTAAATATTTTATTTACCATGGTTAAAGGGTAAATCTGGTAAATAAGGGTCACAAATAATATTATAATAATATAAAATTGCCCTAAAATGAGTCTTACCATATTTTATGATACATTTTTGAAAATTTTCATCCTTGGGTTGATTTGGGGACCCCATGGAACCACTTGCAAGTGAAAAAGACATTTTATAAAAATCAATTTAAAGTTAAGGAAAATGTAACATAAACATATATCTTTTAGTAAAAAAATTTTTCTTTCTGATTATAGAAGAGATATTTTGCAGTATAAATTGTCATTAAAAATATAAAAATATTTCCGACATCATTATATTTTTTTAAATAATTTTTATACATCAAATGAAGAAATTTATTTATGAAATAATGATGATGTAATGATAACCTCATTAATGAATGTTTTAAATAAACGAGATTATAAATATTAAAATAAATTTATTCTGAAATTTTTTATGACATAGAATAATTTTAGAGATAATTATGACTTTTTATATTTTAATTAATGAAGTTTTTTATAAATAATCATGTTGTTTTGGATTTTTGAAGAAGGCATGATAAGAATAGTATATAAATTTACCTAAATGAGTTTTCAAATCAATTAATATTTTATTAAATGATAAAATAGTCCTAAAAATCTAAGATACATCCAAATGACATATATGATGTTATAAATGTTATTAATTAAAAATTTTGGGTCTCTTATAATTTTATAGTAAATATATTAACCATATAATATTAATATACAAGAAGACATGGTAAATGTTAAATAAGTTAACAAAAGGGTTAAATAAAAACAATAAGTATTAAAAAAATATCCAAAACAATTCCAATTATTATTGGATGATTTTATTTCGACTTAAATTCATCTTATATTCTAATTTAATTATTTTTTGTCCTTCTGAAACCGAATATCACTTTATAATAAAATAATACTTTTCAACTTTCTTAAAGAGCCCCTCCTCCCTCTTATTAAAGGCCACCACCTCTGACCCATTACTCACACCACTCAAACCCCTTAGATCATCCAAAATATGATCTAATAAACTCCCAATGTCCCTATATTCTACAAATATGCCTTACTTTGGGCAGAGTTAAATACAATAAAGCCTCTTGGTTCAAACCAAAGGGAGTTACCCGATTTAAAGGTAACGTCTTCTCTCAAGTTCTTTTCTTTTATTTTCCTTCTCCAACCCCCTAAACTATCATCATTACATTATTTTATAAAAAAATAGTATCCTAAATATAATAGGATGTTGTTATGAGAATTATTCTAACTACTCTTCTACACATCTCTGTCTAATGGATATGATCATACTGTTTCTGTGGATGGCGAACTACTGCCTCACAAAACGATGACTGTTCAAATATCTCCTACCACCTCTCATGGTGGACAATATGATGGAACCAAATTTTGATGTGATATGTATTATATTTATATTGTCTCTATAATTCTTTATTTTCCATTTATAACATACATTAATGGTTTCCATAATGGGTAAATACGATAATTTCATTTAAGGAAGTGCACACTACCACATCCTCAAAGTGATATGACTCGTTCATGCCATCCATTGAATGTATAAAGGATGGAGTTAATGAAATTATTATGATATTATACAAGAATTATTATATACATATTTATCATTAAGTTTTTATTTCATTAAATACGAATTATAAATGAAAGCAACTTTCATGTTGACGTACGACTTACTGTCTCCATGAACGGTTCATTTAAGTTTTATCTCCAAATATTATGTACTATTATATATATATATATTAGATATATATTATATATATGATATCTAAATCATTAATATCATTTTATAGTTAATGTAATTTTTAACACATGGACAACTTGTAATTATAAGAAGTTCATTTTTGACTCAAGTACCAAATATTGTCAAAATGACCGTTATTAACATAAATGATTATGTAATGTTTATAATGTGGTAATAAGTGATATAAAAAGAATAATAAACATTAAAAACGATCTGATGCAAGTAGAAATTAACTTTAGTTTATTATTCAGGAGATTATAGAATGAACGAGTCAAGTCGGACATGAGGTAAGGAACTTCGTCTCAATCTACATTCATTGAGGCATACTTCGATTTATACATGACTTTGTTTTATACATTGTATATTAAACCCCTTTGACTATTACATTCATTAAAAGGGGATTTTTTTTCTACGAAGCATTTTAATAAATTAAAAAAGGAATGTTTCTTTTTTAATGTACGTGGTGACAACGACCTTTCCACCGACATGAGAAAATTTTTTATTTGTCTTCTTTAAAAAGCCGTAATGTTTTAAAAGAAAAATAAAAACCATATACTATTTTTAAGTTTTTTGGTATGGAAAATGGTTTTAGGAATAGATTGATTATGTCAATATATTTTACTGTTATATTATTATATAATTGTGGAAATGTTATATTTCCTTTATGATTGTTCATGTGTTATAATTGTGTTATGATTCTTGGGATTTTTTACGTATATTGGTTGTTCTGTGATAAACCTAGGGCGGGTGAGCCTAAGATGACTCTCCAGTTCATTGGGTAACCGGACGGAGGTAAACATTATGTTTCTCCTAATAGATTTATGGCATATACTGTGATGGGTATTCCAAACGTAACATCCTACATAGCTATGAAAGCTAAAAGTATGTTATGGATTCCCCAAATTACCTTTATGATTTATAATTTCTATTTGTTATTCATAAATATTATGATTTCATGATGTGTGTTAAAGATATTATGTTTTTTATATATTGATGGACTAATGATTTATATCCTTATTTTATAACCCTTAATAATATTTTTAAACTCATCCCACATTTTTGAAATGTTTTTCACATTGTATATGGAAGGGTAAGATAAAGAAGAATTCAAGAAGATTTATATCATGAAAAGAATTTTTGTTTTCTTTTAAGAGTATTTATTATATGAAAAAATGGATACTGGGTAGTAGTGTCTACATGTAATATTCATGATGTAATGTAATAGTTATGTTCAAATTCTCTAAAAATCTAAGCCTAAAAACATACCTAATGTGAATTCTTGAATTAATTCAAGATTATGTAATTTTTAAGGATGGGGCCTTATAACCTACCTTAATTTGTTGAAAATACTTTCCAATTGAATAACCCCCAATTTTAAGTGGATAAATCAAGAACACAGTGAAGAACAATATTTAGATCCAAATCCTAAATCCAAGATCAAATGAATAAATTTTTTACAATATTAGATCAATATCTAGATAAAATAGTGTGTAAACAACCATATTTTATTAATAAAGAGGAGAAGAAGAGATATAGAGATATAAATGAGAATAAAGAACATATCCAGATGGTGTAGAAATTCAATATTCCTTTTGATTCTCTAGGAATGAGGTTCATGAAGACTTGGAATCTATTCAGGAACCTCCAAAATCGTGAAGGAGGGCCTAGGGTTAAATGAAGAGAGTTGTAGAAAAAAATTGGATAATTCATGTACAAATAATATTTAAAATAACAGTTTGGGAATTTACATGATGTGAAATATGATTACATATCATATAAATTTTATTAATGGAATAATCCAAAAAACAAATCGCTTTGAATTTATTTTATTGACACCCTTGAACAATCACATGACATGTAATCCATTTACACAGTGTGTAAATGTTCAGAAGTCGATTTTCATCCTATTTTCCTCTTTAAACAACACAAAACTCTTTTAAAGTCCCCCATCACACCAAGAACCCATGAAACACTTAACAAAACTTACCTGAAAAGAGACAGTATCTTAGATTATACCCACCATATAACATATCATCCTGGAGCTACCATACCTATAATCTTTAAGATTCTAAGTCAAATAGATTGGGCGACAGAGTTGTTGTATCTGCTTCATTCTCCCATGTTTCCTCCTGCACATGCTCGTTTTTCAAAAATACATGAACTATAAACGCAATCTTTCCCTGAAAAACATTCTCACTGTGATCCAACATACATATCATATTCTCCTAAAAGGACACATCAGTCTTAAGATCAACTTCCACAATATACCTGAGGATTTTTTGAACTCACTGTTCCCAACAATAGAAAGAACACTATCCAAAATTGGAACTTATCTATTCCATAGAAAACTCTAGGAAAGGATTCACATCAACCACATCCAAGGACCACTTGGCCTTTTCTTATGAAATTTAAATATGATCCTTATAGGATTCTCATTTATAAACTATTTATGGTGTTCCTCTCACAATCCAGCTCAACATATACCGCTTCATATGTGAAACCTCTAAGGAGACCCATATCCAAGCAAAACACATTTTGGTAGCAAGAAATAAATCTATAGCTTTCTCATCATACCCGATATGAATTCATGGTAGAGACATGATTCTAACTAATTAAAATTAAACTATGAATTTGTCAGTGAATATCCCCATAAATAATAAATCATCGATGTTACCTCCCATTTAAGAAACAACATAACTTGTCGAAAATCTTGAGCTTCACTTCCCACCAAAATCTCAGCACACTGATCCTAAACCAGACCGTCCATCACACAGCTCACAACTGAGTTCTCAAACTAGGGTATTCTCACTACCCAAACTACCCACACCAAGTGCCGAATAAAAAATACACAGGATTCTCAATTCAAAACATTTACAATAATAATATGATGTATTTATTCAAAACCATAATTTGTATTTTCACCCTTTTTTTATGTCACATGGTCAAAACCGAGGCACTATCGCTACCCTTAACCACCCTACACCTAGGTATTGGTTAACAAGGTTAAACACATTCTCATTGTCCAAGTATCTAAATTATACACCCATTTATTCTCATCTTGAATCATTTTAAAGCTATCAATTTCATGTTAGGATCACTTTTAAATTATAATTCACAAAGAAGGAAAAATAGTTCAAGTTATAAAACTTACCCATAATTAGTTTTTCATGCGTGCATAAAATTATTCATGTCACAAAATAACCCAAATTTTCTAGAATAATTCATGAAACTCAACTCTCATGTCATATCGGGGCATGAGTCAATTCTAAAAAAATATCATAAATAATAATCTCATAACAAAACAAATGTGTCACCCAAGGGAAAACAATATTCAAATGTAATAAAAAGCAATAATAACAACAGTCCCACCTAGGGTACTTGGGTTATCCCTTGTACATGGAGTAGCTACTCCCTTGAACGAGCTCATAAAAAAGGACTAACTCTTCCTATTATCTTATATACCTTCTCCAAACAGTAATATAAAAGAAAAATAAAATAAAATGAGCTCTGATACCAATTTTTAATGTCCCAACATGGGTTACACACACCAGTTCCATGAGTAGGACCGCCACATGACCTCAAGTATGCCTCCATATACACTAGAAGGTACTGAATAGCATCAGGGGTCTAATTTCGATCATGGTGAGACTACATCCTCTTTTATCTTTCATTATCAGAGTAACACACCAACAAAAATAAATTAAAAAATAACTAAAGCATGAAATAATAGAATCTCATCAAATGTAGTATCAAAAGATGACTAAAACTAGAGATACAATATCAAAACTAAACATTAAATAGGTCATTATAATGTATGTTCCATGTGTCAAATGAAAACCCAAAAGTAATGGCACTAATAACTCTTAATCGGGTCCCGAATAATGTCTGTTTCCCTCATCGATTCTCTATACCCAATCAACAACTCTAAAATGGATCTTTTTCCATATCTTATCCTACAATCATATTGTTTATTTGGGTACAGATCATGAACATTGAGTAGGGTGGGAGTACAACTTAGTAGGCCACCGCCAACAATGTCTAAAACAAATACAGACTACAATAGTGTACATAGCTGTATAAATAAATAAACACAATGAATAAATAACATTTATCACATTATCATTTATTCTTTATTTATCCACATAAACACTAGGGTTTTTGAGGAAACATAAACCTCAATACCTACTTTGAATTTCAATTTTCAGGTATAAACTATACCCAAGGGATATCATATATATGGATTTCCATGTCATTATTCATTATCATAATTTTTATCTGATAAAAAAATAATACATGTAACTAATTTGGAATGAAAAAAGTTCACAAAGGTCTATAGATTTATTGTTATAATGTGAGTAAAATTGAACAAATAATTATTGCATTCTAGGAAAAGTGGATGCTCTCACAGTATTTCACTTGGCCAACCTCAAACAGTTCTTGTGGTCCCTTGAAAAAATATGAAATCTCTCATGGTATTACTCTAAAAAATATTACACTATCCTTCTAAATAGGCTCTCACGGTATTTCTCAGCATGCTCACATAGTCCTTCTCAACAAGATAACATGATCCTTCTAAAAAAGATTAAAGGAAGACCTCACGATCATCCTCAACTGGTTATCACAATCATTGTCAATAGTTACTTTCTCATTAATTATTTATCTCAAATGCTACTCTATGCCAATGTAATAAAAAATCATTCCATTAATTGATTAATCAATTAATTAATCACATCAATTTGAATAAATTAACCCAATGATTAATTAATCACTTCGATCCCTTTAGTTGATATAACAATTAATTAAAATATCTCATTCGTTAATCAACCTAATAAATAATAAACAACATAATTACCATTACTAATTCCACAATTAGTTAATCATGTCAAAATCATCAATTAATTCTACAACTAATTGATCACAAAAATTCCATTAATTAATTTAATAAATAATTAATCAAATCAATTTCATTAATTAATTAGATACCTAATTAATCACAAAAAATCCATTAATTTGTTAAAAAATTAATTAATCATGTGAATTCCATTAGTTAATCCAATAATTAACTAATCACATCACTTTCTTTAATTAACTCAACAATTAACTAATCCCATGAGTAACATTAATTAATCGAACAATTAATTAATTCCAAGAATAAAATTAATTAATTCGAAAACTAATATACCATGTCAATGAAATTAATTAATTCAAAAATTAACTAATTAGGTTAATTCATTTATTTAATTCAGTAATTAACTAATCACATTAAAAACATTAATTAATTTGATAATTAATTAGTCACTTAAATTCCATACACTAATCCAACAATTTACTGGCAACATCAAGGTCCTTAATAATTTAAGAATTATTTTATCACATAAATCCACTTAATTAGTTGCCTAATTTATTATGTACATAAATCTCATTAATTAAATCATATATTAATTAGTCAGTATCCAAAAACTCAAAATCCGATAATTAATTCCACACCTAATTATCTCACTCACAATCTCAATGTATTAGAATTAATTCCACATATAATTATATCAATTAATACATCTCAAGATCTCATAACTATTTAAAAAATTAATTATCCAATTCACAAATATATTTATCACATAATTTATTCAACAATTTATTATCCAAATATATCAATTTAATATCCCAATAATCCACATTAATTAATTCACAAATTAATTAATCCAATACATTCAATTTGACCAATAAAACAACCCCCATTAATAAGGTCTCAGATTATTTAATACTACTCAAAAATCATAACATTACATCCATTAATTAATACACCAATTAATTAATCCGAATCATTTCCATTAATTAATTCAATAAGTAATTGATTAAACTCAATACTTTCAATTAATTCGCCAATTAATTATTTACATCAATTTCACTAATTAATTCAAAAAATAATTAATCACATTTAATCCATAATTCAAGAATTAATTAATCCCTTCAATCCAATTAATTAATTAAACACTTAAATAATCACATTTCTCACATTAATTAATTTATCAATTGATTAATCCCATTATTTAATTCAAAAAATAAATAATTGCATTACTCAAATTAATTAATTCATCAATTATTTAATCATGTTATTTATTTCAATAATTAAATAATCACATCAGTCACATTAATTAATTTTTCAATTAATTAATACCATTATTTAATTCAACAATTAAATAATTACATTACTCACATTATTTAATGCATCAATTAATTAATCTCATTATTTAGTTCAATAATTAATTTTCCGAAATCACAATTTCATAATCCAAAAAATTCCCATTAATTAATTCTATAATAAATTAACCAAGTTCAACAATCTCAATAATTTCATAATTAATTTAAAAATTAAATATTTATGATCTAAAATCCCAGTACCCTAATTTTACAATTATTTTAATTAATTAACTCACCAAATTAAATAACTTAATCAAGATAAAAAATTTTAGACATCTATTAAGAATTATATAATTCCATTCATATAGTTTTAATCAAGACTATGAGATTTGAATTTTAGACCACCTACCTCAATTTGTTGAAAAGCGCTCAACAACGGAAGAATCCCAATATAAAGCAGATTAATTAAGAAAGTAACAAAGAATGGGTTTTAGATCGAAATCCTAAATCCATGATCAAGAAAATCAAGGTCTAAAAATATAATATATTGATCTAGATGAAACAATGGATAAACATCCCTCTTTTATCAAAAAATAAGAGTGAGAGAGAGATAAATATCTAAATGAGAAGAAATCACATACCCAGATGGTGCAAATATTCAACCAGCCTTTTGATTCTCCATGAACGGAGGCCGAGAAGGATTGGAATCTATCTAGGAGACTCTAAAATTTTCAAATAGATCCTAGGGTCGAAGGAGAAGAGTTATAGGAACAAAATGGACAATTAATATACACAACATGTTTAAATAGTTAGTCGGGTTTTTACACGGTGTGTTATATGATTAAACATTGTGTAAATGTTCTTAGTGGAATATGGTGAAAAACCCATTACTTAAAATTTATTTTACTAAAACCCTCTCACAATTACATGACGTGAAATCCATTTACACTTTGTGTAAGTGTTCTGTAGTTGATTTTTTATCCCATAGTCTTCTTTAATCAAACTGAACCTCTTTTAAAGTTCCTTATCTGACCAAGATCCCATGAAACACTTAAAAAAACATTACATGAAAAAGACATGATATTATCGAGTGATAATAGTGAAACTAAGACACATGGAAGACATTGTGGATGGTTATATACCTATTAGGTAACTATAGAAAAATATTCTATCGACTCAGCTCTCTCCATATTCTCAAACAACACGATATATCATGTTGAAAGTGAACCTTGTCTCTAAATACATCTATATCTCATCCACTATGAGATATGTAATAAGTCCTGATCCCCAACCTCAAACATTAGAGGTATCCAATAGTTATTGGTGTAGGATTTCTATCTAGAATGTGTAGTACCCATCTGTTTCTTGATCAACTGGATGTGATCCAAAGTTTCTTCCATGAGATGCGGTCTGAGTGTCACAACCTCTCCTACCTCTAACTATCAATTTAGAGATTGACATCAACTACCATATGAATCCTAATAAAGTGATATATTTATATTCACTTAATATCAATTATCGTTGGTGAACTCAACAAGGGGTATATGTCTCTCCCAAGACACCACAAAACCAAGGAAATATGATCTAATAATGTCCTCCAAAACTAGTTTCGTGCGCTATGATTGAACATATGTATCAAGGTGGTATGACATTCTCAAAAGAACTAGTATAGCCGATTTATTATATATTATTTTCTATAATCGATACAAAAACTAGGAATCTTTATATGATATAACAGTATGGGGAACCCCATAGAAGTGCACAACATCAAAGATATATAGTCTTCAAAGATCATATACTGAGAAGTGTTTCGTTATCAGTAGGAAATGAGAGAACTTCATTTGTTTGTCCACAAAAACCCATATAACATCACTACCTCAAGGAGACCTTAATAAACCAACCAATAAATCCGTCACAAAATAATTACATTTCTAATTGGGAATAGCTAACAATTGTAAAATCCCAAATGGTTGCTGGTGTTTTTCCTTCACCAAATTACAGGTGGAACACCTCCTAAAAAACCAAATGCCACTCATTTCATACCTAACAACCAATACTGGTGGTGTATATCAAATTCATCCTTTCCCATAGACTAACAGGGAGGCAGGTCCTCACCTACCAAACTCTCCCATAAGTCTAGACCCTCAACATCTAAAAACTACCTCATCGTCACTCTATCCAGAAAAGTTCTATTCACTGCCTTGGATGAGAGAACATTCTTCCCAATACTATATTTAACTTCTAATTGCATCTCTAAAAACAAGGTCCTAAGATTCCACCCACCACTGGTCCCATGAATTGCTAATATCTCAGTCCTGATTCCCAGGGCATCAATAACTGAATTTACCTTTCTAGGAATGTAGGCAAGCTCAAATTAAAATGACTATAAGTTTTCCACTCACCTTCATTAACTATGTTTTAATTAATGCTGTGTAAATATGTACTTGAGGATTTTTTAGTCTGTGTAAACCACAAACCTTTGTCTTAGTAAATAGTTCCTCTAATAGAAAAAGGCATGTAAAAAAAAGATAACTTGATATTTTTTATTGGGTAATTCCTCTCATGAGGCCTCAACTAATGAGACTCACACACCATGACTCATTCTTCCTTCATCTGAACTACTCCATACTCGGAACTTGATGAATCTTAATACCAAGTACAAATTCTACCTGACAATGATAGAATCAGGATCAGTATTGAAGTATCTCTCCCTTTCAGCTCCAAAAAGGTTTTATCATAGGTATCTGACCATAAAAACATCACACACTTCTTAGACATTCTCATTATAGGTTCCTCTAGGCATGAAAATACTTATATTAAATTCCTTTAAAATCTATCTAGTTCCATGAGATTCTATTTTTAAAATATGTTCTTTTGTTTGTCCAAGGAAAATACATCTATCACCATTTCTAACTAAATTGATACTCTTTTCTATGAGACAACATGATGTAGGAAGTGAATATGATCCATCAAAAAGTGTAAACTTTTGATATTATCATATAACTTATGCTCTCTATGTTTATCCAAACATATATCATGATGTTTGTCATGGTCATGTCAATTATTAGAATACTCTAAGATATTATCCATGAATTCCAGTACAAACAAATAATAAAAGGATGAAAAAATTGATTCATAAATTCCATGAAAATATCTTTCATGTTTACGAGATGAAATTACATAACCATATACACATATAGAATATACATGATATGAAAAGATGTATGAGTTATATATGTAGGTTGAAAACATACCATGCGGTAACCAGAACTACTGTCAACTATCCAAAAAATCCATGCTCCCCAGAGTAGGTCGATGTGATCATGTAATAGAGGAATACGATAACCGTTTTAACCCTAAATTAGTTCAATTTTATGTAATCTCAACATATCTTGAGGGTTATATCAACCTTTTTCATAAGAAGTTCTGGTGAACACCATAGAGAAGTACTAGGTCATATAAAACCCTTTCCCACCAATTCTTCAAGCTTCCACTTCAGCGCCCCTAACTCTATAGTTTCCATCCTATAAGAAGGAAAATACACTAGGGTAGTTCATAGAACTATCTCAATAAATAAATACACCTCTCAAATTGGAGGTAAACTAGAAAATTTTTCTACGAAATCTTCCCTATAATGATCAAACATTGGACGGAATTCAACATGATGCATTCCCTAATCATAAAAATTTAATTTAGAAATTTGGGTTATCATCCCACCCAACCCATGATGCTCAAGTCTCTATCTACCTACATGGACATCCCATTCACCCATGTGAATAAAACCCTCACCCTCTAGTGATGTGAAAGTCACCCTTTCATGATATTAATTGACATAGGAATGATAATAAACTTGTCATTCCATCTTGAGTATGAAATCAAACAAAGTCGTCTCGAGGAAAAAAGAGATCCCATATGAAGAAACACCCGATGATCTCAAGGGGGTACTCCTTGAACAAATTTACACCCTCTATTATGAACGCAAATGGAGAATACAAAGTTATAACACGTTTAGAAAATGGAACGTTGATCCCAAGGATGTTCCCAATAGGTACAAATATGAAGCTTTGTGGAGAAAATGTATGAAAAATTTAAAATAAAAGAGTATAGACTACTATGATCATACCTCTTACCATAGACAGACTGACTCTATACTAAACTATGTCCCAGTGACAAAACTGCATTACCTAGAGTAGGCCCAATCTGATGTTATAGTACAACTGGCGTCTGGATGCATCAACAAAAACCACTACCTTGGCTTGAACGACCACACTAATACTTCTCCCAACCTATTGTAGATCTTTAGATCCCAATCCAAAAGCTATAGTCGTATTTTATCCACTTTAATTGAATTATGGAGGACTGATCATGAAAAATGATACACATGGACCATTTTTTCACAATATTGGCACTCGATTGGGTCTCTATTGCACTAAATTGTCATATTTCATTGTCTCCCACGCTAACGATAGAAAACAAAACTATCAGTAATAATATCTTGGATGGTACTCTCATCAAAAGAATCCTCAAAATGTCACATCCCACTAGTGGAACCTGAACCACTGGTAGCTACACTACCCTACTCTTCCCCCCAAACATACCCCAAGATATTCTTTGTAATCAATGATTGAATCACAATTTCTATAATAGTAGTCAGCAAAAACACATTTACTTATGATTGAATGGAATAGTTGAGACCTTCTTCAAATCATCGATCCGTAGATGGTACATTATCTCGATTGATATACACAAAGTGATGACGATCTATAAATCATTCCTAATACTCCATAATGGTCATCGAATCCTACTTTAGATTCGTAAAACCACTTTCCCTTTTAGAAAAAAAGGTTTTAGGAAAGAAGTTATCATAAAACATGGTATGGAAATCCCTATAAACCATATCTATAATAGAATAATACTGAATAAAAATATACCACCATCAGTTTGATTATCCCCAAATCATATATGTCATAAGATTCACTATCCTCTCAAGAAGTGTCTCTTAATGATAAAAAATTGGAAACATAGTCTCAATCCACAGTCCAATTGTATGCAGATCACCATACCCTAAAATCATTGGTGGATACAACTGTGGGAACACATACCTTATCTCTTCCATAGTTATGGTAGGCTATGGGGCTCCCTAAATAGTCTTTATAAATCATATTAAATCACCATGAAATTGAGAATCGTCACATATATATAGTACAACTGGTGGTGCTACAATTGATATTATGGAGGTTCTATTGGTATCCCACAACCCAAAACCTCAAAAGCGTAGTCATCTCCACCATCTTAAATCATTATTTGAGGTTTTTGTGGTCGAATACCTCTACAATTCCAATTACACGCCTTATAAAATAACTGAGTATTGACCAAACCACATATATATAAACATAAGACAGGTTTAAGAACTCCTATAAACAAGACACTACCCACTATCTCCTCCTAAACCCAAGGATGGGTAATAGAGACAACTGTAAAAATCACCAGATACATTGCCTCATGGACACTTTAAAGTAAGTTCAAGGTCATGATATCTATTTGAAAATTTCAATTCCTTTTAAAATAATTTATATATTAATATTATCTTTAAATGTTTGAATGAAATGGTTCACCACATCTAATCCATAAGGTACCATACACCTTATAAACTAAAATATTACTTCTAAATAATCCAAACTATAAGACATTCTAGAAAATTAAACTAATGGTATATGGATCAACGTGCCATAACTGAATGATCAGGGATTTGTTGTAGGCTAAGTAGAAAAAAATATTTTTGTTGTGATATGCACTCTAATTAAAAACTGTAACAACCCGAGATTTTATAAGATATATTCATTTTAATTTCTTTCATATCTTCTGTTTTACGCTACACCAATATTATCTTGCGCTATACGCAACACTGTATTAGCTTACAGTATACGCAACACTAATCTTGGATCATGTTACACACAATTTCATGTTTGTTTGAGAGTAGTTATTCTACGAAACATTGAGTATATATATATATATTCAATGTATTATGTTATACGCAACAACAAAGGAGTCATGCACTACATGCAACCCTTACTTGGCTTTCATTACACGCAATCACGACCTTCCTCGATAGCGTGTGTTGTACGCAATACCGGGTTTTACTAAACAACGATATATTATTATAATATTATTATGAACTAGCTGTTATGAATAATATTAACTAAATTTTTAATTTTATAACATTATTATTCATCTTACACATTTTCTAGAACATGGTATAAGAACAAAATAATTTTTTTCGGGTAAATTAAGTATTTTTCAAAAAATGCAGTTTTGCCGCCTTTTGATGGCGCAACCACTTTAAATATAGTTTTTTACATGTTAATAAGTTCAATTTTATAAAATAAAATTATTCTTTGGAATCAGGATATAAAATTTTACCCTGGATAAATTTTTCATTTTATTCTGATAACTTTCATATTTTAATGAATAGTAAAAACACGCTATATTTTAGTTAAAAACAACTTTTTTTCATCGTCATAATTTATGTGGTTAAATTATAATATTGAATTGTTTTAAAGTATAAATAGAATATAATTTTACCATTTAATATAATGTATGTCATTAGCATTGATTTTACATTGAATTCGTAGGTTAAATAAATTCAATCTTTTGCAATGTTTTAAACAAAAACTCGTTTTCTTTCGACAACGGGATTAATTTTAATTTAATTTCTACAACTTATGTGTATTGAATTTGGAAAAATCAATTCCATATTTGGAATCAGTGGATCCAAAATATATTATTAGAATACTTTTTATTTTTGGGCTTTATGAATAGTAACAACGGTAAATTTTATTTACCATAGTAAAAGGTAAATTTGGTAATTAAGGGTAAATATAATATTATAAAATTATCCTAATACTTGTCTTAATACAATTGGATGATTATATTTCGTCCTAAGTCATATTTTGGTGGAAATGAAATCCATTAGAACCCACCTGGAGGTGATTAAGACCTTTAGTTTATTTTATTTAAAGGAATGTGAAATATGTCTCACTCAACTTTAATAATTAAATTATTTTTAATATAAGTTGATACAGAATATAAATTTGGTTATAAATACTAATTTGAAAGATAAATTTTTTTTCTTTATCATGGTAATTTATTTGTAATTTTTAAGAGTTATTTAATTACCTTATTATCTTATACATTAATGATTCATAAATTATTTATTTAGTGAAAAATAAATAATATAGTTTTTATTGAAATCGTAATACATAACAAAAGGCCCAAAAAACTTCACAAAACTTATTATTACTGTATATAGAAACCATAATCATCCACTGGCCTAATGTCTGACCATTTGGATCCTTATTAAGGTGATTATGACACTTATAATATTTTATTTTAAATGATTACAAAGTTGTGACCTTCATAATTTAATAAAGATAACAATTTACATGTTGTTATTTTAAGATGAAAAATTCGAGTAAAATTATTATTATAAAATATTTGATATTTATCTTCATCAAAGGATTTTATTTTTAATTTTTATGCAACAAATAAGTATATTAAATAATTATAAAAAAATGTTGTACTAATTATTTTATTAAGAGATATACCAAATAAATGGTTTCAAAAATATTAAAATAAATATTATATGAACTATTTAATGTTCTACAAGAACTTTCTAGAAAACTTTGACATGTTAGGAATCTATTAAATAACTTAGTTCGAATATATCCTCTGTGTAGATTTTATTTAAATTCAAATAAATGAATAGTGTCAAAATTTACACTATTGTTATTTTTTAAAAATAACATATTATTAAATTGTTTAAAAATCAGAAAAAATATGTAAAATTTATACATTAAAATTTATATAGTCGAAAATGTCATAAAGTATCCAATTATGGAAAATTAACAACACATAAGTGATTATTTATAACCATTTAAAATTTAGAATTTTATTACCACAAATAAACTTAAATAGATTAAATAAGGATAAATCAAAATGATAAGGTTTAAAATAATATCAAAACATGTCTAAATTTTTTTGATTGATGAGATTACAACCCTATATAATCTAATCAGCGAATTGAGTCATTTTTGGATGTTTTTATGTGGGGTTTGAATTTATATTAAACTAATATTTTTGAGGATTCCAAAGGTGCCCCTCTCCTCCCTTATAAAAGGGCACCTCATCCCTCTCTTCCTCACACCGTTTTGAGCCTTGAAGCTTGGCCAAAATCTTTCCATTTAACTTTCCCACTTCCCTAAAAACCTTATATAGGTACTGGTCTTCTCAAAAGACCAACCCTAGTGCCCTAAGTAGAAGTTTAAAGGAGGTGTGTTGAAGAAGAGGTAATCTCTTCTACTGATTCTTTCAAGCTTCTTTCTTCTTCAACTTCTTCTTCTTTAGTTGTTTCATTATAAAGTAATAACATCAGTATCACTAATATACTGATATATATTTATAAATATGAAACAAACCCATTTCACCTTCTATCCATCCTACGAAAAACAAAATCACCGCGCGTGCGTATGTACGAAATACCGTCTCCACGCCGCGGTGTAATCTGTTTTTCCAACACCACCTTACTTGGATGGGTATAATAGTGTAAATAATAACTATACATAGTTATTATAACATAATACTGATTCTGATATATTGTATCATCCACTCCAATTCAATTCAGTAATTATGGGAACGATATCATCGCTCGTGCGTACGTACGGACTACCGTCTCCATAACGCGATGAGATTCATTCTCAATGATTAACCATTCATGAATGATTATAAAGTATATATAATAAGTAATCATGAAATATATGACGTAATAATGATTCTGGATTTATGTATATATATATATATATATATGTCATCCAATTAATTCCATTCAATTCAATGAGGAAACGAAAACAACGTTCATGCATATGTACGACCTACCGTCTCCATGAACGGTGTATTTCGTTCCATTTATCGATCTATTATATATATATATTCTGAATATATATTATATATAAATCATGTTTTATAATCCGTAATTAAGTAATCATGATCTAAGTAATCATATGAATAATTACTAGTCAATGCACGGATGACAAATGAAACGATTTAACCCAAAATTCTCTTTAACATGGAATTTACAAAAGAACGGGTAGTATAAAGTCATAAGTGAACCATATATGATATCATAAAACTGCATATGATTCTGTAATAAGTCAATGACATTATTTAAATCATTATACAAGAGTTTTGGATACGTACGAAGCATATCAGACCTAAGGTATGGGATAATTTTGCAATCTCATTTTTATCCAAGATCGCTTATACCTAAGTATTTACTGGGGTTATTTTTGTCATCCATGATCATAAAATGTTTTTCATAAAGTGTTTAGTATTCTTTAATGTATTTTTAATGGAATTTTTACCCCTCTTCAACTTTTACTTTGTGTTATGGAAAGAATCTTTCTTTTGTTTACCATACGTGGTACTTTTTGACTTTTCTGACAAAAGTATGAGGATAATGTTTTTTTAACTTATACGGAATGAATGGATTTTGATGATTTCAAAACACATTATTTTCATGAACATTCCTCTACAAGATTTCATAATGATTTTAAACAAAATCATTTTCTTTTAAAATTTAATGACAATTTCAGAAAAGAAAATTATTTTTCAGAAGAAAGGATATTTTTTTCAGGAATTCATTTCAAGTGTTTTATCAAAACTATTTTCCATCTAAGATGACATTATTTCATATGTGTATGTTTCAAGTATAATGTATATATGATTTAAATGTTTTCACTTTTATTATTATGAAATTATATCCATTTATTTTATATGGATTATGTGATGATGGGATTATGTTTATGAAACCCATTTTATTCGTTGGGTTATTATGAATGATGTATGTTTATTTTGTGGCACAAGTGAGAATGATTTCATTATGAGATGGGTGGGACCTATATCTCCCTCCAATGCATTGGGTAAAGATTTATATCTCATGAGATAAACATGGCTGGAATGGCAAGTTAAACTGGTTCAGTAATACAAGACTGGAACGAGGAGTGAACTCGATTCAGAAAGGGACTCTGTCCACTAAGATGGTCTTGGCAGAAATGACTTGGATACTATGGAAATAATAACATGTTCTTAATGGTTTTCCACAATTACATGTTTAATTACCATGATTTTTATCATGATTAATGTTTCTTTATGATCTATCCCTTACGTACTGCCATGATTTAGGTCATTGCCCAAGATTTTGATGTTTAAATATTATGTTTATGTTTTGAAGTTCAAATTTATATGATTTGTTTTATCTTATCCTTTCTTACCCTTACTGAGAATTTGAGCTCACCCTTTATATGTTTTCTTTTCACCAGGATTTAAAGAACGGTTTTAGGTAAGAAAACAAAAAGAGGAAGATCTTATGGGAGATGTTGATGATCTTTAAACATGATTATAAGATTATTTTCTGAGTTTCCAAAGACACTAAACTATTACAGTCCTTATGTGTCTGTTTTTGTTATGTGTTAAGTATTACGCAAAAGTAATTTAATTTCCATGTACGTCATGCTTCGGGCCTCTACAGTTTGTATCATAGGAAAGGTTTAGTTAACCATTGGAAACTAGGATGCAAAAACTTTAGTGATATCCCTAGAGAAATTTCTAAGGTATGTCTAGGGATGTTCCTAAGGTAAATTATAAGTATAGGTTATAGTCCTAGAATTATGGTAACGATCTTAGGATTTAACCTAAGATGTTAGATATTGAAGGTAATTCCCCTTGATTATGATTTTGGCCTCTCACACTATTCTTTTTGGGTTTTAGAAAATGGCTGGAAACTGGAAGAATCACGATAATGGAGGATATGATGGACAAATGGAATGATATTATTTATGAGAAACCAAATGAAATTGGATCTGGAAGTCCAAATATTGTTATTATGCCTAATCATCAATCTCATAATATGATCAATAATATCAACTTTGGAAAGTTTTCTGACTCAGCTAATAAGAGAAATATAGAATCTCATGATGATCATAGAGGAAAGAAATTTCAATTCCCCTCATGTAAATCATGTGGGAAGAGGCATCAGGGAGAATGTTTCAAAGGAAATGGAAGATGCTTTGGGTGTGGAAAAGAAGGACCCAAAGCCAGTAATTACAAAGGAAAAAGGTTTAGTTAACACCATGGATAAGGATAATGGTATTTCTAAGACATCAACAATGGTTAAATGTTTTAAATGTGGAATATACGGGAATTACGCAAACAAATGTCCTTAAGGGAAAGTCTCCTGAAATGAATCATCATGGCCGTATGGGTAGTATTTATATTGATGATGATGAAGAGACTACAAATGATATGTGAGATAAAAGAATTGTTGAAGCTCGGTCAATGGTTTCAGAAGGTAGTGTAATGATTGTATGTTTATAAAGAATAATGTATGGTACTATGGAATAAAGAAAAAAATCTAAGGATTGTTACACTATTTCCTTTTCTTGAGTTTTGAAAGTATATGATTAATGCTACCAGTAACCAGGAAAGGTTATTCAAATTTTTTTGGAAGGTATATGGCATGTGAATAATGAAAGGATAATGAGATAATGAGTTGTTTTATAGTATTCATGAGCTCATGATTAATATAAGGACTAAGTGATATCATGGTTTGAGTATATAGAATTTTGAGGATTTTGGTATGTGGAAAGTGTTAACTTTTAATTGAATTCATGTTTTCACTATGGTTCAATGGGTATTCATTTTTTTCAAGATAATACATGATTAAGTCCTTCGAATGTTTGAAATGTGACCAACAAGACATATCTTATGATATATGGGGATCAACGATGGTATTAACATGCTTGTTATATGAACTCTCTACTAATCGTTTTCACTATAATATGAGATTGGACAACCGTATTTTGGATAAGCCTAAATATTGTAATGGATTATTTTGGACATAATTTAGTATTGTTTAAGGCTAGAACTTTTTCTATATTATTGATGAAAAGTTATAATAATGTATTTCTTGAAAAAAAAGGACAACCTGCAAGATGGGCGACAGCCCATCGCATCGGACAAGGCTGTGGGAATCGAACCCACAAACGAAGTGTGACTAGCCTTTATCACCTACCGCTGGCCTACAGGAAGTCCCTGGTCAGTTGAAACTAGTTTTATTTTATTAAGTGGTATGATAGATGAAATATAAGTCCATTTTTGGAATCATATACGATTAATATCACTATAGATGGACTTATGTATATTTGATAACTTTTACAAACTTTTTTTTAAGACAGATGGAATGACCTGTCATTCTATCATATGATCTTCTAACACTTCACAATTGAAAACTTCAACTTCTTTTGTTTAAGAGATGAAGTGGAAATTGTCCAAGGAATGACCAACGGTGAGATTGTACCAAAATCAAGAACGTATTTCTTCTAATTCCAATTTCTTCAACTTTAGGGAAATGATCTTAAATACAAAAAATTGTTGTCCTAGTGTCCTTATATCCGATGAATCATATGGTACCTTATATCATCACAAATTTATGGCTTTGTGATTGTTGGCTATTTCATAGCCATGTTCTCTACCACTCTCCATCAGAACTTGATGTTTAGATTTCTCTTCCATATCCATATTTTCACCAACGTTCTCCTATATAGAAACCCAATTATGAGTTACTTTGGGTAATATTTACATTTAATACTTTAGTTTATAAAATTAAGTTTTAGTATTCCTTTTTACGATGTGGGTTTCTATGAATAGTAAACGATTTATAACCCCGACGAATTTCGAGGGCGAAATTCATTTTAAGGGGGGTAGAATGTAACAACCTAAGATTTTATAAGATATATTCATTTTAATTTCTTTCATATCTTCTGTTGTACGCTACACCAAGATCATCTTGCACTATACACAAAACCGTATTAGCTTTCAGTATACGCAACACTAATCTTGGATCGTGTTACACACAATTTCATGTTTGTTTGATAGTAGTTATTCTACGAATCATTGAGTATATATATATATATATATTCAATGTATTTTGTTATACGAACCAACAAAGGATTCATGCATTACACGCAACCCTGACTTCTCTTGCATTACACGTAATCGCGACCTTCCTCGATAGCTTGTGTTGTACGCAATATCGAGTTTTACTAAACAACGATATATTATTATAATATTATTATTAACTAGCCATTATGAATATTATTAACAAAATTTTTAATTTTATAACATTATTATTCATCTTAAACATTTTCTAGAACATGTTATAAGAACAAAATAATTTTTTTCGGGTAAAATAAGTATTTTTAAAAAAATGCAGTTTTGCCACCTTTTGATGGGCCACCCACTTTAAATATATTTTGACATGTTTATAAGTTAAATTTTACAAAATAAGATTATTCTTTGGAATCAGGATATAAAATTTTACCTTGGATAAAGTTTTCATATTATTCTGATAACTTTCATATTTTAATGAATAGTAAAAACACGCTATATTATAAATAAAAACAACTTTTTTCATCGTAATACTTTATGTGGTTAAATTACAATATTGAATGGTTTTAAAGTATAAATAGAATATATTTTTAACATTTAATATAATTTATGTCATTAGCATTGATTTTACATTGAATTCATAGGTTAAATAAATTCAATCTTTTGTAATGTTTTAAACAAAAACCCGTTTTCTGTCGACAACGGGATTAATTTAAATTTAATTTCTGAAACTTCTGTGTATTGAATTTGGAAAAATGGATTCCATATTTAGAATCAGTGGGTCCAAATTATATTAATAGACTACTTTTTATTTTTGGGCTTTATGAATAGTAACAACGGTAAATTTTATTTTCCATAGTAAAAGGTAGATTGTGTAATTAGGGGTAAATATACTTTTATAAAATTATCTTAATACTTGTCTTAATTAAATTGGATGATTATATTTCGTCCTAAGTCATATTTGGGTCTAAATGGAATCCATTAGAACCCACTTGGAGGTGATTAAGACCTTTAGTTTATTTTATTTAAAGGAAAGTGAAATATGTCTCACTAAACTTTAATAATTAAAGTATTTTTAATATAAGTTTATACAGAATATAAATTCAGTTATAAATACTAATTTGAAATAAAAAATGATTTTATTTATCATGGTAATTTATTTGTAATTTTTAAGATTTATTTATTTACCTTATTATCTTATACATTAATGATGCAGAAATTATTTATTTAGTGAAAAATCAATAATATAGTATTTATTAAAATAGTAATACATATCAAAATGCCCAAAAATCTTCAAAAAACTTATTATTAGTGCATATATAAACCCTAATCATCCACTGGCCGAATTTTTGACCATTTGGATCCTTATTAAGCCGATTGTGACACTTATACTATTTTATTTTAAATGATTACAAAGTTGTCACCTTCATAATTTAATAAAGATAACAATTTACATGTTGTTATTTTAAGATGATAAATTCGAGTAAAATTATTATTATAAAATATTTGATATTTATCTTCATTAAAGTATTTTATTTTTAATTTTTATGCAACAAATATGTATATTAAATAATTATACAAAAAATATTGTACTAATTATTTTATTAAGAGATATACCAAATAAATGGTTTTAAAAACATTAAAATAAATATTATATGAACTATTTAATGTGCTCCACAAATTTTATAGACAACTTTTACATGTTAGGAATCTAATAAATATTTTATTTCTAATATATCCTCTGTGTAGATTTTATTTAAATTCAAATAAATGAACAGTGTCAAAATTGACACTATTGTTATTTTATAAAAATAACATATTATTAAATTGTTTAAAAATCAAAAAAAAATATTTAAAAATTATAAATTGAAATTTATATTGTCGAAAATGTCATAAAGTATCTAATTATGGAAAATTAACAACACATAAGTGATTATTTATAACCATTTAAAATTTAGAATTTTATTACCAGAAATAAACTTAAATAGATTAAATAAGGATAAATCAAAATGATAAGGTTTAAAATAAGATCAAAACAAGTATAAATTTTATTGGTTTATGCGATTACAACCCTATATCATCTAATATTAGAATTGAGTCATTTTTTGAGATTTTTATGTGGGGTTTGAATTTATATTAAACTAATATTTTTGAGGATTCCAAAGGTGCCCCTCTCCTCCCTTATAAAATGACACCTCCTCCCTCTCTTCCTCACACCATTTTGAGCCTTGATGCTCGGCCAAACTCTGAAAATTTAACTTCCCCACTTCCCTATAAACCTTATAGAGGTACTGGTCTTCTCAAAAGACCAACCCTAGTGCCCTAAGAAGAAGTTTAAAGGAGGTGCGTTGAAGAAGAGGTAATCTTTTCTACCGATTCTTTGAAGCTTATTTCTTCTTCAACTTCTTCATCTTTAGTTGTTTCATTATAAAGTAATAACATAAGTATCACTAATATTCTGATATTTTATTATAAATATGAAACAACCCCATTTCACCTTATATCCATCCTACGGAAAATGAAATCACCGCGCGTGCGTACGTAAGGAATACCGTCTCCACACCGTGGTGTAATCTGTTTTTCCAACACCACCTTACTTGGATGGGTATAATGGTGTAAATAATAACTATACATAGTTATTATAACATCATACTGATTCTGATATATTGTATCATCCACTCCACTCCAATTCAATATTTATGGGAACGATATCATCGCTCGTGCGTACGTACGGACAACCATCTCCCCGACGCGATGAGATTCATTCTCAATGATTAACCATTCATGAAAGATTATAAAGTATATATAATAAGTAATAATGTAATATATGACATAATAATTATACTGTATTTATGTGTATATATATTTATGTCATCCAATTAATTCTATTCAATTCAATGAGGAAACGAAAACAACGTTCATGCGTACGTACGGCCTACCGTCTCCATGAACGGTGTATTTCTTTCCATTTATCGATCTATTATATATATGTATATTCTGAATATATATTATATTTAAATAATGTTTTTTATTCTGTAATTATTAATCATGATCTATGTAATCATATGAATAATTACAAGTCAAAACACAGACGACAAATGAAATGATTTAACCCAAAATGCTCTTTAACATGGAATTTACAAAAGAATGGGTAATATAAAGTCATAAGTGAACCATATATGATATAATAACAATTAATACGATTCTATAATAAGTCAATGACATTATTTAAATCATTATACAGGAGGTTCGGATAAGTATGAAGCATATTGGACCTAAGGTAAGGGATAATTTTGCAATCTCACTTTTATCCGAGATCGCTTATACGTAAGTATTTACTGGGGGTATTTTTGTCATCCATGATCATAAAATGTTTTTCATAAAGTGTTTAATATTATTCCATGTATGTTTAATGGAATTTTTATCCGTCTTTGACTTTTACTTTGTGTTATGGAAGGAATATTTCTTTTGTTTACCATACGTGGTACTTTTTGACTTTTCCGACAAAAGTATGAGGAGAATGTTTTTTTAACTTATACGACATGAACGGATTTTTATGATTTCATAACTCCTTATTTTCATGAAGATAACTCTACAATATTTCATGATTATTTTCAAGAAAATCATTTTCTTTTAAAATTGAATGAAAATTTTAGAAAAGAAAATTATTTTGCGGAAGAAAGGATATTCTCCTCAAGAATTCATTTCAAGTGTTTTATCAAAACTATTTTCCATATAAGATGACATTATTTACTATGAGTATGTTTCAAGTATATTTTCTGTATGATTTACATTGTTTCACTTTTCTTATTAGGAAATGATATCCATTTTTTTATATGGATTATGTGATGATGGGATTATGTTTATGAAACCCATTTTATTCGTTGGGTTATTATGAATGATGTATGTTTATTTTGTAGCACAAGTAAGAATGATTTCATTATGAGATGGGTGGGACCTATATATCCCTCCAATGAATTGGGTAAAGATTTATATCTCATGAGATAAACATGGATGGAACAGAAAGTTAAACTGGTTCAGTAATACAGGACCAGAATGAGGAGTGAACTCGATTCAGAAAGGGACTCTGTCCACTAAGATGGTCTTGGCAGCAATTCCATGGCTACTATGGAAATAATAACATGTGCTTAATGGTTTTCCATAATTACATGTTTAATTACCATGCTATTTTATCATGATTAATGTTTCTTTATGATCTATTCCTTACGTACTTCCATGATTTATGTCATTGCCCAAGATTTTGATGTTTAAATATTATGTTCATGTTTTGAAGTTCAAATGTATATGATTTGTTTTATTTTATCCTTTCTTACCCTTACTAAGAATTTGAGCTCACCCTTTATATGTTTTATTTTCCCCAGGATTTAAAAAAACGTTTTAGGTAAGAAAACAAAAAGGGGAAGAACTTATGGGAGATGTTGAAGATCTTTCAACATGATTAGAAGATTATTTTCCAAGTTTCCAAATTCACTAAACTATTACGGTCCTTGTGTGTCTTTTTTTGTTATGTATTAAGTATTTCGCAAAAGTAATGTAATTTACATGTACGTCAAGCTTCAGGCCTCTATAAAAACTATGTTTCTAAATCCCCTGTACAAAATAGTTATCAAGTATCAATTATATCAAGAAAGTAACACATAAATATTCCATGAATTAAAGCAATGCATCCTATACAGAATGACATATACATGGACTGTGAATCTTGTTAGGTGCCTAAAATGATGAATTATACAACACACTATCATCTCATCATACCATAAATGAAATCCATAATCATAAGTAACATCAAACATAAAGTGCATCACCTAATGGTGAAATAAAATCAATTTTAACAAGAAAAATTCTAAAACATCAATTTATAGGTCCCATATATTTTGATTCTTCCTACATTTAGGTGAAATAATCTCAGGCACAACTCATTACCAAATCCAAATTTGTTCATAATCTTCTACCCATTGTCTCAAAATAGTATGACAAGAAGAAACGAAAGGGATATGATACCACTTTGTAATGTCCAAAACTGGGAGCCACTTGACGGTGCCCTTAGCAGGTGGGTCTCATGGCCTCAAGAATGACTCACCATATGGTAGAGGATTCCAACTAGTAGGGAGTTCCTAGGGTGTGTCTGTGGGGAGACTATAGCCTCATTTCGAATTATAATGTAGAAGGTAAAATATATTGATCAATAGAGGAAGAATAACATAAATCTAGTGCTATATAACAATAACATCCAAAAGACTACATAAATAAATATCAATACTAGAATCAGTTTCATATAAAACATAATGGTTATGTCATGTCTGTATAAAAAACTGAAGGTAATACAAGGAAACATGCATCTAGTACAACACATGTATCAAAATAATAAAAGAACCAAAAGGACTTATCTCCAACTAGCAGCACAAGCATAGCTCAATTCTATGATCCCTTACTCATAATAAATTATCAATTAAAGCATCATAAAGATAGTGATTATATCTATCCCTACCTAC
The DNA here is from genome assembly GCA_963277665.1 of Viscum album. Classification (NCBI taxonomy): domain Eukaryota; kingdom Viridiplantae; phylum Streptophyta; class Magnoliopsida; order Santalales; family Viscaceae; genus Viscum; species Viscum album. Next base: position 1,043,923,542 of record OY728140.1, on the reverse strand, counting down.
ATCCTTAAAGTTTGGATGGGTGCCCAACAACACCCTAATCAGGTTGTGAGATAACACTCATTAGAACACCACCAATGGTGTCTATGACATATTCAGTCTATATAAAAACAATGAAGCAATGTTAATTATATAACATGTATAAAATTTATAATATTAAAGGGTGAAAGGAATATATGATCATGTCCAACAAAACATGGCTTTCTGTGAACAATAATCAATCTCCCATAACAAAGGGAAACTATAAACAAGCAACTATAATCATGGTATAATTGTAAATCATGACAAAGTAAGTGTAATACTCTTGAGTAAAAAAAATAGTAATTAAATAACCATACCAATGCTATATATAAAACATATAAAAATATCCAAAATGATTGTACCCTTAAATTATGTGTGAATCTTGAAATGTATGGATCCAAGGTATAAATGAAAAATTCAACCTCATCATGTCTCTGGAAAATCATGATGAAAACTCAGTAAAGTCTTGGGTTGAATGTAATGAGATATTCCAAGTTTTTCCAAGAAATCTGTACCCATGGAGTAGTATTGTCCTTGGCATCCTATAGAATTAGTATCCAAGGAGTATAAAATTCTATGTAATCCAATAACACAATCAATATATACCCATTTAGCATAAATGTATATGGAATCCAACAAAATGATGATATAAGGAGTATAAATGTATAAGGAATCCAACACAATTATCATTATAGATCCATAGAGTTTAAATGTCCATCAAATATAATGGAATCATGATACTAGGAGTAGTAATGTCTAAGGAATCCACTGCCATGATCAATTAACCATCTCATTTGATAATCTATTTCATTATCACTCAAATACCATGAGCTTATCCATTCAATTTCCCATTTTCCATTTAAAAATTTATTCAGTTAAATATCATGTAATCACAAGAAAAACGTGGAATAAGCCCTATCTTAAAGTATCATTAAATTATCATTTTGGATCCCACTAAAATTGAAAATATCACACACACCCAACAAGTTCATATAACAAAGGCCACAATATAAACAGACCTCGATGGTGGAATGGGTTGGGGTGAATGAACTTTATCCATATAATGGTACCTATGGGAAACATAATTAGGTTCCAAATTATATATTCAATTGATTATATTAATATCAGGTGAACATCAGAATGTCTGATGTGAAGCACAATGACAACATGGTATAGAAAACACCAAAAATTAAGGGAATGTTATAGTCCACCTACCGTATAAAAGTGGTCCAACACACAACTAGTATCGACTACTAACTAAATATTTATTGGATGAAATTAGTGAAATTGATGAAAATCCTAGAAACATGGAATAATATATTACACAAAAAGAACTTCATCGATACAATGTCAAATTAAGAAATATGCAAGGTGAATGTAGAACTTATCGACATGAATCCAATAATATAAATGATGCTTGAATTAGACTTCTTATGGATTAATCAGATCAAATAATATATTTAAGATTGAAGAAGCTCTCAAATGGGAGGAGGATCCAATGGGGAAAAGAAAATAGAAATAGGGGTTTGAGTTTTAATTTATGTAAGGGAAAATGTTATATTCACCACTAATTAGTGAGTAGCATGATTTGGGTGCAAATTTTTTCAAACTATGTACCCATCACTACCTCAAAAGGTAATCCACAAGGTTCATGTGTATAGTTTTGTAAACTATGTGAAAACCCTATTGCACACCTTTATTAAAAACTACAGAGCTCCCAACTCATGTATGCGGCCCTTGGTTCATAAATAGGTCAAACCATGAACTATTTTATATTCTCCTTCAAACCCCACATGATTTATATAAATAGCATGGACTGAGTCACATGGTTTATACTAACCATGAAGTCTATCTAACATTTCTGAAAAAACCCTGGATCTGGCTCTAAACAAGCCCTAATCCCCCCCTCCAAAACTCATGTGACCTCATTAAGCATTCTCCTAATCCAAAAAATCATTTAAACAATAATTAATAAGATATGTACCTCATAAAAAACCCATGATCTTACAACCATGTCTCTAAACCCCACGTTGGAGTAGTTAATCCCATGTTTTGAAATATTAAACCCACATTGGTGAATATGATTCATGAATTTTAAAAATGATCTCCATGTTTCATAATCATAACATTAATTCTTTAATGTACCCGACTTCATATGAGTAATGAAAATGGGATCGAGAATGATAGCTTTCACCCTCTATTTTCTCTCAAAATCGATGGGGGATGTTTGCTAGAGATTAATACCAATGATATATTGTCATTTGATATGATAAAACATGGAATTTGGTGGTAATATAAGATCTACTTAGTCATGGGATCAGGATATTGGGAGAGTAATCTAAAATAATGGAAATTATCATATGGTTTCCTGGTGAAATTTTTATAATTAGATGCTACATACAATGACGATTGAAATGAGAGGATATTTGGACAAAATTCATCTTATGTTATGATTGAATAATTTTCATTTATATATACTATTCCATTTTAATGGGTATAATTTTTTTCACATGAATATGATATAAATGGAGATGAAAGATAACATAGATATTTCCTCTAGGGAAATAGATCTATGATTATATTATTTCTAGAGATTTGTATTTCTAAATGTAATATTATGAAAAAAGGGGGATCAAAAATTGAGAGTGGAGGAAACATTGGAGACATAATGAATTTGAATTCAAAATTTATTATGAGGAGAAAAACCAAAAGATCATTTTGATGTGATATAAGAGTATCTATTGGAAATCATCCTGAGGAAAATTAAGATTCAAGTTAATTCCAACACCTAGATATTTTCAAGAAATATTTTAAGGGAACTTAACTTGTGGATTTGAATGGTGATTTACATTTTAATTTGAAAACATTTATTTCCAAATTTAATGTCTCTCTAGTTTTTAGGAATATTAAAATATGATCATGTATTTATGTTTGATTATTCTAGAACTCCATTAATCATTATCATTCAGTATCTGAATGGAATATCAACAATGGGAGTGTTTCATTCTCTTTATATGGATAATATATTCAAGGTTAGTAGGATTTTGAAATCAATATTATCTATTTATAATTATAAATCCTTAATTGAGGATGGTGATTATAGTGGTAGTTGAAAATTTCATTTTACTCAGAGATTGTAATGTTCATTGATTGACCCTTACGGAAAGGAGCTTGAAATTTGATAACTTGGTTATTTTCTTCAATTTAATAATATATATTAAAAGCATGATTTTATAATTTAATCCATTCATTGATATAGTTTTAATTATGATTTATTTTAACATTTTGAAGATAAATTGATTTGTGAGAATTTTTAGTTCTGTCCACTACGTCACCATTATATTAAATTCACTACTTATAATATAATTCAATATTATCTAATTCACTAATTCTTGTTTATTATTGTTTTCAACATCATTAGTTTATAGAAATAGTTTTTTATTTCAGTAATGTATTTTCCCCACAAAATATAAATGTTAAAATATTTAAAAAACCATGATAGAAATAAACTTTATAGGAGAGGCATCATTGGAGAAGACTCTAGGATCACTTATACTAAAAAATATAGAGGAAAAACTTGATGTAAGGTTTTATAATGAAAATTAGTAATACTTATCAATTAACATACTATTTAAGATAAGTTATATATGGATTAAAAATGTATTAGATATTTTTATGGACTTTAGACTGGTGTTTCACAAACACCTTTTTAAACGGGGATTCTAAACTACCGACTATATGGGATTGATGTTCTGGGTTATCACTATAGTTTTTTTCATGTATGATATGTTTATTTTATTTTTTAATTATGGTTTATGATATTAATATATGTTTTTGAGTTCTCTTCACATGGATTATTTTTGACACATATGATTCACCTAAAATTCATGTTCTTATATGTGATTTATATCACAGATGGTTGTTGTTTAGTTTTTTAATGTTCAATAAAAAATTAAACATTGATTACATTTTTATTATCTTTTTGGTATTCTACTATAATAAATAATGAAACATTTACCATAATGATAGTTCATGTGGATCTTATGGTGAGATGTTTTCGGATGATCACTATATAGTCCCTACATATATGGGATGTGTAGTGACCCCTAGTAGGTATATTAATCATTGGATTACATCATGATAAACTACTTTGGGTGAATGTGTTGTTGTTTTAGTTAAATAATGTTCCAAAAAACTACTAAAATGGATTATTTTCATATAGAATTTTATGGAAATTATACTTAATTGTAGAATAAAACTATTTTTTACCCAATAAAAATCATTATATGATGATTTTGTTATATATATATGGATGAGATAATGGTCCTTGATGGGGTAGTATGGTATTTACATTCCTAATAAGGATTAATTTTGTGTATTTTGGGGCTGAATCAACATATTACACTTGATGTGTTTGGGTATATATATAATAAACATAGATTCGGTGATTTTAGACATGGTTTTCCTTTTGATATGTTAGGAGGATGTGGATAAGTTTTTCTACTATACATGACCAATCTAAAAAATGAATTATTTTATTAGGGTGAGAACCTAGTTCCTTTTAGACATGTCTTGAGATATTTTTGAGACGAGTGTTATGATTAAGTAATAGGATGTTTTCCAACTTTTGCTGTGATGGTTTTGAAATACAAGGGTAACCGATATAGGGGTTATCCCAGACTTGTGAATCATTTAGAAATATAATTTAAGCGTAAATTTTTTCTTTGTTTAATATTTATAGATGACATATTATATTAGGAATATGGTTTAGGAATGTGAGATTCCTTGTGAATATCTGACATGAGGAACTATATATGATTTTGTGTATCGTGGATGTATTTCAAGGGATAGATCAGTGGATGCTTTTTCTAATAACATTGGGTGTTGATACCAATGATATAATGTATTTTGATCCTAAATAGTTAGTCATAGGTTGGATAGAGCATGGATAGTCACTTTTATAGTATTCATATATATAGGTAATTATACATTTTGACTTCCCATGATTGGGATAACTTGGGATTGTAAGAGAGAATGTTTTGAAAAACATTGTTTGGAATATTGAGATTAACATGATCTATGAATATTTATTTTAAAAATATAGAACTTGTTTTATTAGTTGTTGGCAAATGTCATGAGTGAGATGCTAGTGTACCAAACACGGATGTATTTTCTATAGATACCCATTCCTTTTACAAATATCTCCACAAAGTTTTTAACATAAACATCTATTAATTACAACCAAAATATCATGTTTCCTAGTGTCTTTGGAAGGATATCTTTATAATACATCAAAGTAATGCTAAAATAATATATATTTATTTTTTATCCATAATTATATCCTTGGATATCTAGAAACTACATATGATAACCAAGGTAATACATAGAGAAAATGGGTGATCTAAAAAGCCTAGTAAAAAAATAAACATGATAAAGAAGTATAACATTTGAATCAAAGGTATAAAATAATATTACAAAAGATAAGGCACATAAGTAATCACATGAAAACATAATGTAAATAATAGATTATCATAAGATCACAAAATAATAGGTAATGCAATAAAAAAATCAAACACAACGTAAACATAAGTCAATTATAACTACCAAGACATCATCAAATATTTTAAGGAGTCTAATAATAAATTAGGTTCACTATCTAGTCCCATATATGACGTATCACGAGACTAAAACATTTACCAATTAATTTTAAATCTGAAATGGGCCTCACTCATCATATCATGAGATATAATGGGGATCAACCATCAAATCATGATCTATAGTGCTGATCAGCCCTTTTTTTAAGCTATATCAGGATGAATCACGAACTATAAGTGTATTTACCCTCTGCAAATAGTTTCAAAGAAACATGGCATAAGTAAAGTACATAAATCTTTAATATCATATTATTCCTCATAGGAATATTTATTTCTCTTTTCATATCTGGATTATCCCAGGGAAAAGGAATGGATTATCTTAATATCTCTTTGAAATAATCATAGTCAATCTAGGGAATGAATAAGGATAATATTATTAAAAAATACCCCCAATGGAGCAAAACTAACATCACATGTTGTTAATATTGATGAATAAAAATAAAATTAAAATACCATAAAAATATACGTGCGGAAAATAACCATTTTACTTTTAATAACATCAATGGATGTCATCTTAGATGAAAAATTATTTTGAAAGATCACATATAACATTTCTTGAGGAATATTTCCCTCCAGTTTCAAAACACTTATTTAAAAAATAAAACTTTCTCAAAAATTACTGAAATAAGTTATTCTAAAAATACACTTTTAAAATTAAAAAAATAATATTTAAAACATTTAGAGTTAATGATTAAGGTATATTATGTTCATACTGAGTATGTTAAAAAAATTATTTCTTTTAAAATTTTGATAGAAGTCAAAAGTGCTTCAGAAAATGACAGCAAAAATAATTTTACTAAATTTTTTTAAATATAAAATCATTGGTAATAATTAATTGAAAAAATAAAAAAAATAATTCTAAAAATATTATAGAAAAGTTTATTTGGAAGAAAATGTGATTTTTGATCAAAGGGTGAAATAAATTCAGTTTTAAAAAAAAATATCCGCATCCATTTTAATTACCAAAGAGATGAAAATGATAATATTACTTAAAAAAATCCTTAATACTCAAAGGAGAATAAAATTTAATGGGTTTATTAAGAAAAATATCAAATGATTTCCTTCAATGGAAATTCATACATAGACAATCCCAATTAAAATGAGACTTCTAAATAAACCCTTACCAGTTTGATAACTTTTTAATCATATGACCAAATAAAGAAAAAACATCACCTGAATAAATAAATAAAATTAATTTAAATATATTAAAGATTCAAAATATAAAATGGGTTTTAGATACTCTTCATAAAATAATATAGTTTTATAACAAAACATTTTCCCAAAGAAGAAAAATTGAGACGAGAAACCCTTACAACGATCATAACCTTAAAGTGATAATTATTCAATGAACTAATCATATGTATCAAATGTATTTAAAAATAAAAAATTCTAAATAAAATTTAAGATTATAAATATTCATTACACAAATATTCATAGAATATTAAAGAAAATAAAAAGGTAATATATCCTAATAAAATGATATTGAGTTATGAAAATTATTTACTACTTGGTAACATTAATTTAATATCTATTTGGATGAAATAATTATAATTTAAAAATAAAATCACAATAACTATAAAGTATTAATGATATTAAATTTAAAATGGGAATTATAAACACCATATAATATAAATGAGGTGTAAAAAATTAAAATATGCCTTAATAAAAGGACACTGAGTCGAAGTCCCTTACATAGAGTCCATGCTTATCATTTTTATATTTTGTATCCACTATAATAAATTTTTTTTAAGTTATTTATTTAATTAAAATTGTTTTCCTGGATTAATCCATTATACTTAAAACATGTAGTTCATTTATTTTAGTATTTTATTTATTTAATTAATTTGTTTTGTACATGACATGTTTTGTGAGGATGAATAGTTTATAAATTCAAAACATCATCTGTGTGTTGACCATGAAAAAGTGTTCACTGTTCAACAATCTCCAGAATAGAAATCATGAAATAAATATTTTTTATATAGAAATTATAATTTTGGAAATAAAAATGACTTAATTTTAAGAAAAATTAACTACATTACTGTCATAGTGATGATAGGTCTTACATATGAAAATGTAACATTTCCACTTTTAGTGACCGTGATGGAAAGAATCTAGGAATTATTTTACCTTTCCAAAATGATAATTATATCATAAATATCATATTATTTATTTTTATAAACATGTATATATTTTTAATGTGATATAATAAAAAAACAAATAACATCTCTTCGCGAGGTGGTAGTCCTTCGTACACATGAACAACATTATCATTTTTCAATGGATGGTTATGTAAGAATGTATATTATATATTAAATTTACTGAATAATTAATATTTCATGAATATCATATATAATCATTTAATCCACCATTATTGATAGTATAAATAAGTGATGATTTAAAATTAAAATGACACCAGTTCATGAGGTGGTAGTACACCAAACACACAATCGATGGAGCCATTTCCCATTTGATAGAAGATGATATGAGTGAATATTATTTCTTCAACATAATAAAATATCAGTATATTGGATAAAATTGTGTTATTTTTTTTATAAATTTTAATACAAAATTTTTGGTTAAGAAATAAGAAGAAAAAATAAGGGGCTTAGTAAAGATAATTTCCTCTTTTTCGAATCAACTCATTATGATTATACCCAAATCCTTTATATATTAGATTTATAATAAAAAAGGATTATATGATGAGTGTAGGGACGAAATGAAGTGATTTTTGATTTTTTTGGAAATATCCAATGGGGTTTGGAAGTGTTTAAAGGAGAGGAGATGGTGTGTCCTTTTATAAGGGAGGTGGGGTGACATTCTTGTAAATATCAAAAACTATTCAATAAGGGGAAGCTACTATCCCGAAAAGTGCATAAAAATATATAAATAAATTATTTTGGGACATACAAGGATGAAACAAAGCTCTTAATTTCTAAATAATGTTGTTTTATATATGTTATGTTCTTTACCTCTATGGTAACTCAATTTTACCCTTTAATTTTTTTACCACGATAACTAATTTTTTATTATTTATATCCTTCATTATAACTAAAAAAAGTTTTATTTATTATATAGTTTAAATTATTATGAATACATATATTGAATCCATTTTATCAAATTAATGTCATATATGTGGATGAATTTAGTTTAACATTAAAACTGCGGTGGTGTTGGAAAAATGGGTTTTCATGAAATATGTTTTTGAAGCATAAGAAGACCTTATAATAACAATATTAAAAGTAAACATAATAAAGAGAATATAAATTAATATTTATAAATATATATTATATAAATTTCATTTAAATAAATACTCATTATTTTTTATATTAATTTGTTAAAATAAAGAATCATTATTTCCTTTTAAACAGTTTTCATAAAATTGTGATTTATTTTTGTAAAATATCATTATATTAAAATATTGTATAATTATGATTTAAATTTAATAAATTTAATTAAATATAACTAAATAATACTTATTTTACAATTAAGTAATATTAAAATAATAATTGGTATTTTCAATTAATTAATTTATTAAAAGAAATATCTGTTTTACAAAAATTGATATTTTTAACTATTCACTAAAAAATATATATTTTTTTAAAAACTCTAAATATTTAAGAAATGTTAATATGGATTTTATTATTTGAAAAAATAATTTTATAAAATAAAATTTCTAAATGGTCTAAAAATTAATTATAATATTTTCCCATGAAAATCAATAAAAATAATTTTTTGAAATAAATTTTTTTATAAAAAGTTTAGCTTTTATTTAATAAGCATTTATAAATATGTTTATATTGAGTAGAACCTTTATATATATTTCATAACTTATTCAATCATATTAATACTAACCAAATTAAGGGATTAGGTATAACGACCATGTTTCAAAAATGATATTTTAAAATTAGGTCATGGTTTTTTAATATTTGTGTTTCATTTTGAATATGATATCAAACATAGTGTTATTTTAAACTCTTAGGGTTTTATATTTTACCCCCTTAAATAAACTATGCCCACAAAATTGATATTCTTCTTAGTAATAAAGGGTTTATAATTTGAAAATTCCCCTTCTTGAAAACCAAAAAAGTAAAAAGTTTTAATACAACTTCCTCTTAGAAGAAGGAATGAGAAATACGAATATCATATGGAATAATAAAAAACTAGGTTTCAGAATAGTAGAACAATGGTGGGATGTAAAAATATGGATATAAAAGAAAAAAATAAATATATATATATGTTGATAGATATCATTGATAAAAATAATGTGAGTTATCATGGAAATGTTATTAAACACAAGACCATAATTATGGGATGAATTAGAAGACCACTAATTCATTGGATATGAAGGTTATATAATAAAATTAATTATTTAAATATTCTCTTCCTATAGTTGATGTATTTGTTTTCTTATCAATGTAGATATATAAAAAAATATACTTTCTTGATATCTTTTAATTTCAAAACTAATTTCATGCTTTCATTGTGCTTTGACCGATTTTCACTTCACCAATTAATCTAAGGAATGAATATCAAATATTATTTTTTAGCTCAAGAAATAAAATTAAACATTTAATAGATCATATGATTAATAAAATACTAAAAATATATTCCCCTTATATTTATTAAAACCAAAAAGGTTATAAAAAATTAATATAATACAAAAATTAATATGAATATATTAATATCCCAAAATTCATTAAAAAACGAATTGTTTAGCATAGACCATTACTTAAATAAGTAACCTTGTATCCTAAATAACCTCAATAAACTCAACATTAAGTAAGGTTTTATCCTTAAAGATTATCTCATACTCATCAACATAGAACCCCAAAAATGTAATTGAATTTTTTCAAAATAGTCTTTTACTTTAAACCTGATGGTTATATATATATCAACCTAATAAAAAAATTCCCCAAAATATGATAAAAATATTAAATATAATGTGAATATTCAAATCAATTTATAACCACTAATTTTTTCAACACTACTAATTATTTCCCACAAAATAAAAAAATATTAATTGAGTATAATTACCTCAACATCAAGTGCATATCAAAGGATATCATTTCCTCAATCATGTATTTTCCCATAAAATATAATCGTACAATTAAATAAATTTCTAGATAATTATCATTATTAAATATATTTTTAAAAATCTATAAAAAAAACTACTATATAAAAATACTTATATGTTTCAATATTCTTGTAACAAAAAAACAATTAATAAAAATAATTTAATAACATTATTCCTAAGTTCCAAGACCCAAAACATTAATCCTTACACTTAGAATATTTTTATAAAATAAAAGAATAGGATTTAATCTTTGGATTATGTAATTGACTTATATAACGACCTCATTCTCCATATTTATGATATTTAACCACTAATGGTACCATAGGATGATGTTTATTTCCCTGTGTATTAATAACTGGACTCTTCATTTTCTTTTTATATTATATGCTTTAGTACCCCTTTTCCAAAAAATAATGCATTTTACATTTAGATAAATGCATTTTCTATGGTGCATCTTTTTACATTTTGACTTGTAGTAAATTGAATATTATTTTCCTTTTTATATGTTTCACTTAAAAATCTATAGTACTCTATCCTCCTATTCATTTATGTGTTTGTAAAATTTACCATATTCTATTATATAATCATTATTTGAGAAAGTTTATTTGGCGTAATAAAAAAATGTAAAAAATCTATTCCCATTAGGTTAGAAATATCATTAGGAAAATAATTACATTTCCCATCACATTGGTTATTAGAATGATTTCCCTTATTTCAAACCAAAAAATAAATGATATAACAAAAATATAAGTTTAGAATACTTTAAAATAACAAGGGGAAACATATAAAAATATAAGGAAAAACATAAGAAAGATAATTATATCTTGAATTTTGTTTCTCTAGGTTTTAATATTAGTTATCAATGGTAATAATTCATTTTTAGATTTTGTAGCGTAACTATATTTTTATGTCCATCACAATGGTTAAAAAAGAGTTTGTGAATTTCTAAAACATATACCTTAGGAGTGTCAAACTAGGTGCTTTTTAAGGCTAGTTTTCATATACCATGTAAATATCATGTCAAGCATGGAACATATTTTTTGGAGTTATTATACCTAGGTGAATATATTCAAGATCCACAGCAATTTTATTATCCAATAATTGATTCAATTTCTTAAAAACCACTCACTCTATACTTCAAAAATATTATAGTATGTTTTTCTATACATAGTTTTATCCTTATACATAAACTAAAGATTATAACTATCATTTTATCATCTTCCTTTCCAGTAGTTAACTACAAATCATGTCTAATACCAAATATAGAAACCCAATAATTTTAAACATATAATCATATTTTATTTATCATAAATATCAATTAATTACAACACAAAGAACATGAGCCCAATTGTATTTGAAATACTTGGTTCAAAATACAGTAAATTGAGGTTAAAATAAAACCTATTTATTTTATTCTCCATAATGAGATCCAAAATCATTTCTAGATCCTAAAATATCATGGTATAACCATGGGACTCCCAAGACAAAAGGTGTTATCAAAAAAGTATAATAAGTAATAAACATGAAAAGGAAGCATAAGATGTGTGTCAAAGGTATAAAATGATATCCTAAAAGATAAGGAACATGAGTAATATCAATAAAACATAAATTAAAGAACATGGTATCATAATATCATGTAATAATATGAAATTTTAAAGAATAATAAAATATGACATAAACAAATGTCATGGAAAACTGATGATACAACATCACATGGTAAACACAGCCCTAAAAAGGATTAAGTTCTCTCCCTAATAACATACATGATGTATCGTGAGACAAAAAACTAATACAATGTTTTGGAGTGATATAATGGGGATCAAACTTCATACAATGATCTATAATGTGGATCAAACCATTATATCTTGAGATATAATTGGTCTCAACCCTTTGTATAAGCTACATCATGCTCACCCCATATATATAATGGGGCTCAAACCTTCATAAATTTTTTCCAATAACCATAATTAAAGTAAATTAATTTTATCATCCATATAATCATAAAACAGATAGAATCACCCATTATTCCTTTCATAATTTGATTATACCATTGTATGGGAATGGGTTATAATAAAATCTCATTGAGAATATCAAAATCCATCCATAAATAAAATGTGGATAGTGTCATTAAAAAATATTCCCAGTGAATCATAAGTAATATTTATTGTTGTTGATGTTTATGTATGGAAATAACATTATAATTCTATTAAAAAGTTTCATGTGTAAAATGAAATTTTCATATTAAATAATATAAAAGGATTCCATCTTGGATGGAAAACTTTTTTGAAATATTACTTGGAATATTTCTTGAAGAAAATATGATTTCAATTTTGAAAACACATATTTAAAATATAAAAAATTATACAAAATTAAATAATTAATTTTCTTTTATAACTAACTTTGAAAAATAAAAAATAATCATTATAAAATTAGTTTCCATAAAGGTAGGAAATTCTATTCAGTTCAGTCATGTTAAAATAATGATCCATTTAACACTTTTTGTATGAGTCTAAAATTTACTTCTCCAGAAATAGAAATAAATATTCATTTTAAAAAACTTTTTAAAAAATAAATCATAGTAAAAAGACATTTAAAAAATAATTGTGTAATATTAAAAACATTCTTAACAAAAGTTTTATAAATCATTAGTTTTGATGAAAAATGAATTTTCTTTTAAAGGGGGAAATAAAGTTTGATTTTATTAAAAATATTTTCTCAACCATTTTAAGTACCATTATATAGAAAATGGTAAATTTACATGAAAATTTAATGAATAAACATATGAGAATAAAATTAATTATATTTTATAGAAAATTATTAAATAATTTCCTTTAATGGAAATTAATTCGTAAACAATATTGATCAAAATGAGATTATAAAATAAACTCTTACCAAATTGACACCATTTGAATACTAAACCCCATGAAAGAAATAATATCAAATGAAACATTAAATACAGTACAGATAAATAGGTTCATGATATAACATATAAAAGTTGTATTAGATAAGCCTCATGAAAAAATATGAGTGTATAGAATAATGTATGTTCTACGGAAAGAAATTTGAGATGAGAAAGCCTTATAATTATCATAACATTGAACTGAGAATTAATAAATATATTGATTATATTAATCAAATTTAAATCCATATTAAACAAGATGAAATACTATGTGTGATAATAAATATTTATTACACACATATTCTTAGAATATAAAAAATGGATGTCATGAACCGACTGAAGTTGGCCCCCAAACGGGAACCTAAGGTAGACTTCCACAATGATAGAGAGGCATTTTCGATCCTCCTGGGCTAGAAATTACTATAGGGCATCAATAATACTTGGTTGGGAATGATTTATCCTATGAAAAAATAAATATAAAAAACACGAATAAGACAAAAATTACTAATATAAAATAAATAAAAATAAAAGTCTAAACAAACCTCAATGTGACATCTTGGACCACCAAAAATCACATAACCATGTTGTGTATAAGATCAATCCAAAACTAGAAGAACAAAAAATTTAAAATGATAATGTAGGTGTGAGCATATGGATTCTTAGTTGGTATTAAAAAAAAATCCATATTCCTTCCTTTAAAAATTAAAACAATGTCATAATAATTTGAATAATATAAATTTAAAATATGTTTTTCCTTGAACATTAAAACTTGTAACAAGATAAATACATCAAAAGAACCATCTAATTATCTATTTTCCAAAATAGTTTCCATTGAATAGAATATTTTCCAATAATAATATTACAAAGGATGAACATCCCGTAAAAGAAAATATATAATTGAAAAGTAATCAGTGGAAAGAATGTCAGAGGGTGATACTAAAATAAATTAATGTAGAGTACATGTAAAGAAGTTCAATATAAAAACTCCCTATAAAACATAATGTTTGAAATAATTTTTTAAAAAAAATAAATAAAAGGTAATGTAGATTACATGTGTATTAGTTATCAAGGAATATAATTGGAAACCATGTAGAGAGACCCTATACGTACATGGTTCAGAACTATATATCATCCTATTTATGTCATCCAAATTCAATAAAGAACAAAAATTTTCTCAATTAGCCTCACTGGAGGCACATCCCACATGGAAACTCCATGGGGATATATTCCATTTAATTGGTAATAAATAGAAATTGTTACTCGAATCACACTATGATGGCTGGGATCCCATGTTTTTAGAAAATTTTGGAAGGTGAGGGGGAAATCATAATTACTATACCTCATTCATGGAGATCCATCACACTTGCTAACCACACCTCCCATTACCATACATGCAAATTACCCTAGAATAGGGAGTATCCATAGAGGTTCCCTCATGCAAGAAAAATTTAATGGTACCTACCAGAACGTATCATTTGATAACCAAACATCACCATTTGAGAAAGTTGTTTTGAAACTATTTTTAAACATAACATGCCATTAATAATTTAATGAGTTACCAGATTAAGTTTCAATACATCATTGAAATTTTAAAATTTTTATAAATAAAATATTTTAGAAGTTAACTCCATCACTTTTTTCATTCACCGTTCAAAACACATTTTAAAAACACACTTATTTATAAAAAACCCATGGGAAAATAATGAAAAAGCATTAAAACACAAAAGAGGCCAAATAAATTCATGAAAGTCATTTTTCATATTATACTTACTTTATAATATAATAAAAACACATAGTAAAACAATCAAGGAATCATAATTTCTAAATTAAAGGCTTGGAAAAAGGGAACCTACCTCAAACCCTAAGCCTTTTGACGATGTCCACTTCACACTTATACACATACACACATTCACACACACAGACACACATATAGATATACACTGAACCAATACATATATTCCCCTAGGCATAATGGAATATATAAAAGATGGAATATATAAAATATGGAATATATATATATATATATCAGTGTTTGTGTGTCAATGTGTACCTAAGTGTACACATGCTTGTCACCTTCAACAACAGAGGCCCAAATCCATGTCCAAGAGGTACAAAAAACACTAGAAAAATACAAGAAACCCAACAGTCACAAAAAAACTAAATCAAAAATCAAAAAATTTAATTATTGGAAGAAACCATACCCAATATTAATGGAAATCAATATTACTTCAACGGTCATGGAACAAACCAGCTTCAATGGAACACTAAAACACTAAATAAAAGGAACAGACAATTAAATACCCAAAAACGGGTTTGGGTTAAACTGTGAAATGTGATACACAATGGTGAATAATAAAAAAATATAGGAAAATAACTCTTGGAGATGAATAGACTCGCAAAATTTGAACACATAGAAAATCATAAAAAAAATAAAAAAATAGAGGCAGGAGTGGAGGTGCGATACATGGATGGAAGCCCCTATTGATAATTGTTCAGAAGAGAGGGAGAGGGGGAGGAGGTCCCCTTTTGGGTTTTATAAGAATAATAATTATTCATTTTTTATTTATATTAAGTTATTTTACTTTTCTTAAAAAATAACACGGCACATGATTATGTCACACGGTTTAGGAAATAATATACCAATGGTGTGCCTATAACTAGGATCCCATATCACCCCAGATAACAAGGTCACTTGATTTTGAAATCGCTACATATAATGAGGCTCCTGAAACATGAAGACAAAAAGAAAACCCCCACCCTTATCACAAAAATCCTGGACCAAAAGTGACTAAACACATCATCTTAAAACAAACTAATACCCTCTATAATGGAGAACTAGAAATACCAAATAACTTAAACCATCAACTACATATTTATTGAATGAGACTCAAATATAAAAATACAATTTCAAAACATAGAACAACCTAACCCATTGTATAAAATATTCCAGGAAACCCATCATGGTATATTCTAGATAACAATGAGAATTTATCACATAATCCACTATATAAACCAACCAAAATACTATGTTCGAGGTCCCATGGGATAGAATCAAATAACAACAAAAGTAACTTGAACTCAAACTTTCTATTTTGAAACAATACATGAAGACTAGGATCACCAAAGGATCTAACAATGATTTTATCCCCACTATTTTAGGTATCTGTCTGGACAACTATTTCCAAATATAGGACAACTAAATATTTTGAATGAGTATCAATCTATGAGAATGATTTATGAAACAATGAGAATGACAAATTCATGAAAATAAAATTCAAAATTTCCCAAGAAGAAACTTATGTTGAAGAAATAATTCATAAGAGAAGGAAAAAGATCAGAAGGATCCTATGAAGGATCACAAATACCAAAATATCCTCAAACCGAATTCCAAAGAACCATAATTACTTTTCACGAAGAAATATATAAAATGAACACCACCTAGAAAAAATACAACAAGAACTAACTAATTTGAATAGGATAAAAAGACAAGGTTGAGAATCCCTTAAAAAAATTCCTCAACGAGACAACCATGGGATCTATTCAATGAACAAAGGATGGAAATACTAGACTAACTCTTGACACCCCAAACCTTGGTGAACATAACCAACTAAATGAAAAACTCACCCTTATCTGTTTTCCCAACCACTCATCCAATACCATATAATTAAAATAAGTGATATCAACAATGATTCACACACCTTTTCCAAAAAAAACTATTTTGGAAAAAATAGTTCTCTCTAAAGATTTATCTAGGTAAATACCTAAAAAAGAAGTTATTCATAATTTCTCCAAATCCTTAAACCCCCTAAAACATGAAAAGATAAAACCACTAAATGTTAGACACAAAATCTTTTAAAGGAAAAGATTTCCAAAAAGTGGAAAACATAGCTATAAGAAACTCAAATGGTTTCCAATATGAATCTGGAAACAATATGATGGGTTAATACCCACCACACCAATGATCTACTCATCTATTTTAAAATAAAAACTCTTATTCTTATGGATAGAGCCCTGATATCCTGACGGATCTACAAGCCAATAGTTAAAATGTAATAATTCTTAACCAAAGCCTCCTCTTTCGATATCAAAACTTACAAAACCTCTTCAGGTGAACCAAGTATCAACACTTGAAAAGAACGTAAATACATCATATATATCGACAAACCACTATTTAACTAGGCTTATATAGGGAATAATAAAAAAATAAACTTGAAACTGAAGAAAAAACATCACAAATTAAAACCCAAATTCTCAAATGTAAAATAGAAACCCAAACTCAAATAATCCACAATTAGAACATAACATAACCAAAAAACTAAAATTATAAATCTAAAAAAACTAAACAAATCCCCATGAAATTCCAATTTATCAAAAAATTAAAATTTACCTATCAATAATATTATTGGAAATCAGATGAACTATTTGAAGTTGGGCACTAATAAATGGTATTCCATGGTGCCTCAAATATATATATATCCTTATTCTAACTCAAAAAAAATCTAGAAATACCAATAAAAATCCATTTCTCACATAAATATATACATACATGTGAGAACTCATAAGAATACCAGGGGAAAAATAATAGAAAAAAATCACTTTCCCAACTATGCTTGAAATACCAAAAAAAATATATTTTAAAGCCTCATATTATCATCAAAATAAAACATTTTAAAATTCAAAATTCAGGATTCTTTATATTTTTTTAAAACTCTTCAAAATTACAATTAAATTTCACATAAACCTTCAAAAAATTTAGATTTGATATTTAATGAACTCAATGACTTAATTTTAGAAACCAAATGTTAACAAACCAAACATCATTTCAAAATCCAAGGGTAACACATCAAAAAACCCAAACCAATACTAAAAGAAACCCCATTCCTAGAGAATCAAAATTAAAAATATAGTGGAAGAAAATACTTCAAATGACTTGGAAGCATAATTTGGAAGACCATTCAACAACCATCTGATTCTCACTAGAGGTTAACAGAGGTAGTCACATGATTTGTGCATAGTTTTATAGACTATGCATAGTAACTATGCACCCTCTTCATACCTCAAAAAACTCATTATAAGAATTTAATATTATCAAAACAACCCATTAATTATTAAAACCAATCATAAAATTTATTAAAAGAGAATAAAACTCAAATTAATCCATGTTCCATGCTCGAATATTTAGTCAATCCATCACATACCACCTTGATAATTCAAATGTCCTTCCAAATAAGTTGCGATAAAGAACCTAATCATGAATGAAATATCAAATTAAAAAAATCATAGATCTAAACTAATTGAAATGAAGAAATAAAAATGGTTATAGATATGATACAATTTCTTCAAGATCCACCATTATTCAGCCCCCAAAATGAGCAACTGAGGCAACCCGTGATAAGTCCCAAAAGGCATTCGTAATCCTTACGGGTTGTAAACTAGTGTCTTGCATTAAGAATTTTATATTGGGACTGATTTAAACAATGAAAACCAAACAAATAAATATAAAAAACTTTAATAAAATAATCACTTTAAGTGGAAAATATATAAAAAATATTAGCTAAACAAAACTTCTAGTGAACCTGTCGGTCACCACTAATTAAATAACCTTACTCTCTCTAAGGGAAATCAAAAATTAGAAAGTAACACCATGATATATCAAAAGAATAAAATTGTGTTAGATAGTATATATGAAACTCAAAAATAATATTTTAAAGCAATGTAACATATATATAATTTATAATATATTTATTTTTACATAAATTTTACCTCTTTGATAGCTTTTGGAGAACAAAATACCAAGTCTAAATGAAATTTAAAATAGTATTCTATTATAACATAGTATTTAAAATTGAAAGTATGAATAGTAATTACTAAATAATGTAAACTATATGGTTTTAAAATGTAAAACTGTATTCATTGTTTATCTATTTATTATAAATAAAAAAAGTATCATCTAAAAGTAAAATAAATGTTTTTTGAAAAGCTATATTTTTCTAAGTGGTTGATTAGTCTCTCTTTGGGAGAATAATTTAAAATTATTTCTTACCACTTTTAGAAAAAAAAATTAAATAATTAAGCTTCATTTTTTAAATCTAGATTTCAAATTTATCTTTAGGTGAATTTTTGATAATTTTATGGATATATTAATTTTTTTAATGAATAATGAATAATATTGATTTTTATTGAAAAAATATTTTTCCTTTAAATTGTTTAAAAATTTGAATTCTATTTTAAAGTTGTTTAAATGAAAAATTATTTAAATTATATTAATAAAATATTAATTTATATAATTTTAATCAATTTTATATTGAAATTAGATATTAAAAATATTTAATCTTTTGAATGTTTTTCAATAGAAAACACATATTTTCAACACATCTGGGTATTTAATTTTAAATTGAATAATGAAACTTCTATAAATTGAATTTTTATAAATTATTTACTTATTTAGAATAAAAATTATTTATATTAAATAATAATTTTAAGTTAATTTTTGTCCATTATGAATAACAATAGTAGTAAAAATTAATTTTTGTGGGTATGGTAAAACAGGTTTACCTAGGGTTAAAATAAGAACATACATGATAAAAATAATCTAAAACTTATCAAAAAAATTTTATAGCCATATTAAGACCTTATAACTTATAATGTTTAATAATTATCAATTTATCATTCTTTTGGAAGGTGAAAATTTTGGATACACTTTATTATTTTCAGAAATTCAATGTGTGTCATATCCCCCACTCATAAAGGCCACCCCATATCCTCTCATATTGACACTTACAAAACAATTTTTATTCAGAGAAAAACTACCCAAGTATATCAAATAATAATCTCCCAACACCCCAGTGGATGTTTTTTAATCATAAATCCAACATAGGAATGATTTTGGTTCAAACCTCGAGAAGATGTCTAAAGAAGAGGTCACATTCTTAAATGAGAAATTTTTATTTTGGTTCTTCTTCCAGATCTATAAAATTTTATTAAAACATGATTATATAACAAAATAAATATATTCCATATAATTATAATTTATTATTTTATGGTAATCACCTATATCCAACCCCTCTTCCATCAAATGGGAAATGAAATCTTTGATCATGAGTGTGGGAGATTACTCCTCATGAACCGATGTAATTGGTTTTCCATAACCACCATTAAAAGATTAATATAATGATATATTTAAGTTATTTATATTATATTTTTGAAATAATCATACTCCTATAGTTATCATATCATTTATACCTTCTAAAATTCAAGTCCATGTGGGATATGATAACAACCCTCATGTGTACGACAGACTACCACCTCACAAAATGATAGGATTCACTACACCCATATGATTTACATGGAATATATTAAGGATAAAGTTTATAAATATATGTTATATTTATGACCTAATGTTAATTTTTAAAATATAATATCAAATAAAACTTTTTTTCTTCTAATTCACTGGGAAACGGTATCATCTCTCATGCATATGTGTGGACTACCGACTCCATATAGCGATGTGAAATATTTTTCAGTTTATTTATCCTAGATTGTAGTAGGGATTTATTTATTTAATATAAATTATATATATGAAAAATATTTATTTTTTAATGGTGAAATAATATTAATTTTCTTTTTTTTCCATTCTTCGAGAAAATAAAAATATTGTTCACGTATACGTATGAGCTATCATCTCCATTAATGGTGTAATTAATTTTCTATCACTAGATTTTATTGATTAAAATATATAAATATATAATTAATATAAAGGATATTTATATCTGGTTTCAAATTTTGGATATGATTATACCATGATCAATGAAAAAGAATAAAAAAACTAAATAAAATAAAAGTGAATAATTAAAAATTATATGTTATTATATATATAAGTATGGAACTAAAAAGATTTATAATAACTTTATACAGGCTAATTATAAGGAATTGGACATGATTTAGGGGAATTTTTATCAATTTCCCTTCATTAAAGTCTTATTTAATATTATGTACTTAATATCTTTTATATGGTGTATATAATTCTCCATTTACATGTAATATCATGATTACTTAATAGTTAATTGTATTTTAATTTTCAATATTAATTATTTCATCCAAGGTGATTTGATATGAAAGTTAAAAAGTGTCAAATAATTTCGTAATTTAATTTCTCTTCATTTGGGTATACCATATTTTCATTGCCTTTTCCATTAAAAGATTATGTGTGTAATTACTTTTGAATATATTATTTTTTATTTAAGCATTTTTATGTGGACTTAAATTTATTACACATAATTGATTTATTGATTAATTCTCACATACATGGTATGATCATTGTAAGGTATTTCATATCTATTTCCCTTTTATTAAGTCATGTTTGTTAATAAAAACCTATTCACTTTTATTTGGCATATACACTTCAACATTAATGTGTTTAACATTAATACTTATTTATTTACAATTTTATTGGAAAAACATATATTCTTGATGAATCAATAGTCACCTATCATTTCGTGTTTAATTTGTTATTGTTATCTTTTTCTTGAGATAATCACGTTCTTGATAATAGTTTTCATCAGAAATTTCATTTATCTTAAATATCTATATTATTTTTATCTATGATAGTGTTATTTCTAAAACTGTTACAATTTTTGTTTTTTTAATGGTTGGGTTTGAAGCCTCAATTTATTATTAAATCAAAGCAAAGAACTTCTTTTAACTCCGTAGAGGGAGACCCATTACATATCCCAAAGGCCCAGTGAGCATGTAGCCCATTACATGGCCCGTAGGCCAAAATTTTTGGCCCAAGTCCCATTCTGTGAATAGTACTACTATAGGTGCAGACCGATTATAGATATCCCCTCAATAAATCAATAATATCATGAGACAATTATATTTTCTATCCTTATTAAAATGTGTTTCTAGTGTATACAAACTAATAAACTCGGAACTGTATTGTGAAATATTTTGATAGTAGAGGTATCATGATGCCTGAGAACATCATGTCCAATAACCAAGAATTTCCTATATTAAGAATTCAATTATAATTATCCATGATATTTCCTTAATGATATTATCTTTGGATGCATTTCATTCTTAGTATATTTATTAAATAGAATGTGTTTTTAGTAATTTACCTATCCAAATTTGTTATTACTTAACTAATAATGGCATTAATGATATTCATTAAATGTCATGTGTATTGAGATATTTTCCATGAAATATTCATTATGCTCTATTGATCATGATTTAGTTATTTATGATAAACTCTATTACATAAAAACCTTAGTAAGAATTTTAGAAGACCATTATTCTATTTCCTTTCTCATGAATCAAGGATGTATACAACGAATGGTATTCATGTATATTCTAAAGGGAATAATGATATTCTCAAAAATAAATTATGTTAAAAAATTTATATTCAAATGAAATATAACATTCATGTATGTTTCTATTTTATGATGACTACTAAAATATTTGTTCCTTAAGTATATCATTACTTTTATCTAGTTCCAATATAATAAAATATACATTGAATTTGGGTTACTGGGGCAATGGTTTTTACATGGAATTAAATCAAACAAAAAATTATATAATAGGCCTAATAATAGATATTCTTAGTGGGGATGCAAAAAAGAACCATTATCTATGCCTTTACTTCATAAATAAGACTATTTCCTGCTAGTTTGAAATAAATAAATTTTAAATAAAATTTTAATTCCCTATTAAAACAAGTAACAAGTTAATAATTTCAAAAGGAACATTTTATTATCCATTTTCCAAAATAGTTTCCAAATAATGGATGATTTTTCTATAAATAATATTTCCAAGAAGCATTTTTTGGTGGAGGAAACATATTAGTGAAAATAAATAAGTGTAAATAATATCATAAGGTGTTACTAAAACAAATTATATAAGAGTACAAGTAATCATAATTCCCATAAAAACATAACAGATAAAATAATTTTATTAAGAACATAAAAAATGATGGAAAGAAAAATACATGTGAAATGTTTATTATGTGATATAATTAGACACAAAAATAAGATATGCTATAATTTCTTAATTTGAAACCATTTCCCAACCCATCAATGCAATCCAGTGTCAATAAATATCCCTACAACCATCAACTATCATAAATAATAGGAAAACCCACATGTCTACTCCATGAGGATCTATTCAATATAATTATAACTAATTAGAAAAAGTATCTCAACTCTTACTATTATCCCTAGGATACTATAGATTTAGAAAAATTTTGAAGTGGGGAAAAAATAATGATTATAACATGTCAATCATGAAGATTCATAGTAATTGATAAACCCACAACCCAACACCATCCACGAGAATTCCACATAGAATGGAGTGTATCCAAGGACGTTTCCTCTTTCATGAAAACATTTAAAGGTACCATGTGGGCATTATCATTTAAAAACAAACCTTGACCACTTGAAAAAGATTTTTATAACTCTTTAAAAAGTTAAGATTCCATTAATCTTTTGTGGGAATACTGTTTAAAGGGAAAAATATATTTGATATTTTCCAACCTTTACAAATTAAAAAAATATAGATGTTAATTCAATCAATAATCTGATTCACCTTTTAAAACACATTTTTTGAAACATGAGTCATCAAGGAAAACCCATTTTCAAAGCATAAAAAATTATGACAACAAAAATTAGTTCAAATTTATTAATTAGAATCATTTTCCATATCATACTAAATTTATAATATAATAAAAATAGTCAATAAAATAAGAAGTAAATCATAGTATCTATCATAAATGGTTGGACATTGTGAAACTAGATCAAACCATGTCACTTTTGATAACAAGTACATCAAAATTAAACTCATATATACCTTCACACAATCACAAATATATATCCACCCTTTGACCCAATGTACATATTCCACATTCCATGAGATAATTCGTATAAGGAGGAAATATATATATATATATGTATATATATATAGATATGTATATATATATATGATTAACTATTTACACACATGCATGTATCCATCAAAAATTGTTTCTTTAATCCAGATTAAGGAGGTCCAAGGAACACTATAGAAATACATAAAACCCAAATTTCCAAAACACCATTATTAATAATCATCCAAAGTTGAGTATTTGATGAAAACATATATAAAATAAATATAAAACCAACATCCTTCAACAGAAATAGAAAAAACGAGGTTTATAGAGGCTTAATAACCCCAAAAATAAAGAATAAATAATAAAAATACCCAAAATAGGCATAGTAATTGTCTATGGATCTCCCTCTACAAAGGATAAAAAACAAAGAAATATGAGATAAAGGAGGAGGAGGGTAAGAGATGCTCAGGAGAGATGACCACACCAAAAATTAGAGAAGAAATTGGAAAACGAAAGGGAGGAGAGAAGTTGTGATGCACTATTAGGAGCTCCTTCAAGTCATACTTAATATGAGAGAGAGGGAGAGATGTACTCCATTGGGATTTTATATTTCTTATTTTTATTATGTGTTTATTTTATTTATCATATTTGTTTTGGAAACAGAACAAGGAAAAATATATTTCTCATGGTTTAGAAAATTGTTCTCTATCCTTGAATCCACTAATAAGATCTCGGTGAACCCCATAATGGTGTAGGATAAAAAAGTAAATGTAGATACTCAATTATAAGAAATGTTGAATTGTAAGTTTAAAAATTTTTGTTTCTAACCTTAATGAATCTTTGTTTAATAAAGTTAATAAAATTAGATTAACTTGATAACATTTTTGTAAGGCTAAGGAAAAACACTTTATGATTAAAAAGGATGTGTAATGAAATAAGAACACAAGTATACTTAAACAAGATTCCTCATTAAAGCGTATAGAATGTTAAATCAGATTTAAAACAAAAGAGAAAGTATAAGAACCAATTTCTTGTTGTTACAAATTGCATCAAAAATTAAAAGTTCATATAAAATATTAAAAATCATTTTACCCGAAGGGTAGGGCATCTAAAAAACATGGATAAAGGTCCATTGATTTATAATTTCAAGAAAGTATATATTATCCACACAAGGGTAAGCCCTCGATATTGAGATTGGTATCTAGCTTGATATCTTCGAAATACCTCGATCATTAAGGTGATCAGCACATCTGTCTTCCTTTAACATGGATTCCCTCAATTAAGCAGGTAATCTTCACCTCTTCTTTCTTTCAACTTCGAATCCATCGATCATAGTCACCAATTATTGGTGTAACACTAAGTAGAAAAAAGATTATTTAATATCTTTAGTATGTCAAACAACCAATCCACAACTTAGTCACTTCATGGCTTTCACAAGAAGAAATTTTTTGAAAAGCTCTCATAGAGTATAAATTCTCCCAAAGGTTTACTACAGCGAACATGATCAAATGACTGGGTATTTATAGTCGAGATAACGAAGTTTTAAATTTTCCTCCAACAGTAATCTTTTTCTTGAAAAATTAAAGGTACTTGTTTAGATAATATTTACAATGGACATATAGTAACAAATTGGACGACATCATCTAATATAAAAAATTACCGTGACAAATGTTAAGTATGTATGAATTAAAATAAATAAAAACATTAAATTAAGGAAATAGAGTAAATTTTAGATGATTCTGAATTGTGGAAGTGAATCGGATTTAAAAAACTGAGGGAATTGGGATAAAAAAAATTAAATGAATTAAAATCCCAATTCTGGATGATTTGGAATTGAGGAAGTCAATTGGATTTTTTTAATTCGGATATGAGAAATAGGAATCAGAATTGGGATTTTGAGAGAATCATATTCATAAATATAATGGAATCAGAATTGAGAAATAGAAATCAAATTTAATTTTTTGGATGATTTAAAATTGTGAAAGTGAAGAATTCCAAGTTTTATTAAGGATCCGATTTGTTATAGTATCTATTCTATCTTAGGAAAACAATGTTAGATATAAATTTTCATATAGATAGAAAGAATTAGTATGGAAATGTGATACATATAAATTTACTTATAGAAAAAAAGTATTTCTAAGAAATTTTTTTTTATTTATTAAACAAAAATGGATGATAAAATTATTAATAATACTTTTAACTCAATAATTCCACTTTTTTTAAATCACAAATAGTTGATTTAGGATAAGAATATTAAAACTGAAAGAGTTGTTATTTAGACATAAAGGAAAATTTTATCTCCCCCTTAGTTTATGACTTAAGATGAATATGACTAACTCCCCCTTAGGTTAAGAAATCCCTCTAAGGATCGTATTCTGAATTTATATATTTTTCATCATTTAGTAATTAAATATCTTCCCCTTATATAAGGATGTATTAATTAATATATTTTTTAGAACATTCTTCTACCACTTTGACATTTTAAAGATGATTGGGGAAAATTATAATGTACCTAAAAATTTAGAGAAAATATATACAAAATAAAGAAGGAAAAAATTTATTATCATTGAAAAAATACAATAAAATATTAGAAATAAAATTAAAATTAATCTTTCTTAGTATTAAGGGCCTAATAAAAAACTTCAACTTCTTAATATCCTTATGATCATCTTGAAATTTTTCTAGCAGAAAATCCTAATCCTTACTCTTCTTCTAAAGAATATAAATCTTTTCCTCCTAAGACTTAAACATTTCTTACTAATAGGTAATCTTTTCATCCACCTCTTCTCCATAAGTATTCACTATTTTAACTTCTGGAGAAATATAGTTTAGTTTCCCATATAAATAAATATCTTATTGAATTCAAATGCATTTCTCTTCCTTTAACTTCTCTAATAATATCCTTGAAATATCATTGAGGAACACTTATGACTCTTTGAAAGAATTAATTACTAAGTCAAACATATCATAAAAACATTTAAGATCAGATTTGATATGTTTTCACTACTTTTTGATCCCCTTGAATGATATCCTAAGATAATCATAATTCTACATGAATATTTTTAATTACACTTTAAGATCTATGAGTTTCTCCCTGAAATTTTTTGTTAATTACAATTTATTATTAATAGATTTTTGAATAAGTTGAAATCTTGGCATGAGGATTATAAAGTATGGAATGGAGTTCATGTATTTTTTTTTGTGCAGTGGAAGCGCATGGATGGGTGTACCCAACATTATGTTCACCATTAACAAAAAATCAATATGAGATCCATCATGATGATAAAATTTCAGATCTTCAAAATATAATGTAGAATGAAAAGGAAATATGTAATTACCAGAACAGTAGATATGATCATCATATGTTGGTTATAACTAATTTAATTAAAATACAATAATTAAAATGATGAAATTCACTCTCTGTTGATGCCTTCGGTCACGATCGAATGTGATCTGTTGTTGTGTCATAGAATCAAAGTGTAGTATTCTTCTAGTGGTGATACTTGCATGATCCATGTATCTATGGACATCGCGAATGGGATATTCAGGTGCTATAATAGAAGATATTTTACTTGCGATGTTCACCTTTGATCACCTTTAAAGCCTATTGTAAAGCACTCTCCTTGATTCGGTGGAGGAGGATCTCTCTCTTAACTTGAGAGCATTCTTGGAGGAAAGGAATTCTCTATTTGCTTGAGAGATTTCTCCAGATATGTTGTGAAAAACCTCATAGAATGGCTATCTATATTGAGAATAATGTAATTGGTATTTATATTACTTAGAATAATAAATGAATGAAATAATTACCCAAACAAATTTATTCATTTAATTTAATTCTTATTAAGAACCCATGTTTAATAATAACATTTTGAGTATTATTATTACTTGACATGCACCAAATGAATTAAAAATAAGATTGTTTAATTAATTAGATAATATTATTTCTCACAAATTTCCTTAAAAACTACACTACATGTATATTAATATACATGGCATGAATTTATTTTCCATTTTCTTTTTTCCTCCACCACATTTATTTGACCTTGAATAATGACTATTTATTTCATAAATTAATATTATTGAATTATTCCCTAATAAATAAATTATTTCGCCCACAATATATTCTCTTGAATAACTAGTGTCCAAATGAATGTGATCTAACATTCTTGAATAATTATTAAACCACAATCGTGAATAATATTTATTTAACTAGTGAAATAAATATTTAACTAAGATATTTGGATACACTTAGTGTGTGACCCCCTAGGAATCGTTACCAGTGGAATTATGCAGAGCCTACCTAAAGTCCAAGAATACCATCTAAAATCATGTCAAGGCATCCATTGAGAAAGAAGTTAACACCATAATGATGTGTCACCTTCTACGAATTCTTACTCTGTAATGTATTCCCTTTTTCTAGATATCATCAATAATACGAGTTTCATGTTAGTGCCATAAAACCATGTACTTGATTATTCATTCTTTGAAATCCCAGAATTAAACATTTCCTTTCCTAACCACATACATGGATTTATTTAGGCTATATCAATTCCATTAAAGGGATTGAGATATCTACTCCCATTTTGGAATATAATAGAAAAATCCTTTTTCGCATTATCTATTAACGTTGTATTACTTGTGACACACCCAATATATCATATCTCACTGCAAATAGTGTTTTGTCCTAGATTTTTTAATACATATAAGTGTGTGAGTTGTAAGACCCATAAAAAATAATATTAATGTATAAGAACCAATACACACGTCCATAGATAGGAACATCCCATGACACTATGAAATATAGATTTCCTACAGGCGGCTCTCGTTCTCATAATATCTTCCTGGATATTACATAAGGTCCACACAATGAGAAGGTTCCTAAAAGTTTTGTGATTCCTCACCCATAATCAACTTTATTAATTATGTCCCTCAAATAAAATCACTCGGTCATAGAACATATAATCAAGAATAGTGTTATGGCATTTCCGGGCTCTCATCAAAGTAGGGATCTACTATGACCCTTTGGTGCAACAGCTATCCTTAGGACATTGTCACATGCATTCTCATGCAGAAGAACAATCAAGATGTGATAAGTTATTTATTTATATTCAAATCCATGAATAAATGTTTATCATAAAGTAAAAGTAGTTGGTTCTAGGTTAACAACTCCAATATACTCCCACATAGACTAGAGCCAACATCTAACAACCTTTAACCAACTAGATCTCACATGATATTCATGCTTCTACTGAGATAGGACTTTAGTAATGGGGTCTGCCATGTTATCTTCCATGAAAAATCTTCTCAATGAAACTTTATGCCTTTTTTATAAATCCCTCAATATTTGATACTTTCAGAGAATGTGCTTTATCTGTTGATGTGACCTTGGTTATTTTTCAAGAGTCAGCACTAAAGTATTATCACAATACAATGTGATAGGGAATCCACCGATAGGAAACACATCAAGATCTTATACAAAGTTATGAATCAAAATGGCTTCATTATACACATAAGAAGCCACTATATATTCAGACTCCACTATTGAATTAGCAATAACTATCTACTTTGAACTCTTAAAGTTCACAACTCCTCTGTTGAGACATAAAAAATATCATGATTGTGACTTGAGATCGTTCTGATCTATCTGAAAAAGGACATCAACATACCCTTTAATTATAAGCTCCTCAATTTATGGAACGTAGTGTGGCTCTCACCCCACCATGGAACCCTAGTCACGGCGGCTCCCCATTAGGGCAGCGGCGATGGCCATCCCGCCCGACCCCTCTTTCTCCTCGCATCTAGCTTTCTCCCCATTCACAAATCCAACTTCCCTCCCAGACATTCCCCTTATTCACCTTTTCCCAAAGGTCCCTGAATTCCACCGAGTGGTTCCTTCTCTTCTGCTTTCTTCAGAGAAGTTCATAGAATTTAATCTCCCCATGGATTATCCCTGGTTGCTTGTTTCGGTCGTCGACGGTCGTCACTCGATAATTTCGATTTGTTTGTTAATGGCATCTGGCCCCTGTAGGAATGAGTCGTCGTCGGTCTTCTGGATACACTCCAATTTCTCTTGTGCTTTGTTTGTGATTAATATCATGCTACAGTGTGGTCCAAAGGGAGTCGATCCTGTGATTGTTCCCATTTTATCCTTCAAAGATGTTGCTATGAGTTTCACTGGAAACATGATCTTCTAGTTGCGGTGACTTGGGTAAATTTCTCAGGCCTTCCCCTTCCTTTCAAAAACCTAGCCATTCTTGGGATTTTAAGTAATCTAGTCAGAATATTCCTATCCTTTGATGAGCATTCAAGATCATTATTCTATCCAATTTCTCCCCATATATGCATGGAAGTGGACATCTCAAAGCCTCCAGTTGAAGCTGTCTTGATTGAGGTTAGTGATGAATTATGTTGTCTCTAATCTGGGGATTTTGAGAACAAGTTTTACTTTTTATTGTCTTTTCATCATCTTGGACATATTCATATGGATTTTCATATGTCTCACATCTCGATCCCTAATGAGAGCTGTTCTGGAGTTCTTCCAGTTCAAGAACTCTATGCCGAGCCTCCTCGGTTTGAGGCATGGTTGTATGTTCATGCTTCGATGGATGAGGTTTCTCCTATCTGTGGTTTTCTTGGTGATCAAAAATCAGTGCCATGGGAGGGGTGGCTTGTAATATGCTCTCTTTCTCCCAAATTTTGATGGCTAGGTGGTGTGGACAGTATGTGGCTTCAGCTATCCGATCTCCCCCCATTGCGCTAGTAGAGCAAGTGGTTGAATAAAGGGTTGAAAAAAAAGGAAAATAGAATATGGAATGATGGATTCTATAGGATCAGTCTGAACTTATGAGGTGTGAAGGGGAATTTTATTCAGGTATTGGAAAAGGACTTAATGTGGATACCTAGGCAGAGGGAGGTTATTTCGCTAGCAGGGCCAACTGTTATCATGAGGGATGGGTGAGGGTATAAGGTAGGGTGTCTCCAAAGAGTTCTTTGACTCCCATTACCCTATCTAACCACTTTGGAGACTTAAAGGCTTTATACCTGGATATGGAACCAGATTAACTGGGCACATAGACACCATTACAAGAATACAATGACGAGATTTCCAGTTAATTCTCTATGGACAGTGTGGAGGGAACGCAAGTTAGAGGACTTCACATTCCAAGGAAGAATGAAGGAATATAGGGGATCCGTGATGTGGGGGATGCATTGTGATTAAAGGGAATAAGGATACAGGTTGGTGTAACTCCCCAACCCCAGCTACCTAGAGTCGGTGCATTACCTCATAACATTGGCATGATCACAAAAGATCAAGTTTTGAAAGACCGATTAGTTTAGTAGCCTTGGAAACACTAGATACATTCATAAATGTTACATTACATCATAAAGTGAAAAACTAATAACAAAGTCTTTATAGTCCACACTCATATCCTCTTCTGACTATCCCTGCATGTCATTCATAAAATACTTCTTCACATCCTGGAAAATATTAAAACATTGAAAGGGGTGAGCTCAGATGCTCAGTAAGGATAACAATATTGCAAAAGCTTTAATAAATAAACATTAACATTTAAGGCAATGTATAACTAAAACAAAATCCTTTTAAACTTGAACTTTAGAATAATATGGAAAAAGTAAAATGAAATAATTCCATTTACTTACTCACATGGATATTCTACTAGTCGAATAATCACATGAAATATCATTAACCACTTTCATAATGATGGAATGCATAATGCCAGACTATCATAACCACGTAGCCAAGGCCTCGTGCCAAGACCACAAATAAAATTGGGAAAGGGCCTCGGCCAATTCCATGTTTAGTTGTCTCATGAGACCTACCGATGCATCGAGGAGCTATAGCAGGCTCCACCCGTCACTTATTAAGTCCAATGCATTCCTCATATGAATAGGTTTAAACATATCATAAACCATAACATAATCTTATCACATAAAACATGCATAAAGGAAACATAAAATTTCCATATTTCAATCACAAGATATCAATACAACACATTGATATAATAAAAACTCTTTCAAAACCATTTTCAATCCCAAAATAAAAGAAAATTAAAACTTTGTATTTATTTTTCATTAAAAAAATGATGGCTTGTAGAGGAAGCCGAAACTCAAATAATGGTCACGGTGGCAGAGAAGTCATTGTCTCCGCATAAGTACGGAAAGAAAAACATTCCCTTTTTGTCGTTTAGTAAAATGCTTCGTATAAAAAAGATTCCTTTTGAATAAACGTAAAAGTCAAAGGGGTTTATACACCGTATAAAAGAAAGTTGTGTATAAAACCAAATATGCCTCAATGAAAGGGGATTGAGACGAAGTCCTTAAAAAGATCATTTTTTTAAATAAAGTACATCTATAATGTGTATTCACTATAAGTACACATAAATAATGTACAAATACAAGATAGGACATAATAATATCATGACATAATTTGAAAGTAGGAGATTAACCCAAAGAATATATATTGGGTTAAGAAGTTCCCTTACCTTGTGTCCGACTTGATTCGACCGTTCTTTAACCTCATGAATAATAAACTAGAGTTAATTTCTATTTACTTAAGAACCCTTTTCATGTTCATTATTCCTTTTATATCCCCTACTACCATGTTATGAACATTATGTAATTATTAAAGTTAATAACGGTCATTTTGTCGATCTTAGGTACTTGAGTCAAAAATAAAATTCTTATAATTAGAAGTTGTTCATGTGGTGATATATCCATTATATCTAGAATTATATTCATGATTTAGATATCATATATCTCATATATATCCAGTATATACATGCATTTATAATATTCCATAACGTTTAGTGGTAAGGAATGAAATGCACCATTCAGGGAGACGGTAAGTCGTACGTACGCATTAACGCTACTTTCATTTCTATTTCGTATTTAATGAAATCACAATGATATAAAGGTATATTATAATTCTAGTATAACATCATATATAATATCATTTACTCCATCCTTTATTCATCCCACATATGGTATTGACGATTCAAATCACTTTGAGGGGGCGGTAGTCCACACTTCCTAAAATGAAATTATCGTGTCTTACCCATAATGGAAATCATAAAGGTACTCCATAAATAAAAAATACAGAAGCTTAAGTAAAACATAAACATATTATATATCATATATAAATATAGTGACATCTTAATGGCCACCTTTGAAGGTGTTATATGAGTGTTGAACAATCATCGTTTCGTGAGGCAGAAATTCGCCATCCACAGAAACAGTATGTTCTTTAACCATTAGATGTAGGTGTGTGTAAGTGTAGCTCGAATCCTTATTATAACAACATCCTAGTATATTGAGGATACTGGTGTTGTTACAAAAGAAATGAATAAAAAGAGTTTATGGGGTTGGAGAAGAAAAATAAAACAAAACAACATTAGAGAAGACATTACCTTAAAATCGGGTAACTCTTTTTGATTTGAGCCAAAGGCTTCCTTGAGAAGAGTTCTTCCCAAAGTGAGGATACTAGGAGTAAGAGGGGGAAGTTGGGAGAGTATTTGGGTAGAGGTTGTCTGAGACAAATGGCTTGAAATTGTGAATGATGTGGTAGAGGTGGGGGCCTTTTATAAGTGGAGAGGAGGGTCACTCTTGGAAAGTAATGACATTTTACATTATTATACAATGCTTTTCAGATTCTAAAGGTCCCACACTTATATAATTCGTGTATAAGGTGATAAGGGTTCAAAATATACCCATACAATAGTATTTGGAGAAGTTTAAGCCTTGGATTGTACATTATCTTTTCATTTTATTAAAATCGTTAAATAATGAGGTCATCGCTGCATCATAATGATGTCATATATAATTTATTTTATTTAATGTCTAAAAATTATAAAAAAAATACTATGATGTAGGAAATATTTTTAGATTTCCAACGTCTATTTATAGTAAAAAATATGACTTGTATAACCCCATGTAAAAATTGTTTTAGTAAAACATCTCATGTTTGTGTAATTTTTTACTTTAACATTAAATAAAAGGTATTTATGTCATTTTCTAACTAAAGTGGCTCCATGGGGTCCCCAAGTTGACCCATGGATTGTCTTGGTCGTCCATGGCACATCCAATGAGGGTAAGAAATGTTTCAAGCTCATCTCATATTATTAAAACATTATTTTTACCTTAAACTACACTAATTACCTCTAATCGCGATTAAGAACTTAAAAGTTACTATTCACCAAAAAATATTTTAATCTCATTGAACCACATTTTACTTCTTAATTACAACCATGTATGTCGGATTTTTGAAAATCAAATCATAGAAGTGGTAATATTTCATTTAAACGAAAAATCAGTTATTTAAGTACCACTTAGTGGTTTCACTATTCATCAAAAATTGAAGTTTTTCAGAACAATGCCAAAATTTCACCCTAAGCTATAATTGATATTCCGAATTCAAAAATGAAGTCCATTTGGAAATATAAAATTTCTATAATTTTAAAAAGTGGTTATTACTATTCATAACGGCTACTTTGATTAGTCGCAGTGTTTTAGAACTCGAAGTTGCGTACAATGCAAGCCATTACATTATTGAATGAGAAGCGTATCGTGGAAGCTCGGGGTGTTACATTCTCCCATCCTTCAATAAATTGCATCCTCGCAATTTGAAATTTTTTCTTTGCAAATAAAATGTTGAAAAGAGAAAATACCTTTGTGGAAAACCCACATCGGAAATACGATTAATAAAATTTAGCCTTAATAAGAGGGAAATGGAAATAAGAAAGTCACCACCAAATTATGATCTCGATAAGGAGAACATTGGTGGAAATTAGAGACATATAATTGGAAGAAAAACGTAAATATTTGTAGGGAGTGATTGAGGTCATCAATCACAATCAACTGTCAAATTGAGGGCCTCAAAGCCTTTAATCTATGTTGATTTAAAATATCATCAGTTCAACAACACATTTGGTATTGGGATAACACATTTTTTTGTTTTAATATCCCTTTACTAAAGTTTAAGAATTAATTTATTCATTGAATAAGAGATAGGTATATATATATTTATGATTTACAATTAGAGTTTCAACCATCAACTCATCTTTCACTCAAAAAGATAATATAACTCAAAAATATTATACTTATCCTAATTGTATAAGGTTCCAAATGTTAACACATACCATTTAGATTAGTAAAATTATTTTTTAACAACCAGGGACTTCCTGTAGGCTAGTGGTAGGAAATAAAGGCCTATCGCACTATGGTTGTGGGTTCGATTCCTGCAGCTTTGTCCGATGCGATGGTTATGCCCCACCCTGCAGGTTGTCCTTTTCCTAAAACTATAGTATTATAATATTCCAAAAATAATCTTCATAAATTTTTTAACCTTAAACAATACTATCCAAAGATCAACTTAATCAACTCCAACCTTTATAGTTATCCAAAATACCTCTGTCCAGACTTTCTCTAAAAGGTCTCTTAATTCCAAAATCAATTTATCAGATTCCCCAAACAAAGTAAAGTTTCTCTTATTGTCACATACTAAAAATATGATTTCCTTCATCATATTAAAACCTTAATGATAACCAACAAGTACTGCAGTACAATCCTTATATATATATATATCACATTATTCTAATAACCAGAATATAATCCATGAGTCCAAAAGCACCAATACATTAATTATTCCGCTTCAACTGTAGTAACAGCATAAGATTGTCCTTGATCCCTTGGCCTTTTCTGAGGTAAGTTTCCCTGAGGCTTAGGAAATTCATTTACATAATGCCCCATTTCCCTACAATTGTAGCATTCAACATTGATAGCCTATTTCTTTCCCTTGCAATCACGCGTCTGGTGACCGTTTTCTCCACATCTGTAACAAATTCCCATTCCTTTTGGCAAGTACCAGGGTGATTCTTCCCACAATTATCACATAATGGAAAATCCTTCTTTCCCCTTTTCCCTTTATCTGTCTCTTGTTCCACCGTTCTCTTCTTCTCTTGCTTTACTTTGTTTTCATAAGACTTAGATAATTCCTTTTCTGTCTTGATAGCACATGAGACTATATCCTCGTATGTTGAGAAATATTGTGATACTAAAGCTCTACGGAGAAATGGTTTTAACCCATCAAAGAAACAATCAATATTACCTCTTGGGTTACGTATATAATCTGCAGCATACCTCGCCAACCTTGTAAAGTTGTCCTCATACTTTGCGACATTCTCATCCTCCTTTTGTCTCAGACTCAGAAATTGCTTTTCCATATCTGCTCGTTGGTCTTGTGGAAAGTATTTTTCTAAGAACAGATCTTTGAACTCTCTCCATTCCATACTTGATACTTCTTCATCTTCCTTTGTGTTTTGAATCAATTACCACCATTGATCGGCATCTCCAGTGAGGCGGTAAATTGCCATGATAACCTTCTCCCTTTCGCTACTCCCCAAGGCGTGGAATATTTTCTCTAAGGAATATATCCATTGCTCAGCTACTAATGGATTTGTACCCCCATTAAATGTTTGCGGTTGTTGCCTCATGAAGCGGTCTAACATTGATCCTCCACGTTGCGGATCATGGTGCTCCACACAAGTAAGGTTATTATTCATAACTTGAGTGAGTTGTCCCAGTAGGGTAATAAGTTGATTAGCACCAGTTGTATCTCCAGATCCACAATAATTATCTTGAGCAGGAGGGCAATCCCTACACAGAGTTCGTGCATTGATACAGTTTCCATTCCTTCCACTAGGCACCATTTCTATACAATGGCATAAACTAGATTAGTTTATGAATCAAAATACATACATCCATACTTATAAAATACTTAACATAAATTGAACTATTTATGGATATAATCCATAATCATAAAAAGGTTTTCTTTGAGGAAGTATATACTCATAACCGTTCATAGTGGTTTGTAAAGAAAACGAGAATTATCCTAAGCATATCCCCCGGGAGTGTCGTAACCAAGAGTGCAGTAAGGCCCATTGTCGTGCACCAGTTCCCATTCGAGTCTAGCTCAAAGCGGTGTTTTTGGGTTTTACCCCTAGGTACATCTGTGCCAAATCCGCCTCTACCTGCTCGTATCCAGACATGGATGTATTGCTCCGAAAACTCACAAAATCTCTACAATAAAAAAATTCTAGGAAGTTCTTCTATACTAATCCTCAAAGTCTATCTTTGGGCTATGTGCTCTAATCAGAGTTTATCTAAATCTAGCTTCCAAGGTTAGTACTAAACCTCCCTCTGATACCAACTGTAATGCCCCGACCCCAGCTACCCAGAGTCGGTGCATTACCTCGTAACATTGGCATGATCACAAAAGATCAAGTCTCGAAAGACCGATTAGTTTAGTAGCCTTGCAAACACTAGATACATTCATAAATGTTACATTACATCATAAAGTGAAAAACTAATAAAAAAGTCTTCATAGTCCACACTCATATCCTATTCTGACTATCCCTGCAGGTCATTCATAAAATACTTCTTCACATCCTGGAAAATATTAAAACATTGAAAGGGGTGAGCTCAGATGCTCAGTGAGGATAACAATATTGCGGAAGCTTTCATAAATAAACATTAACATTTAAGGCAATGTATAACTAAAACAAAAGCCTTTTAAACTTGAACTTTAGCATAATATGGCAAAAGTAAAATGAAATAATGCCATTTACTTACTCACATGGATATTCTACTAGTCGAATAATCACATGAAATATCATTATCCACTTTCATAATGATGGAATGCATAATGCCAGACTATCATAACCACGTAGCCAAGGCCTCGTGCCAAGACCACAAATCAAATTGGGAAAGGGCCTCGGCCAATTCCACGTCTAGTTGTCTCATGAGACCTACCGATGCATCGAGGAGCTATAGCG
The DNA here is from genome assembly GCA_963277665.1 of Viscum album. Lineage (NCBI taxonomy): Eukaryota > Viridiplantae > Streptophyta > Magnoliopsida > Santalales > Viscaceae > Viscum > Viscum album. Next base: position 1,043,885,186 of record OY728140.1, on the reverse strand, counting down.
GGCTCCACCCATCACTTCTTAAGTCCAATGCATTCCTCATATGAATAGTTTTAAACATATCATAAACCATAACATAATCATATCACATAAAACATGCATAAAGTAAACATAACATTTCCACATTTCAATCACAAGATATCAATACAACACACTGATATAATAAAAACTCTTTCCAAACCATTTTCAATACCAAAATAAAATAAAATTAAAACTTTTTATTTATTTTTCATTTAAAAAAATGATGGCTTGTAGAGGAAGCCGGAACTCAAATAATGGTCACGGCGGCAGAGAAGTCGTTGTCGCCGCATAAGTATGGAAAGAAAAACATTCCCTTTTTATCGTTTAGTAATACGCTTCATATAAAAAATATTCCTTTTGAATAAACGTAAAAGTCAAAGGGGTTTATACACCGTATAAAATATAGTTGTGTATAAAACCAAATATGCCTCAATGAAAGGGGATTGAGACGAAGTCCTTAAAAAGATCATTTTTTAAATAAAGTACATCTATAGTGTGTATTCACTATAAGTACACATAAATAATGTACAAATACAAGATAGGACATAATAATATCATGACATAATTTGAAAGTAAAAGATTAACCCAAAGAATAGAAATTGGGTTAAGAAGTTCCCTTACCTTGTGTCCGACTTGATTCGACCGTTCTTTAACCTCCTGAATAATAAACTAGAGTTAATTTATATTTACTTAAGAACCTTTTTCATGTTCATTATTCCTTTTATATCCCCTACTACCATGTTATGAACATTATGTAATTATTAAAGTTTATAACGGTCATTTGGTCGATCTTAGGTACTTGAGTCAAAAATAAAATTCTTATAATTACAAGTTGTTCATGTGGTGATATATCCATTATATCCAGAATTATATTCATGATTTAGATATCATATATCTCATATATGTCCAGTATATACATACTTTTATAATATTCCATAACGTTTAGAGGTAAGGAATGAAATGCACCATTCATGGAGACGGTAAGCCGTACGTACGCATGAACGCTACTTTCATTTCTATTTCGTATTTAATGAAATCATAATGATATAAAGGTATATTATAATTACAGTATAACATAATATATAATATCATTTACTCCATCATTTATACATCCCATATATGGTATTAACGATTCAAATCACTTTGAGGGGGCGGCTGTCCGCACTTCCTAAAATGAAATTATCGCGTTTTACCCATAATGGAAATCATAAAGGTATGCCATAAATTAAAAATAAAAAAGATTAAGTAAAACATAAACATATTATATATCATATATAAATATATTGACATCTTAATGGACACCTTTGAAGGTGTTATATGAGTGTTGAACAATCATCGTTTCGTGAGGCAGAAATTCACCATCCACAGAAACAGTATGTTCTTTAACCATTAGATGTAGGTGTGTGTAAGTGTAGCTTGAATCCTTCTTATAAAAACATCCTAGTATATTTAGGATACTGGTTTTGTTAGAAAATAAATGAATAAAAAGAGTTTATGGGGTTGGAGAAGAAAAATAAAACAAAACAACATTAGAGAAGACATTACCTTAAAATCGGGTAACTCTTTTTGATTTGAGCCAAAGGCTTCCTTGAAAAGAGTTCTTCCCAAAGTGAGGCTACTAGGAGTAAGAGGGGGAAGTTGGGAGAGTATTTGGGCAGAGTTTGGCCGAGCCAAATGGCTTGAAAGTGTGAATGATGTGGTAGAGGTGGGGGCCTTTTATAAGTGGAGAGGAGGGTCACTCTTGGAAAGTAAGGACATTTTACATTATTATACAATGCTTTTCGGATTCTAAAGGTCCCACAATTATATAATTCGTGTATAAGGTGATAACAGTTCGAAATCTACCCATCCAATAGTCTTTGGACAAGTGTAAGCCTTGGATTGTACATTATCTTTTCATTTTATTAAAATCGTTAAATAATGAGGTCATCGCTGCATCATAATGATGTCATATATAATTTAATTTATTTAGTGTATAAAAATTATAAAAAAATACTATGATGTAGGAAATCTTTTTATATTTCCAATAAATATTTATATTCAAAAATATGACTTGTATAAGCCCATGTAAAAATTGTTTTAGTAAAACATTTCATGTTTGTGTCATTTTTTACTTTAACATTAAATAAAAGGTATTTATGTCATTTTCTAACTAAAGTGGCTCCATGGGGTCCCCAAGTTGACCCATGGATTTTCTTGGTCGGCCATGGCACATCCAATTTGGGTAGGACATGTGTCAAGCTCATCGCATATTATTAAAACATTATTTTTACCTTAAACTACACTAATTACCTCTAATCGTGATTAAGAACTTAAAAGTTACTATTCACCAAAAATTATTTTAATCTCATTGAACCACATTTTACTTCTTAATGAAAACCATGTATGTCGGATTTTTGAAAATCAAATCATAGAAGTGGTAATATTTCATTTAAACAAAAAATCAGTTATTTAACTACCACTTAGTGGTTTCACTATTCATCAAAAATTGAAGTTTTTCAGAACAATGCCAAAATTTCACCCTAAGCTATAATTGATATTACGAATTCAAAAATGAAGTCCATTTTGAAATATAAAATTTCTATAATTTTAAAAGGTGGTTATTACTATTCATAACGGCTACTTTGATTAGTCGCGATGTTTTAGAACTCGAAGTTGCGTACAATGCAAGCCATTGCATTATTGAATGAGAAGTGTATCATGGAAGCTCGGGGTGTTACAGTTGGACAGACTATTCCCAGCTTCCTAAGACTATGGAAACAAGATCTACAAAAAGGTTTAAGAAGATGGAAAGTGTATCTACAGTTCGATACCAGAATCGAAAGGATAGATTGGTCCTAAATAGTGGCAAGGGTAAGGCAAGCTGTGGACCCTATGAGGAATAAAGAATGGGTGATAAGATGGGAAAGTACAATGGGGTAATAATACATACCTTGAACTTATTCTCTATTCTAATATAGAGGTGCGAGAAGGGGTTTTTCAGATCAATGTTTCAGAGGAGGATTTGATTAGAATTTTAAAAAGAAAGGTTCAGAACGATTTCAACAACAAAAAAAGCCCATGGGTTGACCAATAAGATCGAATTTTGTCACGAGGCTTCAATGAAGGTAGGATAGATGAGGAGAAGTACATCTATACTTGGGAAAAACTAATTGACCATTTTTAAGATTTAATCAAGAATGATCCACATACGAAGTGTTACATTTATGATGTGGTTCTAGCTTAGTAGAGTCTAAATATGCATCTTGGAAAAGATTTTTCAAGAGAATTTCATTTACATGATCGAAACTATGATACCAAAACCTTGTGTTGTATGAGTCATGTGATTTTGTTTCATTGTCAATTTCCAGCATTTGGTTTTCGTAATATAATACATTCATATTTTTATTTAAATGTTCCATACGATAACATACATTGTTCTTATAAATGAAACAACCCTTATTTATAAACATGAATCTAAATCCATCCATATCCAAAATAGACACAAAAATTATGTTCCTGGTAATATGAGGTACATAATAACAGTTATGTAAAACCAAAATCATTCCAGTTGGTAATGAGAGATTGTAATCACCAATGGATAATGCAGCCAGCCTCGTGCCATTGGAAACATGAAGATATACCTATCCTCTATAAATATTTCTAAATCTACTTGGTTACAAAATTTTGAATACATATGTGAGACCCACATGTTGTATCTAATACACAATGTGTAGAAATTGAAAGATTACACTCTATAACAAATGCACCTTTAGCGTCCCCATGCTTCTGGGTGAAATTTCTCTTCCAGTGGACTAGATTTCCACATGAAAAAAATATCACCTCCCATTCCTTGCCCTTCCTCTAGATCTTCACCTTCCTAAAGGAATAATTCTTGGGGGCTTCAGACCATTTATAAATCCTTGTTCCCTTTTCCTTGTCCATCCTCTTCATATTCACCATAAAGACTATGGGCCCCATGGCCTTATCTACCTTGCGAATCAAGTTAAAAAGTTTTGATAGACTCTTCTCATTATTTATCATGTTGTAGTTGAAAATAAGGCAAGGGATGTTCTTGGGTAGTGATGATAGAATGAGATCTATATGCAACTCATCTAGGAACTTAATCCCTAAGGTATCCAGGCATTCAATGTAGCCAATTAGATTCACTAAATGTGGCCCAGTTAGAACAGAATCTATAAGAATAGTTGTGAAAATAGTGTTGGAGATCTCATATCGTTCATGTATCACCTTTTCATTATTGAGATCCTTAAGGTGATACATCATGTTATACACATCCATGTTTTCATGTTGCTTCCAAACCTCATTAGACATGGCCAATAACATAAAAAATTGGACATATGTGGCATCATCCAAGTGTTTCATATAGAGATATATTTCCTCATCACTAGCTTCATTTCCTAGTGCAAGTATAATAGGCTCCTCCAGCACATACAATTTTTCCTCGTGGCAAAGGATGAAGCATAAATGCCTCTTCCACTCCCAGAAATTGGTGCCGATGAGAAGGGTTTCCTTCTCGAGTGTGGTTCAAAATGGTATATTTGAATAACTGTTTCTTTCTATTTCAAAAAATTAATATGGGAAATGATTTAGTAATTTATCTTGATAAAACTAAGACAATTAAATAAATTAAAACGTTTTAGTCTCCCATTAATTTAACAAAATCCAATATCCCTCACCATTGACCTCAGAATATTCTTTTTCCTGAATATTCTAGTGGAAATGATCCATATTTACATTCTCATTACCTAAAATAGGGTTGGTCGAGAAAATTGAAGTGCTATAGGTAGGCATTTCAAGTTCCAATTGCATTAACTCGTAGTTCCATGATCCGTTGAGTGGACTCCCCAATCCAAAAATCCTTTTATTTTGGATTTCCTCAACCTTTTCCTCTTGGTCACACCATGTCCTACAATGGGAGTCAACCCTCTATGTGAACCGAACCAATTCAACCAAAAAACTCGAATTAAACTTCACTGATAATTGAAATCACCCCAACTATGTTTGGTCAAGCACTTTGAACTATGGTTCGATTCTGAACAAGATTATGGAAGGCAATTCTGACTTAATATTTCCTTGAGGGATTATATACTTATACATAAATTTCAATTTTATTCTGTTTTTACATACTTGTTAATATTAATTGGGATTTACATAAGTGATTAACCATGTATAACATAATATTTATGCATTACTTGGCCTTATTTTAGTTTTTTCTTTCATGATTGTTAAATTCATTAATTGTGTGATCGTGATAACACACCCACACTAAATAAACCATGAAACTAACTAAAATAAAATAAATTCTATAATCATGATCTTGTTCCATTGGTTAGTTTATCTAGAGGTTGATAAATTAACCCATGACTTAGGGGAGAAAACACCGTGCACCTTTTGGGTTCGTGTTTATAGCTTTCCAACTGTCTACCTTTGTATCTCCTTGGGTTGGTTTCACCTAGGATCCTAACATGAACCACCACCACTATATTGGGAGCTCTATCCATTGAATATGCTTTTACCTCACATGAAAGTGAGGGGTAAAACAAGGTTTTACATAAATGAAAACTTGGGCCCATAAGACCTATATATTATTTGGGAGAAGTCCCACATGCCAACAAATTTATTTTAAATAAATTAATTAAAAGAAACCATCCACATACAATGTTCATAGTTTAGGTAATGATCATCCATACATGAAACGGTATTTATGCATAAATAAAACTAGCATTCAATTCATTAATCATTCTTTTTTAATATAAATCATGATCAAATCAATTAATTATCATATTTAATTAATAAATCCTTTTATCTTAAACTCTTTTTTAAATTTACTTGATATATCATCCATCATAATTTTAAACAAATAGATTTATTTAAATTTATCTTTTTATCTAACTTATACCTTGGAGGCAACCTGGTGAATTCCCATTCATAACTAAACAATTATTAGAAATGACCAATACATAGATGTAAAATTAAACACATATATATAAAACAACCATCACGTGTTGTGCCCCAGATTTATGCATGCACCGTGGTACACATCTCAAGGGTATGTATAATATAATAATAAATGTTAATAAATATGTGTAATTTGGATGTGTATATGGTGTAAAGTTCTTACTACATGGAGTGTACTATCATTCACCATGCATCCGAAGTACACACCTGAGGATACAATGTGTAGATATACTTTGGAAATATTTAGAGTACACCGCAGGTCCAATGGGCCACATTCCATGAAGTATCCATGTTACACGGTCTCCAGCTAGGAAATCCATGTATGGTGTAAACAGTACAACCCTAACGTGAAGGGACTACAAGGTATGTTCGTTGGTCCACTTGGCGATTAATCTAGAAACAATGTTCCACCTATTCCTGGTCAACACATGTAGTCATTATGACTTATAAAAACTCTAATCACATGGCTTGGTTTCAAAAACCAGTTCCAATGCATTGAACCTTTACTACACGACATGTACTACAAATTACACATTGTGTGTTCTGGTGTTGTATGACTAAGAACCTTTTGAACCTCCAGATGAGATAAATTTATTTATTTTAATCAAAATTAAATCAAATGTTTGTTTCTGTATGGTCAATAAGAAATTAAAGAGGAGGAACATATCTCAAGATTCAGAATTATAGAAAGATTAACTTGAATTGGAACAAAAAATTATTAAATTTGTATATCATGAAGGAAAAAATAAAAAATTATAATCAAGTATATGACTCCTCTTAAACCAATTGTAGGTTCTGGGTGCAGCGGAAGTACGTGGACGGGTGTACCCAAATTTAATTTTACCGCTAACAATGATCAATCTAAGATTTGTTAGGATGATGAACTGCCATATCATCGGAATAGAATGAAGAATTAAAATGAAAGAGGGAAGTCCTGGAACAATATAGAGTATTATCATATAATGGTAATAATGAATTTAATTAGAAGACAACAATTACCTTGATGTAATTCTCTCTCCGTTGATGCTTCTGGTCATGATCCAATGTGACCTGTCATTGTGTTGTAGGAGCCAATTGTAGGCTTCCTCTAGAGGTGATCCACACATGTTCCACAAATCTATGGATGTTACTAAAGGGTTCTCTAGGTTCTAGCACATAAGAGCCTTAACTTTTGATGTCCACCTTCGATCACCTTGAGAACAACTTTCAAAACACTCTCCTTGATCCAGTGGAGGAGGATCTCTCTCGTAACTTGAGAGCATTCTTGGAGGAAAGGAATTATCTATTGGCTTGAGATATTTCTCTATATCTATTGTGCACAACCACAAAGAATGCCTAAATGTATTTAGAATAATGTAATTTGGAGTTATATTACTTATAATAATAAAAGAATAATATAATTACCCAAAGGAATTTATTCATTTCATTTAATTATTAGTAAGACCCAATGTATAATAATAAAATTTTGATAATTATTATTACTTAACATGCACCCAACAAATTACACATTATATTATTTAATTAAATAAATAATATTATTTCTCACAAATTCTCAGAACAACTACATGGCATGTATATTAATATTCAAAGTGTGTATTTTTTTTATATTTTCTTTATTTCCACCACCAAAATTATTATACGTTGAATAATGACTATTTATATTTAAATAAATTTTACTTAATTTTTCACTAATAAATATATTATTTTTCCCATAATATATTCTCTTGAATAACTAGTGTTGAAATAAATTTGATAAGGCATTCTTGAATTATTATTAAACAAAAATTGGGAAAAATTTTATTCAACTTGTTAAATGAATATATAACTGATATACTTAGATGTACTTAGTGTGTAACCCTATAAGCCTATTTCTCTGTGGAATTAGGTCGATCCTACCTAATGAAAAAGGTTAGAATCTAGAAACACACCAAGGAATCCATAGATAAGGGAGTTATTTCTATAATGATGTGTTACCTCCTATGAATGGTTACCATGTATTGTAAGCATTTTGTCTTGATATCTCCAATCGAGTGGGTTTCATGATAGTGCCATTAACCCATGTGCTTCATTATTATTTCTTTGACTTCCCAAAATTGAACTTGCCCATTCCTCACCATGGACATAGATTAATTTAGTCTATATCATTTCCATCAAACAACCTGAGATATCAACTTCCATTATGGAACCAATGTGATAAATCCTTTCTTGCATTATATATTAATGCAGTATTACTCATGATGCACCCAATATATCGTTTGTCGCTATGAAAACTGTGTTTTCATAGTTTTTTTCAATACAAATTTGTTCCCAAATTGTAATACCCATCAATAGTAATATTAAAGTCTAAGGAACAATACACACATCCGCAGATTTGAACATCCAATGATAATATAGAATGTGTATTTACTATTGGCGGGTCTCGTTATCATAATATTCTCCTAGATATTACCAAGGGAGAACACCATGAGAAGGTGCCTCAAAGTATTATTATTTCTCACCCCTAATAGCCTTTATTATTCATGTCCCTCAAATAACATAATCTGACCATATAACATATATTTAGGAACAGTTTTATGGAACTACCAGGTTCTCATCATAACAGGGATCCGCTGTGACCCTTTAGTGAAAAAGATATCCTTAGGAAATTATCACATTCATTGTCATGCTTATGAACAATCAAGATGTGATAAGGTATTTATTAATACTAAAATCCATGAATACAAGTCTATCATAAAGTACAAAGTAGATGGTTCTAGGCCACAAACTCTAATTGTTCACCAACTGATTCAAAGACTAAACAACAATGTCTTCTCATAAGGACGAGGAAGATATTTTTGACAACGAATCATTTTTCTTAGATGTGCCATCATATGCTTTCCCCCATTTTCTTTCTTAGATTACGTTTTTCCTAAAGATTAAATTTCTTTACTATCATCATAATCGTGAATACTTTTTTCATAATCACCATCACCATAATCTTATTGTTTTTCATTATTTCCATCATCATCATTATCATGTTCATCAACTTTCTCATGAGAAGGTATTTTTTGAACATTACTTTCAACAACATTGTCTTTATGAGCAGGGTATTTGTGGGTTGAGTTTCCTTCTAATGTAAGTTTTGATGAAGAGGATTGAGATGTTCTTAAATATAACCCGTCAGATTGGATTTTCTTATGACTATCTTAAATTTGTTTAATCTCATAATTACATTCTTTATATTAGATGTAAAATTCTTCTTCTTATTCTTCTTATTATTCTTGTTATTGAGACAGTTCATGAATAATCAAAACTGAGCATGGAACAACTTCCTTTTCTTTTTCTGTTGGGGTAGCCACTATTATAACTGGTTGGGATTGTTGATGATGTTTTCTTTCATGAAGAAAATATTCTGGAACATCAATTGGTTTTGAGGCTCTTTTTTCATCTTTCAATAAGGCTTGAACTATCTTAGCTTCAGTAAACTTCTTCATAAGATTTTTCTCTTTTTATTGTTTCTCGTGTTCTTTAGCTTCTCTAATTTTTTAATTCTTTAGCTTATGTTGGATCTAACCCAAACACGATATCTCATTATATCCTTATATCTTCTTATTGTCTCCACTTTTACAAACATTTTTTTGGTTAGGATTTCCATTTTTTTATTTTAGGGTTTCTGATGATTGAGTCTTTATTTGTTTAGGTTCAACTGACTATTTCTTAGAGCTTTCTCTAAATTCCATTGACATTATAAATAAGTCAACAAACTCATTTGTATTATCACTAAAATAATATTCCATTATTTTAATTGTGTCTTCACTTAAAAGAACAATCTTGAATTTATTTGTGATTGAAATGGAAAGAAATTTTTAGAAGTTCAAACAACTTATGATAAGCTTGGATAAGGTTTTTGGATACATCAGGGATCTGTTATTTGATTGAATCATCCTTGATCCTAATAATAGTATGAAGGATGTACTTCACCAGGTTAATCTTCTTTATATTAATTAGAAAATCTATCATGATTATGTTTGTTTTTTCAAGGTAACCTTGTATCCTTTTCTTTGTATTAAAAAACCTTGCATCCATAATTTCGTGATCCTGATGTTTTTTGAAAGGTTGGAAAGCTTGGGCCTCTTTACTACCATAATACCTAAGTGATCAATTACCTTAACTCCATTAAAGTATCCTTTTGAATCTTGCAGCTTATGAGAGAAATAATAAGCTTCACCATCATATGATATCTCAAGTATATTTGCAGCATTATTATAAGACATAGAATAAGTTTTCATATAACTCTTAAACTAATACTTATCCTTTCCACCTTCATTTAAAAACTCGACAAAATGATAGAATTCAATTACCACATCTACATACAATAGATATTTTTATCCCTTATTTTTAAAAATTCAAATACATTCCTATCCTTCAAACTTTATGACCTTTTTATTGAAGAATTATACTTAAGAAAGAAATATCAATCAACTATCCTTTATTATAAGATCGACCAATATTTAAGCTAATTATTCACTTGAATTGAAGTATGAGAGTAGATTGATAGAGACAATCAGAACATAAAAAAGAGATTTTTAAAATGAAACAAGAAATTTGAAGGGCATCAGCAACTCTGGTAGAAAAAGATTAAGATCAATGTGAGACATGGTGTGGTTCCTCCTTTATATACACATCAGAGATGACTGATCAACTTCGAAGAAAAATCAAACAGTTGATATTGATCTAATACGATCTGAGGATTATGATTATGTTAAAGAATGTTTTATAGATTATGATATTTTGAGGTTTTATGTAAATAAACTTATTTAAGAAAAGATGAATCCATTCTAGTATTACTTAAAACAATACTAAAATAACGATAAAAAATGAAACAAAGAGGTAAAAAATTATGAATATGTACCTTTAAAAGTTCTCATATTGTTTGGTATTGTTTGATAATATTCTTCTAAGATATCTTATATTATGAAATTTATTATTAGAGTTGATAAAAAATTTTAGGTTTTGAAAAACATTTTTTAGGTTCTAAAAACATTAGTTAAGTTCTGAAAAATTTAATTAAGGAAGTCAAGTGTACTACCACAATGAAAAAAGAGTATCTTAATGTTAGGAGATAATTTTAACAAAAAGTAGATATATATTATTACCTTATAGTTATCATTCCTAACTTTTTTTACTGTTTTCAAATTTATGGGAATGTAATGATTTTGTAAAAATATCAGTATGTTGATCTTAAACAACAATGAATTTTAAAATTATGTCTTTTCTAAGTGTTTGATCCCTAAAAAAATGATTCCTAATATCTATATGATTTTCATGAGAGTGATGTGTGGGATTTCTGATTAAGGCTATGTCAATAGTATTATCACTCCCACTACTAGGAAAACATGTATTGGTGACCAGTCATTTATGACGGGATCCCGTCACAAATGGCTTGTTGCGACGGGGGCCCGTCGCAAATGGACCGTTGCTGAAAACGGTGTCGCAACAACAATCATTTGCGACGGGCCCGTCGCTAAAGCTTTTTTTTTGCGACGGGGAAATATTAATTCGTATATTTGTAAAAAACTTTTCAAATAGTAATTGCGATGGGCCCCGTCGCAAATACCGGTTGCGACGGGCCCGCCGCAAATAGTTTTTGCGACGGGTCCCGTCGCAAAAACCATTTAAAAAAAATAAAAAACTATTAATAAATTATTTTAATGCATATAATAATAATACTATTTGCGATGGGCATAGTATCCCGTCGCAAATACTTTAAAAAAAATAAAAAAATAAATTATTAATAAATTATTTTAATTAATATAATAATAATTCAATTATAATTCAAAAATAAAAAATAATAAAATATTAATAAATGATTTTAATTAATATAATAATAGAATTATAATTCACAAATAAAAATAATAAAATATTAATAAATTATTTAAATTAATATAATAATAATAGAATTATAATTCAAAAATAAAAAAAATAGAATATTAATAAATGATTTATTTAATATAATAATATTCGAATTATAATTCATAAATAAAAAAATATTAATAAGTTATTTTAATTAATATAGAAATAATATAATTATTTTACATTCAAATATTAAAATAATTCAAGTATTACAAAAAAATATAATTAAATTATAAAATTATAAAATTTTAATATATATATAAAATTTAATATTATAAAATATAAATAATATTATTATTCATATTAATATTATTATTTCAAAATATAATATTATTAATATTTTATAATGAGATAGAAACTACGAATAGAAAAAAAATCATATTTTGATTTCACAAATTTTATAACATAAAAAAAAACTCTAATCTGAAGGAGGGGGGAGGGGGGATCTGCAGACGATGGTGGAGGAAACTCCATCCCTAAAGCATGAGTGAGTCAGCACATGTACTCCATCTGCTCCTGATGTTGCTGCTTCCACCGACTCGTCTGCTCCTCGTGCAGCTGCTGCTGGCGTCGACGCTCCTCATCATGCTGCTGACACATCTGCTCCTGCTCCTGTTGGAGACTCTCTATCAGTGCAGTCTGAGATCGCAACTAATCCTCATACTGTGTAGCAGAAGAAGATGCACGAGTTCCTCTCGAGCTGGACGCCGACATCGCAGCACTGCCATAATAATCTCCAGGAGTCAGTCGAGAGCTGATACCAACTACCCAGCCCTTCTCGAAGGCATACTGGGTGGCCTGCATCCATGCCGCCTCATCAAACTGATGGCCAGTGGTCTAATATGATGACTCGGCCTGACTCCCAGGCCGGGCCTGTGACGCTACGGCCTCATATGACTCCTGTAGTTGCAATTTAAAATTAAAATTGTTAATATATTATATGCAGTTAATTTTTAAAATTGAAAACAAATAATACTAACCACGATGTGATGTTGACGATCACCTCTGAGCTCCCCAGTAGCAGGATCACTATACATCCTCCGATATACGTCGTACTCCGTAATATCAGGGTGCTCGACAGCCTATAAGAATAAAAAATAAACTGTTAATATATATAGTTATATAAAATATTTATAAATAATGTACGTACCAGATGTTGTCTATGAGTACTGAAAAAACGACTCCCAGCTCGATGAGTCACCTCCTGTCTCCCCCGATTCTGTCTCCCCACCGATGATCTGCTCTGAAAGGCACCACTCAACCAGTGCGCACATAATCCATCCCATACATGGGATGAAATGTACTCTGGTCGGTGTGCTCTACATGACTTGTCAAAATCTGACACTCCTGCTTTCTTCATGACAGCTTTTCTTAAATTGTGCAAAAACTGACGAAGGCGATCATGCATGGCCACCTACCATGCCTCGTGGATGGCGTCACGCATGGTATCCTCGATCGGATACCATAAACCCTACAAATAAATCAAAATATCAAGTTATAAATGAAATAATTTTCAAAATAAAAATTATTTATTTACGTACGTACCAACCAATGGCCGAACATGGCCTACTGCACATCAATGGGAATCTGCTCTCATGTGGTCCACGGCTGAGAAAAATAGTTGCGCAAAATAGCGATGCCCTGTCCGACTGCTATATGTGGAAAACTGTAAAAATAATAAACATTTATTATGTGAATAGATTAATGAAATCTTAGTCAAATACATAGGTTATCACACCTCCGTGTGTGTGGATCAAACCCAAGACGTGGACGTCGCTCGGGGACGGGGTCAGGAATCATCAATCGTGCAAGACCGCGCCCCCTCCGCGTACTCCCTGGAGCTCTTGCAGGCTGAGGGTCATCTGCCAGCAACTCATCCGCATCGAAAGACAGGTCAGCATCCGCCAACTCACGAAATGTGGCGTCGTCCATCTGAAACAGAAAATGTTAATGTTGTTAGCAAATAATTGATAATTACTATTATATATACATATATACATATTATGATTGTATATAAATACCATGGAATTCTATTAGTGTTCATCTTCATCATCATCTTCATATATGTCAATGTCATCTTCATATTCCTCCTCAACATCATCGATATCCATTCGAGTTACAGTTGCTTCATCTCTTACCATTTCAAATTCATATGTGACATCATTAACATCATCGTCATCACCAACTCTTAAATGTGGGGTGTCGTCATCGATACTCATGTCTCTTTGTAAAAAAGATTGATTTTGAGTACTCTCTTGAAAAACTTCAATTCTTTGCACATCAGTGAAAGCACATTCACTTTGACTAAACTGATTGTCTCGAATTTTGATTTTAATTACACTCCACCAATCAGTCAAGTCTCTTGATGTAGCACATTACTTTGCGTAATAAACTTGATGTGCCTGTTGAGCCAATAAGAATGGTTCATTTACTACGAGAACACTTTTACATTTAATATCCATGATTCCATGAGTCGGATGAACACGCACGCCTCTCTCTGTATCCAACCACCGACATTTGAACATGGTTATGTAATGTTGTCCAAGATAACAGAGTTCAATGATTTTATCAAGTATGCCATAAAAGTCAACTTCATTTTCTCTATGATGAGATCCTCTCAAGATAACTCCACTGTTAATTGTTTTTTTCGATTCCCCATATGCATGTGTGTGAAATCAAAATCCATTCACCACATATGCATTATAAGTTTTAACAAGTTTGGAAGGTGGGTTACTCAATACACACAGCTGTTTGTCAATTTTATCAGCATGTGGAGACACCTGAAAATTTGTGAAATAATTATCAATATAGTAAACTATACATTGAATGAGTTGCTAAAAGGTAAAGAATTTATGTTACCAGTTTTTGAAACCATTGAGAGAAATTTTTCAGTCGACGTTCTTCGAGAGCAACTGCTGTAATTTTTGGAATTTTTTTCTTGATATGATTATCATACAACCTATAAAAACCAAAGTTATTTAATGTAACATAAATGATAGAATAAGTGATATAAACACTTACATTACAACTAATTTCATCTCTTCACAGTAGAGCAGAACATACGTATGAGCTCTATGATGTTCATCATCTGAAATCCAGCGTTCATAAACTCTACCAAAACCAAGCTCTGGCTGGTTGAAAACAGATAATTGATTGTCGATTTCATCAATATTCTTCTCGTTCCGTCCCATTCGGTTGTGTTTTGAAGGATACTCAGATTCAAAATAATGGGAGCAGAAAAAAGATATTTCCTCTAGCAAATAAGCTTCTGCAATAGATCCTTCAATAGATGCTTTGTTATGTACTTTTCTTTTCAATTTTTGCATGAATCTTTCAAATGGGTACATCCATCGAAACTGTACTGGACCTCCACATTTGGCTTCATATGACAAATGTAACATCAAATGTTCTATTGAGTCGAAGAAAGACAGCGGAAATATTTTTTCCAGTTTACATATAATTATAACAACATCTTTTTCAAGTTTTCCTAGAGCATCATAATCTGCTGTAGCCGCACCAATTTCCCGAAAAAAATGAGACATGTCTGTTATGGAATCCCAAATCACAGAATTCAACAGACCTCTTAATCCAATGGGTAGAAGTCTTTCCATTATAACATGAAAATCATGACTTTTTAATCCAGTAATATGACCATTCTTTACACATCTACCCAAATTGGAAGCACGGCCATCTGGAAGTCTCAAATCTGCAATCCACTGACAAAATAATAAAAGGTTTTCTTTAGACAGTGTATAAGCTGCTTTTGGTTTCAGTAACCTTTCTGTTCTCACATTCTCAAACAGTTCCAATTCTGGACGCCTGTAAATTTGGGCAAGATCAAAACGTGCATTTACATTGTCTTTGCTCTTTCCGGGTGTATCCAAAACTGTATGAAACAAATTATCAAAACAGTTCTTCTCAATATGCATGACATCTAACATGTGTCGGACCAACAAATCAGATCAATATGGAAAATCCCAAAATATGCTACGTTTAATCCAATTGTGTTCTTTCCCAAAACCAGAAATTTTCTGTTGGTTTATTGTGGGACCAAAAGTGATGGGAGGTAATGAAAATACAACTGATTTTAACTCCGAACCTGATATCATTTTTGGAGGTCCATCCCTTTCAACTGTTCCTTTTCTGAAATGAGATCTGTTTCTGCGAAAAGGATGATCAACTGGAAGAAATCTACGATGACAGTAAAATTAACATGGTTTCTGTCCATGAATGAGCATAAATGCTTTGTTCTCTCCCATACAGTAAGGACATGATTTCTGACCATGTGTACTCCATCCAGATAACATCCCATAAGCCAAAAAGTCACTAATTGTCCACATCAATGATGCTCTCAGTATGAAATTCTGTTTCGTTGCAACATCATATGTACTGACACCAGTACTCCACAATAAATTTAATTCATCAATCAATGGTTTCAAATAAACATCAATATTTTTCTTCGGATGTCCTGGAATTAGTAAAGTCAAAAAGATATATGGCTCCTTCATCAACATCCATGGAGGTAAATTGTACGGAGTTAAAAAAATAGGCCAACATGAATATTGACTACCATAAGATCCAAACGGAAAGAAACCATTAGTGGATAGGCCCAGTTAAACATTTCTAGCTTCTAAAGTAATGGATGTATGCACTTTATCAAAATGTTTCCATGAATCACCATCGGCTAGATGATTCAAGCTTTTATTGGTTGAAATATTCTCTTTATGCCATGACATCATTGTCGCTGTATTCTTAGACATGAATAAACGTTGAAGTCTGGATGTAAGCAGAACATATCTCAACTATTTTACAGGAATCAAACCAGACTTTCCGTGTTGTCCTTCTTTATATCTCAGTTGCCCACATGTGGGAAAACTATCCAACGACTCATTTTCCCCAGAAAATAAAATGTATTCATTTGAACATGCATAAATCTTTTGACAAGTAAGTCCCAAATTTCGAACCAGCCTCTTACTCTCATAGTAATTTGCAGGCAAAACATTTCCTTCGGGTAACAGTGTTTTAAGAAAAGAAAATATCTGGTCAAAACAGGTGTTTGACATTCCGTTATCTGATTTGATACCCATAAATTTTTCAACTGCTTCTAATTTTCTCATCTTGCAGCCAGGATATAATGCATCCTCAGCAGACCTCAACAACTCATACAATTCAGACGGTGTCAACTGAGGATTTGAATCTATATCAGCTGGAGTTTTTGTATGATGAACAGATGAACCTGCAACATCATGTACTAAATCTTGAAACCGGGATGGATCCGAAATCAAGTTGGTATCACCTGCTCTGGAACTGCGTTCACCGTTTTGATACCATAAAATATAATCTGGTTGAAAACCAAAACGCAAGAGATGTTCCCCCACTTTGTCAAACGTGTCAAACGTTCTCAATGCACATTTTCTGCAAGGGCATTTTATTTTGCCTTCTGAAACAAATTCTGGATTTGATGCCGCAAATGATAAAAAACCCTCCACACCCTCTACATATACTGGATTTAAACCAGAACCGTTTGGATTTCTACGTTGATTTATCCATATGCGGTCACCTAATAATGATTGTTGACGACCCCTTTGTTCCATATTTTTCTATAAAATATAAAAGTATTACTGGTTTTGAATAATTTGTTAGAAAAAACACTCAAGCTAGGATAAATACAGAGTTTACATCATACACGACAGACGAAAACTTTTTATTGAGATAGACCTAAAAATTGACCCTTTAAGAAATGAATATGTTGAGAATAAAGAAAAACCTGTTACAAATATTGATAATTTTAATATTATATAAATTTTTTATTATTTTCATAGTACTAATATTATTGGGAATTGTTACTAATTATTGGTAATTATCGGTAATTATGGGTAATTATTGGTAATTGTGGGTAATTATTGGTAATTATTACAAATTATTGGTAATTATAACTAATTCTTGTTAATTATTACTAATTATTATTAATTATTACTAATTATTGTTAATTATTAATAATTATTACTAATTATTACTGATTATTACTGATTATTACTAATTATTACTAATTATTGGTAATTATTACTAATTATTGAAATTTTTACTAATTATTACTAATTATTACTAATTATTACTAATTATTAGTAATTATTACTAATTATTGGTAATTATTACTAATTAATGGTAATTATTACTAATTATTGGTAATTATTACTAATTATTACTAATTATTACTAAATATTACTAATTATTACTAAATATTACTAATTATTACTATTTACCGGTAATTATTGGTAATTATTGGTAATTATTCCTAATTATTGTTAATTATTACTAATTAATGTTAATTATTAATAATTATAACTAATTATTACTAATTATTACTAATTATTATTAATTATTGGTAATTATTACTAATTATTGGTAATTATTACTAATTATTAGTAATTATTACTAATTATTACTGATTATTAATAATTATTGGTAATTATTACTAATTATTACTAATTATTGGTAATTATCGGTAATTATTGCTAATTATTGGTAATTATTATTAATTATTACTAATTATTACTAATTATTGGTAATTATAACTAATTATTGGTAATTATTACTAATTTTTGGTAATTATTACTAATTATTGGTAATTATTACGAATTATTGTTAATTATTACTAATTATTGGTAATTATTACTAATTATTACTAATTATTACTAATTATTACTAAGTATTACTAATTATTGGTAATTATTATTAATTATTACTAATTATTACTAATTATCGGTAATTATTGGTAATTATTACTAATTATTGGTAATTAATACTAATTATTGGTAATTATTATTAATTATTACTAATTATTACTAATTATTGATAATTATTACTAATTATTACTAATTATTGGTAATTATTACTAATATTATTGGTAATTATTGCTAATTATTACTATTTACCGGTAATTATTGGTAATTATTGGTAATTATTCCTAA
Source organism: Viscum album (assembly GCA_963277665.1). Classification (NCBI taxonomy): domain Eukaryota; kingdom Viridiplantae; phylum Streptophyta; class Magnoliopsida; order Santalales; family Viscaceae; genus Viscum; species Viscum album. The sequence continues at coordinate 1,043,866,344 of OY728140.1, read as the reverse complement.
TTATTGGTAATTATTACTAATTATTGTTAATTATTACTAATTATTACTAATTATTACTAATTATTACTAATTATTGGTAATTATTACTAATTATTGTTAATTATTACTAATTATTACTAATTATTGGTAATTATTACTAATTATTACTAATTATTGGTAATTATTACTAATTATTACTAATTATTGGTAATTATCGGTAATTATTGCTAATTATTGGTAATTATTATTAATTATTATTAATTATTACTAATTATTACTAATTATTACTAATTATTGGCAATTATTACTAATTATTGGTAATTATTACTAATTATTGTTAATTATTACAAATTATTGTTAATTATTACTAATTATTGTTAATTATTACAAATTATTACTAATTATTACTAATTATTACTAATTATTACTAATTATTGGTAATTATTACTAATTATTACTAATTATTACTAATTATCGGTAATTATTGGTAATTATTACTAATTATTGGTAATTATTACTAACTATTGGTAATTATTATTAATTATTACTAATTATTAATAATTATTGGTTATTATTACTAATTATTACTAATTATTGGAAATTATTACTAATTATTAGTAATTATTGGTAATTATTACTAATTATTACTAATTATTGGTAATTATTACTAATTATTGTTAATTATTACTAATTATTACTAATTATTACTAATTATTACTAATTATTACTAATTATTGGTAATTATTACTAATTATTACTAATTATTACTAATTATCGGTAATTATTGGTAATTATTCCTAATTATTGGTAATTCTTGGTAATTATTACTAATTGTTGGTAATTATTACTAATTATTGGTAATTATTACTAATTATTACTAATTATCGGTAATTATTCCTAATTATTACTAATTATTACTAATTATCGGTAATTATTGGTAATATTTGGTAATTATTCCAAATTATTGGTAATTATTACTAATTATTGTTAATTATTACTAATTATTGTTAATTATTACTAATTATGGGTAATTATTACTAATTATTGGTAATTATTACTAATTATTACTAATTATTATTAATTATTACTAATTATCGGTAATTATTCCTAATTATTACTAATTATCAGTAATTATCGGTAATTATTGGTAATTATTCCTATTTATTGGTAATTATTCCTAATTATTGGTAATTATTACTAATTATTGTTAATTATTACTAATTATTGGTAATTATTACTAATTATTGGTAATTATTACTAATTATTGGTAATTATTACTAATTATTGGTAATTATTCCTAATTATTGGTAATTATTACTAATTATTGGTAATTATTCATAATTATTGGTAATTATTCCTAATTATTGGTAATTATTCATAATTATTGGTAATTATTCCTAATTATTGATAATTATTCCTAATTATTGGTAATTATCGGTAATTATTGATAATTATTGGTAATTATTACTAATTATTGGTAATTATTACAAATTATTCCTAATTATTACTAATTATTACTAATTATTACTAATTATTGGTAATTATCGGTAATTACTACTAATTATTCCTAATTATTACTAATTATTACTAATTATTTCTAATTATTCCTAATTATTACTAATTATTACTAATTATTACTAATTATTGGTAATTATTCCTAATTATGACTAATTAGTGGTAATTATTAGTAATTATTACTAATTATTACTAATTATTGATAATTAGTGATAATTATTACTAATTATTGATAATTAGTGATAATTATTACTAAATATTACGAATTATTGGTAATTATTACTAATTATTGGTGAGTATTACTAATTATTGGTAAGTATTACTAATTATTGGTAATTATTACTAATTATTGGTAATTATTACTAATTATTGGCAATTATTACTAATTATTGGTAATTATTACTAATTATTACTAATTATTCCTAATTATTGCTAATTATTGGTAATTATTCCTAATTATTGCTAATTATTGGTAATTATTCCTAATTATTCGTAATTATATGAATAATTACCAATAATTTGGAATAATTACCAATAATTAGGAATAATAACATTATTAGTATATTTTATTACAAATATTAAAATAATACAATTTTCTATATTATATACAATTCTCCTTTCATCTGTGTGTTTTCTGTCTCCACATACAAATAATACATGTGAAGATAGAAAACACACAGATGAAAAGAGAATTGTATATAATATAAAAAATTATATTATTTTAATATTAATAATAAAATATACTAATAATGTAATAATAATATTATTCCTAATTATTGGTATTTATTACTAATTATTAATATTCATTCTTAATTATTGAAAATTATTACCAATTATTCCTAATTATTATTCACTATGAACAATACTAAAAATTTAAATTTATTAAGTAACAAAACAATGTAAACATAATTAAATTACAACTAATTAAGAATAATTGAAACTAATAAAAAATTTAAAATAAATATTAAATTAAAATGAACATAAATACCTTGAAAATTGATTTGAGGTTGATCTCTGATCGTTCTTGAAAACTTCAATATCAACTCCGGAGAAAAAAAATTAAACTTGAGAAACACTGAACTCTAAAAATAGAATTTTGAGAGAAGAATAAGATGGAGTTTGAGAATGAATTGAAAAAAATGGATGAGGGTATTTATAGGTTAGATTATTTGCGACAGGTCCATTTGTAACGGGTAGCCCGTCGCAACAAATATTATTTGCGACGGTACCCATCGCAAATACATTAGCCATCATTTATTACGGTCAACGGTTAAATAGTTATTTGCGACGGGACCCGTCGCAAATAACCACCTGCCGACATACTATTTGCGATGGGGGAATATTCCTGTCGCAAATACCTTTTACCGCCGACGGTTATTTGCGACGGGCAATAACTGCCCGTCGCAAATATTTTTCCCGCGATTTGGCGCGCAAAGCGCGCCAGTTCTTTTGCGACGGGGAAAGCAATCCCGTCGCAAAAGGCTGCTTATTTGCGACGGGCAAATACCCCCGCCGCAAATAAGTTTTTAACGGGGCTATTTGCGACGGGATTTATCCCCGTCACAAATAACCCGTCGCAAAAACCCATTTTTCCTGTAGTGTCTGTATTTTAGTTTTAGAAAAACTCATGCAAAAATTAGTGAGTGTGTGTTTCATCCAAAACACTTGAGCACAACAACTTCCAGCTACCACATATTCTGATTTAACAATGGAAAGTGCTAAAGAGTGTTGTATATTACATGACCAAGAAACTAATGAGTCCCCTAAGAAATGAAAATTTCAAGATGTACATTCCCTACCCATTCTACAACCACAAAAAGTCGGCATCTGAAAACATAGTTCAAAATCATTTCCAAAAGAATAGAAAAGTCCTAAGTCCATAGTTCCTTTTAAATAGAGAAAAAATATTTTCACTTCTTTTAAATGAGATTATTTTTATTATATTAATATCTTTCACATAAGTATACTGAAAACGTTAATTCTAGATAACTATCTATTAAGTATAGTAAACTAACTATATACCTCTAAAAGAAGTTTCATCTACTGGTTTACTAGGTTCATCGTGATCAAGAGTATTCAAGGTACTACTTAAAGTACTTATACTTTTTGTGTTATCATATCCATAATTTTTAATAAGATCATTAATATACTTATGTTGATATATATAGGTTCGTTTTAGTTTTTGATAAATTTGAAAACAAGGAATAATGTTAACTCACCCATCATACTCATTTCCAACCCAGATTTCATAAGATTCACAAAAAAATCAGTTAAGGATTTCTATGTAGATATGAATATAATATTATCAACAAAAATTTGACGAAATAAACCATTTTGGTTTTATCTATTTATAAAAATGGTTGGATCATTAGTTACCTTATCATAAATATTTTTTAACAAAAATCATATAGGTCTATCATACTAGGCTCTAGGGTCTTGTTATAGACTATATAAATCTTTAGTAAGTTTAAAAACATGTTTAAGATGTTATATGCCATCAAAACTAGGAGTTTGTTAAAACTAAACTTCCTTTTGAACATATCCATTAAGGAAAGAATAATTCAAATCCATTGGAAAAAGTTTGAAGTTAAAGAATGTTTTAAAGTCTAAGAGAATTAGAATTGATTCAAATCTAGATACTAGATAATTGGTTTCTTCATAGTCTATTCCTTCATGTTGATTATAGCCTTTAGCAAGTAATCTTGTTTTATTTACTACAATGATTCCATTTTGATCACTTTTTTTTTCGAAAGATGCACTTTAGACTAATTATTGAAATTTATTTAGGTATGTCTACCACAATCTATAACTTTTTCCTTTTGAATTCATTTAACTCATCTTGCATGGCTTTAATCCAATCTTTATCCCCTGAAGCCTCATTAATAATTTTACGTTCTACTTGGGAAAGAAATTATATATTCTATAATACATTTATTAAAGAACATGTAGTCCTTACTAGTATATTTACAATAGCAATGATACTATCACTGGGATGATTACTTAGAAACAACTGACGTGGGTTTTGAAAAACCTGTTCATCAATATAATGTAGAAATTATTTTAGGGTGAACACTTCAGATATATTTTCCAGAGTATTCTCCAAATTAGAATATTCTTCTATTAAACGATGAACTTTTATTTGGAAAACACTTCTAAAGATAGAGGTTGGCGTGTTTTAAAAACAGAAGGATCAATTTAATCAAATTTAACATGTACTATTTCCTTAATAGTATATGTTTTTTTAAAACTATATAAGCCTTAGATTTAGTAGAGTAGCCTAAAAATATTCTTATATTAGATATGTGTGTTAATTTATTTATATTATCTTTTGTATTCAAAATTAATACTTTACATCCAAATACTCAAAAGTATGAAACATTAGGTTGTAGACCTATTCACATCTCATAAGGGGTTTTATTAATAAATAGTCTAAATAAAACATGATTTATAATATAACAATAAGTGATTAAGGATTCAGCCAAAAAATCTATAGCAATTGAGTGTTCACTCATCATGGTTCTTATTATCTCTTGAATAATTTGGTTTCTTCTTCTGACAACACCATTTTGATGAGGAGTTATGAGAGATGAGAAGTTTTGAGTAATTGCTTTCTTACAAAAAAAAGTTTCAAAATATGAATTTTCAAATTCTCTACCATGATCACTACGAATAGTTATCATTGGAATTTTTTCTCATTTTTTACATTAGATGAAAAATATTTGAAATAAAAAATGCTTCAGATTTATTTTCTAGAAAATAGTCCCATTTAAATCTAGTGTAACCATCAACTAAAATAAAATACAAATTATTTTACTCCAATACTTATAGTTTGTGTTGAACTGAATAAGTCCATGTGCACTAACTGTAATGCATTAGAAGTTGAGACTTCACTTATAAACTTAATGCTTGAATTATGTTTCTTCACATATCGACAAGGGTCACAGACCATTGATGAATAAAATTTAACATTTGAAAAATCTATAAAAAGTCATTTAGTTGGTTTTTTTACATAAGTTCCTAAGGATACAATGTCCTAGTCTTCAATTACATAACAACAATTGGTATTACATTGAACTAATTCAAGGTAAGTCTTGTCTCCTATGGTCTTATAAGTTATGTGTTTAAACAATCTCACGCCAATGGGAAAAAATAAGGAACTCCTCTTTGGAATTTGAACTAATATTTTATCATTCATAAAATTCACAAGGTACCCTTCATCACATAATGGAATTATTTTTATAATGTTTTGGTTAATACATTTTACAATCAGAAAATTTGAAATATATTATTTTCCAAAAAGAACGATGTTACATATACAGACTATTTCTCCTTGATCATTATATATGAAAATGACTCTTTAACCTTTCATCTTAATAATATTTTAGAAGAATATTTTTTACCAATCCTGTGTTGGGAATATCCACTATCCATGTACCATTTATTTTTCTTGGTACATCCTTTGTTTTCTAAAAAATAATACAATTTGATTTTCAGAATAAATACTTTCTTGGATCTAGAAATTTTCAAAAGGAAAATCTTTGTAATTCAAATTTTCATTGAAAAGTTAGATTTATAAAATCACAAGGATTTAATTATATTTAAAGAAAAAATTTTCCCCAAATTCCCTCCACTTTGAAACTTAGTGAAAATGGGGCACTTTTAGAAACAAAATAGTTATGGCTAACAATATGTTATTAGTTAGAATAAAAAAATCCAGAATACTCTTATGAGGACGAATTGGTGAATACATATTATCAATTTTTTCTTTAATATTAGTAAATTTTGATAAAAGTTTCATTAAATAAAATATTATATATTTTATTCTAATGAATGAAATATTATCCTTATATTTATTGGTCTTAGAATTGGAGTTTTACACTAAAACTTTTTTCCAAAAAATAACCTTTTCAAAATCCTTTGAAAGTTTATTCTTTTCATCATTATTTTCAAAAAGGTATTTATAAATATAAGTAATTTTGAAATATTTTTCATCAAGATCTTTAGAAAGATATGAAAATTATTTTTTAAAAATATTGATTTTAGATACTTATTAAAAAGAAGGTAAACAATTATCTTTTGATGAGGAAGATTCTTCTCCTATAGATTTAGAATATTTTTCATCAAGATAATTAGAACTTAATGATATGTTATTGAAGGATTCAATAGTGTCTAAATTATCCATGAAACATTTATTTTCAATAGGCATTTTGGAAATAAGACCAATATTATTTTTTCTAGAAGATTCATTATCTGAAGATTAATCAGATGGGTTTCCACCACTTTCATTCCAAGAGTTGTTTTGCTTCAAGAATTTATTTCCTTTAGTATTCAAATATATTTTATGATTCATTTCAGAATGTCTATCTTTCATAGATTTTCTTTTTAACTTAGGAAAATCATGTCTAATATGTCCGTCTTTCTTGCATTCATAACACGTGACTTCAGAATCATTCATATCATTCCTATAATTTTTCATATACCTATACTGAAAGTACTTATTGACAACAATCTTTTTCATCCTTCGAGAAAGATGGGATAGTTCATTTTTTGAGTGTTCAGTATCACATGAATCTGAATGAATAACAATTTTCTTAAACATTGTTGACTTAAAAAATTTCTCATGAGTTTTGGATTTCCTTTGATTTGTAGTAATTGTAAAAGAAACACTCCACATATTTTTCTTTATATTCACATAATCAATAATTAATATGTTATCACATTGTAAAAGAGTTGCAAATAATTCATTAAGAGTAAAAGTTGTAAATTTACCGGTCTCATCAGTAACAATTCCCTTGGATTCACATTCATTAAGAATTATATAATTAATCATATCTACGAGCATCTCATCATCTATACCTTTTGTCCCATTGACAATAGACTATCCACAGTAGTTATAAATATTTGTTTAACTTTAAGCATAAGTTCCACATGGGGTAAAACCCATGATTTTCTGCTATAATTGTAGCTCTTCTAGTTTCAGTAACATTCGAAGTACACAAATGTGTAACTCCCAGTTTATTCCATATGTTGTTATATTCTTCACAAGAAGATATTTATGTATATATATTCTCGGTCATATAACAAATTAATGTATTTCATAACTTATAGTTAGGCTACTAATCATTATTTTCTTTATTTGAAAAATTTCTGACTTCCTTATTTAATTATTTATAATTTCTAGTAAGAATAAAAAATTTTACACTCCAGTAATGATAACAAAATTTTCCATTATGACTCTCCAATATACATAATCATTCCCATAAAATATATGTGGTCTTGTAGTGTTCATATTATCTAAGGATCTAAAACTATTTCATGCCATATTTAGAATAAATCAAAAAACCGATTTTTTCTAACACAAATTATGGTAGAAAATATTTATAAACAAAGAGTTTATAAAAGAAATTATAAACAACCAAAAAATTAAAAAAAGTGTAAGTAAACTAAGTAGTGAAAATATGCCTTTGATACTAAGTGTAAGTATAGGTATCTCATAGAACTGCATTGAACCAATTGTAGGATTGAAATGTAAATGTAGATGCTCAATTACAAGAGGGGGTATTGTAAGTTTTAAAATGTTCATATTTAACCTTAAATAATATTTGTTTAACAAAGTTAATAAAATTACATTCACTTAAACCCTCTTTTTTAAGGTTAAGGAAAAAAACCTTAGGTTTAAAAAGTAAGTGTAATGAAATAAGCACACAAGTATACATAAATAGAATCATAAATCAGAGTTACAACAAAATGGAATGTATAAGAAAAAAATTCTTATCGTTTCTAATTACAGCAGAAATCAGAAGTACATATAAAAGAGTACAAATTTTTTAACCCAAAGAGTAGGTTATTTAAAACACCTTGGATAAATGTCCCTCGATTTATACTTTTAATAATGTCTATCTTAACCACACCATGGTAATACCTTTATACGAAGAATAGTATCTCTCTTGATATCCTTGCAATCCCTTGATCTTTAAGGTGATCGACACCTCAGTCTTCCTTCAACATGGAATCCCTCGATTAAGTAGGTAATCCGTACCTATGTCTTCCTTTAACATGGAATCCCTTGATCATAATCCCCAATGATTGATGTACCACTAATATGAACAAAGATTATTTAAGATATTAAGCATGTCGAACAACATGTTCACAACTTAATCACATCAAGGGTTTCACATGAAGAAATTTTTACAGAGCTCTGACAGAGTATAAATTATTCCAAAGGTTCACTACACTGAAGATGTTGAAATGATTGGGTATTTATTGGGGAGATATATAATGGTCGAATTTTCTTCCAATGTTCATATTTTTCTATAAAATTCTAAGGTACCTCTACAACTGGCACTTATAATGTTCATAAAATAATTTATTGGATAACATTGTTTAATATAACAAAGTATTATGAGAAATGTTAAGTAGGTATGAATCTGAAAAAATGAAAACATTACATTAAATAAATATAGTAAATTTAACAAATATATAAAATCTAATGTTAAGGAAATATATTATTTTTAAGAAAGATATAAAATCAGATCTGAAAAATAATGAGAATCAGAATTAAAGGATACAATAAGTCATATTCACAAATATGAGTGAATTGGAATTGAGGAAATGAAAATCAGATTAAAAAATAGATATTTTGGAATTGAGAAAATATAAATTAGATTCTCATTTTTGAGTGAATCAGAATTTAATTAAGTGGGAATCAGATTCAAAATTTTGGATGATTTGGAATTTAAGATGTGAATCAGATTCAAAAAACAGAGAGAATCATAATCTCAAAACTAGAAGAATTAGAATCATAATTCAGGATGATTCAAAATTGAGTATGTGGATCACAATTGATTTTATATGAAATTTGGACATCTAAAACAATAATTTAAATCAATATGTTGAGAAAATCATATTCATAAATCTGAAGGAATCAGAATTGAAAAACATTAATCATATTGGATTATTCGAATGATTCAAAATTAAGCAAGTAAAGGATTTCATGTTATATTAAGGATCTGATTTGTTACAGTAGCTATTATGTCTTAATAAAAATAGTGTCATATATAAATTTCCTTAAAGATAAAACGAATTAATAAATAAGTGTTTTACATATAAATTTTCTGGTTGATAACAAGTATTATTAAAAAATGTATTTTTCATTTCCAAAACATAAAGGAATAAGAAAAGTCAAAACAAATCTTTTTAATCAACAATTCAGGTTGGCTATACATTTTTGAAAACTATTCACCCACTATATAGTTTATCTTTGAAAAAAATAATGCATTTGTTTCACATTTTATGCACTATTTAGAAAAATGTGGACTATAACCCTGTAACATTCTATTCCTTCCCAAAAACCATAGTTTTGAAGAAAAATCACCCAAAAGGAAAAAATAAAATAAATAGGTACTTAAAAATATATAAAATATTAATCATTTTTTGGTTTGGGGTTCCAAAAGGAGAAATTAATATAACCTAATAGAATGAAATTTGGTTAAAAACTATTTACCACTTGGTAACATTCAAGTCAAATCTCATTGGATAAAATAATTCAAATTGAAACATAAAATAACATGAAGTATTAAAGATTTATGATAGTACATGTTAAACAAGGATTATATACACCATATGAAATAAATTATAAGCATAACATTACAATATGTCTCAATGAAAAGAAATTGAGACGAAGTCCCTTACCTCGAGTTCAGGAATGTCATGTATATAATTTATCTCTAACATAACAAACTTATATCAATTTTTTTTCTTTAAGAGATTTTTGAGTTTCAATCACTTATACTTAAAATATTTACTTCCTTTATTTTAATGAAATATTTAATTACTTCATTGGTAATGTTGACAGAAATGTTTTGGGGATGCTTAACACATAATTTGAAAAAGGTGTCGGTGTGTTGACCATGGTCCAATGGGTCATTCATAAATAATATAAAAATAATTTTCATGAAATAATTATCACTGTTACACATAAATTATAATTTTAAAAATATATATTAATTATGGTTATGAAAAATGAACTAAATTACTGTCATGGAGACGGTGGGCCATACAACACATATATAACGTTTCAATTTTTCAATGATCATGATGAAAAAAGGTAAATTTTATTTTATATTTCAAGAATGACATAATATCCTAAAAATAATATTATTTAATTAAAGAAAAGTATATATACCTTCCATGTGATGCATTATAAAATGAATGACATCATTTTGTGCAGTGGTTGTCCACCATTCACATGAACAATGTTATCATTTTTGAATGGATGGAATGGTAAGAAAGTATATGATATATTTCATTTAAATAAATATTCCTATGTATTTAATATCAAATATAAACATTAATTAAATAATTAGGAACCTCTATGAAAGTTGATATTTGAAAACAATTTACATCTGTTCTTAAGATGGTACTCCACCATACAAATGAATTATGGTTTCACTACCCATTTGATGGAAGATTAGATGAATATATATTATTCCATCAACATAATAACTTATCAGTATATAACATCCCTAAGTTTTCTTACATGACTATTAAATCATTTTACAAATAAACAATATAATAGTGCTACAAATATAGGAACCAAAGGTTTAGTTTCATGAAAAAATCAGGACCATACATAAATTTTACATAATAAAACATAAACATTTATTCAATTCCTTCTTCTCAAGGTCCTTATTGGACCTCATGTTCTCATTAGTACAAGTATTCACCTAAGGATATATATAAATATATGGGGTGAGTTAATAGCCCAATAAGTGGATGAAGAAGAGACATGAAACATGACTGACCATAAATCATCATAACATCATCACCATCATAATCATGATTGAAATCATTAGATAAATGCCTATAATGTGTTAATTCATAAAATGAAACATCATGTCTTAGTGGTCAAATTCCATAATTTTTTTTAATAGATATAGAATCATGTTCATGGATTTTTTTTTCATGAGATATATAAAATTTCCAAATATATTATAGAATTATATAATTCAGAGCATACCTATCAAATTATAACATTTACATGCCCAACAAAATTCTGACCACACTCATCGCATTATAAAAATTTCATTATCATGCATGCCACATGGAACATATATCAATCATGGGAATAAAATATTCCATGTAATGGAATGAGTTTTATTTAATAATGAATGCATTCATGAATAAACTTTGGGGTTCCCAAATGAAATGGGAATAACTTACTTTGTATAAAATTCATTAATCTTGAGTGGATAAGAACCAATATCACGAGATGTAAAAGATTAATTTTTGGGAAGAAGAGTTCTTTTGGTATAATATTTGAATTTTTCATAAAATCAAATGGGAAACATGTGTATCAAAAAAATGGAAGTTATGAAAAAATAAATGATATTTAAGGAACATTAAAGGGATATCCATACTGAAAATGGTATGAAAGAGGAAAATCCCAAAGAAAGGGAGTTTGTTTTGTGAATCCCCCTTACCTTTTGTCTGAATGATTTCTTCACTTTAAATGTCCTGGATAAAAAAATTCAATTTAGTAATTAAAAAATAAATCACATTTCATACATAAATTTTATTAATTATTGTTTTATTTAGTTCATTTATGGGATTTTTGATGATTTATGGGGTTAAATTTCATCGTTCAGGAGTTTTTTCTTGGTTTTCATTATTTTTTCGCCTATATATAGGTATAGAGGTTCATATAAAATTAGAATAGTTATCTAGAATTGAAATTATTTAAACTTATATAAAATTAAATGATATTAAATAAAAAGATTTTATATAGTATTAGGATGAATCATTAGATAACTAGTTAATGAAAATGATTTAATTTATTTGGATAATTTTATTACCATCATGTATATCATTTTATTTAAAATTTGGTTGATATATTTATTCCTAAAAATTATATAAATAATAATATGTAAAATAAATTTTATTTAACCATAATAATGGTTTTATGACTAGACATGAAGGTGATAGTGAAAAATAAAAACACATCATCTATGGTGGTTGTAAATCCACACACCACAGATGATAATTTTATTTTTAGAATAAAACGAAAGGGGAAGAGATTTAAAGATGAAATATTCCATTAACATAAAAACATTACAATATGTTAATGATATTAGAGAAATCATGCTACTTAGATAATTGGATGTGAGGATAGGATAAGAAGATAAATGAAATTAAAATGAAATTAAAAAAAAATAAAGAGGATTTTACATCTTGAATTTCTCCTCCTTGAGAACAACCTTAGAGAAAAGGGTTTGGTAATTTGTTGAGACCAAGGGTTCTTGGACTTAGAGGATGGTCTTGGGAATACAATTGGGTAGAATATGGGAAATCTTCAAGGTTTTGAATTTTTTAGGAGAAATGGTGGTAAGGGGTGATATTTATAAGGGAGGAGAGAGGAGTATCTCATTATTTTATTCATTACATTATTCTTTTGGATCCAAATAGTGAATAGTTTTGAATCCAAAGAATTAACATAGAAAAATGAGAAAGTAATTTTGATATTATGTGCTTAAATAATCCATACATTGTCCATGACTGAACAAATAATGCATTTATCTTTTATTGTAATTTATCGTGTTTTACAATTCATAAAAATTCAAATATTTAAGAAAAACCCCAAAAGATCATCTTAATTTTCTTTTCAATGTTTAGAATTAAAAAACGAATTAAATTTTATGAAAATTATTTTCTAAATATGATATATTCAATATTTAATTAAAATCATCATTTACATGGAAAATAATGATTTTAATATTAAAAATAATTTTATAACACTTTGAAAAATTAATTATGGTTTCATAATATTAAATTATTATAATTAGAAAAAAATTTATATATGAATATATTTTATGAAAATAATTTTTCTTTTAAATAATTATATTAATTATAAAATTTTAAATAATCATTTATGTTTTATAAAAATACCAACACTTAATTAATAATTTTCAAAATATTTATTTACTTATACTATGATATAATTATACCATATTTTCCTTTATAAGATTCATGAATTTCAGTTATACTTTCATAGATGAGGTTACTATTTTATTGGCTGAATTTATTTTCCTAATGATCATGTTAATATTCCAAGGTGTGGGTTACTATTCCATCAGGATATGTTCCTTATTTTCTAGAAATACCACTTATTTCATTCACTCATCATTTATAAATGTCGTATTTCGTTTTTGAAGTGATTTTATATGGTTTGTACTATATGAAATAATTATAATAAGGGGGGATCTATTGATAATTTTTTTGGTTGTTACATTCTTACCCCCTTTTGAAATTTCACTCTTGAAATTTCATTTAATATACTCTGGTGAAAACAAGTGATGGTACATATCCATCATAGCTTCATCTGGTTCCCATTTTAAATATAGGTACTTTTTGATCCACAATTTTAATTTGACAAGGTGTGTAGTCAAGTTGCGTAGAACATTATCTCTATGGTCCAGGATCTTCACCGGCTAATCCTCAAAAGGGATATCATTTTCCAAATATACCACCTCAATATTATGTACATGTGAGGGATAATTTATGTACTTCCTCATGAAGGATACATGGAATAAATTGTGTACTAGAGACATGGTAGGTGGGAGTTCTAGTCGATAGCTCACAACTCTGACATGATCAAGGATATCGTAGGGGCCGATGTACCTAGGGATCATATTTACATTCTTCTGAAATTTTAGGATCGTCTTCAATGAATATATGTAGAGGAACACCATCTCTTTAGATATAAACTCTAGGTATTGTCAGTGATTATATGCAGATCTCTTCTATCAACTTTGTGTTTCTCTAATGTGATGTAGAATAGTTTTTACATATTCCACCATTTTTTCAACCATTTCAGGTCATAAAATTTTTTTTTCACCAACACCATCCCAACATGCTAGTGTTTCACATTTTTCCCATAAATGTATTAATATGGAGTTATTTAGATGCTCGATTGGAACGTTTTGTTGTAAGAGATATTAGAGAGAGGCATATCTTGGTCCCATCCTCCTTTGAAGTCCATAGAACATTCCCATAACATGAATGAATAGTCCTATATGTTTGGAAATCATTTTGAGGATGATAATCCATGCTAAAAACCTTTTTAGTGTTTAGAGAATGTTGGAGAATTTTCCAGAACATGGAGGTGAATCTCAGATCTTGATTAGATAAAATTTATAGTGGAACTCCAGGCAAACATACAATATTTTTAATGTATATTCATGAAATCTAATAAAGTGAGAAGTCCTCTCGAATTTTGATAATGTGAGTTGTGTTTTTTAAAGAAGATCCACAAACACCCATATTGATTTTCTTTCTCTAGATGTCTTTGGATGTCCAGTGACAAAGTCCATAGTGATGGTTTCCCATTTCCATTTTGTTAGGGGTAATGGTTATATCATACCTTTAGACTTTTGTCTTTAATACTTCACTTGTTGACATACCAGGCACCTTAATGTACATTATGTGATCTCTTTATTTATATTTCCCCACTAATAATGTTTTCAGAGATCTCGATAAATCTTTGTGGCCCTTAACTGAATAATGAATTTTGAGTTATGTGCATCAATAATAATTCCCTTTTTAATTTCTATATCAAATAAAACAAAAATTCATCACCCAAATATTAAAATTATTTCATCATAAATTTTAAACTATGAGGATCTCCTTATTCTCATTGCTTCCACCTTCTTCTGAATTTCCACATAATTTCATTGTGCATCCTTTGTTTTCCCCATGGGGGTAGTTTGGTAATAATTTGTGAAATGATTGGTGATGTTCCTTCCTTAATGATTCTCATGTCCATAATTTTCTAATCCAATAATATTGGATCCTTCTCAATTATCATCATTAATAATATTGTAGAATCTTTTCTACCAAGAGAATCCACCAATTTATTCTCTTTTCTTGGATGATAGTGGATTGAGCAGTCATTATCCTTAATGAGATATGACCATCTTCATAGGTGCATATTAAAAACTTTCTTTGTGAATATACATTTGAGGCTTTTATTATCGGTATATATTTCACACTTCTCCCCATAGAGATAATTCTTCCATATTTTCATTGCAAATATCATAGTTTCCAATTCCAGATCATGCATGGTATGTATTTGGTAATGAATTTGCAACTTCCATGAGTCATAAGCTATCAATTTATAATTTTTCATTATTACACAACCTAATACATTATCTGAATCATTTTTGTATAAAAAAAATAGATCTCCACTTTTTGAAAGTGTGAGTATTCTCGCTATGATAAGCCTCTTTTTTAACTCTTAGAAGCATAATTCACCTTCACTAGTAAAGAAAAACATTTTTTACCTTCTATATAATCTTGGTTAGTGAGTTTGACAATCATGATAATTTTTTCAAAAATTCTTAATAATACCTAAATAGACCAAGGAAACTATAGAAATATGTAACAGATGTTGTCCTGGGCTAGGTTTCGACTTCCTTTGTCCTGGAAGGGCCCATATATATTTCATTGATGGTGTTAAAATTCTCTAAGAAAGAAAATTCCTCTATCGGGAACTCAAATTTACTATAATTTTCATAAAGTTTCTCCCTTGAGATTATATTTTGAATAATATTCAAATCCTTGTCATTCTACCTCATTCTCTTGCTGTATATGATAATATCATCAATAAAGACTACAATTTTTTTGGAGGCCATCTCTAAAGACTCTATTAATTAATAACATGAATATTTATAGAAAATTAGTGAGTCTGAAAGGCATCACTGTGAACTTATAATGTCTATAACCCATTAGAAAGGTATCCTAGGGAATATCTTCCTTCCTCGCCTTGAATGGGACGTACCCCGACTAAAGGTCCACCTTAGAGAAATACTTTGATCCATATAGTTGATCGAATCTGTCATCTATTAGTGGAATGGGATACTTGTTATCGATATTTTTTTTGATCTTATGATAATAAAGTCATAGGCACAATGAACTATCCTTCTTCTTGAAGAAATGACTAGTACACCCTTTGGTGAAGCACTCGAGCGAACAAAAAAAAATCAAGATTCTCTTTTAACTACTTATTCAGTCTGTCCAATTCAATGGTGGAAATTATATAGAGTGAATTTGGTATCACCATATATCTAGGAATAAGTTAAATTTATAAATCAACTTCTCAATCAAGAGTAATAACGTGAAATTATTCATATAACACACCACTATTGTCCATTACAATTGTAATGTATTCAAGAACTATTATCACCTTTATCTCAATCATTTTTTGTAGATATATTTGGTCAAATGAAATAATATCCATACCTGAGATGTTGATTATGAGGGAGATTCATCCTCCACCATACACTTGTTAATAATTGTAGGATGTGTCAATATTTGAATAGTGGTCTCCATTTCCGATAGTTGATGTTGGCATTGTATAAATAAATACATTCCATGATAAATATAACATCAAAATACACCATAGAAAGTAGGAGAAGATTTTCTAGGAGGTTCAGTACACAAATATTATCTAAGGAGGAGTTAAATACTTTTGAAGAAATAATTTCCCCATTTTCTATTCTCATAGATAACTCAACCTCCAAATTTTGAGGGGGGTGTTTGAATAGTTCTACTAAATATGCAAGATATGAAAGAATGAAAAAAAAAGAATCAAATAGTACATTTTCTATTCTTGAATAAATAACCAGTGTACTTATGACTATATCATTATCAGGCTCCACCTCAACAGTAGTGGTGTCTTAATATCTCCCTTACTCTTTTGGCTTTGGTGGCTACTGATGTTAATTTCCTTATAGGATTCAGGGTTTAGCATACTATCTTGCATAGTGCCCTATCTCTTTATAGTTTAAGCACTAATCCATGAGTGGTTCTCTCATTTTATCCACCACATTTCCACCTTCCTCATTCCTCTTCAAAATTAATGAGCTATGTGGAATTATCTTTCACACATGAAGCATTTACCCATACCATTAATGAAATCTCCATGATACTTCTTCCAACATTTCTTTTCATGTGTGTGGTTGAGTTTTCCTTCATCTTTTTTCATTATATCCACCATATTGAAACTCTATCTTCAATTTAGTATCACCATATCCAAAGGAACACTATCCAAACATCATCTTCACATTGATATCACATTGAACAAATTCTTCATTACTCCCAAAGAATATAATTCCTAGATCCTTTAGAAGGTGTTGTTTTAAATCATTAAATAATCCAAATAAAATTATTGTTGTTGATGCCAAAACCCAAAGAGTACCTTGAAATATTTGTGAAATTTTCTTCATAGGCTATGAGATATTCACCTTCCTTTTTATTTATCTCTATGAATTGTCTCTCAATATCTATTCGAAGATTTCAAGGAAAATAATTCTAAGAAGCATTATATTAATGTTTTTACACTCCATCTCTTTAATTTATTCT
Organism: Viscum album; assembly: GCA_963277665.1. Lineage (NCBI taxonomy): Eukaryota > Viridiplantae > Streptophyta > Magnoliopsida > Santalales > Viscaceae > Viscum > Viscum album. The sequence goes on along the minus strand of OY728140.1, from coordinate 1,043,848,434 downwards.
TTCTTCTTGGTAGTATTAATCAATTCCAACCATTGATCAGCTTATCTATAAAGATGATAAATGGAAAGAGTCACCTTCCCCATATCATAATGTCGAAGCACATCAAATAACTTCTCTATTGACATTTCCCATTATTTTGCGATGAGTGGATCAGAATATCAACTAAATATCGGTTGTAATTGTAGTAAAAAAGATGTGATTACTTTTTTCTCCCTCTTAGGTTACAGTGGTTATTACACATTGTGTAGGTTATTTTTCATTTCTAGAAACATATGGGTAATCATCATTATGATATTTTGAACTCTGTATCCCAATGAATTGGTGATGTCATATCGGCAATCACTGCATTTCCCCTTGCATGGGTTGTTGGCCTGGTATCTGCTGGTTCATAACATTTATTAAAATAAATATGGTTAGAACGAAACATAAGTCAAAAAGTTTTGAATAAATAATTTATTCATTTTTTCAATTAACTCTTTATCCATATCAATGTGATCCCTATGTTTATCATTTTTATAAAACAAATCATTTTGGATGGTTTCTTATACATAGTCTCATACTATGGGTTTTCACTAAGGTTAACTTATCCTAATTCCTAAATTAACTATACCATGATATGAAACCATCTATAATGAAATTTATTTTTATTAAATTACTATTGGAATTTTTTAAATATAAACAGCGTCATAGTTATAAAATTCCAGGTTTCAAAGTTTTAGTGTCTTTGAAGAATTTGGTTCACACATAACTTTTAGATAATAAAACATAAAGAATTATTTAATTACTTCTTCTATAGATTCTTATTATCCCCCTCGTGTTCTCCATAGAACAATTATTCACTTGAGAATATATATAAAAATAAGGGGTGTGATAAAATCCTAGTAAGAGGATAAATAAGAGACATGAAACACAGATGAGCATAACCATCGTCATAATTTCATAATCATAATCATGATTGGAAGCATTATATAATGTAATGGAATGTGGCATTGCATAAAAATGAAACATCATTTCTTAATGGTCAAAAAATACACAATTGTGTGAACAAATATGGAATCATGTTCATGAATTTTTAACTTTTTATTCAAAGGAACATCACACTACCCAATCCATTAGAGTGCTACATAATTCCAGGCACACCTATCACATCATATAATTCATTCCACATAGAATAAATATCAATATTGTAATTAGAATGATCCATGTAAATGAATGTGTTTCATTTCATAAATAATACAACCATTTATAAACTTTGGGGTTCCCAAATGTAAGAGGGAATAACATACTAAGAATAATAATCATCAATATTGATTAAAAGAGAAAAAATCCCATCACAAGTAAAAGAGTCTTTTTTTGGAAAAAGTGTTCTTTTGGAAAAAACTTTGCACTTTTCATAAAACCAGATTTGAAAAATGTATATATAAGAAATGAAAATTGAATGAAAAATAAATTATACATAATGAAAATTTATGTAACATTCATACTTAATATGTTGTGAAAGAGGGAAAACCCAAAGAAAGATGGTTGGGTTCAAAAATTACCCTTACCTTACGTATGAAATATTTTATCACATAAATATCCTAGAAAATAAAGTTAAATTAATTAATTAAAATTGAAAGAACCTTTTATACATTCATTTGATTCATTATATTTTTATTAAGTTCATTTATGGTCTTTTTGATGATTTATAGAGTTTAATTTCATTGTTCGAAAGTGTTCATTTTCTTTGGTTTCACTACTAGAAAAATTATCTATAGCCACATACCTATAGACATGATTTAATTGGTTAGTAGCTATAAATCAAAATATATCCACGATTAATTGAAAACTATGGGTTTATAACAGATAAACCCACATAAAAACGGTGTCCCATGGAAAAAACTCCTCAATTAGTTTTAACTCTGTCAGAACTCATCTCCCACCCATATATCCTCCCTTTTTAGGATTCATCTCCCACTCGCGAAACCCTTCTCCCTCATCTCCAATCGAATAGTTCTCCCTCGGCCGACCCTCACTAGATTCTCCACTTGGTTCACCCCTCCCTCGCACGATCCCTCCCACCCCCTTCATCTCGCATGTATCTTCTCCTACACCCCATTTGTTGTCCATTACTCTTCTAATCAGTGCGTCAGATGAAGATTTCAAGTGATTTATTCCATCACTATCCTTCTGTTTTGGTTTCCATCCATAGTATATAATTTTATAATTTTTTTGTGCTTCATTAGAAATTTCCACCGAAGGATGGTGGAAATTATCCCACATGATGGGGATTTTTTGTATTGTTGATGGAGTATGTATTGAGATAAGTTATATATTTCATTTCATGATGTTTTATAAAAGGTATGTCACTTGATGATTTTATTTATGGTTTTCAACTAAATTCATTGAAATTACCTATTAAATAGATACCATTTTTTGTATTTTCCCATGACAGTATCTGTTGTATTTCAATAAATCTCCATGTGTGTTTGTTCATGGTTTCAATTCATTAAGTCAGTCTAGTGATTAATTAAGTATTTTGTCATTTTTTCAAATTATCAAATTAATTATAATCAAAATAATTAATTTAATTGGACACGATATTTAATTATAAAATATTATAAATGATTATTTTTAATTTTGGGTCATGGGTTTGGAGACTCCGTTGATGCTAGATCTTATACAAGCTTAGAATGTGGTCAAACTTTTTCAAAGGAAATAACTTCAATTAAGTTTACTGGCCCCTTGGGCATAACCCTTTGGTTTATAACAAATTTATATAAATTGTGTTGTGTTTAGTTTCACCACCTCAAGAGAATAACCTTTATAAATAAATTAATTAGTTCAATAAAAATGTAATTCATTTGAATTAAATGTGGAAAGTGCTAGGGTCCATGATAGACCATTGTGCACTAGATATATATCTCAACCATAGATGTCGAAGAGAATAAGTATAATTGTATTCCTTGAGAAACATAAACCCCATATTGGGTGTATATTAAATAAATTGAATTATATAAGCCTAGTTGACCTTAGTCTAGGTTCTTTGGAAACCTTAAAGTTGAGGGATGTGTTGAGAAATAGTAATTATACCTAGTAGTCCATGAAATATCTTTAATATTACTTAAAACATTTATTTTATTATAGATGAGTATGGGAAGGTGTTCCTCCCCAAATGAGGTTTAGATACCTTGGTGGGTATAATTTCGCTATATTGATGATAGGTTTGGTGAGTGGACTGACATAGTGTGACTTGGAAAGTTGATATTGGTAGGTTTTGATCTCTTTACCCATATGTAAGGGAGGATTATCTTATGAGTATAGAGAGGTCATGAGATGTTTATAACTGTTATAGGGATGTGATTTCCATAGAGTGGTGGGTGTTGACATGATAGATGTAAATTTGATAAAGGAATCCATATAGGGTGTACACTATATAATGTAACCTTGGGAACCCATGAGGGAGCCTCAGTGATTTTTTCCCTTATGAGGGTGCGTGTAGTAATGATTATAGAAGATTTTGGGTGTCACTTTGGAACCCAAATAAATTGTGTTTGAGAAAGATATATCATTAGTGATGATGATTGGTCATGAACTTAAGAGGAAAACCCTGGTTTTTTGAGATGATTTTTAGAAGATTGAAAACCTGTATAAAATGTGTTATATGAGATATTATGGGAGGGACACACTACCCTCAAGTATATAAGTGGAGTACCCAAGAGGGTACATAGGATTTAGTTGTTTGGTCAAAATAGGATGCCTGGGATGTGATTCTTGGCTTTAGCTATTGATCTTGTTACAATATCAGTACCTTAGGAAATCCCATTATATTCAATATTTTTTTTATATAGAATTCCCAGGATATTGGGGTCAATATGATTACCTAGGGTCAGCCCCCAAGGAATAGATTGTATTGATGATACTATTGGGTTTCCATGGCCCATCACCCTAGTAATCTATAATTTTTCTAATACTATGAGATTTCCTAGAACAAACTCTTTAGAATTAGGAATGAGATTGGTACAGTTAGATTTTCTAGATTTTCCTCTTAGGAATAGATTCTTTCACCTTAGAATACATTTATATTAGGCTCCGTACTAGTTGGAATAATCATGATACATGCTAAAAAAACTATGAAACTAGACAATTCCGGAATAACCAATACTGAGTGTCACATTATAGCCCAAGGATCAATGATGGGTATTTATTTATGAATCCATGGTTTATTTATTTATTCAAGAGAGTATATCATCTACCCATAAACTATATTTTCTGGTTATTCCTAGTACACCATTGGTGGTTCTCTACATAGTTGTACTCAAACAATTCTTGGGTGTCCATGACGCTTGGGAACCTGAGAATTATTCACTAATTGTAGGTTTATGTTGGGAATAATCATATAGTTTCAAGATTGATTGAGATATCATGGATGATATTGAATATTGGGATGGGGTGAGGGTTGAGGATGAGAGTAGAACCTTAGTTAAGGATCAGTTCCCTAGATGACTAGTTATTTTCATGTAATGTCTAGTATGCGTATTTTTGAGAAATTTAGAGTGGGTGTTAGCACATTAGTTGGATCACGATATTTCAAACGGGGAAAAATAGATTGTTACCTATGAACTTTTACCTATGAGAGATGTAGTTATTTAGCTATGTGGGAGGGAATAATTCCCATGAGATATCACTCAAGATATTGGTTATTCGGGTACTATGCTTGAGATGAGATAAGGTATACGATAATAATCTAATAGAGGTTTTATCCCGAGATTGTTAGTTCTTTTATAGAAAAAATCACTGGTAGATGATTAAAATTATAATATTGGTGCATTATAGGTACTATTATGTATGTGGTATAGGCATGGGGATTATTTACTCTTCCATTATAAAAAGAACTTTATGTGTTTCAGTATTTACGTTTGTATTTCAAAGGGAAGGATTGGTAGGATACTTGGCCAGAATTGTTTTTGGTATGAATAAGGATAAGGTAGATGATTATGATCCTAAATGGTCTGATCTCAGATGGATAGAGTAAAATTATAAACTTTGGGTTCTAGAAGATGCTATTTTATGGGTGGTCGTGTGATTAGACTTGGAATAGTTGAGATGCTAGGATTATTGGGGGTGCAAGATCTTAGGTGATTCTGATTAGATGAGGTTGAAATGAAATGGGGCATGGTCAACTAATTTTTTAGGTGTAAAATCCAATGATTAATTATGTGTGTCTAATGGTATTATTATTTGGGTTGTGTGAGGATTGGCATGAGTTTGTACAACTATTATGTTTGGTTGAGATCATGCTGAATAGTGAAAATGTACTCATGATGGTGTTCATAGAGATCACATTACCTCAGGATTATGGGAGTGACTGCTACCATGAATTTTTGTGGGAATGTCTCGATGAGTGAGGGAATGTACACACATGGTATTGGTGGTTCCATAGAATTATAGATTAGTTATTAGTATTGTGTTAGAAGATTATTAATTAATTTAATGTAATTCTTATGGGGTTGGTTTTATGGGGTGTTAATGGAAATGAGAAGTTTCCCTCTAGTGAGAGTTAAAATTAGAGGTAGATCTGAGTGTTGTGATGTTTTCGACCCAAATTTAAACCATGATATATTTTTTCAAGGAGGCATGCTGGAGGGAACTATTTAGGTTTCACTCAAGGATTTGTAAAAGTTAATCCATGTGGTAGGGAGTTTATTAGGGACTATAAAGTGTGTGGATCTTTTTATGATAAGATTTTTAGTGGATTCTAAGGGTGAAATTCCTAGTGATATTGGAATATCTAGTGGTTAGTGATTCATTTTTGTGATCCATTATGAATGTATGGATACATCCAGTCATTAAATGTAGTAATATATATGTCATGGGTCATGGAGATACACAAATTGTGTTGGTGGGGTCAAGGGTTGGATGCGACCCATCGTTGGATGGTTGAAGTGGAATTGGGATACCAGTGAGCTTATATATTTGGTTTTATCTGGTTCCTTGGTGAATACCATATTTTAGGATTTGATATGGACCTAAATGGATTTAAATTGTCAGAAATGGTCTCAGGATGGTTTCTATTGGGACCTGAGGGTTAGATGGATCAAAGATAGGTTGATTTTCAAAGCATAGTAGAATGGGGGTATTTGGTTGATTTAATATGAAAATGTAAAATTACACTAAGTTTCAGGTACAATGTTTGTATTTGGATGTTCTCAAGATTAATTTTATATTTAAGTAATAGATACCAAGTAATATGATAGCTTGTTGGTGTGTGAGACCAATACTTTTCAAGAAATATTGGCCATAGGAGAACTGAATCATGTTTTTCATGTATTATGGTGTAGTAATTCAGAAAATAGACTAATCAAGTTTATGGACCACAAAGAATGTGTTTTAGTAGGAAATTTAAATGTTGGATAACATGTGGCTCAAAATCATCACTTATGAGAAGATTCATATGTTTGGAGGCACCATAATCACATGGATGAATTTATCTTGGACACTAGGAAATCTATGGTTATTTGGGTTTCATTGATCATAATCATGGTGTTACTATTGGTAATGAGTGGGTGGGAAGTAGGGGTTAGGTATGTGGGTGGGGGGGTAGTGGGGGTGTCAGTGGTGGTGGTGGTGGGGTTGTGGGGGTGCTGGTGGAGGCGGGGGGGGGGGGGGGGGAGCAAGAGAAGTCGTGGGGGGAAGTGGGGGTGCAAGGAGAAGTGGGTGGGGGATAGGTTGGGGCATTAGGGGTGTGCAAGGTGGGGGGGGGGAAGTGGGGGTGAATGGGGTGTGGGGGGGGGGAGTGGTGGTGCAGGTGGAGGTGGTGGGGAGGGGGGACTTGGAGAAGGGGTGGGGGCAGTGGGGGTGCAATGAGTAATGGGGGATAGGTTGGGGCATTAGGGATGTGTAGGTGGGGGGAGTGTCAGGGGAGGGGTGCATGTGGGGTGGGGGTCCTATATGGATCAAGCTCTTATGTAGGAAAATTTGTCCATGGAGAATATGCTACTTCAAGCAGTTTAAGTACTTACATGATGGACCACATGTTTTGAAATTTAATGTAATATAAAGAGAGACTAGATGTTCTGAAGATTAATTTTATTCTCTGAAAACCTTAATGTTATACAGTTTAATGTTATGGTATGAGGTCCTAGATATAGGTTTTTTATGAATATCTAACTCATGTGAAAAATTATACCATTTCATCATTGTGTCGAATCTGTGGAGAAAACCTTTTTTGAATGTGGGATCCAACACTTTATATGAAACTCTCAAATTTATTTAATCATATCTGTTTGTGTCTGATTCTTCTCTATGCTGTACAAAGAAGGCAGAACCATTGTTTTATTTTTTCTGTTTGCTGATGTATGTACAACCAACTACCATATAAAGAGGGTTTATCCTTAGTTCTCAATGCTAACATTCCACTATGTGTTATTCAATTAAATCAAAAGAAAAAAAATCCTCTCTTATGATATGTTTCCTCATGTTTTATGAATTCATTCAGTACTTGTATATCTAACACTACTCTACACAAATTATTCTCATGTAAGTGCATCAATTATCCTTTTTCTAGGCATATGACTGTTCTTACTGCATAAGTGAGGAAAATGATCTTAGTATTGAGGCATGAAAATGTGACTGAATTCTACACACTTTATGGGAAATTCCATCAATAGGTTAGTATTGGGCTCTAGTATCAGATTCATCTTATCTTTTTCTCATTCATCATATATTTATTTCATTTCCCAAAATGTTTTTTTCTAGAGAAAGTTTATCTTTTTTTCATTTATCATATATTTATTTTATATTATAAGCTGTTTGTTTTGGTTTATTAAATTTTTGTAAATTTTTACTGAAATTTTTTTTCATGGTTTCAATAAAGACTAGTTTGTGATCATATAAAATTACATTTATTTGGGTCAGGTGAATATTTTAATTGAGTTAATTGGTGTTAATGGTGACTGTCATTATTGCTTCATGGATGGATGATGGTGCTATTTTCTATATAAGTCGTCCTATATACAATATAGGAATTAACATTTCTCATTGATGGTTTATATACTATTAATATATTCTAAAAACACATAAATAATAAATATATATTTTTGGGTTTGGTTTTTTGTTTGGGAATGGGGTATTATTCATTAGAATACAAATACATTAAATTAACATATATTTCAGCTATTCTTAGGGATTTTTTTATTTTTGATTCTTGTCACACAACTCAACAGTTATTCCAAATATGTAATACATTTACTCAACCTAACACAACAAGGAAAAATTAATTTTCAATATTGTAGTTCTATTATGCATGGTTGGTTTTTTCGTACAAATAAAATAAAGGGTCCCCTAAAAGAAATGTTATGATTTATTTGTGGGGGTGGGGGTAAAGGGGGGTGTAGGGGGAAGGGGGTGCGGGGGGTGTAAAGGGGTTAGGGAGAGAAAGTTGTAAGGGGAGGGTGTAGGGGGTGAAAGCGGTAGGGGAAGGGTGAATAGGGGTGCATGGGGTGTTTAGGGTGAAGTAGGTGTGCAAGGGGTATACAGATGTAGGGGAAAGGGGGAGGGGGGAGGGGTTTGCATGCTTGTGGTAGGGGAAAGGGGTGTGTATGTGGGATTTGTAGTGGGGGTGTGTAGAGAAAGGGGGTGTGCTATGGGTAGGTGGAGGGGGTGTGCATGAGAATGTGTTGGGGGCATGGGGTAGGGGAGGGTGGAGGGGGTGTGCGGGGGAGGGTGCAGGCAAGGGAGTATCATTCGATCAAGACATTAAATTGTGATATTTTATTCAATACAACATATATTTTTTTATTTTATATTTAAAGATTCTTATTTTCTTATAATGAGATACACATTGTAGATAAATGTTATTATACATGTTTGGAAACATTATGATAACCTTCCATGTGTTTCTCACTGTTCATATATATGATTAATAATTACTTGTTTCTCAATTAACATTATTTTCAATATTTATTCAAGGGTTTACTAGCAAATTAATTTGAATTATTTTCTTGTGGTATTTATCACTATGACTATGATACAACATAGGTTCCATTTGAAATTACTCATTGAAAAATGATAATAACACTCCTCATTTATGATAAACTCTTGTGTATGAGTGCTTCAATATTACTTATTGAAAAGATATCTTCTGTCACCTTTTTAAGTGTTTGTATTTTGGAATTAATGTGCAAGTGATTATTTTCATTGTTTTTATTTTCATTGTAGGTTTTTTGTGTAGTGATTTCACAATACATCTTGAAACTATCCATCCATAAGGATTTATTAATAAGTTCACTGATAAGAATTTATTCCCTGTGAATTTATCTATTAATTTAATTTTCATTCAATATAAACCACTAAGTATATTTTCTTATTAACCATTTTTTATTTATGGTTTATTACATGTACGAGTTAGTTTTCACCTGAAAAAAATTAATAATGAATTACCTTAAGGTGATACGGGGGTGGGTGAGTGTAATCCACTAAAACTGGATATGAATTACCTTAAGGTGATATTTTAGGATTTTGTGACTATTAAGGCCTCAACATGGGTAGTGTCGGTAGTTATTATGTCATGTTTATGGGGGTTGGTATTCATTTGTTATTTTTATGGCCTATTAGATATGGAATCATAACAATATTTTTCCCTAGGTGCGAAGTTTCGTGGGCTAGATAGGGTAGGATCTGCATGGTACACTAGGTCATATCTCTATTGAGCAGACCCACTTACATTTATCTTGAATTTATGTTCAAGATCGCCCACCTCTATCTTGGGGTGGTTGGATGAACAGGGATTATTTCTCATCTAGGTAAAGTTAATGTCCCCTCAAACATCTTTCTGTGCATACTGTTGTTTGATAAGGAGTATGATGGACAATCTTTTGTAACCCATGAGATCCTAGGGAAAATCTTCCATTATGGTGTCTATTTTTGTTTCTGAATTATCCTAATAGAATACAATGGGATTAACTATTCCCTTTTCCCTTATTGATATGAAAACAGGATAGTCAAATCACATATGTGGGACTCTCATGAACCAAATTCTCTATCTATTTTTGAGTGGGGGAACCAATTGTTAGGAAAAATTAATGATTCACCTTTCTTTGTAGTGGATTTTAATCCCCTAACCACCATATTTAGCCTGATACCTCTGATCATTCACATTATTGACTGAGATTGAATTAATGATACGGTATGATACTTTCCATATCTTAAAATATGTACATTAGGGGATGTATCTGTTAGTGTGGGTGAAGTATAATTTGTTTAACTAAAACCATATGGATGATCCTCAAAGGATGAAACAACCTTAATATATACATATTACTAATGACCTAGGACTAGGGTCTCTCTCATACTTATGAGATACAAGATCAAATATTTTTGCATCCCAAGAAATGATGACCTACAAAGAAAATTTATAGAGTATCATCACACGATTCACCACTTGATTCATGTGATGGAATGAGAATTCACCCCCTCAAACAAGTCACAAAACATGGTATCAGCCCTTGAGTCAAAACATGAATAAGGTTTCAACCACTGGAGGGGTGTAAGGTGGTCTGTAGTGGGGGAGGGGTGCAAGGGGGTCTCTTGAAGTGTGGGGTCTGTAGGGGGTCTCTATGGGGGGGGTCTATCCAGGAAGGGGGGGTCCCTCAAAGAAGGATGGGGGTGTCTAGGAAGGAGGGGGGGGGGTCGGGCCAGGGGGTGGGGTCTTTCCAGGGAGGGGGATATCTAAGGGGGAGTGGGGTGGATTTGTAAGGGTGAATGGGGGCTCCAGGGGGGATCTGTTCTTGGAGGGGGGGTTTGTCCAGGAAGGGGGTCTGTCCAAGAAGGATGAGGGACTGCCCAAGAAGTGGTGGTATATCTAGGAGGGGGGCTGCCCAGGTGGAGTGGAGGGGGGTCTTTGAAGGGGGAAGGGGGTATACAGGGGGAGTGGTGGAGGTGGGGTTATAGGGGGTGTGATACTACAAGGGTAGTGGGGGCTGTGGAGGGGGAGGTTGGGGTGTTTTTTTATAAAATGGGAAGGTATATATAAATGATTTCAAATTGTGGATAAAGAACTATAGTAATGGTTTGAACTGTGGAATAAGACATATACCCACAGTTTCAAACCATGGGAATAAACCCTGTGTTTCTAAAGCTTCTGCCACGATTTCAAACTATGGATATAGGTCTTTATCCATAGTTAGATCTGTGGCTATATGACTTTAGCCACGGTTTGAACCGTGGCAATAGGGAATTATCCACAGTTTCAAACCATGGCTATATGAATTTCTCAATAGCCACACCAATACTAGCCACAGTTCATTAAACTGTGTGTATAACCTATTTCCATAGTTTTTGGTCTTATAGCCACGGTTCCAAAGAGTGGCTATTATATAAATATATAGTTGTGTTTTCATGATTGTGTTGCTTGTATATGAGTATTGAAGTTGATGTGAAAATGAAATAGTTATAGAGAATTGAAATTATATGAACTTACATAATAGTAAATTATCTTATATATCATTTGGTTATATGGTATTAGGTTGAACTATTAGATAAAATGTTAATGTAAATGATTTAATTTATTTGGAGGATTTTACAACCATCATGAAATCAAATCATTTTATTTAATATCATGTTTATATATTAATTTTACAACATTTTAAAACTTATAATATGTATAATAAAAACTTATTTAAACATAATAAATATTTTACGACCATTCTTGGTGGTGTTAGTAAAAAACGAAAACACACTGTCCACAGTGGCAGAATTTGACACACCAAATATTAATATTTCATTTCTATAATAAAAGGAAAGGGTAAGAGATTTAAAGACGAATTATTCCATTTATATAAAAAGGTTCTCATATATTAAATATATTGTAGCTATCATGACACTTGGATAAGTGGATGTGAGGATATGATGAGGAAATAAATGAAATTAAAAATAAATTAAAATAATAAGAAAGATGATTTTACCTCTTGAATTTCTCCTCCTTGAGAACCTTCATATGGAAACGAGTTTGGTCTTTTAATGAGACCAGAAAATCCTAGATGTTGGGTATGTGTCATGGGATTATTATTGGGAATAACTTGTAAAATATTCAAATCTTGGAAGGTTTTAAGAGAATATAGGGCGAGGGTGGTATTTATATGGGAGGAGGGGAGTGTTTTTTCATTATTTTGTTCGATAAATTATAATTGTTTCTCAATAATATGATTAATTTTGATTCCCTTGACTAATATTGTAAAAATGGAAATAGAGATCAATATTTTGGGATTTTATCATCCATATATAATCTATTACTGAATAATTAATATATTTAGACGTTATCTTCCATCATCTTATTTTACTATTCACATAAAATTTACCATAACCATTTTCTGATTTGTAGAATTTAAAAATGAACTCTATTTTATGATAATAATTTTCTAAATGTTATAAATTTAATATTTAATTAAAATCATCATTTACTTGTAAAATACTTATTTTAATATCATAACTAATTTTACAACACTTTCAAAAATTAATAATGGCCTCATAAAATCATCATGTAATAATAAAAAATGTTAATTTATCAATCTGTATTATTAAAATAAATTTTATTTTAAGAAAATATTTTAATTAGTAAAGTATAAATAAAAGATTATGTTTTATAAAAATAACGACACTTAATTAATAGTATTTAAAATATTTATTTAGTTATACTATGATTTAATTATATCATATTGTCCTTTATAAGATATATAAATTTTATTTATACTTTCACATATTAGGTTTCTATTATATTGGCCTAATTACTATTCCTAAGGATCAGGTTACTATTCCAAGAAAAAATTAAATATTCCATGGGGATAGATTCCTTAATTTCTATAAATACCTCTTATATAATTAGTTCATCATTTATAATGTTTTTATTGTGTTTTAAAGTGATTTTATGTGGTTTATACTATATGAAATAATTATAAGATGGGATTTACCATTGATAAATTTTTTTGGGTTGTTACATAGTATATAGAAGATAATGGTTTAATTATATTCAAATTTTTAAAAAATCAATGCTGGTGGAAAAAATAAGAACAAAAAAGAATGAGTTTTGGGAAGATGATTACATCTTCTTCATACTACCTATTTAGGATTATACCAAAATCCTTCTAAGATTGGATTTATGATCCACAATAGGATTCTTCAATGTGGTTAGGGATGTAATTATGTGATTTGGGAAGGTATTGGATGATCCAATGGGTTTTGAAAGTGTTTAAAGAAATTGATAGGGTGTACCAATTTATAAGAGAGGAGGAGTGACATTCTTGTAAATACACATACATATTCAATATTATGAAGTAACTCTCAAGGAAAGTGCTTCTAGAATTGAAAAATAAAAGAGTTTAAAAGATCATAGTCTAATAAAAACCTCTACCATTCAAAAAAAATTATTTTTAAACATGTTATTTTATTTATCTATACGATTACTAACTTTTTCCCTTTCAATTGTTTTACCATGGATACTATATTTTTACTATTTTTACAATTATTTATGAAAAAAATTAATTTTACCATATAATATAATATAAATTATTATCATACCAAAAATGAAATCTATTTTATCACAACATATTTATTGAATTTATAGAATTTAATATAAAATTGCATCCATAGGCATGTCGAAAAAATGTTTTTTACGAAATGAATTTTTCAAGCATAAGATGCTCATATAATAACTAAATGAAAAGTAATCCTATATCCATAAATATAACTTAATATTTTTTGAAATGTAATATATAAATTTAATTTATTTAATTCCTCATTTGGGGTTATTTTAATTATTTTAAATGGTGAAACATTACACATATTATAACAGTTTTCAGGAAAACAATTTGTATTAAAGCCTACAAATGAACATATGTATAAATATAGTATAAAGATGATTAAAATGTAATTAATTGGATAAAATATAACTAAATAATAGTTATTTTACTATGAAATCACATTTTATGAATAATAGGATAATAAAATTAGAGAATTTTTTAAACGAATATACAATTTTTCAAATGTTAATATTTTTTACTGTTCACTAGAAAATCATTAGTTTTTAATAAAATCCCAAAAAATGGATCCTATGTTAATAATGATATTAGGATTTAAATAATTTTTACAACTTTACATAATAAAATTTCTAAAGTTTCCAAAAATGAATTATAATATTTTCCCAGAGTAAGCGATATAAATATTTTTGGAAAAAATGTTTTATCTAAAAATTGAGTGATTATTTCCTAATAATTTATAAATAAATTTATTTTGAGTAGAAACATTTTTTATATTTAAAAAATAGTTAATCTAGTTCATACCCACTAATTTCATGTATAATAATAATGATCACATTTAATTTATATTATTTTAATATTATATCATGTTTTGTTTAAACTCAGTGTTGTGTGTCGAATACGCCATCGTACATAGTGTTATTTTAAAATTTTGGGGATTTATAGTTGAAATATTTAATGTGAAACATGGATTAAATAAGTAACTTTATGTGGGGAAAGTACATGATACCTAGAAGAGGATATCACTTGATAAAAATTGGTTGAGGTTTTCATATTCTATAATTGATAGTTTCTAGATATGGGATAAATGTGGGGTAGTGTGACCCGGTGCATATTTATAGAAACTAATGGGTTAGTGGCCATTTTGATTCATATGTTAGTTCTCATGGATATAATTTAGTTATGTGGAATATTTTAAAGTATTTTTATGAATCTGTTTTTCAATTGTGTGACTCTATATTTTATTGAGGATTAGGCGGTTCCTTATGTGTGACCCTAAGAGCATGATAGACCGGTGCATACCTATAATGTCAAATGATGGGTGAACCATTCTTAAATAGATAATTCCAACATTCTATGAGATAGGGTAATTTTTTGGAATTGGTGGTAATTATTTGTTCCACTATACATGGAGGAGTTGGATATTGATTAATGGAGTTTGGTTGGGGTGTAATCTTAGTACGACCACCATTGGAATGATTCATGGAACATAGATTGTGAAATTAGATTTATTAATTATAATTTTTCATTGGTGATGGAAATGAGGGTTTATCAAGGTTGAGATTTTTTTTGGTTGGGAGGTTATAAATGCTTGTATTGTTATATGTTTGTAAAATTATAGGGTATTTCAATTTTATAATTTTTGGTCCTGGATAGGGGGATGTTGTAACACCCCAAGCTTTCACGATACACTTCTCTTTCAATAATGCAATAGCTTGTATTGTACGCAAGTTCGAGTTCTAACACACCGCGACTAATCAAAGTAGCCGTTCTGAATATTAATACCCTCCTTTTAAAATTATAGATATTTTATATTTCAAATGGACTTCATTTTTTATTTGGAATATTGAAATTATCCTAAGTTTATTTTTTTTTGTAATTTTCGGAGACCTTCTAAATTTTTATGAATAGTGAAAAATACTTAAAAACAACTTTTTTAATCAAAATAAATTATAGTGATAAATTATACTATTGAGTAGTTTTAAAGTATAATTAGAATATATTTTTACCATTTTATCCAATTATGTTCATTAGAATTAATTTCACTTTGAAATTGGACATAAACAATTGTCAATCTTTTGATATATATTGTTTCTTAAAAACACGCTATTTGTTGTGACAGCGGGAATTAGTTATAAAATTAATTAATGCAACTTATATGTTTGGAATTTTGTAAAATAGACATCTTTTTTTAATTCAGAATATCAATTATAGCTTAGGGTGAAATTTTGGCATTGTTCTGAAAAACATGAATTTTTGATGAATAGTGAAACCACTAAGTGGTAGTTAAAAAACTGATTTTTCGTTTAAATGAAACATTAACACTTCTGTGATTTGAATTTAAAAAATCCGACATACATGGTTGTCATTATGAAGTAAAATGTGGTTCAATGGGATTAAAATAATTTTTTTGAATAGTAACTTTTAAGTTTAATTAATTGCGATTAAAGGTAATTAGTGGAATTTAAGGTAAAAATGATATTATAAAAATATGAAAATACCTTTACACTTGTCCTACCCCTATTGGATGAGTCATGGCCGACCAAGAAAATCCATGGGTAAACTTGGGGACCCCATGGATCCACTTTGGTAGGAAAATGACATTAAAAACTTTTTATTTAATGTTAAAATAAAAATGTCACAAACGTGAGTTAGTTTACTAAAACAATTTTTAAATGGGGTTATACAAGTCATATTTTTCACAATAAATTTTCATTAGAAACATAAAAATATTTCCTACATCATGATAATTTTTTTATAATTTATATACATTAAATAAATTAAATTATTTATGACACCATGATGATGCAGCAATTACCTCATTAATTAACGATTTAAATAAAATAAAAAGATATAGTAAAATCTAAGACTTAAACTTGTCAAAATCCTATTGTATGCGTATATTACTAACCCTTATCACCTTATCCTAGAAATATATAAGTGTGGGACCTTTAAAATCCGAAACTCATTATATAATAAAGTAACCTTTTATAACTTTCCAAGAGTTCCCTCCTCTCCTCTTATAAACGACCCCCACCACTACCACCTTATTCACACATTGAAAGCCATTTGGCTCAGCCAAACTCTGCCCAATTACTCTCTCAACTTCCCTCTATTTCTTCTAGAATCCTCACTTTGGGCATAATTCTTCCCAAGGAAGCCTTTGGCTCAAATCAAAAAGATTTACCCGATTTTAAGGCAATGTCTTCTCTTATGTTATTTTGTTTTATTTTTCTTCTCCAACCCCCTAAAATATTTTTATTCATTTATTTTGTAACAAAACCAGTATACTCAATATACTAGGATGTTGTTATAAGAAGGATTCAAGCTACACGTACACACACCTACATCTAATGGTTAAAGAACATACTGTTTCTGTGGATGGCGAATTTATGCCTCACGAAACGATGATTGTTCAACACTCATATAACACCTTCAAAGGTGGACATTAAGATGTCACTATATTTATATATGATATATAATATGTTTATTTTTTACATAACATTCTTTATTTTTCATTTATGGCATACCTTTATGATTTCCATTATGGGTAAACGCGACGATTTCATTTTAGGAAGTGCGGACTACCGCCCCCTCAAAGTGATTTGAATAGTTAATGCCATATGTGGGATTTATAAAGGATGGAGTAAATGATATTATATATGATATTATACTGGAATTATAATATACCTTTATATCATTATTATTTCATTCCATTAAATACAAAATAGAAATGAAAGTAGCGTTCATGCGTACGTACGGCTTACCGTCTCCATGAACGGTGCATTTCATTTCTTACCCCTAAATGTTACGTAATATTATGAATTAATGTATATACTGGATATATATGATATCTAAATCATGAATATAATGCTAGATATAATGGATATTTCACCACATGAACAACTTGTAATTATATGAAGTTTATTTTTGACTCAAGTACCAAAGATCAACAAAATGACCGTTATTAACTTAAATAATTACCTAATGTTCATAACATGGTAAAGGGATAATGAACTTGAAAAAGTTTCTTAATCAAGTAGAGACTAACTCTAGTTTATTATTCAGGAGGTCAAATAACGGTCGAGTCAAGTCAGACACAAGGTAAGGGAACTTCTTAACCCAATTTTCATTCTTTGGGTTAATCTCCTACTTTCAAATTATGTCATGATATTGTTATGTTATATCTTGTATTTTTACTTTCCTTATGAGTACATATAGTGAATACACATAATATATCTATTTTATTTTAAAAATGGTCTTTGTAAGGGACTTCGTCTCAATCTCCATTCATTCAGGCACATTTTTTTTATACAAAAATTTATTTTATACAGTGTATAAACCCCTTTGAATTTTACGTTTATTCAAAAAGAATCTTTTTTATACGAAGCATTTTACTAAACGAAAAAAAGAATGTTTTTCTTGTCGTACATATGCGGCGACAATGACATCTCCGCCACCATGACCATTATTTGAGTCTCGGCTTCCTTTACAAGCCATAATTTTTTTAAATGAAAAATAAATACCATGTTTTACTTTTCTTTTATTTTGGTTTTGAAAATGGTTTTGAAAGTGTTTTTTTACATCAATGTGTTGTATTGATATCTTGTGATTGAAATGTGGAAATGTTATGTTTCCTTTATGCATGTTTTATGTGATACGATTATGTTATGGTTTATGATATATTTAAACCTTTTCATATGAGGAATACATTGGACTTAATAAGTGACGGGTGGAGCCCACTATAGCTCCTTGATGCATCGGTAGGTATCATGAGACAAACTAGTGTCTTGGCACGAGGCCTTGACAAAATCTTATTTGTGGTCTTGGCATGAGGCCTTGGCTACGTGGTTATGATAGTCTGACATTATGCATTCCATCATTATGAAAGTGGTTATTGACATTTGATGTGATTATTCGACTAGTAGAATATCCATGTGAATAAGTAAATGGCCTTATTTAATTTTATTTTTTCCATATTATGCTGAAGTTCATGTTTAAGAAGGCTTATGTTTTAATTATACATTTCCTTAAATGTTAATGTTTATTTATGAAAGCTTACACAATATTGTTATCCTTACTGAGCATCTGAGCTCACCCCTTTCAATATTTTAATATTTTACAGAATGTGAAGAAGTATTTTATGAATGACCTACAGGGATAGTCAGAAGAGGATATGAGTGTGGACTATAGAGACTTTTTTATTGTAGATTTTCACTTTTTGATGTAATGTAACATTTATGAATGTATCTAGTGTTTCCATGGATACTAAACTAATCGGTATTTCGAGACTTGATCTTTCGTGATCATGCCAATGTTACGCAATAATGCACCGACTCTGGGTAACTAGGGTCGGGGAGTTACAGTTGATATCAGATGCATTTTAGTACAAACCTTGGAAGCTAGATTTAGATAAAATCTGATTAGAGCACATAGCCCAAAGATAGACTTTGAGGATTAGTATAGAAGAACTTCCTAGAATTGTGGTATTATAGAGATTTTGTGAGTTTTCCGAGAAATACATCCCTATCTGGATACGAGAAGGTAGAGGCAGCTCTGGAAGAGATGTACCTAGGGGTAAAACCTAAAAACACTGCTTTGAGCTAGACTCAAACGGGAATTGGTGCACGACAACGGGCCTTACTTCACTCTTGGTTACGACACTCCCGGGGGATATGCTTAGGATAAGTCTCATTTTCTTTACAAACCATTATGAAGGGTTTATGAGTATATACTTCCTCAAAGGAAAAAATTTTATGATTATGGATTATATCCAACAATTTTTCAATTTATGTTAAGTGTTTTACAAGTATGGAATTATGTATTTTGATTCATAAACTAATCTAGTTTATGCCATTGTTTAGAAATGGCGCCTAGTGGGAGGAATGGAAACCGTATCAATGCACGCACTCTGTATAGGGATTTCCCTCCTACTCAATATAATTATTGTGGAGTTGGAGATACAACTGGTGCTGATCAACTTATTACCATACTGGGACAACTCACTCAGGTTATGAATAATAACCTTACTCGTATGGATCACCCTGATCCGCAATGTGTAAGATCAATGTTAGATCGTTTAATGAGGAAAAAAACGCCAACATTCAATGGAATTACAAATCCATTAGTAGCTGAGCAATGGATAAATTCCTTAGAGAATATATTCTATGCCTTGGGGAGTAGTGAAAGGGAAAAGGTTATCATGGAAGTTTACCGCCTTACTAGAGATGATGACCAATGGTGGTCATTGATTCAAAATACAAAGGAAGATGAAGAAGTCTCAATTATGGAATGGAGAGAGTTCAAAGATATTTTCTTAGAAAAATACTTTCCTTGTGACCATCAAGAAGATATGGAAAGAAAATTTCTGAGTCTGAGACAAAAGGAGGATGAGAATGTCACAAAGTATGATGCCAACTTTACAAGGTTAGTGAGGTATGCTGCATATTATATACGTAACCCAAGAAGTAATATTGATCATTTCTTTGATGGTTTAAAACCATTTCTCCGTCGAGCTTTAGTATCACAATCCTTCTCATCATATGAAGATATTGTCTCATGTGCTATCAAGACAGAAAATGAATTCTCTAAGTCTTATGACAACAAAGTAAAGCAAGAGAAGAAGAGAATGGTGGAACAAGAGACAGATAAAGGGAAAAAAAGAAAGAAGGATTTTCCATTATGCGATAATTGTGGGAAGAATCACCCCGGTACTTTCCTAAAAGGAATGGGAGTTTGTTATAAATGTGGAGAAAAAGGTCACCAGGTCGTGATTGCAAGGGAAAGAAAGAGGCTATTAATGTTGAATGCTACAATTGTAAGGGAATGGGGCATTATGCAAATGAATGTACTAAGCATCAGGGAAACTTACCCCAGAAAAGGCCAAGGGATCAAGGACAAGCTTATGCTATTACTACAGATGAAGTTGAATAATTATGGTATTTGTATTTTTGGACTCAAGGATTATATTCTGGTTATAAGAATAATGTGATATATATAAGGATTGTTCTGCAGTACTTGTTTATTTCATTAAGGTTTTAATATGATGAAGGTAATCATATTTTTAGTATGTGACAATAAGAGAAACTTTACTTTGTTTGGGGAATCTGAAGTTACAATTGATTTTTTAATTTAGAGATCTTTTAGAGAAAGTCTGGAAAAAGGTATTTTGGATAACTATATTGGTTGGGATGGATTAAGTTGAACCTTGGATAGTATTTTTTAAGGTTAAAATATTTCTGAAGCTTATTTTTGGAATATTATAATACTATAGTTTTATGAAAAAGACAACCTGCAGGTTGGGGGATAACTCGTCGCGTCGGACAAAGCTATAGGAATCGAACCCACAACCATAGTGCGATGGGCCTTTATTACCTACCACTAGCCTACAAAAATTCCCTGGTTATTACAAAATAGTTTTTCTAATCTAAATGGTATGTGGTAATATTTGGAACCTTATAAAATTAGGATAAATAGAATATTTTTGAGTTTTGTTACCATTTGGAGTGAAATATGGGTTTGTGGTAAAAATTTATTAAAGAACGAAAGTCTACATGAAAAGTAAGTATATTTCCTTACATTCTTAGTAAATCTCTTAAATAAATTCCTCAACTTTATGAAAGGTAACTTTAAACAAAAACGTTGTCGGTTAACTTTTCCAACTGGGGATTCAATGACCGTTTAACCAATCACAAGTTTGTGATTTTCTTATTGTTAACTTTCTCCTAATCTTATTTTCTACAACTCTCTATCATACCTTGATGGTTTGTTTCTCCTCCATATCCATATTTTCATAGAATCCTAGTATGGGCTTTCTCGGGTGACCTTTGTACCTCTCTTTCTTTCTTCTAATGTTATATTCTTATTAACACTATTTCCGATGTGGGTTTTCCACAAAGGTATTTTCTATTTTCAACCTTTTATTTTCAAAGAACATTTTCAAATTTTGAGGACGCAATTTATTGAAGGAGGGGAGAATGTAACACCCCAGGCTTTCACGATACGCTTCTCTTTCAATAATGCAATAGCTTGTATTGTACGCAAGTTCGAGTTCTAACACACTACGACTAATCAAAGTAGCCGTTATGAATAGTAATACCCAACTTTTAAAATTATAGAAATTTTATATTTCAAATGGACTTAATTTTTGTATTCAGAATACCGAAATTATCCTAAGTTTAATTTTTTGTAATTTTCGGAGAACTTCCAATTTTTTATGAATAGTGAAAAATACTTAAAAATAACTTTTTTAATAAAAATAAATTATAGTGATAAATTATACTATTTAGTGGTTTTAAAGTATAGTTAAAATATATTTTTAATATTTTATCCAATTATTTTCATTAGAATTAATTTCACTTTGAAATTGGACATAAACATTTGCCAATCTTTTGATATATATTGTTTTCTTAAAAACACGCTATTTGTTGTGATAGTAGAAATTAGTTATAATATTAATTAATACAACTTATATGTTTGTAATTTTGTAAAATAGATATCATTTTTGAATTTGGAATATCAATTATATATTTGGGTGAAATTTTGGCATTGTTCTAAAAAACATCAATTTTTGATGAATAGTGAAACCACTAAGTGGTAGTTAAAAAACTGAAATTTCATTAAAATGAAACATTACCACTTCTGTGATTTGATTTTCAAAAATCCTACATACATTGTTTTCATTAGGAAGTAAAATGTGGTTCAATGGGATTAAAATAATTTTTTGGTGAATAGTAACTTTTAAGTTTAATTAATTGGGATTAAAGGTCATTAGTGAAATTTAAGGAAAAAATGACATTATAAAAATATGAAAATACCTTTACACTTGGCATAACCCTATTTGATGAGTCATGGCCGACCAATAAAATCCATGGGTCAACTTGGGGACCCCATGGAGCCACTTTGGTAGGAAAATGACATTAAAAACGTTTTATTTAATGTTAAAATAAAAATGTCACAAACTTGAGTTGTTTTACAAAAACAATTTTTAAATGCGGTTATACAAGTAATATTTTTGACTATAAATATTAATTAGAAAGATAAAACGATTTCCTACATCATGATAATTTGTTTATAATTTTTAGACATTAAATTAATTAAATTGGTTATGACACCATGATGATGCAGTGATTACCTCATTAATTAACGATTTAAATAAAATAAAAAGATAATGTAAAATCTAAGACTTAAACTTGTAAAAAACATATTGGATGAGTATATTTCTAACCCTTATCACCTTATCCTAGAAATATATAAGTTTGGGACCTTTAAAATCCGAAAATAATTATATAATAATGTAACCTTTTATAACTTTCCAAGAGTGCCCTCCTCTTCTCTTATAAAAGGCCCCCACCACTACCACCTTATTCACACCTTCAAAGCCATTTGGCTCGGCCAAACTCTTCCCACATACTCTCTAAACTTTCCTACCTTAATACTAGACGCCTCACTTTGGGCATAAATCTTCCCAAGGAAGCCATTGGCTCAAATCAAAAAGAGTTACCCGATTTTAAGGTAATGTCTTCTCTTATGTTATTTTGTTTTATTTTGCTTCTCCAACCCCCTAAACTCTTTTTATTCATTTATTTTGTATCAAAACCAGTATACTTAATATAATATTATTTTTTTATAAGAATTATTAGAGATACACTTACACACACCTACATCTAATGGTTAAAGAACATACTGTTTCTGTGGATGGCGAATTTCTGCCTCACGAAACGATGATTGTTCAACACTCATATAGCACCTTCAAAGGTGGCCATTAAGATGTCACTATATTTATATATGATATATAATATGTTTATGTTTTACCTAAGATTATTTATTTTTCATTTATGTCATACCTTTATGATTTCCATTATGGGTAAACGTGATGATTTCATTTTAGGAAGTGCGGACTACCGCCCCCTCAAAGTGATTTGAATCGTTAATGCCATATGTGGGATGTATAAAGTATGGAGTAAATGATATTATATATGATATTATACTGGAATTATAATATACCTTTATATAATTATTATTTAATTCCATTAAATACGAAATAGAAATGAAAGTAGCGTTCATGCGTACGTACGGCTTACCGTCTCCATGAATGGTGCATTTCAATTCTTACCTCTAAATGTTACGTAATATTATGAATGAATGTATATACTGGATATATATGATATATATGATATCTAAATCATGAATATAATACTGGATATAATGGATATTTCATCACATGAACAACTTGTAATTATAAGAAGTTTATTTTTGACTCAAGTACCAAAGAGCGAAAAATGACCGTTATTAACTTAAATAATTACATAATGTTCATAACATGGTAAAGGGGTAATGAACTTGAAAAAGGTTTTTAAGCAAGTAGATATTATCTCTAGTTTATTATTCTGGAGGTTAAAGAATGGCCGAGTCAATTCGGACACAAGGTAAGGGAACTTCTTAACCCAATTTCCATTATTTGGGTTAATCTCCTACTTTCAAATTATGTCATGATATTATTATGTTATATCTTGTATTTTTACTTTCATTATGATTAATTATAGTGAATACACATAATAGATCTATTTTATTTTAAAAATGCTCTTTGTAAGGTAATTCGTCTCTATCTCCATTCATTGAGGCATATTTTGTTTTATACAAAAATTTCTTTTATACGGTGTATAAACCCCTTTGAATTTTACGTTTATTCAAAAGGAATATTTTTTATACGAAGTATTTTACTAAACGACAAAAAGGAATGTTTTTCTTGTCACACGTATGCGGCGGCAATGACTTCTCCGCTGCCGTGACCATTATTTGAGTCTTGGCTTCCTCTACAAGCCATAATTTTTTTTAAATGAAAAATAAATACCATGTTTTAATGTTATTTTATTTTGGTTTTGAAAATGGTTTTGAAAGTGTTTTTTTACATCAATGTGTTGTATTGATATCTTGTGATTAAAATTTGGAAATGTTATGTTTCCTTTATGAATGTTTTATGTGATATGATTATGTTATGGTTTATGTTATTTTTAAACATGTTCATATGAGGAATGCATTGGACTTAATAAGTGACGGGTGGAGCCCGCTATAGCTCCTCGATGCATCGGTAGGTCTCACGAGACAAACTAGTGTCTTGGCACAAGGCCTTGACAAAATATTATTTGTGGTCTTGGCACGAGGCCTTGGCTACATGGTTATGATAGTCTTCCATTATGCATTCCATCATTATGAAAGTGGTTATTGACATTTCATGTGATTATTCGACTAGTAGAATATCCATGTGAATAAGTAAATGGAATTATTTAATTTTATTTTTTCCATATTATGCTGAATTTCAGTTTAAAAAGGCTTCTGTTTTAATTATACATTGCCTTAAATGTTAATTTTTATTTATGAAAGCTTCCATAATATTATTATCCTTACTGAGCATCTGAGCTCACCCCTTTCAATGTTTTAATATTTTCCAGGATGTGAAGAAGTATTTTATGAATGACCTGCAGGGATAGTCAGAAGAGGATATGAGTGTGGACTATGGAGACTTTGTTATTGTATATTTTCACTTTATGATGTAATGTAACATTTATTAATGTATCTAGTGTTTCCAAGGCTACTAAACTAATTGGTCTTTCGAGACTTAATCTTTTGTGATCATGCCAATGTTACGCAATAATGCACTGACTTCGGGTAACTGGGGTCGGGGCGTTACAGATGTGATTTCCACTGGGACATAAATCGAAATTATATAGTTGGAAAATATTTAAAAAATGTTTTTTGATATGTGTTAAGGCGTTAATAATTCCAATATTTCTCATTGGAATGCTCATAGAAGGGTTAATGTAATTTCCCGAGTATATGGAATTGAAAATTTGGACTCTCTAAGGATATTAGAGTTTCTCAATTTGATTAGAATCATGTATTTAGTTTTTTTATGATGTTATAGATGATATTTATTCTATAATATAATAGTATATGGGTTTATAGAGGCTTCTTAGGTGCTTTTACAAGATAAATAGTATCATAATGAATTTGGGTATTTTTGATTTCTGGCCATTTTGAAAAATGTTCCTTATGTTATAAAACTCACGCATCACACATAGGAGAACTATATTTCCCATGGATAAGATTATATTTTAAAATTAAAAGGTATATATTATTTATTATTTTGGCCAATAATTACTAACATTATGTATGAAAAAGTATTTTACATATGGTATTTTATAAAAGGGAAAAACCAATCATGAGAAATAGTAATTTACATATGAATTTAATATATTACATATCAAATTGTCTATAATTAATATTTATATAATATATGAAATAAAATAGTAAATATTGAAAAACAATATCATACATATAAAATATATTTTATGTATGAATGAAATTATATTTTGTACATATATTTTCCTATGGTTAATTTCCTACATATAAAAAATTACATTATGTATGGAATTTTATCTAATTAAATTGTATTATTCCTGCAAATATGTTTTCCATGGATTAAATTATGTTATGTGTTGATATTTCCTTAAGGGAAATATCATATGAATGAATAAAACTTGTAATTTATTTAATTTCTTCCAAGATAAATATATTTTCAGTGGGTAAAATATTATACATGGAATAAAATATGTTATATATAAAAATTTATATATGTAAAATATATTACATATGATGAAATATGTTATGCATGATGAATAATATATTAGAAAAGGGTATTTAGTTATTGGATAAAAAATGAGAATTAAAAATATATTACACATTACCTAAATATATAATACATGGGATAAAAATTTTACATATTAGTTAATTTTCAAAGGTAAAAACCATACATATTGGCGAACTTTAACTCTTAGGATATAAAATATCTTATGTATTGAATTTTATCTATGTAAAATCTATTATATATATGAATTATCTAATGTTTTGGATTTCTTGTTATGAAAATATTAAAATGTATTGAAAATATATTTCATATCTCATATTTCACAAGTTAAATACTTTATGTATCAAATTTTGGAATTGGAAAAAATGTTATGTAAGAAATATATTTTACATAAAAAATCAGTCCAAGTATAATATATCACGTGTTAAGTAAAAATTTTATACATGTGTTGAAAATTTTATGTATTTGTTTTCAAAAAATGGAAGAATCATATGCATTGGAAATATATTACACCTAGACTTTTTAAAAGGGGAAAAACATTAAACATGTGATAAAATGTTACGTATGGTAAATTGTCTTTCAAAAGAAACATAATAAATCATTAAAATATTAATCATGGAATATATATATATATATATATATTATGTATAGATATTTCTAGAGTTAAATACCATATATATGATTTTAAAAAATGATATATGAATGAGGAGGAAAATGTTTTAGAAAACTATTCTTAGGTATATGAATTTAAATATCTCATTAATGGGAACCTCTTGGGGGATAGGTGTTATAATTTTTAGTAGGTTTCAGTCTTAAATTATATTATTAAATGTAAACAATTATTCAAGAATTACCCAGTTATTACTTAACGACAAAAAAACATATTAAAGGTAAATGTGGTATTATTCATGACATGTACATAGAGAACTCAACCAAATAGATCTGTTATTATCATCTACATTGAATAGGGATATCATAATTGTTTCCCAATGGATTACATTATCATTTTTTCTAATATATTTCTTGAGTTAAATCTATCACTCTTCATAGATTCATTCAAATTTTATTACCCTTTTATCATTGTTAAATTATAAATTTTTAATAAAATATTGTGTAACAACCATGAATCTAGTAACCCAGAGCTAGTGTCTACTTTATTAAATTGAAATTATATACACCTGATTATATAGGAATAGAAAGAATATTTTATAAGTCTTATTAAACAATATATATACATAATTCCAATAAAACATTTTATTACGCAGATTACAATATAGTAAAAGTAAAAATTATTCATCCTTCAAATCATTAAAACATTACTAGTTCATATCTAGGGGAATGGAAAAAATATGGTTTTGATAAATTTATTTTTAATGGGTACATACAGTAAAATCTATCATGACTAAATAAATCATTATCAATAAAAAATCATCAGTATTATTATATAAATATCCAAACACACATGCCATTCAATAAGTAACTTGAGCATAAAATTCATCCATGGATAAAGTAAATGAAATTATATTATGGATAATAATAACTAAATTAGAAATGAATGAAAATTTTAATTAATTGATTTCATTTCATCAAAAATTGTTATATCTCAACAATTAATACAATTAAAAATATAGTTTCAAACTAATGGGTATATATACACCCTAAATCTATTTAAACAAAGATGTAAAATTGATTCATCTCATGAGAATACTGAGTCATGGAGGGTTTATCTATAACTATACCTCATCAATAACTTTTTTTTCAACACATTCATCATATATAGAACGATCGATTTAATTCATGACCATTATTCCTTATAAAAATATATCTATATAGAGTAATGGATAATGGTTAATAATAATTTCTTTAGTCAATAATATAACATTCAAAGCAAAATTCCATAGCTAAAAATGATATATTTTTTAAGTTATAATAATATCCGTGATAAATAATATGTATATTTCATATAAATTTAATTCATAATGATCATAAAAAAATAACTATGTGAAGGAAAAGTTAATGATTACCAAAATTTATAAAGTAACAAGTTATGATACTTTCCCCAGTCAAACTGATCATAAACCATCCCAAAAAAAATAAGGATAGTATCATTACAACATATATATAATAGAGTATATGTAAAATAAAACATAGTTTCATTAATAAATAGAAATACCAAAAAAATACACTTAAAACATTATTTTGAAAAATACCATTTAAAAAAATACAATAAAATATAGAAGTTAAAAAATTATTTGGAATCCAATTCTCATTGAAAAAAACATTTAAATTATAAAGTATTCTTTAAAGTATTTAGTTCTCATGACTTCAAGAAATTTCGTAAATTCTGTTAAAATAATTCCTTTCACAATGTTGTAAAAAGTATTAAATGTGTATCATTCAAAATTAACATTAAGATTATTTTCAAATAGACATGAGAATATTCAAACATGGGTACACAATAATTTTATAAATATTTTTTGGAATTTAAAAAACCATTTTTTGAAAACTTTTGTTAGATAACAATGATTTGGATGAAAAAAGATTTTTGACTGAAGAGAGAAATAAAGCCAGATTTTCTTAAAAACATATTCTCATTAATTTTACGTAATAGAGAGTGAAAAATTATACCAGTAATATAAAATTTCATGAAATACCATAAAAGAATAAATTTAAATTGGTATATTATAAAATTATCAATTAATTCCATTTAATAGAAATTTACACATAAAAAATCTTGATTAAAATGAGATTGAAGAATAAACCCTTAAAATGATCATAAAATTAAAGTGAAAATTAATCAACATTTAAATTATGTGTATAAAAATAAAATACACTTAAAACAAATGAAAACACAACATTATATAATAAATTTAATTACACACATAATCTAATAATATCAAAGAGAACTAAGAAGTAATATAACCCAACGAAAAACATGAGTTATGAATTTATTTACCACATGGTAATTTTCATGTCAAATACCCTAAGAAAAAATAATTAAAATTAAAACATAAAATAACATGACTTATTATGTACTCTAGATATTAAATGTATAAATGTCATTATATACACTATTTAAAATAAATTAGGTGCACTACATTATAATTTTCCTCAATGAAGGAAAATTGAGATGAAGTCCCACCCATATGGCCCAATTTCCATTATATGAAATTGAAACTACTATATAATAAATATAGGATTATTATAATTATTTTATAGAGGAATATTTTTATATATGGTATCATATATGATTTACATATAATATTTTATTTCCCATTTATCAACAATTCCTTGTAAAAATCAGATTTTAGGTAATAACTAATTTGTTTTTCGGGTATGTTTTTATTTAGTATTTTTAGTCCTTTTAATTTGATCAGGGTAACATTATCTCCAAAATTTAAATCATTATATAAATATAATATATATTAACTAAATATGTATTTATAGTAACCCCTAATATTTAGTGATAGAAAATGTATGACACTATACGTAGAGATGGTAGGTCGTACGTGCACAAGAATGTTGATTCCATTTTTACTATGGATGGAAAAAAGGAAACTAAATACGAATTCACCATTCAATAAAAAATGTTTTATTATATATATAATTTATATTAATCAAATCGATTTTTATTACTATCCTTGTGAAAATTAAAATAATAACATTTTTCATCATTATGTGGAGGCTATATTTCATGAATATTCAAGATTGATGGTATTTTTTAAAAAATATATTAAAAGTAAAACAATTTTGATATTATATTATATTTATAGATTTCATAAATAAAACACATAATCATTAACATTATACATACTATCTTCTTTGTAAATCATATGTGAAAAATGAATCACATAGCTTCGCGAGGCGGTAGTCCGCCAAAAACAAGAGCGACATTATCATATTCCTCCATGAAATATAAATAAAGAAGGTATAAGTGATATAATAATTCAAAAATTATAATAATGTGGTAAATATCATATAAATATGTTAAATCAATAATTATTTTCTTCCTTGAAAGGTACTAAAAAAATCAAATCTGTTCGTGAGGCGGTAATCAGCCACATAAACGATTGAAAGTTTCATTTCCCATTTGATGGATGAAAAGATATATAAAATTAGTTCCAATAACATTATAATATATAATTATATCAAAGATAACGATTTTATTATATTACCAATTATAAATAATATTTTAATAATGTGGAAGAGGAAATAAAATAATAATGATTATTTAAGAATGTCACATATTCTTTGGAATTGTTATTTATGTTTTCACAAAATCCTTCTTAGGTGTGATTTATCATAACCATTATCCTATAGGATTTTAGGAGATTATTATGGAGGATTTATCTTTGGTATTTAAAAAAAATCGAATTTTTAAGTGTGAATATGTGAGGAGAGGGGTGGAATTTTATAGGTGAGGGAGAGGACAGACGTGAGTGTTTTGAAAAGAATAATGTGTACCCACATTTTCTACATGTCACATGGCTCCAAAATTTTTCATTATAGAAATTTAAAGGTTATTAGTTTTAAATATTTCTATATAATTCCAATTTTACATATTTTTTTGTCATTTTAACCATTATCTTCTCAATTAACCTACATGTAAACATATTCTCACCTTAACCGTAGTAATTATTTTTTACTATTTTTGCATTGAATTACGGTAAAATCATTAGTTGGGATTATTATATGGTATAAGTTATTCTAATTTAAAATATGAAATATATTTTTCTAAATTAAATTCGCATAATTGGAATAATCCAATCTAAAATTGAACTAGTAGAATCGCCGATAAAACCGTTTTTTCAAAGACAAACATTCAAAAGATTGAAAATATTTCATATCAAAATTCAATATAAAATATATTAAAATGTCCTAAACTATTTATATTGAAATATAATTTAACTTAATTTACATTAATTGTTTTTGAAAATAATTGTGTTTTTATATAATTTTAATGAAAAGGAAATTTTTAATAAAAATGGGTATTTTTTACTATTCATTAAATAATTTAACTTTTTAGAAAATTGAAAAACAATTAATCCTAAGATAATTTTTACAGCCAGATTTATTTTAAAATAAGTTTTATAAAATTGGTAAAATTTAATTTTTTATTATGTGCACAAAGTGAGACTAAAACTCCTTTTTGAAAAATATAATGTCTTACTAAATATTAATTTTTTTCTTTCAAATGATTTTTATTTTATATATTATAAATATATAACTATGGAATTTATTTTATAATAGTTTAAACCATATAATTATCATAATTAATCATTCTTGTTCATATCTTTCAACTTAATAGCTAGGTTATAATTTTCATGTTTAAAAAATAATTTTTTAATAGAGTATACTTTTTTTATTTAAAGATGGTGATGAATATATCTAATGTCATTGAAGAGATTTAATTTGTTTACAAATAAATATATTTTATAGTCCGAGGGAGTAAAATTTTCATCTAATATTAATCACATTTGTTATATATACTATATAACCCTATTTTATTCTTTTAAAATCTTAAGGTGTTATATTCTACCCCCCATAAATAAAATTTGTCCTCACATTTTAATATTAATCTCAATAATCAAGGGGTTTACATTTAAAAAAAACTTTTTTAATGAACATTTTAATATTTTTTTAATGAAACATCCTCTTAGTAATAAGTAAAAGGATGTAAGAAGGATATATGAAATAACATATACTAGGTTTCTAAGTAGGAGAACATAGGTCAGAAGTGGTGATATATACATGGTAAAAACCCATAATTTACAAATAATGATAGATGGTGATAGTGATCATTGATCACAACAAAGTTAGTGATAAATAAATTATCGACAACCACAAAGTCATAAATCTATTATGAGTCAATAGACTATTTATTCATCTGATATAATGGTAATAATATAATTTTTTTTTCAAGATCCTTTTCATAAAGTTGAAGAATTATTCTAATATCTAGAAATACAAGGAAATATACTTGCATAATATCATTGTGTTTTAGAAGAAAAATTTAATCCTTTAGTTTTCCATCGATCAATTTTTATTTCATCTCTTACCAAAAATATTATTATAAAAAATAAATTTTTATAAATGAAGAAATTAAATCAAATTATAACAGATCACATGATTCCACAAAAAAAGAAAATCATAATTGACATAACATAAATTATCATATTAAACATAAATGTTATCAATACCTCTAAAATTATTCCCAAAAAATGAAAGGTATTTATTCCTTAAATTACTTTTTTCAAAAGAATATATACTAAATCAATGGGTTGTATTTCAATAAATATCTCCAAAATATCCTTAATATTGGTATAATACCATCACATAATCACTAATAAGGTTTTTTAAGACAGTGAACTTATGATCCACTATATACACATAAACTCAGGATTGTATCCATAACTATTATGTCACTAATGTTATATATGATTTTAAAATTTAACACAATACTTAGATGTTTCAATATTCTTATTACAAAAATAACAGTAGTAAATAAACTTCTACAATTTATATATTGGACCCAGGAAGATAAATAATTGAACCATTTAATTTTAGAATAAGTACTTCCTTATTCTAAGGGTAAACCTTTATAATAGGGAATTTAATCAGATAACTCCCAAGTTACCCACATTTTTGATAATGAATAATAAAAGGATCCTTAGGGTAAATTTTTTCCATATACCATTCTAATCATTTTACCTCAGTAATTAATTGATTTATGAACTTATTTTCCACACATATAACATTTTCTTATTCTTTTGAGACACTTTACTATGTGTCTTTTTCCAAATTTTTGACATGAAGGAAATCGATCCTTCATTCTTCCATGGTCTCTATCACTCTAACTCTTAGAAAAAACCATCACACTCTTCTTTTTTTAGTATGATAATTGGATATGGTATATGATTTTAATAATATTTTAGTTTAACTGATTAAGAATAATTATGATGTATTTCAATTCAGTCATCATCCTATTTTGTATTTCATATTCACCATATTTTCCATTATATTCAATATTGACATGATTCCTTCATGTTCCGTCCATTAACTAAAATTAAAATTCATACTGTGATAAAAAATTATCATTGTGGTAAAAAATATTATCATTTATAGGATTTATAAATAATGGAACCTTTTTTCAATATATGAATCCTTAGGTTTATCCTAAAAAATTAATTTTCATCATTTTTTCAAATTATTTATAATATTTTGTAATGAAAATTTAAATTATCTATATCATATCTCATAAGAGTGTTAAACACGGTGTCTAGTAATTTCTATTGTCATTTATAATATAATGATCATGTCAAGCTCAATGTGGCTTTTTTCAGATTTATTACATCTAGGTACATCTGCGCAATAACTATGTACACTTTTAGTATCTAGGCATGAATGTATTAAAACAGAAAACCACATAATCTATTCCTTACCAAAACATTATGATGATATTTTGTACATATCCTAAATTTCCATCATAGGATTATGTTCCCTTATCTATGTATTCCTCAATCTGGATCCTATTGTTTCTACTAAAGATTATATGATACTAATTGTAAAGACCCTAACTCTAGTAACCCGAAGGTAGTGTCTACAATATTACATTGGCACTATACAAAAGTGATAAAATATCTAAAAATTGAAAAGATTATTACTATTAGTGAACTTTATACCTACATGATTCCCAAAATAAATTTGAATACACAAATTAAAACATATTAAAAGTAAACAAAATATCCATCCTGGAACTCATTCAAATTTTGTTTATTCATTTCCGAGGGAGAGAAAACAAAATAAGGGTGAGATGGAATTCTTAATAAGGGTTATATTCCATAA
This sequence comes from Viscum album, assembly GCA_963277665.1. Classification (NCBI taxonomy): domain Eukaryota; kingdom Viridiplantae; phylum Streptophyta; class Magnoliopsida; order Santalales; family Viscaceae; genus Viscum; species Viscum album. The sequence goes on along the minus strand of OY728140.1, from coordinate 1,043,814,435 downwards.
AATATATTATAATTAAATAAATCTTAATCAATAAGGAGTAATAAATATGGAAATATTAACATCAAAAAACTAATTCCATTTAATCAATAAATTTTGAAAATAGAATCCATAAATAATATTAATGAAATAATTTCATGGATAATAACCAGTAAATTTATAATGATAAAAATTATTAATTATTAGACATCATGATCTTATAAACCATGATACCTCTACTTTCAATACTTTTCACAAGATATTTTAAAACTGATTTGTAGGTATACATCGAAAACCCATTATCATGGGATATTCAATTGATTCATCTCATGAGACTATTGATTCATCAAGTGGATATCTATAAATGACCACCACATATAACTTCATGTAAAATTAATTCCCTATATATTGAAAGATCGATTTAATTGTGGAATAATATGACTAATCAATAAATTTCTGTATCAATTAAAGAATATAGATTTACAATAATTACCCTAGTTAAGCATATAACATTCAAATTAGAGTACCATATGTAAAAATGATACACAGGTTATGTAATAACTATAACCATGAAATATAATATGGAAATTTAGGTTAAATTTATTATCCAATGACCAAAATAAAATGAATATTTCAAGGGAAAGTCAATTATTACAAAAATTAATCCAAAAATAATATGTAGATACATTCTCTATCAAACTGATCATAAACCATTTTAATAAAGATTAAGGATGGTATCATTACAACATAAACCCATTGATGTATATCTAAAATCAAGGGTTTTTTTCACTGATGTATAGAAATACCATAAAATGATCGCTAAAAAATATTCTTCTATAAAATAACATTTAAAAAAACTATTTAATTTAAAATTTTAAAAAATAATTGGAAGATTCATTTCATGGAAAATAACCATAATTATTTATTATACAATCATTAAATCATATTGTAGTAATTATGGTGGTAAATTTCATATATTTATCTAAAAATATATTCTTTTCACACTAATCTAAAATGGTAAAATAGTTACTCATTCAGAAAACAATAAGATGATTCCTTTCAGTCCATTTTGTGAAAAGTAAAACATGTGTAATATTATTTTTAGTCAATCATTTTTAGAACGTAAAGACTAATTTTATTATTATTTAGATATTTTTTTAATTAAAAAGTATTTTTGATTGAAGAGACAAATAATGTTATATTTTTTTAAAAATATGTTCTCAATAATTTTATCTACCAAATGAGATAAGAATGTTATTATTAAATAAAAAAATTATAAATAAAAATAGGAGAAGAAAATTAAATGGGTTGATTTTAAGACTATCAAATAATTTTTTTAATGAGAACTCTTTTATAAACAATCCTGATTAAATTGAGATTGGAGTATAAACCTTTACAATGATCAAAATATTATTGTGACAATTAATTAATAATTTTATTATTTTTATCAAATGTAAATGAAAAAAATTATTTTTAAATAAAACATAAGGTAATAAAATTAATTACACACATAATCTTATAATATCAATTCTAATGAAAAATTAATATAACCCTAATGAAAAGAAATTGTCTTATGAAACTCATCACCACTTGGTAATTTTAATGTCAAATATCTTAAAATGATATAATTAAATTTGAAACATAAAATACCAAGGATTATGAATTATTCATTATATTACATGTAAAATTGGATGTATATATAAACCATTAAAAATAAATTTGGTGTATGAAATTACTAGATGCCTTATTGAAGGGAAATTGAGATGAAGCCCCTTATCTAAGGTCTGCTTTCATTCATACACATTCGAAACTCCTATATAATTAATATTAGTTAATTATAAAACTTTTATAGATCCATAATAATATATATAATACCATTTATTATTTATTTATGAATTTTTATTACCCATTTATAAACAATTCTATGTTAAAATCATGTTTTCGGTAATAACTACTTTATTTTGCATGTATGTTTTGATTCAATATTTTCAGTATTTTTAAATTTTACAATTGTTAAATAATATATATAATTTAAAACATGTTATAAATTTCAAATATTTTCATTATATATGTATTTAGAGTTACCCATAAAATCTAAACATGTAAAATGATTTACAATGTTCATGGAGATGACACACCGTAAGTACAAATGAACATAATTTCCATAATCTTGATGGATATAATGAAAGGAAACTAACGATTAATTAATATTAATAGAATATTTATTTTTTATGTATAATTTATATTAATAAAATCCAACCTTTTTTCATCCAAGTAAAAATAAAATGAAAAACATTTCACATTGCTATGTGAAGGCGGTAGTCCACACATATGCCCGAGCAACAAAATATTTTTACAACGAATTGGAAACTATAAAGTATTATGTGATATTATCTTTTTAGAAGTATTTTTTTGTCATAAATATCAAATATATTCATTAAATTTATCTTTACAACCTTTTATATAAAGTGTAATTTAAGAATGAATCAAATCTCTTCATGAGGTGGCAGTCCTCCGTACACACAAGCGATATTATCGTATCCCCCAAATAATGAAAAGTAAGGAGATATTAGAGATATCACATTTTAAAAAGAATAATAATATAATAATATAATATAAATATGTTAAATCAATAATTATATCCATCCATTAAAGTTGGTTATGGATAACAAATTACATTGGTTCAAGAGGCATTAGTCCGTATTACACCAAATCAACATTTCCATTTCCCATTTTTAGGAAGAAGATATATATATATAACATTAATGTAACATAATAACATATAAAAATAAAGTAGATACTATTTCTTTTATATTATAAAATATTAATAATATTTTAAGGGAGTGGAAGGATAAATAAAATAAAAAATCCTATTTATGAACACCACCCCCTCATTGGACAACCTCTTTAGGTTTGCACCAAAATCCATCTTAGGTTAGAATTTGTATCAAAACATGGCCAATAGGATTTTGGGATAGGTATAATTAATGGGGTTTTTAGGTATTTGATGATCCAATGTGATTATTAATTTTTATTTGGAGTGGATAGGGAGTGATCATTTATAAAAGGGGAGAAGTCATATATGGATTTTTTTAATAGAAATGATTGTACTCACATTATCCACATATCACAATTCTCAAAATTGGATATTATCAAGAATTAGAGGTGATAAAGTCTATATAATTATAAAAAATAGTAATTTTTCAAGTTTATATATTTTTTTAACCCTTATCATTCTAGTTAACCCCTAGATAAAATAATTCTTACCTTAACATATGTAATAAATTTTAACTAATTTTACAATTCATTATGGTCAAAATTAAATTTGAAAGCATTATATAACATAAATAATGTTTACTAAAAATACATAATCCATTTTTCCAAATTTAATTCACCAATGAGGAAAATCAAAATTTAAAATTAATCCCACAAGGGTGTCGAAAAAATAGTTTTTGGAAAAAAATTATAAAACGTTAATTTTTTATTTTATAATTTAATATTAAAATTATTAAAATGTGATAAGTTTTTTAAATTATAATATAGTTTACTTAATTATAACTGAAAACTAATTTGAAATATAATCTATATTTTTAAATAATTTAAACCAACACACTTTTCTAAAAAAACCGTTATTTTTCACTATTCATCAACAAATTTATCTTTTTAGAAAATTATCAAACATTAAACCAAAGATAAAATGGACATGTAGATTAAAAAATTGAATTTAATTATTTTAAATAAATTTTTAAAATTTTATTAAATTATTGTTAAATTATGTGTGAAGAACATGACTAAACAACATTTTGGAAAAGTATATTTTTATAGAAAACATTTATTTTTCATTCAAAAGATTATTATTTTATTTATAAAAAATAGATAACCATATATTTTATTTTATATGTCTGTAAAAAATATAATTTTCATTATTTATTTGTCTCTATCCATACCCACTAACTTAATGATTGTGTTTTATGGGAATTTTTAAATAATTATATTTTATTAGGGTATCGTTTTTCATTTATACCCATCATTATGTACATAATTATATATTAAAGAGATTCAATTTATTTAAAAATAAATATATCATAATGTCTCTGGGTATTACATTATCATCTAATATTTTTTCACAAGTCATATAAGCTATCACAAAAAATTTATCCATTTAAAATATCAGGGTGCTAAATTATACCCCTCTTAAGTAAAGTGCTTCATCATAATTTAATCTTTATATCAGTAATGAATGAGTTAAAATTTAATAATTCCATTACTGTGAACCCACATCATAAAAATGGTAAATGAAAAATCCTCTTAATAGGTAAGAAAGGGATGTGTTAAGGTCTTCTAGAATCACATATAAAAGGTTTCAAAATAGGTGAACACCAGTGGGAAGTGATGTTATGGACATGGAAGAAAAGTGTAATTACCAAATTTTGATAGAGGGTGATATAGGTTATTGATCACAAGAAAGTGAATGATCCAGATAATGTAAATAATAGAAAACCTTAAAAATGATATTTGGGAAATAAGATAATTTTTTTTAAATGAGGATTAGAACCATATGTTTTCTCATGTTAAAGATTTAATGATACCCAAGACCAAATCCTGATGTTTCACTTTGAAAAAGGTATGATTGAGTACATCCCTAGGTGAAAGTCACATATTTTTTATATAACAAAGTGGTGATGTATTATGAATCATTAATCCTTTTGTGGGTTTTTTCAATATTCGAGTTCTAACTCAACCCTTAAAATTATTTTATTGCTCAATAAAATTTTTATTTTTTATCAAAAGACTATTAATTCATTGCGAAATAATGTAGTAGTATGACATTTCTATTTTAGGATCATTTTCACAAAGTTTATGTATTATTATACTATATTAGAATATTTTCAAATATAAAACATTGCTATAATTCTATTTTGTAATAAAAATTTCATCATTTCATTTACCTTTGATCAATTTACCCTTAAGTACTTATTAAAAAAATGATTACCCAAAAGTGATTTTTTGTATCCAAATCACTGAAATAAATTTATATTGGATCAAATGATTCTAAAAAATCATATAATCATAACTGACATAACATCAATGACTATATTAACCCCAAATTTTATCAATAAGACTAAACTTATGACCATTAAATTTATTGACATTCTTCCTTTTTAAACTTTTTCACTAAAACATATTCAAAACCAATGGGATGTATTACCATAAATTTATCCCAATTGATCCTCAATCATGGTAGACTCCCACAAAATAAAACATGAAAGGAGTGTTTATTACTTTGAATATTTGATAAAACTTAAAATCATTAAACCATGATTGTATCGACAATTCTTATGTAAATGGAGGCATATATTCTTCTAATAAGATCCTCATATGTTTTGTTTTTCATACAACTAAAAAACCATTGATAATAATACTTTTATACTTTAATTCTTGAATCCCAATACATAAATACATCATACATTTTTTTAGTAGAGGTTCATCCATGGTCTAGAGGTATCCCTTAGAAGGGGGAATTGAATCAAATAATTCCATGGTTACCCTTATTTAAGATAATGACCTATAAATGGATCCTAAGGATGACATTTATTTCTATACATCATGATATTAACTTTTACTTAAGTATTTATTAATTTATACCCTCCCTTTCCACACATAAATTAATTTCCCATTCATTTGAGACACTTTCTAGAGTTTCTATTTCCATATTTCTGACATGAAGGAAATCAATCATTATTTCATCTATGATCTTCATCACTCGAGCGCTTAGAGAACATCCTCTTTCCCTTCTTTCAGGAGTCCTAGATATGATTAATGTATATTTTGGTAATATTATTTCCGAATAACATATTAACCATAATCATTATTAATTTAACCTTATCAATAATATAATTTTATTTCTAATATTCACCATATTTTCTATCATTCTCATTATTATCCTGATTCCCCAGGTTCTATATTTTAACTAAAACCAAAATGTATAGCTTGAGTATCTATAATCATAGTTTGAAAACCATATAATCATTTATAGTTTGTATAAATCAGGAAACTTATTCTGAATCCATTAAACCGTATTTTTAACAATGACAATTTATTGTATTCATCTATTAAAATACATTATAATGTTTATAAATAAAATCAGAACTTCCAAAGAATATCCCTGGGGTGTGTCAGACCAGATTCACACCAAGGCTTATTTTCATGTACAAGGTAATTCTCTGGTCAAGCTCTGTGTGCCTTATTTAGAGTTTTTACCCATATACACATCTATTCCTAAACCACACCAACATTTTATATCCCAAAATGGTTGTATTTCTAGGAAAAAACATATAATAACTACCTTACCGAAACATTAAAATGATTTTTTGTACATATCTTCAATGTCTATCATAGGGGTATGTTCCTTAATCTATTTTTTCCTAAATATAGTTTCTATATTTTTAACTAAAGATTATTTGATACTAAATGTAATGACCCTGAATCCATTAATTTAAAGATGATATCTAATTTATTATATTGGCACCAGATAATAGGTATCACATCCTGAATGACCAAATTGTTTAGTAGTCTTGGTAAACTAGACACATATATGATTCCCATATTACATTTGGCTTAGTGGTAAGCACCCTGTAATCCTAACTGAAAAATGGGGGTTCAAAACCCATTTGGAACAGGTTGATGTAGCAGTAATGTTCTGTACTATAGCAGCAGTGACATTGTAGCAACGATGGGCACTGTAGCGGTGGAAGGTCACTGTAGTGGTGGCAGATCACTATAGTGGTGGAGGGTACTGTGTTGTACTATAGTAGGTGGCTATTGAAGAAGTATTGTTGACATAATGGGCATTGGGTCAAAAAATTGGTCCTACGGGCCATGTAATGGGCTAAATGCCCACTGGGACATCAGACTATGTAATGGGTTTCCCTCTTCCCTGTTAAAGAGGTATTTTCATTGATTTAATAATAAATGAGGCTTCGACCCCAACCTTTAAAAAAAGTGAAAGTAAAAATATTACATCCGTGAAATCATTCAAATATTCCTTCTTCATATCCTAGGGGAAGAAAACATAATAAGGGTGGGATAAAATTCATGGTATGAGTAATGTAAATTGGAATATTGAATAATTAAATAAATAATTATCAATAAGATATTATCTATATATAAAGGTAAATATCTAGACACACATTCTATTTAATCAATAACATGATCACAAAATGAATCCTCGTATAATATCAATGTAATAATCTCATGTAAAATCACAACTAAATTCTTAATGAATAAACTCTTAATTACAGGATTCCATGATCTTAGTTATCCTGATACCTCTACTGTTAAGAACATTCACAAGATAGTTTAAAATTTATGGGCCGTTATACACCAAAAACCAATTAAAATAGGATTATCAAACTAAATCGTATCATTAGACTACTGATTCATCTATGTACTAATTATAATCGGGACCTACCCATAAATAAATTTCTAACACATTCCATTTATAATTAATCGGTTATTTAATTCCTGAATAATATTCCATATAAAATAAATTCCATACGAAGTTAAAAACACAAATTAACTATAATTTTCCAAATCTATCATATAAATTACAATGTAAAATTACAAATTTATTAATGTAATATATTTTATTAAATAATCATATTCTTGATTAGTAATATAGATATTTAGGGAAAATTTAATTTCAATTCATCACAAGTAAATTAATATTTTATAGGAAATTTAATGATTAGAAAAATTAATCAAGAAATAGGATGAAAATACGTTACCTAGTAAAACTGATCCTAAAAAAATGCTATGAATGATCAAGGATGGTATAATTAAAACTTATATCCAGGGAAGTATATATAAAATAATGTTTTTTTGTTTTTTATGAATCTAAATAATAAGATCTTTACAAACATTTTTGGATAAATAAAGCGTTAAAAAAATTTAACACTAAAATTTGACAAAATATTTTGAAACTAATTATCATGAAAAATATAATTTAAAACTTATAATGTATTATTTAAAACATTATGTGGACATAATTTCATGAAATTCCATAAACACCATTAAAACATTCCTTTCAAACTGTTGTAAAAAGGTTAAAAAGTTCTTGATTCATAAAACGACAAGAAGGTTCCTTTCAGAAAATTTTGTAAAAATTAAAATATGGGTAAAAAAATATTTATTAAATAATCTTTATAAGGTAAAAAAATATCTTTAAAATCATTTTTATGAGAGACATATTTGGATTAAAATTTATTTTCTACCGAAGAGAGAAATAATGTTGAATTTTTATAAAACTATTTTATCAATAATTTTATTTACCAAAGAGTAGAAAATAGTAATATTACATAGAAATAACATGAATAAATATATTATAATAAAATTAAACCACTTTATTATACAATTATAAAATAATTTCCTTTAATGGAAATGCATGCATAATCAATCTTGGTTAAAAAAATATTGAATCATAAACCCTGAAAATTATCAAAACATTAAGGTGATAATTAATCAATGATTTTATTTTGTGTATAAAATTTAAATCCACCCAAATCATGTGTAAATAAAACATAAGTTACAAAATAAATTTCACAAATAATCTTAGAATATCAGAGACAATGAAGATTTAATATAACCAAATTAAAAGAAATTAAGATATAAAACTCATTACCACTTGTTAATTTTCATTTCAAATACACTTAGATAAAATAATTCCAATTAAAAAATAAAATAACTTTAATAATGAACTATTTATGTTATTACAAGTAAAATGGGAAATATATAAACAATATAAAATAAATTAGGTACATAACATTACAATATGACTCAATGAAGGGAAATTGAGACATAAACCCTTACCTCTGACCTTATTTCATTTGTACACATTCAAACATCCTATATAGTAAATATAGGGTTATTATAAGCCTTTTATAGAACCAAAATTAAATATATCCTAGAAAATATGATTTACTTATGACCTTTTATTAAAATCAAATTAATAGTTCCTTGTTAAAATCATAGTTCATGTAACAACTACATTGTTTTTCTTCTATGATTTGATTTAGTATTTTCATTCCATCAACTTTGATCACTGTTACATTGTCTAAAAATATAATATATGGTTCAAATATCATATATATTACTTATATATGTATTTATAGTAACACATAAAAGGTTATGATGGAAAATGTATTACATCATTCAAGTATATAGTAGTTCGTACATACACATGAACGTTGTTTCAATTTTCTCAATGAATTACATAAAATAAAATTAATTATTATTTCACCATTAAAGAATAATTATTTTATATATATATAATTTATATTAACCAATTCATCTTTATTATGATCCATGCTGAAAAAAATGAAAAAAAATTCACATCGCTACGTGGAGGTGGTAGTCCACACGTACACATGAGATACATTATTATTTTCTTATGTATTTTTATTGATGAATTTGTATGTAATAATATAATTAATAATTAAATTTTTTTCTAATAAATATAACATTTATTAAGTTAATTTATCCTTACTTCATTCTTCATAAAGTGTAAGTGAAAAATTAATTGCTTCACTTCTGGAGGCGGTAGTGTGCCATAGATTTGAGTGATGTTATCGTATCCCCAAAAGAATGAAAAGTAAGAAGGTATATGTGATATCATAATTAAATAAGAACTATGTTTCAATAAATATCATAAAAATATTTTAATTAAATCACTATATCCATCCTTAAAGGGTGGTTAGAGAAAATTAATTACATCGGTTTGTGAGGTAGTAGTTCGTCGTACACACGATCAGCAGTTTCGTTTCCCATATGATGAATGAGGGGATCAATATAAGTAATAAACATAAATTAATAATACATAATTATTTGGAAAATAATTTATTTATTATATTATCATATTTGATGAAAATTTAATGGAAGTTAAATAATAAATAAAATAAAATTCTTATTTAAGAACGTTACCTCTTCTTCTGAAAACTTTTTTTGATTTTTACAAAAATGCATACTATGTTAGATTTATGATCAGAAAACGAAAAATATGATATTGGGAGAGGATTAAGGAAGAAATTTTGGAATATATAGGATGAAACAAAGGAATTTTTATATGTGAAGAGAAGAAGGGAGGGAGTGACCTTTAATAAGTGGGTGGTGGGAATGACACAAACATGGAATTTTTGAAACAATTAAATTTTAACCAAATATTAAACATCTTAAAAGAACCCCAAATGAGTAATAATAGGGAATTAGATGTTATAAGGTCCAAATATGGGCTTAAAATATAAATAGGTAATGTTTCTAGGTTATTTTACCCCTTAACTTATTTTTATAAACCCCTAGTGAACCTATTTTTACATTAACCGTAGTAATTTATTTTAACTGTTTTCAAAAGTCCTTAGAAAAAAAATTAAGTAGAGATTATTAAATAATGTATATTATACTGATAGAAAATATGGAATCCATTTTTCTAAATTCAATTTAAAGATTTTTAAGAATCTAATTTAAAAATAAAACTACATACACACCTAAAAAACAGGTTTTAAAAAAAACATTAATTAGTTTATATTGTTTTTATAATTGGATTCAATATGAAATCCATTAAAATGAAATAAATTAGTAAAATTGTAATTTTATTTTAACAAATTATGAATTAAAAGAAATTTCAAATATATTTTATCTTTTACAATAATTTTTTAAAAAAACGTATTTAGTAAATACCAATATTTTCACTATTCATAAAAATATTAATCTTTTCAAAACATTAAAAAAATTCACCCAAATTATATTTTTAAATATAAATTTAAAAAATTTAGGTTATTTTTTAAAAATAAAACTTCTTCAAGTGATAGAAATTTATTTTAAATTATGTGTTAAAAAATCCACAAAACCGCCTTTCAGAAAGATACATTTCTTTTGAAATCATTTATTTTTCCCTTACAAGATTCTTATGTTATTTCTAGTTAGTGGATAAAAATTTAATTTATTTTATCCGCACATAAAACCTACTAATTTCATTAATTAGTTTATATAATTCATACCCATCAACTTAATGGTAAGGTTATAAGGGTTATGATTAAATAATAATATTTTAATAGTGTATCGTTTTTCATTTATACCGGGTATTTTGTGAATTTCTGATATCAAGGTGATTGAATTTATTTAAATGAAACATTTCATAAAGACTTAGGGTGGTACATTATCATCTAATCCTGATGTCTCTTTTCATATACTCAATCAAACCCAATTTTCTTCCTTTAAAATCATTGGGTGTTATAGCTTGGGGGTGATTCCACCATGGCATAGGGGAATATTCACTATATAAAGTGTATTTTTTCTTGTTTATCAAAAAGAGATATTAAAAGTTGTATCTGACTATATTTCCTAGAAATTCAAAATTTTAGGCCACTTCTTTGAATTTATTTTGGGCTGTAGTGTTTTCATGAAAATTTAGTGATGAATTATCATGGAAAATTAATGATTTTTATATAATCCATTTGGATATGAGGGGTGGTAAAAATTTAAATTAAGTACTATACCATAAAAATTAACATGGTGAGGGATTTCACAAAACTTCCCTATATTTTAATAAATTAATTATAGGATAAATTATACATTAGTTTTAAATTTTGTTTTTTTAATTTTTATACGAATTTATTTTTGTTTATCGTAATGTGGTTAAAAAAATATATAAATGGGATTAGAATAGATTATATGAGGGAAAATAATATTATTTTAATTATTATAACAATATAAATATGGTAGGTATCCCATTTAACATTTACCTAAGTATATGAACATTTTCATATAGCTTATGATATGTGATCTCCACACATTCGTACAACTAAGCTTATGTTTAAAAATTAAATGTTTCCACTAAAATACATGACATAAACAAAGTTTAAATATCCATGATGGAATATAAATACTAGTTAAAGACTTATAGACTAATGGTATAGGTCTTGTAATATCCTAAATTTTTAAAGATAAAAAAACACTCGTTGATAATAATTTATGATTACTTTTATGTGAACATGTAATTTTTCAATAAAAAATAGTTAATAAATGTTTTAAATGATTTTTTATGGGTAAAATCCCCATTAAAACTTTGTCATATTTTATTGAAAATTTTTAGTGTTAGGCACTAAGATATCATGGGATTCTAAGTCCTGTAATGAATCTGTGAAAAAAAATCTTAAATATAGTATATTAAACACATATGATTTTACCGTAAAAATTGAATATCCCTCAAATGGTGCATTCAATGAGAAATATGAGACCACTTTTAGGCATGGTATGGGGATTTTACCTAAGGAATGACATAACATTGAATCACATAGGTAATTTGGTAACATATCATGTGATGAAACTTATTAAATATTTTTATTTATATATATCAAAAAATAATTGAATAACTCCCATGCTGTGTATCATATGAGAAATAATGGACCACCATTAGGTCATGGATGATGATTGTAACAACCCAGTTTTTTATAGAATAATACTTATTCATTTCTATTAATATTTATAAATAAGATATTAATTTTATTTTAAAGAGGACACCTTTTATGATAGCGTACTCAACACGCAACAATGAGTTTTCTTTGAAATCATACATTGTACACAACATTGAAATAAACTGAAAAATAATATAATGGTATTATTATTTTAAATAGTAGTTAACACCTTGTCATTGTATTGGAAATAATGAACAAAATTAACTATATTATGATTTTACATATTTATTAAATGTTTTTACATTCATCTAATTAATATTAGAGGCTTTAAATAATAATGAATTTTATTTAAGCATGAAATACTCTAATATTTTTAAAAGGTCATTTTACTGCCTTTTGATGGAAAAACCTTTTTAAATATAGTTTTTGTCACTTTTATATGTTCTATTTGAAAAAATAAACTTCTTATTTAGGATCACAACATCAAAATTTACTTTGGATGAAATTTTGGTATTTTTATAATAATTTTCATTTTCAATGAATAGTAAAAATAATGCATTTTAATTCAAAAATTCATTTTCATCAAATTTATTTATATCTTTATATTGTAATTTTAATTGTTTTTAGGGTATAATTGGATTAATTTTTTAAATTTAATTCAATATTTGTGATTTAACGTAATTTCACATTGAAATTGGACATAAACACATGTCAATATTTTAATAGTTATTACTTCTTAAAATCTCGCCTTTTGGTTTGGACAATAGGAATTAATTTTAAATTAATTTCCGACAATTATTTGTTTTTAATTTATAGAAATAGATTCCATATTTTGTATTAGGAAGTAAATTTTTTTTATATAGGTACCTTTTTTAGACCTTATGAATAGTGACTTCAGTAATTATATCATTACCTTTATTAAAGGGTAAATATAGTAAATATGGGTAACAAATAATATTATAATAATATTAAACTACCCTTACACATGTCCTAATAATATCTTATGAGATATGTCTAACTATTTTAATCTTTGGGTAGATTTTGTGACCCCATGGAGTCACTTTGTTGTGAAAATGACATTTTATAAGAATAAATTTATCATAAAGAAAAATGTTACATAAATATGTAACTTTTAGTAAAACAATATGGGGTTTTATAAGAAATATTTTCTACTATAAATAGTTGTTATATAGATGAAAATATATTATATATCATGGTATTTTATTTATAATTTTTAGACATCAAATAATTAAATTTATATATGACATAATGATGATGTAGTGAATACCTTATTAATGAATTATTTAAAAAATGAGATTATAAATATTAAAATAAATTAATTTTGAAACATTTTATACAATAAAATAATTTTAGGGATGATTATGAATTGTTATATTTTAATTAATGATGATTTTTAGAAATATTATAGTTTTAATATATTTTTAAAAAGTTATGATATTAATAGCATAAAATTGACATAAATGGGTTTTTAAAACAAATAATATTTTATTAAACAATATAATAGTCCTAAAAATTTATGATTTGACCAGATTAAATATATAATGTTGAAAATGGAATTAATTAACCACTTGAGGTTTTATTGGAATTTTATAGTAACTTTCTTAATCATATAGTATGAATATACAAGAAGACATGGTAAGAGTTAAATTAGTTAACTAATGGTTAAACCTAAATATTAAGGTTACATTTTTGACCTAGACTTGTCTAAAACATATTGGTTGAGATTTTTTAGACCCAAAAAACACCTTAAATTTTAAATAAATGAATTTCGGACCATTTGAAACTGAAAATCAATTTATAATAAAATTATATTTCAATGCCTTCCAAATGTTACCCTCCTCCCTCTTATAAAAGGGCATCACATCTACCCACTTAATCAAAACTCTCAAGCCCCATTAATCATCCAAATTCAACCCAAATAATCTCTCAACATCCCTACCTTCCTCATAAAAGCATTACCATGGACAGAAGAAAAAGTCAAGAAAGCCTTTTGTATCAAATTAAAGGGAGTTACACGTTTTAAGAGGTAGCATCTTCTCTAAAGATCATTTCCATTATTTTAATTCACCACTCCATATTATATGATTATTAATTGATTACATAAAAACCCTAGTATCCTCAATATAATATTTTTTTGAGAAGGATTCTAACTACACTTACACACACCTTCATATAATGGATACGAACATACTTTTTTCTATGTATGGTGAAATGTTGCCTCACGAAATGAAGATTGTTCGATTTTCCCATACAACCTCTCAGGGTGGCCATTATGATGGCACTATAATTTTATATGATATATATTATATTCAAATTTTCTCTATGGTACTGTAATTATTAATTAAAAACATACCTTTATGCTTTTCATGATGTGTAAATACGATAATTTCAGTAGAGGAAGTGTGGACTACTTCCCCCTCAAAGTTATATGACTCATTCATGCCATACATGGAATGTAAAAAGGATTGAGTTAATTAAATTCAATAACATATATATCATATGATATTATACTTTATTTATAATATATCTATGTATCATTTAGTTCTCATTTCTTTAACATGAAAAATAAATGAAAGAAACTTTCTTGTGTATGTACTGCTTACCATCTCAATGAACGGTGCATTTAATTTTTTATCCTCAAATGTTATGGAATATTATAAATAAATATATACTATATATATATGATATTTAAATCATGAATAATATTCTGGATATAATGTAATTTTGACCACATGGAAAATTTGTAATTATGACAAGATCATTTTCAACCCAAGTTCCCAATATCGACAAAATGACCAATATTAACTTAAATAATTATGTCATTTTTATAACATGGTAATAAGTGATTAAAAAGGAATAATAAAATTGAAAAATATTCTTACGAAAGTAAAAGTTAACTTGTGTTTGTTATTTAGGAAGAACAAGTAACATACGTTACGAATCAGACTTAAGGAAAGGGACTTCATCTCAATATCAATTCATTAAGGCATGTTTTGATAATATAAACCTCCTTTTACACAATGTATAATAAAATCCTTTGAATTTTAATATCATTAAAAGGGAATATTTTTATTTGAACCGTTTTACTAAATGAAAAAATGATTTTTTTAACGTATGCACTGACAATGACCTCTTTGCAACCATAACCATTATTTGATATTTGGTTTTATTTATTAGCCTTAATGATTTAAAAAGGAAAAGAAATACCATATTCCCTCTTTGTATGTTTTTGTAATGAAAATGGTCTTTGAAATGTATTGAATATTTTAATATCATGAAATGATTTATTGTGATTTCAAATGAAATGTTATTTGTGAAATGTTGATATTTGAAATATTTTATGTGTTATGACTATATAATGATATATGGACATTTTATGGGTGGTTAACTAATAAAACAAATGATTGGGGGTTATGTGATAAACTAAATTACAGGTGGTTCCGGGATAAACCAAGGATGGGTGGTTACACTTTATCCTTCATTGCATTGGGTATGTAATTTTGACATATGGCTATTCAATTTTGTGATATGTGTGGAAGTCCACCATATGGTTATTCCATTTAAGTATGTTATGTACCAAGTTAACTTTATATGTTTTATGTTCCCTTATATGGTCTTGGAGAAATATTTTGGTTAAAATAATTGTAAGCAATGAGATAATATTCAATGAAGTATATTCACCACTTATTAAAGGTTAAAAGTATTACTTTATAATAAAGTATTCGTGGTTTTCATGTTATCCCAAGACTAACAGTTTTCTTTTTTTATATCCCTTTATGATATTTTCATGCTTATCCCATGTTTTGAAATTTTTTTCACCGGATATAAATAATAATTGAGTCAAGGATTTGATCAGTGAAAAGTTATGTTGTTATAACATGAAATGATGTCATATTTCTTTTTAAAGATTTTTTTACAAAAAAAATGTATAGTGAGTAGAAGTGTCTGCTTGTAATGTTTAAGATGTTATGGATAAGTTATGAACTAATTATCTAGAGATTTACACTTTAAAATATCCTCAATGTGAATTAAAGTCAAATTATTGACATATCTCAAGATAAAGTAATGTTTATGGCTGGGCCATTACAGTTGGTATCATAGGTCGGTTTAGGTAATATTAGAGGTTAGGGTGTTATTTAAGAATAAGTGACATAACCATAATGGTTATCATATTATAAAGGGTCGTAGTTATTTTTGATAAATTGAATTAGTTTAAGATAACACGAATTAGTATATCCTAGTGTTTAACCTCCTCATAAAATATTATTTGATGATTTTACTGATATAATAACACTAACATTTTTGGTTTTTGAGTAAGTGGATTGATCTAGTAGGCACCAAAGTAACAATAGATTTGAAGGAAACTGTTATGGTTTTCTAAATATGAAACCGAATGAAATTATAGCTACAATGAGAAATTTGTTGGTTATTCTTAACCAACTATCTAGAGTCATGATTGACTACTTAATCCTTGGGAAATTTTCTAAGGCATCATATATGTGAGAAATGAATCCCTACAGAAGTTTAGGTAACAAGCAAAAAGTTAAGAATATTAAAAAATCAATGTGTTTAGGATGTGGAAGTAAACACCAAGGAAAATGATTCAATGGGACGGGAAGATGTTATAGATGTGGTAATGAAGGTCATAAAGGAATAACCTACCATGGAAAAAAGAAGTATTCAGCTGACTCCAGGAAATGAAAATATGTTCTTTCTAAGGGATCAATTGAATGATTTAAATGTGGTCTGAATGGTCATTACACAAATAGATTTCATAGGAAGAATGTTTGGGAATCAGATCAACATGAACTTACAAATATATGTTTACCAATACCTAATGCCATTCCAACTGAATATGAGGAAACTTAAAATGACCTATGAAAGGTATGGATTTTTTCATAGCTCATGTTTTAAGGAAATTGAAATTTTAGGAAATTATTCATGATTTTATTGGTAATAAATAAGTATAAAAGAATAATATGTAAAATCATGGATAAAGTATCATGAATAATGTTAGATTATTAACATGTCTGCATTTCAGGAATTGTAGAGTTTTGTCGGATCTATGGTGATGATATGTTTAAAAGTATTAATGATGGGCTTACTGTAGAATAATTCTACTCTTTTTAACCCTTATGTTTTTTATATAATAATTTTTATTGAGAAAGAATTATCTTTTATTTTGTGTATATCGTAATAAAGAACAATTAGGATTTTTAAGATCCTAGAATTTGAGGCAATTATGGGATATCAGTTTTTGGGATGAAAATTTTGAGGTATGAAATAACATTTGAGGTTAAAACATGTTAGGGATATTTTTAAGGATTTTGTATCA
Source organism: Viscum album (assembly GCA_963277665.1). Lineage (NCBI taxonomy): Eukaryota > Viridiplantae > Streptophyta > Magnoliopsida > Santalales > Viscaceae > Viscum > Viscum album. The sequence goes on along the minus strand of OY728140.1, from coordinate 1,043,796,636 downwards.
TTTTGTTAATGTTATTATAATTATAAGGTTTTTTGAATAAGGAAAACATGCAGAAAATGTGACAAACCATTACGTCAGACAAAGTTGCGAGAATCGAACCCACAAACAAAGTGCGACTGATATTTATCTCCTACAACTAGACTACAAGAAGTCCATTGTTAGTGTAACTGATTAATTTTAGTTAAATTACTTTATGTATCAATAATAATTTTATTTTGGGATCTTATGTTTTATTAAATTGATATACATAGTATAGAAAAATGATTTAGTGCTTAAGTGATAAATTTTCTATTAGAATACATTTTCTCTTTTGGGAACCCTATATGCATAAGGAAAATAGATGGCTATGATATTTTCTTTGAGGAGTAATAGTGGAATTTTATTTTGGAGGAATCTATGTTTTTATTGTGGATTTATAGTGATTTTTTATATTTATGGAAATAATTAAACTATCTAGGCGAATATGTGATTAGGTTAATTAGTTTTCAATATGAGACATTAATAGTTGTAATTTTTATTTGGAGATAAATTCAAAGATTTATCATGGAAGGCTATGTGATTATGTTATTTTGAGTTTTTTATTTCAATCATAATTTGGATTATATTGAGTAATTTTATAGAAAATCGTTTATTCTTTGGTCTTTGTTGATTTTTGGGGCATTGTTTGTTGAATTTTAGATATTAAGATTTTTATATCTTTTTATAATGGATTACCCTTTTGGAGATTATTTGATATTTTAATAACCATTTTTATTTTGGTTAATGCTTTACAAAATAATGAATTAATAGTTAATATTTTGAGTATTATGTGATTTTTTTGGAAGTTGATTCTAGTACATTAGGTGTGACCAAGTCATCTTTAATACTCATCATTTAAAGAAAATTTTAGGTTATGGTAGATATTTATTAAAGAATGAAACTCTAACTGACATGTATGTATGTTTAATTATGATCTCAGTCTAGGTAGTAATAAAAAATTTCAACTCTATCAAAAGGATCTTTGAGAAAAAAAATTATACACTTTCTTTTATCTACAGACTTTTACCCAAACACAAATTTATGGTATTATGGTGATTAACATTTAATGATCAAGTTCTCTATCACTATCTATTAGTCTATGATGGTTAGTTTTTCTTCCATATCCATGTTTTCCTACATGGAATCATAGTAAGTGTTATTTTGGTTGACCTTTGTAAGTCACTTTCTTTCTTTTAATGTGGTATTTTTATTTACTCTTTTTCAAATGCTGTACTTTCAATGATGTTTCCATGCCCAATTCTAAAATTGCGAGGATGCAATTTCCAAAAGGGGAGAAGGATGTAATGACCGAAGTATTAATATAATAATACTTAATTATTTCAATTAATATTTAAGAATAATATATTAATTTTATGTCAAATATTAAACTTTTTTTTGATAGCATACTCAACACGCAATAACGAGTTTCTTTGAAATCTTATGTTGCATACAACATTGAGTTATTCCAAGAAATAATATAATATTATGATTATTTTAAATGGTAGTTGACAACATGTTGTTGTATTGTTGAGAATGATGAAAAATAATTATATTATGATTTTACATGTACATTAAATGTTTTTATATTTATCCAATGAATATTAGAGGCTTCAAATATGAATGAATCTGATTTTAAGCATGAAATAATCTAATATTTTTAAAAGGCCGTTTTAATGACTTTTGATGGTGAAACCTTTTTAAATATAATTTTTTAAATTTTATATGTTCTATTTGAAAAAATAAATTTCTTTTTTAGAATCATAACATCAAAATTTATTTTTGATGAAATTTTGGTTTTTTCGGATAAAGTTCATTTTTAATGAATAGTGAAAAATACTGCATATTAATTCCAAACTTATTTTTCATGTAATTTATTTATAGAGATAGATTATAATTTGAATTGGTTTTAAAGTATAATAGTATTATGTTTTTATAATTTAATTAATTTTTTTGTTATTTGATGTAATTTCACTTTGAAATTGGAGATTAATACATGCTAATCTTTTGATAGTTATTACTTCTTAAAAACCTGCTTTTTTTATTTTGAAAATAAGATTTAATTTTAAATTAATTTACTCTATTTTTTTTCAAATTTAGAGAAATGTATTCCATATTTGTAATCATGAGGTCCAAATTGTGTAAATAGGTACTTTTTATTTTTAAACATTATGAATAGTAACTTTAGTAATTAGTTTATTTACCTTAGTTAAAGGGTATATCTGGTAAATAAGGGTAAAAAATAATATTATAATAATATTTAAACTACCCTAACATGTGTCCTAATACTATTTTATGAGACATGTATGACCATGGAAATACTTTTTTTTGATTTTGGGACCCCATAGAGCCACTTGGATTTGAAAATTTAACTTTATAATAATTAATTTAAAGGGAAGAAAAATGTTACATAAACATGTATGTTTTACTAAAGAAAATCTATGGGGTTATATAATTGATATTTTTTAATAATATTCCATGAAAATATAAAAATATTTCCTACCTCATGGTGTTTTATTTATAATATTTATACCTCAAATTAATAAATTTAATTATGACACAATGATGATGTAGTGATTACCTAATTAATGAATGATTTAAATAAATGATATTATAAATATTAAAATAAATTTATATTGAAACTTTTTATAACATCTATGAATTTTGGGGTTAATTATGAATTATTATAGTTTAATTAAAGGAGTTTTTATAGAATTAAGTTGTAACAGATTTTTAAAAACTCATGACATTAATAGTATAAAAAGTTACAAAAATGAGTTTTTAAAACAAATACGATTTTATTAAATGATAAAATAGTCTTAAAAATTCAAGATTAGACCAAATGAATTATATAATGTTTCAAAATTAATTAATAAACCACTTGAGATTCTATTAGAATTTTATATTAACTATATTAACTATACAGTATGAATATACAAGAAGACATGGTAAAAGTTAAATTACTTAACTATGGGTTAAATCTAAAATATAAGGTTAAATTTGTGACCTAGACATGTCTAAACCCTATTGGATGAGAGTTTTTAGACCTAATAAAATATCATATTTTAAATTAACGACTTTGGGACCATTTTAAACTGAATATAATTTTATAATAAAATAATATTTCAAGGCCTTCCTAAAGTTCCCCTCCTCCCTCTTATAAAAAAATCATCTATACCCATTTAATAACACCTATCAAGCCCTTGGATCATCCAAATTCTGAAAACATAATATCCCAACATCCCTCCCTTCTTCCTAGAATCCTTACCTTTGGAAGAAAGAAATTCATAAAATCCTTTTGGCTAAAACCAAAGGAAGTTGCACATTTTAAGGGGTAACATCTTCTGTAAAGTTCCTTTCAATTATATTACTTCTTCACTCAGTATTCTACCATTATTATTTTATTACATAACAAAAACAGTATCCTCAATATAATAGGATGTTTTTTGATAATTATTTCACTACACTTACACACACCTCAATCTAATGGATATGAACATACTATTTCTATGTACGGAGAACTGCTACCTCACAAAATGAGGATTTTTCAATTTTACCCTACCACCTATCATGGTGGCCATTATACAAACACTATATTTATATATGATATATATTATATTTATATTTTCTCTACGATGCTATAATTTTCATTTACAAACATACCTTTATTCTTTTCATGATGTGTAAATATGATAATTTCATTTGAGGAAGTGCGGACTACTAACCCCTCAAAGTGATATGACTCGTTTATCTAATACATGGAACATATAAAGGATAGATTCAAATAACTTATGTAACATATATATCATATTATATTATACTGTATTTATAATATAACTATGTATTAATTATTTTTCTTTTCTTTAGTAGGAAAAATAAATGAATGTAGCGTTCATGTGTACGTACGACTTACTGTATCCATGAAGGGTTCATTTAATTTCTTTTCTCAAAATGTTATGGACTATTATAAATATATATATATTAAATATATATGATATTTAAATCATTAATACTATTTTCTAGATATTTTAAATTTGGCCACATGGACAATTCGTAATTGTGACAAGATCATTTTAGTCCCAAGTACCCAATATCGACAAAATGGCCGATATTAACTTAAATAATTATGTAATTTTTATAACATAGTAATAAGTGATATAAAAGTAATAATAAACATTAAAAACATTCTTAAGTAAGTATAAATTATCTTAAGTTTATTATCAAGGAAGAATAAGGAACGTATGTAAAAAATCCGACTCAAGGTAACAGACTTTGTCTCAATATCCTTTCATTTAGGCATATTTTGATAATATACACCTCATTATTTTATATGGTTTATAATAAAACCCTTTTAATTTTAATTTCATTTAAATGGAATATTTTTCATAGAACCATTTTAATAAATTAAAAAAGTAATGTTTTTAACGTATGTGGCAACAATGACCTCTTCACCGCCGTAACCATTATTTTGATATTTTTATTCCTTTATAAGAATTAATGTTTTTAAAAGAAAAATAAATCCATTATTCCTTTTTGGGAGTTTTTTTATTAAAAATTGGGTTTGAAATGGATTGAATATTTCAATATATTGAAATTATTTATTTTTATTGAAAATGAAATTTTATTAGGGAAATGTTGATATTTTCAAAATTTTATCTGTTGTGACTATATAATGGTAATTGGAAATCTGGAGGGTGGTTACATGATAAACCAAATGACAGGTGGTTCTGTGACAAACCAAGGATGGTTGGTTACATTATAAACTCCAATGCATTGGGTATGGAAGTCGACTGTATGGATATTCCATTTTTTGATATTTTTGGAATTCGACCGTATGGTTATTCCATTGCAGTATATTATGTCCCAAGTTTAATTTATATTTTATATGTTTCTTTATATGGGATTGTGTTAATATTTTGGTTAAAAATAGCGTAATCATTGAGCTTATATTTAGTCAAGTATATTTACCACTTCTTAAAGGTTAAAATTATTACTTTTTAATAAAGTATTCACGGTTTCCATATTATCCCAAGACTAATAGTTTTATTTATTTATGTATCCATTACTGAGATTTTTATGCTCATCCCAAGTTTTGAAATGATTTTTCATAGGATATAAAAAAGAATAGATACAAGGTTAGGATCAAGAAAAAACTATGCTGTTAAATCTTGAAACAATATCATATTTATTTTTAAAGTGTTTTTTGTGTGAAAAATGTATTGTGAGTAGAAGTTTCTACTTGTAATATTCAAGATAATATGTATAAGCTATGAAATAATTCTATAATTATCTAAACCTTAAAATATCCTCTATGTGAATTAAATTCAAAGTATCGACTTATCTCAAGATAATGTAATGTTTATGGATGGGACATTACAGTTGGTATCAGAGGTCAGTTTAGTTGTATTTTAAGGTTAGGGTGTTATTTAACATAAGTAATATAACCATAATGGTTAGCATATTAGAAAGACTCCTAGTTATTTTATCTAAATTAAATTAGTTTCAGATAACATGAATAATAATATCTTATTATTTACCCTCCTCATAAGATATTGTATGATTATTTTACTGATATACTAACATTGACCTTTTTATTTTTAGAGTAAATGGATAGATCAAGAAGGCACCAAAGTAACAATGGATGTGAAGGAAACTGTGATAGTTTTCTGAATGAGAAACCAAATGAAATGGGAGCTATAATGAGAAATCTTGTGGTAATTCTTAACTAACTATCTGAAGTAATGATTGACCACTTGAAACTTGGGAATTTTTCTAACACATCATATATGTGAGAAATGAATCCCTATAGAAGTTTAGGTAATAATCATAAAGGTAAGTATATTAAAAACCCCATGTGTCAAGGATGTGAAATGAAACACCTAGATTAATGATTCAAAGGGTCTGGAAGATGTTATATATGTCGTAATGAAGGTTATAAAGTAATAACCTACCATGAAAAAAAGGAAGCATTCAGACGACTCTAGGAAAGGCAAAGAAGTTATTTCTAAGAGATTAATTTAATATTTTAAATGTGGTGTGCATGGTCATTATGGAAATACATGACCTATGAAAAAGTTAAAATAATGGGATTATGAGGACCACACAATATATGTTTACTAATACCTAATTCCATTCTAACTGAAGATGAGGAAACTAAAAATGGCATATGAAAGTTATGGATTATTTTATAGCTAATGTTTAAACCTTATTGACATATTAAGAAATTATGCATGATATTGTTTGTAGTAAATAATTATAAAATATTAAGAGTGAAAAACATTGATAAAGGATCATGAAGAATTTTATATTATTAAGATGTTTAAATTTTAGGAATTTAAGAGTTCTGTCAGATCAATGGTGATGATATGTTTAAATGTATCAATTAAGGGGTTAGTTTGGAATACTTATAGAATTTGTAACCCAACAGTTTTTTTATATAAAAATTTTAATTGAGGAAGAATTATATTTTCTTTTGTGTATATAGATATAAAGAACCATTAGAGTTTAAATGATCCATGGATTTAAGGAAATTATGGGCTATTAGTTTTTGGGATGGAAAATGTGAGGTATGAAATACCCTTTGAGGTTAAAACATGCTATGGATATTTTTACAGATTTTATATGATTTTTTCAATGTTATTATATTTATATGGTTTTTTGAAAATGAAAAGCACACAGACTATGTGAAAACCCGTCATGTTAGACACATCTACGAGAATAGAACCCACAACCAAAGTGCGTCTGGGATTTATCACCTACCACTAGATTACGTGTAGTCCCTGATTAGTATGTCTTATTATTTTTAGTTAAATGATTTTATTGATCAATAATAAGTTGTTTTTTGGAACTTATTTTTTTATCAAATGGATATCTTTAGTATATAAAAATTATTTGGTGATTAAGTGATAACTGTTATATTAGAAGATGTTCGATATTTTTGGAGCACTATATGATTAAAGAGAATAGTACATTATGGGATTTTACTTGAGGAGTAATGGTGGAATTTTATTTGTGAATAATCTATGTTTTCATTGTATAATTATATAGATTTGGGTTATTTATAGAAATTATTATCCAATATTGGAGAATCTATGATTAGGTTAATTACTTGTAAATATAAGAGATTAAGTGTTGTAGATTTTATTTGGAGACACATTCTAAGATTTATCATGGAAGACTATGTGACCAAATTCTTTTGATTTTTTGCATTAAATTTTAGTTAGGATTACATTGAATAATTTTAAAGGAATTTGTTTATTTTTTTGGCTTTGTTTATATTTTGGGTATTGTTTGGTGAATTTTAGAGATTAAGAGTTTTATATATTTTGTAATGGATTATACTTTTTGGGGATTATATGATCTTGTACAAACCATTTTGGTTTTGGTTAATGTTTCAAGATAGGATGAATCAATAGTTAATATTTTTAGGATTATGGGATTTTTTAAAGATGATTCTAGTGCTTCAGGTGTGACCAAGTCATCTTGAATACTCATCATCTAGAGAAAAGATTAGTTTTTGGTAGAAATTTATTAAAGGACAAAACTCTACTTCAAAAGTAAGATTCTTTCATTATGATATTAGGTTAGGTAGTAATAAGAATTATCAACTCTATAAAAAGGGCCTTTAATAAAATATGTTATACACTTTCTTTTATCTTCCAAATTTTACCCAACAAAAAATTTATGGTATTGTGGTGGTTATCATTCTCAGATCAAGTTCTCTATCACTATCTATTAGACTATGATAATTTGTTTTTATTCCGTATCCGTGATTCCCTACATGGAATCATAGTTTGTTTAATCTCAGGTGACCTTTTTATGTCTCTATATTTCTTTCAAAGTGGTAGTTTTATTGACTCTTTAATTTTATGTGGTATCTTTAAGGAAGTTTCTGAGACCAATTTTAAAATTGCGAGGACACAATTTCTGAAAGGGGGGAAGTATGTAATGACCTAGGTATTTATAGAATAATAATTTTTCAATTAAATTAATATTTTTAAATAAAACATAAATTTATGTTAAAGAGGAAACTTTCACCTATAGAGTATTTAACACGCAAAAATGAGTTTCTTTGAAATATTATTTTGTACACAACTTTTAGTTATACTAAAAAATAATATAATAATATTATTGTTTTAAATAGCATTTAACACCTTCCGTTGTGTTAGGGGGAATGAATTCAATTTACTATATTTTGATTTTTCAAAATTATAAAATGTTTTTAAATTTATCCAATGAATATTAGAGGCTTCAAATAAGAATGAATCTGATTTTAAGTATGAAATACTCTAATATTTTTAAAAGGATATTTTATCACCGTTTGATGGAAAACACTTTTTACCACTTTTATATGTTCTATTTGACATAATAAACTTATTCTTTAGAATAGGAATAAAAAATTTTAATTTGGTTGAAATTTGGATATTTTTCTGACAAACATCATTTTTAATGATTAATGAAAAATAATGTATTTTAATTTAAAACTGCATTTTAATCAAAATTATTTATATAGATAGGTTTCTCTTTTAATTGTGTTTAAAGTATAATTGGATTAAATATTTATCATTTAATTTAATTTTTATCATTACAAGTAATTTCACATTGAAATTAGACATAAAGTCATGTTAATCTTTTGATAGTTATTACTTTTTAAAAAACCCATTTTTTGATTTTGACAAGGAGAATTAATTTTAAATTAATTTCTACCAATTGCATGTTTTGAATTTGGATAAATATATTGCATATTTGGAATCATTAGGTATAAATAGTGTAAATAGGTACCTTTTATTTTTAGAAATTATGAATAGTAACTTAAGTAATTATTTTATTTACCTTGGTTAAAGGGTAAATCTTGTAAATAATGGTAAAAAATAACATTATAATAATATTAATCTTCCCTAAAAAATTTTATGATACTATTTGATGAGATATGTATGGCCATGTACATCCATGAGTTGATTTTGGGACCTCATGAAATTTTATAAGAAATAATTTAAAGTAAAGATAAATGCAACATAGACCTGTATCTTTTATTAAAACAATTTTTATATGCAGTTATATAAGTGATATTTTAGACTATAAAAATTAATTAGAAGGATACAAATATTTCCTAAATCATTTTACATTATTTACAATTTTTATACACCATCTAAATAAATTTATTTACAACAAAATGATGATGTTTTGATTACCTTATTAATGAATGATTTAAATAAATGAGATTATAAATATTAAAATAAATTTATTTTGAAACATTTTATGCAATAAAATAAATTTTAGGTTGATTATTACTTGGTATCTTTGAATTAATGAAGTTTTTTCTAAATAGTCAAGTTGTAATAGATTTTTAAAAATTCATGACATGAATAGTATAAAAATTGACATAAATTAGTTTTTAAAACAAATACTATTTTATTTAATGATATAATAGTCATATAAATATGATATTCATCTAAATGACTTATATAATGTTTAATATGTCATTAAATTACCACTTTATATTCTACTGTAATTTTATAGTAACTATATTAATCATATAGTATGAATATACCAGAAGACCTGGTAATGGTTAAATTAGCGAACTAAGTGTTAAATCTAAAATATAAGGTTAAATATTTGACCTATAATTCCCTAAAACCAATTATTTGTGAGTTTTTATACCGAATAAAATCTTATATTTGAAATAAATGACTTTGGTAACATTTTGAACTGAAAATCATTTTATAATAAAATAATATTTTAATGCCTTCCTAAAGTGCCCCTCCCCCTCTTATAAAGGAGAATCACCTCTACCCATTTAATCACACCTCCCAAGGCTCTTTTCTCATCAAACTTATTACCAAATAAGCTCCAAAAATCCCTCAAATCCTCATAGAATCCTTACCTTGGGAATAAGTCAATTCAAGAAAGCCTTTTGGATCAAATCAAAGGGAGTTACACATTTTAAGGGTTAGCATCTTCTCTAAAGTTCCTTTCCATTATTTTACTTCTTAACTCCCTATTCTATTCTTTTTATTTTATTACAAAGAAAAGAAGTATACTTAATATAATATTATGTTATTATGATAATTATTCTAACTCCACTTTCCCACACCTCAATCTAATGGATACAAACATACTGTTTCTGTGAACGGTGAACTGCTGCCTCATGAAACGATGATTGTTCGATTTTACCATACCACCTCTCATGGTGGACATTATGAGCACAATGTATTTATAAATGATATATATTAAATTTATATTGTCTATTTGAAAAAGTATTTTCTATTTAAAAACTTACATTTATGCTTTTCATGATGTGTAAATATGATTATTTTATTTGAGGAAGTGAGGACTACTGCCCCCTCAAAGTGATATGACACATTCATGCCATACATGGAATGTATAAAGGATGGCGTTAATGAAATTATGTGACACATATATAATATGATATTATAATTTAATTATAATATACCTATTTATTATTTAGTTTTCATTTCATTAATATTAAAATTAAATGAAAGTAGTGTTCATGCGTACATATGGCTTACCATCACCATGAATAGTGAATTTAATTTCTTATCTCTAAATTTTATGGAATATTATAAATATATATATAATGGATATATATATGATATTTAAATCATGAATAATTTTCTGTATATAATGTACTTATGACCACAGGGACAATTTTTAATTGTGATAGGAGCTTTTTAGACCCAAGTACCCAATATCGACAAAATGACTAATATTGACTTAAATAATTACTTAATTTTTATAATGTATTAATAAGTGATATAAAAGGAATAATAAACTAGAAAAATATTATTAATCAATTTTAAATTAACTTATTTTTATTATTCAGGAAGAATAAGGAACATACGCAACAAATCAGACTCAAAGTAAGGGACTTCGTCTAAATATCCTTTCATTGAGGCATGTTTTGATAATATACACCCTCTTTGACATGATGTATAATAAAACCCATTGAATTTTAATTTCATTAAAATGGAATGTAGAGACCCAAAGCTTGATGTACATGGATGTTACATTACTTTTGCGGAATACTTAATACATAACAAAAACAGACACACAAGGACTGTAATAGTTTAGTGTCTTTGGAAACTCGGAATAAAATATTCTAATCGCGGTGAAAGATCTTCAACATCTCCCAATAAAGATCTTCCCTTTTTATTTCTGACCTAAAACCTTTATTTATATCCTGGGGAAAAGAAAACATAAAATTGGTGAGCTCAAATTCCCAGTAAGGGTAAACATAGAGAACATAAAACAATCCATAAACATTTGAATTCAAAAACTTCAACTTAAAATCTAAACATCAAAATCTAGAGCAAAGACATGAATCTTGGAAGTACATATGGCATATATCATAAGGGAACATCAATCATGATAAAATACGTTAGAATAAAACATGTAATTGTGGCAACCATTAAGCACATGATATGATTTCCATAGTAGCCAAGGCATTGCTTGTTGAGTCAATAAGGTTTTCCTTATGACTTTTCCATTCCTTATTGTTTTGAAAATCACAAACACCTTATCTTTAAGGAAAATTGCTTTTATAAGGAAAAATTCTTTCTTAAGGAAAATCGCTTTTATAAGAAAAATTTATCCTTATCATATTTTCATTAATATTTTTCTTAAGTATGAAATTCGGATTCACTTTCTCAGAATCATTAAAACTGATAAAAAGCATTCTGTTTTAAGATTCGGTTCTGGACAAGAACTATAAGGAAGTTTCATTCCGAATTCCGGATATGAATTCTGACTTAGTTCTATTCCAGATTCAGGATACGAATTCTGAAGAAGAATTCTCATTACGAATTCTAATGAAGAAATCCCATTCCGAATTCTCATTACGAATTCTGAAGAAGAATTCTCATAACGAATTCCAATGAAGAATTCTCATTACGAATTCCAATTAAGAATTCTCATTACGAATTCTAATGAAGAAATCTCATTCCGAATTCTCATTACGAATTCTGATAAAGAATTCTTATTACGAATTCTGATGACGAATTCTCATTACGAATTCTGATGATAAATTCTCATTACGAATTCTAATGATGAATTCTCATTACGATTTCTGATGACGAATTCCTATTCCGAATTCCTACTCCGAATTCTCATTCCGAATTCTCCTATTAAACAGAATCAGATTATCATTGTTTTATACACTCTGAATTTAATCACTCCGAACTTTCACTCCGAAGTTTCTATTCCGAACTTTTTTTTTGTTAGAGTTTAAAACGATGTCGTGCATTCTGTTACACTTACTTTGTTATAAAACGATGTCGTCCATTTTGTTATAAACTAACCATTGTCTAAGTGACACGTGTACAGGTCCCTCCGAACTTTAAGGAAAATATGACCGTTGGAGAAGGAGCCGACCTTACCTATAAATAGGAGCTCATTTGAAAGAGCTCGGAGCTGTTGGAAAAACAACTGAGTTTTGTGCCTACATGCTGTTGAAGTGATTTCTAGAGAGAGAGTCTCTTATTAACTCTAAAAGCTTCGTGCGACTCCGAATGTTGGTGATTACATTCGAGGGCTTCCGGGGATAGGAAGACAGAGGTGCCGACTACCTTAAAGATCGAGGGCTTTCTTGCTGAGAAAGACAGAGGTGCCGACTACCTTAAAGATCGAGGGCTTTCTTGCTGAGAAAGACAGAGGTTGCCAACTACCTTGAAGTTGAGGGCTTGCGGGGATAGCAAGACAGAGACACCGATCTTCGTATCGAGGGCTTACCCTGGTGTGGGTAAGACAGACTTTCTTGAAAGTATAAATCAAGGGACCTTTATCCAAGGTTGTTGGATACCCTTCTCTTTGGGTTAAAAGATTATTATCTTGTTACTGGTAGTTTTACTACTTGTCTTTATTCCGCTGTAAATTTGTATCTTAAGGAAAGTATAATTTTCTTATACTTCCTTACTTACTCTGATTAGTTTAGATTCTATACGCTTTAAGGTAGAATCTCATATTGTAACTTTTGTTAAGTTTCACTTTCCGGAACCATATTTCCGGAACCTACTTTTGGAATCTCTTTCCAAGTTTAGTTTGGTGTTAGAGGTATTGTGAATTTACTTAGTTTAACTTTGTTAAACTTAGCCCTTTCCTTTTCTTAAGGAAACTCTAGTTGTTCATAACTAACTTTAAAGGTTCCAAAGGAATTTTTAAAGTATACAATTCACCCCCCTCTTGTATATTGAGCATCTCATATTATATTTCGATCCTACAATTGGTATCAGAGGTTGGAAACCTCTTACTCTATACCATTCTTACATTTGGTATCAGAGCCTTGGTTACTGAAATACTTGTACTCACATACAAGTTTTTCTTGCTCAATTTTCTATTCCGAACTTTGTCTTTCCGGATTTTCCATTCCGAACTTTTCCCATTCCGAACTTTGTGATTGCGATTCTAAGCTACTAACAAGTTTGTATCCAAGTTATTTTCAAGTATGGCAGGAATTAATGTTGGATCTATTGACAATCTGAATCCTACAAGGCCACCTATCTTTGATGGTAATGATTATGAATACTGGAGAGATCGTATGAAGACTTTTGTTATCAATACTGGGGTAGATAACTTTGTCATGCTTACTGGTGATTATAAAATTCCTGACAAGGAAGTCAGAACCTTTACTAACCAGGAGAAGCAAGAATATCAACTCAACTACAAGGTACGCAATACTTTATTATGTTCAATGACTAGAAATATATATAGCCAAATTTCTTCTTGTGAAGCAGCTAACTGTATATGGAAGAAGTTAGAGGTTACACACTTTGGGACTTCTAAGGTGATTGAGACAAGAAGAGCTATGCTTAGAGCTGAATATCATGGCTTTAATTTTCCTTCTGGAGAACCTATCTGTAAATTTCAACAGAGGTTTATGACTATCGTCAACAGTCTACAATCTATGGGAGAGAAAGGTTTAGATGATGAAGCTCTTGTGGACAAGATAATCGATATTATGCCCAATGAGTGGGAATCCAAGAGAACAGCTATAGATGAGAACAGGAAGGTTACTCAAATTACTCTTGATGAATTATTTGGAACTCTTCTACAACATGAGACCAGAATGAAGAGAGATGCTGACAACATCAAGAAGAAGAATGGAAATGGTACTGTTGCTTTTACTACAACTTCAAATCAGATGAAAGCTAAGACTCCTGAGAGAGTAACCAGATCCAAATCGAAGAAAGTTATTTTCCAATCCGAATCTAGTGAGAGTGAAGTTTCAGAAAATGAATTAGCCAATCTTGCTCGAAGGATGAACAAGATAGCTGGACAGAGAAACTTTCAATCCAAGTATAAGAAGAAGGATAGGAAAGATAAGAAAGATGGAGAAGTTACTTGTTATGAATGTAAAAGAGCTGGACATATTAGACCAGATTGCCCTATGCTCAGAAAGAAAGAAAGGAAGGAAAGGCATTCAGACAGAAACAGGAAGAAGTATTACAAAGCTAAAGCTAAGAATGTTTTGAAAGCTAATGATACCTGGAGTGCCAGTGGTGGTGACTCTTCAGATGAATCTTCTGAATATGAATCTTCAGGACAGAAGAATCTTGGTCTTATAGCCAGATTACCTATTGAAAATCATTGTCTTATGGCTAAGGTACGAAATGCTGAATCTTTGACTAATGTTTCCTTAAATTCTAATGATAGTAAGTATTATAACTCTTCTGATGAAGAATCATCTTCTGATGAGGAAAATACTTTACCTACTTTTGAAGAAGTCTCTAGGTTTGCTGAACTTCTTGAGATTGAGAATTCCAAACTCAACAAGAAACTTGATAAGGCAAATTCTAGGAATTCTATTCTTACTAAAGAGATATCAGATCTTTCTAAAGATCTTGATAAGAAAAATGCTGATTTTGAAAATATTTCAAAAAATCTTGAGGATGTAAGTTCTGAGAAGAATAAACTTTCTAAAGAATTAGAAAAAGTAATTTCTAATAAAAGTGTTTTCGAGCTTAACTCTAGTTCTAAAACTAATGATTTTGAGGATAAAAACTTGGTTGTAAAACTCAAGTCCGAAATTTTTTCCTTAAAGAAGTGTTTATCAAACTTTACCCATGGTAAGGAAAATTTTGATAAGATGTATTCTCAAATACGATCTTTAAGAAATAAATCTGGATTTGGTTATACCCATGCAAAACCTGTTTTCAGCAACAATTATTTTGTTCCTCAAAGTGCCCCATTTTGTACTAAGTGTCAATGTGGTGGTCACTGGGCAAGAAATTGTTCCATAAACAAAACCCAATCCTTAGGTTTTCATAAAGCTTCTTTTTCTAAGAAAATGTGGGTACCAAAAATTTTATTGTCTGGAAGTCTCGGATCCAAACAAGTTTGGATTCCGAAAGTCTAACTTTGTTCTTAATTTCAGGAAAATAAAGAAGGTTCCAGCAACAATATTTGGTACATGGATAGTGGATGTTCCCGGCATATGACTGGTAACAAAAGCTTTTTTGAAAAGATTATCAAAACGAAAGGAGGAAAGGTAACTTTCGGAGACAATGCTAAGGGAGAGATTGTTGGTATTGGTAATATAGTTCTTTTAGGTAAAACTTTGATTTCAAATGTTCTTTTTGTTAAAGGTCTTAAGCACAACCTCATTAGCATAAGTCAGTTATGTGATGAAGGTTACCTTGTGAATTTTAGGAATGATAAATGCTTAGTTCACAATTCCAAGGAAGAGTTTATTCTCTCAGCCAATAGGCAAGAGAATGTTTACACCTTAAACTTAGAAGACCTAAGAAGCCAAGATTTACCTTGCCTAAGTGCAATGGAAGATCACTCTTGGTTATGGCATAGAAGATTAGGACACTGTAATCTTAGAAACCTATGTAAACTCTCTAAGAAGAAACTTGTTAAGGATCTACCGGAGCTTAGATTTGATTCTTCTAAAGTTTGTGATCCTTGTCAGTATGGCAAGCAACATAAATCTAGTTTTAAGTCAATCGGTGAAGTCTCAACAACCGATGCATTACAGTTGGTGCATATGGATCTTTTTGGTCCAACACAAACTGGAAGCATTGGAGGCAAATACTATGTGTTTGTTCTAGTTGATGATTACACTAGATTTACTTGGGTCTATTTTCTAGCAAGGAAATCTGAAGCTTTTTCCTATTTCAAAAGTTTTAGAGCTCAAGTTAAAAATGAGAAAAACCTTCCATTGAAAACTATTCATAGTGATCATGGAGGAGAATTTCAAAATTCAGATTTTGAAACTTTTTGTAGTAAGAAAGGTATTACTCACAACTTTTCAGCACCTAGAACTCCTCAACAGAATGGTGTAGTTGAAAGAAGAAATAGAATTCTTCAAGAAATAACTAGAACCATGTTGAGTGAATATTCTATTGCTAGACATTTCTGGGCTGAAGCTGTAAGTACTGCTTGTTATACTATAAATCGAGTTTTGATTAGACCTTTTCTTAATAAAACTCTTTATGAGTTATGGAATGGTAGAAAACCTAGACTTTCCTACTTCAAGGTTTTTGGCTGCAAAGTATTCATCTTGAATACTAAAGATAACTTACATAAATTCGCACCAAAATCAGATGAAGGAATTTTCTTAGGATATTCCACAACCTCTAAGGCTTATAGAGTTTTTAATAAAAATACTTGCACTGTTGAGGAAACAGTACATGTAAAATTTGATGAATCAGACCCTTTTGTTTTTAAAACCTCCCAACCTACATCTTCAGATGTGTTTTCAAAAACTGATTATCAACCTTTGATAGAAGAACCTTCTGATAAGGAAATTGTTCAAGAAGATACTTCTGAAACATTTACCCCAGAAGACTTTCTACCCTATGTTGATGAACAGGTTTTACAAAACCCAAATCAGATGTTTCTTAAGAATCATCCCAGTGATAGTATCATTGGTGATGTAAATCAACCTGTAAGGACCAGAAGTTCCTTAAGAAATGAAGTAGAACATCTAGCATTTCTTTCCCAATTAGAACCTAAAAGCACTGATGAAGCTTTAGGTGATGATGATTGGATCAAAGCAATGCAAGATGAACTAAATGAATTCGAAAGGAATAAAGTCTGGACCTTGGTTGAGAGACCTAAGGAAAAGTCTGTTATTGGAGTAAAGTGGGTCTTCAGAAATAAATGTGATGAAAATGGAGTCATTGTTAGAAATAAGGCTAGACTTGTTGCTAAAGGCTATAATCAGCAAGAAGGAATAGACTATGAAGAAACCTATGCTCCAGTAGCTAGACTTGAATCTATCCGTATTCTACTTGCCTTTGCAGCATTCTTTAATTTCAAACTATTTCAAATGGATGTGAAATGTGCTTTTCTTAACGGTTATGTTCAAGAGGAAGTTTTTGTTGAACAACCTTCTGAATTTGAAGATACAAAACATCCTGATCATGTTTTTAGACTTACCAAAGCTTTGTATGGCCTTAAACAAGCCCCACGAGCATGGTATGATAGACTCACTGGATTTTTGCTTCAAAATAACTATGTTAAGGGAAATGCAGATCCAACCCTTTTTATAAAGAAAGATAAGAAAAATGTTTTGATTGTTCAAATTTATGTTGATGACATTATATTTGGTTCAACTCAGCAATCTTTGACTGACTCTTTTGCTAGTCTAATGAAATCTGAGTTTGAAATGAGTATGATGGGTGAGTTAACATTTTTCCTTGGTTTTCAAATTTCTCAAAAACCAGAAGGAACCTACATATCTCAACATAAGTATATTAAAGATCTTCTTAAAAAGTATGGTTATGACAACACTAAGAGTATAAGTACTCCCATTGGTACCTCAAACTCTTTAGATCTTGATGAAGCTGGGAAACCAGTAGATCAAACATCTTTTAGAGGTATGATTGGAAGTCTACTTTACTTAACAGCTAGTCGACCAGACTTAATGTTTTCAGTATGATTATGTGCAAGATATCAATCCAATCCTAAGGAATCTCACTTAAAGGCAGTAAAAAGAATTTTTCGCTACCTTAAGGGAACCATGGATCTAGGATTATTTTATACTTCTGGAAATGATTTTGTTCTAAAAAGCTTTTCTGATGCTGACTTTGGTGGATGTAGAATGGATAGGAAAAGTACATCCGGAACTTGTCATTTCTTAGGAGATTCATTAGTTTCTTGGTCATGCAAGAAGCAACATTCTGTTGCACTCTCCACTGCTGAAGCTGAATATGTAGCAGCTGGAAGTTGTTGTGCACAAGTGTTGTGGATGCAACACACACTCACAGACTATGGCCTGAGTTTTTCTAAAACTCAAATTTTGTGTGATAACACAAGTGCCATTGCCCTAAGTAAAAACCCTGCACATCACTCTCGTGCAAAACACATAGATATTAGGCATCACTTTCTTAGGGATCACACACTTAAAGGAGATATTATTCTTCAGTTTATCGGAACGCAAGATCAACTTGCTGATATTTTCACAAAATCCTTGCCTTCTGATAGATTTGAATATATTAAACAGAAGTTAGGAATGATAACCATAAGGTAATCTTCCTTAATTAACTTTCTGTTGAAAAATCTCCTTACAGTAATAAACTCCTTTTCATAGGGGGAGTACATTTGTTTGTTTAATTAACAAAGTTTTTTCAAAATTTGTTTTCGAATTTTTCGGAACGAAAATTTCCGGAATGGAACTTTCGGAACTACCATTTTCCAGAATGGATATTTTCGTACAGAATACTTCTGGAATGAAAGTATTCGTATTGAAAATTTCCGGAATGGACAACTTTCGTACTGGGACTTTCATAACCAGATTTTCGTACCAAGTTTTGTTTTTCATATTTTACTTTTTCGTATTGAGTTTTTCGTATTGAGTTTTTTGTATTTACTTTTTCGTATTGAGTTTTTCGTATTTAGTTTTTTGTATTAACTTTTTCGTAGTCGTCTTTATATTTCCCATTACGAATAACTTTCCTAAGCTAATCTGAAAGGTATGATTTCCTTACTGAAGTTTTCGTAATCATATTTTACTTGCTGGCAATTTCTTATAGTTTGTTTTCGGATTATAGTTTTCTTAAATCTTTGTTTTAATAAAACCTCAAAAAGATCGGATTCAAGCTTTCAATCGTTAGATCAGATCTCAGATCATTCTAAACTGTTAGATCAACCGAGGAAGTTGAACCGTTATCCCATTGCCTATATAAAGGGGACCCTATTTTTTTGAGTCCCACATCGATTTCAAGCTTTTGCGTGCTGAAGCTCTGACTCTCTGATTTAAGGCTATTCCGAACTTCAGCCTTCTCTGTTCCGAACTTCTCAGAGACTTCTAATCTGAATGTCTGCAGAGTTAGCTTCTCAAGAAATGTCTTCAACTAAGCCCATTTCACAGTGGTTAGTCTACAGAGAACGGTTAGTGCATCCGAATTTCTTCAGCAACTATGATTCTATTATATCAAAGAATATCAAGCTGAATGGCTGGGAAGATGTTGCGGTATCAAAAACCGGCAACCAAGATGAAGTTTACTCTGACTTGCTTGTCGAGTTTTATGAGTCAGTTGCTTTCTTAATGGAAGATAATAGAGAGAAGTTCTCCTTCAAATCATATGGCAAGACATATAAGCTATCTTACACCAAGGCTGCAAGCTTGGTAGGGTTGAGTTATGAAGGTGAAGCTGAGTTTATCTCGCACGTTCTGCCAGACTCCTTGGGTAGTTTCAACAAGGAGAAAGCCTTAGAAATTCTCGGATTGGATGATGACAAGGCTCCGAAGATAGAAAGTCTTTCTACAAACTTCAGGATTTTGGAGTTATGGGTGCAAGGGCTTATCGTACCGAGAAAAGGAGATAAGGACAGCTTGAAGAAGAGTGAGATATACATCTTGGATTTCCTGATAAATCTAAGGAAGTTCAACCTGATGAAGCATATCCTTCTTAATATTGAGAACTTGAAGAAGGGAAATCTGAGAGCTCAGATAGTAATGTACCCGGCAATATTGTCGAAGCTGATAGTTCGGTGCCTAAAATCCTTCAAGGTTGCCTGCAGTTCTAAGCCGAAAGTTTGCAAGATCATGTTGCTCAGTGATGCAACTCTTAAAAGGATGAATATAGCTTTTAACAAAGAGTCAGGGAAGTTCATTGATCTACCTCCTCAAGTAGAAGTGACTCCGAAAGTGGCTGATCCGGAATCATCCAAGCCGGCAAGGAAGAGGAAGCAGAAAGAAGTGGTAGGCGATGCTGAGGAACCTAAGTCTAAGGAAGTCCATTCCGCACCTCCTAAGTCCAAAAAGAAGAAAACCTATACTGATGAGGTTGCAGCGAAGTGGAGAGCTGACAAGGAGAAGAGGAAGGAAGGAGATCTGCAGTTCGGATTGGATCCTGCAGAGGCTAAGGCTCTGAAAGAAAAGGCTGCTGATGAGCTTGAGAAGCAAGCTAAGGAAAAGAAGCTGAAGAAGAAGTTGTCAGAAGCTGAGGTTGTGCAAGTTTTGTTGAAGTTTAATGAAATGGTTTCAGCAACCATTCCCGTTCCGAGATCTTTTTCTCTGGAATCTCTACCTGAGACTCCAGGAAGAAATCTTGTTACTCCGGAAGAGGCTGTTGCTACTGAGGAAGTAGAGCAATTGGAAGAGGTTGAAGAAGCGGCTGAAGGAAGTGGTGAGACAGGAGATGTGCTCAAACAAGTAGATGAATATAAGGGAACTCCTTCGGAACACCTCTCGCTCCGAACATCTGAATCTCAATCTTCAAAGCTTGCTACTCCTGCAATGGAAGAAGAAAAGGGAGAAGAAGAAGTTACTTGTCAAGAACATATTTTACTTGATGCTGCTCAGATGGGAAACGTGGAAGCCAATGTTCAAGAAGTTGCTGATGAGGAAGATAAAATTGTTCAAGTCTCTGATAGTGAGAACAGATCTCCGGAACAGGTCTCAATTCCGGAAAAAGATAAGGGAAAGCAAATTCTTACTGATACCCCGAGTTCTGAAAAGAGTATGAGGAAGGAAGCTGGTAGCTCTTCTAAGAGGAAGTTGGAGCTTATTGAAGAAGAAAACTCTCCGAGCAAGTTGTCAGATTCGGAATCATCATCGTTGGGGCACGATTTTGTTGTTCAATCCTTGAAGAAGTTGGTGGGAACCATTCCGACCTTCTCCAGTATTGACTCTCGGTGCCAGATGCTCCAACATACGCTAAATCAGAAAACTGATTCCGTATCCATGGTTATGGATAAATGTGTTGAGTTAGAAGCCCAGTTCAAAAATTTCTTTATTGGTTACGGAGCCCATAAAAGATCTTGCAAAAGGATGACTAGCTGGTCGAAGAAGAATGTGGAAGAGATGAGGTTGCTGGATGAGTTTCAGGAGAATGTTAAGGATGCATTTCAAACCGAGGACAAGAAGTTTCATGAGATGACTGCCTCATTCGATGAGAAATTGACAGAGGAAAAGAACATTCGGAGTCAGGAAGTAAGAGAACTGAATGGAAAGCTCAACTCTGTTAATCAAAGTTGGAAATTTGAAAGAGATCATCGGATCAACTTTCTAGAAAGGATAAAGTCTCAGGAAGAGAAAATGGAAGCTCAGGAAGAAAAGTTGAAGGCTCAGGAAGAAATAATTGAAGCTCAGTCAGCAAGAATAGTTGCCCTGGAAAAGCAAGCAGAGGAAGATCACAAAGACCTCAAGAAGATCAAGACAATTCTCAAAGGGCTCATGTCGAAGGAGAAAGATCCAAAATGACCAATCCGATCTTTTTGTTGTAATCTTTTTTTTTGTTGCTGACATTTCAATTATAATGAAAATTGTGCTTGTTGTTTCTATTGCTGTCGTTACTAATCTTTTCAGGTACTTTGTTATTTTTTCCATTCCCTCCAAATTCTTTTTGAAAATCACAAAGGGGGAGAAGGAAAAGATCCTTAAGAAAAAGAGGAAATCTAATAAGAGTTTTTCAAAGGGGGAGAAAGGAAAATACCCAAGGAAAAAGAACTCTAATAAGAGTTTGTTTAAGGGGGAGTTTTTCTTAAAGAAACATCACTCCGGAAATATGAATACGATCCTTAGAGTTTCAAAGCCTAAGGGGGAGTTAGTCGTATTCATCTATATTCTTAAACCAAGGGAGATAAGCTTTAATGTGTTTCTTTCTTCTTAGAATAGCTTTTTCGTAAGGATGTTTGTGCTTTCCAAAAAGGGGGAGATTGTTGAGTCAATAAGGTTTTCCTTATGACTTTTCCATTCCTTCTTGTTTTGAAAATCACAAACACCTTATCTTTAAGGAAAATTGCTTTTATAAGGAAAAATGCTTTCTTAAGGAAAATCGCTTTTATAAGAAAAATTTATCCTTATCATATTTTCATTAATATTTTTCTTAAGTATGAAATTCGGATTCACTTTCTCGGAATCATTAAAACTGATAAAAAGCATTCTGTTTTAAGATTCGGTTCTGGACAAGAACTATAAGGAAGTTTCATTCCGAATTCCGGATATGAATTCTGACTTAGTTCTATTCCAGATTCAGGATACGAATTCTGAAGAAGAATTCTCATTACGAATTCTAATGAAGAAATCCCATTCCGAATTCTCATTACGAATTCTGAAGAATAATTCTCATAACGAATTCCAATGAAGAATTCTCATTACGAATTCCAATTAAGAATTCTCATTACGAATTCTAATGAAGAAATCTCATTCCTAATTCTCATTACGAATTCTGATAAAGAATTCTTATTACGAATTCTGATGACGAATTCTCATTACGAATTCTGATGATAAATTCTCATTACGAATTCTAATGATGAATTCTCATTACGATTTCGGATGACGAATTCCTATTCCGAATTCCTACTCCGAATTCTCATTCCAAATTCTCCTATTAAACAGAATCTGATTATCATTGTTTTATACACTCTGAATTTAATCACTCCGAACTTTCACTCCGAAGTTTCTATTCCGAACTTTTTTTTTGTTAGAGTTTAAAACGATGTCGTGCATTCTGTTACACTTACTTTGTTATAAAACGATGTCGTCCATTTTGTTATAAACTAACCATTGTCTAAGTGACACGTGTACAGGTCCCTCCGAACTTTAAGGAAAATATGACCGTTGGAGAAGGAGCCGACCTTACCTATAAATAGGAGCTCATTTGAAAGAGCTCGGAGCTGTTGGAAAAACAACTGAGTTTTGTGCCTACATGCTGTTGAAGTGATTTCTAGAGAGAGAGTCTCTTATTAACTCTCAAAGCTTCGTGCGACTCCGAATGTTGGTGATTACATTCGAGGGCTTCCGGGGATAGGAAGACAGAGGTGCCGACTACCTTAAAGATCGAGGGCTTTCTTGCTGAGAAAGACAGAGGTGCCGACTACCTTAAAGATCGAGGGCTTTCTTGCTGAGAAAGACAGAGGTGCCGACTACCTTAAAGATCGAGGGCTTTCTTGCTGAGAAAGACAGAGGTTGCCAACTACCTTGAAGTTGAGGGCTTGCGGGGATAGCAAGACAGAGACACCGATCTTCGTATCGAGGGCTTACCCTGGTGTGGGTAAGACAGACTTGCTTGAAAGTATAAATCAAGGGACCTTTATCCAAGGTTGTTGGATACCCTTCTCTTTGGGTTAAAAGACTATTATCTTGTTACTAGTAGTTTTACTACTTGTCTTTATTCCGCTGTAAATTTGTATCTTAAGGAAAGTATAATTTTCTTATACTTCCTTACTTACTCTGATTAGTTTAGATTCTATACGCTTTAAGGTAGAATCTCATATTGTAACTTTTGTTAAGTTTCACTTTCCGGAACCATATTTCCGGAACCTACTTTTGGAATCTCTTTCCAAGTTTAGTTTGGTGTTAGAGGTATTGTGAATTTACTTAGTTTAACTTTGTTAAACTTAGCCCTTTCCTTTTCTTAAGGAAACTCTAGTTGTTCATAACTAACTTTAATGGTTCCAAAGGAATTTTTAAAGTATACAATTCACCCCCCCTCTTGTATATTGAGCATCTCATATTATATTTCGATCCTACAATTGGTATCAGAGGTTGGAAACCTCTTACTCTATACCATTCTTACATTGCTGCCAAGACCATCTTAGTGGACAAAGTCCCTTTCTGAATCGAGTTCACTCCTCGTTCCAGTCATGTATTACTGAACCAATTTAACTTTCCATTCCAGCCATGTCTGTCTCATGAGATATAAATCTTTACCCAATGCATTGGAGGTAGATATAGGTCCCACCAATCTCATAGTGAAATCATTCTTACTTGTGCCACAAAATAATCTTAAAGCATTCATCATAACCCAAAGAATAAAATGGGTTTCTTAAACATCATATCATCATCACATAATCCATATAAAACAAATGGATATTTCATCATAAGAAAAGTTAAAGAATGTAAATCATAGAGACATTATACTTGAAACACAAACCAATGTAATAATTTCATCTTAGATGGAAAATGGTTTTGATAAAACACTTGAAATGAATTCTTGAGGAAAATATCCTTTCTTCTTCAAAATCAATTAATTTTTACAAAACATCATGCAATTTTAAAAGAAAATGATTTTGTTGAAAATAGTCATGAAATCTTTTGGAGGAAGCTTCATGAAAATAAGGTTTTATAAAACCATAAAAATCCGTTCGTGTCATATAAGTTAAAAAAATATTATTCTCGTACTTTTATTGGGAAAGTCAGAAAGTACCTCGAAACATTAACAAAAGAAAGATTACTTACATACCATGTAGTAAAATTCAAAATGGGGAAAAGGACATTAAACATACATAAAAACACATTTATAAAACATTGACATGGATGATAAAAATAACCCCAGTAAATACTTACGAATAAACAATCTCGGATAAGAACGAGATTTGCAAAATTACCCCTTACCTTAGGTCCGATATGATTCGTATGGTTCTGAAACTCATGTATAATTATTTAAATAATGTAATTGACTTATTAAATAATCATATTTATTGTTATGATATCATATATGTTTCACTTATGACTTTATATAACCCGTTCTTTTGTAAACTTCATGTTAAAGTAGCATTTTGGGTAAAATCATTTCATTTATCGTATGTGTTTCGACTTGTCGTTTCTTGATATTATTACTTATATCCTAATTTACATAATTCCAGAATGTAAAACATGATATATATATAATATATATATTCATCATATACATATATATTATAGATCGATCAAAGGAATGAAATACACCGTTCATGGAGACGGTAGACCGTACGTAAGCATGAACGCTGTTTTCGTTTCCTTATTGAATTGAATGAAACTAAATAGATGACATATATATATATATTTACATAAATCCAGTATCATTATTATTTCATATATTTCATTATTATTCATTATATAATCTTTATGATCATTCATGTATGGTTAATCATGGAGAATGAATCTCATCGCGTCGTGGGGACGGTAGTCCGTACGTACGCACGAGCGATGATATAATTCCCATAATTATAGAATTGGAGTGGATGGTATAATATATCAGAATCCGTATGATGTTATGATAACCATATATAGTTATTCTTTACACCATTATACCCATCCTTGTAAGGTGTTGGTGGAAAAACAGATTACACCACGGCGTGGAGACTGTATTCCGTACGTACGCACGTAGAGTGATTTTGTTTTCCGTAGGATGGATAGAAGGTGAAATAGGGTTGTTTAAGATTTATAATAACATATCAGTATATTAGGGATACTTATGTTATTACTTCATAATGAAATAACTAAAGAATAAGAAGTTGAATAAGAAAGAAAATTGAAATAATCGGTAACGGATATTACATCTTCTTTGACACGCCTCTTTGAATACTCTTCTTAGGGTGATAAAATTGGTATTTGAAGAAGAACAGGACCTCTAGGATGTTTCTAGGAAAGTTTTTAAGGTAAATGTGCAGGGTTTGGCCGAGCTTAAAGGCTAAAATTTATGTGAGGAAGAGAGAGAGGAGGTGCCCTTTTATAAGGGAAGAGAGGGGCACCTTTGGAAGTCATAAAAATATTAATTTATAATAAATCTCAACCCACTTAAAAACATCCAAAAATGACTTATATTAGAATATTAGATGATATAGGGTTGTAATACCATCAACCAATAAAATTTAGACATGTTAGGAATTTATTTTAAACATTATCAACTTGATTTATCCATATTTAATCAATTTAATTTTATTTGTGGTAATAACATTATAAATTTTAAATTAGTACAAATAATTACTTATTTGTTGTGAATTGTCCATAATTGGATACTATAAAACATTTTATATCATATAAATTTAAATTTATAATTTGTAAACATTTTTGTTATTTTTAATCAATTTTGTAATATGTTATTTTTATAAAACAACAATAGTGTCAATTTTGACACTAATAATTTATTTGAATTTAAATAAAATTTATACAGAAGATATGTTCGAAATAAAAGCATTAATAGATTTATAAAAGGTCATATGTATCTATAAAATTAGTGGAGAACATTAAATAGTTCATATAATATTTATTTTATTATTTTTAAAACCATTTATTTGGTTTAGCTCTTAATAAAAAATAATTACTACATAATTTTTGTATAATTATTTATTATACAATTTGTTGCATAAAAATTAAATATAAAATCCTATGATTAAGATACATCTATTGCCTTTAAAAATAATAATTTTACTCGAATTTATCATATTTAAATCACAATATTGAAATTTTTATATTTATTGAATTATGAAGGTGACAACTTTGGCATCATTTAAAATAAAATAATATAAGTGTCATAATCGCTTTTATAAGGCTCCAAATGGTCAAATATTCGAAAATTTGATGATTATAGTTTAAATTTACATGACCAATAATTTTGTTTCAGGGTTTTTCCCCTTTAATGGTCACTATTAATTTAATAAAAACTATATTCTTGATTTTTCACTAGATAAACAATTTCTGCATCACTATTGTGTCAAAATTAATGAAAATTATTTAATCCCTAAAAATTATAAATAAATTCATATGATGTAGAAAATTTCATTATCTTTCAGGAGAATATTTATTTTTTAAGTTTCATGATGTTTATCACTAAATTAAAATTAATATACTTATAAGATTTAAGAGAGTGACATGTTGTCACTTTCTTTGGTTTTAATAATAATTAAGTTATTTTCAGAGAAAAAAGTTCATTAAATGATTATAATCCGACCCTTAGGTGATATGGTTTTACTTTGAGTCATCTAATAGGATTTTGGCAGGTATTAGGGTAATTTTATAATCTTATATCTACCCTTAATTACTCGATTTATCTTTAACTATGGTAAATAAAATTTACCGTAGTTACTATTCATAATGCCAAAAAATAAAAAGTAGTCTATTAATACAATTTGGACCCACTGATTCAAAATATGGAATCCATTTTTCCAAATTCAATAAATATATGTTTCAGAAATTAAATTAAAATTAATCTCGTTGTCGAATGAAAATGAGTTTTTATTTAAAGCATTACAAAAGATTGAATTGATTTAACCTACGAATTCAAGGTAAAATAAATTCTAATGACATAAATTATATTAAATGGTAAAAATATATTCTATTTATACTTTAAGACCATTAAATATTATAATTTAACCACATAAATTATTACGCTGAAAAAAGTTGTTTTTAATTAAAATATAGCATGTTTTTACTATTCATTAAAATATGAAAGTTATCAGAATAACCTGAAAATTTTATCCAAGGTAAAATTTTATATCATTCTTCCAAAGAATAATTTTATTTTGTAAAATTGAACTTATTAACATGTCAAAAAATACATTTAAAGTGGGTGGGCCATCAAAAGGCGGCAAAACTGCATTTTTTGAAAAATATGTATTTTACCCGAAAAATTTATTTTGTTCTCATACCATATTCTAGAAAATGTATAAGATGAATAATAATGTTATAAAATTCAAAATTTAGTTAATACTATTCATAACATCTAGTTTATAATAATATTATAACCATATATCGTTGTTTAGTGAAACCCGATATTGCGTACAACACACGCTATCGAAGAAGGTCGCGATTGCGTGTAATGCAAACCAAGTCAGGGTTGAGTATAGTGCAAGACTCCTTTGTTGTTGCGTATAACAAAATACAACCATATTTCATTTATAAATTTAATATATATATATATACACACTCAATGTTGCATAGAATAACTAATATCAAACAAACTTGAAATTGTGTGTAACACAATCCAAGATTAGTGTTGTGTATACTGCAAGCTAATACGGTGTTGTGTAGAGCATAAGATAATATTGGTGTATCATACAATAGAAGATATGAATGAAATTAAAAATAATGTATCTTATAAAATCTCAGGTTGTTACATTCTACCCCCCTTAAAATGAATTTCGCCCTCAAAATTCGTCGGGGTTATAAATCGTTTACTATTTATAGAAACCCACATCGTAAAAAGTAATACTAAAACTTAATTTTAAAAACTAAAGTATGAAACGTAATGATTACCCAAAGTAACTCATCACTGGGTTTCCATATAGGATAACATAGGTGAAAATATGGATATGGAAGAAAAATCTAACCATCAAGTTCTGATGGAGAGTGGTAGAGAACATAGTAATGAAAAATCCATCATTTACAAAGCCATAAATTTGTGATGATTTATGGTACCATCTGATTCATCTGATATAAGATAAATAGGACAACATTTTTAGTTTTCAATATCACTTCCCTAAAGTTGAAGATTTTTAAGTAGAATAAATACTTGCTTGATTTTGGTACAATCTCAATGTTGTTCGTGCTTTGAACAATTTCCACTTCATCTCTTAAAGAAATGAAGTTGAATTTGTTATTCGTGAAGTGTTAACAGGTCATGTGATAGAATGATAGGGCATTCCATCTATTTCCAACCAAAGGTTTACAAAAGTTATCAAATATACATAAGTCCATCTATGGTGAGGTTAATCATATACGATTCCAAAAATGAACGTATACTTTATATATCATACCACATAATAAAATAAAACTAGTTTCTACTAACCAGGGACTTCCTGTAGGCCATTGGTATGCGATAAAGGCCAGTCGCACTTCAGTTGTGGGTTCGATTCCCATAGCCTTGTCCGACGCGATGGGCTGTCACCCGTCCTGCAGGTTTTCCTTTTTCTAAAACTACATTACTATAACATCCCATCAATAATATCGAAAAAAATTATATCCTTAAACAATACAAACTTATGTCCAACATAATCCATTCCAATATTTAGTACTATCTAAAATACATCGGTCCAAGCTCATAGTATAAAGAAAATGATTACTTGAAATGTCACATAACAATCACGTGAATGCCATCATTTATCCACCATATATCAAAAGATATATTTTGTTGGTCAAATTACAAACATGTGAATACCTTAATCATGTATTCTATTGAAGAATGAATACCCATTAAACCTTAGTGAAAACATGAAGGCAGTTAAAAGTTAACACTTTCCACATTCCAAAATCCTCAAAAATTCTATATACTCAAACCATGATATCACTTAGTCCTTATATCAATCATGAGCTCATTAATACAATCAAACATCTCATTATCTTCTCATCCCTTCATTATGTGCATATCATCTGCTTTCCAAAATATTTGAATCACTTTTCATGGTTACCGGTACCCTAAAATTATTGAAAACCACAATAGACTAATACAAAAATATTCTAATAAACCATAAAAGTACCTCAACAACATTATTATTGAATACCAATAAACACTTCAATCCATCCATATTAATGATTGTCCTGGAATAATTCCTTCATCGATTTAGAAGTAACTTTTTAGGTTAGGGCATTGAGTTGGGTAATGCCCATGTTCTCCACAAATAAAACATTGAACTTCATAACTGTCTGTCACTCTATGACCCTTTTCTCCACACAAATAACATATGTCCCTCCATTTGAGGTATTCCTCAAGGTTCTTCTTCCCTTATTTAGAAATCTCAATCTTCTTTTCTTTATGCTCCTCAACATGTGAACATGCATAAAAGTCTATTTTCCTCTTATTTGATGAATTAGGCATACCACTAAATTTAACATTGTTAATCATATATCGCGATGACTGATTAGGCATAATCACAATATCTTTCTATCTAGGCATTACACAATTTTGTTGCTCATAGTCACCAATTTGTCCATTGGATTCAATTTTAACCGAATTCCTTATGGTTCCCTCCATTGACTTAAAGCACAAAAAGAATTCTGTGAGAGGCAACAATCATGCTAGAGAAAACAACATAGTAAAGGGGGAGTACCCTCAATATCTGACATCTTAGGTTAAATTATAAGATCTTTACCATATTTTTAAGACTATATCCTATACATATACTTATCCTTAGGGACATCCCTAGACATACCTTAGAAATATCTCTAGGGATCTCACTAACATTTTCGCCTCCTAGTTTCCAAAGGTTGACTAAACCTCCCTCTGATACCAACTGTAGAGACCCAAAGCATGACGTAAATGGACATTACATTACTTTTTCAGAATACTTAATACATAAAAAAACAGACACACAAGGACCGTAATAGTTTAGTGTCTTTGGAAACTCGGAATAAAATCTTCTAATCGTGGTGAAAGATCTTCAACATCTCCCAATAAAGATCTTCCCTTTTTTTCTTACGTAAAACATTTCTTTATATCCTGTGGAAAAGAAAACATAAATGGGGTGAGCTAAAATTCCCAGTAAGGGTGAACATAGAGAACATAAAACAATCCATAAACATTTGAATGCAAAAACTTGGACATAGAATCTAAACATCAAAATCTTGATCAAAGACATGAATCTTGGAAGTTCGTAAGGCATATATCAAAAGGGAACATCAATCATGATAAAATAGCATGGGAATAAAACATGTAATTTTGGAAACCATTAATCACATGATATGACTTCCATAGTATCCAAGGCATTGCTGCCAAGACCATCTTAGTGGACAAAGTCCCTTTCTGAATCGAGTTCACTCCTCGATCCAGTCCTGCATTACTGAACCGGTTTAACTTTCCGTTCCAGCCATGTCTATATCATGAGATATAAATCTTTACCCAATTCATTGGAGGGAGATATAGGTCTCACCCATCTCATAGTGAAATCATTCTTACTTGTGCCACAAAATAATCTTAAAACATTCATCATAACCCAAAGAATAAAATGGGTTTCATAAACATCATATCATCATCACATAATCCATATAAAACAAATGGATATTTCATCATAAGAAAAGTGAAAGCATGTAAATCATAGAGACATTATACTTGAAACATAAACATATGAAATAATTTCATCTTAGATGGAAAATGGTTTTGATAAAACACTTGAAATGAATTCTTGAGGAAAATATCCTTTCTTCTTCAAAATCAATTTCTTTTCAAAAAACATCATGAAATTTTAAAAGAAAAGGATTTTGTTGAAAATAGTCATGAAATCTTTTGGAGGAAGCTTCATGAAAATAAGGCTTCATAAAACTGTAAAAATCCATTCGTTTCGTATAAGTTAAAAAAACATTCTTCTCGTACTTTTGCTGGAAAAGTCAAAAAGTAACTCGTAACATAAACAAAAGAAATATTCCTTACATACCATGTAGTAAAATTTAAAATGGGTAAAAAGGACATTAAACATACATAAAAACACTTTTTGAAAACATGGACATGGATGATAACAATAACCCCAGTAAATACTTACGAATAAACAATCTCGGATAAGAACAAGATTTGCAAAATTATCCCTTACCTTAGGTCTGATATGCTTAGTATGGTTCTGAACCTCCTGTATAATGATTTAAATAATTTCATTTACTTATTACATAATCATATTCATTGTTATGATATCATATACGTTTCACTTATGACTTTATATTACCCGTTCTTTTGTAAATTCCATGTTAAAGTATCGTTTTGGGTAAAATCATTTCATTTATCGTTTGTGTTTCGACTTTTCATTTCTTGATATTATTACTTATATCATAATTTACATAATTCCAGAATGTAAAACATGATTTATATATAATATATATATTCATCATATACATATATATTGTAGATCAATAAAATGAATGAAATACACCGTTCATGGAGACGGTAGACCGTACGTACGCATGAACGATGTTTTCATTTCCTTATTGAATTGAATGAAACTAAATAGATGACATAAATATATATATACATAAATACAGTATCATTATTATTTCATATATTTAATTATCATTCATTATATAATCTTTATGATCATTCATGTATGGTTAATCATGGAGAATGAATCTCATCGCGTCGTGGAGACGGTTGTCCGTACGTACGCAAGAGTGATGATATCATTCCCATAATTATAGAATTGGAGTGGATGTAATATATATATGAATCAGTATGATTTTATAATAACCATATATAGTTATTCTTTACACCATTATACTCATCCATGTAAGGTTTTGGTGGAAAAACAGATTACACCACGGCGTGGAGATGGTATTCCGTACGTACACACGCGCAGTGATTTTTTTCCGTAGGATGGATAGAAGGTGAAATAGGGTTGTTTCAGATATATAATAACATATCAGTATATGAGGGATACTTATGTTATTACTTCATAATGAAACAACTAAAGAAGAAGAAGTTGAAGAAGAAAGAAAATTGAAAGATTCAGTAACGGATATTACCTCTTCTTTGACACGCCTCTTTGAATACTTCTCTTAGGGTACTAAAATTGGTCTTTAAAGAACACAAGGACCTATAGGATGTTTCTAGGGATGTTTATAAGGGAAATGTGCAGGGTTTGGCCGAGCTTAAAGGCTCAAATTATTGCGAGGAAGAGAGGGATGAGGTGCCCTTTTATAAGGGAAGAGAGGGGCACCTTTGGAAATCTTAAAAATATTAATTTATAATAAATCTAAACCCACTTAACAACTTCCAAAAATGACTCATATTTGAATATTAGATGCGATAGGGTTGTAATCCCATTAACCAATAAAATTTATACATGTTAGGAATTTATTTTAAACATTATCAACTTGATTTATCCTTATTTAATCAATTTAATTTTATTTGTGTTAATAACATTATAAATTTTAAATTATAACAAATAATTTCATATTTGTTGTGAATTGTCCATAATTGGATAATTTATAACATTTTATACCATATAAATTTAAATTTATAATTTGTAAATATTTTTGTGATTTTTAAAAATTTTTATAATATATTATTTTTATAAAATAACAATAGTGTCAATTTTGAAACTATTCATTTATTTGAATTTAAATAAAAATATATACAAAAGATATGTTCGAAATAAAAGCTTTAATAGATTCATAAAAGGTCATATGTATCTATAAAATTAGTGGAGAACATTAAATAGTTCATATAATATTTATTTTATTATTTGTAAAACCATTTATTTGGTTTATCTGTTAATAAAATAATTACTACATCATTTTTGTATAATTATTTAATATACTTATTTGTTGCATAAAAATTAAAAATAAAATCCTATGACGAAGAAAAATCTATTAGCTTTAATAATAATACTTTTACTTGAATTTACTTTCTTAAAATCACAGTATTGAAATTGTTATATTTATTAAATTATGAAGGTGAGAACTTTGGCATCATTTAAAATAAAATAATATAAGTGTCATAATCGCTTTTATAAGGCTCTAAATGGTCAAATATTCGACCATTAGATGATTATGGTTTAAATTTAAATGAAAAATAAGTTTTATTCAGGGTTTTTTGACTTTAATGGTCAATATTAGTTTAATAAAAACTATATTGTTGATTTTTCACTGCATAAACAATTTCTTCATCACTATTGTGTCAAAATTAATGATAATTATTTACTCCCTAAAAATTATAAATAAAATCATATGATGTAGATAATTTCATTATATTTCAGGATACTATTTATTTTCTAAGTTTCATGAAGTTTATGACTAAATTATAATTAATATACTAATAAGATTTAAGAGAGTGACATGTTGTCACTTTCTTTGGTTTTATTAATAATTAAGTTATTTTCAGGGAAAAAAAGTCTTTTTAATGATTCTAATCCGACCCTTAGGTGATATGGGTCGACCTTTAGTCATCAAATAGGATTTTTTAAGGTGTTAGGGTAATTTTATAATCTTATATCTACCCTTAATTACCCTATTTACCTTTAACTATGGTAAATAAAATTTACCGTAGTTACTATTCATAATTCCCAAAAATAAAAAGTAATCTATTAATATAATTTGTACCCACTGATTCTGAATATGGAATCCATTTTTCAAATTCAATACACTGAAGTTGCAGAAATTAAATTAAAATTAATCTCGTTGTCGAAAGAAAACATGTTTTTGTTTAAAACATTACAAAAGATTGAATTGATTTAACCTATGAATAAAGGTAAAATAAATGATAATGACATACATTATATTAAATGGTAAAAATATATTATATTTATACTTTAATACTATTCAATATTATAATTTAACCACATAAATTATTACGATGCAAAAAGTTGTTTTTAATTAAAATATATCATGTTTTTACTATTCATTAAAATATGAAACTTATCAGAATAACATGAAAATTTTATCCAAGGTAAAATTTTATATCATTATTACAAATAATAATTTTATTTTGTAAAATTTATCTTATTAACATGTAAAAAAATAGATTTAAAGTGGGTGCGCCATCAAAAGGAGGCAAAACTGCATTTTTTGAAAAATACTTATTTTACCCGAAAAATTTATTTTGTTCTCATACCATGTTCTAGAAAATGTGTAAGATGAATAATAATGTTATAAAATTCAAAATTTAGTTAATACTATTCATAACAGCTAGTTTATAATAATATTGTAACAATATATCGTTGTTTAGTGAAACCCGGTATTGCGTACAACACACGCTATCAAAGAAGGTCGCGATTGCGTGTAATGAAAGCCAAGTCAAGGTTGCGTATAGTGCAAGACTCATTTGTTGTTGTGTATAAAAAAATAAAACCATATTTCAATTATAAATTTAATATATATATATATATATATATACACTCAATGTTGCGTAGAATAACTAATATCAAACAAACTTGAACTTGTGCATAACACGATCCAAGATTAGTGTTGTGTATACTGCAAGCTAATACGGTGTTGCGTATAGTTCAGGATAATCTTGGTGAATCATAAAACAGAAGATATGAATTAAATTAAAAAGAATGTATCTTATAAAATCACGGGTTGTTACAGGGAATCTGTTTCTATGAAATGTTTCACTAGTCTATAAATGGAATGTTTTTAATGTATATAGTGACAATGACATGTCTACCGCCATAACCATTATTTGATATTTATCTTCCTTTATAATCCTCAATGATTTTCGAAAGAAAATAAATCCCTCATTCCATTTTGGGGTGTTATTTTCTTGAAAATGGGTTTTGAAATGGTTTTAATATTTCAATATCTTGAAATGATTTATTTTGATTACAAATGAAATGTTTGTATTTTCAATATTTTATGTGTTATGATTATATAATGGTACTTGGAAATTTGATAGGTGGTTACGTAATAAACCAAATGATGGGTGGTTATGTGATAAGCCAAATGATGGGTGGTTCTGTGATAAACTAAGGACGGGTCATTACGTTATAACCTCTAATGCATTGAGTATGGAAGTTATCCATATGGCTATTCCATTTAGTGATATGTGTGGAAGTCAACCGTATGGTTATTCCATTTAAGTATGATATGTCCTAGATAACTTTATATGTTATATGTTTCTTTCTATGGGCTTGTGGTAATATTTTTGTTACAAAATGGTAATTAAAGAGCTTATATTAAGTGATGTATATTTACCACTTCTTAAAGGTAAAAAGTATTAATATATAATAATGTATTAATGGTTTTCTTGTTATCCCAAGACTAATAGTTATCAATATTTATGTTTCCCTTACTGATATTTTTATGCTCATCCCATTTTTTTAATTTTCTTTTACATGACATAAAGAAGAATAGAGCCAAGGATGGGGTCAAAGAAAAGTTATGCTGTTAGACCCTGAAATGATGTCATATTTCGTTTTAAAGAGCTTTTATGTTATGAAAAATGGATTGTTAATAGAAATGTCTACTTGTAATATTAAAGATGTTTTGTATATGTTATAACCTAATTCTATAAATCTCTAAACCTAAAAAGATCCTCGATGTAAATTAAAGTCAAATTATCGACTTATCTAAATATAAAGTAATGTTTAAGGCTAGGGCCTTACAAAGATTTTACCCTATGTGTAGTAATACATCTATGTACGTCTGGTGTTTGGATACATCACACTCATGGGTAATAATAATTATATCGTTATTATTAATTTTTTCTAAAATAGAAATTACATAGTTATATAAATTCAATTAATTGAAGAGAAACATTATGCCAATGGTGAATTATTGGGAGGTTAGATAATAATAATGATATTATTAATTTTCCCATATAAATGGAATGGTGTAATTAATATAAATTTCATAACTAATCAGCATTTAGTTAAGATTATTATTTATAAATTTTTAATGGTGGAAATGATGTGAGATATTTACCAATAATAATACATTTCTTTTTTTTATTTTTATTATTATCAACTTGGGAAAAATAATATTTGTGTGTGAAAAAATAAGTTATATGTGTATATATATATAGGATATATGTGTGTGTGTGTGTGTGCGTGTGTGTGTGTGTTCGTGTGCATATATGTATGTATATATATATATATAAAATGTGTATATATTTGGGCTAAATTTATATCTATATAAATATGAAGGTGTATATAGATAATGAGTGTGTATATATATTGGATGAATTTTTAATATATATTAATAGAAAATTAATATATTTTAAAATAGTATTTTTATAAAATGTGTAATAGGTTACATGGGTTGGATCATGGGTTTAAGAGTAATGAAAATAAAATAAATTGACTGATAAATTAACTAACCACATAATGTAATAAAAAAACATCGAAGGGGGATAAATGGGGAGAGGCACATCTTCGATAGCATAACCATTATCACATATGTCTCCCTTATGTCACCATCTCTTCCACATTATTTATTTTATTTTATTATTTTCTTAAAATCTTCTCTCTTCAATATCTCCTTCAATATTTACCGAATTAATGTGATGTCGATACTGTTGGGTTTCTCTCGATATGAAAAAATTTAACCCTGTGTTTTTTTGAAGTTATCAATGTATTTATTTGAAGTAATTTAATCTTATAAATTCAGATTTTGTATTATCAGAAGATAAATATAATATGAAAATTGAGTGAGTTTTTTGATGATCAAAATATTGAATTATCGAGGGGTAATTTGTCAGAAATTATTATTAAATAATCATCAATGTGTATTTTTTGGATTTGATCAAACGATATTTTATGAAAATTATCAAGGTATAAGTATATTTTTTATCAAATAATAATTATAATGGATTAACACACACATTATCGATTTAAATATTAAGAGATTTTTTTATCGAATTTTGTTTTTTAATTATTGTTAAGGGAAATTTTTTTGAGATCATGCATTACAAAAAGATGATAATTTTGAAATTATCTAGGATAAATAAATAATTTTTACATTTAATATTTTATTTCTTATATAAATAAAATTGATAGTATTAGTTTTACAAATTCTTGACGTGTGATCGTATTTTTGGTTGATGTATGAATGTGGTTTGGGTGATGAATCCCTCGATGGATTTTTTCATTGACATCGAAGACAATTATGTAGGAAGTTTCTTACCTTCTAAATCTAATGTTTATACTTATTTCCTTGATGGTTTTATTTTTTATAATTTTGATTAAATGTTCTTGATTTTGATTGCATGTTGGTTTGTGTGCGTCCCATAGGACACATTGTTATTCCGTGAGTGATATTAGTGTAGCTTTTATCCATGTATTCTTATGATCAAATGTTTTTCAGTATTCAGCTATATACTCATGTTGATATACGATGCCTACTTGTTATCTCTTCTATTATATGTGTTACTATACCTTGGTGGGTTTTAGTGATATTTGAGATAGGTGGACCGTCGTGAAATATTCATCCCTTAGTGGGGAGTGCTCTTGATTTCGATGATAGCGATGAAGGGCCTAATCATAAAAAGTGGTACGAGGTAACCATAGAGTCTTGTCAAGTGTTTGTTTGAGGTATCATTGAATTTCCAAGTTCTATTCACCACATGATAGCCTGGTTAATGTGAGTACAAGAAATTGTTTTTGATCTTTTACATGGTGAAGACTCTGAAGGACCAATAAGTTAATATGAAAAGAGATCCATCCTGATTCATAACCCATTTCAATACCCCTAGGATGTACGGTTCAAACCGATCTAAATGAACTCAAGGTGCAGTTAGTTGTCTAAGAGTGGAATAGTTTCATCATGATGAGTACTTCACCATGGGGTGAACTTATATTGTTCACTAAGAAGGAAAATGGTGGTCTTCTACCTGTTCACTGATTAAAATAGGTTGAACTTGGTGATGGTAAAGAATCAATATCCATTTCTCATGATTAATGATCTTATCAATAAGTTATGGGGATCCTAGTGGTTATCCATGACTGATATTAGATCAGGATATCACTAGTATTGAGTAAGTGGGAGGAGATTCTAAAGATGAAATTTTGGAGAATGTATGGACTCTATGTGTACATGGAAATGTCATTATAGTATATGAACACACTGAAAATGTCCACACAACTCATAAACAAGATATTTCATCCATACATATACTCGTTTTTCATTGTATCCATCGATCACATCCTCATCCACTTGACTAACACTACAGTAACATGTTATGCACCAAGAGATACTATCGAGTATATTTCTAATGAATAGGAATTATTCCAAGATATCGAAGTGTAAATTATATATTTTATAGGTTAGGATACAAAGGAATGTTGTGTTTGATATCGGTATATCTGTACACCCTAATAAAGTTGAGGTAGTCATGTCCAAGACACATCCTTGGTATGTGTTTGTGATTAAAATATTTATTTTTTTATCCATATATTAATGATGGTTTATCCAGGGATTCTATTGATTATTAGCACCCATGATAGTGCTAAAAATAAGGGATTTAAGTTAAATTATTCATACTGGGGTTAGATGTTTTTCCTTGAGATAAAGTGAAGTTTGATGAAAACTCCAATACTAAAAATCTATGATCTCAAGATTCATTATACAGTGTAATGAGATGTTTCATGAATTCAAATAGTAGTAGTGATGATGAAAAAAGTTACGGTAATATCCTATGGGTCACTTCATCTTGGAAAACAAGATATGAAATTCTATGCAAATAAAAAGTAGATAATAGCCCTGGTGACACTATCACTTTGGTGAGAGATATTTTCTTTATACTAATAAAATAATACATACCTATGTCTTTAAACACAAGGAACTAAATATGAGAAAGTAGTTCTTGGTTGAGTATCTTTTTATGATCAACATTTAGATAGAATATGCAACTTGTATAGTTAATGTTATTTCATATTATCATAGTTGTAACACACATGTTGTGCAGAGGCTTGGTGAATGGCCTTCAGAGGAGTATTGACACATGGTGAAATTGTTGGCCATATAAAGTATGGATGAATAATGGGGATCATAGATCAATGAATTTTACCCCTTAATTAATCACATCCTAACTTGTGGACTGGGTGAATATGGATAAGCAGTAAGACCTAGAGTTTGTTGCAATTAGGTGACAACTAGCTGGTGGTGACTCAATGCCTGGATGGTCAATGGACAATGATGATGTGATATTGGTACATGGGAGAGTAGTTTTCCTTATATCCACTATATATTATATGATAATTTATTACTATACATCTAGATGTGTGGTACATCCTAGTGTGACAAAGATGTATCATTAGTTCAAGAAAAAATTATTAATGTCTAGGTATAAAAAGATACATTCCCTATTTCATCTACTAATGAATTACTTGTCAGAGGGTAAAGGTTGAGCACTAGTGTCCTGGTGGGTTGTTTCTGCCACTACTAATACATATGTATAAGTGGAATGAAGTCACGAAAGGATAGTGATAGGGTTACCTAGGACATTTAGGATTCATGATTCAATCTATGTGATTGTTGATTGACCTACAAAAGTTTACCACTTTTTACCAATTAGAGAGAATCACTTAGTATAGGACCTAATAAATCTCTATATTAGAGAGATCGTATGCCTATATAGAGTTCCCTTGAGGATATTTCATGGTATAGTCACACATTTTACATTTCAATTTTGATAGGTCTTATAGAAATCCCATGTATCTCAACTGGGATTCATTATGACATACCATCCTCACACTGTCAGATAGTTCGAGTGGACTAAACAAATTTTGGAGTATATTATTCAATTTTGCATTATATATTTTTTGAAGTGTTCTCTAAGTCAATAAAATTTGTTGACAATAAGTTTTTGGGAGAATCGATATTTTTTGGGGATTTCAATTTTGATGACTCTTTATCTGGTCTTATGTTCATAGTACATGTGTAATTTGTTAATTAACACAATTTTTACAGCTATTTTTTGACGAATAAGAGGAAGCATGAAAATGTTTTGATGAAGAAAAATCATTAAAATAATATTTATTTTATATGATGAATTTGTATATAATTTATTTGGTATCTTTGGAATATTTGAATAAAAAAATTTTGTACGTTGATAAAAATTTTGGCATTCCAACTAGCTACCTAAGGGATCTAGGTACAACCACTAGTAATGAGGTCATTAGGATTGAACCTATCACGAGTTAGCCATCATGGTTGAGACAAGGGACCTGAATAAGTGAACCAACAATGGGGCATAATGGAGCAGAAATGAGCCACCAGATAGGGTATAACAATGGTGTAATAGAGTGTTGGCAAGGGGCGGTGCTAGTGAGTGAACATATCAGATCAATAAGTATTTCTGGCTGACCTATGACATACCTTGATTATAAAGAAGCATAAGACCAAATATTGTTTTGATGTGTGAAAAAATTCTTGTGGGGGTTGTATAGATCCCCCATTATAAACACATAAATAAAATCATCCATCATATCGACTTGATGTACACCATTAAATCTAGATAGTGTGTCATCTTAAACCTTAGCCACCCGAGGAGTTCAGTTCATCGAGGTTTCTTTAGGAAGCATCATCCGAATTATGCATCCATTATTTTAAACACTATATGATCATTCTGATGATTGGTATATGACCAAAAACCACCTAAAACTATATTTTTAAGTTAAAATTATGATCAGACCAGGGATATACAATGTGTAGAAAATGTTTTTTATAGTGATGGTGGTTCTCAGTGTCGTGAATCTTGGGCGGTGAACATGAGTTGAGTTAGTGGAATTTTTCCTATAAATACCAATGACTAACTCATTTAATTTATGATATAAATACATTTAATATAAGAATTTGTGAGAGGATCTTACTTATGGATGAACAAATAAGTTCAAACCCCTCTGTTTTGCGAAGAGAACCCCTTATCACAATATGGTTTTTATGAAGGAGAGGAATCCCATAGTCTTATAGACATGTTAACAACACACTTAAGAGTCACACAATTAATGTGTGTTCCATGAATCTATTCGAACATGTGTGATATTCCTATGCATTTCATTCTTGGTTTTAAATAAGGAGAAGTTGTGCAACACATGCATGATTTCATGCATGCATGAAGGTTGAACACTTTCCCAAAGGTTCCATAAATCATACTTAAAGATATAAAGACATCACTTACACAAAGTGATACCTGTTAGACAATGTGTTTCTACATACAATGCTTACATAAAGAAACACATAATTAGATAGTATATTAAACATACTTTTTTGAAAAGAAACAACATGATACATATACAAGTGATTACTTGCATACATGATATTTTTGTGGGGTATGTGATGCTTGGAAGAAAAAAGGGATTTTTTTTCATTCATGAACATGTGTACATAATTTGGAAAACCGAAAAATAAATTAATAAGTATATAAATAATAAATATAAAATTATATATTCTAAAGTTTAATTCATGAGAATCCCATGAAACATGTATGATGTGTACAAGAATATTGAGATTGTGCAAGTTATTATTGCATAAATAATAAAAGAGAATATTTTTGAACACCTTATAGACATCAGAGTTAGGTTCGGTCTTCAGTAGAAGAAATAATTCTTTCTTGAGTAGTGTTTAATAGGGGTAAATAATTATATATTGTGATTATATAGTGTGATAATATATTTTATAAGAAAGAAAAAAATTGGTGAAAATGTTTTTAAAGTTGTACATGAGACACTGTCATCCATCATGATCATAGAAGAGGATCTTAAATTGATATTTATAGTGTGGATCAATAAATATGAAAGTGAAGGATAGAGATGGGGCTCTAACTAGTTTCTAAAGTTTATGGTTGGGGGGGTCAAATAATTCACTGTGAATAAGTTATAGTTGAGGGCTCTAGAAAACTGTTTATAGGATGATTGGAACTGGGGAGTATAACCAATTATAAATTGGGGGGGGGGGGCTAACCAATTATTATTGAAATCACATTTTAATATAGTGAAGAATCATGGTCGTGGGATTGAACTGGTATAAAAAGTATTAGTTATTTGTAATAAACCTTATAAATCAACCTATGTTGTGATTTCCTTGTTATTATTTCTTGCATGGTGAATATGGAGATTAATGATGGGGGGTAAAGGCCTTAATAAACCAAAGAAGTTGAATCAAAATGAATATAATTTTCAAATACAATGTACCACAGATCTACCCCCATCCCAGTTGTACTTAATCAGTCATTGGATGCTAAAATTGGTAGCAGATATCAAGGTATCATTTATAGATCTAGAAATCATTATCATATATGGGTCTTTTGAATTCATTGGAAAACTGAAGAATTCATACATTTTATGGCATGAACTATCACATATTGAGGAATAAGATGCTTCCTTACCTTATATCTCTTGGATTGTAAGTGAGAGATGTAGCAATATATGTTTCCCATATATTGAGGAGGATGTTGTTATAAATAACATTGATAAGAGAAATATTGAAGTTGATCGCAATGTTACACATTCAATCTTGATTGATTTATCCAAAAAGATATACAATAATGTGATGGGTCTCCCAACTGCCAAGGAGTTCTAGGATAAAATGAAAATCTTTTACGATGGAATTCTTAAAGTTAGAGAATAAAAGTTCAAATTATGGGGAATCAAGTTTTAATATATCAAAATGTATGTTGAGGAAACTATTTATGACTAATTTACAAGAGATAATGAGTTTTTCAGCAATATTAGAAGTTTTTGTGAGAAGATGGATGATTTGACTATTGTTAAGAAGTTAATGAGAAATTTTGAAAACAAATTTGACTCAAATATTTTATATTTGGAAGAGTAGGAAGATCTATCATTAGATGAAATTCAAAATACTCTCATATCATTTTACATGAGAAATGTTCCAATACTCAAGATAATGTAATGTGATGAGGTGGAATTTGAATCCATGATAAAATGTAAAACATAAATCAATGAAGAATAAGAATCAAGTGATTTTAAAGAATAAGAAGCTAAAAGTTACTTCGGTAAAATGATTTACTTTCTTAAAAGAATGTTTAAAAGGGGAATATGGAATAGAAATATCAAAAAATCACCAAAGTGTAGGAATTTTCACAATAGTGGTCATTTTATTGGTAACTTTAAAAATGATAAGGTTAATGACACTAACTCAGATGAAGAGGATTTGAAGTATCATAAAAGTAAGTGTAATAAGAATAAAAATACATTTACAAACATGATGATAAATTTGATCATTACAGAAATGAATGAATTCTTATCATCACATAGTGAGTTTGAAGATGAAATATATTATATAAATCATATGTTCATTCTAAGGAAATCCAAGAAATTTTGAGACTCATTTGAAGGAGATGAAGTTGATGAGAGAAATAATTTACAATGGATACTAAAATAAAATATAGAATAAACTATTATGGAAAATATGAAACTAAAACGGGAAAATAAAAAATAGAATAATTAAATTGATAAGATCTCCTTTAAGAATAATGAATTTTTCAATAATGTGGAGATTCATCTTAAATA
Organism: Viscum album; assembly: GCA_963277665.1. Taxonomy (NCBI): domain Eukaryota; kingdom Viridiplantae; phylum Streptophyta; class Magnoliopsida; order Santalales; family Viscaceae; genus Viscum; species Viscum album. Next base: position 1,043,752,566 of record OY728140.1, on the reverse strand, counting down.
AATTATAGAACATAAGATGAATGTAGTTGAGCTATAAAGAAATAGGAAAAGTATTGGATATTATTATCTTAATAAGGAATAATAATAATTTGATGAAAATAATAAAAAAAATGATTCAAAATAGATTTATATGATAATATGGTTAATGATCTTGAAGAAAATATTATTGTAAAATTAGAAGAATTATCTAAGACACAATATTAGTTTCTTATAGCTCAAAGGGAGTTGAATAAGTTGAAATAAGAATTCACCAAAGATTTTTTTCTAATAGATGAATCTTATAAATCTTATGAGTATAAGGGTCCATGTAAAAAGGTTTATTCTAGACCAAATGAATCCCAATGTACAATAGTTATTTCTGAAATTGCAGGTCTGAAAGACAATATTGGATCTTACTATATAAAAAGATAAAAAATGAGAAAATAAGTTCCATGAAAAAATATTGGACAATTTCAGCCAAAACATTTCCTCTTAAGTAGGTACATACAAAATATATTGAAAAAAACAACTAAAATCTTCATATAAGACCTACTATTGGTCCAGAAGATCATGGTTCAGAGGCAACGTTTTGGTGTTGTAGAGTGTTTGTTCATAATTCTATTCCTAGTGGTATAACATGAATCTTCAAATAAAAAGACATGAATCAAGGGGGATGATGATGAGAAGACTAGATCATATTATCAGGAAGATAATCCTTTAACCAGGACATCATCTAAAATATCAATACATAACTCATATGAATTCTTGAATGATATTTGTGGCTGATGTGGTAAAGAAGGTCATAAAGCTGAGAAATTAAATTTTTTTATCATGTGAGATTCCTAATATTGTAAATGGGAAGGGATTTCATATCATTGATAAATATACTATCACCAATAAATTTTTTGAGAATCTGATGAAACAATTTGGAAAATAATAGAAGCTTTTTTTAATAAAAATAAATAAAAGTGGTGATAGTTGAAGAATTTAGAGATAATTTGGAGTCAACTAAAAATGATGACAGAACGAATTATATAGTGTAAAATTTGTGACTAAAATAGGAATGACACAAAATATTTCATGAAACTCTTAAATACCCATGAGATGAAGGATAACTCCTTATAATGAGAGTTTAAAAAGAAGAAGGGAAAAGAAAGGTTGAGAGGAAACTCTCGGCCTGAGTGTTAATTATGAGGAATTAATTGGTTCCTCCTTATTCCCATACATATATTATTTTCTAATAATATTTTGGGTATTTAATGATATGTATTCTTCCATCTAGGGGAGAATAGATTATTTGAAATGTTCAAATTCTCATTTCCTTGTGAAAATTATTAACACTCACAAAACCATAATCCATATATATTTTTTAAATTTATATAAGAGATTTTATATTTAGCTAAGAAAAAAGAGTTATATATTTTTCATTAGAAGTTTTTGATGTGTTCATTGAGATGTGTGAAGGAAATATCTTAATAATATTACTAAAATAACCCCTATAATGAAGCTATTGAAGCATGTTTGAGAATAGTATCCCATTATAGAATTTGGATTCTCTTGATTCTTAAGTGACATCACTCTTGTTTTTATACACTAGGATTTCCCACAAATACTTATATATGATTAGATGAAAGCTCATTTGTTTTTTATTATTGGTTTCACTCTTTGATAAGAAATTTAAATGGAATAGATGTTGGTTGTAGAACGAACTCCTAGATAAACCATTGTATTCAAATCCAATAAGTGGGGAATAAAAATAAAACATGTTAACATTTTAATATTGATGATAAAAAACATGGTGAGATTGAATTTCATTTTAGTTAGATGAATTTTCTATCAATGGGTTTTTGTGTGAATAAATATGTGTTGGGGTTTTAAATTGTGATGATTGGTCAACTAGTCTTAAATTTAGAGTACATGGGTCATTGATTAATTGACACAATGTTTACAAAAATGTTTGGATAAAGAAGAGGAAAGTTGAAAAATGTTTGGAAGAAGAATAATAATGAAAATAATGTTTATTTTATAATAGTAATTTCTGTATCTTGGATTTGGTAACTTTGATATATTTGAATTATATTTTTGTAAGACATTGATAAAATTTGGGACTGCCAACCAGATAGCTAAAGGATCCATATGTAGCGACTATTAAGTTGGGAACTAGGATCGACTCTAACATGATCCAAAAATCATGGATGGGTCAAGGTACATGGATAGGTGTGCCCACACATAGTTTAACTGGAGGAATAATGAGCCATTGTGTGGGGAAGCATGATAGTGCAATAAAACGCCAACACCAAGTGACACTAGAGAATGAACATATTGGAAGGGAAACCATTTCTAGTGAACTTATGACATATATAGTAATATAAATATTCACAAGACAATATTTTTTCCATTCTGAGATTCTTTATTTGCTGGAACTATAGCTCCACCATTAAAAACACATAAAAAATTAGCCTTCTGATCTACTTGGTCTACAATATTCATTCAAGGAAGTGTCTATTCTTCAACCTCAACCACCTTAAGAGTTCAGTTTGTTGGTATTTATTCACGCATCATCATCTTAGTGATTCAACAATTATTATAAATACCACTTGATCATTATGATAGTTGGTATATGATCGAAACCATAAGAAACATTGTTTTAATGTTAAAATGAAGATAAAACTATGGATATACAATGTGTAGCCAAATGATTTTTATAGTAATGATGATTATTGGCATCATGAATCTAAGGAGGTGCACAAAAGTTATGTTAGAGTACTTTTCATATAAATTTCCCTAGAGTATATTATTTTCAGTAAGATTTGAATACACATCCACTAAGAATTTTTGAGAGGATCTCATTATTTGAGAAACAGAGAACTACGAACCCCTGTGGCTCATGAAGAGAATCCATTCTTATGATAATCCTTTTGAAAAGTAGAATAATCTCACAGACCTCATAACATATAAATGATTCACTCAAGATTCTTGTGAAAAAAGTAAGTTTTGTTAATCCATTTGAACTAGTGTTATTTTTTTGGGTTTCCTTCCTTGTTTTCTTGAAAGAGATTCCTTGAAACAGATGCATTATTTCATGTATCTATGATTGAAGAAAACTTGCATGAATGTTATGTAAATCATGAACCAATGATTACACACATCAATCACTAATAGGGATATTTTTAAGGTGGATAGTGTGTGTGTTCATTCAAGGTGTGTATGAAGATACGAAAAAGTAGACAATGTATTACACACTCTTGTTCGAAGGAACAACATGATTAAAATGCATGTGATAACACGTAAAAATGAGATTTAAGTGGGGTATGTGAAGGTTTAAGAAAATGGTGAATGTGTTTCATGCATGAAATTGTGAATATCATTTGAGACACAAAAAAACATAATAAGAACATAAATGATAAATATAAACTTATATGTGCAAGAGTTTACTTCATGATAAGAGAATGCAACACACATGATGTGTAATTTAAGAAGAGTGTGTTTTTGTTTTTTTTCTTGTATAAATTATCAAGATGAATTTCTGTGAACAATATTCACACATCATAGTGAGTCGGGTTCTTAAAAAACTAAATAATTATTGTCTGAGTAGTGTTTTACTATGGAAACTGATTTTATACTATGAGTAGATATTGATTCTCCAGGACTAGCATCAGTTTAAAAGTTCTTAAAGTTATTAATGAGCCATTTTGATCTATCATGATCATGTAGGATGATCATTAATTTATCATTATATATTGGATTGAGCCAGCGGATGTTGAATGTTGTGGATTGGTGGTATAATTAGTTGATAAAGATTATGATTATGGGGGATCTAACCAATAACTATTATGAATGTTCAGTTTGTGGGTCTAAGAAACTGTAAACAGATAATTGGAACTAGTTTTTATAACTAGTTTCTAAATTGGGGGGGGGGGGGGGGGGGTCAAACCCGTAACTTTTGAAATCATATTATATAATAGTAACGAATCCATCTTGGGGGGTCTATCTAAAAAAAGAAGTAGTTCATCATAAAAAACATTGTAAATCCATATGTTCTCTTCTTTCTTTCTTTTTATTTCTTACAGGGTGTAGCTAAGGATGGTAAACAAGGCATCGAGACATTAATCATTCATAGAGGTTGAATTAAAAGTAAAATAATTATAAAAAACTACGTACCACTAATTCACCCCCCCCCCCGAGGGGTACTTAATTGTTCCTTGGACAGTACACATTGGTGTAGTATGGGATGATCACTTTTACTTGATTGAGTTTTAATGCAATAATAATTTCTAGGATTTTATTATGATGAAAAATTATGAGTATATTTAAAGGAATTAATGTCTCTCATCACTCTATTTGAGTGAAGCAAGTTATAAAGTAGTTGTTAGCCCCATCATTGTTCAAGATACCACTGAGCGAGTTGAATTGATACAAAAGAGGTTGATCAACACTCAGAGAAGAAAATTATATTATACCAACTGTAGGAGGAGACCCTATTAGTTTTTTATGAGAGGTAGTGTTTTCTTGGGAGTGATTCCTCAGTTTGGGCATAAACCATTGGAATGGTATGGCAATTTAGAACTATTTTTTGGACCCTTTGAGATCAATGAGTGGATAGGGGAAGTGATGTATCATCTAAAAATACCTTCTATTTATCGAGGTATGCATGGTGTGATCTATGTATCATAAATTTGGAGGTACAGACTTGACCCTAAACATGTTATTGATTATGAGGATGTTGATATGGAGACCATTTAAACTTATAAGGATCATATAGTGTAGATCATAGAGCGATGTTAGAGGGTCTTGTGAGGAAATATTGTGAAACTTTTAAAGATTCAGTTGTAGCGTGGGTGGATCTAGGAGGGGACATTGGAGAGTGAGTCTGATGTTCAAGCTCAGTATCCTAAATTTGTCGAGAAAGACAACTATAGACACTTCTTAGGTATTATAAGTAAATAGTTCTGGATAATTGAAATATAACCAATCTTTAAAGAAAATAAAAACCCTTATTGATTACAATTTTATATAATTTTTCTGTTAAAAAGTAATTTTCAATAAAAATAACCTAAAAATTATTTTAAAAAATTTAAACAGTTAAAATCTTGTAATAATCTATTGAAATTTTTTAGTGTTAGCCACTGAGATAGAATGGGATTTTGAGGCCAGTACAACCTTGACATAAAAGGAATACAAATACAAAATATGTTATAATACATTTCCTCCATTCTTAACAAAATAATTGAAAATATCCAAATGAGAGCTATATTTGATAAATACCAAACCCCCTTTATGTTCTGGATGAGGGTTTTCCCCTACGATCAACATAACATTTCTCTGTGTCCTGCCTTTGGGAACATCACATGAGATAATAACTTATTTAATATTTTTATTTATATATTTCTTAAAATAATTTAATATCTTCCAAAAAGAGTGTAAAATGGGAAATCAGAGACCATAATTAGGTCTGTAATGATGAGTTTACCCTAAGCGTGACATATTATTTGTTTGTGTCTGGTTTTTTGATATATCACAACCTACATTAATAAAAATTATATCATTTTTAACATTTTTGTAAAAAAATAGAAATTACATGAGTAATTAAATTTAATAAATTGATGAGAGATTTTACACCTTGGTTAAATTATTAGTAGGTTATATAATAATAATGATATTATTAATTATCCCATATAAACTAAATGGTGTCATTAATATAAAATTTTTAACTACTCGGTATTTAATGGAGGTTGTTATTTTTAAATATTTAATTGTAGAAATGATGTGAGATATTTAATAAATATTATTATTATTATAAAATTGGTAAAATAATATTTGTGTGAAGAGATTTAGATTTTATATATATACAAGTGATAAATATTTATGTATATACTGATGTGTACACGCATATATATATATAGAACACGTATATGTATTGGTTAAATATATATTTATATAAATTTAAATTTATAAATATATCAAAATTGGATGAATTTTTAATATACATTAATGGGTTATTAATATATTTTAATAGTGGATTACAAAAATGTGTCATATGTTACATAGGATTGGGGCGTGGGCTTAAGAGGCAAGAGAAGATAAAATAAATTAAGTAATAAATTAATTAAAAAATGAATGAAATAAAATAAGAAAACATTAAAAGGGGTCCACATGGGGAGAGCCACATCTCCTATAGAATACCCCCCCCCCCCCATGTCTCTTCCTTATATCACTATCTCTCCCACACTCTCAATTTTTTTACTTTAATATTATCATCAAAACACATATCTTTAATATCTCTTAGAATTTTGATTATATTGAAACACTGTTAGTACTGTTGGATATATCTCAATGAGAAGAAATTTAACAATATGATTTTTAAGGCAACATGGTATTAATTTATTTAATTTAATATGATTATTTCAAAATTTAATTATAAAATGATATTTTCTCGAGTTCAGTGATAATAAAAATTTAGAATTATCATGGAATAATTAATAAGAAATTATTATAAGATAATCAACAATAGATAATTTCTAGAATTTATCAAATGATATTTTATGAAAATTATATATAGAGAATTATATTTTTTTATAAATAATAATTATAAAATATTACCACATGTGTTCCCAATTTAAATCTTGAGATATATTTTTGTATTGAATATTTTTTAATAGTTATTATTGATGGTAAATTTTGTGAGCACATGAATTGAACTAAGTTGATAATTGAGAAAGTATCTACGAGATATAAAGTTTTATCACATGTAATAATTTATTTCTTCTAAAAATAAAATAACAGTTTTAATTTTCAGAATCATTGATGTGAAATTTTACTTCTGGTTGATGTGACAATATAGTTTGGGAGATGTTACCTTCAATGGATGTTTCTGTTGATTTTGATGATTTTGAGGTAGCACTCTTCTTATATTCTTGATAAGGTTTTTACTATTTTTTACATGATTATTATATTTATTTTAGTTTTGATTAATAATGATTAATTGGGATCACATGTTGGTGCGTGTGTGTAGACCATAAGACACGTTGTGATTCTATAAGGTATATTAGTGTAGCTTTTATCTATGTTTGGTTATGATCATATGTTTTTTTATAATACTATATACTCATGTTGATATACTATGAATATTTGTGTTCTCCCCATGCATATGTGTTACCATTCATTGGTTGTTGTTTTTGGTATTTGAGGCTGGTGGACCATTGTGACATATTCATCCCTTAGTGGAGGAGTGTTCTTGATTGTGATGATAAAGACATGGGACCCAGTCATAGGGTAGACGTATGAGTAAACCACTTCATCATGTCATGGGTGTCCCCAATGATGTATTAACCTTATTAGTTCCATCGACCCCGGGATAGCCCAGTTGATGCGAGTACTAGATATTATCATCCGGAGGTTCAGGGTGACATATTTCTCTTAAGGGATAGATAATGTCGAGTATTATATCCATAATACTGCGAGGACACCATATAATTGATGGTTTATTTATTCAAACTAATTTTTTATCTTTTGTTAGGGATTTAAAGCATGTACAATAGAGGGTTTTTGAAGATTGGTTTTCTCAGTACCACTTAAATTTATATTCCTCATTTATGACTTTATGAATTTATTATTATTATGGAATACACATTTTTACATGAGCACATAAGGTTGAGGACACGTTTGTGGTTTCTTACTCATTATTTTTCTCACACCCAACTTGGTAATTTCGATATGGTGGTAGATTTCATGAGAGAACCAACAAAGGGAAGGGGCCCTGTAGTTGGTGGTTTAGTAGGTGGAGAATGAAGTTGGAGTTGCCCGAGAAATACAGAAGAGGAAAGCACTATTATTTTATTTATTATATTCTTTCATTACTGAGGACAACTTTCCACTTTGGGAGCTCTTATTTATATACAATATATGTCATAATTAGTTTCCACTATTAATCTGATTATTTATTAATTTCATGTTGTTATTATTTATTATCTTTCCAATCAACCTGATACAAAGGGTATAGTCTCACCACTATATGTCTTAGAACATTCCTAATAGTCGGTACCCTTTTACATACAATGAGTCACATATGAGGTCATGTGAAATTCTTGATTGGAAATAATGGTTTGGGTCGGGATTTTGAAAAAAGGTATCATTGGATTGGGATTCAATAACTCATTCTTATCTTTTCTTAGATATGGGACCTGATTGACAAGATATAGAATACTGGGAAACCGGGTAGGGGAACTATACAAGTTCATTAACAACACTATATAGTGGACCTTTAGGTTTTTATAATGTTGGGGAACTAATGTTTTGTTTTTAATATTGATTAAATTTATCTTGGGGGATTCACATGATGTTGACATGTGGTTTATGGGATTTTAGGTGCATTTATGATTTTGGAATAATAACATAGGTTCAAATTCCTTTTTATATACTTGATGTCTTGCTGTATTTTATTTCTTAATTAAATTTATTTATTTGGGATATATGTTTGGGATAGTTTTTCTTTGTGTGATATATCTATTTCCATGAAATTGTGATATAACTTTATTGTAATTAATTATTTTAACTAAGCATGTTGTTTTGTTAGTATATATATGATTACTATAAGTAATGTGTAGGGATGCAGACCAGGGTTATATCCATGAGGGTTATACATTGGGTTAGGGAAATAATCCCAAGTGAACATTGTGTGACCCTATAGAATAATTAAGAATTATCATAATAATTCCTTTTCTTTTCTAATGTATAACATTCACTTTATAGGAGATTTAAACTCAAAGTTGTCTTATGGGACTATTTGGGAAGCAATATTGAATACTTACACAAGGGAGTATGTTTTTACTTTGCCCCTGGATGTATAAGAGAATACAATTGAGAATTCTACCACAAGTGCTCCATGGTCTAGGAAGCAGGGCCCCATAAACTGAAAGTATTCTGGTTATTTCATGTTATAGGAATAAGATTTTAGAAGTATGGTCATATATTTCCTTACATTAAATCTAGAATTCTCAATACTTCTATGGAATCGGAGGCCCTCAAGATATTGAGTAATGTATAGAAATTGTTATGAATCTTTTTCCTATTGAGAACAATGAGTGATTAGTAAGATAATGAGAAAAGATATTATAACTGGTGCACAAAACATTTTAATACCCCCATATACTATAGAGAAAACTGATATGAAGGATCTCAAGATGAAACATGATGACTTGGAGAGGAATTGTTTCATCGGGATGAGCACTTAACCGTTGGGTGTACCTATGTTGTTTGATAAAAATGAGAATAGTAGTCTTCAGATATATATTGATTATTGGATGATGAATGAGGTTTAAAGGATGATTAGATATATGTTTCCCAGAATTTATGATCTTTTAGACCGGGTATGGGGTTCCCATTAGGTCTCTATGATTTATCTTTGATCTGGATATCACTAGTTTCAAGTTAGACAAGAGGGTATTCTGAATACGGAGTTTTAGAGAAGGTATTAACTGCATTAGAACATGGAATTGTAAATCGGGTTAGATAAAGAATACTTAGTGTCCATGGCCCTCATGGATAATAGTTTCTATCCATACATTGATTCATTCATCATAGTATTCATCAATGATATCTTTATCTACTCGACTAACACTGTATAATCAATCTAAGAAACTAGAGATAGTCTGGAGTATTCTTTGAACACACATGATTTACACCATGATGTCAAAGTGTTACTTCAAGATTTTAGAGGCGAAGTTCCTTGTACATGTGATGTATGATACTGTTATATCAATATACCCAATGAAAGTCAAGTCAATCATGTCCTAAAAACTTCCTCGTAATGTTCATGATATTAAGATCTCTTTAGTTTTAGTCCGATATTACCAATGGTTTATCCAAAAAATCTATTAACTATCACCACCCACTATACCATTAAAAAATATGGGATTGAAGTTACAATGGTCCAAAAAAATGTGAAGATGCTTACCTTTATTGGAAGATAATGTTAAAGACTACTCCTGTACTGATAATCCATGAGCCAGGGATTGGTTGTGTGGTGTACTGTGATTAATTAGGCATTGGTCAGGGAGCCGTACTGATTAAAATGGAGAGGTTAGTAGCCTATGGGTATCATCATATAATACCCCATGAAAGTAAATACCATAAACTTGACTTAGAGATAGCAGTCATGGTTCATGATCTTAAGTATTAGTGACACTATCTATTTGGTGAGATATCTTTTGTTTATACTAACCACAAAATCACTTGATACATATTAAAACATAAGGAAATAAATATGAGGCAGTGTTTCTAGTTTGAGTATCCAAATGAGTTCAAATTTGAAATGGTTTTTACACCTTATAAGGTTAATTTCATTATGGATTCTCTTTGTCATAAAACATAGGATGAGCAAAATCTTGGTGAGAGTCCTTTAGAGGAGGAGTGATGCATGTTGAACTTTTTGACTCACTCAAGGATCAATAAATTTAAAGATAATGGATCAATGAATTTTATTTCTCATGTCATCGTATCCTCAATTATAGAGGTAATGAAGACCGGTCAAGATTTTGAGAAAGATTGTATTTTAATGAGGTAACAACTAGCTGGTGGTAACTCAATACCCAGATGGTCAATGGATGATGATGAAGTAATCTTGGTACATGAGATATTATTAGTCATTGTTTACACAAGAGGTAATATGATTATGGATTACAATTATTATAGATGGTAGGATCATCTGGGTGTTTCCATGATGTATCATGAATTTGAGTAACAATTCTTGTGGGCATGGATGAAGAGAGACATTAATGGTTTCGTCTCCGAATGACTTACGTGTTAGAGGGTGAGGGCCAAAAACCAATGTCCTAGTGGGTTTTTTAATATACTCTTAATATCATTGTGTAATTGTGGGGATTCATGAAAGACTATTGATAGTGTTACCCAGGAGCCCAAGGTTTTATGATGTAGTCTAGGTCATTATTGATCGACTGAAATTTTTTCCCACTTTTTACCCATCAGAGAGACTCAATCATTAGAGGACTTGGGAAAGATCAATGTTTGATAGATATTATTCATGAATGGAGTTCCATTGAGCATTGTTTTAGATAGAGATTAATGTCTTAAATTGTGTTTTTTATATTTCTGGTAAAAATACCTAGGGACTCAGTTGAGATTGATAATTACATACTATCCTCAGATAGAAAAGAAGTTTGAGTAGACTATAATCATATTGGTGGATATATTTTGAGCATGTGTTCTTGACTTAGGTGGAGTTTGGGATGACCAACTAGACTTTATTGAGTTAACATACAATAATAGTTACCATGATTTGATTCTTATGACACATTATGAGGATCTTTATGGTATGCCTTGTCTCTCATCACTATGTTGTCATGAGTCGAGTGAGAAAATGTTGGTTGGCCCTAGCATGTTTCACAAGGCCTGTGAGATAGTACATGTGAAATAGAAGAGTTTTATAATCAATGAAAGAAAAATGAGATCTTAGGTCAACCATTGAAGTTGACCCATGGTGTCTGCTATGAGAGATCGGGTTTGTTATGGGTGATTAATCGGTTAGGGAAAATAATTTTAGTAAAGCTGGGCAAGAATATACTATATTTTTTAGACTATTTTATATCAATGAGTAGATAGGGTATGTGGTGTATCATAAGGGACTCGTTGAAATATAGGTATGCATGACATGTTCTATGTGTCCCATGATCATAGGTATATACTTAACCCTTCATGTGTTTTTTGATTGTGAGGATGTTGAGATAGAGATTGATTCTCTTTGTGGGGAGCAACCGAGGTAGATCATAGACTAAAAGAGATACAGTGTTGGGAGGAAATACAGTACCACAAGTCTGGATTCTGTGGCATCATGGTTGGATCTAGTAGGAGATGTGGGAGCGTGAGTCTAATGTTCAATCTCAATGGCCTGAGTCACATAGACACGACCACTAGAGATACTTCTCTGGGATTATAAGTCGATAAGGGGTGGAATTATAATATCCCAAATTTTTAAATATAATAAAACCCCTCATTGATAATAATTTATATTATTTTTATTTTAAAATTTAATTTTGGAATAAAAATCACCTTTTAGGTAATTTAAAGGATTTTTGTAAGGATAAAATATCATGCAGCACCTTTGACATTTTAATGGATATTTTTAGATTTATTCTATGAGGTAGAATGGGATTATGATGATTGTAGAGCATTGGAACAGATAGAATAAAAATATTAAATATATTATATTATGGGAATATGATTTTGGGAAAACTAATTAAATGTCTCCCAAATGGCACATCGTAGGAGAAATCTGAGACCACCGTTAGGTCCCAGATGTAGGTTTTTCCCTATGAACAATATAACATTTGTGCAAATTGGACTTTTTATAAGGATTTCCACAATGATAACTTATTTAATATTTTTTTATATATGTGAATATGATTGAATATCTTCCAAATGGTGCATCGTATCGGAAATATTAGATCACCATTAGGTCTGGGATGAGGTTTTTACCTTGGTGTTACAAAACCTTTGTGTGTGTTAGGGATTGTGATACATACCTCGCAAGGGTAATAATAATTATATAATGATTATTATATGTGTTAAAAAAATGGAAATTACATATGTAATTAAATTCACTAAATTTATTAGTGATTTTATACCATGGGTGATTTATTGGAAGGTCAGATAATAATAATGTTATTTTTACTTCTCCCACTTAAATTAGATGGTGTGATTAATATAAATTTATAAACTACTTTTAATTTATTAGGGGTTATTATTTTTAAATTATTAATGGTGGAAATGATGTTAGATATTTAATAATAATAATTTTAATCATTATTTTTTTTCATTAGTAAAATGGGGAAAAATAATTCTTTTGATTGGAAAATTTAATAATATATATATTTACATAGAATAAAAATATATGCATATATATTATTATTAAGGTATATATATGTATATAAAAATGTGTACATATATGTATAACATGTATATATATGTGTTAAATATATATGTGTATATATTTGAAGGTGTATATATATAATGTGTATATATAGGATGAATTTTTTATATATTTAATGGATGATTAATATATTTTAAAATGGGATTAAAAAAATTTGTAAGCGATTATATGGGGTTGGCACATTGTTTTAATTGGTAAGAGATGATAAAATAAATTATGTAGTGAATTTATTCATTAATTAATAAAATAAAATAAAAAAAAACAACAAAAGGGGACCAAATGGGGAGAGGCACATCCCATGCAGCTGAATCCCCCACAAATCTCTATCCCTCACATCACCCTCTCTCCCACTCTCAATTTTTTATCTTCAAAACCTCTAAATTTGATATCTCATGCAATATTGATTGAGTTGATACACCATTGGTACATCTAGGTTCATCTTGATGAGCATAAATTTAACGCTATGATTTTTTAATATAGGGATCTATTTATTCATTTTAATCTAATATTATTCATTTTCATTTTAATTAAAAAAATATAATTATAAAATGATAATTGTGTGAGTCTTTTTATTATAATGATTCAAATATATCAAGGGAAAATTTATATGAAATTAATCTAAGATAATCATAAATGGATAATTTTTGGAGTTGACCAAATTATATTTTTTGTAAAATATCAAAAGATAAATATATTTTATTATCAAAGAATAATTATAAATTACCACATGTATTCTTGATTTAAATGTTGAAAGTTATTTTTTTATCAGATTTGGTTTTATAATTATTCACGCGGGGAAATTATGCGATATCATCCATTTAATTGATATGAAAATTTTGAAATTAACCAGGATAGGGAAAGTATTATCCCTAGTTATGTTTTATTTTTTTCGGAAATAAAATTGCTGATTTTGGTTTTAGTAATCATTGATGTGAAATTGTATTTCTTGTTTCTACAAAAACATAGTTTGGGTGATGACACATTCGATGGAATTTTCCATTAAAATTAACTACTTTTAGGTAAGAAGTTTTATAATTTTTTGGGCTCACATTTAGTTTTGTTTCCTTAATGGATATATTTTTTAACATTTTATTGACTATGATTCATTGTGATATCACATGGGTATGTGTAGTATATAATACCAATTTTGATTCCATGAGTGATATTATGGTATATTTTATCCATTTTTTGTTATGATCAAATGTTGTAGTGTATGCTATTACACAATCATGTTGATATACAATGAATACTTATGTGCTCATCCTATATATGCATTATCATTCCTTGGGGTTTTTGGTGGTATTTGAAACATGTAGAATATCATGATATATTCATCCCCTAGTGCGGGAGTTTGTTTTATTGTGATGATAACAACAAGTGACCTGAGTACAGGGTGGAGATATGAGGTAGCCATAGAGTCATGTCAAGGGTGTGATCAAGGTAGTGTTTATTTTTTAATTTACAATCACTACGTGATAGACTGGTTTATATGAGTACTTTATATTCTCATCTAGAGGATCCAAGAGATCAGGTGTTCCTAAAGGATAGATGAAACCAAGTATGATGTCCACGATGTGGTGAGGATACTCTATAATGTCAAATTTGGTTATTCTAACTCATTCTGTTATCTTATGGTATGGATCCGAAATAGGTAAAACCAGAGGTTTGTGACAACTTTTTTAGTACACAACCACTTGGTTTTTTATTATGATTTTATTCGTTTAAGAATTTATTATTATTATGGCATAAAATCATATACTTTATCACATAATATTAGGGATTCATTGGTGATGTCATACTGATTGTTATAATCACACCCTACTCAAGAATTTCAATGCACTTGTATATTTAATGAGAGAACTAGTGGAAGGGAAGAGAAATTATAGTTGATGGATAATAAGATGTAGCATTTTGCTAGAGTGGACCAAGAAATGAACTAGAGGACCATATGTTTCGTTTATTTATTATCTTCTTTTATTACTGTATACAAACATCCAGATAGGAAGCTCTTATTTTTATACCAGGTATTCCATGCTGAGTTTCATCCATTACACTAAATATTTATTCCTTATCAAGTTATTATTTTTTATTATCTTACTTGGTTTCATGATACGGAGGGTATAGTCACTCTACTGTTGGACCTAGACCCTCACTACTAGTCATCAACCTCTTGAATACAGGGAGGAGCACATGACTTCTTGTGGTATTCTAGCTCAGACCAGAGGGTTCATGTTGGGATGTTGTAGGTATCTATCACAAATGTCTGAGATATGATATATATAACCTATAAATGTATAAATTAATTTAGGGGATCAATTTGGCATTGGTTTGGTTGTCTTTAGACACCCAAAATATAGAGGAGACTTATCAAAAAAAATATTGGCCCATGTATTCCATGATGGAACCATGGGATTCCCAAAATCCTTTGGTATTATCATTTAAAGCATGGGTTTAGTGATACCTCCCCATTAGTAGGTGTGTGCATCAATTTTCTTGATATTGGAATGGTTTCATACATTGGTTTTGTGTGAGATAATTAACCTAGAATTATGAGGGACTTGAGATTAGTGTTATTCAAAGTATGTAGTTAAAGGAGAAAATTTTATCACATACGAGATATTTTATTCAGAAATATGGTCATTGTTATGTTTTTTAATGTTATATCCCAGAGTAATGGGTGTTTACCAAGTGTTGAAAATGATAGAGAGGAAATGGAGTAGGGTGTATGGGATATGATGTGACTTAAGAGACCCCCGTGGGTGCCACATTCTTATGTTGACCCCTAAGAGGGGTAGAGTAGTAAGGATAACATAGATGTTGTGTGGTATGGTTATAGTGGGTTGGGTAAATCAGAGATAAAACTAAGTTATATATGTTGGTTTTGAGTGATTTTTCATTCCATCTAAATATTATCATATTATAATTGATGGAAAAATATCCTGAAATGTAATATATATATATATGAGATATACGATAGAGACACGCTTCCACTAGATACTAAATAAATGAAAAAAATAATATAATAAATGAGTTTGATGAGTGGTAAAAACTTCTCTTAATGTTATATTAATATGATATTTATGAGAGGGATGCATTGCGCCCAAATGAGATGTCAATATGAGAATTTCTAGGTGGCATGCACTTCCCACTGAGTGATTTTATAAAATTGAGACATATATATATGTGGGAACATCTAGGTGGGATTATTCTCCCCTTGTGGGACTATATGTACATGTGATGTATATATGAGATAACCCATGTGGGGCACTCATACCTCTAATTGATCATATGGTAAATCTTGAGTGTCACTTTTAAGACTCCTGATTGATGGTGATTATTGTACCATTATCATGAACTATATTTATTTTCTGAGAATTTAACATGTCAACACATATTATTTATAGGATAGATTAGGGACACTATTAGTTTTAACGTACTGATTTATACTCAAACACTACTTGGATGGCCATGACATATTGGTAACATGATAATACCTTTTTGTATAAAGGTTCTAGTAGGACATGGTCATAGGATTGGATCACCAAGAATGATATCTTGGGCTAAGTTATGAGGTGGATGAGATGAGGGTACAATATGGTACTAGAGAATCCTTATTTTATATTTCATTATTTGTTCATTATTTATTATTAGGCAATTAAGATATTAGTTGTGATATATGACTATATGCTCAAATTTCACTATTTATAACATGATTGTGTTTATCAACATAAATACTCTTATTATTTTTTTACAAATGATGTTTATTAATATTTTGTATCGTTTATTCATATATGTGGGTATAGTCTCCCCATAATAATATCATTGACCGATGTTTCTTATCGGAAGCCTCTAGCATATGTGGAGGGGTGTCTTAGGTTACAGAATATCTATAATCTGGAAATAGGTGAGTAGTTTTAGACTGAGGATTTTACAAAGAAGATAAATTAAGAAACGAATAATCTTTTTAGTATAATGGTAAGATATAAAGTCAATTAATAGGAAAACCCCATATGAAAAATAGATGATAAAGTGGAAAGAAGAAGATATTTTTTGAAAATGTAACAAATAAAAAAAATAAAAATAATATATTATAAATAAAAATAATAATAAAAAAGAAGAATTAATATAATAATAAAATTAAATAATATTAATAAGCATACAACAAAAGAAAAATAAATAACAAAAAATTACAAAATGGATTAGAAAAGTATAAATATAAAATAATTATAAAAAAATAGAAGAATAAAATGACGATAAGAAAAATCGAAAATTTTTAATGAAAAAATATGATAGAATGAAAATTAATTTTATTATAGAGAAATAAAAAAATTATTACTAACATAAGTAATTAGACTATGAAAATATTAAAATTGAAAAAAAAGAGATTTTGAAGAAATAAAAAATGAAAGGGAAAAAAATTAAAATGAAAACAATGAATAAGGATGTGTAAAAATGATATAGAATAATAATAATTTTTAAACTAATAGAAGAATGATAAGAATAATAAGGAACCAAAATAGGGAAAAAGTGACTAAGAATAAAAAAATAATAAAAGAAAAAAAAACAAAATTATTTGAATAATCATAAAAAATAATCAATTGACTATTGATGAGAATGAATATAATGAAATAACAAAATAAATTTGGAGAACAAAATGTGCAAAAAAAAGTAGACTAAAATCAAAGGCTATATATAAGAAAAAAATGTATAAAATAAAAAAAAATTACAGTAATGAAAAATAAAAAATAATGAAAATAATAAACGATTATGATAATAAAAAAATTAGGAACAAAAAATAAAGTGAACAATATAAGAAATAGTTAGAAAATAAAAAAACAAAATAAAATGGAAAAATTTTGAAAAAGAAAAGATGTGTGGACATAAGAATAGAGTAAAGAAATAAGTGGGAGGGGAGACATAATGAATAGGGAAGCGAAAAAGGTTAGGAATAAAAAAATAATAAAAATAATAATTATTAGAGAAAAAATAATTCAAAATTAAAAATAAATAAAAATAAATAATTAAATATTTATAAAATTAATATAGAGAAAGTATAATAAAAAATAATGGAAAATGATATAAATTGGATTAAAAAATAGATAAATTATAGAAAAAAGTTAAAATAAAATTTCCAATTAATGAAAATTAAATTATAATTTACTTAAATAAATTTGGAAAAATGTTGATCTAAAAAAACGAAGGGTGTAAATGAATGAAAAAAATAAAATAATGAGAACAAAAAATAAAATATTAAGAAGAAGTAATAAAAGAGGAAAAAATAGTAATAAATCATACTATTTAATGATAAGAAATGATTTATGGTAATAAAATTAATTTATTTTATTATAGGGAATTAAAATCATGAGGATGAGAATTAAAAATAATGAATATAAAAATAATTATAGAATAAAAAAACAATGAACTTTGGTGATGTGAGATAAAATTTTTCAATAAGGTTGATTATATGTGTTCTTGAATACTAATAAAATGTTTATTGATATTAATGTAATTTAATATATGTATCATCAATTTATGGGGAAAATTAATAACCCTGATTTGTTATTTTTTATGAATATATTGATCTTAAAAATATATTTTTATTATATTATTTAAAGTTAATTACGTATTGATAATGGTTTGATGATTCTTACTATGATTTTTAAACATTGTAAATGATAGTTTTTCTTTTTGATAATGTAGATATCTATTGTTTTAGATATTAATAATTTAATATTTGGGGGACTTTGATAACTTAAATTAATTCAATAATTTTACGTAATATTTTAAATGATAAATTAGTGGATTAGTAATTTTTTGGAATTTTAATGCTTCATAGTAGGATAATGAATTGTAATTACCTTGGGATAATTTTAAAGATTTGTAAAAGTATTATGAGGTTCAAATAATAAGGAATTGAGATTATGTTAGATAGAGGTTCTAAGGGAAAAAAATTCTATGCTTGTTTTTTAAAAAAATAGGGTTTTTCATTCACCCTTTTAGGTCTAGAATGGGTCAATACCTTGGTTAATGTGGATCATGAGGGGTTAAAATCATTTTGCCTTGATTTTTAACAGAGGATTATTAAGAAATTTAATTCTCATGATATTATTTCTAATTCTTATTGGGTTGTGAATTCATAATTTTCCCCACGGTTGTTTGGTACATCTATAAGAATGTATAGTCGTCATTAGTTGATGAATGTACTTTTAATTTGTGAATTGTTCATATATTTCATCATTATTAAGGATTTAGTTTTATTTTTATATCTAAATATTGTTTTCAATTATCATATCATTAAATTATTAAGTGTAATATACTATTACAAAAGGGAAATATATTTATTATATAGAAAATACAATGACCAATGTATTATTTATATTTAATTCCAAAAACTACATGGTCATCCATTAATAAAATTTAAATCTAAAGAGACTTATTAAAACATATTTATAAGAAATCATGGTGAAATCATCATTATTAGTTATCTTTTTATGATTTTTCTTTATTTTATTATAATTACATTAATACTGGGGTTTTAATTCTAGGTAATCTTGCTTCTTTAGGTTCTATAATGACCTAAATATTTTTGAATGAAATTTCACATCTCAATTTATGCATGTGTCACACTTGGTAACATATTATACCATAATACACATGAAATGCATAATGAAAATTAACAAGACTATATTATATTAATTCAAAAAGTACAATTATAGAATAAATATATCCATAAGAAATTAATGTATCACAATTGTATTAAAAATAACAAATATTAATATTAATATTAATATTTTCATCTTCCAGACCCCTTAAAATGACTACCCTCATAAATAACATATATGAAATAAAACATAATATTAGTAATGAAAGATTAAATATTAAAATAAAAAAATATATATCCATGTGAGAAAATTGATTTTCACGAATAACAAAATAAATATGAGTTATTTATAGAAGTTAGGGAACCCATATTACTGTTAAACATTTGACCATTGGAATAGTAATATGACTATTGGTATAGAAATATTACCATAATGAATTGCAACATCACCATTATAATAGTATCATCATCTATATATGTGTAAATTAATATTTCAACTTCTTAAAAAATTAAATTATGAATTATTTATATCATGATAAAATTTATTTTTTTCCCTAAAATGATAAATTAGGTATTTCTATTTTTCTAAAACATATATGTTTTGATTACGTAATAATAAAAAATATAGATATTAAAAATACTTTATTATCATAAAATAACATTATAATATGAAATTATGTTCAGTTATTATTGTAGTACAACTTTATGGGAACATAAGTAATTTTTCAAAGAGTAAAAAAAATGATCATAATATTAAAATTGACAATTTTCAAATAAAAAGTATTTTATTAGATAATTAAATTTCTCGTATCTAGAAAAAAAATTATAAAAATTATAATTTTTTTTAAATCAAATCTCTTGGTACAAAAAATCATGCCCATGATGGATTGAGGAAGACCAAGACCGTTTGGGAAAAAATTCACTCCTTGCGAGTCAACAAAATCACCAAAGTGGTCCATTATGCGAAGATCACAAAGCAGACCCCTCATCCCTATGAAACCTAAAAAACCAGTTGAAAGATAGGTTTGTGAGTCTGATGACCTCCCCGAATGCCATGAATCCACTTGATGGTAGTCTCCATGTGTCTGACGTCCTTCATGAACCTCGTAAAGCCACTTGATGGTAGCCTTAGTGAGTCTGATGACCCCTGCAATCACCGCCAAGCAACTTGTCCAGAGCTTTGCATGTCCAACGGATCCTCCTCCAATAGAAAAGATCAATTTCTTTCATGGTTCTCATCTGAGCATTGAAATTCCTAGTTCCTATAAATATGCGCCTCACTCCCACCATGAAGGATCTCTATGATGACCTTTCAATTTATGAGCTCCCATTTTGTGAATCTCGCTGTGCTCCATGAAGCAGTGAGAAAATGAAACACCCAAGGTACCAGAGCATCATGAAACAAAATTTCTTTTCTTCCTATTTACCTCCAATTAATGTGGAGATTCCCTTTAAAAAATCCCACAACCATCATGAAGGTAAGAGTCCCTCTTGGGAAAATGGGACCTCACGGGGAATTCAACCTTCGTGAAGTACCCCCAAATAGTTGTAGACCCCATGCCAAGATCAGGTAGCCATGCTACGTGATTCTCTGACCTTCAGAGAGACCATTTTCTCTAAGATTTGTGAATAATATACCTTCACGAATCACTAGAGCCTCACGAATCTACTTTTCTCTATGAAGCACCTGATCTTCATGAAGCTCCTTTCATCGAGGCCTCCAACTTTTTGAACCCATTTACTGTTCGACCCTCCAGGCCAATACGTAGTGATTTCATAATTCACCATGCAGTGTCCCTTATCTCATTGTCCTACCTATTTCTTTTTGTCATTAGTATGATAATGCATCTTGATTTTTGTTATAGAAACTCTATAATATACCTCACTATTGACCATTCATTCACCCCCTCATGTCAAGCCTTGTTGATGCCTTCCATTCCCCAAGTGTGGGTAGGTATTTTTCATGTAATTCCATGGGGTAATGAGTGAATCCTCCCTCTACGAGCTATAGGATGTTAAAATACCAAGTACTACCATCCTCAGAAAATGATGGTAAACTATGGTATCACCCCCTACAATGCGCAGGGGGTGTTCCATCTCAGGAATTCTCCATGCGCACTACTCCCAATGGGAGTGAGGTCTTCCTCACCAAATTGGCATTGAATGACATCCTCTTCTCATGGGACTAGATATTCCTCGAGCATCTCCCCAAGAGTATGACCCAATATCCATCTCTTTGGGAACCTAGTCATGCATAAACCCCACACTTTAACGACCCATACTTTACATACATTGTTAATACTTCAAAATTTAAGCACACTTATTTCAACATATGACAAAACCACAAAGGACCGTATAGGTATAGTGTCTTTAGAAACTGGGAAACATAAACAACTGGTTCATAAATTTTCTACAGTGTCTCCCATTTATTTCATCATATCTAGGGTCCCTTTTAGAATATTCTACATAATATCCATCTTCCTGACCTGGGAAAAATAAAGCATAAAAGGGTGAGATCAAATGCTCAGCAAGGGCAAATAAAGGAAATAAAAATCATATCATATCTTTTTGAAAATCATAACCTGCAAAAGAGATCATAATATCTTAACATGGAATAAATCATAGAAGTGAAAATGATATCCCCATAATCATAACATGAAACTTGAAACTTTTTGGCATGCACACATAATCATGGAAAATCATTTCTTGTTAGTCATGACTCATTGCCAAGACTATCTTAGTGGACAAAGTCCCTTTCTGAACCGAGTCACCCTCGTTCTAGTCCTGTTTCACTGAACCGGTATAACCTACCGTTCCAGCCATGTCTATCTCCTGAGATATAAAATCTTTACCCAATGCATTGGAGGGAGATATAGGTCCCACCCATCTTATAATGAATCCTTTCTTATGTGTGCAACATAATCATAAACCATACATCATAGCGTAACCCATGTAATAAAGTGGGATTCTTAAACAACATGACATCATAAAACAATTCATATAAGATAAAGGAATTCATAAAAATATTTCCATCACAACATAATCAAATCCATGTAATAATAGGGATAAAAACATAACCCTTTTATTATCTTAGATGGAAAATAATTTTGATAAAATACTTGAACTTCATTCTTGAGGAAAATATCCTTTCTACTTCAAAAACACTTTTCTCTCTTAACATGTCATACAATTTTAAACTAAAAGAAGTTGATTAAAAATAAACTTGAATAATTGTAAAGGAAACTTCTTGGAAATAATGTTTTAGAAATCCATTCATACAGTATAAGTTAAAAAAACATTCTTCGTACTTTTGTCGGAAAAGTCAAAAAGTACCTCGTACGAAAAACGACAAAAGATTCCTTTCATATTCTTTACTAAAAACTCACCGAAGGGTAAAATTGGATTTAAACTATTTTAAGTGGATGGAAACAATATTACATATTTATGGAACATGGTTGTGGATGAAAAAATACACCCCAGTAAATGCCAAAGTAAAACCAATCTCGGATAAAAATGAGATTGTGATATTTTCCCTTACCTTAGGTCCGATTTGCATTGTATGTGTCCAAAGCTCCTGTATAATGGTTTAAATAATGTTATGGACTTATTCCATAATAATACATATTGATATGATATCATATATGGTCATATTATTAGCTTCTTGTTAGTAATATTTCATTGTTACTTGTTACTCGGGTCTTTATTGCCTTTTGTTCTTATGCGTGTTTTGCCGAATAAATTCTTATTCTTCTTTTAAGGTTATAGATACCTTATATCCAGAATGTTATTAGTGTAACATATATCATATTTATTCATTCAATTCATTTATATAATTACTATGTAATGATGATCATGTAGAACGAGTCGCATCACATCGTGGAGACGGTATTCCATACGTACGCACGAGTGATGATATCGTTCCTATGATCGTGGAATTGTATTGGAGTATATTTATATTATTTCAGTATCAATATTACTTTATAATAATCATGAATATTTACTCATTACACCATTATACCCATCCTTGTAAGGTGATGGTGGAAAATAGATTACACCACGGCGTGGAGACGGTATTCCGTACGTATGAACGCGCGGTGATTTCATTTTTCTGTAGGATGGATAGAAGGTGAATTAGGGTTGTTTCATATTTATAATAACATATAAGTATGTAATTAATACTTATGTTATTAATTTATCATGAAACAACTAAAGAAGAAGAAGTTGAAGAAGAAAGAAATTGAAAAGACCGGTAATGGATATTACCTATTCTTTGGAACGCTTCTTTGAATCCTGCACTTAGGGAACTAATATTGGTCTTTTAAGAAGACCAGGACCTCTAGGATTATTCTATGGAAGTGGAGAGGATAGAATGGAAGGGTTTGGCCGAGCTTGAGTGCTCAAATTGGTGTGAGGAGGAGGGGGAGGAGGTGCCCTTTTATAGGGGAGGAGAGGGGCACCTTAGTAATATCTCAAAATATTATTTTATATTAAAGTCAAAATCGGTTTATAATGGTTCCAAAGGGTTTTATTTCGAAGATAAAGTGGGGATGGGTCGAAATCCTATCAACCAATAGGATTTAGACAAGTTTAGGGTATTATTTTAACCTTATCAATTAGATTTAACTCTAAGTTAAATAATTTAACTTTTACCGTGTCTTTTTGTTTTCTTACACTATATGGTTAATACACTTACTATAACATGCCAAACGAACCCCAAATTGTTTATTATTAATATATATATCCGTATCTAAGTCATTTGTCTGAACCTTAGATTTTTAGGAATAAAATAACAATTAATAATATAATATTTGATTTAAAAACTATTTTGTGTCAATTTTGACACTATTTGATATATGATTTTTGAGAAAGTCATAACAGAATTATATTTTCTAAACAAGTTGATTAAATAAACACTAATATATCATAGTAACCTGGAAAATTAGTGGAATTCATAAAAAGTCTCAAATTACATTTATTTTGGTGTTTATAACATCAATTATGTCAATATTTCATAAATAAGATAATTACTGCATCATAATTGTGTCATAAATAAATTAAATTATTTAATGTCTAAAAATTATAAATAAAATACCATCTTGTAGGAAATCTTTTTAGATTTCTAATGAATATTTATAGTCGAATTTAGCTTATGTATAACCCCATATTAAAAATGATTCACTTATTAAACTTTGATTTTAACTATTTTAACCCTTCTTTAAATAAATTAATAATAAATGTCCAAATCTAACCCAAGTGGGCCTAAATGGTCATATTTTATTCATAAGGTTGTTTTTTGTCGAATTACACTTGTCTAATAGAATTAGGACATGTGTTAGGGTAATAATAATATCATTTTTACCCTTAATTACCCTATTTACTTTTAACCGTGGTAAAAAAAAGTAAAAAGTTACTATTCACCAAAAAATTATTTTCATCTCATTGAACCACATTTTAGTCCTTGATATTAACCGTGTCTCTCGAATTTTTGAAATTCCATTCACAGAAGCGGTAAAATTAAGTTTTATGCAAAATTCAGTTTTTAACCTACCACTTAGTGGCTTCACTATTCATCAAAAATTGAAAGTATTCAGAAAAATACCAAAGTTTCACCCTAGGCTAATTTCGGTTTTCCGAATCCAAAAATGAAGTCTATTTTGAATGATAAAATTTATAAAATTTCAAAAAGTGGTTATTACTATTCATAACGGCTAGTTTTAATAATATTTTAATAGCATATCGTTGTTTAGTGAAACTCGGTATTGCGTACGACGCAAGCTATCGAGGAAGGTCGCGATTGCGTGTAAAGTAAGCCAAGCTAGTATGTAGTGAAAGATTCCTTTGATGATATATAAAAAAAATATTACTCATAAAAATCTCGGGTGTTACATTCTACCCCCCTTAAAAAGAATTTCGCCCTCGAAATTCGTCACTTTGTAACAAACAGATGAGGATACTTCTCCCTCATCATATCCTCAAGCTCCCATGTAGCTTCTTCTAATTGGTGGTTCCTCCATAAAACTTTCACCAATCGAGTGGTCTTGTTTCGTAGGACTTTTTCTCTACGATCCAGAATCTCTATCGGTTGTTCTTCATAAGAAAGATATTGCTCCAGCGGTACAACTTCTGAGCTGAGTACATGTGAAGGATCAGGTATGTACTTTCTCAGGAGAGATACATGGAACACATCATGAACTTGAGAGAGATTCGGTGGAAGCGCCAATCGGTAAGCTACCTTTCCAACACGATCCAGTATTTTGAAAGGACCGATAAATCTAGGGCTCAACTTCCCCTTATTTCCAAATCTCATAACCCTCTTCCAGGGAGATATTCGTAAGAACACTTTATCACCCACTTCAAACTCTAGGTCTTTTCTTCGGTTGTCGGCATAACTTTTCTGTCGACTCTGAGCTGCTCTTATGTGTTGTTGAATAGATCTGACCTTTTCTGCCATTTCATCAACGAGATCAGGTCCTAATAGCTTTCTTTCCCCAACTTCATCCCAGCAAGTTGGAGTCCTGCATTTCTTTCCATAGAGAGCTTCATAAGGAGCCATCTAAATACTAGAGTGAAAGCTATTATTATAAGAAAATTCCACCAAAGGTAGGTGTTGATCCCAACCTCCTTTGAAATCCATAAAGCAAGCTCTCAACATATCTTCTAGGGTTTGAATTGTTCTCTCAGACTGACCGTCTGTCTGGGGATGATAAGCAGTGCTGAAACTCAACTCTGTATCCAGAGTATGCTGAAGACTTCGCCAAAACTTCAAGGTAAATCTCAGATCCCGATCAGATATAATAGAAAGTGGTACTCCATGCAATCTTACCACTTCCTTTACATATATCCTGGTAAGCTGATCTAGAGAGAAATCCTCTCTAACAGCAATGAAGTGTGCAGAATTTGTAAGACGATCAACTATGACCCAAATAGCATTATTGCCTTTGGATGTTTTAGGAAGTCTTGTGACAAAGTCCATAGTGATGTTTCCCCATTTCCATTCGGGTATGGGTAATGGTTGTAACATCCCCTTAGACTTTTGTCTCTCAGCTTTAACTTGTTGACAAACCAACCATCGAGAGACATATTTAGCAACATCTCTTTTCATGCCATCCCACCATAAGTACTCTTTCAGGTCCCTATACATCTTTGTGCTTCCAGGATGAATAGAGAATGAAGAACTATGAGCCTCATCCAGCAGCTCCGTCTTTAATTCGGGGATGGGAGGAACACAAACCCGATTCCTGAACATTATTATCCCATCACAATCAAGGTTGAATTCAGGAACATTTCTCACCTTCTTTTGTAACTCGACATCTTCTTTCTATGCCCCTTTAATCTTCACATGTATAGATGGTTGAACATTCATTTGATAAAGATAAGATTTTTCCCCTTCCATTATAATTCCAAGATCCATCCTTTGTAAATCCATAAATATTGGATCTTTTGTGATCCTCATCATGGATAAACTAGCATGGTCTTGTCGACTTAATGCATCTGCCACCTTGTTTGCTTTCCCAGGGTGGTAATGGATTGAGCAGTCATAATCCTTAATCAGCTCCAACCATCTTCTTTGACGCATATTCAGCTCCTTTTGTGTGAAAATATACTTTAAACTTTTATGATCAGTATAAATATCACACCTTTCACCATAAAGGTAATGCCTCCAAATCTTTAATGCAAATATTACCGCAGCCAACTCCAAATCATGTGTTGGGTAATTTTTCTCATGGATTTTCAACTGTCGTGAGGCATAAGCTATCACCATATCATTTTGCATAAGAACACATCCCAATCCCTTCTTGGATGCATCACTGTAGATCACAAACCTTTCTCCACTACAAGGCAGTGTGAGCACAGGTGCACTGGATAACCTTCTTTTCAACTCCTTGAAATTCTCTTCGCATTCCTCTGTCCAAACAAACTTAACTCCTTTCCGAGTCAACTTGGTGAGTGGATTAGATAATCGTGAAAAATCTTTTACAAAACGTCTATAATATCCATCCAAACCAAGAAAACTTCGGATCTCAGTTACTGTTGTTGGTCTCAACCATCTTTCGATAACCTCTGTTTTTGCTGGATCCATAGATATCCCCTCTTTTGAGATTATGTGACCCAAAAATGCAACTTTTTGAAGCCAAAATTCACACTTGGTAAATTTGGCATAAAGCTTCTCCTTTCTCAGGGTCTTCAATATAATTCTCAAGTGATCTTCATGCTCTCCCTTGCTCTTTGAATAGACAAGAATATCGTCTATAAAGACTACCACAAATTGATCAAGATAGTCTCTAAAGACTCTATTCATTAGATCCCTGAAGATAGCAGGGGCATTAGTAAGACCAAATGGAATCACTATAAATTCATAGTGTCCATACCTTGTACGGAAAGCCGTCTTTGGTATATCCTCCCTTTTGACCCTTAATTGATGATACCCTAAACGAAGATCAATCTTGGAAAAGTATTGAGCTCTGCGTAGTTGGTCAAATAATTCATCAATGCGTGGGAGAGGTTATTTGTTCTTGATAGTGATCTTGTTAAGTTCTCGATAATCAATGCAGAGTCTCATTGATCCATCTCTCTTCTTAACAAATAGAACAGGTGCTCCCCAAGGTGACGCACTAGGGCGTATGAATCCCTTATCAAGATTCTCTTGGAGTTGCTTCTTCAATTCCTGCAACTCAATTGGGGCCATTCTATATGGTGTCTTTGAAATTGGCAAAGTGCCCGGTACGAGTTCTATTGAAAACTCAACTTCACGATTTGGTGGAAGACCCGGTAATTCCTCCGGAAAGACATCATCAAACTCCCGCACAATGGGCATATTCTTAATCGTGAGTTTCTCACCAACCATTTGAGATAAATAACCTTCATTTAGTGGAATCAAGACCCATAAGATGGAAAAAATTTCCACTGGAAGGTTATATTCATCCTTTCATCGATAGACGATCGTAGATTGATCTGGAATATGAAATGTGACTTACCTTCTTTGGAAATTGATATGAGCTCCATGTAGAGAAAGCCAATCCATGCCAGGAATCACATCAAATTCCACTAAAGGAAGGATCACAAGATTTGCAGGAAGCACATTCCCACAAACTTCGATCAGAGAAGAATTATAAACGTTTAATGCAACTAATGTGCCATTAGGTGTTGTCACAGCTAACTCAACATCTAATTGTTGAGGTAATACGGTGATACCCTTAGAAAATTTTTCAGAAATAAAAGAGTGGGTGGATCCAGAATCAAATAAAACATTTGCTACTTTAGAGTGGATGGTAAGTGTACCTTTCACCACTTCGTTATCTTACTCCACATCGCTGATAGAAATTACATGTGACTTTCCTTTGTCTTTAGCCTAAAGATTTTGTTGACGTCGACCATCATCATCGACCCTTGGATTTGGGCATTGATTGGCATAATGCCCTATCTCCTTGCACTTGAAACATTGGAGTGTAGTAGGTTCATTCTGTGTATCCCTTCCTTTTTTTGCATCATTAGACATCTTCTTCCCATTATCGTGACATTCAAATGCCCGATGACCTTCCTTTCCACATTTGAAACATTTACTTGTCCCTTTAAGACAACTCCCTCCATGTTTCTTTCCACACTTTGAGCATAAGGGAAAGCTCATCTTCTTTTCAGTGTGCTCTTTAGATTTTCATTTGAATTCCATCTTCCTCTTCTTATCAAACCCATGTGACTGATGGGTTACTCCAATCTCCATCTCGACTTTGAGAGCACATCGAACGATTTCCTCATAGCTATTGAAGTCCCTTATGGCTAACGCCCTTCGAAGACTTGGTTTTAAGCCACTAAAGAATCGATCGATCTTACTATCAGGTTGGATAATAATACCAAAAGCATACCTTGCAAGTCTTGTAAAATTTGCTTCATAGGTACCAACAGATTCATCATCCCTTTGCTTCAGTTCAAGAAACTCTTTCTCCATATTTGTTCGAAGAATACGAGGGAAGTACTTATTGAAAAATAAGTTCTTGAACTCGTCCCATTCCATAGACTCAATTTCATCCCTTTGCCTCGTATTCTTAATAAGATTCCACCATTGATCAGCATCTCCTTCCAAACGATACACTGCTAGGATGACTTTATCATGTTCAGAACATTGAAGAACTGAAAATATCTTTTCAGTAGTACTAATCCATTGTTCAGCAACTAATGGATCAGTAGACCCGCTGAAAGAAGGTGGACGCTGCCTCATGAAGGATTCAACAGAATGTTGCTCCTTCCTTTGCTCGTTTGGAAGTCCTGCATGATTCATATCTTGAGAAAGTTTTGTGAGCATGGCTACAAGATTTTTCATTCCAGCTCCCATATCGTTTGGTTGCTCAGGGGGACAATCATTGCATTGCCCATCGCATTCCGCATTAACACGGTTCCTTCGGGTTCCAGCCATTGACTAAAACCAAGAAGAATAGTGTGAGAAACACTAATTATAATAGGAAAACCACATAATAAAGAATAAAATTTCACACTTAAGGTCTTATCCTATGGTATTCATGGCCATTTCTAAAAAACTAAGATTGTGTTCTATGCTTAGACTTATCCTTAGGGTTCTTACTAAGGGTTTCACATCCTAGTTTCCAAAGGTTGACTATACCTTTCCTCTGATACCAACTTTAACGACCCATACATTACATACATTGTTAATACTTCAAAATTGAAGCACACTTATTACAACATATGACAAAACCACAAAGGACCGTATAGGTATAGTGTCTTTAGAAACTGGGAAACATAAACAACTGGTTCATAAATCTTCTACAGTGTCTCCCATTTATTTCATCATATCTAGGGTCCCTTTTAGCATATTCTACTTAATATCCATATTCCTGAACTGGGGAAAAGAAAACATAAAAGGGTGGGCTCAAATGCTCAGCAAGGGAAAATAAAGGAAATAAAAATCATATCATATCTTTTTGAAAATCATAACCTGCAAAAGAGATCATAATATCTTAACATGGAATAAATCATAGAAGTGAAAATGAGATCCCCATAATCATAACATGAAACTTGAAACTTTGTGGCATGCACACATAATCATGGAAAATCATTTCTTGTTAGTCATGACTCATTGCCAAGACTATCTTAGTGGACAAAGTCCCTTTCTGAACTGAGTCACCCCCGTTCCAGTCCTGTTTCACTGAACCGATATAACCTACCGTTCCAGCCATGTCTATCTCATGAGATATAAAATCTTTACCCAATGCATTGGAGGGAGATATAGGTCCCACCCATCATATAATGAATCCTTTCTTATGTGTGCCACATAATCATAAACCATACATCATAGCGTAACCCATGTAATAAAAATGGTATTCTTAAACAACATGACATCATAAAACAATTCATATAAGATAAAGGAATTCATAAAAATATTTCCATCACAACATAATCAAATCCATGTAATAATAGGGATAAAAACAGAATCCTTTTATTATCTTAGATGGAAAATAATTTTGATAAAATACTTGAACTTCATTCTTGAGGAAAATATCCTTTCTACTTCAAAAACACTTTTCCTTTCTTAACATGTCATACAATTTTAAACTAAAAGAAGTTGATTAAAAATAATCTTGAATAATTGTAAAGGAAACTTCTTGTAAATAATGTTTTAGAAATCCATTCATGCTGTATATGTTAAAAAAACATTCTTCATACTTTTGTCGGAAAAGTCAAAAAGTACCTCGTACGAAAAACGACAAAAGATTCCTTTCATATTCTTTACTAAAAACACACCGAAGGGTACAATTGGATTTAAACTATTTTAAGTGGATGGAAACAATATTACATATTGATGGAACATGGTTGTGGATGATAAAATACACCCCAGTAAATGCCAAAGTAAAAACAATCTCGGATAAAAATGAGATTGTGAAATTTTCCCTTAACTTAGGTCTGATTTGCTTTGTATGTGTCCGAAGCTCCTATATAATGGTTTAAATAATGTTATTGACTTATTCCAGAATCATACATACTGATATGATATCATATATGGTCATATTCTTAGCTTCTTGTTAGTAATATTTCATTGTTACTTGTTACTCGGGTCTTTATTGCCTTTTGTTCTTATGCGTGTTTTGACGAATAAATTCTTATTCTTCTTTTAAGGTTATAGATACCTTATATCCAGAATGGTATTAGTGTAACATATATCATATTTATTCATTAAATTCATTTATATAATTACTATGTAATGATGATTATGTAGAACGAGTCGCATCACATCGTGGAGACGGTATTCCGTACGTACGCACGAGTGATGATATCGTTCCTATGATTGTGGAATTGTATTGGAGTATATTTATATTATTTAAGTATAAATATTACTTTATAATAATCATAAATAGTTACTCATTACACCATTATACCCATCCTTGTAAGGTGATGGTGGATAATAGATTACACCACGGCGTGGAGACGGTATTCCGTACGTACGCACGCGTGGTGATTTCATTTTTCCGTACGATGGATAGAAGGTGAATTAGGGTTGTTTCATATTTATAATAACATATAAGTATGTAAGTAATACTGATGTTATTAATTTATCATGAAACAACTAAAGAAGAAGAAGTTGAAGAAGAAAGAAATTGAAAAGATCGGTAATGGATATTACCTCTTCTTTGGAACGCTTCTTTGAATCCTCCACTTAGGGAACTAAGATTGGTCTTTGAAGAAGACCAGGACCTCTAGGATTATTCTAGGGAAGTGGAGAGGAGAAAATGGCAGGGGTTGGCTGTCACGACCCGTCCTCGAGGCCCGTACTGTGTCTACCCCAAGCCCGCCTTCCATAGGCCAGGGGCTGGCGACTAGCACCAAGGAGTAAATCCCGGTAAAAAGGGAAGGCATTGCCTTTGTAAAGTAAAAAATCACACAGAGTACAAGCGGAAGAAGTAAACACTAAGTAAAAACTGAGTACAACAGTAAGTGCGGAAAGTAAAAAGGGTCCGGAAATACAAGCCCAACTGTAAAGTACAACTCGAAAGGGAAAACAACAACTGAAAAGTAAAGCTGCTACACTGAGCTGTCCACTGGAAATCCCACCTGAAGGGTGGGTACAGACAACTCCTCTGCTCCTCGGGTCCCATCGTCCGCTCCGAGTATGTCCCGCCCAGTGGTCCACCTCCGGGTACCGCCTCATCGTCACGTCCACCTCTGGGTACCGTCTCGTCGTATAGTCCACCTCCAGGTACCGTCCAGTCCTCGAACACTCGACCTCTGTCAGTACTGGCCGTCGTCTGCAACCAACACAACGATGTGCGGGCATAGCCCATGCAGGGGTGAGTATAACGATACTCAGTAGGGACCCCGAGACCCTCAAGGTCTCACTAAAACCAACAAGGATAACCACATAGAAGATCTCAACAGATAACCTCTACTTAGGTATATGCCCATACATATACCTAAGTTATCAAGTAACCCATCTCAATCATGAGGAAACACAAGGATTGTGAAATCAACGGATAACTACTACCCAGGTATATGCCCATACATATACCTAAGTTATAAAGTGACCCATCTCAATCATGAGGTAAACACAAGGTCAAAAGTCTCAGCTCAAACCAGGATTTTCATTATCGAAACCGTAACTGCTGAAGAGCTCCGTCTCTGGAGTGTACAGTGGTCCTGCCACGACTCCGAGGTACTGCTCACTAACCTAAGACTGCTTAAGAACTCCACCCATCGAGTACTGCAGGCCAGCTGCTACAACCAAGCGCTCTCATGTGCCGCTACAACCAAGCGCACCTCTGTCGTGGGTCTGCCGCTACAACCAAGCGCTCCCATGTGCCGCTACAACCAAGCGCAACTCTATCGTGGGTCTGCCGCTACAACCAAGCGCTCCCATGTGCCGCTACAACCAAGCGCACCTCTCTCGTGGGTCTGCCGCTACAACCAAGCGCTCCCATGTGCCGCTACAACCAAACGCACCTCTGTAACACACCGAGTCGTTCGATCAGCAGTCGTCGGGTCTCAGCCAGCTACACGGTCTCCGTACTCCGCACGCTCGTCACTGGGAGGGTCCGCTCCATGAGCTACAGGTCGATACTCCAAGTATCTCAAAGTCCCACGAAGAAGTATCTCAAAGGACCGCCACGTCATAGGGGTCTCAACGCAACAGACGGCGCGTCAATCGGACGCCCGGTCTGTGAGTTATTAGCCTTTTCGTCCCAGGGGCCCGGTTGGTTTCGTGAGCGAACCAAACCCGGCCGTATCTCAACTGTACCCCGAACTCTCATAGGGTAAACTCATAGGGACCGTTTCTCAACGCGATCACCAACGCCGCTGATGGTTCGTTAAACGGACGTTCTGTCAGAAAGATATCAGCTTTTCCGTTCCAGGGGCCCGGTTGGATTTCGGTGCGATCCCACCCGGCCACTATCCATCTGCATCCAAAACTCGGGCGGAGGATGCCAAAAGTTCCGTATCGTCAACAGGAACTCAACGCAACAGACGGCGCGTCAATCGGACGCCCGGTCTGAGAGTTATTGGCTTTTTCATTCTAGGGGCCCGGTTGGATTTCGGTGCGATCCAACCCGACCGCACTCCGTCGGCATCCAAACCTCGAGCGGAGTAAGCCAAAAGATCAATCTCACTTAGAGGAATTCAACGAAAGAGACTGCGCGTCAATCGGACGCCTGGTCTATTATTTATTGGCATTCCCATCTCACACCCATCCTGAGAAACTTTCCAGGAGGTCACCCATCCTGATCACTACTCTAGGCCAAGCACGCTTAACTATGGAGTTTTAACCACGTAGGCTCCCGAAAAGGAAGTTGCACCTTGAGTATAGTATACCGAAATGACCGTCTCGATCCATGGATCGCGTTGCCACTGACGGCGAGTCGTTTGGAGGCCCGTAGCCCAAGATACAGGCATTCGACCAAACCGCTCGGTAACGGGGGTTTCGGGCCCAGGTCGTCCCGGCCCGAGACCCCCCGGATGGCCCGAACCGGGACGACCCCCCCCCCCCGGACGGGGTCGACCCGGCCCGGCCCGGCGCGGCCCGGCGCGGCCCGGCCAGGCGAACCGGCCAGGCGCGCCGGTTCGGCGCAAGGCAGCGCGCTGGGCGCGCTGCCAGCTCGGGCGAAGGCCGAGCTTGCTGGAAACGGGGGGCCGCCTGCCCCCCTTTGTGAAACCGGCCCCCCTCATAATGTGGGGCCAAATAACTGCCCGGGGGAATTTAATTCCCCCGGTTTCCACCAACCCGGCCGGCCCGACCTGGCCAGCCGGCTTCTTGTCAACAGGACCGGCAAGGGCCGGTCCTTTTCCGTCTTCCGGCACCGGCGGCCCGGCTGGCCGCCGGTCATCACGATCTGCCGCGGCCCGGAACCGGTCGCGGCCTTCGTCATCCGGCGCGGTGCGACGGCACCGCGCCCCTCCGCCGCGGCCCCGCTCCAGCCGCGGCGTCTTCGGTTTCCTTCGACGCGGCGTGACGGCGTCGCGTTCATGATAATTCTTTCGACGGCGCGGCGCGACGGCGCCGCGCAATAATTTCCGTGTGATTCCCACGTGGTGCGACGTCACCACGCTATCTCGTTTCATCCACAAGAAACATTCAAGAACAAAGGAGGGGGGTTCGGCCGTGTTTGTGCGGTCCGGTCCCCCTCTCGTTAGACGATAACACTTAAACGTTCATCCTCAAGTTTGTCATGCTAGAACCAAGAACGGAAAATAATTAAATAAAGCAACAACAAACCCCTACATGGATATTTGACGTCGCACGTCGGGCGTCGCGGAGAACGGCGTCGCGGAGAACGACGTCGCGGAGATCGGACGTCGATTCCATGGTTGTTGGGGTACGTCCGAGGAGGAAACGACGTCTCCTCACTTGTTGCGGAGATGAAGAAGGAAGGCGCGTTGTCGTTGGAGAGTTCCTACGTCGGTGTCTTCTCCCTTGCCGTGGAGGAAAAAGAGGATGAAGAACCGTGATCACCGAGTCGTTCTAAGTTGAGGGATCGATGTTCTTCATCGGAGAAGAACCGTTCTTCACGGAGAGGAGGACGTTCTTCAACGAAGTAGGAGCTTCCTTCTTCTATCACACAAAGGCTCTTTGTCAAAAATCCTCCCACCACAATTCAACCTCCAAATAAAAGAAGGTTTCCCCTTATTTTATTTTAATCATGCCATGCATTGTATGTTCAAAAATTCAAACAGTTAATTGATTAAGAGTTTCAATAACTTAATTTAAGTGCTAGTTGGCATGAGTTATGAGGGAGAGAGGGAGAGAAGGAGTTTCAAAATAAAGAGGGAGGTGAGGAGTTTCAAAATAAAGAGGGAGGTGAGGAGTTTCAAAATAAAGAGGGAGTTAGGGGGTTATGGGAAAAGTGAAGGGGTGGGGTTCATGTGGGCCCCACCTCACCTTAAATCCTTCCATGTGTGGTTAACTCCAAGTGGGTCCCACCCCTAACTCCCTTACATAGGTTAAAACCACTTAAGAGAGGGTCAAGTGTTGTAACATAACACTTAATCTACTTAACAAGAAAATAAAAATTGTAGATAAGTTATAAATTAAACTTCCACAATTTTTGTCATCTTCTATCGGATAAACGCAACTCCGGAAATGGAGTTCTTAAAAAAATACCGGCGCTGCGGTTCCATTGGTACCCTCGGAATTCGATTCCGGACACTGGTTCAAAAGATAGAAATTCTCGCTCGCTCGTTCACTGAACGTACCTGAGCCAAACTTCGGAAATTAATTCTGGGCACACCGGGCCTCGGAATCAGGCGCCGTCAGAAACTGCGATCTTGTAAAATTCCAAAGAAAATTAAGAAAAAATTTTCCTTGAAATTTCCGGGTCTTTACATTACCCCAACCTAAGGTCTTTACGTCCCCGTAAAGTTTCAACACAAACTAGGGTCACAAAAGCGGTACAGAGCACGCATCTGAGCCTTCTGCTCCCATGTGCTTACCTGGAGGTTTCGTACTACCAAAGAAAGTGCACCCGAGGAATCGATCGTCCTCGTAGGATCTGCTCCTGTCGATCCTCTATCCCCACTGGAATCTCCATGAAAGACACCCCATCGCCATCGTCCAGCTCGTCATGGTCGATGGTATGCGAAGGGTCAAGCACGTATCTCCTCAGTTGAGATACGTGGAAGTCGTTGTGCACCTGGTGAAACTGCGGTGAATGGGTCAAGTGGTAAACCACCCCGCCTACCCAGCTGGGGACCTAAGAAGATCCGCTGAACCTTGGAGATAACTTGCCGCCTTAGCCACATCTCCGTAAACCTCGTCGAGGTGAGACCCGTATGAGAACTTGGTCGCCATCCTCAAACTCTAGAGGTTTCCAATTCCTGTTAGAACTGGAACTCAAACGACTGCTGCCACGAGGGTAAGGTTGGCCGATTCAAGAGTGATCGGTCGCACCCTCCCGTGAAAGAGTTTATCTCGTGCTGTCTGGGGTTTCCTTTTCGCCGACCAAGGAAAACTCATCCCGACGTTTGCCTAAAACCGTCAATTTGAGTATGAACAGTTATTGCCCATTCCATACTCAAACTAACGTCGTAAGGCCTCGATGCTGTCACCAAGAGATTCCAACTGAAACTCTCACCTAGAGGGTCTTACCACACCGTCGGCGTAAGTGTGATTATCGAGTCTCCTCCCAAGGTATCTCCAGACGTGAGGGTCAAGTCCACGGCTTACCGGAAACTCTAGGTTTGGAACAAGATTTGTGAAACGAGGAATGATTCATATCGACGTCTGTTACTACAGCAGCTAGTAGTGGACACAGACTGTCCCTTGAATCATTTCTAGAGCCATTGGGTCACACTCCTTGACCGCATGCAGCCGCATTCTTCCACCACCCTCCATCTCCCTGAGCTTGGCGGGGATAACTAAGGCGGGTGGTTGTAGCTTGATAAGATGTACAACACCTCATGCTGATCTCCTAGCTTTTCCTCCACGTCTGCCGCTTCGCAGACTCATCTCTATTTAAATCTTCCTCTTCTTGAAAAATTTAACATGCCTGAGTCTCTAAGACTGGCACCGGTTCCTTGTTTCTTACTGCACTTTGCAGTCTTCATCCTCTCCTGGATGAACTGCACCTCCTTTAGTCTCATAAGAGCTGCTATGATTTCTTCTTTTCCGATAATAGAAACCCGGTCTCATCCCCTAGATGAACCACATCCATTACCTAATAAATTCAATTCTGACATGAATGATGCATTCATGCCATGGATGACGTCGTAAGGCCTCGACGTAACTACTAAGAGATCCAACTGTCACTCTCGCCTCCAAGGGTCGAGTCACACTGTCGGCATCAGTGTGAGGTCACTGGGTCCCCTCCAGTAGAAATCTCGAAAGTGAGGGTCAAGTCAACAGTTTAACCAGGACCACTCAGTATCAACCAAACAAAAGGACAGGAAAGAAAACATCTCAAAGATAAGTGTATTTTTATTATTGCAGCTCATAATACAAAGACACATATACAACAACAACATGGAACTAGAAGTACAAGGGACGTATCTACTAGTTCTGCTCCTGTCCACCTGCTCCAGGAACTCTACTGCCTTGTCCACTGTTCGGCTGTTGCTCAAGCACTCGCCGCTGCTTCTGCCTCGGTGGCTCCCCCAAAGCCTGCGGATCAACTGTACGAGGATTCGGACAGTCATGTGCCAGATAACCCTTTCCGCCGCACGAGTAACACAATCTGCTTCTGGAACGCCTGGCTCTGACCCCACCACGGGTGCCCCGCACCACCGGTCCTAAAACCCGAGATCGCCCAACTGCTGGTCTGGTCCTCCTGGATCTCTGTACCATCTATCTACTGCCCACAGATGACTCGGCTACTGATCGAAAAACACGCGGCAAAGGCAGCAGCTCCTGAACACGATCGGGGTGTAGAGCTACTGGCACAAACTCCACCCTGAAGAAGGTCTCGAAGTCTTCCCATGTGAACGTCATCCCATCGCAAAACTGGAACAAGTGGCTCCACCACCTGTCTGCTGCTGCATGAAGAAGGCTGGCAGCAAAGATCACCATGAAGTCTGTCGGCGTCCCCACTAGCCTGAAGACTCTCACCAAAGCCTCCATCCAACCCTCAGCCGCCAGTGGGTCCGTCTCTCCCCGGAACCTGGGTGGCCTCTGGCGCTGGAAATTGTGCAGCGCACTCAAGTGGCGTGCATCGCCTACTGCTAGGGCTGGTGGCATCGGTGGCCCAATGTATGGTAGTATCACTGGTGCCTCCATTGGTGCCTCAACTGCAAGAGGGCCCTATACCGAAGCCTCATTGCTCGATAGGCTGTCAGTATGCATATCCCTCTGGGCTCTAGTTGTTCGTTCGTGAAAAGGCATCCAGAAAGAAACAACGTAACACGGTCAAACGATTATACCTGGTGAGCTGACCTGGTTTGAGCTGACATTTAAAAACTTCTGGAAACACATACGCAATCCGTTTTTTCGTGCACAAAGTCGGAAATCAGTTGTCAGGGTCCTGGTGTATGGATACGTCGGCCGCCCGCACCAACACTGGACTCCCTGAACTGAAAACCACACTCGGTAACCTTAACACTATTGCTTCACAGAAAGAAACATCAGAGTTATAAGTTCTGCGGTAGAACCGAACTCCTCTGATACCAATTTGTCACGACCCGTCATCGGGGCCCGTGCCGTGACTACCCCAAGCCCGCCTTCCATAGGCCAGGGGCTGGCGACTAGCACCAAGGCGTAAATCCCGGTAAAAAGGGAAGGCATTGCCTTTGTAAAGTAAACAATCACACAGAGTACAAGCGGAAGAAGTAAACACTAAGTAAAACCTGAGTACAACAGTAAGTGCGGAAAGTAAAAAGGGGCCGAAAATACAAGCCCGACTGTAAAGTACAACTCGAAAGGGAAAACAGAAACTGAAAAGTAAAGCTGCTACGCCGAGCTGTCCACTGGAAATCCCACCTGAAGGGTGGGTACAGACAACTCCTCTGCTCCTCGGGTCCCGTCGTCCGCTCCGAGTATGTCCCGCCCAGTGGTCCACCTCCGGGTACCGCCTCGTCGTCACGTCCACCTCTGGGTACCGTCTCGTCATATAGTCCACCTCCAGGTACCGTCCAGTCCTCGAACACTCAGCCTCTGTCAGTACTGGCCATCGTCTGCAACCAACACAACGAAGTGCGGGCATAGCCCGTGCAGGGGTGAGTATAACAATACTCAGTTGGGACCCTGAGACCCTCAAGGTCTCACTAAAACCAACAAGGATAACCACATATAATATCTCAACAGATAACCTCTACTTAAGTATATGCCCATACATATACCTAAGTTATCAAGTAACCCATATCAATCATGAGGAAACACAAGGATTGTGAAATCAACGGATAACTACTACCCAGGTATATGCCCATACATATACCTAA
Source organism: Viscum album (assembly GCA_963277665.1). Taxonomy (NCBI): domain Eukaryota; kingdom Viridiplantae; phylum Streptophyta; class Magnoliopsida; order Santalales; family Viscaceae; genus Viscum; species Viscum album. The sequence goes on along the minus strand of OY728140.1, from coordinate 1,043,712,685 downwards.
GTTATCAAGTGACCCATCTCAATCATGAGGTAAACACAAGGTCAAAAGTCTCAGCTCAAACCAGGATTTTCATTATCGAAACTGTAACTACTGAAGAGCTCCGTCTCTGGAGTGTACAGTGGTCCTTCCACGACTCCGAGGTACTGCTCACTAACCTAAGACTGCTGAAGAACTCCACCCATCGAGTACTTCGGGCCAGCTTCTACAACCAAGCGCTCCCATGTGCCGCTACAACCAAGCGCACCTCTGTCGTGGGTCTGCCGCTACAACCAAGCGCTCCCATGTGCCGCTACAACCAAGCGCACCTCTTTCGTGGGTCTGCCGCTACAACCAAGCGCTCCCATGTGCCGCTACAACCAAACGTACCTCTGTAACACACCGAGTCGTTCGATCAGTAGTCGTCGGGTCTCAGCCAGCTACACGGTCTCCGTACTCCGCACGCTCATCACGGGGAGGGTCCGCTCCACGTGCTACAGGTCGATACTCCAAGTATCTCAAAGTCCCACGAAAAAGTATCTCAAAGGACCGCCACATCATCGGGGTCTCAACGCAACAGACGACACGTCAATCGGACGCCCGGTCTGTGAGTTATTAGCCTTTTCATCCCAGGGGCCCGGTTGGTTTCGTGAGCGAACCAAACCCGGCCGTATCTCAACTGTACCCCGAACTCTCATAGGGTAAACTCATAGGGACCGTTTCTCAACGCGATCACCAACGCCGCTGACGGTTCGTCAAACGGACGTTCTGTCAGAAAGATATCAGCTTTTCCGTTCCAGGGGCCCGGTTGGATTTCGGTGCGATCCAACCCGGCCACTATCCATCTGCATCCAAAACTCGGGCGGAGGATGCCAAAAGTTCCGTATCGTCAACAGGAACTCAACGCAACAGACGGCGCGTCAATCGGACGCCCGGTCTGAGAGTTATTGACTTTTTCATTCCAGGGGCCCGGTTGGATTTCGGTGCGATCCAACCCGACCGCACTCCGTCGGCATCCAAACCTCGAGCAGAGTAATCCAAAAGATCCATCTCACTTAGAGGAATTCAACGAAAGAGACTGCGCGTCAATCGAATTCCTGGTCTGTTATTTATTGGCATTTCCGTCTCACACCCATCCTGAGAAACATCCCAGGAGGTCACCCATCCTGATCACTACTCTAGGCCAAGCACGCTTAACTATGGAGTTTTAACCACGTAGGCTCCCGAAAAGGAAGGTGCACCTTGAGTATAGTATACCGAAACGACCATCTCGATCCAAGGATCGCGTTGCCGCTGACGGCGAGTCGTTTGGAGGTTCGTAGCCCAAGATACAGGCATTTGACCAAACCGCTCGGTAACGGGGGTTTCGGGCCCGGGCCGTCCCGGCCCGAGACCCCCGGATGGCCCGAACCGGGACGACCCGCCCCGGACGGGGTCGACCCGGCCCGGCCCGGCGAACCGGCCAGGCGCGCCGGTTCGGCGCAAGGCAGCGCGCTGGGCGCGCTGCCAGCTCGGGCGAAGGCCGAGCTTGCTGGAAATGGGGGGCCGCCTGCCCCCCTTTGTGAAACCGGCCCCCCTCATAATGGGGGGCCAAATAACTGCCCGGGGAATTAAATTCCCCCGTTTTCCACCAACCCGGCCGGCCCGACCTGGCCAGTCGGCTTCTTGTCAACAGGACCGGTAAGGGCCGGTCCTTTTCCGTCTTCCGGCACCGGCGGCCCGGCTGGCCGCCGGTCATCACGATCCGCCGCGGCCCGGAACCGGTCGCGGCCTTCGTCATCCGGCGTGGTGCGACGGCACCGTGCCCCTCCGCCGCGGCCCCGCTCCGGCCGCGGCGTCTTCGGTTTCCTTCGACGCGGCGCGACGGCGTCACATTCATGATAATTCTTTCCACGGTGCGGCGCGACGGCGCCACGCAATAATTTCCGTGTGATTCCCGCGTGGTGTGACGGCACCACGCTATCTCGTTTCATCCGCAAGAAACATTCAAGAACAAAGGAGGGGGGTTCGGCCGTGTTTGTGCGGTCCGGTCCCCCTCTCGTTAGACGATAACACTTAAACATTCATCCTCAAGTTTGTCATGCTAGAACTAAGAACGGAAAATAATTAAATAAAGCAACAACAAACCCCTACATGGATATTTGACGTCGCACGTCGGGCGTCGCGGAGAACGGCGTCACGGAGAACGACATCGCGAATATCGGACGTCGATTCCATGGATGTTGGGGTACGTCAGAGGAGGAAACGACGTCTCCTCACTTGTTGCGGAGATGAAGAAGGAAGGCGCGTTGTCGTTGGAGAGTTCCTACGTCGGTGTCTTCTCCCTTGCCGTGGAGGAAAAAGAGGATGAAGAACCGTGATCACCAAGTCGTTCTAAGTTGAGGGATCGATGTTCTTCATCGGAGAAGAACCGTTTTTCACGGAGAGGAGGACGTTCTTCAACGAAGTAGGAGCTTCCTTCTTCTATCACACAAAGGCTCTTTCTCAAAAATCCTCCCACCACAATTCAACCTCCAAATAAAAGAAGGTTTCCCCTTATTTTATTTTAATCATGCCATGCATTGTAAGTTCAAAAATTCAAACACTTAATTGATTAAGAGTTTCAATAACTTAATTTAAGTGCAAGTTGGCATGAGTTATGCCGGAGAGAGGGAGAGAAGGAGTTTCAAAATAAAGAGGGAGGTGAGGAGTTTCAAAATAAAGAGGGAGGTGAGGAGTTTCAAAATAAAGAGGGAGTTAGGGGGTTATGGGGAAAAGTGAAGGGGTGGGGTTCATGTGGGCCCCACCTCACCTTAAATCCTTCCATGTGTGGTTAAATCCAAGTGGGTCCCACCCCTAACTCCCTTACATAGGTTAAAACCACTTAAGAGAGGGTCAAGTGTTGTAACATAACACTTAATCTACTTAACAAGAAAATAAAAATTATAGATAAGTTATAAATTAAACATCCACAATTTTTATCATCTTCTCTCGGATAAACGCAACTCCGGAAATGGCGTTCTTAAGAAAATACCGGCGCTGCGGTTCCATCGGTACCCTCAGAATTCGATTCCGGACACCGGTTCAAAAGATAGAAATTCCCGCTCGCTCGTTCACTGAACGTACCTGAGCCAAACTTCGGAAATTAATTATGGGCACACCGGGCCTCGGAATCAGGCGCCGTCAGAAACTGCGTTCTTGTAAAATTTCAAAGAAAATTAAGAAAAAATTTTCCTTGAAATTTCCGGGTCTTTACATTACTCCCACCTCAGGGCTTTACGTCCCCGTAAAGTTTCAACACAAACTAGGGTCACAAAAGCGGTACAGAGCACGCATCTGAGCCTTCTGCTCCCATGTGCTTAGCTGGAGGTTTCGTACTACCAAAGAAAGTGCACCCGAGGAATCGATCGTCCTCGTAGGATCTGCTCCTGTCGATCCTCGATCCCCACTGAAATCTCCATGAAAGACACCCCATCGCCATCATCCAGCTCATCATGGTCGATGGTATGCGAAGGGTCGAGCACGTATCTCCTCAGTTGAGATACGTGGAAGTCGTTGTGCACCTGGTGCAACTGCGGTGAATGGGTCAAGTGGTAAACCACCCCGCCTACCCAGCTGGGGACCTAAGAAGATCCGCTGAACCTTGGATATAACTTGCCGCCTTGGCCACATCTCCGTAAACCTCGTTGAGGTGAGACCCGTATAAGAACGTGGTCGCCATCCTCAAACTCCAGAGGTTTTGAATTCCTGTTAGAACTGGAACTCAAACGACTGCTGCCACGAGGGTAAGGTCGGCCGATTCAAGAGTGATCGGTCGCACCCTCCCGTGAAAGAGTTTATCCTGTGCTGTCTGGGGTTTCCTTTTTGCCGACCAAGGAAAACCCATCCTAATGTTTGCCTAAAACCGTCAATTTGAGTATGAACAGTTATTGCCCATTCCATACTCAAACTAACATCGTAAGGCCTCGACGCTATCACCAAGAGATTCCAACTGAAACTCTCACCTAGAGGGTCTGACCACACCGTCGGCGTAAGTGTGATTATCGAGTCTCCTCCCAAGGTATCTCCAGACGTGAGGGTCAAGTCCACGGCTTACCGGAAACTCTAGGTCTGGAACAAGATTTGTGAAACGAGGAATGATTCATATCGACGTCTGTTACTGCAGCAGATAGTAGTGGACACAGACTGTCCCTTGAATCATTTCTAGAGCCATTGGGTCACACTCCTTGACCGCATGCAGCCGCATTCTTCCACCACCCTCCAGCTCCCTGAGCTTGGCAGGGATAACTAGGGCGGGTGGTTGTAGCATGATAAGATGTACAATAACTCATGCTTCTCTCCTAGCTCTGCCTCCATGTCTGCCGCTTCGCAGACTCATCTCTATTTAAATCTTGATCTTCTTGAAAAATTTAACATGCCTGAGTCTCTATGACTGGCACCGGTTCCTTGTTTCTTACTGCACTTTGTAGTCTTCATCCTCTCCTGGATGAACTGCACCTCTTTTAGTCTCATAAGAGCTGCTATGATTTCTTCTTTGCCGATAAGAGAAACCCGGTCTCATCCCCTGGATGAACCACATTCGTTGCCTAATACAGTCAATCCTGACATGAATGATGCATTCATGCCATGGATGACGTTGTAAGGCCTCGACGTAACTACTAAGAGATCCAACTGTCACTCTCGCCTCAAAGGGTCGAGTCACACTGTCGACATCAGTGTGAGGTCACTGGGTCCCCTCCAGTAGAAATCTCGAAAGTGAGGGTCAAGTCAAAAGTTTAACCAGGACCACTCAGTATCAACCAAACAAAAGGACAGGAAAGAAAACATCTCAAAGATAAGTGTCTTTTTATTATTGCAGCTCATAATACAAAGACACATATACAACAGCAACATGGAACTAGAAGTACAAGGGACGTATCTACTAGTTCTGCTCCTGTCCACCTGCTCCAAGAGCTCTACTGCCTTGTCCACAGTTCGGCTGTTGCTCAAGCACTCGCCGCTGCTTCTGCCTCGGTGGCTCCCCCAAAGCTTGCGGATCAACTGTACGAGGAGTCGGACAGTCACGTGCCAGATAACCCTTTCCGCCGCACGAGTAACACAATCTACTTCTAGCACGCCTGGCTCTGACCCCACCCCGGGTGCCCCGCACCACCGGTCCTAAAACCCGAGATCACCCAACTGCTGGTCTGGTCCTCCTGGATCTCTGTATCATCTGTCTACTGCCCACAGATGACTCGGCTACTGATCGAAAAACACGCGTCAAAGGCAGCAGCTCCTGAACACGCTCGGGGTGTAGAGCTACTGGCACAAACTCCACCCTGAAGAAGGTCTCGAAGTCTTCCCATGTGAAGGTCATCCCATCGCAAAACTGGAACAAGTGGCTCCACCACCTGCCTGCTGCTGCATGAAGAAGGCTGGCAGCAAAGATCACCATGAAGTCTGTCGGCGTCCCCACTAGCCTGAAGACTCTCACCACAGCCTCCAGCCAACCCTCAGCCGCCAGCGGGTCCGTCTCTCCCCGGAACCTGGGTGGCCTTTGGCACTGGAAATCGTGCAGCGCACTCAAGTGGCGTGCATCGCCTACTGCTGGGGCTGGTGGAATCGGTGGCCCAATGTATGGTAGTATCGCTGGTGCCTCCGTTGGTGCCTCAACTGTAAGAGGGCCCTGTACCGAAGCCTCGTCGCTCGACAGGCTGTCAGTATGCATATCCCTCTGGGCTCTAGCTGGTCGTTCGTGAAAAGGGATCCAGAAAGAAACAACGTAACACGGTCAAACGATTATACCTGGTGAGCTGACCTGGTTTGAGCTGACATTTAAAAACTTCTGGAAACACACACGCAATCAGTGTTTTCGTGCACAAAGTCGGAAATCAGTTGTCAGGGTCTTGGTGTATGGATACGTCGGCCGCCCACACCAACACTGGACTCCCTGAACTGAAAACCACACTCGGTACCCTTAACACTATTGCTTCACAGAAAGAAAAATCAGAGTTATAAGTTCTGTGGTAGAATCGAACTCCTCTTATAACAATTTGTCACGACCCGTCCTCGGGGCCCATGCCGTGACTACCCCAAGCCCGCCTTCCATAGGCCAGGGGCTGGCGACTAGCACCAAGGCGTAAATCCCGGTAAAAAGGGAAGGCATTGCCTTTGTAAAGTAAACAATCACATAGAGTACACGCGGAAGAAGTAAACACTAAGTAAAAACTGAGTACGACAGTAAGTGCGGAAAGTAAAAAGGGGCAGGAAATACAAGCCCAACTGTAAAGTACAACTCAAAAGGGAAAAAAGCAACTGAAAAGTAATGCTGCTACGCCGAGCTGTCCACTGGAAATCCCACCTGAAGGGTGGGTACAGACAACTCCTCTGCTCCTCGGGTTCCGTCGTCCGCTCCGAGTATGTCCCGCCCAGTGGTCCACCTCCGGGTACCGCCTCGTCGTCACGTCCACCTCTGGGTACCGTCTCGTCGTATAGTCCACCTCCAGGTATCGTCCAGTCCTCGAACACTCGGCCTCTATCAGTACTGGTCGTCGTCTGCAACCAACACAACGAGGTGCGGGCATAGCCCGTGCAGGGGTGAGTATAACGATACTCAGTAGGGACCCCGAGACCATCAAGGTCTCACTAAAACCAACAAGGATAACCACATAGAAGATCTCAACAGATAACCTCTACTTAGGTATATGCCCATACATATACCTAAGTTATCAAGTAACCCATCTCAATCATGAGGAAACACAAGGATTGTGAAATCAACGGATAACTACTACCCAGGTATATGCCCATACATATACCTAAGTTATCAAGTGACCCATCTCAATCATGAGGTAAACACAAGGTCAAAAGTCTCAGCTCAAACCAGGATTTTCATTATCGAAACCGTAACTGGTGAAGAGCTCCGTCTCTGGAGTGTACAGTGGTCCTGCCACGACTCCGAGGTATTGCTCACTAACCTAAGATTGCTTAAGTACTCGACCCATCGAGTACTGCGGGCCAGCTGCTACAACCAAGCTCTCCCATGTGCCGCTACAACCAAGCGCACCTCTGTCGTGGGTCTGCCGCTACAACCAAGCGCTCCCAGGTGCCGCTACAAACAAACGCACCTCTGTCGTGGGTCTGCCGCTACAACCAAGCGCTCCCATGTGCCGCTACAACCAAGCGCACCTCTATCGTGGGTCTGCCGCTACAACCAATCGCTCCCATTGCCTCTACAACCAAACGCACCTCTGTAACACACCGAGTCGTTCGATCAGCAGTCTTCGGGTCTCAGCCAGCTACACGGTCTCCGTACTCCGCACGCTCGTCACTGGGAGCGTCCGCTCCATGAGCTACAGGTCGATACTCCAAGTATCTCAAAGTCCCACGAAGAAGTATCTCAAAGGACCGCCACGTCATAGGGGTCTCAACGCAACAGACGGCGCGTCAATCGGACGCCCGGTCTGTGAGTTATTAGCCTTTTCGTCCCAGGGGCCCGGTTGGTTTCATGAGCGAACCAAACCCGGCCGTATCTCAACTGTACCCCGAACTCTCATAGGGTAAACTCATAGGGACCGTTTCTCAACATGATCACCAACGCCGCTGACGGTTCGTCAAACGGACGTTCTTTCAGAAAGATATCAGCTTTTCCATTCCAGGGGCCCGGTTGGATTTCGGTGTGATCCAACCCGGCCACTATCCATCTGCATCCAAAACTCGGGCGGAGGATGCCAAAAGTTTCGAATCATCAACAGGAACTCAACGCAACAGACGGCGCGTCAATCGGACGCCCGGTCTGAGAGTTATTGGCTTTTTCATTCCAGGGGCCCGGTTGGATTTCGGTGCGATTGAACCCGACCGCACTCCGTCGGCATCCAAACCTCGAGCGGAGTAAGCCAAAAGATCCATCTCACTTAGAGGAATTCAACGAAAGAGACTGCGCGTCAATCGGACGCCTGGTCTGTTATTTATTGGCATTTTCGTCTCACACCCATCCTGAGAAACATCCCAGGAGGTCACCCAACCTGATCACTACTCTAGGCCAAGCACGCTTAACTATGGAGTTTTAACCACGTAGGCTCCCGAAAAGAAGGTGCACCTTGAGTATAGTATACCGAAACGACCGTCTCGATCCAAGGATCGCGTTGCCGCTGACGGCGAGTCGTTTGAAGGCCCGTAGCCCAAGATACATGCATTTGACCAAACCGCTCGGTAACGGGGGTGTCGGGCCCGGGCCGTCCCGGCCCGAGACCCCCAGATGGCCCGAACCGGGACAACCCGCCCCGGACGGGGTCGACCCGGCCCGGCACAGCCCGGCCCGGCCCGGCGCGGCGCGGCCCGGCGCGGCCCAGCCCGGCGAACCGGCCAGGCGCGCCGGTTCGGCGCAAGGCAGCGCGCTGGGCGCGCTGCCAGCTCGGGCGAAGGCCGAGCTTGCTGGAAACGGGGGGCCGCCTGCCCCCCTTTGTGAAACCGGCCCCCCTCATAATGGGGGGCCAAATAACTGCCCGGGGGAATTAAATTCCCCCGGTTTCCACCAACCTGGCCGGCCCGACCTGGCCAGCCAGCTTCTTGTCAACAGGACCGGTAAGGGCCGGTCCTTTTCCGTCTTCCGGCACCGGCGGCCCAGCTGGCCGCCGGTCATCACGATCTGCCGCGGCCCGGAACCGGTCGCGACCTTTGTCATCCGGCGCGGTGCGACGACACCGCGCCCCTCCGCCGCGGCCCCGCTCCGGCTGCGGCGTCTTCGGTTTCCTTCGACGCGGCGCGACAGCGTCGTGTTCATGATAATTCTTTCCACGGCACCGCGCGACGGCGCCGCGCAATAATTTCTTTGTGATTCCCGCGTGGTGCGACGGCACCACGCTTTCTCGTTTCATCCGCAAGAAACATTCAAGAACAAAGGAGGTGGTTCGTCCGTGTTTGTGCGGTCCGGTCCCCCTCTCGTTAGAAGATAACACTTAAACGTTCATCCTCAAGTTTGTCATGATAAAACCAATAATGGAAAATAATTAAATAAAGCAACAACAAACCCCTACATGGATATTTGACGTCGCACGTCGGGCGTCGCGGAGAACGGCGTCGCGGAGAACGGCGTCGCGGAGAACGACGTCGCGGAGATCGGACGTCGATTCCATGGATGTTGGGGTACGTCCGAGGAGGAAACGACGTCTCCTCACTTGTTGCGGAGATGAAGAAGGAAGGCGCATTGTCGTTGGAGAGTTCCTACGTCGGTGTCTTCTCCCTTGCCGTGGAGGAAAAAGAGGATGAAGAACAGTGATCACCGAGTCGTTCTAAGTTGACGGATCGATGCTCTTCATCGGAGAAGAACCGTTCTTCACGGAGAGGAGGACGTTCTTCAACGAAGTAGGAGCTTCCTTCTTCTATCACACAAAGGCTCTTTCTCAAAAATCCTCCCACCACAATTCACCCTCCAAATAAAAGAGGGTTTCCCCTTATTTTATTTTAATCATGCCATGCATTGTAAGTTCAAAAATTCAAACACTTAATTGATTAAGAGTTTCAATAACTTAATTTAAGTGCTAGTTGGCATGAGTTATGAGGGAGAGAGGGAGAGAATGAGTTTCAAAATAAAGAGGGAGGTGAGGAGTTTCAAAATAAAGAGGGAGGTGAGGAGTTTCAAAATAAAGAGGGAGTTAGGGGGTTATGGGAAAAGTGAAGGGGTGGGGTTCATGTGGGCCCCACCTCACCTTAAATCCTTCCATGGGTGGTTAACTCCAAGTGGGTCCCACCCCTAACTCCCTTACATAGGTTAAAACCACTTAAGAGAGGGTCAAGTGTTGTAACATAACACTTAATCTACTTAACAAGAAAATAAAAATTGTAGATAAGTTATAAATTAAACTTCCACAATTTTTATCATCTGTTCTCGGATAAACGCAACTTCGGAAATGGCGTTCTTAAGAAAATACCGGCGTTGCGGTTCCATCGGTACCCTCGGAATTCGATTTCGGGCACCAGTTCAAAAGATAGAAATTCCCGCTCGCTCGTTCACTGAACGTACTTGAGCCAAACTTCGGAAATTAATTCCGGGCACACCGGGCCTCGGAATCAGGCGCCGTCAGAAACTGCGTTCTTGTAAAATTCAAAGAAAATTAAGAAAATTTTTTACTTGAAATTTATGGGTCTTTACATTGGCCGAGCTTGAGTGCTCAAATTGGTGTGAGGAGGAGGGGGAGGAGGTGCCCTTTTATAGGGGAGGAGAGGGGCACCTTAGGAATATCTCAAAATATTATTTTATATTAAAGTCAAAATCGGTTTATAATGGTTCCAAAGGGTTTTATTTCGAAGCTAAAGTGGGGATGGGTCGAAATACTATCAACCAATAGGATTTAGACCAGTTTAGGGTATTATTTTAACCTTATCAATTAGATTTAACTCTAAGTTAAATAATTTAACTTTTATCGTGTCTTTTTGTTTTCTTACACTATATGGTTAATACACTTACTATAACATTCCAAAAGAACCCCAAATTGTTTATTATTAATATATATATCCTTATCTAAGTCATTTGGCCGAACCTTAGATTTTTAGGAATAAAATAACAATTAATAATATAATATTTGATTTAAAAACTATTTTGTGTCAATTTTGACACTATTTGATATATGATTTTTGTGAAAGTCATAAAAGAATTATATGTTCGAACCGAGTTGATTAAATCAACACTAATATATCATAGTAACCTATAAAATTAGTGGAATTCATAAAAAGTCTCAAATTACATTTATTTTGGTGTTTATAACATCAATTATGTCAATATTTCATAAATAAGATAATTACTCCATCAGAATTGTGTCATAAATAAATTAAATTATTTAATGTCTAAAAATTATAAATAAAATACCATAATGTAGGAAATCTTTTTAGCTTTATAATAAATATTTATAGTCGAATTTATCTTATGTATAACCCCATATTAAAAATGATTCACTTATTAAACTTTGATTTTAACTATTTTAACCCTTCTTTAAATAAATTAATAATAAATGTCCTAATCTAACCCAAGTGGGCCTAAATGGTCATATTTTATTCATAAGGTTGTTTTTGGTCGAATTAAACTTGTCCAATAGAATTAGGACATGTGTTAGGGTAATAATAATATCATTTTTACCCTTAATTACCCTATTTACTTTTAACCGTGGTAAAAAAAGTAAAAAGTTACTATTCACCAAAAAATTATTTTCATCTCATTGAACCACATTTTAGTCCTTGATATTAACCGTGTCTCTCGGATTTTTGAAATTCCATTCACAGAAGCGGTAAAATTAAGTTTTATGCAAAATTCAGTTTTTAACCTACCACTTAGTGGTTTCACTATTCATCAAAAATTGAAAGTTTTCAGAAAAATACCAAAATTTCACCCTAGGATAATTTCGGTATTCCGAATCCAAAAATGAAGTCCATTTTGAAATATAAAATTTATAAAATTTTAAAAAGTGGTTATTACTATTCATAACGGCTAGTTTTAATAATATTTTAATAGCATATCGTTGTTTAGTGAAACTCGGTATTGCGTACGACGCAAGCTATCGAGGAAGGTCGCGATTGCGTGTAAAGTAAGCCAAGCTAGTATGTAGTGAAAGATTCCTTTGATGATATATAAAAACAAAATATTACTCATAAAAATCTCAGGTGTTACACACACCATCTCTCGTGTCCTCAACTTTCAGGAAATGCCCTTCAGGTTTAATGAAACCTCTTGTTTATCCAACCGATCATGACTCATATAAAATTAGAGTAACATTTACCATGACATCCTCCTTAATCCACAAACTAGGTGTAATATCGATAACATATTCGGGCTTCTAAACATGTATAACCCCACACATATCACGTGACATCCATCCAACCAATAATGATATTCTTGAGAAGGGTTGATAACCATGAGTAATCCCCTGGAACATCTCTGTGATTCTTTACATGTCTATGCTCCGATTCTCAACCTCCATCATAATGTATTTGGACCTTGATCCCTATATTCTAAAAAGGGTATGTATAAAGCCTCTCTGAGGTATAATCCCATCATATATTCCCATCCTAATGCTTCCCCCAGGTCACTATGTCTTAGGAGGGTCCTTCCATAATGTGGAGGTTCCTTTTCCTTTGGGTCCCTACCGGTGTGTTCTTTATCATGAGCAACCTCCTTAGGTGACTCAACACCCCACTTCTCAAACTACAAGTACTTTGATTCTTAGCCATTGGGATACCTAGGATGCCTCCCTGATGTCAAGATCACTATTTTCCATACTCAATCAATTTATCACCACTTAAACCATACCCATATTGATTCTTACCTGGACCACCACATCCTGATGAGATCATGCCATCCACCTCATCACTTCTTTAAGCAACACCTGAGCATCTAACCATGAATAACCCCACACAATTCACATTCCTCCAACCAAGAGTGATCCTCTTGTGTAGGGACTCAAGACATGTGAAATTTACAAATCCCTCATTCTAACTATGTGGGTTTTGATCCTTATCTTCTACATAAGGTATGTAGGAAGTCTCCCTGAGGTTCAATCCTAGACAACAGTAAACCTTGGTGTCCCCTTTTTTGGGGTTCACTTTTCCTGATCCACCCATTGTGGCATTCATATCAGACTTCATGGTGTGAAGACTTCTCTTTTTGTGACACCCCACATCAGGTATTCTCTTGTCAACAATTCTGATCCACACACCTGATAAACCTTTCAGGGGATACCTCTTAGGGATGCATATATTTGATCAACCTTTATAAGTGTTTCGACTAGTTCAATCTGTCTCCACTAGATTTCAAATTCGCGACATACCTAGTGTTAAATATGAGAAGAAGGGGAAAAACTTGTAGACATTACTCTTTCATCATATACCCCATGATAGCCATGGGTATGCTCGAATTTATATGTCATTGAGATGCCCTCTGGCGAGGAAAAATATAGGTGCTATAATGCTTCAACAACCAAACATTCACTGATTCCCAATATGACTACTTCCCTAAATGAAGACTGATACCCTAGCAAGACCCTTTGGAATTTCTAGACAGAATAATAATAATTAACAAACATTCACAACGAGATGACACTAAGAATTAGTTTCATGAACAATGACACAAATTTGAGAGGGAGACCAGGACTTTGAAGCGAATTCCGCAGAGGAATCCAAGGAATGGAGAACTGACATCCCATCATCCCATTTTAATTAGGGATAAAACATCACTGAGGAATAAATGAATGTCACCAACTTTTGGAAAGCAGGGATGTGGTGTACAATGAACCTTTAGTGAGCGTTGACACACCCATGTGACGTTCCCCGATGGAAACATTAGAAATAAAAAATGGTGAACCCGACATGAACGTCTTCTCCCAAAAATGGGATTATTATTTTTCGAGACATCATATGATAAGAATGTAACCAGATCAAACTATCTATCACTAGGTCACACTAAGAAAATAGTTTGATTTTCAAGAATCAAACCAAAAGATAGGGAAGTTGATCATTGGGAAGTTCATTTTTTGGAACTATTAGCATAGATCTATCTCTAGTGATGGAAGATTAGACAGCACTGGGGCATTGTGCATTGCCTTACATGCATCTATATTGAAAAATATATCTTCCTACATTACATGATTTCAGTTTTAGTAATCCAATCACCTACCACCCATCGACATAGGGGTAGAGGGAATTCCAATATGGAAATCTCGTATGACTATTTTGTGGACACGACTTCATTTATATCTATTGTGCACCCACACTCGTATCACCATATTAAATTATATATAGAGGGGAGATCAAAACTATTGTTTTTTGATATGATTAAAATGAAGGAATTCTTATAAGTGACATAGCCTTCCATGATTTAGAGTCTTCTGCACCTCACCATCACCGCTATCCCCAAGGGCCATGTAGGGAGCCACTACTCCCTACACTAATATAAAACTTATATGGGATCCTCTCCCCAGAGTGATCTTATGAATCCTTACCATATTAAAATGAGGTAAGGGACTTATGTGACATCTCAGCCACAAAAACCTCCTGAGATCCGATAAGAAGATCTACCATGATGGATTGTCAGTACTTCCAGCTAGTCCTTTAGTCTGAGGAACATGTTGTTTTCATTCCTGCTCTAACAGCCCTAGTCCAGATGACTTAGATTCAAGTGTCTGTCCTAATATCATGATGATACCCATAATAGGGTGTCATCTTCATCAACTATAGTTGAATATTCAACCATTGAAGCATTCCACCCTATAACTTCCATTAAGGAGCATGGATTCCTTAGCACTCGATCGGGATTGAGGCCCCAACCACCATAGGGGCTCACCGGGTTTACTCTTTTGTCTATTGGCACCACCATTAGCCGTCGCGGGCTGACCCAAAATTGTGAGATATAGTATTTAACCCCTCCCAATATCATCACCAACAAGTATAGAGGTCCTCCCCATACCATATCTTTCCAGAGTAAAGGTCCCTCATGCTCTATCAAATATCCATGTGGAGGCACTCCCCGATTCATCTATGTTAAGTTTGAAGGACCTTGTTAAGTGATCTATTCCATCCAGTCTAGAGGACCTCCTTATGCCACAACCAGCTAACACTGAGGTCCTCCCTATATTCATAACAACCCTAGTACAGGTCCTCTCTACTTTAGAACTCATCACCGCAATGGGCCTCCTTTCATGTCTGACGATCAATATGAAAGTCCTCCCTATATCACATTTAACATCTGTCAAGGTGCTCATCGCACCCCAACTTTTCAGAGAGATGTTCCTAACCACACTCATAGTAGCCTAAGTGGAGTTTATCCCCACTCAATAAGCTTGCAACACCAAAGTCCTCCCCAAGCCACAGTAGTTCCCTTCCCCGAAGAACTGTCCTAGGGCCGAGGGGGAAATTGTCACCACTAAAAGAACAACTCCAGGAGACACAAAGTTATAGTGAATCTGGATTTTATTTTTGATTAAAAATACAAAATGGGACTCATTGATTGAGATTCCCCCCCCCCATTATTTTTTTATTAAGGTCTGGGGACGGAGTTTGGTGTGTGAGCTTCATCATCTAAAAAGGTGATATGTACCAAATCCCAGAATCACTTTATAGGTATATGTGGGATAAGATCCCTTCCAAGGTCTCCCCATGAAGTCTTCCCTATCATCACTAGTTTCATCCTCTAAATATAACATTGATTTATTTAGGTGCATGGGGAATGATGAGTTCTTTAATTATCTACCACCAACAGCTGCATCCATCGCACCTGAATCGGTGGTCATTACTCATTCCTTTAAGGACATCATGATGCGGTAAGTATCATCTCTAAGAGATGATCCAATAAGAGGTATCCAGTTAGCTCACCCAACATATTCTCCATCGATTAGTCTTCCACTGTGGTGGTCCAAATCTATGTTGTTGTTGGATCCTCAGTCGGCTCTGATCAAAGAATTGGGCAATGAGGTGCCATATCTCACCTCTAAGCAGAGGAGCCTATAGAATATAAATTCCACAGATTAGTTTCTAGAGTTGTTTTGGCTGATTTCCACTCCTATATTTTCAAGTATAAATTCCCTCACCAAGTAAGAGGATTTATTCTTATGAAAACCCTATGGGTGAAACATTTCTTCCTCCACCATCATTTTTTGGATTGTATACATATCTAAGAGAACATTGATGCTATTGGCTGACAATGTCACATTGTTGATTTGGTGGTTCTATTAATAGCACAACACCCTACATCAGCCGATTTCCACCAGAACCTTCAAAGACGATGTGTTCAGAGTTTTACTTTTCTCGGTAGAGTTACTGAGGAAGTGTCCCTCCATGTACAAATCTAAGGATCAAGATAGTATGTATCTATACACATCATTACTATCCTATGAAATATAGGCATGTTTTTTGATGTCGAGGATATGCCTCTTGGCATAGTCACAATAAATATGGATGAGTTTGGCTCCCTCAAAGAGAAGGAATCTATAGTGGGTTCCAACAAAGAGGATTCGCCCCCAGAACATTGCAACCTCAAGTGAATTCTCGTATTTTTATGGTGACTCACTTGTAGATAATGGTGTGTAGCCTCATAGAATTATTTGCCTCATTTCCAATTGGTAGAGACACCAACAAAGGTAAAGATCTGATTAGGGATTTTAAGTCATCTGACCCAATAAATTTTATTCAAGATAAAGAGATTGACCTATCCACAACTACCTTACATCCACAGTTTGTGGACCAATGTAAGATCATTAACAAACTCCATGTTTATAACTCTACAGGATGGCGTTCAAACTATAGTGATCTGCAAAAAAACCCTTCCTTTCTTCCATTGGAATAACAGGGATAGTAGGGGAAGTCACAATATCCATTTTTAGTTACCTCTAATCGATCTAGATAATTGTGTTCATCACAAAAGGTTTGATGCCAGAGTATATGGAAGATATCCACGGTATCTATCCACTATAAGAAAACAATGTTTCAGCGGTAGTTTTCAAAGCCGCTGTTAAATTTTTCTCGATCAAAAATTTAGTAGTGGTTTTAGCAGTGCTTTTAATAACTGCTTCTAAATGTTTTTAAATTTTTTATACATTTTTTGAAATTTCTTCAAAAAAAAATTACAATTTTTTAACGGTGAATTTTCAAAACCTATGCAAAATTGAAGAAAATTTTTTTAAGAAAAATATTTATTTACTAGTGATTATTTATTATTTTTTATTTATAATCAAATAATGTTTATTATTTATAATATCAATTATTTATAATATTCCACTTAATAAATATTTATAATAATTAGTTAATAAAATTTTTAAACTGAAAAAAATCATCAATAAGTTGAAGAATAGACATCGGCATGAAATGACCATTACTTTATATCCGAGAGTCCATTTCAAACCCACAACAACTCAAATCAAATCTTATCAAATGATCTAAAAGCAACTGAGATTTAAATCATGTGATAATAAAAAGAAAAAAATATATTCAAATTTTAAAAGTTGAAAATTGAATTCAAACTTCAAATGACCATAACTTTTAATACGGGTGTATGTTTGCGCTTCTACAACATATCAAATCGAAGACTATGACGAGCTGTATACTGTTTATTTTTGGTATAAATTCTTCAATTATTGTACCCCTTTTTTTCTACCAGAAAGGCCTAGAAGCCCTCCGAAACAGAGATTTTAGTTGCATACATTGATTTCTTAAAATTCAAACTGCTATAACTTTTGATCCAGGTGTCTGTTTGGGATATACCACATATCATATCAAATATCCTTTCATGGTATTTTATTTGGCGAGTTTTGGCACTAAAAAGGAGTCCCTAATAAGATTCTATTGTCATTTCAGTGTTCTTAGGGGTTTCAAAGGTTCTTAAAATTTTATTATTTATTTATTTATCAAATATTCATTCATTCATTTATTTATTATTTATTATTTATTTATTTATTTATCAAATAATGTATAGATTTATTTATTTATTTAGTTATTTGACATTTGATATTTTTTATTTATTATTTAGTTATTATGTACAAATTACTTATTAATTAATTAATTATTAATTAATTGTTAATTAATTAATTATTATTGGTTTATTATTCATTTATTATTTATTTATTTATCATTAGTTTATAATCTAATCATTATTAATTAAATAATTATTAAATAATTATTCAATTAGTTAATTAATTATTAATTATTAATAAAATAATAAATAATAAATATAGAATATTAAATATTAAAAATTAAATATTAATTAATAATGATTAATGATTAATTATCAATTGTTAATTATTAGTTATTATTAATTATCAATTATTAAATAATTAATTAATTATTATCTATTTATCTATTTATTTATTTATGTATTTATGTATTTATTCTTTATTCATTATTCATTATTCATTATTCTTTATTCTTTATTATTTTCTATTTACTATTCATTATTATTTATATAATTTTAAATTTAATAAATATTAATTTATTATTAGTTTATTATTCATTTATTGTTCATTTATTTTTTATTTTTTTATTTATTTAATATTCACAATTTATTAACTATTAATTATTTATTTATTAATAATTTATTAATAATTTTTAAATTTTAAAATATTTATAATTAATTATGAATTAGTTATTCTTAATGATAAATTATTAATTATTAGTTATTATTAATTTTTAGTTTTTAATTATTAATTATTAATTATTTACTATTTATTATTTATTTTTAGTTACTTATTAATTATGTATTATTTATTAATTTATCTATTATCTATTAATTTATTATTAATTTATTATTTATTTATCATATATTAAATTATTTTTTAATTAATTTATTATTTATTCATTACTTATATATTATATGTTATATATTATATATTATATGCTATATATTATATATTATATATTATAAATTATATATATCATATATTATATATTATATAATACTTAGTTTTTAGTATTTGGTAATTATTATTGACAAGTTACAATTTAGTATTTAATATTTACAATTTTTTATTTTCAATTTTTACTTAGCATTTATTTACATATTATATATTTCATTATTTATTATACATTTATTTTCTATTTATTAATTGATAATATTAACTATAAATTATTAAATATTAATAATTACTTATTACTAATTAATTATTAATTATTGATTATTGATTAATCCTTATTGATTAATAATTACTGATCAACAATTATTTAGTGTGTATCTATTTATTATGTATTATTTGTTTCTTTTAATTAATATATATATATATATATTAAATTCAATTTATCGACCACATGAAGAGCCTGCTAGAGTGGTAAAGTATTTGGAGAATAAGAAAGAGGAAATGAGATCAAATAACACCAAATGAAAACTTTCTATATATGGCATGGTCATATGCACAGACATGGGCTTCTGCATGGACATATGGGCATGAGCATAGTAATAAAAAATAAAAAATAATAAATACATTAAGAAATAAATAAATAAATAAATAAATAAATAAATAAATAAATAATTAATTAATTAATTAATTATGAGAATAAAAAATTAATTAATTAATTACGAAAGAAAATAAAAAAAATATAAATATAAATTATTTTAAAAAAATATTTTTTTTATAAAAAAATTAAAATTTTTAATAAAATAAAAAAATTAAAAAATTATTTAGGTATGATTTAAACCGCTGTTAAAAAACCACTGCTAAATCGTTCTACGATGATTTTAGAAAACTACCACTAATTATTTTCCGACACACAATTTAGCGATGGTTTTCCAAAATCGACGAATAATGATTTATCGGCGGTTTAAATTGCTGCTAAATACAAATTTAGGTGTAGTGATCACTAAATCTGTCTGATCACCATTTTAACCCCCCATTGGAATCCCATTTTGGCTATTACCCCACCCGCTCCCTAAGTTTCTAAGCCTGCATATCACGTTGATGAACTGGTCAATTCCCTGGTGGTCAGGAATCCTCAACAAGATAATAATCCCTTCCAAGAAGATCTAATAGTTGATCTCACTGCTCGACTTAAAGCTTTAAGAATTCAATAGGCGGAAATCCCACCTGATGGAAAGTCGTATATAGCATGGGTGGATACCTAAAGGAATCTCTGGATTTTGAAAACCCTTCCTTATCCCCTTATAATGGGATGAGAGTCTTGCTACAGTATCTGGTCCACTTCATATCATGGTACAGACCCATGTTGGGGGCTCTAGAGTAGTAGGAGGTCACCAAACTTCGATGTTTTGGGAAAACATGGGAATGGCCAACATTTTTCTTAGATAGTGTAACGCCCCGGCCCTAGTTACCCAGAGTCGGTGCATTATTACATAACATTGGCATGATCACAAGAAAGATCAAATCTCGAAAGACCGATTGGTTTAGTAGCCTTGGAAACACTAGATATATTCATAAGTCGTACATTACATCATAAGATGAAAAACTACTATAACAACATATTGTCTCCATAACCCACACTCGTATCCCCACATAATATTCCTGCAGGTCATTAATAATTTACTTCATCACATCCTGGGAAAAATAAAACATAGAAAAGGGGTGATCTCAAATGCCCAATAAGGATAACAATATAGCGGAACATTCAAAAATAAGCATAAACATTTAAGGCAATGCATTACTAAAACAAAAGCCTTTTAAACTTGAAATTCAACATAGTATGGCAAAAGTAAAATGAAATAATGCCATTTACTTATTCACATGGACATTCTACTAATCGAATAATCACATGCAATATCAATAACCACTTTCATAATGTCGTAATGCATAATGATGAACTTTAATTTCTTTGTCAAGGCCTCGTCCCAAGACCTAGGGGTGAACTGTAACCGGAACCCAACCCGGAGTGCCTCTAATAACCGGACACCAACCTGGAGTGCCTCTAATAACCGGACACCAACCTGGAGTTCCTCTCAAAACCGGAGACCAAACCAGAGTTCCTCTAATAACCAGAGATCAAACCGGAGTTCCTCTAATAACCAGAGACCAAACCGGAGGGCTTACTTTTACCAGTCCCCAACCCGGAACATACTTGTCTAACACATTCATCTGAATAAAATGTTGAAATATAACATAAACTTTCAGATTACAAATAACTTATAAAATGTCAATACTCTAAACAAAAAACATGAGTGACATAAGAATAACTTATCCACAGTAAAAAATATAAAAAAACCTTCAATAAAATATGGATGTTTTGTATCATAATAAATCAACTTCAAATAAGCTTAAAATCCATCAAAGGATGTTGACATAGATGAAATAAAGACTATTTTAGAAAAATATCTCTTTCTATTTTGAAATCATTTAAGAGTCTTATATTTATGAAATAAATCATTTTTTTGAAAATATTCTTATTATCTTGTAAGGGAAGCTTCGATGATTTTATAACAACAGAAAGTAGCCGCACCCGCCGTATAAGTTAAAAAAACATTCTTACCTTAATTTTGTCGAAAAGGATTAAAAACACCTTGTTTGGAAAACGACAGAAATATTCCTTTATAAACCTCTTATAAAAATTCAAACAAGGGTATAAATGACTTTAACCCATATTCTAGTAAATAGTAAAAATGTTTTGAAATATATTATTAAGAAACATGGATGTGGATGATAAAGAGATCCCAGTAGATTATTACGTATAAACAACCTCGGATAATGAAGAGATTGTGAATAACACTTACCAATTTGGTAACTTATGAGACATACAACCCATGAAAGATGTATCATACAATGAATATGTAAATACACATAAATTAGAGTTTATTATACAAAGAATATAATTATGGGCAGTACAAACACCACACAAAAGGTGATGGTGGCAATATGGCATGAATCTCACAGGAATAAGGAGTGAGATGAAAACCCCTTACCTTGTACTTTTCCTTGGTTGGGGTAGGTTAACCTCCTATATAATGGTGAAATAATTATTATTAAATTATTCAAGAATCATATATGATATCATATATGATCTTTTAACATTGATTTGTTAATAATATCTTTTAACTATTGTCGTTTCGGGTGTTAACTTACTCATTTTCTTTCATATGTTTTGTTACATAAGACGTGTTTGTTATCGATAGGTTGTATCTTATTCATATCCAAAATTATATCAAGTCCTTAAACATCATTTTTAAATCATCAAATGATAATTATACTTTAATGGATATGATGGAGAATGAATCCCATCGCGTTCGTGGAGACGGTAGTCCGTACGTACGCACGAGCGACAATATCATTCTTTTGATATTAAAATAATATATAAATGGATGGTATATCATATATACAGAATCATTAAATTTTTATATTTATTATTTACATTAGTTACACATCATTATTATACCCATCCAAATAATAATATATTGAATAACAATTACACCACGACGTGGAGACGGTAAGCCGTACGTACGCACGTATGGTGACATGTTATTCAAAGGGTGGATAGAATACTGAATATGGTTGTACCATATTTATAATAACATCACAGTATATATAAGATACTGGAGTTATTATTTTAGAATGGTAATAAAAAAGAAAGAAGAAGTGGAAGAAGAAAGGAACTTGAAAAGGGGTGGTGAAAACATTACCTCTTCTTCAGGTTCTTCCTTTTGATTTGATCAAATGGGCTCCTTAGGTTGACTTTCTGATCAAACTAAGGCCTCTAGGTTGTAGTTAGGGATGTTGGGGGAGTATTTGGGTAGAGTTTGGCCGAACCAAAAGGTTTTGAAGGTGTGAAGAAAAGAGAAGGAGGAGTGCCCTTTTATAAGAGGGGTGAGGGTCACCTTTGGAAAAGATAGAGATATTAGTTTATAATAAATTCATATTCGGTTTCCAATGGCTAAAAAGTTTACTATTCAAAGTTTAAGGTGGGGATGGGTCTAAATAAACTCAACCAATATAATTTAGACAGGTTTGGGTACTTATATTAACCTTATATTTAAGTATTAACTCTAAGTTAATTAGTTTCACTTTTACAATGTCTCTTTGTATTTTTATATAATATGGTTAATAAACTTACTATATACATCCAAGCGACCCCCAAGTGGTCCATTAATGATGAAACTATCATGATATAGGTCTTTTGGCCGAACCTTAGATTTTTAGGAATTTAATATCAATTAATAATAGAATATTTGTTTTAAGAACTCTTTTATGTCAATTTTGACACTATTCAATAGTTGATTTTTTTGAAACTTATAACAGATTGATTAATTCTAAAAAAGTAAATTAAATCAATCCTAATATATCATATTAGCCTAGAAAATTAGTTTAATTCATTAAATGTTTCATATTATATTTATTTGGGTATTTATAATATCAATTAATTTAAATTTTCACTATTTTAGTAATTACTACATCATCATTGTGTCATAAATAGAATAAATTATTTAATGCCTAAAAATTATAAATAAAATATAATTATGTAGAAAATCCTTTTTTCTTTCTAATAAATATTTATAATCTAAAATCCAACATATATAACACTATGTAATAATTGTTTTTCTAAAAGATATATGCTTGTGTCATTTTTGTATTCATTTTAACTTAATTAAAATAAAGTGTCCCTATCACCTACAAGTGGCACCATGGGGTCCCCAAATCGACCCAAAGATTCCTATGGTTGAACATGTATCAACCAATAAGTCTAGGACACGTTTTAGGGTAATTTAGTATTATTATAATATTATTTTTTAACCCTTATTTACCGGATTTACCTTTAACCATGGTAAATAAAATTTTTACCGCAGTAATTATTCAAAATGTATAAAAATAAAAGTTACCTATTTACACAATTTGAACATCCTGATTCCAAATATGGAATCCATTTTTCTAAATTCAAAACACATAAGTGGCAGAAATTAATTAAAAATTAATTCCCGCTGTCAAAACAAAAAACGTGTTTTTAAGAGATAATAACTATCAAAAGATTGACACTTGTTTATGTTCGGTTTAATTGTAAAATTATGTCCAATGACCAACATTATAATAAATGGTAAAAATATATTCTAAATATAATTTAAAACCACTAAAATTCATAATTTATCACTATTAATTATTTGATTAAAAAAGTTGTTTTTAATTAAAATTTGGTAATTTTCACTATTCATCAAAATATGAAAGTTATTCAAAAAGTACCAAAATTTCATCTTAGGCTAAATTAGATATTCCTAATCCAAAAATGAAGTCCATTTTGAAATATAAAATATATATAATTTCAAAAAGTAGGTATTACTATTCATAACGGCTAGTTTGATTGGTTGTGGTGTGTGTTTAAACTCAAAGCTGCGTACAACACACGCTACTGTATTATTCAAAGAAAGCGTACCATGGAAGCTTGGGATGTTTCATTTTAAATTTTTAATGTTCCCATTTAGTCAAAAAGTTTAAAATATTGTATTTAAAAAGGGTTCACTATTAAAAGTTGTTAAAAGTGCAATACTGAAAATGAATTTGTTCTGGCATTATGTCTAAGATACTCATAATATGGATTCTAAAATTTTAAGGATTATATAAAGTTTAAAATTTAGTTAATAATATTCATAACCTCTTTTTAATGGCTTTTTGGTAAGTCATGGTGCAATTGAACTCGGTGTTGCGTGTAGTGAAAGTTATTTAATTATTTTGAAGAAATAACACACTATGAATTATTGGGGTGTTACATTCTCCCCTCCTTCAATAAATTGCGTCCTCGCAATTTGAAATTGTTCTTCGAAAATAAAAGGTTGAAAATAGAAAATATATTTGTGGGAAAACCCACATCGGAAATTGGGTTACTAAAATTTAGTCTTAATATGAGGAAAAGAGAAATGAAAGGGTCACCACCAAATTATGATCTCGATTAGGAGAACATTGGTGGCAATTAGAGACATATAATTGGAGGAAAAACGTAAATATTTATAGGTAGTGATTGAGGTCATCAATCACAAACAAGTGTAAAATTGAGGTCCTTAAATTCATCAATCTATGATGATTGGAAATACCATCGGTTCAACAAAACATAGGGTATTGGGATAACACATTTTTGACGTTTCAAAATATATTAGTTGAAATCCCACATCGAAAAATGAATTAATGAGGCCTCTATTTAAAACAAATAGTGGAAAGTATGAAGATTACCGAAAATAACACATACTAGGGTTCCATGTAGGAAAATATGGATATGGAAGAGAAATCTAACCATCAATTATCTGATGGAGAGTGGTAGAGAACATGGCTATGAAAAGTCCAAAAATCCCAAAGCCATAAATTAGTGATGATTTAAGGTACCATCTAGGACAACATTTTTGTTCTATGTTCCTTTTATTAATGTTGAGGAATTTATTTATGAGATTGGATAAGATCATAAGGATATATACTTACTTTATAATTAGAGTTTTAAACATTAATAAATTTCTACCACAAACTAATCTTTCACTCTAAAAGATAATAGAACGTAAAAAATTCTATTTACACTATTCGTATAGGGTTCCAAAATAAACGAATTTATAATTCATCTACAAAATATTTTAATAAAAACTACATTATTTAATCTAGGACATCTCGTGGGCCAGTGGTAGGTGATACAACCTTGTCGCCCTTCAGTTGTGGGTTTAAGTCTCGCGGCCTTGCCGGACGCGACGGGTTGCCGCCCGACCTCCGGGTTGTCCTTTTATGGCAATCCAAAATAATCCAAACTAGAACTATCCAAAATACTTCTGTCCAAACTCACAGTCCAACATTTATAAGGAAGGTAAACATAATGTAGATCCTTTTTACCCCGTAATAGCATATGAATACCTTCATCATGTATTCTTTTAATACACTGAAACATCCTGAATTACCATATTCCTTATTGATTACATTCACTCTCCCTTATTCCATATAGAATGCTGGATATACTTCATCAATCCAAAAATGTTTTAAACCCCAACAATGATGTAATATACAAATCATTAATTAGTTCCAAGTTAGTCAAGAATATCCAATATAATTTTTCCAAAATAATCATGTATTATTCGAAAATAACTACCTCGGTATCAGAACTATATTATGGTTTATCATTCTCTCAACCATATATTTTCCAAAAATTTATCCTGCTATTGAGTCACTTTTCTTTATTCCACACAATCTCAAGTCCTTAATGAAATAGTACTGCAGTACAATCCTTATATACTCCATAATTATTATAACAAGTACATTGTTGATACAACACTCAATTGACATAATCAACATAAGAACTCTAATCATTCCTCTTCATCTGTGGTAGTGTCATAACTTGATTATTATCCAATAGCATCATTTGCGGAATAGTCTGATGACTGGGACATAGGTTCTCGTAGTGTCCAAACTCCTTTCAAATGAAGTATTGTACATTTCAAACCATTTTCTTACCCTTTCAGTCACGTAATTTGTCCCCCTTTTCCTCCACACTTATAACAAACTCCCATTCCTTTCAGGAAAGTTCCAGAGTGTTTCTTTCCACAGTTATCACATATGGGAAAATTCTTCTTTTCCCTCTTCCCTTTATCCATATTTCTCTCTTCCATCCTTTTCTTCTCTTGATTCCCTTCAAATCCATAGGACTCAGTAAACTCTTTACTTATCTTATCAACACATGATATTATTTCTTCATATGATGATAATACATGTGAGACTATTTCTCTTGTAAATTCTGGCTTAAGACCATAAAATATATGATTCTTCTTTCTATTTGTATCATGTTCATTGCTAGAGTTCTCATTCCTTCTACTGGGCGCCATTTCTAAACAATGGCATACATTATATTAGTTTATGAATAACAATACCTAATACCAAACTTGTAGAACACATAAGATAAATTGAACTATTTATGGATATAATCCATAATCATAAAAATGTTTTCTTTGAGGAAGTATATGCTCATAGACCCTTCATAATGATTTGTAAAGAAAATGAGAGTTATCCTAACCATATCCCCTGGGAGTGTCGTAACCAAGAGTGCAACAAGGTCCGTTGTCGTGCACCAATTCCCATTCGAGTCTAGCTTAAAGCGGTGTTTTCGGGTTTTACCCCTAGGTACATCTGTGCCAGAGCCGCCTCTACCTGCTCGTATCCATACAGGGATGTATTGCTCGGAAAACTCACAAAATCTCTACAATACCAAAATTCTAGGAAGTTCTTCTATACTAATCCTCAAAGTTCATCTTAGGTCTACGTGCTCTAATCAGAGTTTATCTAAATATAGCTTCCAAGGTTTGTACTAAACTTTCTCTGATACCAGCTGTAACGCCCCGACCCTAGTTACCCAGAGTCGGTGCATTATTACATAACATTGGCATGATCATAAGAAAGATCAAATCTCGAAAGACCGATTGGTTTAGTAGCCTTGGAAACACTAGATATATTCATAAGTCTTACATTACATCATAAGATGAAAAACTACTACAACAACATATTGTCTCCATAACCCACAATCATATCCCCACATAATATTCTTGGAGGTCATTCATAATTTACTTCTTCACATCCTGGGAAAAATATAACAAAGAAAAGGGGTGAGCTCAAATTCCCAATAAGGATACCAATATAGCGGAACATTCAAAAATAAGCATAAACATTTAAGGCAATGCATTAATAAAACAAAAGCCTTTTAAACTTGAACTTCAACATAGTATGGCAAAAGTAAAATGAAATAATTCCATTTACTTATTCACATGGATATTCTACTAATCGAATAATCACATGCAATATCAATAACCACTTTCATAATGTCAGAATGCATAATGATTAACTTTAATTTCTTTGTCAAGGCCTCGTCCCAAGACCTAGGGGCTAACTGTAACCGGAACCCAACCCGGAGTGCCTCTAATAACCGGAAACCAACCCGGAGTGCCTCTAATAACCGGACACCAACCCGGAGTTCCTCTCATAACCGGAGACCAAACCAGAGTTCCTCTAATAACCGAAGACCAAACCGGAGTTCCTCTAATAACCGGAGACCAAACCAGAGGGCTTACTTTTACCGGTCCCCAACCCGGAACATACTTGTCTAACACATTCATCTGAATAAAAGGTTGAAATATAACATAAACATTCGGATTACAAATAACTTATGAAATTTAAATACTCTAAACAAAAACCATGAGTGACATAAGAATAACTTATCCACAGTAAAAAATATCACAAAACCATCAATAAAATATGGATGTTTTGTATCATAATAAATCAACTTCAAATAATCTTAAAATCCATCAAAGGATGTTGACATAGATGAAATAAAGACTATTTTAGAAAAATATCTCTCTCTATTTTGAAATCATTTAAGAGTCTTATATTTATGAAATAAAACATTTTTTTTGAAAATATTCTTATTATCTTGTAAGGGAAGCTTCGATGATTTTATAACGGTAGAAAGTAGCCGCACCCGCCGTATAAGTTAAAAAAACATTCTTACCTTAATTTTGTCGAAAAGGATTAAAAACACCTTGTTTGGAAAACAACGGAAAGATTCCTTTATAAACCTCTTATAAAAAGTCAAACAAGGGTATAAATGACTTTAAACCATATTCTAGTAAATAGTAAAAATGTTTTGAAATACATTATTAAGAAACATGGATGTGGATGATAAAGAGATCCCAGTAGATTTTTACGTATAAACAACCTCGGATAATGAAGAGATTGTGAAATAACCCTTACCAATTTGGTAACTTATGAGACATACAACCCATGAAAGAGGTATCATACAATGAATATGTAAATACACATAAATTAGAGTTTATTATACAAAGAATATAATTATGGGCAGTACATACACCACACAAAAGGTGATGGTGGCAATATGACATGAATCTCACGGGAATAAAGAGTGAGATGAAAACCCATTACCCTGTACTTTTCCTTGGTTGGGGTAGGTTAAAATCCTGTATAATGGTGAAATAATTGTTATTAAATTATTCAAGAATCATATATGATATCTTATATGATCTTTTAACATTGATTTGTTAATAATATCTTTTAATTATCGTCGTTTCGGGTGTTAACTTACTCATTTTCTTTCATATGTTTTGTTACATAAGTCGTGTTTGTTATCGATAGGTTGTATCTTATTCATATCCATAATGATATCAAATCCTTAAACATCATTTTTAAATCATCAAATGATAATTATACTTTAATGGATATGATGGAGAATGAATCTCATCGCGTTCGTGGAGACGGTAGTCCGTACGTACGCACGCGCGACAATATCATTCTTTTGATATTAAAATAATATATAAATGGATGGTATATCTTATATAAAGAATCATTAAATTTTTATATTTATTATTTACATGAGTTACACATCATTATTATACCCATCCAAATAATAATATATTGAATAACAATTACACCACGACGTGGAGACGGTAAGCCGTACGTACGCACGTATGGTGACATGTTATTCAAAGGGTGGATAGAAAAATGAATATGGTTGTACCATATTTATAATAACATCACAGTATATATAATATACTGGAGTTATTATTTTATAATGGTAATAACAAAGAAAGAAGAAGTGGAAGAAGAAAGGAACTTGAAAAGGGGTGGTGAAAACATTACCTCTTCTTCAGGTTCTTCCTTTTGATTTGATCAAATGGGCTCCTTAGGTTGACTTTACGATCAAAATAAGGCCTCTAGGTTGTAGTTAGGGATGTTGGGGGCGTATTTGGGCAGAGGTTGGCCGAACCAAAAGGTTTTGAAGGTGTGAAGAAAAGAGAAGGAGGAGTGCCCTTTTATAAGAGGGGTGAGGGGCACCTTTGGAAAAGCTAGAGATATTAGTTTATAATAAATTTATATTCGGTTTCCAATGGCTCCAAAGTTGACCATTCAAAGTTTAAGGTGGGGATGGGTCGAAAAAAACTCAACCAATAGAATTTAGACAGGTTTGGGTACTTATATTAACCTTATCTTTAAGTATTAACTCTAAGTTAATTAGTTTCACTTTTACAATGTCTCTTTGTATTTTTATATAATATGGTTAATAAACTTACTATAAACATCCAATAGACCCCCAAGTGGTCCATTAATGATGAACCTATCATGATATAATTCTCTTGGCCGAACCTTAGATTTTTAGGAATTTAATATCAATTAATAATATAATATTTGTTTTAAGAACTCTTTTATGTCAATTTTGACACTATTCAATAGTTGATTTTTTTGAAACTCATAACAGATTTATTACTTAGAACAAAGTAAATTAAATCAATCCTAATATATCATATTATCCTATAAAATTAGTTTAATTCATTAAAAGTTTCATATTATATTTATTTGGGTATTTATAATATCAATTAATTTAATTTTTCACTATTTTAGTAATTACTGCAACATCATTGTGTCATAAATAAAATACATTATTTAATGTATAAAAATTATAAATAAAATATCATTATGTAGGAAATGTTTTTATATTTCTAATGAATATTTATAATCTAAAATACAACATATATAACCCTATGTAATAATTGTTTTTCTAAAAGATATATGCTTGTGTCATTTTTGTATTCATTTTAACTTAATTAAAATAAAGTGTCCCTATCACCTACAAGTGGCACCATGGGGTCCCCAAATCGACCCAAAGATGCCTATGGTCGAACATGTATCAACCAATAAGGCTAGGACACGTTTTAGGGTAATTTAGTATTATTATAATATTATTTTTTAACCCTTATTTACCGGATTTACCCTTAACCATGCTAACTAAAATTCTTATCGCAGTAATTATTCAAAATGTCTAAAAATAAAAGTTACCTATTTACACAATTTGAACATCCTGATTCCAAATATGGAATCCATTTTTCTAAATTCAAAACACATAAGTGGCAGAAATTAATTTAAAATTAATTCCCGCTGTCAAAACAAAAAATGTGTTTTTAAGAGATAATAACTATCAAAAGATTGACACTTGTTTATGTTCGGTTTAATTGTAAAATTATGTCCAATGACCAAAATTATATTAAATGGTAAAAATATATTCTAAATATACTTTAAAACCAATAAAATGCATAATTTATCACTATTAATTATTTGATTAAAAAAGTTGTTTTTAATTAAAATTTGATAATTTTCACTATTCATCAAAATATGAAAGTTATTCGAAAAGTACCAAAATTTAATCTTAGGCTAAATTCGATATTCCGAATCCAAAAATGAAGTCCATTTTGAAATATAAAATTTATATAACTTCAAAAAGTAGGTATTACTATTCATAACGGCTAGCTTGATTGGTTGTGGTGTGTGTTAAAACTCAAAGTTGCGTACAACACACGCTACTGTATTATTCAAAGAAAGTGTACCATGGAAGCTTGGGATGTTTCATTTTAAATTTTTGATGTCCCCATTTAGTTAAAAAGTTTAAAATATTTTATTTAAAAAGGGTTCACTATTAAAAGTTGATAAAAGTGCAATACTGAAAATGAATTTGTTCTTGCATTATGTCTAAGATACTCATAATATGGATTCTAAAATTATAAGGATTATATAATGTTTAAAATTTAGTTAATACTATTCATAACCTCTTTTTAATGGATTTTTGGTAATTCATGGTGCAATTGAACTCGGTGTTGCGTGTAGTGCAAGTTATTGAATTATTTTGAAGAAATAACACACTATGAATTCTTGGGGTGTTACAGATAGTCTGCTACTCATTGGGTCTATCACTATTTATGAAGATCTTCATAGACAGTTTCATTATCAGTTCCTCTCTACCCCTCATAAGACAAGTGTTTATAACCTCTTCAAGGGTGTGAAACGACCAGATGAGCGAGTCATAGACTTTTTCACCAGGTGGAAGGGACTCATGTATTCACTCGACATTCCATTGACTTAGGAGAAGCTTCTGAAAATGTGTGTGGGGAATGTAAAGACTAAACTAGTTACCTCTATCATTACTCAAAATTTCCCATGTGGATTTTGAGAATTTTCTGATAATGATAAGCACCTCAAGGAAGCCTTATAGTAGGCCAGGAAAGGCACGCCCATTCTCCCTCCAACTCCTACAAGAAGAACCACCAAGGCATAAACTCTCACAATTGTGTTGATAAAGTAACCTAAACTACATGAATTTTTACCAAAATAGGCACACTGATAAAATAATCAGGGAAAATAGCCTTAGGGTCATCCTAATGCAAACTATCACCAGACACAAAATCAGAAAGCATTACAACATAATGCACCACCACCACTACCCAGGAAAGACAACCTGATTCCATCCCACCATATGTGCCCAGTTGAAGTATCAAAATCCTCCTAAAATTGTGATACTTCTCCAACTACCACCCCTTCATCCAAATTTCATCCATACAATTCTCAGAAGAGCAGGTGCTAATGGCATTAGAGAATGTAGGGTCCCCTGCCGGTAGTGAAACCCACTTGTATTCTTGATAACATCATGACTCTAGAGGTGGGGATTTCCCCCCAAATCCATCCCATTTTGGAATATTACCTATATGATGATGTATATAATTATTCCGTTAATACTGTGAAGTTGGTGAACCCCCATGTTATTCCCAATGATGAGGAGTATCGATCAATTTCTCTTAACTTCCCCGATAAACTACATTTCTGACGAGGATATAGTTGTGTGATTAATTGGAATTCTCAGGCTGGTGATTCAAGTCAATCTATGTATGCTACCGAGACTAGAAATTTGTCTCAACATAGATCCCAAAAGGCAAAAACATCTTATCCCATCTCATCAGATTCAAAACCAGCACAATATGTTCTACATGAATAGGAAGAGCTGCTGCAACCGCTCCATGATCAGCTGTGTTATGTAACTCTGCTTTTTGATGGGCATCCATGGGGAAATTTCGTTGTTCAACTTGCAAGAATCATGATATTCCCAGCACGATACATCATCCACCAGTTTGATAAAAAGTGAATTTCATACCTTCTTCCAAAGATCAACGTCTTCCTGGAAGAAGTGTTTCTTTGGAATGGAAATATGATGTTCTTAAGAATATTTATAATATCCTTGTAAATATTTCGATTCTAGAGGATCTCCATCTGTCATAATAGTTTTGAGAGACCCCCATAGATTCCTTGAGGATCCCCCACACCTTTGAGATAGAGGTGGAAACCACAATGGTCTTTCATGATGAGAAAGTTGAATGAGAATGATGTTAAACCATAATTTCATTCTTGGAGAAGACAAAGGATTCCCCTTACATGGTCACATTCATCCTCTATAAATTATTGTCCAATTCAATGTCATGGATTTATGTTGTTGTCATGTCGACATAGGTTCCACAATCAATGTGATCTCAACCCATATTCTCTACAATTTTTGATTGACTGAGTAGATATGAGCCCCTCCGACCTGAAGATTCAGGGTTATGAAAAAACATAGCCAAGTCTATGTGGAAATATCCAACCAAAACCAAGTTTAGTGGACTTATTTCGAAAATTTAATTCATTGTTATCTCACAGGACACCAATTATAGTGCACTGGTGCGTAGGCAATGTCTCCATATGCTGACAGCAGTTCCCACCTCATATCTCCATTGCCTTATGTACTTCCTCAATGGTCGTGTGGTCTTACTTCAGGGTGATGTGTCTCTTTTTTCTTTTATAAATCCCACTATTTTGATTTTTAATATTACATGATCAAGGAAAAATGGGTTCATGCTAATGAGGTTGAGCACACTGCTACTATGCCCCCTGGATGGTTTTAAATGATGATTTCATCCTTATGATTCACCGATTGGAGGCTACCACGCCAGACATGGGACACTATTTCATTATGTCTAAGATGTTAGGAGGATACATTCCTAATTTCAAGGATCTAAAGATGATTACCTCATACTCCTACAAAGGGAAGAGTAGAGTGATACTAGAACCTCTCACCTATGCAAGGTATTGAGATGTTCTCCCAATGGCTACGAAAATACACCATACCTACTTCTTTCATAGATAAGAGAGAAGTCGACATAGATCAAACTACCACCACCCCTTTGACATTATTAGGCCTGATACCCTTGGTCATAGGCATGATGGAATTATGACAAAGATATTTTTTTCCATGGTTTCAACAGTGCAGGAGTCTCTTGGTGAAGATTCCACTCCCGCTCAAGCTACCACCAACATTATTCTAGGGTCAATAAACTCAGAGAAATTGCCCCCAGTCGATGATTATCCAACCTTAGATGATGAAGAGGACTTGTAATATCCACTTGTGTCATTTAAATAGGGTGTATATACCTCCATCGTTGGGTTGGTATAGCTAAATCTTAGTACTGAGACAAATATAAGGTCAGTGTTGACCAGTGGAACTATGCCCACAGTAGAGCAATAGAATTATGTATAATTTCTAAATAAAAATCATGATGTGTACACTTGTAGTTATGAAGAGATTCCCGGATTGGACCCTCAGATCACCGTCCACCGTCTTGGTCTCCTGGTGAGTCATCACGTGTTCAAGTAGCCTCCAAGGAAAATGCAATCATCTTATGGTGCCATGGTTGAGGCAGATGTTGATATGCTCATCAAATCAAACATCATCAAGTAAATTCAATATCATAGATGGTTGGATAATATTTCCATTATCAAAAATAAGAACTGATAGATCAGAGTTGGTGTTGACTTCTGATATCTCATCCACCACTACCTGAAGGACGATTTTCCTTTTCCTGTGATAGAGTTGTCGGTTGATTCCACAACTAGGTTCCATGCTCTCTCATTCATAGATTATTATTTTGGGTATAATTAGATGAAAATGGTCCCTGAAGATGAGGATCCTACCGCCTTTAGAGAACAGTAGGGTACTTTCTAATACCGCATGATTCCTTTCGGTCTAAAGAATGATAGATATACCTACCAGTGTTCTATATAATACATATTCAAATTGATTCATGGGACTCTAGTGGGGTTCTATATGGATTATTTTGTGGTCAAATCCTACTAGGGTCAAGACCATCTCAGAGATCCTGAGAAATTGTTCAGCATCCTTTTCTCTTTCCAGTGGAATATAAACCCCTTGAAATGTGCTTTTAGG
This sequence comes from Viscum album, assembly GCA_963277665.1. Lineage (NCBI taxonomy): Eukaryota > Viridiplantae > Streptophyta > Magnoliopsida > Santalales > Viscaceae > Viscum > Viscum album. The sequence continues at coordinate 1,043,678,263 of OY728140.1, read as the reverse complement.
GTGACCTATGCAATGTTCTTTGATTTCACTGTCAGATATAGAGGAATCGAGATTGAACAAGAGAAGATCATAAATATTATCTAGATTCCCCCTCTGATAATCCTATAGGAGCTTTGAGGATTCCAAGGCCACTTTGCCTACATATGTTGATTCATTGGGAATCTATCTTGCTAGTGCAGGCCCTTCTCGAGACTCCTGAAGAATGATTTCACTTACTAATGGGATGAATATTGTCATACCACTTTTTAGGAGATCTTGTAATACATGCTATAGCCTCCAGTTCTGATGCCACATGTCTCTGAAAAGCGGATGATCATTTATGTGACTACCCTAGAATGATAACTTAGTTCCCTTCTATCCCAAAAGAATAATGAAGGTATTGAGAATAGTTTGTAATGTCTCTATCACATTCTCCTTGACATAGAGTCTGGGTACTTTATTATCGAGAATATATGTCTCGCACTGTTTTTTGCACTGTAGAAGTTGAAGAAATATCTTCCACATCATGAAATACATTTTTTATCCCAAATGGATCCTCTCAAGTACATTCTAAATAGTCCAATGTTGATAGACCATATGGCACAATAGGTTCTGATTCACCTAAAATTTGACATCATATTCATTACATTGGAGGTCATCAAGTGTCAAAAACTAGATGATTTTCTAGCTTTTCATATCGCCCCTACAGTGTAGTCCTTAGATATTGATTTTCCCGATGAGGCCATCATTTTAGTGGATCAAGTTGTTCCATGTCGTAAGATTTACATGACGGATCCTCCCAGAGTACCACCTGTAGGATGATCATCAATCCCATGCTCAATAGAGTCGGCCTGAGTGGTGTCAACATCAAGCCCACACATGTTGTTTTCCCCTATCCATTCTTACTCTCTGTGGGATGCACTAACAACGAGGCAGAGTATCGTCCTCTCATCAGAGGTCTCATGATGGAACTCAAGATTGATGTTCCCCACCTACACGTGAAGGGGGACTCTAAGATAGTCATCAAAAAGATAATTGATTATTATATTTTCATAATTCTAGAGCTTATACCATTTCTCAAGCATGATAACTATTTATTGGCCCAGTTCTCTTCACAGATAGAGGTAACTCATTTTCCCCAGTCAGAAAATTGTCTAGTTGATTTCTTGTAGGATCTATCAACTTATCTTGTAGAGCCTGACTAGGAAGATTTTTTTATTCTTGTGGTGCATCAAAGAGTCATCTCCCCAATCAGTTCAGATGGTAATGACATTGAGGAAGTAAAACATATTACCACCGGTGCTTTTACATATCATCCTCCCGATCCCCCCACATCTGAAAAATCATCCAATTGGACACCTCCTTTTTTGAGTATCTCTAGCATGAAGGTTTCCTACCAGAAAGAGTGGAATGTGAGAAAATCAACCACCGTGCAATTCATTTCACCCTCCAGAGTGGTACTATCCAAGACAATACTCTCTATAGATGTGGGTTTGATGGTGTCCTCTATTGAATTTTGGGATATGATATTCCCCAGGTTATACAGGAATTCCACACCTGGTCCTATAGTGATTACGAAGAAGGGGTGAAGCTTTCCCACAAGATTTGTAGGTTGGGATACTTTTGGCCCACCACAGTCCATCACTACATCATGTTTTCCAAGAGGTTCCACACATGTGAGATCCATTACAATTTTTTGCATCGACCACCATATCCATCCACACTAAAAAGTACTCTTGGACCATTTTGGTCAGGTGATTTGATGTTGTGGGACCATATCGACCAAAAACAGCTCTCCAGTTCTAGTTCATTATAATTTCAATGGATTTATTCTCCAAGTGGACATATGAGAATCTTCTTAAGGATGTTAAGGACCGATCTACTATTGAGTTTGTGAGCTCTGACATCATTAATCAAAAATGTGTTTCTCATAATATTCACTCTGAAAATGGAACCAATTTATTGGTAGCATAGCTGAATGAACATTATTCCCAATATCGTGTCTGGTCCAACCATAACTCTCGCTACCATGCAAAAACAAATGTGAAAATTGAGGCATTCAACAAGAACCTGTCAAAAAATTTTCAAAAGATTATGGGTTAGAATAAGAGAAGTTGGTCGAACAAGCTCCATAATACTGTCTAGACTTATTAGAGGATGACTCTTAATTCCACCATGGTGACTCCATAATTTTTACTATATTGGACATAGGCTGTCCTCCCCATTGTGATTCAGTTACCATCAGTCATCACAACTATCTTTGATTAGAAGAAATTAGATAGAGAATCAAATGTCCTAATTTCTAAGCTTGAATCTCTCAATGAGAATAGGATCCATGCCTTGAATAATCTAGTTAGAACCCAAAATGAGACATACAGAGCTTTTAACAAGAGAGTTTTCCTCTACAATTTCCTTTATGATGATCTGGCATTGTCCTTGATAATTCCAATGATACATAGTAAGAAGCCTCTCAAATTGGTACCCAAATGGTAAGGACCGTATATCATCCACAAGGTCCCTTCTAATGGTGCATATTCCTAGATCACTAAGGATGTTGAGAAAAATAATCATCCCACCAATGCTAAGTTTCTCAAGAAATAGTTTGTCTAAACAATCCCCATTGTAGAGACCCAAAGCTTGACATACATGGATAAAATAAAACATACCATATACATTTGAACTTAAAAACATGAACATAATGTTTAAACATTAAAATCTTGAGCAATGACATAAAACATGGAAGTACGTACGACATAGATCATAAAGAAACATTAAGAATGATAAAATAGCATAGGAATAAAACATGTAATTATGGAAACCATTAAGCACATGATGTGATTTCCATATTAGCCAAGGAATTGCTTCCAAGACCATCTTAGTGGACAAAGTCCCATTGTGAATCGAGTTCACTCCTCGTTCCAGTCATGTATTACTAAACCGGTTTAACTTTCCGTTCCATCCATGTATATCTCATGAGATATAAATCTTTACCCAATGCATTGGAGGGAGATATAGGTCCCACCCATATAATAATGAAATCATTATTACTTGTGCCAAAAAATAAACATACGTCATTCATAATAACCCAATAAATAAAATGGGTTTCATAAAAATTATACCATCATCACATAATCCATATAAAAGAAATGGATATCATTTCATAATAAGAAAAGTGAAACCATTTAAATCATAGATACATGATACTTGAAACATACACATGTTAAATAATGTCATCTTAGATGAAAATGGTTTTGATAAAACACTTGAAATGAATTCTTGAGGAAAATATCCTTCTTTCTTCAAAATCATTTTCATTTCGCAAAATGTCAAACAATTTTAGAAGAAAAGGCTTTTGTTGAAAATAGTCATGAAATATTTTTAAGGAAGCTTCATGAAAATATGTCTTTATAAAACCTTAAAAATCCGTTCACGCTGTATAAGTTAAAAATATCATTTTTCTCGTACTTTTGTCGAAAAAGTCAAAAAGTGCCTCGTAAAAGAATGATTCCATAAATACCATGTATTAAAAGTATAAAATGGGTAAAAATGAAATTAAACATACATGAAAACACTTTTATAAAACATGGACATGGATGATAACAACAACCCCAGTAAATACTTACGAATAAGTAATCTCAGATAAAATGAGATTTGTGAAATTATCCCTTACCTTAGGTCCGATATGCTTCGTATGAATCCAAAACTCATATATAATGATTTAAATAATATCATTGACTTATTGAAGAATCATATTCATTGTTATTATATCATATATGGTTCACTTATGACTTTATATTACCCGTTCTTTTTTAAATTCCATGTTAAAGAGTGTTTTGGGTAAAATCGTTTCATTTGTTGTCCGTGTTTTGACTTTTAATTATTCATATGATTACTTAGATCATGATTACTTAATTCCAGAATATAAAACATGATTTATATATAATATATATTCAGAATATACATATATATAATAGATCGATAAATGGAAAGAAATATACCGTTCATGGAGATGGTAGGTCGTACGTACGAATGAACGCTGTTTTCGTTTCCTTATTGAATTGAATGGAATTAAGTAGATGACATAAATATATATATACATAAATACACTAGAATTATTATGTCATATATTTTATTATTACTAATTATATATACTTTATAATAATTCTTGAATGGTTATCATGGAGAGTGAATCTCATCGCGTTGTGGAGACAGTATTCCGTACGTACGCAAGAGCGATGATATCATTCCCATGATCGTAGAATTGTGTTAAAGTGTATTTATAATATTTAAGAATCAATATCACTTTACAATAATTATATATATTCATTACTTTCACCATTATACCTATCCAAATAAGGTGGTGGTGGAAAATAGATTACACCACGACGTGGAGACGGTATTCCATACGTACGCACGCGCGGTGATTTCATTTTCAATAGGATGGATAGAAAGTGAAATAGGGTTGTTTCATACATATAATAACAAATCAGTATATGAGTGATACTGATGTTATGACTTCATAATGACACAACTAAAGAAGAAGAAGTAGAAGAAGAAATAAAGTTGACAGAATCGGTAACAGACATTACCTCTTCTTTGAAGCGCCTCTTTGAGACCTCCCCTTAGGGAACTAAAATTGGTATTTGAAGAAGACCAGGACCTCTAGGATGTTTCTAGGGAAGTGGAGAGGAGAAAGTTTCAGGGGTTGGCCGAGCTTGAAGGCTCAAAGTGGTGTGAGGAAGAGAGGGAGGAGGTGCCCTTTTATAAGGGAGGAGAGGGGCACCTTTGGAAAACTAAAAATATTATTTTATTATAAAGTCATATTCGGTTTTAAATAGCTCCAAATTGATTTATTTCTAAGATAAGGTGGGTATGGGTAGAAATAATCTCATCCAATAGAATTTAGACAAGTTTAGGTTCCTATTTGAACATTATCATTTATATTTAACTTTAAGTTAGACAATTTTACTTTTACCGTGTCTTTTTGTGTTCTTACACTATAAGGTTAATAAACTTACTATAACAAGACAAACAAACCCCAAGTTGTTTATAATTAATATATATAACCTTATCTACGTCATTTGGCCGAACCTTAGATTTTTAGGAATAAAATAACAATTGATAATATAATATTTGTTTTAAAAACTATTTTTTGTCAATTTTGACACTATTTAGTAATTGATTTTTGTGAAAATCATAGCAGAATGATTAGTTAAAAAAAAGTTAATTAAATCAGTACTAACATTTCATATTAACCTATAAAATTAGTTTAATTCATAAAAAGTCTCAAATTACATTTATTTGGGTATTTATAACATCAATTATTTCAATATTTCATTAATAAAATAATTATTGCATCATCATTGTGTCATAAATAAATTAAATTATTTAATGTCTAAAAATTAAAAATTAAATATATTTATGTAGGAAATATTTTTAGATTTCTAATGAATATTTATATACGAATTTATCTTATGTATATCTCTATATTAAAAATGATTTACTTATTAAACTTTGATTTTAACTATTTTAACACTTCTTTAAATAAATTAATAATAAATGTCCAAATCTAATCCAAGTGGGCCTAAATGGTCATATTTTATTCCTAAGGTTGTTTTTGGTCGAATTAAACTTATCCAATAGAATTAGGACATGTGTTAGGGTAATAATCATAACATTTTTACCCTTAATGACCCTATTTACTTTTAACCGTGGTAAAAAAAGTAAAAAGTTACTATTCACCAAAAATTATTTTCATCTCATTGAACCACATTTTACTTACTGACATCAACCTTGTCTCTCGTATTTTTAAAATTTCACTCACAGAAGCGGTAAAATTAAGTTTTATGAAAAATTCATTTTTTTAACTACCACTTAGTGGTTTCACTATTTATCAAAAAATGAACGTTTCCAGAAAAATACCAAAAATTAGGCCTATGATATATTTGATATTATGAACTCAAAAATGATGTCTATTTTACCAAATTAATAACATATCAGTTGCATTAATTAATTTAAAAATTAATTCCCATTGTCAAAACAAATAGCGTGTTCTTAAGAGATAATAACTATCAAAAGATTGACATTTGTTTATGTCTTGTTTAATTGTGAAATTACCTCCAATGACCAACATTGTATTAAATTGTAAAAATATATTCTAAATATACTTTAAAAACACTCAAATTAATAATTTATCTCTATTAATTATTTCGATTAAAAATGTTGTTTTTAATTAAAATTTGGTAATTTTCACTATTCATTAGAAAATGAAAGTTATCCGAAAAGTACCAAAATTTCACCCTAATATAATTTTGATATTCCAAATCCAAAAATGAAGTCCATTTTGAAAAATAAAATTTACAAAATTTCAAAAAGTGGTTATTACTATTCATAACAGCTAGTTTTAATAATATTTTAATAGCATATCGTTGTTTAGTGAAACTCGGTATTGCGTACTACACATGCTATCAAGGAAGGTTGCGATTGCGTGTAATGCAAGGCAAGTCAAAGATGTGTGTTGTGCAAGATCCTTTTGGTGTAGCGTACATCACAATACATTAATGAAATTAAAAAGAATATTTTTCATAAAATCTCGGGGTGGTACATTCTACCCCCCTTAAAATGAATTTCGCCCTCAAAATTCATCGGGGTTATAAATGGTTTACTACTCGAAAGTTTCTTTAATAGAAACCCACATCTTAAAATGAATACCAAAACCAATCTTTAAAAACAAAAGTATGAAACGTAACGGTTACCCAAATAAACTAATCACTGGGTTTCCACATAGGTGAAAATATGGATATGGAAGAGAAATCTAACCATCATGTTCTGATGGAGAGTGGTAGAGAACATGGCTATGGAAAATCCAGAAATCACAAAGCCATAAATTTTTGATAATCTAAGGTACCATCTGATTCATCAGATATAAGAGCACTAGGACAACATTTTTGGTTTTCAATATCATTTTCCTAAAGTTGATGAAATTTGAATTAGAAGAAATACTTTCTTGATTTTGGTATAGTCTCACCATTGGTCGTTCTTTGGATAATTTCCACTTCATATATTAAAGAAATGAAGTTTAATTTGTCATTCGTGATGTGTTAGAAGATCATGTGATAGAATGATGGGTCATTCCATCTGTCTCAAACAAAAGGTTAGAAAAGTTATCAAAAAATACATAAGTCCATCTATAGTGAGATTAATCATATATGGTTCCTAAAATGGAATTATACTTCATATATCATACTAATTAATATAATAAAACTAATTTATACTAAACAGAGACTTCCTGTAGGCTAGTGGTTGGCGATAATGGCTAGTCGCACTTCGGTTGTGGGTTCGATTCCCATAGCCTTGTCCGACGCGATGGGTTATTGCCTGTCCGGCAGGTTGTCCTTTTTCTAAAACTACATTACTATAACATCACATCAGTAATATCGAAAAAAAAGTTCTATCCTTAAACAATACTAACTTATGTCCAACATAATCCATTCCAATATTTAGGCTTATCTAAAATACTTCGGTCCAAGATCATAGTATAAAGAAAATGATTACTTGAAATGTCACATAACAATCACATGAATGCCATCATTTATCCCCCATATATCATAAGATATATCCTGTTGGACAAATTACAAACATGTGAATACCATAATCACGTATTCTCTTGAAAAATGAATACCCATTTAACCTTAGTGAAAACATGAATGCTGTCAAAAGTTAACTCTTTCGACATACCAAATTCGCAAAATTTCTATATAATCAAACCATAATATCACTTAGTCCTTATATCTATCATGAGCTCATGAATACAATCAAACATATCATTATATTCTTATCCCTTAATTATGCTCATATCATCTACTTTTCAAAAATATCTGAATAACCTTCCATGGTTACCAGTACCATTCAACATATACTTTCAAATACTTTAGAAAAAACAATAGTGTAACAATCCTTAGATGATTCTTTATTCCATAGTGCCATACATTATTATTTATAAACATACAATAATTCCACTAACTTCTTAAACCACTAGCTGAGCTTCATCATTTATTTCATCTCATATTTCATTTGTAGTCTCTTCATCATCATCCACATAAATACTACCCGTATGACCATGCAGATTCTGTTCATGAGATTTTCCCTTAGGGAATTGGTTTGCATAATGCCCATACATTCCACATTTAAAACATCTAATCACTGTTTATGTCGTAGAAATACCATTATCCTTGTCCATGGTGTTAACTGAACCTTTTCCTTTGCACTTACTGGCTTTGTGTCCTTATTTTCCACACCTAAAGCATCTTCCAATTCCTTTGAAACAATCTCCCTGATGCATCTTCCCACATTATTTACATGAGGGAAATTGAACATTCTTTCTTCTATGATCATCCTGAAACTCCATATTTCTCTTATTATCTGAGTCGGGAAACTTACCAAAGTTGAGATTATTGATCATATTATGAGATTTCTGATGAGGCATAATAACGATGTTTGGACTTCCAAATCCTGTTTCATTTGGTTTCTCATGAAGAATATCATTCCATTGTCCGTCATATCCTCCATTATCGTGAATCATCCTGTTTCCAGCCATTTTCTAAAACCCAAAAATAATAGTGTGAGAGGAAAAAATCATGCTAGGGAAAACAACATTGTAAAGGAGAAGTACCCTCAATATCTAACATCTTAGGTTAAATTCTATGATCATTACCGTAGTTCTAGGACTATATCCTATACGTATACTTATCCTTAGGGATATCCCTAGACATACCTTAGAAATATCTCTAGGGATCTCACTAACGTTTTCGCATCCTAGTTTCCAAAGGTTGACTAAACCTTTCCTCTGATACCAAATATAGAGACCCAAAGCTTGACGTACATGGACATTACATTACTATTGAGGAATACTTAATACATAACAAAAACAGACACACAAGGACCCTAATAGTTTAGTGTCTTTGGAAACTTGGAACGTAATCTTATAATCGTGGTGAAAGATCTTCAACATCTCCCATAAAGATCTTCCCCCTTTTTTTCTTACCTAAAACCTTTATTTATATCCTGGGGAAAATAAAACATAAAAAGGGTGAGCTCAAATGCTCAGTAAGGGTAAGCATGGATAAAATAAAACATACCATATACATTTGAACTTAAAAACATGAACATAATGTTTAAACATCAAAAGCTTGAGCAATGACATAAAACATGGAAGTACGTATGGCATAGATCATAAAGAAACATTATGAATCATAAAATAGAATAGGAATAAAACATGTAATTGTGGCAACCATTAAGCACATGATATGATTTCCATATTAGCCAAGGAATTGCTGCCAAGACCATCTTAGTGGACAAAGTCCCATTCTGAATTGAGTTCACTCCTCGTTTCAGTCCTGTATTACTGAACCGATTTAACTTGCCGTTCCAGCCATGTCTATCTCATGAGATATAAATCTTTACCCAATGCATTGGAGGTAGATATAGGTCCTACCCATCTCATAATGAAATCATTCTTACTTGTGCCAAAAAATAAACATACATCATTCATAATAACCCAATAAATAAAATGGGTTTCATAAATATTATCCCATCATCACCTAATCCAAATAAAAGAAATGGATATCATTTCATAATAAGAAAATTGAAACCATGTAAATCATAGAGACATGATACTTGAAAAATACACATGTCAAATAATTTCATCTTAGATGAAAATGGTTTTGATAAAACACATGAAATGAATTCTTGAGGAAAATATCCTTTTTTCTTCAAAATCATTTTCTTTTCACAAAATGTCATAAAATTTTAGAAGAAAAGGTTTTTGTTGAAAATAGTCATGAAATATTTTTAAGTATGCTTCATGAAAATAAGGCTTTATAAAACCGTAAAAATCCGTTCATGTTGTATAAGTTAAAAATAACATTTTTCTTGTACTTTTGTCAGAAAAGTCAAAAAGTACCTCGTAAAAGAAAGATTCCATACATACCATGTAGTAAAAGTCAAAAATGGGTAAAACGAAAATTAAACATACATGAAAACACTTTCATAAAACATGGACATGGATGATAACAACAACCCCAGTAAATACTTACGAATAAGCAATCTCGGATAAAATGAGATTTGCGAAATTATCCCATACCATAGGTCCGATATGCTTCGTACGTATCCAAACCTCCTTTATAATGATTTAAATAATGTCATTGACTTATTAAAAAATCATATTCATTGTTATTATATCATATATGGTTCACTTATGACTTTATATTACCCGTTCTTTTGTAAATTCCATGTTAAAGAGTGTTTTGGGTAAAATCATTTCATTTGTCGTCCGTGTTTTGACTTGTAATTATTCATATGATTACTTAGATAATGATTACTTAATTTTAGAATATAAAAAATGATTTATTTATAATATATATTCAGAATATACATATATATATAATAGATCAATAAATGGAAAGAAATACACTGTTCATGGAGACGGTAGGCCGTACGTATGCATGAACTTTGTTTTCGTTTCCTTATTGAATTGAATGGAATTAAGTAGCTGACATAAATATATATTTAGATAAATCCATTAGAATTATTATTTCATATATTTTATGATTACTTATTATATATACTTTATAATCATTCTTGAATGGTTATCATGGAGAGTGAATCTCATCGCGTCGTGGAGACATTATTCCGTACGTACGCACGAGCGATAATATCATTACCATGATCATCGAATTGTATTAAAGTGTATGTATAATATTACAAAATCAATATCAATTTACAATAATCATATATATTCATTACTTTCACCATTATACCTATCCAAATAAGGTGGTGGTGGAAAATAGATTACACCACGACGTGGAGACGGTATTCCGTACGTACGCACGCGCGGTGATTTCATTTTCCATAGGATGGATAGATAGTGAAATAGGGTTGTTTCATAATTATAATAACATATAATTATATGAGTGATACTGATGTTATTACTTCATAATGAAACAACTAAAGAAGAAGAAGTAGAAGAAGAAATAAAGTTGAAAGAATCGGTAACAGACATTACCTCTTCTTTGAAGCGCCTCTTTGAGACCTCTCTTAGGACACTAAAATTGGTCTTTAAAGAAGACCAGGACCTCTAGGATGTTTCTAGGGAAGTGGAGAGGAGAAATTGGCAGGTTTTTGCCGAGTTGGAAGGCTCAAAGTGGTGTGAGGAAGAGAGGGAGGATGTGCCCTTTTATAAGGGAGGAGAGGGGCACCTTTGGAAAACTAAAAATATTATTTTATTATAAAGTCATATTCGGTTTTAAATAGCTCCAAATTGATTTATTTAGAAGCTAAGGTGGGGCTGAGTCGAACTCCTCTCATCCAATATAATTTAGACAAGTTTAGGTTCCTATTTTAACCTTATAATTTATATTTAACTTTAAGTTAGATAGTTTTACTTTTACCGTGTCTTTTTGTGTTCTTACACTATAAGGTTAATAAACTTACTATAACAAGCCAAAAGAACCCCAAGTTGTTTATTATTAATATATATAACCTTATATAAGTCATTTGGACGATCCATAGATTTTTAGGAATAAAATAACAATTAATAATATAATATTTGTTTTAAAAACTATTTTATGTCAATTTTGACACTTTTTAGTAATTGATTTTTGTGAAAATCATAACAGAATTATTAGTTCGAAAAAATATAGTTCAATCCATACTAACATGTCATATTAACCTATAAAATTAGTGTAATTCATATTAAGTCTCAAATTACATTTATTTGGGTATTTATAATATCAATTATTTCGATATTTCATTAATAAAATAATTACTGCATCATCATTGTGTCATAAATAAATTAAATTATTTAATGTCTAAAAATTAAAAATTAAATATCTTTATGTAAGAAATATTTTTATCTTTCTAATGAATATTTATAGTCGAATTTATCTTATGTATAACCCTATATTAAAAATGATTTACTTATTAACTTTGATTTTAACTATTTTAACCCTTCTTTAAATAAATTGATAATAAATGTCCTAATCTAATCCAAGTGGGCCTAAATGGTCATATTTTATTCCTAAGGTTGTTTTTGGTCGAATTTAATTTATCCAATATAATTAAGACATGTGTTAGGGTAATAATAATATCATTTTTACCTTTAATTACCCTATTTACATTTAACCGTGGTAAAAAAAAGTAAAAAGTTACTATTCACCAAAAATTATTTTTATCTCATTGAACCACATTTTACTTACTAATATCAACTGTGTCTCTCTGAGTTTTGAAATTCCACTCACAGAAGTGGTAAAATTAAGTTTTATGAAAAATTCATTTTTTTAACTACCACTTAGTGGTTTCCCTATTCATCAAAAAATGAATGTTTCCTGAAAAGGCCAAAACTTAGGCCTAAGCTATATTTGATATTATGAAATCAAAAATGATGTCTATTTTACCAAATTAAAAACATATCAGTTTCATTAATTAATTTAAAAATTAATTCCCGTCGTCAAAACAAATAGCGTGTTCTTAAGAGAAAATAACTATCAAAATATTGACACTTTTTTATGTCTGGTTTAAATGTGAAATTACCTCCAATGACCAATATTGTATTAAATTGTAAAAATATATTCTAAATATAATTTAAAACCACTCAAATTAATAATTTATCACTATTAATTATTTCTATTAAAAAGGTTGTTTTTAATTAAAATTTAGTAATTTTCACTATTCATTAGAAAATGATAGTTATCCGAAAAGTACCAAAATTTCACCCTAAGATAATTTCGATTTTAAAAATCCAAAAATGAAGTCCATTTTGAAAAATAAAATTTATAAAATTTCAAAAAAGTGGTTATTACTATTCATAACAGCTAGTTTTAATAATATTTTAAAAGCATATCATTGTTTAGTGAAACACAGTATTGTGTACTACACACGCTATCGATGAAGGTAACGATTGCGTGTAATGCAAGGCAAGTCAAGGATGTGTGTTGTGCAAGCTCCTTTTGGTGTATTGTACAACACGAGACATTAATGAAATTAAAAAGAATATTTTTCATGAAATCTCGGGGTGTTACACCCATGGTCCAAAATCTATGAACTTAAACTATGAACCCTATGGTCCAAACCCTATGAACATAGACTAATATCCAACATCTTAAATGAATGATATGAAACTGAAACCATATCCTCAACAATTTCAAGATTCCCCATGATAATTATGGGATTTATATTCTTCCTCACTAGATAAGATTTCCACTACCAGTTTTGGTCTCTCCCCATAATGTAATTTAAGATCTATGTATGGATAAATTCCCTTAATCATGGTATATGTAGGGAAGCCTAGAAATTCTGTCATGGGCCCATAAATAGGTTCATTAACTCATTTTGTCCCTTTTTACTTCATTACTCTTAAGGAATGTATGCAACACTTGAGACTTTTTTGCCTCATTCACATTGGGTTTTCACTCCCACATGTTCTATTCATACCCTAATACTGAACATATCCACATGGCCCATACTCTAAAACCTTCAAATAAGTGCTATGATCCAAACTATTTTACCTTAAACAATTAGTTAATGTTATAAGATCATAATATTAAACTGAGTATCTGAGTCAAAGTCATATGACTTTAAACAGCATGCAGGTTTTAACTGGAATGTGTTATAAGGTGTAATGCCTCCATGGACCTTGTTCACATCAGGTTTTTCTACTTTTACACCCTACGTGCATTCCCTTGAACTAAGTCCCTTCCTTATGGTCCAAACTCTATGACCTTAAACAAATAGTCCTAAGTCCAACATCATTGTCCTTAAAACTATGATCTATCTCATCATATATGAAATTATACTTCTTCATCTCACGTGACTTTAAACAGCTAATTTTTTCTGCATATCATTAAAATGAAACATCATCATTACTCTATGATGTTAAATTGAACATATCCTCAAGAACTCTGTATGGCTTGATTCCCATCCTCATGGGATATATAGCGATGCCTAGACACAACATCTTTTGGCCCTAACACCCTGACCTTCCTTCCAATTTTCTTTATTTATTTCTTAAAAAATATGTATGTTTCTCTTTGGGAATGTGTAGTGAAATTTTGGGTCTTTTTATCTTCATTCATGTTGGGTCACTTCATATTTTTAATTTAGAAACTTCCCCCTATGGTTTTAGCTCTATTACCTTAAACTAAGACCTTTGTTGTCTTTATTATATGACATTAAATTGAATGACATTTTTTATGGTGCCTCTACCTGATAGGATATTTCCCCTTTCTCCCTTTGGACTTACTACCACATAGAAATGTGTAGTGTTGTTCGGATCTCTATAACCCTCATTCACATTGATTTGGCTCATGTTTCCAAGTTTCACATCTCCAAATTAAATGGTTCCAAAATTTATGACCTTAAACTAAAACTTTTAATGTCCTAGTATCATGTCAATAAACTATGTGACACTCATGATGTAACGCCCCGACCCCAGCTACCCAGAGTCGGTGCATTACTTCGTAACATTGGCATGATCACAAGAAAGATCAAATCTCGAAAGACCGATTGGTTTAGTAGCCTTGGAAAATGCCAGATATATTCATAAGTTTTACATTACATTATAAAATGAAAAACTACTACAACAACATAATGTCTCCATAATCCACACTCATATCCCCATATAATATCCCTGCAGGTCATTCATAATTTACTTCTTCACTTCCTGGGAAAAATAAAACATAGAAAAGGGGTGAGCTCAAATGCCCAGTAAGGATAACAATATAGCGGAAACATTCATAAATAAGAATAAACATTTAAGGCAATGTATAACTAAAACAAAAGCCTTTTAAATATGAACTTTCAACATGGTATGGCATAAATAAAATGAAATAATTCCATTTACTTATTCACATGGATATTCTACTAATCGAATAATCACATGCAAAAATCAATAACCACTTTCATAATGTTAGAATGCATAATGCTAAACGTTAATTTCTTTGTCTAGGCCTCATCCCAAGACCTAGGGGTTACTTCTAACCGGAACCCAACCCGGAGTGCCTCTAATAACCGGACACCAACCCGGAGTGCCTCTAATAACCGGACACCAACCCGGAGGGCATACTTTTACCAGTCCCTAACCTGGAGGGCTTACTTTAACCAGTCCCCAACCTGGAGGGCTTACTTTTACCGGTCCCCAACCCGGAACATACTTGTTTAGCACATTCATCTGAAGAAAAGTTTGAAATATAACATAAACATTCGGATTAAAACTAGCATACGAAATGTCAATAGTTTCACCATAAACTATTAATGGTATAAAATAGCACATCCACAGTCAAACATATCACAAAACCTTCAATACAATATAGAAGTTTTGTATTATAATAAATCAACTTCAAATAAGCGTAAAATCCATTAAAGGATGTTGACATAGATGAAATCAAAACACTTTTTAGATAAATATCTCTTTCTATTTTTGAAATCATTTAAGAGCCATATAAAATAAAACATTTTCTTGAAAATATTCTTGTAAGCTTGTAAGGAAAGCTTTGACGATTTTATAACGGCGGAAAATAACCGCACCCGCCGTATAAGAAAAAAAAACATTCTTATCTTAATTCTGTCGAAAAGGTTAAAAAGGACCATGTTTTGAAAACGACGGAAAGATTCCTTTATAAACCTCCTACAAAAAGTCAAAAAAAGGTATAAATGGATTTAACCCATATTCTTGTAAATAATAAATATGTTTTGAAATACATTTCGAAGAAACATGGATGTGGATGATAAAGAAATCCCAGTAGATTATTACGTATAAACAACCTCGGATAATGAAGAGATTGTGAAATAACCCTTACCTTGTACTTTTCCTTGGTTGGAGTAGGTTAACCTCCTGTATAATGGTGAAATAGTTGTTATTAAATTATACAAGAATCATATATAATAATATGATATCATATATGATCTTTTAGCATTGATTTGTTAATAATATCTTAGTATTATCATTATATCGGGTGTTAACTTACTTGTTTTCTTTTATATGTTTTGTTACGTAAGACATGTTTGTAAAGGATAGGTTGTATATTATTCATATCCAGAATGATATCAAGTCCTTAAACAGCATTTTTAAATCATCAAATGATAATTATACTTGAATGGATACGATGGAGAATGAATCTCATCGCGTTCGTGGAGACGGTAGTCCGTACGTACGCACGAGCGACAATATCATTCTTTTGATATTAAAATAATATATAAATGGATGGTATATCATATATACATAATCATTAACATGTTATATTTATTATTTACATGAGTTACACATCATTATTATACCCATCCAAATAATAATATATTGAATAACAATTACACCACGACGTGGAGACGGTAAGCCGTACGTACGCACGTATGGTGACATGTTATTCAAAGGGTGGATAGAATACTGAATATGGTTGTACCATATTTATAATAACATCACAGTATATGTAAGATACTGGAGTTATTATTTTAGAATGGTAAGAACAAAGAAAGAGGAAGTGGAAGAAGAAAGGAACTTAGAAAAGGGTGGTGAAATCATTACCTCTTCTTCGGGTTCTTCCTTTTGATTTGATCAAAAGGGCTCCTTAGGTTGTCTTTCTGATCAAACTAAGGCCTCTAGGTTGTAGTGAGGGATGTTGGGAGAGTATTTGGGCAGAGTTTGGCCGAACCAAAAGGCTTTGGAGGTGTGAAGAAATGAGAAGGAGGAGTGCCCTTTTATAAGAGGGGTGAGGGGCACCTTTGGAAAAGCTAGAAATATTAATTTATATTAAATTCATATTCGGTTTATAAAGGCTCAAAAGTTGATTATTCAAAGGTTAAGGTGGGGATAGGTCGAAAAACACTCAACCAATAGAATTTAGACAGGTTTGGGTACTTATATTAACCTTATCTTTAAGTATTAACTCTAAGTTAATTAGTTTCACTTTTACAATGTCTCTTTGTATTTTTATATAATATAGTTAATAAACTTACTATATACATCCAAGCGACCCCCAAGTGGTCCATTAATGATGAAACTATCATGATATAAGTCTCTTGGCCTAACCTTAGATTTTTAGGAATTTAATATCAATTAATAATATAATATTTGTTTTAAGAACTCTTTTATGTCAATTTTGACACTATTCAATAGTTGATTTTTGTGAAACTCATAACAGATTTATTACTTCGAAAAAAGTCAATTAAATCAATCCTAATATATCATATTATCCTAGAAAATTGGTTTAATTCATTAAAAGTTTCATATTATATTTATTTGGGTATTTATAATATCAATTATTTTAATTGTTCACTATTATAGTAATTACTGCATCATCATTGTGTCATAAATAAAATATATTATTTAATGTCTAAAAATTATAAATAAAATATCATTATGTAGGAAATCTTTTTATCTTTCTAATGAATATTTATAATCTAAAATCCAACTTATAGAACCCTATGTAACAATTACTCTTCTAAAAGATATATGCTTGTGTCATTTTTGTATTCATTTTGACTTAATTAAAATAAAGTGTCATTATCACTTACAAGTGGATCCATGGGGTCCCAAAATTGACACAAAGATGCCCATGGTCGACCATGTATCAACCAATAGGGTTAAGACACGTTTTAGGGTAATTTAGTATTATTATAATATTATTTTTTAACCCTTATTTACCGGATTTACCCTTAACCATGGTAAATAAAATATTTACCGCAGTAATTATTCAAAATGTCTAACAATAAAAGTTACCTATTTACACAATTTGAACATCCTGATTACAAATATGGAATCCATTTTCCTAAATTCAAAACACAGAAGTGGCAGAAATTAATTTAAAATTAATTCCCGCTGTCAAAACAAAAAGCGTGTTTTTAAGAGATAATAACTATCAAAAGATTGACACTTGTTTATGTCCGGTTTAATTGTAAAATTATGTCCAATGACCAACATTATATTAAATAGTAAAAATATATTCTAAATATACTTTAAAACCACTCAAATTCATAATTTATCACTATTAATTATTTTGATTAAAAAAGTTGTTTTTAATTAAAATTTAGTAATTTTCACTATTCATCAAAATATGAAAGTTATCCGAAAAGTACCAAAATTTCACCTTAGGCTAAATTTGATATTCCGAATCCAAAAATGAAGTCCATTTTAAAATATAAAATATATATAACTTCAAAAAGTAGGTATTACTATTCATAACAACTAGTTTGATTGGTTACGGTGTGTTAGGACTCGAAGTTGCGTACAACACACGCTACTGTTTTATCCAAAGGAAAGCGTACCGTGGACGCTTGGGATGTTTCATTTTAAATTTTTTGATGTCTCCATTTATTCAAAAAGTTTAAAATATTGTATTTAAAAAGGTTTCACTATTAGAAGTTGATAAAAGTGAAATACTGAAAATGAATTTGTTCTTGCATTATGACTAAGAAACTCATAATAGGGATTCTAAAATTATAAGGATTATATAAAGTTCAAAATGTAGTTAATACTATTCATGACCTCTTTTAATGGTGTGATTGAACTCGGTGTTGCGTGTAGTGCAAGTTATTGAATTATTTTTAAGAAATAACACACTCTGAAATCCTGGGGTGTTACATTCTCCCCTCCTTCAATAAATTGCGTCCTCGCAATTTGAAATTGTTCTTCGAAGATAAAAGGTTGAAAGTAGAAAATATATTTGTGGGAAAACCCACATTGGAAATTGGGTTACTAAAATTTAGTCTTAATATGAGTAAAAGAGAAATTAAAGGGTCACCACCAAATTATGATCTCGATTAGGAGAACATTGGTGGCAATTAGAGACATATAATCGGAGGAAAAACGTAAATATTTATAGGTAGTGATTGAGGTCATCAATCACAAACAAGTGTATAATTGAGGTCCTTAAACTCATCAATCTATGATGATTTGAAGTACCATCGGTTCAACAAAATATAGGGTATTGGGATAACACATTTTTGACGTTTCAAAATATCTTAGTTGAAATCCCACATCGAAAAATGAATTAACGAGGCCTCTATTTAAAATAAAGAGTTGAAAGTATGAAGATTACCGAAAATAACACATAATAGGGTTCCATGTAAGAAAATATGGATATGGAAGAAAAATATAGCCATCAATTATCTGATGGAGAGTGGTAGAGAACATGGCTATGAAAAGGCCAACAATCCCAAAGCCATAAATTTGTGATGATTTAAGGTACCATCTAGGACAACATTTTTGTTCTAAGTTTCTTTTACTAATGTTGAGGAATTTATTTATGAGATTGGATAAGATAATAAGGAGATATACTTAGTTTATAATTAGAGTTTTATCCATTAATAAATTTCTAGCAAAACTCATCATTCACTAGTAAAAAAAATTCTATTTATACTATTCATAGAGGGTTCCAAAATAAACGAATTTATAATTCATCTACCAGATCTTTTAAAAAACTACTTTATTTAATCCAGGACATCTCGTGGGATAGTGGTAGGTGATACACCCTTGTTGCCCTTTGGTTGCGGGTTCAAGTCTCGCAGCCTTGTCGGACGCGACGGGTTGCCGCCCGACCTCCTGGTTGTCCTTTTATGGCAATCCAAAATAATCCAAACTAGAACTATCCAAAATACTTCTGTCCAAACTCACAGTCCAACATTCATAAGGAAGGTAAACATAATATAGATCCTTTTTACCCCGTAATAGCATATGAATACCTTCATCATGTATTACCATATTCCTTATTGATTACATTCATGCTCCCTTATTCCATATAGAATGCTGGATATACTTCATTAATCCAAAAATGTTTTAAACCCCAACAATGATGGAATATACAAATCATTAATCAGTTCCAAGGTAGTCAAGAATATCCAATATAATTTATCCAAAACAATCACATATTATTCCAAAATCACTACCTCAGTATCAGAACTATATTATGGTTTATCATTCTCTCAACCATATATTTTCCAAAAATCTATCCTGCTAATGAGTCACTTTTCCTTGTTCCACACAATCTCAAGTCCTTAATGAAATAGTACTGCAGTACAATCCTTATATACTCCATAATTATTATAACAAGTACATTGTTGATACAAAGCTCAATTGAAATAATCAACATAAGAACTCTAATCATTCCTCTTCATCTGTGGTAGTATCATAACTTGATTATTATCCAATAACATCATTTGCGGCATAGTCTGATGACTGGGACATAGGTTCGCGTAGTGTCCAAACTCCTTGCAAATGAAGCATTGTACATTTAAAACCATTTTCTTACCCTTGCAGTCACGTACTTTGTGCCCTTTTCCTCCACACTTATAACAAACTCCCATTCCTTTCAGGCAAGTTCCAGGGTGTTTCTTTCCACAGTTACCACATATGGGAAAATTCTTCTTTTCCCTCTTCCCTTTATCCATCTTTCTCTCTTCTATCCTTTTCTTCTCTTGCTTCCCTTCAAAGCCATAGGACTCAGTAAACTCTTTACATATCTTATCAACACATGATATTATTTCTTCATATGATGATAATACATGGGAGACTATTTCTCTTATAAATTCTAGCTTAAGACCATGAAAGATATGATCCTTCCTTCTCTTTGAATCATGTGTATTTCTGGAGTTCTCATTCCTTCTACTGGGCGCCATTTCTATACCATGGCATAAACTAGATCAGTTTATGAATCAAAATACATAATCCCATACTTATAAAACACCTAACATAAATTGAACTATCTATGGATATAATCCATAATCATAAATATGTTTTCTTTGAGGGAGTATATACTCATAAACCCTTCATAATGATTTGTAAAGAAAGTGAGAGTTATCCTAAGCATATCCCCCGGGAGTGTCGTAACCAAGAGTGCAGCAAGGCCCGTTGTCGTGCACCAGTTCCCGTTCGAGTCTAGCTCAAAGCGGTGTTTTCGGGTTTTACCCCTAGGTACATCTGTGCCAGAGCCGCCTCTACCTGCTCGTATCCAGACAGGGATGTATTGCTCGGAAAACTCACAAAATCTCTACAATACCAAAATTCTAGGAAGTTCTTCTATACTAATCCTCAAAGTTCATCTTAGGTCTACGTGCTCTAATCAGAGTTTATCTAAATCTAGCTTCCAAGGTTTGTACTAAAATTCCTCTGATACCAACTGTAACGCCCCGACCCCAGCTACCCAGAGTCGGTGCATTACTTCGTAACATTGGCATGATCACAAGAAAGATCAAATCTCGAAAGACCGATTGGTTTAGTAGCCTTGGAAAATGCCAGATATATTCATAAGTTTTACATTACATTATAAAATGAAAAACTACTACAACAACATAATGTCTCCATAATCCACACTCATATCCCCATATAATATCCCTGCAGGTCATTCATAATTTACTTCTTCACTTCCTGGGAAAAATAAAACATAGAAAAGGGGTGAGCTCAAATGCCCAGTAAGGATAACAATATAGCGGAAACATTCATAAATAAGAATAAACATTTAAGGCAATGTATAACTAAAACAAAAGCCTTTTAAATATGAACTTTCAACATGGTATGGCATAAATAAAATGAAATAATTCCATTTACTTATTCACATGGATATTCTACTAATCGAATAATCACATGCAAAAATCAATAACCACTTTCATAATGTTAGAATGCATAATGCTAAACGTTAATTTCTTTGTCTAGGCCTCATCCCAAGACCTAGGGGTTACTTCTAACCGGAACCCAACCCGGAGTGCCTCTAATAACCGGACACCAACCCGTAGTGCCTCTAATAACCGGACACCAACCCGGAGGGCATACTTTTACCAGTCCCTAACCTGGAGGGCTTACTTTAACCAGTCCCCAACCTGGAGGGCTTACTTTTACCGGTCCCCAACCCGGAACATACTTGTTTAGCACATTCATCTGAAGAAAAGTTTGAAATATAACATAAACATTCGGATTAAAACTAGCATACGAAATGTCAATAGTTTCACCATAAACTATTAATGGTATAAAATAGCACATCCACAGTCAAACATATCACAAAACCTTCAATACAATATAGAAGTTTTGTATTATAATAAATCAACTTCAAATAAGCGTAAAATCCATTAAAGGATGTTGACATAGATGAAATCAAAACACTTTTTAGATAAATATCTCTTTCTATTTTTGAAATCATTTAAGAGCCATATAAAATAAAACATTTTCTTGAAAATATTCTTGTAAGCTTGTAAGGAAAGCTTTGACGATTTTATAACGGCGGAAAATAACCGCACCCGCCGTATAAGAAAAAAAAACATTCTTATCTTAATTCTGTCGAAAAGGTTAAAAAGGACCATGTTTTGAAAACGACGGAAAGATTCCTTTATAAACCTCCTAAAAAAAGTCAAACAAGGGTATAAATGGATTTAACCCATATTCTTGTAAATAATAAATATGTTTTGAAATACATTTCAAAGAAACATGGATGTGGATGATAAAGAAATCCCAGTAGATTATTACGTATAAACAACCTCGGATAATGAAGAGATTGTGAAATAACCCTTACCTTGTACTTTTCCTTGGTTGGATTAGGTTAACCTCCTGTATAATGGTGAAATAGTTGTTATTAAATTATACAAGAATCATATATAATAATATGATATCATATATGATCTTTTAACATTGATTTGTTAATAATATCTTAGTATTATCATTATATCGGGTGTTAACTTACTTGTTTTATTTTATATGTTTTGTTACGTAAGACATGTTTGTAAAGGATAGGTTGTATATTATTCATATCCAGAATGATATCAAGTCCTTAAACAGCATTTTTAAATCATCAAATGATAATTATACTTGAATGGATACGATGGAGAATTAATCTCATCGCGTTCGTGGAGACGGTAGTCCGTACGTACGCACGAGCGACAATATCATTCTTTTGATATTAAAATAATATATAAATGGATGGTATATCATATATACATAATCATTAACATGTTATATTTATTATTTACATGAGTTACACATCATTATTATACCCATCCAAATAATAATATATTGAATAACAATTACACCACGACGTGGAGACGATAAGCCGTACGTACACACGTATGGTGACATGTTATTCAAAGGGTGGATAGAATACTGAATATGGTTGTACCATATTTATAATAACATCACAGTATATGTAAGATACTGGAGTTATTATTTTAGAATGGTAAGAACAAAGAAAGAGGAAGTGGAAGAAGAAAGGAACTTAGAAAAGGGTGGTGAAATCATTACCTCTTCTTCGGGTTCTTCCTTTTGATTTGATCAAAAGGGCTCCTTAGGTTGGCTTTCTGATCAAACTAAGGCCTCTAGGTTGTAGTGAGGGATGTTGGGAGAGTATTTGGGCAGAGTTTGGCCGAACCAAAAGGCTTTGGAGGTGTGAAGAAATGAGAAGGAGGAGTGCCCTTTTATAAGAGGGGTGAGGGGCACCTTTGGAAAAGCTAGAAATATTAATTTATATTAAATTCATATTCGGTTTATAAAGGCTCCAAAGTTGATTATTCAAAGGTTAAGGTGGGGATAGGTCTAAAAACACTCAACCAATAGAATTTAGACAGGTTTGGGTACTTATATTAACCTTATCTTTAAGTATTAACTCTAAGTTAATTAGTTTCACTTTTACAATGTCTCTTTGTATTTTTATATAATATAGTTAATAAACTTACTATATAAATCCAAGAGACCCCCAAGTGGTCCATTAATGATGAACCTATCATGATATAAGTCTCTTGGCCTAACCTTAGATTTTTAGGAATTTAATATCAATTAATAATATAATATTTGTTTTAAGAACTCTTTTATGTCAATTTTGACACTATTCAATAGTTGATTTTTTTGAAACTCATAACAGATTTATTACTTCGAAAAAAGTCAATTAAATCAATCCTAATATATCATATTATCCTAGAAAATTGGTTTAATTCATTAAAAGTTTCATATTATATTTATTTGGGTATTTATAATATCAATTATTTTAATTTTTCACTATTATAGTAATTACTGCATCATCATTGTGTCATAAATAAAATAAATTATTTAATGTCTAAAAATTATAAATAAAATATCATTATGTAGGAAATCTTTTTATCTTTCTAATGAATATTTATAATCTAAAATCCAACTTATATAACCCTATGTAACAATTACGTTTCTAAAAGATATATGCTTGTGTCATTTTTGTATTCATTTTGACTTAATTAAAATAAAGTGTCATTATCACTTACAAGTGGATCCATGGGGTCCCAAAATTGACACAAAGATGCCCATGGTCGACCATGTATCAACCAATAGGGTTAAGACACGTTTTAGGGTAATTTAGTATTATTATAATATTATTTTTTAACCCTTATTTACCGGATTTACCCTTAACCATGGTAAATAAAATATTTACCGCAGTAATTATTCAAAATGTCTAAAAATAAAAGTTACCTATTTACACAATTTGAACATCCTGATTACAAATATGGAATCCATTTTCCTAAATTCAAAACACAGAAGTGGCAGAAATTAATTTAAAATTAATTCCCGCTGTCAAAACAAAAAGCGTGTTTTTAAGAGATAATAACTATCAAAAGATTGACACTTGTTTATGTCCGGTTTAATTGTAAAATTATGTCCAATGACCAACATTATATTAAATAGTAAAAATATATTCTAAATATACTTTAAAACCACTCAAATTCATAATTTATCACTATTAATTATTTTGATTAAAAAAGTTGTTTTTAATTAAAATTTAGTAATTTTCACTATTCATCAAAATATGAAAGTTATCCGAAAAGTACCAAAATTTCACCTTAGGCTAAATTTGATATTCCGAATCCAAAAATGAAGTCCATTTTAAAATATAAAATATATATAACTTCAAAAAGTAGGTATTACTATTCATAACAACTAGTTTGATTGGTTACGGTGTGTTAGGACTCGAAGTTGCGTACAACACACGCTACTGTTTTATCCAAAGGAAAGCGTACCGTGGACGCTTGGGATGTTTCATTTTAAATGTTTTGATGTCTCCATTTATTCAAAAAGTTTAAAATATTGTATTTAAAAAGGTTTCACTATTAGAAGTTGATAAAAGTGAAATACTGAAAATGAATTTGTTCTTGCATTATGACTAAGAAACTCATAATAGGGATTCTAAAATTATAAGGATTATATAAAGTTCAAAATGTAGTTAATACTATTCATGACCTCTTTTAATGGTGTGATTGAACTCGGTGTTGCGTGTAGTGAAAGTTATTGAATTATTTTTAAGAAATAACACACTCTGAAATCCTGGGGTGTTACACATGATATTCTCATTTGAGAGAATTTTTTACCCCACTTCTTGCAATGACCATCTTCCAGGCCACCTTCAAGAATTATGAGTGGCCTAATTCCCATTTTTGTGGGATACATAAAAATGATAAATAAAATTCATGGGCCCGACTCTAGGATCATTACCACTTTTTCCCTTTGGATAGTTTTCTCTTTGGGAGTATGTGGGGAGGCATGAAATTGCTTTGATCCTCATCCACCTCAATTTATTTTTCGCACTATATGTTTCTCATTTGGGTTACATTTATTTTATGTCCAAGTCACATGATGATAACCAGTAAAACATCTTCATCCTTACCACATGATGTTAAAATACCTGGATATATCCCATTAATAAGATATTAAACTGGTCACCCCATGGCCCAAACATTAGTACCAAAAATAATATCCATTTGTCCAACCAACATAACATTAAACTGTTTGAAACATTGTATAACTTGATCCCGAGCTCTGTCATAGCCTTCAACCCCCCTCAAGAACTAGATCGAAGCATAATCCCACCCATAGATGTTCTGCACCTGCATGTTTTAATGTGTGGTGGTATGGAACCTGGAGTGTTGGATTCCATAAGGACATTTACCTGACCCATTTCCACTCTTCACGTGCCCCTTTATCAATTTATTCATATACTTCCACTTTTGAAGGGACCCCTTGGTGGAATAGTATCATGCCATTTTGGCTCACATACCATTTTGGGCCAACTCCCCAAATGTATTTTGACACAACTTCATGTTTTCCCCATATTTTCAAATATGGTTAGCTGTTGGCCCTCGTTTGTCAATACCAATCCTTAGTATCACATTTTGGATGCAATGTTTTGAATAAGGTCGGTATTTATCCCCAATCATCATGCCACCCCATACCATTTTCTAGATATTGGTCTACTTGACTCACATTTTCGACCTTTTTATGTTTTTATGAATCTCTAAAAACTCCACTGTTTCCCCTCCATTCATTTGCGCATGTTGAGTATGAATGTTAGTACAGTTGGGAATTTCCCACATGAAATTTCCTTCCCATTTCTTGTTCCTTGTATATTATGAAGAAATTATAACATCACTTCATGTTTGTAAAATTGAGCATGGATCACGTGGGCTTAGGAGTCTTGGTAGGATCTATCCAAATTGAGTAGTTGTATATCCCCTATGATCCAAATTCTATGAAATTAATCTAAGTTCTTCCTCGTGATTATCTCGGTTATATGTTTTATGGGATTGGGTTTTCTTATCCCTCATATACATTTGGGTTTTCATTCCCCCACACCACATATGTCTACCAAAGATACTCACACCAAAGTGACTCACAATGTTCTATAATTTATAACCTTAAACTAAGAGTGGGAATATGTGGAATGGTGGTTTGTTTTCCACACTTCACACTTTATCTACGGGATACCTCTCTTCCCCTTAATGTCCAATTCACATGTTTATATGTTTCATAACATCTTTATCCTCACCACATGATGTTAATATTTACAAAATACATCCCATTAACATTTGGTTAAACAAGGCTCCTATATTCCAAACACTATGACATCAAACTAAAAGCCTTTCCATTATCCTCATGGGAGTGAGTAATGCGGTGATGGATCTTATTTGGTTTCATTCAGACCATATTTCTCATAACTACACACTATATATTCCAAAATTATATTCATAATCCCTATGGTCCTAACTCTACAACCATAAAATATTATTTTTAGTGACCTAATTTTCATTAAAATAAACCAAATAACAGCCACCATTTTATCAATCGAGAGGATATCTCCATTTTTGTAAATTTCTATCAACCATGAAATCATCTATAACTACATGTATCCTGATTTCCAACCTTATGGGATACATAAGAACATTTATAATTTTCATCTGTGGTCCTGCTGCAAAGTATTTCATCCTCCCAGTCTCCTGGACTGGGGTTCTCTTAGTAGTATATGGTGTAGTTGAGACATATTTGGTCCTCTTTCACATTGGTTTTACAGCATTCACACTATGTTCCACCCATGAGATCACACCTCCTTTTTTCAACCTTACTTCATGATGTTAAACTCCATGGTGTTCATGAACTATATATCTCATTATTCCCATACTCTTGTGTTATGTAGTGACTCCCAAACACCTCATACATGGGCCCAACCAATGATTTTCTAAAACTTTCATCCCCATGAGATCAATTAGGGTTGAATATACATGACCATAAACTATATGTTGTTCATATTGAGACACCCATGTGACACATGAGATCACTTTTTCCATCATTCTTGTTGGGTTTTGCCTCTTGCGTGTCACATGTGTACTCACCCTCAAGATGAGAGTTCCTCATTCTTGGTCAAATGCCCATGACCCTAAAATAATATATTCTCTTTTGGGATATGTTTTGTGACATGGACCTCTCTAGTCCTCATTTTGGATGTCCTGTGATGATCATGAGATGCTTCTACCTCCGCTCCAGATAGTATTTTTTTCAAATGTTGGTCTTCTAATACATTATGTTCAAATAACTATGTGCATCTTGATTTCCATCCTCTTGGGATATATAGTGTCACCAAGACATTTTTCCATGGGCCAAGAAATAGGTTTATCAACCCCCCTTTTCTCCTCATCTACATTCATGGTCTAAACATTATGAACATAAACTAAAATTTTCATTATGGTATTTGTTTTTTTCATATCACATTTTATTTATTTCCTTCTAATCTCTGATACATTTATAGTATGTGATCCCCCATTATATCATTCACATCAATTTTAATTCCTCCATGCCACAAAAGTTTTCTAGGAATAAACATTTCCCTAATCTGAGACACATGAATTTCAACATCTTTACATGGTCCAAACATCATGACCATAAACTAAAAGCCTCACTGTGGTATTTTATTTTTCTATATCGCATGTGATTTTGATATATCTATTTCCTAACACTCATGTGATACACAAGCCTATTTGGATCACTCATGTCAGTTTTATTTCATCTATATCATGTGAAAATTCTATAATAGACATTATTAGGGTCCAAGAAGTATGAACTAAAACTGTGTGCAATGTCCTTACCACATGTTGATAAATTGCGGGACACATCATAATCATATGACGTTAAAATTTACCATATATCATAATTACCTTATGATGTTAATATAAATGTTCACCATCTTTATTTTCATGACATAAAAATTCAAGTCATCTTAAGCCCCTGTTGAAGAGTCCTCCCCAAAGATAGGTTTGATCTTTTTTCTGACCAGTACTCCTTCATCAATGTGCTCTTAACCACAGTTGCATAATTTCAAGAGTTTCATAATCCTTTTTAATATTTCTTCAATCTATCTTAGGCTTTACATACTCTTTATTTGGATCCTCATCTTCTTTCACGTCTAAAGGGACCCACTGGTGGAATGGTCCCATGATGATTTTACTCACCTATCGTTATGGGCCAACACCCCAGAAGGCATTGGACAACACTTCGAGTTTGGCCCCGTATGTTCCAATATGGCCAGTGGTTGGCCCTCATTTGATTGTTTCTATCCTAGTCAAATGAGATATAAATGATGTGTCTTGAATAAATTTAGCAATTATCCTTCATCATCATGCCACCCTCACTGTGTTACGAATGTGGGCATGTGATTATAACATTTTATTCCTCTTTGTTCAGATTGATTTCACCACCATTAGAGTTTTCCCGCTCGTAAAACAACCCACATTGGGAAAACAAAGTTGGTTGTTTTGACAGATCTATTCTCCATCCATAACCTTTCTGATCCTAAAATCCCTAGGTTATCATTCATTAATTTCATTCCTTGATTACTCACTGATTATCTGATAATCTCATAAAAAATCATGTGGTCATCCCTTCTTTATCACACTGGGAAAGACCCATGTGAGGTTAGGGATTTATCATCAGTTTTTTTGAAGATATGATGGAGGTGTGATAATTTCAAACAAGAAGGACATGTGCATGAAGCTCAAGATAAACAATCCATAAAGAAATAAGTTTTATGATTTTTAACACAACCCCTATAGATTGGCCCCTTTAATGGAGAGTTCTAGTTCATCCAACCTTTGGAATGTGGAATCATGGATTTTATGTTGCTGTCTAATCTAAATTTATTTGACTTTTTCCATAGGAAAAAGATTATCATCCCTAATTTTCACTCGATCCAACTAATTTTGTTTTTTTGGAAACTTTTCGAGATGCTTGCGTCAGATGCTCTTCAACCTTTTCCAACTGGACTCTCAATCATGATATGAGTTCTGATTGGGTGTTAGTGAAGGAAGATTTGTCATTAATCAATGATTCCATGTGCACGATGACCTCTTTAGCCTCATGGAGTTTCAATGTACTGATGTACTTCTTCCAATTACAAGAAACAATCAAGTGACAGTATCTCTCCAGACTTTTTTCAACTAGGTAATACTCAATAAGCATATGCATACCTCATCCATCCACCCCTCTAGTGCATAGATCCCATAGCCATGGGAGATGTGATTGCTTCTGAATTATCCAATCTGATTTTTGGATATTATCTATGAACTGATTGGTCAAATTCAATGCCCAGTGATGGACAACTCAGTTGTCCTCCACATCTAAATTAGACTCATCTAGATCCTCTAGTATAGTGGGGTTTTACTCTGGGGATTTCTCTTAGTGTGCGGTGGTATGACCCTCTGCTAGAATTTTATTTGACAAGTTTGGATCCATATCATGTAGTTTATCATCATCACTTGATACCAATTTTATGCGATTTCTCCTATCATGTTTGGGATCTACCCACCAGTGGATATACTCATAGCTACCACTGTCATGGTTTGATCATCTTGGGCTCCCAATTCGGCATAAATTGGCATTCTTGTTGGGAGTGGATCACCAGGACCCTCGACCAATACTATTACTTTGCCTTTTATCAGCGCTATAAACTGTCATTAATAGCACTAGAAAAGTGTTGTTAATGCCAGCATAGATAAAGGGGGGGGGGGTACCCTTTATCAGCGCTCCGAAGAGTACTAATAAAGGACCCACTTTATCAGCGCTTTTAGTAGTGCTGATAAAGGTCGCCTTTATCATCTCTTTTCAAAGTGCTGATAAAGGGGACCCTCCCCCCTTTATCTACATAGACATTAATAGCTCTTTTCTAGCACTGATAAATGAACCTTACCCTACACCTGCACAACCATCACCTGCACCTACACACCTACACAAACCAGCACAGCTGCACAAAATATCACCTACACACCTTCACAAAACAGCACCAACACACAATATTTTTACAAACAATGCTATATACATTTACTTATCATCATTAATAAAAAAACACACTACTATATACATTTCAAACAATGTTTTACATGGTTACAATTACAATTATCCAACAACAGTTATAAAAATTAATGTTTCATCCATTGATATCTGTGATCCGCTCTAAAAAATTATCGTCCACAGTATTTGTTGCCGAACAAAGAATCCGAACTCAAGGGAAAGAATTCACCTATATAAGAAAACAAATATTATTTTAGTAATACAATAATGAAATAAATTAAAACATTAATATGATAGAATACATTAATATGGAAATGTGAAACTAAAATATGGAAATGATAAACTCAAATGGTTTCATTCTGATAACAATGAAAGGGAATAATGTAAAATCAATATATTTTTGAATGATTTATCTCATTTAATAAATACTGATTCTTTATCAAATGAAAAGCTTTACTAGTCACACCGTGCATTGGATTGAGGTGTGGAGGATTTATAAACGTCACAAATGACTCATGGATAACTATCCTAAAGTATCAAAACAATTCAAATGCGTTTTCTCAGTATTCTGTATATCAGTCGTGTTGTTTTCTAAAGTTTATGTCAATTTGAAACTGTTATCAGACACTTTTAGCCATACTGGTCACACTGTTCGTCGGATTGAGGTGTGGTTGATTTGTACACACCACAAGTGTCTCATGGATCATTTTAATAATGTATCCAAACAATCCAAATGAATTTTGTTAGTATTCCGTATGTCTGAAGTGTGGTTTTCTAAAGTTAATGTCAATTTCAAACTAATATAAGACACTTTTAGCCATAACAGTCTCACTGTGCATCAGATTGAGGTGCATTTTATTTTTACACATCATAAATTACTCGTGGATCATTTTACTAATGTATAAAAATAATTAGAACGCATTTGCTCAGTTTTCCATATTTCACTTCTGTTGTTTTCTAAATTTTATGCCGATTTGAAACTAATATCAGACACTTTTAGCCATAACAGTCACACCGTGCATTGGATTGAGGTGTGGTTGATTCATACACGTCAAAAATGACTCATATATCATTTTCCTAAAGTATAAAAAGAATCCAAACGTGTTTTCTCAGTTTTCTGTATGTCACTTGTGTTGTTTTCTAAAGTTAATGTCAATTTGAAACTGAAATCAGACACTTTTAGCCATAAAGGTCACACCATGCATCATATTGAGGTTTGGTTGGTTCGTACATGTCAAAAATTACTCATGGATCATTTTCCTAAAGTATAAAAACAATCCTAACGCGTTTGCTCGGTATTCCGTATGTCAGTAGTGTTGTTTTCTAAAGTTTATGTCAATTTGAAACTGATATCAGACACTTTTAGCCATACTGGTCACACCATGCGTCGGATTGAAGTGTGGTTGATTTTTACATGTCACAAATGACTCATAGATCATTTTTATAAAGTATCAAAACAATCCAAATTCGTTTTCTCAGTATTTCGTATGTTAGTAGTGTTGTTTTCTAAAGTTAATGTCAATTTCAAACTGATATCTAACACTTTTAGCCATACTTGTCACAACGTGTGTCGGTTTGAGGTGAATTCGATTATTACATGTCACAAATGACTCATGGATCATTTTCCTAAAGTATCAAAATAATATTAATGTGTTTTACTTGTATTCCATATGTCAGTTTTGTTGTTTTCTAAAGTTAATGTCAATTTGAAACTGATATTAGACACTTTTTTCCATACCGGTCACACCATACGTCTGATTGAGGTGTGGTCGATTCTTACACCTCAAAAATGACTCATGGATCATTTTACTAAAGTATCTAAACAATACAAATGCATTTTTTTGGTATTACGTATGTCACATGTGTTGTTTTCTAAAGTTAATGTCAATTTCAAACTGATATCAGACACTTTTAACCATAACGGTTACACTGTGCGTCCGATTGAGGTGGTGTTGATTCATACACATCACAAATGACTCGTGGATCGTTTTCATAAAGTATCAAAACAATCAAAATGTGTTTTCTTGGTATTCCATATGTCAACAATGTTGTTTTCTAAAGTTAATGTCAATTTCAAACTTATATCTGATGCTTTTATCTATACCAGTCACACCATGCATCGGTTTGATGTGCGGTTGATTCATACACATCAAAAATGACTCATGGATCATTTTACTAAAGTATAAAAACAATCTGAATGCATTTTCTCGGTATTACATTTGTCAGTAGTGTTGTTTTCTAAAGTTAATGTCAATTTTAAACTGATATCAGACACTTTTATCCATACCGGTCACATCGTGCGTTGGATTGAGGTGTGGCCGATTATTACACGTCAAAAATGACTCATGAATAATTGTCCTAAGTTATCAAAACAATCAGAACGTGTTTGCTCAGTTTTTTGTATGTCACTTGTGTTGTTTTCTAAAGTTAATGTCAATTTGAAACTGATAACAGAAACTTTTAGCCATACCGGTCACACCGTGCATCGGATTGAGGTGTGGTTGATTCTCACATGTCAAAAATGACTCATGGATCTTTTTTCTAATGTATCAAAACAATACGAACATGTTTTCTCAGTTTTCTGTATGTCACTTGTATTGTTTTCTAATGTTAATGTCAATTTCAAACTGATATCAGACAATTTTAGCCATACCCATCACACTGTGCATTAGATTGAGGTGCGGTCAATTCGTACACATCAGAAATGACTCATGGATAATTTTCCTAAAGTAATAAAACAATCCGAACGTGTTTTCTCAGTTTTCCATATGTCACTTTTGTTGTTTTTTAAAGTTAATGTCAATGTGAAACTGATATAAGACAATTTTAGTCATACCGGTCACACCCATGCATTGGATTGAGGTGTGATTGATTCATACACAAATAAAATGACTCATTTACCATTTTCTGAAAGTATCAAAACAATCTGAATTCGTTTGCTTGGTATTCCGTATGTGAGTGGTGTTGTTTTCTAAAGTTTATGTCAATTTGAAACTGATATCAGACACTTTTAGCCATACCAGTCACACCATGAGTTAGATTGAGGTGTGGTTGATTCTTACATGTCAAAAATGACTCATGTATCATTTTACTAAAGTATCAAAACAATCCGAACGCATTTTCTCGGTATTCTGTATGTCAGAAGTGTTGTTTTCAAAAGTTAATGTCATTTTCAAACTGATATCTGACACTTTTAGCCATACCGGTCACACCGTGAGTTGGTTTGAGGTGCGGTTGATTCTTACACGTCAAAAAATAATTCATGGATCATTTTCCTAAAGTATCAAAACAATCTGAAGGAATTTTCTTAGTATTCCTTATTTTAGTAGTGTTGTTTTTTAAAGTTAATGTCAATTTGAAACTGATATCAGACACTTTTAGCCATACCGGTCACACTGTGCGTCAGATTAAGGTTTGGTCGATTCTTACACATCAAAAATGACCCATGGATCATTTTCCTAAAGTATCAAAACAATGTGAATGCATTTGATCAGTATTCCGTATGTCACTTGTGTTGTTTTCTATAGTTAATGTCAATTTCAACTGATATCAAACACTTTTATCCATACCGGTCACAACGTGCATCGCATTGAGGTGTGGTTAATTTGTACATGTCACAAATGACTCATGGATGATTTTACTAATGTATAAAAACAATCCGAACACATTTTCTTTGTATTCCGTATGTCAGTAGTGTTTTTTTCTTCTAAAGTTAATGTCAATTTCAAACTGATATATGACACTTTGAGCCATAACAGTCACACCGTGCATCAGTTTGAGGTGTGATTGATTCGTACACATCACAAATGACTCATGGATAGTTTTACTAAAGTATCAAAACAATCCAAATTTGTTTTCCTGGTATTCCTTATGTCATTATTTTTGTTTTCTAAAGTTAATGTCAATTTGAAACTAATATCAGACACTTTTTAAAATAAGGGTCACACCGTGCGTCATATTTAGGTGCAGTCAATTCTTAAAAATCAAAAATTACTCATGGATCGTTTTCATTACATATCAAAACAATCCGAATGTGTTTTCTCGGTTTTCCATATGTCACTTGTGTTGTTTTCCAAAGTTAATGTCAATTTGAAACTGATATCAGACACTGTTTTCCATACAGGTCACACCGTGCGTCGGATTGAGGTACGGTTGATTCTTACATGTCCAAAATGACTCATAGATCTTTTTCCTAAAGTATCAAAACAATATGAAGGCATTTTCTCGGTTTTCCATATGTCCCTTGTGTTGTTTTCTAAAGTTAATGTTAATTTCAAACTGATATCAGACACTTTTAGCCATACCGGTCACACTGTGCATCAGATTGAGGTTTGGTCGATTCGTACACGTCACAAATGACTCATGGATCGTTTTCCTAAAGTAAAAAAACAATCCAAATGCGTTTTCTTAGTTTTCCGTATGTCAGTATTTCATAAGGGTCTCCCATATAGGTTATTCTTTACTAGAAACTCAAATCATTTCTAAAACCATTTTTCATAATATAAGGATATGAAACATAAGAAAGGGTTATCATAGATGCTCAATAATTATAACCAAGGGAGATATCAATGATCATATAATGATAACATAAGTATTACGAATTCCCCTTCATTATCCTCTTTGTTTACATTCTTCCATCAGGTACGCTGCCCATTCGTTTCTAAACACATCTATATCATCTTGTGAATAAGAGTTTTTGTGAGAGTCATAGTAGTACTGAAAAAATATTAATATACAAAGGATAAATAAATATTTTAAATGAACTAGTAATTATTCTCAAAAATACCACTTCAGGGATTCTAGTTTGTTCATGAAATATGATCTCTTTCATAAATTTACAAACATAATAACCGAAGTCCTTTCCCTTTTTTTGTTTCAGACACTATAGAAACATCGATAAAAATATGTAATCTGTTTTGATATGTATTTGGATAGTGCAGTATAAATATATATACCCTGATACTTGTCCATTTGTAGATCTCGTGTGCCTTTTCTTCCATAGACCCTGGATTCATTCCATCCATTAGACGATATTCATACACCAACCTATCATAATAAAATCCTCATTAAAAGATAATATAAATTATATAACTAGATATTTAGTTCTAAAATGTTGGATCTAGAGTATTAAAAATTGAAACTTTCCATCATGTGTGGTCGGTTTGTTGGATATCCGTGTAGTGAATCCAGAAAAAAAATCTTTGGAGTTTTCAAATTGACTGTAATGAGCATCCAATACTTCCTAAACACACAAAAAGGAATAAGTAATGATAGAAATGAAAATATAATTGATATGATTAAAATGTTGAGTTTTACCCCAACAACATTGGTATTTAAAAGAGCCTGTCAGTCATAATTTTGCATTGAAACGTTCTGAGCCGGTTTGACATTAATGTAGCTTGAAAATCAGAATCTATTTCTTTTTGTTGTGTAGACATGCTGTGATGACTAACGAGTCCAAATTTGTATTCACGGGAAAATCCCTTCAATCATTTTTCATATATACACCTGCAAAAAATATGTAATGTATTTAGCCATAATTATAATAGTATATCATCTTATGTAAAATCAAATCCTGAAAACATACCTCATGTATACATTTATAACTGAGGTGTCTATCCAGTCGTATGTGATGATTTCAGCTATATTGTCAGCACTAATGAAATCTTATTTTTCCTCTCCGTACATATCTTTTTTACAAACAATTGTGTGATTATTGTCGTCTTTCATTTTCGTATCCACATGAGCTTGGAATGATATTGAATGTGGATATAGAATGAGCGGGGTGAAGGTTACCTCAGTAGATCATTTTGATCGGTTGGTTGATCCCGTTAAGCCGTAATTTCGTTTTAGCTCCTTCCTTTTGTCCTTCTCTAATAACAAACATCAGTTCACCCCATTTCTAATTAAATGTTAAAGGTTCTTCTTTAAAAATGACATGGAAATGAATACCTCCTGGTCGACATGTTTTTTTACAAGATTCGACAGTCATGCAACGAATGTTCCAACGTCTTTTTCCACCATATGAATGTCATCATTGTCATTTGGCACGGGTAGCTCGGTGCTCGGCTCATGAGATACGTTAATCGACACTTTGACAAGACAGTTTGGAAGTGGTCTAGAGTGTAGCGTTTCATTCTGCATATTGAACACTGTAGCCCTCGCTACAAGGCGATGGGTGGGAGTTAAAAGATATAAATCACAGTCACATTCACCCTGTAAAATATCATTTCAAGAAAGGTATCAGTGTCTATGTGATTCAAATTTTATAGAAACAAATATTAGAACATTGATTACCTTGGTTGAGTCATGTCTTTGAGGGAAATGGCTCGCCTTAAAGCTGTTGGGGGGTGGGGCGGGTTGTTCTTGAGTTGTTTCTTCTCTTCACCTCTCCCCCATCAATGTTTCTAGAAACTCTCCATGACTATGGAATTTTTCTTCAAGGGTATCTTGTATAACTCTCATAATTATCATTTCTTTAGTTTGTTCATCCTCTAGTTTTTTTTTCTAAAAATTTTCCCAGGGTGTCACCCCACAACCCGCACCTCAAACGTGGACATACTGTTCCTGCTATTTAAAGGCCGCTGAAAGTATGTTCGCATCTGGTGTGGATGTTGTTGATTCCTGTGACCATGTAAAATAGAAAATGTGGGAAAATAAGTAATCATCATGATGTAATAGTGATTTAAAGCAAAACAAATTTATATTATCTCATACTTACACATGTTTCCCACGCTTTTTGTTTGTTTTCATCTACTAGTTTCCCCTCTTTTTTAACACGAGCCTCCTTCCATAGCACATGGCATGGGATAGAAGTGGCTTGGGATTTAGATACATCAATTTTCATATAAACAGAGAAACATGGATATAGTTTTGTTTTGTGTCACATAAATGTATTAATGTAATTTTAAAATACGTACCAATTGTTTTTCAATTGAAGCGTACCCCAGCCTTGCTTTACGGTAGGGGTACGCTGGTTTTTCTGCCCGTTCTTTATTTTCCACACTCATTTGTTGTTTCATAAATAAAAAACTATCAATAAAAGTTTTGAATACAAGAAACATTAAACAACATGTTACCAAACACAATGTACCAGAAAAGTCTACTATGCACGACGATTGCAAAACGCATCCCACATTCCTTGGGATATCAAGTGTGCATAAAGAGGAGGTGGGTGTGGCTTGATTTTCCCTTCAACATCTTTCAAATGACATTTCATTAAAATGATTTGAAATACTCTATAATCCATTCCTACTAGTCTTAATACATATTCTTTTTGGGAGACATCTACTATAAATGCACTCTGCAAGAGATGATGTAGATTTTTTCAATATTTCAGTATTTTATTTTATTTTATTTTAATAAATTAAATAAATGATATCGAAATTTTACCATAATATCTTCCCACATTAATTTTTCATCCCTCTGAAAATGTGGTTCCATGACTCTATATCAATCGGCACAAGTTGTCGGGTGAAGATTCCAATGTAGCTACTAAACATGGATTTGTTGGGGTTTACAAGCTGAGCTCGCTTATTCCATCCCACCTCATATTTGATGCCTTTTACTTTTTCCTTAAGTATTTTGCCTAAAATTGTCAAACTACAGCGCACCTATTTGTTTTGTGTCACAGGGATTTCATTGCCTACCATTTCCTCGGTTTCTGCATCATCATTATGTTTCTCTGAAGCACTAGCATCAGCATTGGGACCAGCAATAACAGTTTGATAAAACTGTTGTACTTCAGCAATGGGACCAGCAGCAAATGGTTGAGAAACCTATTGTACCTCAGTAGTGGGACCAGCTACAACAGGTTGAGAGACCTGTTGTATCTCAACAGTGGTACCAGCTGCAACAGGTTGAGAAAACTTTTTTGTTTCTTGATTGGGTGCATCAGCAGGTGTAGAAGTCATTATTTGCAGAAGTGGTTTAACATTTAATTTAGATCACATAAAAGAAGCAGTGAACATATAATAACATAATGTAACACAATCTGTATTATAATAAAAAAATTACCTGATTATTGAACTTTCTTTTTTTAAAGGCTGAAAGGATTTGACCCCTCTATCGACTATCTATATCCCTTCATTGTGGTCTCCTTTGATATACAAAACATCATCTACATTGGGACCACTAGAAAATGATTGCGAAGTCCCGATGAAAGGGTCATTATCCATTAAATTTTCATCTGACCCTTTAGCTGTTTTGGTCGATAATAGAACAATTGACTAGTTTCGGTTTGCGGGATCTGGAACAAAAAATACTTGCACTGCCTATGATTCCATTATAAACGGTTCGTCTTTCTCCCCTTCCTTACTAAAATCAACTTTCACGAATCCCAATTCATATATTTTTACATCACTCCTGTTATCAACACATTTGTTTTAAAAAATCAGAACATGGAATTCTGTATAATCCAACTCCCATATTTGTTTGATGATGCCAAAGTATGACATATTCGCATAAATTGTATTTCTGTCCTTAGCACCAGAAACATGCATTGCTTCAGCCACAAGTGTAACCCCACTATTCTGCATGGTACTGTCTTCATCAAGTTCATTATTATAAAATATATAACCATTAACTACATAAGATTTTTAAGATAATACATACACACTTGGTCCTCCGACTAGCCATCGAAGTCGATCTGAAATTGACTCTTGATTTTCATCTGACTTCTTAAAAATATGGTCCCGAAACCATCCTGGAAATGGTCAATTATGTGTATCTGATATCAATTTTTCATCCCTAGATGGATTCAAATGCTTAATAATCTCTTTGTGTGCTTCAACATATGGGTCAACGTCGAAATTGTTATGAAAAAAATAAAGGTGGGCCTACTTTCGATCTATAATATTGATTGTGACAACCTATCTTCCAGAAATTCCTTCACCCTCAAGCCGCCCAGTGTGAAGAGATTTTGGTATTCCAATGCTTTCCACACTAGACAGGTATTCGGTACAGAATTCAACGGCTTCCTCAACAATATATCACTCCACAATACAACCCTCTAGCTGACTTCGATTTTTGACATACCCTTTCAAAATCTTCATATACCGTTCAATGGGTTACATCCATCTGTAATGTATAGGACCACATAGTTGATTCTGTCTCACCAAGTGGACCATCAAATGAACCATCATATCAAAAAATGAAGGTGGGAAAAACAGTTCTAATTCACATAATATGACAGAAATTTATCTTTCCATAGTTGGGAATTTCGCCAGGTCTATAACTTTGCTATATATATCTTTGAAGAAGAAACATAGTTTCGTTAATGTATGGTGGACATTCTTTTGAAAAATGCAACGTAAAGCAATAGGAATGAGATCTTCCATCAAAACATGGTATTCATGTGATTTCAGACCTTTTAACTTCAAATAGCTCATTGACAAGAGGTTCCTGATATTTGACGAATACCCCTCTGGAACCTTTACATCATTAATGAAGTTGAAAAACTGATATCTCTCCTGCATGGAAAGAGTGTAAGCTACGGGAGGAAGAAATGTTCGTTTTTCACACTTCACTGGTGAAAACTCTTCTCATATTCTCATCTAAACCATGTACAACCTAGCCTTAATTCCATATTTTGTTTTTCTAGGTGTATTTAGAAACGTGACGATGAAATTATCAAATACATTTTTTTCTACATGCATAACATCATGAAAATGTCTGACCTACAAACAATTCCAGTATGGTAATTAAAAAAAACTGATCTCTTTTTACAACTGATTTTAGTAAAAAAATTTGACGTCAGTTTACCAAAAGTAGTGTCCAAATTTTTAACTTTCTCTAAAAAATGATCGCCTATTAGTGGAGACGGTGTTGTACGTTCTGAACTTCCATCGAATGATGTCATCCAAGATTGGTACTTATGTCGTCGGGGTAGAAATCTACGATGTCTTAGAAACACAGTGTTCGATGAATGTTTCAACCAAATTTATTGTGTACCTTGTTCGCAAATGGTACACCCTTGAGTTCCTTTAATGTTATATCCTGACAAATTTCCATAAGCAGGGAAGACATTTATCGTCCCATACAACATGGATCTCAAAGTGAAATCTTCATTTTTGTAAGAATCATCCAATGTAACACTTAAATCCCACAATAAATTCAAATCCTCGATCAATGGAGCTAAATAAACATCAATATCATTACCCAGTTGTTTTGGTCCTGATATAAGCATATATAACATGATGTATTTTTATTTCATGCATAACCACGATGGTAAGTTATAATTTACCAACATAATCGGCCATGTACTGTGACTGTTTCTTTGAAAACCAAAAGGATTCAATCCATCTGTAGATAACTCAAGATGAAGGTTTCTTGACTCGTTTCCAAATTCAGGATACTCATGATCAATTCTCTTCCACTGAGGAGCGTCTTCTGGGTGACGTAGTATCCAATCTTTAATTCTTGTATTTTCATGCCATGTCAATTGTCCTACAATCTCTTCACATCCATATAAACACCTAAACCTTGGAATGTTTGGAAAGTATCATAAAAATATAGTAGGGCATGATTCAACTTTCTTGTATCGAGAAGCACCACACATTGGGCATTCTTTAAGTGATTTGTGGTCCTTGTGAAATATTATACAATCATTCAGGAAGGTGTGTATTCTTTCAGAGATCATAACCATTGAGTATAGCATTTTTTTAGAGTCGTATGTTCGGCTCAGAAGCTCATTATCTTCTAGGAGAATTTCATTCAGGAGAGGAAGTAGTTCTGTAAAACTGGCATCACTCCACCCATTGTCTGCTTTCAGATTATACAGCTTCAGTATGACTGACAGTGCTATATATTTAGTGCAACCAACATACAATAGTGTCTTTGCACAACTTTTTAACTTCTAAAATAATTTTGGGAAATCATGAAGTTTATCTTAGACAGTCCTTGTCATTTATTCAATATGATCTTCATCATCATTCACATATGTAATCACATTCACCAAACTGTCATCTTTATTATTCATACTTGTAATCATATCAGATGATCCATAAAATGTAGTGTTATCACAGCCACTACCTACATTCGTTGTTTTCCCATGTTTTTTCCAACATGTAGAACTCTGATCTATTCCGTGATAGATCAAGTGTTCTTCCAACTCCTTTGGACTAATTTGTGTTTAAAAACAACAGCGTAAATACTGACAAAGGATTTGAGAAAGGTCATATGCATGATATTTTGCAAACTTGATAAACTCTTCCTCGCCTTCTTCATACTATTTTGCCAACCGATTGGCATTCATCCATTATTTATTTATATTCATCATATTTGAAATTCAAGGTATGAGAATATTGGTTAGGGGAGAAGGAATATGAGTATAATTTAGATAAAAAACAAGATACTTAAAAAATGGGGGGGGGGGGCGTTCTCATTAATAGTCTTGGTTGAGGATGAGTGTAGCCTAGTTAGGTTTTCTAAGGCTATTTGAGTAGGTATTAGTGTATTGGGCCTAAAGAAGATGGATAATATAGTTTTATATATCTTGTATGATGGGGATCAACTTTTTAAGGATATATAAGAGTCATGGTGTGTGTAATGAGTAGGATATTCTATATAGGGATTGGTGAATTGTGACATAGAGGATTTCCTCCTTATAATTGGATTAAGAGATCTCCAAGGAGAGATATGATATTAGTGAGGGTCATGGTAATAGTCTGGATAACTAAGAATAGGGTATCGAAGTCCCACCTTGGCATTTTATACATAATACCATCAACCTTCTCTTGTACGATCACTTATAATATGTGGTAAGAATCATTAATCTTATATAAGGTCCATACACACACTAATGATCTTGTGTAGGTTGAATGATAAAATATTAGTAGGACACCAATAATAGGGATCCTAATATAAATCATAATATACTAGGTTTATCTATATGAATTCAAATAAATAAACAACACACGTTATGAAAGAAATAAAGTAAGATTGTTGTATGGTAACAAATACAACAAAAAAAAAACAAATAACACTATATTCAGTGAGAATAAATACATTAAAAAATGTGTTCCAAAAAAAAACAATCTTATCTCCTAATAAAACCATTCCACATACATCACATATATTTTCTAAAACCCAAACATACCCAAACCATGGGAACTATGCATCTCAATGGGCTGATAAGAAACTGATAAACATAAACCATGGATCCTATTTAGGAATTTAAAAACCCATACCTTGAGAACCATGGATCTTATCTAGACACCTAAAATCTAGAAACCTTAGTCACCATGGATCCTTTCTTGTCTCCTAACAAACCACAACATTGGGAACCATGGATCTAGATTGTGACCCAAACATACCAATACTATTGTCACTCTGAATCAAGTCTGTACCCCTAATATACCAATACAATGGTCCCTATTTGTATAATCCATGGCCGTAGTGTACATATAAGGGGAACATGGATCTCGATTATACCCTAGAATATAAACCCACTTAAATAGAGAAACGTCACCTTATAATCATGTTGTATTATCATGGCCTGATAAAAAACCATCACACATATAAGACATCCACAAACACTTTCCTAGATCTCCACTAGAATTTATTAATCTTCCTTTTATTTTTTTGACCCATAAACTATAATATAGTCACTCCTGAAATATAACTTTATATTTCAAACAAAACTAAGCACTTACTAATCTATATATTCCATATCCACTATAAAACAAACAAACAAACTAGTTAAACTGAAATGGTCAGAAATATCATCACATTAATGGGAATGAATTCCACATTCTTCCCTGGAAAATCAATTGTGTTTTTACTTGTGGATGTCCACCCATATCCATCATCTATTTTATAATATCATATCCCATAAGCTTTACCTAATTCTCTCTCAATACAACAATTAAAATTACACCTTCTAAATACTATCACTTTTATTATGGCCATACAAGCAAAAAAACTAGGTGAGAGTAGAAAACTACTTAAAGGTGGGGTTGAATCAATGGTTACGAAAAACTCATAATCTAAACACATTTTTGAAAACTGATTAGTGAAAAAATAATTTTGATAGTGATGGTAAAATGATGATAGTAATTCAATGAAATAACTCACATGGATCAAGGGATAATTACATGGTTCACAAACTCTTGTTATAAATTTTCTTATCCTTAGTGTTCATGATGTCTTGAATCTTGTTCTTGTTTTATTATTAATAAGAATAATGAACGGAGTAAGGATATGACCATATAGTCCCATGTACGCGATATAATGATCTAAATCTATAATTTCATCGATTTCCCCTTCGTCGACCAAAAGTTCCTATAGAATTTGGATTATGTGTGCACCCCTATTATTCTTCTCAAATGTTAACTAAGCCATCATTAGAACAATCCATGGATTTAATGGTTGGATAACTAAAGGATTCTTCATTGAAACCAAATCATTGATTCGGGTCATGTAACACTATATTTATAGAGATTAAATGTTCTTTTATGTGAATTATTTCCATAGGGAATGAATCCTAATTCCAAATGACTTAGAAACTAAATTCAAAATATCCCTCACCTCCTTTAGGGCCTAACATAACATATCATGAAATGCAATTCATGTCTACTCATATTTACCAATACTTATAGAATACCATTCATGGTGTGAACCTTATAGTTGTGGCATGGTCTGAAACGTACCTTTAAATAATGATACACCAATTAATAATGAACAATATACTATAGTATAAAATAAAACTATTATAGCGTGAGCCTTTTCATTACATACTGATACCATTGGACCCCCAAACCAGTGCAACATTTATTTTAATGAGCTAGGTATCCCAATGAAATTATCTCTTCATATTCCCTTAGAGGCATCCATTATAGTTAAATGTTCAATATTACAATATGTATCTCCTACATCTAAAACCCTTCATAGTTACAGCAGCCCTAATATGGTGTGATATCTTACACTAGAGTGAACATCATCATTTGGAACACTCCCATAAAAGTGTAATCACGTCCTCCTTGTTTTGGGACACTTGTTATCCACAAAAAAAATTAAATTTTCATATTTTCCCACCTTTAATGATCCGCTAACTCATATA
Organism: Viscum album; assembly: GCA_963277665.1. NCBI lineage: Eukaryota > Viridiplantae > Streptophyta > Magnoliopsida > Santalales > Viscaceae > Viscum > Viscum album. The sequence continues at coordinate 1,043,633,630 of OY728140.1, read as the reverse complement.
TGATAATTTTTTCAATAATTATATTGGTAAAATACATCTATAACCCATGAATAAATTTCCTTTTTAAGCTAGTAATAATATGTTTCCATTTTTTACTCTATCTACTCACTATAACAAATTTTAGAATGGTTGGTGGGAATACTCCTACTCTTAGTGTAATAAAAAGTCTACTATGATCATGACTTTACTAAGATCGAATTGCATATCACCCTTTTCAATTCACTTATTGAGGGGATTCTTCAAACCACAAATCTCATTAATTACACCAAACCATCAAGGGAACTTAAATATCCCAATGGACCCTCAACCGACTTATATAAGTCATTCAAATAAGTCCTATCCCTTTTGGATCATAGGATGTACCTCTGAATGGATCCTCTATCTCTTAAACCATATACTTTTACTCATCCCTTAATAAAACCCATGAGGTAGAACTATATTTTATCATTAACCAACCAAACCCCTAGATATGTTATTTTAGAATGTAGTAATCAAATACATATATTAAATATAAATACAACCCTTACTCCATGGTTACCAATGGTTAAAAACAGACGAAATACAACACCTTGTAATGAAATGATCCATTAAAAACATTATACCACATAGTATTTCATCCTCTCTAAGATTCCATAAATATTTCCTCACATTTGTTCTATCCAAGGAATCTAATTACACTGATCATTTAAGATTCTATAAAGGTAATAGTCATATGGTTTACACCCCAAATCTTGATGAATTGTCACACACACAAGCATCAAACACAATAATCACACCAAATAATAATTATTCTCAATATTGAAAATAAATGAAAACATAATTAATTCATTAAAATTCAATTTTACTTACCTTAAGGAGGAGGACCCGGTGGCGGAGGAGGAGGAGGAGTCGACAACAGACGTAAAATAGGCAGCAGATGCAGTGCAGAGGCAGCGTGGAGGCAGCGGAGGCAGCAGAGTAGATGGAAGAGGAGGAGGGGGAGGAGGAGGCTCCAGTGGAGGAGGAGGAGGCGCCGATGGAGGAGGAGGGGGAGGAGGCGGTGGAGGAGGAGGAGGAGGAGGAGGAGTCGTGGTGGAGGAGGAGAACGGGGAGGAGCCGCGACAGAGGATGAGGAGGAGGTGATAGCCACATAAGAGGAGGAGGAGAAGGAGGCAACGTCCGCGGTGGAGAGGAGGCAGTGGCAGAGAGGAGGCAACGGCCTAGGGTAGGGATTCCATGAAAGCTTGACCAGGTGCAAGGACGAGGAGGAGCACCCGGTGAATTTTATAAATCCTGCATGGACCATTATCAGTGATAGTAAAAAGCGCTGATAAAGACATACATTATCAGCGCTAATAAAAGCATTGATAAATGTATAAATTTAATAATTTGTATATTTTATTATATATTTATTTAAAATGATATTTATGATAAATATATATATATTTATTAATAATTATTATTCTAAATAAATATATCTTTATTTATACTTATACAATTATTTGAAAGGTATATTAATATATATATCATTGAAAATATAATAAAATATATATTTATTTTTTAAATATAATTTTAAGTGTACATTTTTTATAAAATATATTTTACATTGGTAACATAATGAATTATAAATCAATAACACATCAACGTGACATGTAATTATAATCTATACATGAACATTATTCATGCATATATATATACGCATGTATGATATATTCATTGACACCAATTCATTGGGAAACACATATATATTTTAAATAATTTTAATTATACGTATTTTTTAAAAAGTATTATATATTTATAAATAAAACAAATACATTAAATATAAACAAATTTAATAAATATATATATTAAATATAATGAATTTGTAAATCTAAAAAATATAATGAATTAATAAATCTATTGAATCTAATAAATCTAATAAATCTAATAAATATATTTATTATTAATCTCGTAATTATTTAATTATATATATATATATATATATTTAGTTAGAACATGTGTTTTTTATTTAATGTATACAATAATCATTATCAACTCTAAGAAAAGTGCTGATAAAGGGATATTTAAAGCAATGATAAATGTACCCTTTATCAGTGCTAAAAAAGTGCTAATAAGGGGTACACCTTTATCAGTGCTTATTTTAGCACTGATAAAGGGTACATTTTTCAGCGCTTTTTTAGCGCTGATAAAGTCATACCCCTTTATCAATGCTTTTCTGTTATCACTGATAAAGGTAGGCACCTGCCTTGCCCATTTTTGTGGTAGTGGACCATCCCAACCAATAGTATATCTACTGCTTCAAGGAATATCCAAACAAATATTTTTCCAATTAACCTAGTTGAGTAAACAACAGTTATGAATCTGTGATATTGGAAGCCTAGAGAGGTCAAGCGATGATCGCTCTTGTCCATAGGTTTTTATTTTTGGAATCTCAAGACATGGCACCCAATATATTGTTGGGAGCTCCATATATTCTGGATAAACCACCATAGTTTCCATAACACTGTTAGACAATATATCCCCTGTATCTTGGTCCACTACACCTATTATCACATATTCTTCCCTATGGGAGGGGGGTTTTTGTATAAGGATCTCTTATACACAACAAGTGTCCATCGAAAAATATGGATAGACCTAAAAAAATATGATACAATGGGATGGTTTAGAGATTACATGATGACATTTAGAAAACCCTCCCAAAGAAGTTTTTTCTAAGGCCCCAACATCACCTTCCCCTATAGGGATCCCTCTATTAGCATCTTAAATCTAGGATCCTTCTAATTCCTTGAGAAAAGGAAAGAGGTCCACCATCTCAGCAACAAATAGTTATGGTGGGGATTTCAGGCCTAGAATTACTTTCACTAGATCCATCCTTGGTTGAGAATTTCCCCAAGGGTGCACTAATTACTCTATATCGACCATATATGCCTCCCCCATTTTCCTAAGATACCAAAAATTTGTCCATGGAAGGACCAATTCCTTGAAGTTTTGTTCCGAAATGGTTAAGGAGATTCCATATTTCATAAGGATTAATGAATTTCCTACTGATGTACTAAGACTCCCATGCCTCAGGATAAACATATTCATCAAGTATTTCCATGAAACAAAACTAATTCCTAGAAAAATTGATAGATTTTATACAGAACACTCTTGATGGATCCCCCTCCTCTCGAGTCTTCCCAACTGGAGATACTGGGTCTACTACATATGCTCCTCTTTCACTTATGGTCGATGCCAACCATGGAACTATTATCCCAACTACTGCAGCTCCACCACCAAAATGTGAATAATCCCTACAACCGTTATGTACTCTTGTTTCTGTCTGGCCCCATCCTCATGTTGGAGGGGCCACTCCATCATTGGATCAGGTGTTCCTTTGTTTCATCATTTCTCTCTAGTAGGCTACCTATGATCTCTTTTTATATTCCTCGACTAGCTCGTAAATTGCTATAGAATGATGTATCTTGTTCCACATTTTTTCATCCTCCCATGTGAAAATGAGAAATAATTGACTCATCATGCATGGTTGATCCTCATGATATACCCCCAATATAAATTTTTTGGTAAATATTTGTAGACACAAGAACTAAGTTGGGAATTGATGTAGGGTATATTGTTCATGGATCGGTTCATGGTCCACCCACACTACTAGTAATCCACCTCGAAAGTCTAGGAGATATGATCACTTCTCTTTAGTTCCCCAGACATCATATTTGATTGGTATCATTAGAAAATGTATTGGACTAAAGTTTAATTTTTCCCACCAAATTTTTTTCACCACCACCATTTGTTTTATATTGAATGGGAAACATCCCATCTTATTCAGAATGGAAGGTTGAATGTTTATCCTAGGAGGGGAGATGGTATTTGTGTATTTATATTCCCTTATGTATACTTTTACCAAACCATATAAGATGTGGAATGGACCGCATAAAAATAAGAGATTTTTACCCTCAGCAATGTGCCAAATAACATGATATAACTATTAAAACTCCAATATCACATGGTAGATATGCCTCCCCTTTTCCATAATGGCCACCATAATATATTTTCTCATCCACGCACCCATGTGCACATTTCTATTTAGAAACATCCATCCATAGATAATAGCTCATATAAACCCATACAACCTAACCAACAATTGATGCTTTGTGCTGATGATGTATCTCTATAGAGTCCATTTTATATCCTCCATGATTCTCTAGTAGGAACAATACTTGCTACATTGACCTCCTCGTGGATAGGTAAGAGTCCTTACAAGTAGTTTCATTGGTTCCTCCTCTCCCTCAGTGGGACTCTGCAGGGAAATTTTCTAAAAATGATTGAACCTCTACATGATGTTGATGTCCCTCACTGTATTATTATCTATTCCCAGAACTAGGTCCAATAGTGCCTTCACCAGCCATGGAATTTTCTTTAGATCCTCCCATTCTATCTATGTGGGGAGACATTCGTCATAAATTACCCTAGAATGGGAATCCAACAAGTTTTGTGGAGGTCCTAGAGGATGATGCTGAACTCATCAAGATGAAGATGAAATGTGTTTATCCTCAATGAATACCTAGTGATTAGATCATGGATGATGTATTTCAGTTGATATATGTGAAATTGATAGGTCCATATAGCCTCATTTAATTCTACTAGCCTGACTTATGCTCTGAATTCTACACCGGATGAACATACCCTGTCAGCCAGTTCCCATTCCATTGTGAAGTTGTTTCCCTGGCATAAGTTCCATTTATTAGTTCATTATTTCTCCAGGTTCCCTAAAACCTCCTTGAAGATAGTGTGGTGTTTTGGTGAAGATAGTGCTGGATAAAATGATTCTCCATCAATGTTGTTGAAATGGTTGTAAAGATAGTAAGAAATGATAGGTGTATGATCCCTCCAGGTATGGTCATCAATAATAATGAACCACTAGTATTGATTTAGTGTTCCCCTCAACCAGTAGGCCTATTCATCCCAACTAGCATTTGGGATGAAAACACCTTCCCTCAGGTCAAATCCATACAAAAAAATCTCTTGAACAAGGGGTAATCATATTTTACTTTCGACACCAATGCTAAAAATGATTTATGATCTGAATGACTCTTTACATGCTCTATGATCAAGATTTTGTAAATCATATCTTCTCTTCAGACAGTATTCACAAGGACCTCTCGGGAAACTTCTAGACCAACCATTTTCTCCAAATACATAGTAGTTTTCCATTCTTTTTCATGAATTTTACTCATAGAAGTCATTTTCAAAGGTCATTCATTGAGAAAATGATCATGACCCCATGATGGTCTCATCTCGTATCGCAGAGCAATAGAGGATCATGATGCACCAATTCGCTAATAAGTGTTTGGAGAGCACATGTATGAGGAACCCGGTTCACAGAGACCATTCATAGGGGTACTAGAGATTCAAGAGTAGAGAGCTCAAGCACAGTGTTTGTGGAGATTATAAGTGAAAAAGGGGAACCTTGTTCCAAATTAATAGGTTATAGATTTTCTAAGACTCACAACGTCCAAAACATTCACAAGATTTATGGAGATAGAAACACTTTACTCTATGAGCTAGTATCGTGATCCATCATTGTGATTGATGGGTTTTTAGTGATTTACCCTCAAAATATGACCATCCTTATTCCTCTCAAATCTATATTTTTTTGGAGGGAATCTGCTGGAAAATAAATTCATGCTCGAGAAATATTAAGGAATACCAAGACCGTTCTAGGAAAAATTAAAAATTTAATGTAAAAAAATCACTAAATGGTCCTGTTTCATGAAGATCCCTTTCTAGGACCCTCATCACAGCAAACACAATGAAGCCGAGTGATATAAAACTCAATGAGTCTGATGACCTCTAAAAACACCACAAAGACACTTGATGATAGCCTTATTAAGTTCGATGACTCCATGAATGATTTGAAGACACATGATGGTAGTTTTAGTGAGTCTAACAAACTCCACGATTTCCACCAAGCCACTTGATGGGACACTCCATGAGTTCAATAGATTTGCATCCCTTTGTGGAATTAAAATTCATTCATGATGTGAATATGAGAATTATGATTCCCGATGCATATAAATATGTGGCTCACCCGGACCTTGAAGGATCGATTCCCAAACCTTTCACTCGAGGTACCTGAGAATCTCAAAACAACTTTCCATTTATTCCTATTTACCTCCAAATAAAGTTTATATGACCTTCACAATGTTCCATGACCATCTTGAAGGTAGGAGTCCCTCTTGGGAACTTTGGACATTATGGAGCATTCAACCTTCCCGATGTACCCCCAAAATACATGTGGAACCCATTCCTAGGCTGAGTCTCCATGCTTCGTGAAGCTCCTCCATTTGCAGAGACTCTTTTCACCATGCTTCATGAAGCACCTACCTTCGTGAATCACTAGATCCCCACGAATCTCTTCTTAGTGATGCATGATGCATCGTGAACCCCTTTCCCATGCGGAACCCAGGGTCATATTCAGTTATTTTATAATTCCCCATGTTGTTTCCCTTATCATGTTATCCTACCCTTTTCTGTTTGGCATAGTTATACTAATGGATCTTGATTTTTGGAAAATCCACATGAACGTGGACCCCATTATTCACAATTTCTCCACCCCCTCATGTCGGGCCTTATTGATGTATACCTTTCCCCAAGTGTGGGTAGGTATCAGTAATGTAAGTCCAAGGGTAAGGAGTGAATCCTCCTTGTCTGAGTATCAAGATGTTAAACTATCATGCACCGTCATCCTTAGCAGATGGCATTAATCTATTATCTCACCCTGTGCAATGCAGATGGATTGTTTCATCATGGGCATTCTCCATGACCACTAGTCTCCAATGTAGGGAGATAATACTCAACCTACAAGAATGGAATGAAATTATCCTCTCATGGGACTTTATTCTACTCATACATCTTTCCTAGAGTAAGTATCGATCTCCATCTCTTTGGGATACAATCCATACATAAGCCCCACACTATCTCTCATGGATTCACCTTTCATGACAAGACCATCAGGTCTACTGAAACTTATTTTTTCTCAAAATGATCATGAATCACATGGCATTAGATTAATTGTTACCATGACATCATCTTTGGTCCATTGACCACATGTAAGCCACAACACATCTTTGGGACGCTAACCATGCGTAAGCCCCAACATGTCTCTGGGTCAATGTCCATGTGTACACCCTGACTCTATGACCCTCCCCACAAAACTATATAGACATTGATCAATTAATTCTAAACATGGTACATTGGAATCCTCTCTATGGTTCAAGACCATCAATCCCCAAAATCCATTTGTTTCAGCTATTTCTTGTTTCTTCAATCACCCAACATGATGTTAAGCATCATTCTCCAAACTATGTGGGTTTCGATCTCCTTAATGTATGTAGGAATCCCATGTGAGGTCCAATACAAACCAATGGTAGACTCTTGTATTCCCTCTTATGTAAGAACCCTCATGATTTGGCATCTTCCCTTTATGGGACACATCTTCTGGATTGACCCCCTAAGGCGTTCTGATCCATCCAACCTTGCCACTAACCATGTATAGGCCCCTGCCACATCTACGGGTTGTTGTCCATGTGTATACCCCAATTCTATACCTCCTTCTCAAACTATGAAGATTTTATTATTCCTTCAAAATAAAGTATGTTGGAAGCCTCTCTATTGTTCAATACCATCAACGTTTCCAATCATAATCTTTCCCTTGGGTCGCTATGTCTCAGGAGGGTCATTACCTTACATAGAGTTTACACTTCCTTTGAGTCCCTAATCATGAATTCATTCTCATGGGACACCTCCTTAGGTGACTCACCCACACACTTCCCAAATTATGTAGACTTTGATTCCTAGACATTGGGATATATAGGATTCCTTTATAGGGTTCAAGCCCATTGTTTTCCACACTGCATACTTTTCATCATCACTTCATCCATACCTATACTAAATCTTACCCAGGCCACCACATCTTGATGAGATCACTCCATACACTTTGTCACTACTTATAGAATCACCTAGACCACTAATACTGTATAATCCAGACACAATTAATTTCCATACAACCATGAGTGATCCTCTTGAGAAGAGTCACTAACCATGTCTAATCCCCAAATCACTCCTTCGATGTATGTGGGTTTTGATCCCTCTCTTCTACATAGGAAGACTGCCTAAGGTGCAATACCTACCAATGTTAAACATTGTTGTCCTCCTTTCTATGGTAATTTTTTTTACATCAACCCTTTGTGGTATTTAGATCGACATTGATGGTGTGAAACCATATCTTCTTGAGGCACACCACCATTGGTTCGCTCTTATCAGGCGTTCTGATCCACACATCTAGTAAACCTTACAAGTGAACCCTCTTAGTGATGTGTCTATTTGACAACCTTCATAAGTTTAATGATCAGTCCAACCCATCTCTTCTAGACATTAAAATTGCGACATGCCCTATGTTAAACATGGGAAGCTGATGAAGACCTTAGAGACATGAATTTTGAATAAGATTACCTTGATATCGACATGGGAAGCCTTAGATATATGCTCTCTTGAGATATACTATGATGAGTAAGAATATAGGTTCTCTAATGTTCCAACATCCAGACATTCCAATAATTCCCAACATGACTACTTCCCCGACCGAAGGTTGCTTCCCTGGCTAGACCCTTCGGAATGTCTAGACAGACATTGCATAATTAAACAGAGTCCATAAAGAGATGGCACTGGAAATGAGTTTCATGAACAAACTGTCAAAAATATAAGGGAGAAATGAACTAGGAAGTTAATTCCTTGGTGTAATTCATGGAAGGGGGAACCAATATCCCATCACCATATTTCAATCATGGAGAAAACATCACTGAGGAAAGTGATGCAAGTTGACCACCTTTGGAATGCTGGAATTCAGGGTTCAATGCACTGTGAGTGAGTGTCAACACACCTGTGAAGAATGCCCTGGTATAAAGTGTTGGAAGCATACACATCAAAAAATAGTTAGTATTAATTTTTTGGATATTTTATAATATTATAGAATTTTTTGAGAATAACGAAAAATAAAAAAATATGGTAATTTTCATTATAATAAAAATGCGTACATAAATAAGGAATATATGATATAAGGGACCATTAGTTCATTAACACATGAAATAATTACTATATATTGTTAAAATAATAAATACTATACATATTTTGGATCCAAATTAGTAAAATAATCAATATTATATTAAAACACCTTTATCCTGCCCTTATAAATAACACCCTCACCCTCTTGTTGTAACACCTTATAACCCTTAGTGACATCCTACAATCAACCCATTATTCTCCCATAACCTCAAAACCATGTCAAAGTAGTTTTTAGATTAAAAAATATTATTTTATATTGCCTTATGGGGTGGACTAAATGGAGGTATCCCAAGGAGAAAGTAATATCTTCAACAATGAATTTTTATTTTTATTTTAATTCATATTCTTAAAAAATCCATTCCATATGATTAATGAATACAATATATTTAATATAATAGAGTTTTATTGTGTTAACTCACCATCTATCATCAATCCTCTACCTTTTCATTATAAAATGAAAACATTGTTCACAATATGGTCGGTTCAAAACCCTCATAAACAACATATTTTTATTTCTACACTACATACAATGATGGTTATAAAAATATTATTATTTTTAAATATGATTATAATGATTATATTAAAATTTATATAATTTTATTAAAATTTATTTAATTATATATAATTTATTAGTAATAATTTAATTAAATAAAAAAATCTAGTATATGCAGTTCTGTAAAACTACTTAAATGAACTAACAACACAATAATAATATTTATAATAAATGAATCATCCCCATGTCAAAACAAATTTGGGTATTTTAAAATATTACAACTTATTTAGGGACTTGATTATCATTTTATTACACATTTGGCATTTTACTCACATTTTACAAAAAGTTATATAATTATCCAAAAACTAAAGTGACATTGGAATAGTGGAACAAATGATGTTGGGACCATATAAATTGAAATGATATCTCAATTAAATGATTCTAAACATAAATAAAAACATTATTATAAAGAAATATCTTAAATATGGTTCTTATTCATGTTTTTATTAAATCTTATTTTATTATTTGGGAGGATAAGGGAATGTATAGAATGTATCTAACCATGAGTTATGTGATCTCTCTGAAAACCATATTTTCTAGAGGATATGATTTCTCTATCATTAACTTACATTAATTAACCATTATTCTTATTTACTTCCTATATATTATATATATTTCCCACACATATATAATGAATTTAATTTTCTATTACTTTATGGGGATATATATATAATTTCAAGGTCCCTTCTAAATTTCAATCATTAAATAAAACCAATTAAAGGGAACTTCTCTGTTTTATTACCTCATTTCAAGTACCACTGAATGCGACGTTCTTAACAATAAATTACTTCTAAAAATAGTATTTAGTATTTTGAAAAACATTTTAGTTCATTTATAATTCAAGGGAAATTATTATTCTCATACCCACATTAATGACTAATTACCTATTTTTTAGGAACACTTCTTAAGAAGTCAATTACAAAATAAATTTCTACACACTTTTAAAGTATTCACATAAGTTGGAAATTATTTTTAGGAACTATACTTATCTAAAACCCCATTAATGTAAAAAATACTTTAATTAATTATTTAAAGGTAATATTTTTGATTTTCCATTTAATTATGCTCAAATACAATATTATGTTACCCATTTACTTTTTCATTGGTTTTCTTACACGTATACCATTAGAATTATTTTTTTATGTGTCAAAAATATGTGTGTACTTGTTTTAATGTATTCACCCTAATAGTTATCTAATGCATGGTGTGATGTTCATATATTATTAGAAACATGTATAGGATTTTAGAGAAAACCAAATATCTTTTGGGACTATATCCACCTTATTATGGGGTATTCATATGAAGTCATGTATTGAAATTATTCAATTTTTAGGTTGTTTCCATATTCCTATAATTCCACAATATTATGATTTTATGATCTTATGATATTTTCTTATTTATTTAATTCATCAATATGATAATTATTGTGCCTTGTTTTTTATGATATCAAGTTATTCTATTTTACTCAAATGTTATTCATGATAATTAAAAATTATTTCCTTAATGCGATTGACTAATCAAAAATATTTTTTATTTATTAAATAGGTTATATTATATATATTTATAATTTCAAATATATTTAGGATCTCATTATTGTTATTAAAATATATATGTTTTATTTTGAATTCATGTTGATGTTTTTTGTATACAGTCTTCTAATGACACTAGGTCGATGGATCCATGGGTTGTGTTTATTAAATATTTTTGTTTAAAATCATGTAATAACAAGTGTCAATTAATTTTTTAATAGTTGGAATCAAATCATGTTCATGTTATTTTTATGTACTAGGACATGAATAGATTAATAAAAACCATAGTTATATCTATTAGTATTAAAGAATATTATAAAATATTAATAATCTATAGAGAATGTGGATTCTATATAATGAAATACTTTTCTGGATACTTTATGTGGATGGGAAAATTTGACATAAGTTTAATATAAATTAAATAATACATTAATGAAATTATTTAAATAATATCTCACAAATATTTTCAAAACATAAGGACCTGAATGTTTATTATATTGGTAATTATTTATAAATAATATTATTTTATTACATAATATAACATTTCTTCTTAGTCATGCTCTTGTAGGGCCCTTTTAGTTTTGTCTCAGATGAAATTATTATCTTTATAAACTAGATATTGTAAATATAAGAATATGTTGATCTCAAATACTCACTAAGAAAAAAAATATCATAACCTGAAGAAATACTTGAGGGAGACATACATGTCATAATATATGATTATAATTCCATAAATGATAATCAGAAAAAAAAATTAAAGTAATTTATGATTATAAAAAGATCATTAAAGAAACACAATATATAACCTATATAGAAGCACATCTAGATAGTCATATAATATTTTAAAATAAGTTGATGATAAAAATACTATAAAAATAAAGTATAATTTTAAAAACATTATATTTCGTAGAATAGAAACACATATTGAACATTTAGTATAAAGTTTTGAACAACATATAAATCTATCAGAACCATAATAATTGGAAAACCTGGGTGGGAAAAATCATTATGTAAATGCTTATATGAAAAAAATAATTTTTTCTATGCCTGAAATTGTGAGAAAACCCATATTTAAAATTACTATATGAACTATCTCCTTATGTTTATAAATAATCATATCATGAGAGATGTACATTAATAAATGAATTTTATGGTGATATAGGACCCCACAAATAATTATATATACATATGTGTGACACCTAAAATCAATCATAAACATTTTTTAATGAACCCATGGAATGAATAATGGGGTTCATAACCATCCAAATCAAATTCATTCACTTTATATAAAGAACCCATGAAAATAAATTTGGTTTATTAAACATCCAAATGGAAATAATTTGAATTCCATAAATAAACCATAAAAATAAAAATGTATTTTATAACATAAAAAAATTAATAAATCAATTTAATATAAAAAACATGATCTCTAAAAAATAATCACTTTGTAATAGAAGAACAAAGGGTAAAAAAAATGTAACTTCATTGTAAAAAGTGTTTTTTTCAATATAAATAGTAAAATAAATAACAAAATAGAAAATAAATTTCTTAAAAACATTTTTAAATCATTCATGTAAAAGTCATAATTATGATTATTTTTTTAAAGTCAACATTTGTTTCAAAAAAATTGGTAAAACTCAAAAAATTGTGGAAGTGAATTTCTATTAAAAACTAATTTCCCAAAAAATAAAATGTGTAAAAAATAAAAATAAATGTTTTAAAAAATGCAGTTCAATAAAAAAGTGTAAAACTAAAATAATGGTGGTCGATTTAACTTCTATTATACTAATACAAAACATTTCTAAAGAAATGATTAATCATTATTTATCATAAATATAAATATCTTAATTACCTATTTTATTGGAATATGCTTATATTTTTATATTTAATATCTCAATTAAACTCAAATCTATTTTTTAAATAATTTTTTTCGGTTATTTTTTTATCATCAGTTGTTAATAATCATACCTATTTTCAACCAGGTTCATAAAAGTTGTGTTGGTGTTCCTTTTTCTCCAAAATATCTTCATTTGTAATCCATTATGTGTTTTTAATATATTTTTTATAAACACATATTATTTTGTACTTTTATTACATTGTAGTTTTAGTCACGTCTCTTGAAAATGAAAATGATGAAGACATATTTTCTGGTTATTTATCAATATCAATTAATTATCATATAAGGTTTATTAACTTTTCTTTCTTAAAAAATAATTTTTTTGAGAAATATTAGATATTAAAATATATCTTATATACCTATAAATTATAAACTAAAACCAACAACATTCGTAGGAAAAGGAAAAAATGAAACATATTTATTCACAGAGGTGGCAGTCCGCACGATGCTCGATTCACATTTTCATTTTTCTTAATGAAATTGTAAATGATGAATAATGCTTGTAAGATCATTATAATAAAATTATAGTATAACAAGTAAACATATTTCCAAATATTACATTGGTTAAAAGAAATTTTTGGAAGACAAAAAGCATATAATCCAATATAAAAATAAAGGAAGTTTTGGGATCAAATACTACACTTCTTGGATTATCTATATTTAAAAGGGGAATAAAAAATGAGTAATGTAAATTATAAAATATAAAATTAAGGTATTTTAGGAATATGGAGGAAAGGTTTATAAGAGATTAGGCTGAACAAAATAGGACTTGGGGTGAGGGAAAGTGAGGAGAGGAGTTCCCCTATTATAAATGAGAAGTGGTGGTTTTTTTGAAAATACCAATATATATTCATTAATGGGAATTCACTTTAAATTTATGTGGATCAAAAATTCATAAATAATGGACTGATGGTAAGATAATTTAGGCAAAAAATTCCACCATTAAAATATAAACATGTTTTAAAATAGTTTGGCCCTTTACCATTATGTTTACTACCATTTACAATTTTATCCTTAACCACGATAACATGTTTTTACCTATGAAATTTTACCTTTGAGAATAAGAACATAATTTTACTTATGATATAATTTGTATCTAATGAATTATAATATAGAAAAAAAATTCGTAAGTTTTTAATAAAAAAAATTAATATACAAAATTTAAAATGTATTAAAAATAGTTTTTCAAAAACATATAAAATTAATACTATTATTTCAAAAATGGGTTTATCAATTAATTTTTTTTAAAAATAAATTCAATTATAATATACATGTCTGGTCTTAGAAAAAGGATTCATAACTTTCAAATTATTAATTATAGAAAAATAATTTCATAAAGTTAGGTTTTTTATAAAAATGGTATTTTTCAATAATACCCCAAAATAAATATTTGTAGAAAAATGGAACCAAATAAGCTCAATATAATATTTAAATTATTAATAATAAAGTTTTGTTACCTTTTACAAATTTACATATTAAAATTTATAATCATAATTTTTAATTGAAAATATAAAATATAGAGAGAAATAGTTTTTTAATAGAAAATGAAATTTCAATTATTATATGTTCTACTTAACATTTAATATAAATTAATAACTAAACTATTTTTATCCTATATTCATATAAAAATATATTATTCCCATGAAATTAAACTTTTAGAAAAGATAGTTCATTTTTTATTTAGATTTATTAATTGAGTAAATATTAAATTGAGATTTATTTTAATTATATGTGTATATATTTATCAGTTTTCATAATTCTATTACCACTATTTATATAAGAAAATTCTTATTATTGTATTAAATGGCCCATTTCTTTTTTGGTTTTAGTTCTACATGTGGAGCAATCAATCGAAAACCATATTAATTTATAGAGAAAAATTGGGTCCCAACATTCAACCCCCCTTAAAAAAATTCATCCTTAAAATTAAATTACATGGAATAAAAAATGATTTTTACATCTCGCACATCACATCATCCATATCCCATGTATCCTCCTCAAACATATGATTTCACTATAGAAAAATGACTATATGGGTGGTCTTATTTTATAGGGTGTAATATCTTAGATCTATAATTTCTATTGGTTATTCCTCATATGAGAGATTATGTTCTAGTTAAACATATTTTGAGATTAGAACATTTGAATGTTATGGTATGTAGTTCATTATAATTGATACATGGAAGAAATATTTTACTTGGGATAGGACTGGAGGAGTTGTTATTAGATAGTCTATGACCTTGACGTAATAAAGTATCTCAAAGTGGCTACTAAATATAGGGATAAAATTCCCTTTATTCCCAAATTTCATAACTCTTTTCCAGAAATATTTTAAAAAAACACCTTTTCAACAACATAAATATATAGTCATGATCGATGATTATCTACATAAATCTTCTATAGAATTTATGCCACTTTCATGTGAAGCTGAGTGGTTCGATAAATGTACATAATTTCTTAGACAATGTTAGAATATATCAAGTTTCTCTATCCAACATCATCCTTGTATATTGAAGTCCTACATGACATCTCATGTAGAAATTCATACAATTCCATTAAAATATCATAATTGAAACTATTTTTATATGTGAAATATATTGGGGAGAGTTGTTGATCTCTATATACATAGAAATATATTAAACATCATATCAGTATATCCTCTAGAATATGATTTTTTTCTCAGAGTAACCATGTATCTAAAGATGAAATCAAGTGATAAATCTCATATACATCTCAGAATCATTTTAAAGACTTATCTGTAACCTCAATGTAATCCTTATGTATTAAATAGAAAAAATAGTCAGTTGCACCACAAGAAGACTCAACAATGTCTTGATCTCTATCTTGGTGGCTTGGTCAAGGGATAAATCATCCTTGATGGAAATAAAATTTGTTGCCTTTATAAGGTGGTCAAATATAACATGAATAAACAATTTCTATTAGATGTTTTGTGGATACCTATAATTATGTCCACTGTGATTTTTTCCTATATCCAAACTGGTATGGGTAATGGTAGAAACATACCCTCATAATTTTTAATTTGTCCTTATATTCTGGTATACCAAGCATCAAGATATGTGTTATGTAATTTATTTATTCACAATAAAAAATATATCTCTGTACAACTTTATAATTTCTGGATTTATAGATAAAGAAAAGGTATCTGAATCCTTAAAAGTTTCATTCTTCAGTGTCATCTTTTAGGGCCATATAGTTGGGTTAAATACCTTATAAAATAAGATTTATCAATATTTAAATCCAAAAAATAACTACCTTTTTGTTGTATATCTATATGATATTTCTGAGATTATTTGTTGTTTCGGTCAATGGAAATTTTGATATTTTAATTAAGAAACATAATATTTATCAAACCCCATTATGATATCAATATTTAACCTCTAAAAATACAAGAGTAATAGGACTCAGTCATTCCTTATCATGGATATATTGGCATGTTATTTACTACTCATAGCATCACCCGCTTTAATTTATACCCCCAGGAAGTAATTTATTGAGTAGTCCTAATATTTTATTAAATCCAACCATATCCATTGGTTAATATTCAATATCTTATGTGTGAATATATAATTAAAGATACAATGATATTTATATATATATATAATCATTTTTGTAGATATAATGTCGACAAATCTTCATCGAAAATACCACTATTGTGACACCATGATATTTTAAAAAATGAATTTTGGGTCGGTAGTGTATAAGATACACAAACCTAAAAATGAATGAAAACATAAATAATATTATTTCAAATATGGCGGTTACAACCTAGTCGTTAAATTGGAGGGTATGAATAATATTAACTAATTTGTTAAAAGTAAATATAAATTAGCTATTGAATATAAATGTATTCATAAATTATTAGAAATTAAAAATCAATTTTTAGTATAGTCAATTTATTCTTCGAAAATATGTTTTGTTATAAAATATACATTCTTGTTTTTGTGATAAAATAATATAACTAAAATCACTTTATGTTTTTAATTTAATTAAAATAATCATCAGTATTGTTTTGTTATATTTTGTCAACATATTAAATTCTGAGTCATCATTATATTTGATTTTTTATAAGTTTATTTTTTGGTTGGAATGAATGTTTTTATGAATTTTTATTTAAAGTGCATATTTTTTCATCATTTTAGTTAATTAAATTAATCCTTAAGGAGTAATGTATTAAATTAAATGTATATATTATATAAATATTAATATTAATTGTGATTCATGAAATTATTATTGTTATTCATATAGTTAATATAAAATAATTTTTTACTTAAAAATACACTTATTTAAAACTCTCTATACAGTCACATGTGCGAGTTTAATTTTCAATTATAATTTAACCCTTATGTGAATTTAATTTGGTAAAATAAAATCTATTATTGGAATAGTCTAAATTTATATTATCCAACAAGGTTAAATTAAGTTTTTACCTAAATGAATAGTGAAAGCATGAAAAAATATTACAATAAATGTATTTTATAGTTATTTTTCATTAAAAATATTGGGATATATAAATCCATATGAGGATCTCCCTGTCATGAGATTTTGATACATGGATTACAAAACAAGTGACTTCTTAACAATTTCACTTCATTAAGGAATATTATACTATTATATACTTAATATCTTTTATATTGTGTATATACTTCTCCATTTACATTTAATATATTGAATAATTCATATTTTAGGGTTTTTTTAAGTTTTAATTTTAATAATTTAATCTAATATGATTTTAATTGAAAGTTACCACGTTGTAATGAATTTTATAACTCAATTATTCATTGGGTTATATAACATCATCATAGTATTTCATATTCCAAGATTATGTGTGTAATTACATTTGATTATATTATATTTTAATTATAGCTATTTTATTATGTTTTAATTTTGATACACAAAATTGATTTATTAATTAATTATCAAATTCAATGGGTAGGTTTTTAATGGTTATTCAGTACAAATTTCTTTTTTAAGGCGTATCTATATGATAAGAACCTATACAAATTTTCTAGGTGTATATATTTACCTTTGATATGTTATATCTTGTATCTCATTAAATTTAGGATATTTAATGTTTGATTTTATGGTATTATTTTATGGGGAATACGAGTGATGAGTTTCCCAAGTGGAAAAGGCTTTATGTTAAATTCTTATTTCTTTCCAGATTGTTTATGTTCAAGGGTCCATTGGACAAAATAATATACTCTTATTTTTAGGTACCAAATATCATTATTTTTAACTGGATATGAATAGGGTTTGTAGGTCTTATTTTCAAACCCCCTTATTTATTGAAGAAACATAAATAAAGTTGTTTATAAGTAATACTAATATTTTATATTCTTTTACATTTGATATCATTCTATTCAATACCCATGCTATATAAATTTATTTCAAAAATGATCTTTTATAGAAATAAATTATTTTAAAATGATATTTTACATTTTATTTAACCATATTTAAAGTGTGTTTTAAAATAAATATCAAAACGTTTTCAAAACTAGTTATTTTTCACCCCTTCTATAAAATGTTTAAAAATAATACAAATATTTATTGTTTAATACATGAAAATATTTTACCACCATAATTCCATTTATTTTCTTTGAGTGTTATTTATTTATCTAGATTTTGTTTCATGGAAAATAATTTTAATAATATTTTATGAATTTTTAATCTTTAAAAGTTATTTTCCATGTGAAAAAATTATTTTCTTGAAGAATGCTTTCAATGGTCTTTAAATTCTATTTCGATTCATAAAAAACACCCTTACTGGTATATACACTCCCCTAGGGATATATGGTATTCATAATATCCTTAATTATTTCTATGGATGTTTGGTGATATTGATATAGAACCCTCTTCTTTCCCACATGTTAATCATGTTTCAAATATATTATAATGGAACAGATTTATTTCCATGGGCTAATTATTTTATAAAAGGAATGATGGTTTTTTTCTAACTGTAATGATGAAAATAAAGTTATATATACTTTATTCGTGATATGGTTCATTTACATTGATGATGATGGTTGGTTTTGATATAAACTCAGGATGGTTGGTTTTGTTATTAACCAACAATGGGTGGTTTCGTGATAGACTAAGGATAGGTGGGTCTAGGATATCTCTCCAATGAATTGAGTACTCTAGAGATGGAAGTAAAACATACTAGTTATTATATTTGTAGTATGAATATAAAGGTAATATTAAAAGATACTAAATTAATTTCTTTATGCTTGTTAAGGGTTTTAAAATTTTCCATTGATTAAGATTAACATCACATGGCTCACAATTTAATGATTTACATGAATCCTTAATTTGTTGAAGATTGATGCCTTACAATATATATATTTATCTAGGTTTTATTGTATTATTTATCTTATTTAATGATAATTCACTTTTATTTTGTCATTGTACCATTATTCTCCTCTTATTTTTATTTTTATTTCATTTAATTGTTAATTATTATGTTTACCATTATTGGGTATTTGAGATCACCCTTCTTATGTTTCCTTTTCCCCAGGTTATCAAGAATGACCATGAATAAATTTTATTTATCAATTATTCATATAAATGATAATTATGAATTAATGTGAAACATAAAAAGAAGGGTTTGGTGGGATATGATGTTCATCATTATAAATAAGTAATTTATGAATCCTTTTTATTAATATTTTCCCCTAATTACTAATAAATATAAACCTAAAATATAATTTGGTATGTAAGTTATCTAATATTTGATTTTGATGATTTATGGTTGTTATAGAGAAAATTAGGCCACATTAACTAGTATAAAATCTAAAAATGTGAAGTTTATGATTTTAAAAATGGATCTTGGAGTGTGGGTTCAAGGCTAATTTAGTTGGTATTAGAGAAGGGTTTAGAGAAATTTGGATATTATAATGTTTTCATGTTTTTTTTCTTAAGAGTTATGGATACCATCATGATTTTACGAGATTAAGGTTTATCATTGGATTAATTTCATAGAAAATATTTTTTTAAGTGCTGAGATTTTTCGGTGATTGATTACATTTTAGGAGAAATTTTATTAGGTTGATGTATATGTAATGATTGGGTTAAACACGATGTATGATTTTATATTTTGTGGAGAAATGTTTTAAGGTATTTATAAACTTTAGGGATATATTATCTTGGATATTAAGGTGATAATGGGAAAATATATTTTATAATATAGATAACAATGTGATTGAAACGTTATTTATTGAATAAGTGATTAATATTATTTTAGAAGAATATCACTATAAATTATGAAATATATGATTAAAGGTATGAGATAACCCTTTATGTAAAATAATATTAAATTTTGAGGTTATTTATGTTATTTGGGATATAATTTTATATATTTATGTAATTATTTAGATTGAATTTTCGGTATTATAATTTAATTTTATATATTAATATATTATTTCATCATATGAATGATTATTATTTTTGGGAAACATCATAACTTATGCTATTTTTAATAATGGTTAATTTTTAAAGATATGTGTAATATATTTTTTTTATCCATTTTATGGTTTTTAGATAGTTAAAGGTACATTTTAGTGCTTCATGCATTAAAATATTCATCTTGACTGTCATCATTTGGTGTAAAATATTAGATTGTGATAAGAATTGATAATAGGATGAAATTCTACACCTCAAGTAAGAATATTTCCTTATGATCGTATCCTATATGATAGAAGAATTTCTAAAATATAGTAATATTAGAATGGAATATATTTTTACCTATTACCATTGTTTCTGATGATAATAATGACCCTTTTCAAAAACTCTTAGATTTATGGTTTAATGGTTGATGATTTTATGATGATGTTTCACTTTCTTATGATAAATGATCATAGTCACTCTCCATCATTATTTAGAAATTACACTCTTCATCCATATACATGTTTTTACTCGCCACCTATGTTCTCATATTCGAAAACCTAGTTTGTTTTATTCTAGATTACCATCTTACTTTATTTTCTCTCCTACCAAGAGGACGTTTTATTAATCATTTTAAAGATGCGAGTATCCACCAATTGTATTTTACGTTTTCCATTATTTTATCATTGAGAGAAATTTCAAATTTAAAGGACACAATTTTTTAAATATGGGAGAATGTGACTATAAGGACCTAACCTTAAAACATTACATAATCTTGATTTTAAATGAATAATTCATATTGATGATCTTTTTAGGTTTAGAGTTTTATAGAATCAGGATATAAATATTACAGATCAACATGAAAATTATATGTAGACACTACTACTCATTATCCATTTTTTCATAAAATAAAAACTCTTAAAAAGAAACATGTCTAGTTACAAGTTTTAGACAAAATGAATTCTCCTTCACCCCATCCTTGACCTTATTAATCTTTAAGTTTTTTGGAAAACATTTCAAAAACATGGGATGAGACTAAAAATATCAGAAAGGGTTACAAAATAAGGAAAGAAAATGTTAACCCATCAATAAATACAAATCAATGAAACCATACTTTTCGAACATAACATACCTCATGAAATCATATGATTTATGAATAACACATAGAAATCATAAATCATAAAGGTAACTTGTGGCATACAAAACATACATACATTTTTTCTATCACAACTAAAAATGGAGTTACATTGATATACCCATCACAATATATTCCCTAAATCTCTTAGTAGAAACATTAACATTTACCTCTGTCATGTTACCCAATGCATTGGAGATCTATCTCAGGCTCACCCGCCATAGGTTTATCACGAAACCACCCGTATACGTAAAAAATGACCAATAACCATAAAATATTCATAACACATAAAACAGAAATAAAATAAAGATAACATTTACACATTTCAATCAAAATATATTATTTCAAAATATTGACATAATTAATGCTTTATCAAACCATTTTCAAAACCATTTAAAACATTTAATACAGTTATTTTTGAATCAAATTATCCCATACCGATTTGAAGATTTTAAAGGAGTTAAAGTTATAAAAAATTAATGTCCATATAAATAAATCCTAAAAACAATTTTTAAAACATGTAAATTAATGAGAAATATTTAGAAGAATAAATCTTTAAAAATCTTAAAATGATATTTTAGTTAAATAGTTTTTAACAAAATGACTGATGCTTGAATACAAATAATTATGGAATTAAATTTAATAAGAACTTTATAATATCACGAGAATAAAGGGATTCATGATATAATATTCCAATGGAAATGATATACACCTTATAATAGTGAATTGGTGCATAACGGTAATGAAGTCTCAATGGAATGGAAATTTAGATGAAATCACTTATAAAAACTATATCCTTAGATTAAAGATAAATAAATTACATTATAATATGTGACAAATATATATACACTCAATATGATTGGATATTATGTTTAAATAAATAAGAGTACATTCACACATGTTCTTTTAACACAAACATAATGAATTGGATGTTTAACTCAATTAATTGAAATTGAGTTAAAATTACTCTTATCAAGTTCATATAGATGACTTGAGATTTTATAAATTGAGTGATTATGTGTATAAAAAGTATATATACACAAACGGGAGTGGAAATTAAAACATAAATAAATAAATAGTGATTCCATACATAATCACAGCATGACATAATTAAGAATTATAATATTAACCCAAGGAAAGGAAATTGGGTTAAAAAGTTTCCATACCGATTTGGTAGCTTACGAAACATACACCACATGAAAGAAAGATCATAAAATGAAGATAAAAATACCCATATATTAAATTATATTACAAAAATAATACAATCATGGGTAGAACATACACCACACAATAGGAAATAGTGTCAAATATTGCATGAATCTCATGAGAATAACAAGTGAGATGAAAACCCCTTACCACTTTGTAATAATCAAGTCATATGACCAAAAGTTAATAACCACCAAATGAATCACATAATTCCATGAATATAAATAGAATCAGAGTAATATATATCAAATGGATGTACAAAATACACCACATGCAATAAATAAGTGGTGAACAATGGAAATCTCACAGAATTAAAAGTGAGATAAGAAACCCCTTACCACGTTGTAATCAATCGAGTCGTAAGAAAAAGAGTTAATAACCACTAAATTAATAATAGAATACCAGGAATATAAATAGATTCATGATAATATATATCAAATGGTATTACACAATACACCCCATGAAATAAATAAGTGGTGAACAATGGAAATCTCACATAATTAAAAGTGAGATAAGAAACCCCTAACCACATTGTAATCAATCGAGTCATAAGACCAAATGTTAATAACCAACAAATGAATAACAAAATAACATGAATATAAATACAATCATGATAATATATATCAAGTGACAATACAAAATACACCACATGTATTAAATAAGTTGTGAACAATGGAAATATCACAAAATTAAATACGAGATAAGAAACCTCAAAACCTCATGTCCGACTTGACCCGTTCGTTCTTTAATCTCCTGAATAACAATATAAAGTTAATTTCTACTTGATTAAAAACTTTTTTATAGTTTATTATTCTTTTTATCTTACTTATTACCATGTTATAAACATTATTCAATCATTTAAGTTAATAATGTTCATTTTGTTGATATTTGGTACTTGAGTCAAAAATGAACTTCTTATAATTACATGTTGTTCATGTTGTCAAAATTCCATTATCTCCAGAATGATATTAATGATTTATATAAAATATATATCATATATTTCCAATATATTTAAGTATTTATAATATTACATAACATTTTGAGATAAGAAGTGAAATGCACCGTTCATGGAGACGGTATGCGGTACGCATGCATGAATGCTACTTTCACTTCTATTTCTTATTTAATGGAATAAAAAATTAATGATAAATAAGTATATTATAATTTAATTATAATATCATATGATATATATGTTACATAATTTCATTAACTCCATCTTTTATACATTCCATGTATATCATGAACGAATCATATCACCTTGAGGGGGTGGTAGTCCGCACTTCCTCAAATGAAATTATCGTATTTACACATATTGTAAGGAATAAAGGTATGTTTGGAAATTAAAATTACATAATCATAGAGAAAACATAATCATAATATATATCATATATAAATATAGTTCCATTATAATGGCTACCATGATAGGTGCTAGAAGAAGATTGAACAATCGTTATTTTGTGAGGAAGTTGTTCACATCCACAGTAATAATATGTTCTTTACCCATTAGATGGTGGTTTGTGTAAGCGTAGTTCACATAATTATCAGAAAACAAACTAATATATTGATGATACTTTTTTTGTTATAAAATAATGGAATAAAAACAGTTTATGGGGTTGTAGAAGTAAAATAAAACAAACGAACTTAAGAGAAGATGTTACCTTTAAATTCGGTATCTCCCTTTGGTTTGAACCAAATGGTTTACTTAAATTTCATTATGCCTAAAAGAGGGATTCTAGGAGAATGATAGGGATGTAGGATGATTAATTTGGTAGAGTCTAGATGAGCCAAGGGGCTTGACAAGTGTGGG
Source organism: Viscum album (assembly GCA_963277665.1). Classification (NCBI taxonomy): domain Eukaryota; kingdom Viridiplantae; phylum Streptophyta; class Magnoliopsida; order Santalales; family Viscaceae; genus Viscum; species Viscum album. The sequence goes on along the minus strand of OY728140.1, from coordinate 1,043,609,003 downwards.
GAATGGGTTAAAAATGGGGGCTTTTATAAGGGGGAGGAGGGGCTCTTTAGGAAAGTTTAAAAATGTTATTTTATTATATAGTTATATTCGGTTTATAAAGGTAAAAAAATTATTAAAATATAATATAAGATCCCTCATATTATAAATAAAATCATCCAATAAGAATTGTATCAGTTTTAGATTTTTCTTTAATCAAAATAATCTTATTTATTTAAATAATTCATTAATGAGGTACACACTACATCGTTATTGTGTCATAAATAATTTTATTTATTTGATGTATAAAAATTATAAAACAAATACAATGATGTAGAAAATATTTTCATATTTGAAATTAATATTTATAGTTTAAGATATAACTTATGTAAACTTATGTAAAAATTGATTTACTAAAAGATATATGTTTAAGTCATTTTTGTCATTACTTTAAATTAATTAATATAAAGTGTCATTATCACTCTTAAGTGGCTCCATGGGGTCCCAAATTTGACCCAACGATGACCATGGTTGGAAATTTATTAACCAATAGTATTAGGACACATGTTGGGATAATTTCATATTATTATAATAATATTTTGTTACCCTTATTTACCAGATTTACCCATTAACCAAGGTAAATAAATTTTTTACTGAAGTAAATATTCATATTGTGAAAAATAAAAGTTACCTGCTTTAAAAATTTGGACCTCATGACTAAAAAAATGGAATCAATTTTTAAAAATTCAAAATTCATAAGTGGAAGAAATTAATTTAAAATTAATTCTTACTGTCAAAACAAAAAGTGTGTTTTTAAGAAATAATAACTATCAATAGTTTAACACTTATTTAAGTCCAATTTCAAAAGGAAATTACTTCCAATGAAAAAAATTGTTTTAAATATTAAAAAAAATTTATAATTACACTTTAAAAACAGTTAAGAAAATAATATATCTCTATAAATATATTTGATTAAAAGGCAGTTTTGAATTAAAATATAGTATTTTTCACTATTCATTAAAAATGAATTTTATCAGGAAAATACCAAAACTTTACCCAAAGTAAATTTTGATGCCCTGATTCTAAATAAGAATTTTATCTTTTCAAATAGAACATATAAAAGTGACCAAAACTAGATTTAATGAGGGTTCACTATCAAAACGCGGTAAATCGACCTTTTAATGAATACAAGAATATGTATGCTTACAATCAGATTATTTATTATTTTAAGCCTCTAAACATTATTGGATAAATGAAAAAACATTTATGAAACATATTTAATCATAATATTGTTAGTTTTTCCATTACCACCAATACAATGACTATGCATTAACTACCATTTAAAATAATAATATTATATTAATATTTTTCAGTATAACTCAACGTTGTGTGAAACGTAAGTTTTCAATGAAACATGTTGTTGTGTATTAGGTATTCCATCAAAAATAGCATCCCCTTTAAGGTAAAATAAATTTTTAATTAATAAATTTTAATAAATAAAAATAATTTATATTCTTTATTTACTTGGGATGTTATATCCTTCCCCCTTTTGATAATTGCATCCTCGTAATTTTAAAATTGGGCTTGGAAAATTTATTGAAAGTTCCACATCAGAAAAAGAGTAAATACAAATATCACTTTAAAAGAAATAAAGAGATATAAAATGGTCACCTAAGATAGTGCATACTAGTATTCCATGTAAGAAAACATGGATATGGAAGAGAAACAAACCATCATGTTTTTATGGAGAGTGGTAGAAAACATGATTAGGAGAAAGTTAACCACAAGAAAATCACAAACTTGTGATGGGTTAAATGATCGTTGATTTACCAGTTTGAAAAGTTAAGGGACAATGTTTTTCTTGTATGTTACTCTTCATTATGTTGAAGAATTTATTTTTGAGATTAACTAAAAACACAAGGAATCATACTTACTTGTCATGTAGACTTTCATCCTTTTCTAAATTTCTACCACAAAAATGAATTTTCTTCGAAACGATGAGTATTCAAACTGATATTGTCACATTAAAAGTGCTATAATAAACTTCTAGATTTTCAGATAATCCAAAAAAGATGAAGTATATATTTCCCCTATCATTAGACATCAAATGAAACCAAAATGTTTAGTACAAGACCGGATAATCCCCAAAATAGGATAATACTTTATAAAAATAAATACTACTCTTAATCCCCAAAATTTGACAAACAATACCCAATGTTCGGCAAAGACCATTCAAAAAACAAATGTCCTTAAAATTGTTCAAAGTAACCCAAACTTATATTATAACCCAAAACACAGAAGGATTTAATCACATAGTCTTCCACAGTAAATCTTAACATTTATCTCCAAATAAAATTGACTACTCTTAAAGTCTCATAATAAATTGTAATTAACCAAATCACATATTCTCTATGATAGGTTAATCGTTTACATAAATAACCCAAATCACCATATGTCTATAATAAAAACATAGATTCTTCCAAAATAAAATTCCACCATTACTCATCAAAATAAAAGATAATTATTCCTTGAATAAAATTTTAATATATCAAACTTCAGGGTTACACATACTATAAAAATTCTTCCAATGTAATCTGATCGTCAAAAGAGACTTAATACTTTTAATAATTTAAACATCTTAAAATCTCCCATAACTCTTGAATCCATTATATGTTGACTTCTTACACATTTAACGTTCTTCATGATCCATTAACCATTCCTTACCAACTTATTCTGAAATACTACTTTCCTACAAACAAAATCATGAATCATATCCTATGATTCAATAATATCAAAATATATGTTAAGAAATAATCCATACCTTTCATTGGTCATTTTCAATTTCTTAATCCTCAATCGGAATGGCATTAGGTATTGGTAAACATATATTTGTGTGATTCTGGTGATACAATTCCCAAGAATTCTTTGTAGGACATCTGTTTGTATAATGACCATGCACACCACACTTAAAAAATTCAACTGATCACTTAAAAAGAACTTCTTTCCCTTTCCTATAGTAAACTGGATGCTTCTTATTTCCATGGAAGGTTCTTTCTTTATAACCATTATTCCCAGATCAATAGCATATTCCCATACCTTTGAAGCATTTTCCTAGGTTTTTCTTTACACATCTATGACACATAGGTTTTTGAACATACATACCTTTATGATTATTACCTGAACTTCCATAGGGATTTGTTTCTCACATATACAATGCCTTATAAAAATCACCATTGTTCAGGTGGCCAATCTTGAATCCAGATATTTGGTTGAGAATAACTATAAGTGTAAGAACCCGGTTTTTTCTGTGAAAGACTTTGGAATATTCTTGATGATATTCCATAGCAGCGCCTTTAGACGGCGTGCGATTCCGAGCCCCGGAGTGGCCGGAATTAAATTTTCAGTGTGTTCACACTGGAAACGCCAAATAAATGTGATAACTCCTAAACAGAGTTCCGGATCAGAGATCCTAGTGTACGGATGGGTCTGAAATGGGGTGTTTACCCTAGGAATGACATAAAACATGTCGGTGCGGGATGTTTGGACCCCTCTCCCGCTTTTGGAACGTTAAACGGATTAAATGAATTAATTAATCCGTTTAATGGAGAAACGCTAGTATCTATTAAACGGTGGCTCGGATCGAGAAACCGAGAGCACCGTTGAGTTCAGAGTGTGCCGTTTACCCTAGGAGGGGTATATGTTTCGCGGGCGCGGGCCGTTTGTGAAAAATGGCTCCAGGGGCGTTTTCGTAATTTAGTGGCTTTGGACGTTTAATTTTATAAATTTTGAACGGGGTATCGGATTAAAATTCCGAGACCTCCGTTGTGTTCGGGAGGTGGTGTTTACCCTAGGTGAGGCTTAACCTCGACCCTGCTGAGGGTTCGGGTTCGGACCGACGAGCGGGTGGTTAAGCGTTTTCTATTTAAACGCTTTACTCATCCCCATCCTCCCCTCTTCTCCCTTGGCGCCAGCAGCTCCCCACAGCGAAGAAGGAAGCTCCCCTCCATCACCTCCTTCTCTCTGATAAGGCGCGGCTCTGGCGGATCGCCCGTGAGGCTTCGGGCAACGCCCACGAGGTGGGATTTGTCGTTTGCGTTTTCATTCACCGCACCTACTTCGAACTCAAATAATTGTATTGAAACTCTGTCGGATTTTAGAACAAAGCCCATGAACGTGTAGTATACAATTTTCTCTTTCCGACGCTTATTTATGATTTGGAATCGGAGATGGGAGGCGTTCGCAATCATCCACCGAAGTTGGCGGCTTTTCGGTTTCCGGCGGGATCGAGCGGCGGCGCGGTGAGGGCGGACGGCGGGGCAGCGGGGTGTCCGGTGGAAGCGCGGGGCGCGGCAGGGGTTTCTGGCGGGGTGTCCGCGGGGCGCGGCAGCGGGTGTCTGGCGGGGTGCTCGGGCGTCGGTCGGGGCATCTGGCGGAGCGCCCGGTGAGGCGGCGGTCGCCAAGGAGCGGCGACCGCGGGGTCGCGTCGCGCGACCCCTATGCGACGACAAAGACCCGCCGTGCGGGTCTTCATGCGGCCGCCGCGACCGGCCGTGCGGCTAAGCCGCGGGCCGGCCTAGGCCGGTCTAGCCCCAGGGGCCTTGGCCCCTAGGTGTTTGGACACCCGTAATTTCTGCTACGGGTGTCCGTTTTGAGGGCCGTCTGCGGCAGTGGATCTGTATTGACGAGACGGTCTTTTTGAGATGGTTTTGGGAGTTTTTAGTCCCTGAAACGAGGGGCCTCGGAGGTGCGACGCATCTTCAAGTGGTTTGATGTTTCCTTCAGGGATTCTTGTTTTGGACGGAACAGACGTGTCCGACGTCTGTTTTGAGCGCCGTCAGAGGCGTTGGGACCCTGACATCGAGGCAGAGCTTTCCAGGATGGTTTCAGGCGTTGAGGCCGAAGTTGAGGTGTGGGCCCCATGACCTGTCTTTTGAGCTGCATGCAGCTTTTAGTGACTTTTTCCTCAGTCATCCGTTCGGGGCGTGCAAGCAGTCGATGTTGGGTGTTTTTCCGAGGGCATCGCGTTGGCGCAGTCTGCCCGTTGTAATTCCGCATGATGGTGCGGGCCCCACGAGGGCCGTTTGGGCGTTGACGGTGATTTTCTATCTTAATCACCGGGCGATCGTTTTGGACAAGTGGATAGTCCATCTTGTGTGATTTTTCGAGAGGATCGCAATGGTACGATCCGTTCGTTGAGTTTTGGGACCGGGATGCAGGTCCCACGTGGCACCGCTCATGTGCGGTGTGCCGAAATGCATCTTTTTCTCCGGATATCCATTGCACTCAAATTAGTAGTGCTTTTGACATGTTTTCCCGTGGAGATCACAATGGTGCGATGCGCCCGACTGTTTTCGGGGCCGAGGCTCGGGATCACGGGATGCCGTTCGGGTGTGAGGCGGTGTTGGTGACTTTTTTGTCGGATATCTATTTGAGGAGTGTAAGTAGTCGATCTCGCATGTTTTTCTGCGAGAATTACAACAGTGCAATCCGTTTGGTTGTACGGACCCTCTTGCGCAATCTTGTTAAATGTAGAGCATGGAAGGTGCTCCAGTGGTGGTTCGCCCTACCTTGTTGTAGCGGACCCTTGGCGTGTGATCACGGACTTTTGGGAGAGTGATATAATTGGTCCACGAGATGTGGTTGGTCGTGCCTAGGCCTTTGAGGTGGAGTTGTTACGTCACGCCTTCACGTTGACGCTGGGTGCCGTGTGCACGATAGCATTTGGGCTGGAATGAGCTATACTCCGGGATTTTACAGGAGCGCCTGGAGGTACGTGTGGTTGTTTTTACCTGAGGATGTTTGTGCGCTCAGTTGGGGTTGACTTGGGGCCATAAGTCACGTTGGCCCCACGTGCGTGCCATGATATTCTTTACGTACTTTGACCTCTCGTGACGTAGAGGGTCCCTCTGTGCTTGTTTGTTTGACCAGCAGGGTGGAATTTTCCCCTGGCTTTGTGCTCATCTGTTTTACCAGTAGGGCAGAGTTTCCCCTAGCCTGGTGCTCTTTTGTCTGACCAGTAGGGTTGAACGGTCTCCCCCTGTTCTTGTGCTCAATGGTTTGGCCGACAGAGATGGTTTGGTTCCTCTGCTTCTTTGGATGTGAGGGGTTTTAGTACTGTGCCCTTTCACCGGACTGCGACAACGTCTGCGACTACGGGTGTCCGTGCATCGTGGGTGTTTTCCCCACATTCTAGGATGAGATGTCTCGGTCCGTTTCGACAGTGACTTAACGGATTGGAGCGGGATATCCTTGTGAGTCCTGGGGAGTTTCCCCTGTTGTCCGTGTTCCCTGGTAGAGCTTGTGGTTTCGGTGTGACCAACACTTTACGCGGGCACCGATCCTCTACCTAGGAGGTTGTTCCAGCAGGGCTGAGGTTGTTCCAGTAGGACTGAGGTTGTTCCAGTAGGGCTGAGTTTGTTTCCAACAGGGCTGAGGTTGTTCCAGCAGGGATTGGGTTGTTCCAGCATGGCTGAGGTTGTTCCAGCAGGGCTGAGGTTGTTCCAGTAGGGCTGAGGTTGTTCCAGTAGGGCTGAGGTTGTTCCAGCAGGGCTGAGGTTGTTCCAGCAGGGCTGAGGTTGTTTCCAGCATGGCTGAGGTTGTTCCAGCAGGGATGAGGTTGTTCTAGCAGGGATGAGGTTTTTCCAGGAGGGCTGAGGTTGTTCCAGTATGGCTGAGGTTGTTTCCAGCAGGGATGGCCAGTACAACGGTGTTTACCAAGCAGTACCATCCAGCAGGGATGGCTAGAGCAGTTCCGGGCTTACCTCCAGCGGGGCTGGGCAGTGGTCCCCGATGCCGGGCTTTACTCCAGTTGGGCTGGGCAGTGGTCCCCGATGTCGGGCTTACCTCCAGCGGGGCGGGGCAGTGGTCCCTGAAGCCGGGCTTACCTCCAGCTGGGCTGGGTAGTGGTCCCCGATGCCGGGTTACCTCCAGCTGTGCTGGGTAGTGGTCCCGTCGCCGACTTTAGCCGGGTCGCCCTCTAGTGGATTACCCTGTTACGGGACTGGACAGTGAGGCACCCGTCGACTTTCCGGGTATCCCCGTAGTGGGAACCCATTGACTTACAGGGATCCCCTAGTGGGGCTGGGCAGGGGGTCGGCTGTCGACTTTGAGCAGATTTCTCGACTGCGGGGCAGTGACGAGTTGTCGTTGACGTTCCCCCAGAACTCTCAAGTACGAGGAGCACTTTCACGCACTGAGACACATCCTTGTGACGCGACCTAAACCCGTGCGGGCGAGTCAGTGCCACCCAAAGCGGATAGTGTCAAGGTGTTGTGATTGAGCCCCTTGGCTTGCGGTTCGGGGCAGACGTGCAGGATGCTAGGCATCGATGGTCTTACTTCTGGGACTATTGGCTACTCTTTCTTGGACTGAGCTACGGGATGGAGATCCCCTTACGATCTTGTTTGTGCTTCTTGATTGAGCATATGGACTTGTATATACCTTGTTCTAGTACCCACTTCTTGGGTTTGGTTACTCTCCTTCTAGGGGAGGTGAAGATGCGCGGGGTATGCCACGTGCTTTCCGTGTCTAGCTTCTCATGGTTGGACGATTCTACTCTCCTGCTATAGGTAGATAAGACTCGACAAGAAGTTCATCTTCTCGCCGTTTCCAGCTCCTTGTGTCTGGATGAGTCTACCTTCTTTCCTCTTGTTGGGTTGAGCTGGACTCTTTACTGTTACTCTATTGTACTTCTTGTTGTACTCCCTACTTTTTTCTATTCACTCTACTGCTCACCCTTCAGTACCTTCTTTGTTTCTCCCTTGAGCCTTCGGGTATCCTACTGAGTATTTTTATACTCACCCCCACTTTGGCTATTCCCGCACTTGGTGTGCCCTTGCAGACGATGAACAGGTTGGTCGTGACTTCAGTGGAGCATAGGAGTTCGGGAGCTTGGACCGCGTGCGGTGGTCGTAGCCGGGTTCCAGGAGGGAGACCCGTCAGCTGTTACTTTTCGTTTACCTGTTGCCGGTTTTTGGCACTTTTTGGTTGGGCGCGTGTTTTTCCACTTTTCTTTTCAGTGTACTTTCATGTTTCTTTGTACTTGTAGAGGTCGATGCACTTTGTGGTATTTATATAGCAGTTTCCCTTTATTTTTAATCTTCTTGTCTTTTCTTCTACTCTGAACTTTTACATTGAGTTTGTTGGGTGTGTGTGTGTATAGGTGGTTAGGAAAAGGCCTCCCCGAGTTATTGTGCCTTCGGCGCTGGTCTCCAGCCCCTGGCCTATGGAGGCCGTCTTGGGATAGTTGCGGCTCGAGCCCGAGTAGGGTCGGGTCATGACAAAGTGGTATCAGAGGTGGTTCGTTCCTTGGGACGCTGTTCGGACATCCCTAAAATAAAAGGAACTGGTTGGGATTTAGGGAAATAGTGTTAACGTGTCTCGAGAGCGGCTCTTAGGCCAGGGAGTCCAGTGATGGTGCGGTGGCCGACATATCCATTCACCAGGACCTTGATAACCCGCTTGTCGACTCGGCATGCTGAGACACTTTTTGCAGGGAAAATTTGTTTGTGCATCACATAGGATTGAGTCTTTGACTGTCCTTCTTGAGTCAGCTCTCCATTGATGTTGTTATTGGTATATACACATATTCTCATCTGACCGCGGTACTCCTTGATAATTTTCAGGATGTCTCTGCGAGGAAAGCCAGCCAGGATACCATCTTTGGTTTGTGACGGCGACCCTATGAGCTACAAGGCCATAGTCTTGGACCCATCATGCGAGCCCCTTTCTCCGGGTTGGCCAGTAGCAGCACCCCCACCTGTTGAGCAGCAGGTAGTTTCAGCAGAGCAGGCTGAGCTTGAGCGCAGGTTGAGCGCGCTCCGTGAGTTCCAACGGCAGAGACCGCTGAGGTTCAGTGGTGAGCCAGACCCTCAGGCGGCAGAGGTTTGTCTTGAGGGAGTGGTTCGCCTTTTCAGGCTTGTGTAGACGCCGGAAGATCAGAGAGTGGCTTTGGAAGCCACCCCTTTTCGTGGAGCATCTTGGCGTTGGTGGAGTCTGGTGACTCAGCTTCATGACGAGTCATTGCTTTCGTGGGATGACTTTCAGTTGTTATTTTGTGAGGAGTTTTCCCCCTCCTGCTTGCACTCCATTCAGATTCAGGAGCTCCTGCTGTTTCAGCAGGGAGGGATGACAGTGACCGAGTACGCGGCTAGCTTTGCAGACCGTGCACGCTTTTACCCAGACTTGGTCCATGACGACAACCTCCGAGCGTGGAAGTTTGAGCAGGGTCTCCGCCGAGATATTCGTGCTTTCATAGTACCCTTGGGAATTTCCACATATGCTGGGGTGCTCGAGAAGGTACTGGTGACTGAGGGATTCCTGTCATGTTTTGGTAGTGGCAGTGGGCGCGATGGAGCCGAGACGTCTGTCGCAGCTAGTGGGCGTCGGCAAGCAGAACCACGACGCAGGTGGCTTACTGACAACCAGACTCAGGGGCGTGGTCATACACCATAGTGTTTCCGGAGGGCACTAGTGCATCACATGGAGAGTCGGTGCTATGCTTGTGACGGGCGAGGTCACTTGGCACGAGACTGCCCGACCCGAGTTGCTGAGAGCCTCGGGCAGGCAGCAGGCGCACCACCACGGCAGAGGCAGCGCCGTGATCGGAGTAGTGGCCAGAGAGGTGTTGCTAGAAGAGGAGCGAGAGGAGCTGGAGGTGGGGGATGACGTTACAAGATCTCCCCATCATAACTAGGTGGTCCATGTTAGGCTCCGGGAGATGACTATTGGGACCGCGGGCAGCCGCGAGCTTTGGATGTCTATTATCCTGCAGAGCATGAGCTGATAAGAGGTACGCTCTACAACTCTTCTACTTTTTGCAGTAGAATTGTTAGGCTCTGCGTGGGAAAGGCTTTTCTCACTGGTCCTTATTTAAGGTGTTACTAGGGTGATGCAGGGCGTCGCCTGTAACCCTGTGTTGGTAAGGAAAAAGGCGTGAGACCTTTTCCTTTAGTCGATGGTGTTGACTCCTTCGCGTTTTGAGCGTGTAAGAGAGCATCGACTGTGGAACCTTGCATGACCAGATATCCTTGGGTGTTTCACCATATGGATATTCTGAAGGAGTAAATCACCGGGCTTTGTTCCAGGTGCGAGCGGTGATTCCAGTCGCGGCGTGCGACGTAGAGGTTTGACCGGGGAGGTGAGCTACCCCGAGGGCCTTTGGGCCGTTTGAGACCGTGCAAAGGGATGGCGAGGTACCCTACCGCCTTTCCCTAAACCCAAATTCTGGAGTGGGTGCACGACATCGGCAAGGGCCGACCTAGCATGGACAGATCAATCCCTTGGTATGTGTGCGGTGACGCAGAGCTGTGCGTGGGTTCTTCTGGGTATACGGAAGCCAGGTGTGGGCTTCGTACCCTGTGTTGTTCCCTAATTTTTCTTTTCGAGGATGAAAATCTTGAAGGAGGGAATGATGTAAGAACCCGGTTTTTGCTGTGAAAGACTTTGAAATATTCTTGATGATATTCCAGAGCAGTGCCTTCAGACGGCATGCGATTCCGAGCCCCAGAGTGGCCGGAATTAAATTTTCAGTGAGTTCACACTAGAAACGCCAAATAAATGGGATAACTCCTAAACAGAGTTCTGGATTAGAGAACCGAGTGTACGGATGGGTCTGGAATGGAGTGTTTACCTCAGGAATGACATAAAACTTGTCAGCGCGGGATGTTTGGACCCCTCGCCCACTTTTGGAACGTTAAACAGATTAAATAAATTAATTAATCCGTTTAATTGAGAAATGCTAGTATCTTTTAAACGGTGGCTCGGATCGGGATACCTAGAGAACCTTTGAGTTCAGAGCGTGCCGTTTACCCTAGGAGGGGTATAAGTTTCACGGGTGTGGGCCGTTTGTGAAAATGGCTCCAGGGGCGTTTTCGTAATTTAGCAGCTTCAGACGTTAAATTTTATAACTTTTGAATGGGGTCTCAGATTAAAATTTTGAGGCCTCCGTTGTGCTCGAGAGGTGGTGTTTACCCTAGGGGAGGCTTAACCTCGACCCTGCTGAGGGTTCGGGTTCGGACCGACGGGCGGGTGGTTAAGCATTTTCTATTTAAAAGCTTAACTCATCCCCATCCTCGCCTATTCTCCCCTGGCACCATCAGCTCCCCACAGTGAAGGAGGAATCTCCCCTCCATCACCTCCTCCTCTCTGGTAAGGCGCGGATTCGGCGGATCGCCCGTGAAGCTTCGGGCAACGCCCACGAGGTAGGATTTGTCGTCTGCGTTTTCATTCACCGCACCTACTTCGAACTCAAATAATTTTATTGAAATTCTATCGGATTTTCGAATGAAGCCCATGAACGCGTAGTATACAATTTTCTCTTTCCGACGCTTGTTTTGAATTTGGAATCAGATATCGGAGGCGTTCGCAATCATCCACCGAAGTTGGAAGGTTTTCGGTTTCCAGCGAGATCGAGCGGCGGCGCGGCGAGGGCGGACGGCGTGGCGAGGGCGGACGACGCGATAGCGGGGTGTCCGCGGGTGTCTGGAGGAAGCGCGAGGCATGGCAGGGGTGTCTGGCGGGGGGTCCGCGAGGTGCGGCAGCGGGTGTCTGGCAGGGTGCTCGGGCGTCGGCCGAGGCGTCTCGCGGAGTGCCCGGTGAGGCTGCGGTCGCCAGGGAGCGGCGACCGCGGGGTCGCGTCGCGGGACCCCTGTGCGGCGACAAAGACCCGCGCCGCGTGGGTCTTCACGCGGCGGCCGCGACCGGCCCAGGCCGGGTAGACCGGCCGGTCCAGGCTGGTCCAGCCCTAGGGGCCTTGCCCCCTCGGTGTTCGGACACCCGTAATTTCCTTTACGGGTGTCCGTTTTGAGCACCGTCTGCGGTAGTGGATCTGTATTGACAAGACGGTCTTTTTGAGATCGTTTTGGGAATTTTTAATTCCCGAAACGAGGGGCCTCGGAGGCGCGACGCGTCTTCAAGTGGTTTGTCGTTTCCTTCAGGTATTCTTGTTTTGGACGGCGCGGACGCGTCTGACGTCTGTTTTGAGCGCCGTCAGTGGCGTTGGGACCCTGGCATCGAGGCGGAGATTTCCAGAGTGGTTTCAGGCGTTGAGGCCGAAGTTGAGGCGCGGGCCCCACGACCTGTCTTTTGAGCTACATGCAGCTTTTAGCGACTTTTTCCTCGATCGTTCGTTCGGGGCGTGCGAGCAGTTGATGTTGGGTGTTTTTCCGAGGGCATCGCGTTGGCGCAGTCTGCCCGCTGTAATTCTGCATGATGGTGCGGGCCCCACGAGGGCCGTTTGGGCGACGACGGTGATTTTCTATCTTAATCACCGGGCGACCGTTTTGGACAAGTGGATAGTCCATCTTGTGTGCTTTTTTGAGAGGATCGCAATGGTGCGATTTTTTCGTTGAGTTTCAGGACCGAGATGCGGGTCCCACGTGGCACCGCTCGTGTGCGGTGCGCCGGAATGCATCTTTTTCTCCGGATATCCGTTGCAATCAAATGAGTAGTGCTTTTGACGTGTTTTCCCAAGGGGATCACAATGGTGCGATGCGCCCGACTGTTTTCGGGGCCGAGGCTCGGGATCACGGGACGTCGTTCGGGCGTGAGGCGGTGTTGGTGACTTTTTCGTCGGATATCTGTTTGAGGCGAGTTAGTAGTCGATCTTTCATGTTTTTCTGCGAGAATTACAACGGTGCAATCTGTTTGGTTGTGGGGAGCCTCTTGCGCGATCATGTTAAATGTGGAGCATGGAAGGTGCTCCAGTGGTGGTTCGCCCTACCTTGTTGTAGCGGACCCTTGGCGTGTGATCGCGCACTCTTGGGAGAGTGATATAATTGGTCCACGGGATGTGGTTGGCCGTGCCTGGGCCTTTGAGGTAGAGTTTTTACATCACGACTTCGCGTTGACGCTGGGTGCCGTGTGCACAATAGCCTTTGGGATGGAATGAGGTATACTCCGGGAGTATACGGGAGCGCTTGGACGTACGTGTAGTTGTTTGTACCTGAGGATGTTTGTGCGATCAGTTGGGGTTGACTTGGGGCCACAAGTCACGTGGGCCCCACGTGCGTGCCGCGATATTCTTTACGTACTTTGACCTCTCGCGACGTAGAGGGTCCCTCTGCGCTCATTTGTTTGACGAGCAGGGTGGAGTTTTTCCCAGGCTTTGTGCTCATCTGTTTGACCAGCAGGGAAGAGTTTCCCCTGGCCTGGTGCTCTTTTGTCTGACCAGAAGGGTTGAGCGGTCTCCCCCTCGTCTTGTACTCGATGGTTTGGCCGGCAGAGATGGATTGGTTCCTCTGCTTCTTTGGTTGTGAGGGGTTTCAGTACTGTGCCCTTTCACCGGACTGCGACACCGTCTACGACTACGGGTGTCCGTACAACGTGGGTGTTTTCCCCACTTTCTGGGATGAGATGTCTCGGTCCGTTTCGACAATGACTCAGCGGATTGGAGCAGGATCGCCTTGTGAGGCCTGGGGAGTTTCCACTGTTGCTCCGTGTTCCCTGGTAGAGCTTGTGGTTTTGGTCTGACCAACACTTTACGCGGGCACCGATCCTCTACCTAGGAGGTTGTTCCATCAGGGTTGAGGTTGTTCCAGCAGGGCTGAGGTTGTTCCAGGAGGGCTAAGGTTGTTCCAGCAGGGATGAGGTTGTTCCAGCAGGGCTGAGGTTGTTCCAGCAGGGCTGAGGTTGTTCCAGCAGGGCTGAGGTTGTTCCAGCTGGGCTGAGGTTGTTTCCAGCAGGGATGAGGTTGTTTCAGCAGGGCTGAGGTTGTTCCAGCAGGGATGAGGTTGTTCCAGAAGGGATGAGGTTGTTCCAGCAGGGCTGAGGTTGTTCCAGAAGGGATGAGGTTGTTCCAGCAGGGCTGAGGTTGTTTCCAATAGGGATGGACAATACAACAGTGTTTACCGAGCAGTACCATCCAACAGGGATGGCCAGATCAGTTCCAGGCTTACCTCCAGCGGGGCTGGGCAGTGGTCCCCGATGCCGGGCTTACCTCCAGATGGGCTGGGCAGTGGTCCCCGATGTCGGGCTTACCTCCAGTGGGGCTGGGCAGTGGTCCCTGATGCCGGTCTTACCTCTAGCTGGGCTGGGCAGTGGTCCCCGATGCCGGGTTACCTCCAGTTGGGCTAGGCAGTGGTCTGGTCACCGACTTTAGTCGGGTCGCCCTCCAGTGGATTACCTTATTACGGGACTGGGCAGTGAGGCACCCGTCGTCTTTCCGGGTATCCCCATAGTGGGAACCCGTTGACTTACATGGATCCTCCCGCGGGGCTGGGTAGGGGGTCGCCTGTCGACTTTGATCAGATTTCTCGACTGCGGGGTAGTGACGAGTTGTGGTTGACGTTCCCCCAGAACTCTCAAGTACGAGGAGCACTTTCCCCCACCGAGACGTGTCCTTGTGACGTGACCTAAAACCGTGAGGGAGAGTCAGTGCCACCCAAAGTGGATAGTGTCAAGGTGTGGTGATTGAGCCCCTTGGCTTGCGGTTCGGGGCAAACGTGTGGGATGCTAGGCATCGATGGTGTTACTACTGGGACTGTTGGCTACTCTTTCTTGGGCTGAGCTACGGGATGGAGATCCCCTTACGATCTTGTTTGGGTTTCTTGATTGAGCATATGGACTTGTATATACCTTGTTTTAGTACCCACTTCTTGGGTTTGGTTACTCTCCTTCCAGGGGAGGCGAAGACGTGCGGGGTATGCCACGTGCTTTCCGTGTCTAGCTTCTCGTGGTTGGACGAGTCTACTCTCCTACTATAGGTAGCGAATACTCGACGGGAAGTTCATCTTCTCACCGTTTCCAGCTCCTTGTGTCTGGATGAGTCTACCTTCTTTCCTCTTGTTGGGTTGAGATGGACTCTTTACTATTACTCTACTGCACTTCTTGTTGTAATCCTCTAATTTTTTCTATTTCCTCTATAGCTCACCCTTCGATACCTCCTTTGTTTCTCCCTCTAGCCTTTGGGGTATCCTACTGAGTATTTTTATACTCACCTGTGCTTGGGCTTTTCCCGCACTTGGTGTGCCCTTGCAGACGACGAACAGGTTGGTCGTGACTTCAGTGGAGCATAGGAGTTCGGGAGCTTGGACCATGTGCGGTGGTCGTAGCTGGGTTCCTGGTGGGAGACCCGTTAGCTGTTACTTTTCATTTACCTGTTGCTGGGTTGTGGCACTTGTTGGTTGGGTGCATGTTTTTCCCCTTTTCTTTTCAGTGTACTTTCAACTTTCTTTGTACTTGTAGAGGTCGATGCACTTTGTGGTATTTATATAGCAGTTGCCCTTTTTTTTTACTTTGCTTGTCTTTTCTTCTACTCTGCACTATTGCATTGAGTTTGTTGCGTGTGTGTGTACAGGTGCTTAGGAAAAGGCCTCCCCAAGTTATTGTGCCTTCGGCGCTGGTCGCCAGCCCCTGACCTATGGAGGCGGGCTTGGGGTAGTTGCGGCTCGAGCTCGAGTAGGGTCGGGTCGTGACAATAAGAGTTATTATATCATCTCCCATTTCATTCAGTTAATCATTCATAAAATCATCTTAGTTTTCTTCACATCCACTGTTTCATTGGTACCAGGTAGATCTATCCATTTACAAAAATAAAAAAAGGCCAGTGTGGGTATATCAGTAAAATCATCATTTAATATATTATAAGGAGGGTAAATACTAAGATATACTTATTCATGTTATCTTAAACTCATTCAATTTATCAAAAATAACTATGGATCTTTATAATATAATAAAAATTATGGTTCTATCACTAATGCTTAAATAATACCCCAACCTCTAATGTTATCTAAACCGACCTCTAATTCCAAATATAAGGACCCGACCTTAAAACATTACATAATCCTAAATTAAATGGATATTTCACATTGAGGATGTTTTCAGGTTGAGAGTTTTAGATAATTAGTCTATAACTGTTACACATCAACTTGAAAATTACATGTAGACACTACTACTCAGTAACAATTTTTTCATGAAATAAAAACTCCTAAAAAGAAACATGTCTAGTTCCATATATTAGGCAACATGACTTCTACATGATCCCATCCTTGACACTATTCATATTTATATCCCTTGGAAAACATTTCATATACGTGGGATTAGCATAAAAAGCTAAGTAAGGGTTACAAAATAAGGAAAGGAAATATTAACCCGTCAATAAAGACTAATCAATAAAACCATACTTTTTGATCATAACATACCTCATGAAATCATAATATTTATGAATAAAACATAGAAATCATAAATCATAAAGGTAACTTGTGGAATACATAACTTAATTACATTGTAGATATCACAAAAATGTAGGGAGTTATGTTGGAAAACCCATCACAATATATTCCCTAAATCTCTTAGGAGAAACAATAACGTTTACCTCCATCACGTTTCCCAATGCATTGGAGAGCTATCTCAGGCTCACCCGCCCTAGGTTTATCAGAGAATCACCTGTATACTTATACAATGCCCAATAACCATAACTTATTGATAACACATAAAACAAGAATAAATGAATGATAACATTTCAACATAGAAATCACAATATATCATTTCAAGATATTGAAAAAATCAATGCTTTATCAAACCATTTTAAAAAAATTTAAAAAATTTAATAAAGAGATTTTTGAATAAAAGTGTCCCAAAACACTTTGGATATTTTAAAAGAATTAAAATTTTTAAACATTAATGTTCATATTAATAAATCATAAAAAACATTTTGAAAACATGGGCATTATTGAGAATTATTTAGAAGAATAAATCTTTAAAACATTTAAAATGATATTTTTGTTAAAGAGTTTTTAACAAATTGAAAGACACCTGAATACAAAAATTTTTGGAATAAAATTTAATAAGAACGTTATAATATCATGATAATAAAAGGATTCATGATATAATATTCCAAAGGACATTATATACTCCATATAAGAGTGAATTGGTGCATAACAATAATATAGTCTCAATGGAATGTAAATTGAGACGAAATCCCTTACAAAAATTGTTTCCTTAGATTAAGGATAAATAAATTACATAATAATGTGTGAAAAATATATATACACCCAATATGATTTGAAATTCAGTGTAAATCAATCATAGAACATTCACACATGTCCTTTTTGAGAAAAAAACTGATGACTTGGTTGTTCAACTAAATGAATGGAAATTGAGTTAAAATTACTCTTATCAAGTTCATATCGATTACTTGAGAATTTATCAATGGAGTGATTATGTGTATCAAAATTATATCTACACAAAGGGTAATGGAAATTAAAACATAATTATAGAAATATTTATTCCACACATAATCATATCATGACATAATTAAGAATTAGAATATTAACCCAAGGAATGGAAATTGGGTTTAAAGGTTCCCTTACAGATTTGGTAACTTACGAAACATATTTGACCTGAAAGAAGAATCATACAATGAAAATGTAAATACCCATATATTAATTAATATTAAATAAATAATACAATAAATGGTAGTCCATACACCACATAAAATGAAATAGTGTCAAATAGCATGAATCTCACGGGAATAAGAAGTGAGATGAAAACCCCATACCACGTTGTAATCAATTCAATCGTATGACCAACAATTAATAACCAAAATATTAATCCCAAAATACCATGAGTATAAGTATAATCATGATAATATATATGAAAAGTAAGTACACAATACACCATATTCAATAAATAAGTGGTGAACAATGGAAATTTCACGAAATTTAAAGTGAGATAAGAAACCCCTTACCACGTTGTAATCAATAACCTCATAAGAAAAAAAAGTTAATAAGAACCATATTAATAATAGAATACCATGAATATAATTAGAATAATTATAATATATATCAAATAGAATTACACAATACACCACATACAATAAATAAGTGGTGAACAATGGAAATCACACAGAATTAAAAGTGAGATAAGAAACCCCTTACCACGTTGTAATCAATTGAGTCGTAAAACCAAAAGTTAATAACCACCAAATAAATAACAAAAGTCCAATAATATAAATAGAATCATGATAATTTATATCAAAAAACAATAAAAAATACACCACAAGCAATAAATAAGTGGTGAATAATGAAAGTCTCACAGAATTAAAAGTGAGATAAGAAACCCCTTACCTCGTGTTCGACTGGACCCATTCCTTCTTTAATATCCTAAATAACAAGAGAAAGATAATTTAAACTTTCTTAAGAACCATTTTAATTAATATTATTCATTTTATATCACTTATTACCATGTTATAGACATCATGAAATCGTTTATGTAAATAATGGATGTTTTGTCGATATTTGGTACTTGAGTCAAAAATGAAAATCTTATAATTACAAGTTGCTCATGTGGTAAAAAGTACTTTATATATAGAATGATATTCCGGATTCAGATATCATGTATATCATATATATATATAGTATATTTAGGTATTTATAATATTACCTAACATTTGCAGATAAGAAAAGAAATGCACCATTCATGGAGACGATATGTTGTTTGTACGAATGAATTCTACATTCATTTCTATTAAATGTTTAATGGAATGAAAACTTAATGATAAATAGGTAAATTATAATTCCATTATAATATCATATGATATATATGTTACATTATTTCATTAAATCAATTTTTATACATTTCATGTATGTTCCTGAATGAATCATATCACCTTGAGGGGGCTGTAGTCCGCACATCCTCAAATGAAATTATCGTATTTACACATATTAGAACTCATAAAGGTATGTTTGTAAATAAATTTTATAGTAGCATAGAGAAAACATAAAAATAATATATATCATATAGAAATACAGTTCCATCATAATGGTTACCATGTGAGGTGGTAGGGGAAGATTGAACAATCATTGTTTCGTGAGGCTGTAGTTCACCGTCCACAGAAACAGTATGTTTTTAACCCATTATATGGATGTGGGTTTAAGTTTAGTTATAATAATTATCATAAAAACAAACTAATATATTTATGATACTGGTTTTGTTATAAAATAAGGGAATAAAAAGTGTGTATGGTGTTGGAGAAGTAAAATAAAACAAATGAACTTAAGGGAAGATGTTACCTTTAAATCAGGTATCTTTATTTGGATTGAAGCAAAAGGTTTACTTTAATTGCCTTCTTCCTAGGGGAAGGATTCTATGAGGTGTGTAGGGATATAGGGAGCTTAATTGGGCTGAGTTTGTATGAGTAAAGAGGATTGAGAAGTGTGAGGAATGGGTATGAAGTGAGGGATTTTAATAAGGGTAGGAGGGGCTCTTTTGGAATGTTAAAAATATGTTTTTATTATATAATGATTTAAGGTTTATAAATTTCCAAACCTTATTAAAGAAAAGGAAAATATGAATCATTTTTTATATAAAATCATCCAAAAAGAATTGTATAGGTTTTGAATATTTGTTTAAATCAACATACTCTTGTTTATTTAAATCATTCATTAACGAGGTACACACTGCATCATTATTGTGTCATAAATAATTTTATTTATCTTATGTCTAAAAATTATAAAAAATTACCATGGTGTAGAAAATATTTTTATCTTTAAAATGAATATTTATAGTCTAAGAGATATCATATAAAACACTATGTAAAAATTGAATTACTAAAAGAAATATGTCTATATCATTTTGGTCATTACTTTAAATTAATTAATATAAAGTGTAATTATCACTCTAAAGTGGCTACATGGGGTCCCAAAATAAACCCAAGGATTCCCATGGTCTGAAAGATATTAAAATATAGAATTAGGACACATTTTAGTGTAATTTCGTATTATAATAATAATATTTTTTTACCCTTATTTACCATATTTACCCTTTAACAATGGTAAATAATTTTTTTACTAAAGTAAATATTCATATTATATAAAAATAAATGTTAATTGTTTACAAATGTTGCACTCATGATTCAGAATATGGAATAAATTTTTAAAAATTCAAAACATAGAAGTGGCATAAATTAACTTAAAATTAATTCCCACTGTCAAAAACAAAAAAGTGTGTTTTTAAGAAATAATAACTATCAAAAGATTGACACTTATTTATGTCCAATTTCGAAGTGAAATTACATCCAATAACCAATATTGGATTAAATGGTAAAAACTTAATATAATTACCCATTAAACACAATTAAATAGATAATATAACCTTATAAAAATATTATATTAAAAGTTAGTTTTGAAATAAAATACAATATTTTTCACTATTCATTAAAAAATGAATTATATCAGAAAAATACCAAAAATTTACCCAAAGTAAATTTTGATGCCCTGATTCTAAAGAATATTTTTTTTTTCTAATAGAAAATATAAAACTGAACAATACTCTATTTAAAGAGGGTTCTCCATCAAATGGGGAAAATCAGCCTTATAATGAATATTAGCGTATTTATGCTTTAAATTAGATTCTATCTTATTTTAATCCTCTAAAATTTATTAGATAATTGTAAAAACATCTAATAAACATATTTAATCATAATTTGGGTAGTTTTATTCATTCCCACCAATACAAAGTCTATGTGTTAACTACAATTTATAATAATAATATTACATCAATATTTTTCAGTATAACTCAACGGTGTGTGCAACATAAGTTTTCAATGAAACCTGTTATTGCGTATCAGGTATTCCATCGAACATAGCATCCCCTTTAAGGTAAAATTAATATTTAATTAAAAAATTTAAATAAATATAAAATATTTATGTTCTTTATTTACTTGGGATGTTATATTGACAACCCAATATTATAAAAAATTTAATTTATGCTTCATAGTGTATATGATATGCGACCCAAAACATGAATGAACCATGAAATAAAATTATTTTAATTATGATCCTAGCAACCTAGAAATTAAATTGGTGGGTATGAATATTATTAATTAAAATATGATATATATATATATTGACTAAAAAATCTAAATGTATTTATAAATTCTTTTAAATTAATATATCAAATTTTAGTTATGTAATTTTTTTAATCAATAAGGTGTTTTATTAAAAAAAATTATTTTTTATTTTTTTGTGAGAAAATAATATAAATAATTTATATATATTTTTGGAAATTAAATTTTGAAAATAAATTTAATTTTTGGAATCGTAATATTAAAATTACCTTGTGGGGAAATTTGGGATATTTCTGGAAAATATTTATTCTTTGGTGAATGTGAAAAATACAGATTTTTTTAAAAAAGTAATTTATTTTAAATAAATTATATAATTTAAAAGATACAATATTTATTGAATTTGATTTCATGTATCATAATTATATTTATTTATACATAATCCACATAAATAATTTTAGTGAAATTTATATTTTATTTTATTATAAGAAAAGTTTGTGTAAAAAATGGAGTTTTCTTTTAAAAATTGGTTTAAAATTCAAAATTTTTCATCATTTTAATTAATTTAAATAATGTAAAACGAGTAATATATTAAATTAAATTTATAGATTATATATCAAAAAAATACTTATTTAGATTCATGAAATTAATTTTATTAGCCAAGGAATTAATATAAAATCATATTTTTCTTGAAAAATACACATCTTGAAATCATGCTTTTTCATAGCATCTGTAGGTTAAATATTAAAGTAAAATTTTACACTTTTACAAATTATTATTTTTTAAAATGGATTAAATATTTTTATTCATAATAATTTATATTATATAATATGATAACATAATTTTTTACCATAAATAATTGTGAAAATAGTAAAAATTAATTACTGCTGTTAAGGTGGAAAGAGGATTACTGATTTTTAAAATAAAATGATAAGGGTTGAAATGAAATAAAAATTGTATAAAATATATTTTATAAATATATTTCAAACTTTTAATTTATAATACTTCATAATGGTTCATTTTTTAATACTGTGGATGGTAAAATAAATGGGTACACATTTTTATTTTAAAAAATTACAAGTGTGGAACTCACCTCACTTATAAATGGATACCCACTCTCCTCTTCTATTTACGCATTCAAATCCATTAGTATCAACAAGTAAATAAAAAAATACTATTCTGTTACTGCTGAATTAACTATATCAATTATTTCAATCATAAATCTATCCTATGAGGTCTTTTGGTGCTTACATACAAAGATTTTCTAAAGAAGAGGTATTATGCTTAACTCAAGATCATTATATTATATATTATTACACCTACATCAAATACAATTCAATTAATATTATATAATAACTATATTATAAACAATATACACAGTTATTATTATGTTAATGTAATAATATAAATCTATCACTTCTTCCTTCAAATTGGATAAAAAATTACAATTCATGTGTAAGGTGGACTAACTCCTCACAAACTGTTTCCATTCATTTTCCGTCATAGCTTCTCATGGATTATAATAATGATGGATTTAAAAAATATATGATATTTATAAAATATTTATTCCCATCTTGTTATGATATCACATATACATTTTTACCTTCTAATTCATGGGTAAAATGATAACATCACCAGTGTGTATGGTAGACTGCCTCCTCATGAAGTGATGTTATTCATTTTCCAATAACATTTTAAATGGAAGTTAATAAGGTTAATGTTAATGAATAAATGGGACTTAAATTTAACAATTATATTATTAATGAAATATTTATCTTTTTTAAATTTAACATTTCATTTTATTTCTTAGACTGAAATATGATAATGTCATTCTTGCGTTAATTAGGAATTTTACCTCCATGAAGTGATGTAAAACTTTTTTTCATCAATAAATCATAGGGGGGTTTATATAAGTATATTTAAATAAATATTGTTTCATTTATGATATTATTATAATTCATTATTTTTAAAATAATGAATTCATTTTTTCATAATGTTCATTAAAAAATGGAAATTTTACTCATGCGTACGTACAGCCTACCGTCTCTAGGATTATAATGTAGTTAATTTTCCATTACCAACATGAAATATTGGTTTTAAAAATATTATTTATGTATAAATATGATAAATATTCTATGATTTTTATTATTTATGTTTATATTTTTAAATAACTATCTCTTTGGCCATGATCAACACATCGATGTTGTTTTCAATGAATGAACTGAACATCCTCAAAATACTCAATGTGGAATTAACTGATTAAATAGTTAAATATTTAATTATAAATAAATAAAATAAATGATTTTGGTATTTTTATTAAACCTATAAATTGTTTTTAATAAATAAAATAAATTATATAATATTATTATATATGTGTTAATGTACATGCATGGAATTTCAAGACTTGAGGTAAGGGTTTTTTTGTATAGCTTTTGCTTTATTGAGACATATTACATATTCCAAAATTATGTTTTAATTATGTATAGTATATACATGAAATTAATTTATTTTATAATTATTTCAATTATGTTTTTTTATTTATAAATCCATATAATGTTCTCCATTTTCTATGTTTTTGATCTAGGGATTACCAAATCAGTAAGGGATTTTATCTCAATTTCCCTTTATTGAGTCATATTTTAATGTTACACACCTAATTTATTTAAAATGGTTTATAGAATGCCACTTTTATATGTAATAACCTGAATAAATCATATTTCATGGTATATAATGTTTTAATTTGAATTATTTCATCTAAATGGATTTTAATTAAATGTTCCCTTATGATAAAGAATTTCATAACTCAAATTATTATACTTGGGTTATCTTACTTGTTCATTGTATTTGATATTATTTCATTCCTTATCTGATGAGTTTTTATTATAAAAATTTTTAATTCCACTGTTTTATTATTATTTAAATTTTATACACAATATTTAATAGTTCATTAATTCACAAATTCAATGGTATGATTTTTGTAAGGGTTATTTGTTTAAAATTCCATTTCTAAGAGACATATGTTTATGATATGTAGACATATAAATTTTTGAGGTGTATATAATAGAATTTTAAATTTTATATCAAGGATCTACTTAAGTTCATGATATTTAATATTTTATTTTATTTTATTATTTCATGGGGCATACACGTGAAGAGTTACCAAAGTGGTAAATTATTTATGTTATAATATTCAATCTTTTGAGATCATTTATGTTCAATGATCGAGGAGAAGAAATCATAAAATATTATTTTATTTAACCAAATGTATTTATTATTAAATTATTATGAATTTGGTACACATGTTTTATTTCCATTTACTCACATATTGATTAAATAAAATCAAGAAACACAATTGTAAGTGATACCAATCATAAATATTCTTTTACACCATTTATCTTTATCTTCCATATCTATATTTTTTAAAAAATGTATTTTCTAAAAAAAATATTAACTAAATCTATTTTAAGTGGTATTTGAAATAATATTAAATATTTTTATTGAAAAAAAATAAATTCCTTATAATGTTAAATTGGATTATCTTTTCACTCCTTTTACAAAATATTTGGAAAAGAGTTCATTTTTTTAATTTAAGATATGAACAAATTTTCCCGACATCATGTTGATTATTTTACTTAAGGTTTCATTTATATATTTCTATAGGGGTTTTCAAAGAAAAATAATTTTACATTTTTTTGAACATTAAGTTTTTATAACTGATTTTCAAAGTGAAATGTTTTTTTAAAAGATTGTTTTTACATATCTTTTACTAATATTTCACTTCATCAAATAAAATATCCCTTAAATTTACATAAAATTTGATGGGGTTATGTTCTGCGGATATGATATATAATTCTTTCTCTAGATTTTTTATGATATTAAAGTGGATCTTGTTTTTCCCATGGGTTAATCATATTCCCTAAGAATTATAATTGAACCCATTTATATTCAATGGTGTAATCATTTTATGAAAGTAATAATGGTTATTGACAGCATTTTATAATGAAATTCATGATGTATATACTTTATTAATGATATGGTTCTTGGAGATTTATGATTAATGGTGTTTATATTATAAACCAAAGATAGGTGGTTACATTATATTTCAATGATTGGTTGTACCGGGATAAACCATAGAAATGTGGGTATGTGACATATATCTCATTCCTTGGGTAATTCGGGCATGAAAGTTTCCCTTACTGGTTATTCCATTTATAAGAGTGATATGAATATAATGTTCTAAAATAAAAATATGTTTTCCATATTCTTTTTATAGGGTTTAAATGATTCATTTGATCATGATCGAAATCACATGCTTCCGGATTTATATATTTTCAGGAATCCTACATTTTTAAGGGTTTATGAATTACCAAATATTTATTGATCTATGTTTGGTGGGTATGTGTTATATTATGTTTTTATCAAGCACATTGAGTATGTAATAATACCTTTATTCTCATATTATTCTCACTGATGATGTTATATTCTTAATGCTTAGGTTTACACTTACTCGACATTTTAGTCCATCCTTTTTGTGTTTCCTTTTCCCCAGGTTATCATGAATTATGTTGAATGAATTATTTATATAAGGATTTCATATAGATTATTATTTTTTACTTGATGTGAAATAATAAAAACTAAGTATAGTGATTGATGATTTTCATCTTTATTAACCGGTTATATAGGAATCTATGTTTTTAAGAGTTTGTTATAATTCTATAAAACTCTAAACCGAAACTTTTATTGGGTATTTATGTGATCTGTTATCTCCTTTTTATATTTTAAGTATAGTATGTAATTTTTTCATATTTAATGGTATCAAATCAAATTTTTTATGATATTATCATCAGGTCTTAGAGTATGGGTTCAATGATGTTTTAATTGGTATCAGTTAATGGTATAGATAAAAGGGAGATTAGAATGTTTTAATTTGTGGTTACTTAAAGAATTACGATTACCATAATGTGATTATGATATTAAATTTTACCGTAAGTTTAAAGTATTATACACATATTTTAATGATTTAAGTGATGATATTTTAAAGCGATTAGTGAAATTTTTAGAGACATTTTATTGGGTTGAAGTAAGCGTAAATCTTGAGTTGATCATGAAGTATGACATTTCATTTTTTGATAAAAAATTTAAAGTATTTTTAAACTTTAGGGTTATATGATCTTTTTTATTGAGGTAATTATAGGAACACTAGTTTTATAATATAGATTAATATGGAATTGAAATGTTACTCAGTGATAATGTCATTAATATTATTTCAGAATAATTTTACTATATATTTTTTGGTATATAGTCTAAAAGGTATAAGATAACCATTTAGGTTAAAACAATATTTAATTGTGAGTTTATTGAGAAAATACGAGATATAATTTTGTTTATTTATGAAATTATTTTTTTTGAAAAATTTGTACTATTATTGAATTTGGTATATTAAGGTATTATTTCATTGTAATAAGGTTTATTAATTTTGGGAAACATATTACCATATTATAACTATTTTGGTTATTGTTAATGACTAAATATTGGTGGAATTACATTATTATAATTTTTATGATTATTTAGACCATTATAATTAAATTTTAGTGTTTCTAAAAAGAAAAAATTTCATATTGAATACTCATCATTTGGATCAATAGATGAGATTATGATGGAAATTGATAAATGGATGAATTTTTTCTCATAAAGTAAGAATATTCCTTTATTCTCTTAGACTAAATGGTAGATCAATTCCTAAATAGTAGGAAGAAAATCCTGAAACAATTTTTTTTCATATTAAAATCATTTCTAATTATAAAAAATTCTTTTTTCACACCTCATTGGTTTATGGTTTTGAGGTTGTTTATTTCTTCAGGATCATTTACCTTTTTATGATTAATGAAAAATATGATTATAAATCATTATTTGGGATTAAAATGTTCCTTCCATGTCCAAATATTCATTTTAAAATATTGTTTGACTATTGGGAAACCTAGTTTGTTTTATTATAGATAACCTTCAAACATAATTTCATCTCTTATCAAAAGGGTGTTTTATTAACCATTTTAACGATTTCAGTTTCCAGCAAAGATATTTTAAAATTTCAAAAATTTTATGACCAAGAAAAATTTCAAAATTTTAGGATGAAATTGATTAATGTGGGGGACAATGTAACACCTTGAAGTTTTTAAAAAATTATTTTATGCTTGATATGGTACAGGATACAAAACTATAAACTTGAATAAACCACATAATAATATTATTTTAAATATGACTATTATAACATAGAAATTAAATAAATGATTATTAATAGTATTAAATGATATAAATATATATATATATATATATATAACCTACCCAATATAAATTTATTGATAAAATATTCATAAATACTAAATCAATTTAAAGTAAATTAATTTTATTCATCAAAAAACATTTTTCAAAAAAAAACATTTATTGATTTTTGTGAGGAAAAAATTATAATGAATTTATAAGTATTTTTAAAAAATTATTTTAAAAAATTAATTTAAATTTTTATTTTAGTGTATAAAAACAAACTTATTATTATTTTTTGGATTTCTCAGAAAATATATATTTTTTGTGAATAGTGAAAATTACTTATTTTTGTAAAAAAGACAGTTCTTTAAAATAAATTATGAAATTTTAAAGTACCGTTATTTTTTAAATATAATTAAATGTAATAGAAGTATTTTTTCGTTTTATTTAATCTAATTAATTACTTTTAAAAAAAATTATATTGAATTTTAGAATAAGTTCATTTTTTTGGTAGAAAAAAAGGGTTATTCTGAGAACTATTTTATGGTGTGTAATGTCACTCTACTATAATTATTTAAGATAATACCAAATGAGGAATTTTTTAAATGGGATTTATTTATTATATATCAGTAATTTTTATTTTAAAAAAATCACATGAATATTATTAGTTATATTTTTAATATAAATTGTCTCTTGCCTGAAAAATACAATTTTTGAAAACCTATTTTTCTTCACATTTGTGGGGTTAATATTACGTTAACTTTGGAAAATTTTATGGATTTAATTTAGTAAAATAGATTCTATATTTGGAATCATAATAATATATATTATAACATAAGTTCAAGTTTATTTTAGACCATAAATAATAGTAAAAATAGTAAAAATTAATTACTATTGTTAAAGAGAAAATTGGTTTACTATGGGTTCAAAAAAAATATAAAGGTTAAAATAACTTATAAGCTTATCCAAAATCTGTTTTATTTCCATATTTACACCATATAATTTATAATTTACATAAATATTTATTTTTGGATCCTTTTTTCATATACAAAACCTGGTTAATCCCTTTTCATTTCAAAAATTACTAGTGTACCACTCAATTCAATTGTAAAAGGAAACCCCCACTCCTCTAATATTCACACCATAAATGACCTTTTCTCAGATAAAACATTAAAAAATAAATTCTTAAAACCCCTCACCATTTCCTAGTAAATATATTTTTATCATAGTAAGATCGTAATGATTTTTGCGGTGCTTACACAATGAGGTTGTCTGAAGAAGAGTTATCGTGCTAAACCAAGTGTCCTTATTTTATTTCTTATTCCACATATTTAAAATATTATTAAATAATTATTATATAATCACTCAAGTATATACAAAAAGATATATGTCGTTATTTTAATTGAATATCCTAAATCCTTATCCTCCTCCATCAAATGGTATTCAAATTCAATATTTGTGTGTTTGGCGAACTACCCCCATGAACCGATGTCATTCCTTTTACAACATCCTCAATCATGTCTAGTAGTAATGATAAAATTAATTATATATATATATATATATGATATTTTTACATATATATACTTTTTGAGTTATTATATCAATTATAACTTCTTACCTTCCATTCTGTGTTGGATATGAAAATGTCCCTTATGTGTATGGTGGAGTACCGCCTCACAAAGTGGTTTGATTTGTTTTTAATAAAATATTTATGTTGTAGTAAATAAGCATAATGATTATAAATATATTAAATATAAATTAAATAATTATTTCATTCATTTAATATATATTATTGTTAGTAGATAATATATCATTTTATTTCTTACACTAAAAAATGATAATGTCATTCGAGCGTACATGTGGACTACTACATTCACGAAGTGATGTGACTCTTTTTTGACATCAATAAATCACATGGGAGACATATATAATTATATTTAATTAGTTAATATTGAAATTATTATATTATTATAATTTTTAAAGGCAATATAATAAATACCTTATTTCCATAATGATCATTGAAAAATGGAAATGTTACTCTTTCGTGCGTACGACTTACCATCTCCATGATTTCTGCATTGTTCATTTTTCATAATCACTTTCAATGCTTAATTTTAAAAGTATAATTTATTATAAATATGATTATTATTTCATGATTATTATTCTATTGATGTCCAAATAATGATTCTTTGACCATTTTGAAAACAAAGAATCAGTTTAGAAAAAACTAACATAACATCCTCAAAACATATGATGTGGACATAACTGATGATGTATTTAATTATTTCATTATAACGAAATAAAAATTGAGTTAAGTATATGTTATTAAACCTATAAATGATTCTTAATAAATAAAATAATTGATATATTATTATTATAAAAACTCTAAAAGGTATGTGTGGAATGTATGGACTCGAGGTAAGGTTTTGTTGTCTCACTTTTACTTTTTAGAGACATATGCCATATTCACCACTTATTTTTTATATTGGGTTGTTTATAATTAAAAATAATGTATTTTATAATTATTTTCATTATAATTATTGGTATTTACAGATCCATATGCTGTTCTCCCTTTTATGAGGTTTTGATTCAGGGATTACCTATGTAATAAGGGAATTCATCTCAATTTCCCTTCCTTGAGGCATATTATAATGTAATGCTGAAAATTTTATTTAACTGGTATATATAATTCCCCATTTAGATTTTATAACATGATAAAATTCATATTTAATAGTCTTTTACTTTCAATTTTACTTATTTTAACCAAGGGTATTTCTATTGAATGTTACCTAGTGGTAACAAATTTCATAACTCCATGTCTTTTATTTGGGTTATATTACTTCCTCATTATATTTTATTTTCTAATATCATGTTTATAATTAATTTTTATTATCTTATGATTTATCTCCAAATGTTTTATGTTCATTTACATTTTAAAAACATAAACAATTTGTTGATTAATTCTCAAATACACTTATATGATTATTATATGGGTTATTTGTCACAAATTCTCATTCATTGAGACATAATGTTATGATATGAAAATATTTTAATTTTTGAGGTGCATGTACTTAACATTGACATGTTATATCACTTATATCCACATGATATTTATATTTAATGTTTTATTTTAACTTATTCATTCATGGGGAATAAAATTTACGAGTCACAATACTATAAAAGGATTTATGTTACAATCTTTTTTCTTTCAATATTGTTTAAGTTCAAGGTGACATTGGATAAAATCATTGGTTATTATTGTAATGAACTACATTACATTATTCCCAAGTATTTAACAAAGTGGTTAACATGTTTTATTTATATTTTATTCTTCATTGATTGAACAAACATCAGGAAATTCATTTGTAAGTGATACCCATCCTGTATCTTCTTTTATAACAGCCATCCTTGAATTTTATATCCATGTTTTATAAAATGGTTTAAAAATATTATTTTATAAAAATAAATGAATTTATAAACTTATTTTACATGTTATATTACTTTATTTGATATTTTTTAAAAAAATAAAATTTATTAACGATTTCCAAATGAGTAATATTTATTCCCTTTTAGAAAAAATTTCAAAAAAATATTCATTTTTATAATTGATGGAACGAATGAATTTTCCCACCCCCATTCCCATTATTTTACATTAAGTTTGAACTATATTTTTATTTTTATTCAATGAAATTTATATTCAAAGATTTTTTAAAATTTTCTATTTTTAGAAATGATTTTCAATGTAAAAAAGTTTATTTTTCTCAAGAATGATTTAAATGATACTTTAAGGGTATTTTCATTCATTAGTGAATGAACCCTTGAAATTACATACAATTCACCAGGGATATGTATAATTGATACTATTAGTAACACTCTCTCTATATGGAATATTATATTTACGTGGAACCCATTTTATTTTCATGGGATAATCATGTTTCAAAGAGATTTTCATGGAACTCATTACTTTTTCATGGGATAATCTTTTTATAAAAGCAGTGATGGTTGTTTTTGGGTTTGATGATGAGGTTCATTATATATAAACTTTATTAATTATTTAGTTCTATAATATTGAAGATTATTTTTGGTTCTGTTATAAACCAAGGATGGGTGACTATGTTATTAGACAAAGGATTGGTTGTTCCATGAAAAATCAAGGAATGGTGGGTCTGCAATTGCCCTCCAATGCAGTTGGTACTCTGGGGATAGAAGATGAACAAACTGGTTAATAAATTCATAATATTAATAAAAATATATGTTAAAAGAGACCCAAAATATTTTATTTATACTTGTTATGGGTTTTAAGAATTTTCTGGGATCAATATGAACATCATATGGATCATGATTTATTGATTTTCATGGATACTACCTTTGTTAATGATTTATGAATTTATAAATATTTATTGATCATGGTTTTTTGGGTATGAATTATCTTATGTTATTCTCATAAAACATTATTATTTCATCATACCATCATGCTCATCTTATTCTCACTGATGGCATTCAATTATTAATGCTTTTGTTTTCCCTTAATGAGGATTTGAGTTAACCCCTCATATGATTTATTTTCCCGAAGGTATCAAGAATGGTGTTGAATTAATTATTTCAATAATAGATTCATTTGGATGTTTTTTATGACTCAGTGAGATATAACTATATCCTGATATAGTGGGTGATAATTTTCCTCTCTATGAACTAGTTTTCTTTAAATCCAAATTGTAATCTGTTTTTTATAATTAGCTTAAACACTATACCTAAAAGGTCCCTATGTATTTCAGTGATAAAATATATCATTTTAACATTTTAAGGCTGGGATAGAAACAATTGGGTAAAGTTTATAGGTATCATAACCAAATATTTAAATATTATGTGTTTTGAACGAGATATCGGAGTGTGGGATTGGGAATATTATAAATATTTTTAGCTCTAAATCATGAATAAAGTAATTTTTATCACAAGTCTTTAATTGGAATAAAACATAATAATCTACCTTTAAATTTTTTAGGAGAATAAAACCTAAATAATTTTTTGAATCATCACTATGTATTACAAACCCATCGCCACATCATTTTAATATAAGTATTGGAGAATTTACCAAACACTTATTTAGTTCCTTAAATATTTTTCACATTCCTCTCTACAAAGGAACTTTACTACCATCTCCTTTAACTTGGTAAGTGGATTTGGTAGTAGTTAGAAATATATTATAATGGATCAGTAATATGCTACTAACCCATGATAAATATGGATCCTTATTACAGTGGAATGTTTGTTCCATTACTAGATGACTTCCATTTCTGATGAATTTACTAATATTTCCTTTATTTTGATTACATGAACCAAGAATGATAACCTTTTTACACATAATTCACATTACCTAAATTTTATGTACAACTTATCCTTTGTAAAAAACTTTAACATAATTTTTGAATGATCTTCCAGATATTCCATGATCT
Source organism: Viscum album (assembly GCA_963277665.1). Taxonomy (NCBI): domain Eukaryota; kingdom Viridiplantae; phylum Streptophyta; class Magnoliopsida; order Santalales; family Viscaceae; genus Viscum; species Viscum album. The sequence continues at coordinate 1,043,576,531 of OY728140.1, read as the reverse complement.
CTAAATATATATTAATATAATCTATAAAGAAAACAAAAATAAATTGATTAAGTAAGTCTCTAAAAACTATAATAATCAAAATATTAAAGATAGTATGAGATTTGGAAGGTATCCACTGCATGACTATGAACATTAAGTTTCTATACCTCATATGGGTATATATCATGGAAATATCCTCCCTTTTTACCCTTAATAGATGGTATGTACATCAATGGTCAATCATCAAGAACTATTTTTTCCCTATGAGTTAATTTATTAGATAATTGATAAGGGGTTGGGAATACTTGTTTTTATAATGGTTTTATTAATCTCGTGAGTATTAATTCAAATATGTATTGACCCATCACAATTTTTTACAATGATGATTGGTTCACCCCATGCGGAAGCACTGGGGCGTGTAAAAACCATGTCCAAAATTTCTTATAGTTTCTTCCTTAAATCCCATAATTCAATGGGATCCATTCTATACAAACATGTTGAAATAGGTATAGATCAAGTAATTATTTTTATTTAAAACTAACCCTATCACTCTAGGGGATTACTATGAATTTCATCAATAAATACATTAATATATAACCACTATCTAGGTATTTTATCATTATATACTTCATCCTATATCATTTGATCCATGATTCCCTTGTTTTTGGGTACCATAACATACATTATCATACTTTCATCCATTGGATGTTCAATGTAATCCATACATCGATACATGATAATAGAGTAATTTGGGAGATGAAATGAGACTTCCATATCTTGGTAGTGGATGTGTTCTATATATAGAGAAATATTATCCATAAGAAATATTTATTCAATTTCAACCAAATAAATAAGAATTAAATTTGTGATATGTACTCTAAAATAAATATCAATTAGATAATATTTATTAATATTAGACATTATTATTGTACAATCAAGTGTTTTCATGGATATTTCAACATCCATATCATGGGGTGTTGATTCTAGATTCATATAAAACATGTCTGATATAAATTAATGTGATTAACTATAATCATATAAGGTACTTGAAAATATAGAAGAGTGTTTATGTATACCATGCATCAAATTACCTCAATGGTAGTGATAAAAAAGACCATTTTTAATTTACCTAGTTTAGAAAGTTTTAGGGGAATATTTAATTCATTTTCCAATTTTTTTTGGGAATTTATTTAGATAATATCCAAACTCTGTGTACATGAAGCTTTTTAGATCATGAAGATCATTAAAAATATTCTCTTATACTATTGGATTAATCAGCCTCTTAGTTTTTATAAGACTCCAACCGTAAACATTACATAATCTTTAATTAAGTTAATAAATCACATTGAGGATCTTTTTAGGTTTAGAGTTTTAGAGAATTAGGAAATAACTATTACATTACATCTCAGGAATCATAAAGTATACACTTCTACTCAGTATCCATTTTTTTCATAAAACAAAAATTCTTAAAAGAAAACAATAATTCTTTTCTTGATATGAATATTCTGGAGTTCTTATTTTCTCTTAACTTTCCTTATACCCTATGACAAAAATTTCAAAAACATCGGATGTGCATAAAAATACTAGTAAGGGTTATAAAATAAGGAAAAAAAATATTAGTTTATCCATAAATAAAAATCATATGCTCTTTAACATACCTCATGAAATCATAATATTTATGAATAAAAAATAGAAACCCTAAATCATAAAGGTAACTTGTGGAATCTATATCAAACTTACATTTAATCTTCCATAGCTATGTAGGGAGTCAAATTTGTAATACCAATCACAGTATATTCCCTAAATCTCTTAGGAGAAAAATTTAATGTTTACCTCTATCACGTTACGCAATGAATTATAGGGTTATCTTGGGCTCACCCTTCCTAGGTTTATCACAGAACCACCCGTATATGTACACAATTCCCAAAACCATAAAATATCCATAATACATAAAACACTCATAAAGGAAAGATAATATTTCCACATTGAAATCACAATATTTTATTTCAAGATATTGACAAAATGAATGCTTTATAAAACCATTTTCAAAACCATTTTCAACATTTAATAAAGATATTTTCGAATCAAAGTGTCCCATACCAATTTGAATCTTTTAAAGGAATTAGAATTTTAAAACATTAATGTCCATAAAAATAAATCACTAAAACCAATTTGAAAACATGGAAATTAATGTGTAATATTTTGAAGAATAAATCATTAAAACATTTAAAATAATGTTTTAGCTAAAGAGTCCCGTACCACATGGGAAAATACTTGAATAACAATAATTACCAAGTAACATTAAGAAATGATTATAATATCCTGATAATAATGATATTAGTGATATAATATGTCAAATGGGTAGTATATACACCATATAAAAGTGAATTGGTGTATAACAACAAATAAGTCTCAGTCGAATGTAACTTCAGACAAAGCCTCGTATAAAGATTGTATCCTTAAATTGATAATAAATCAATTAGATAATTATCATTGACAAATAAAAATAATCCCAATATAAGTTGATATTAATTGTAAAACAATCATAGGTCATTCACACATATTCATATCACGACCTAATCAAGAAGTATAAGTTTAACCCAAAGAATTGAATTTGGGTTAAAAAGTTCTCCTACAGAAATTTGACAGCCTAAAATCATCGCTATAAAATACAAAAAATGAGTTGATGATAAAGAAAATAGTATCTCATCACGTAGACATGAAATAAGGATATAGAAGAAAATATCTCAACATAAGAAAAATGAAATTAAAATAAATGACATAAAATAAGTCTTTGACCAAAAGAGTACGGTGACAGATTCCCTTACCGATTTGCTAACTTATATAACATACACCCTAGGAAGGAAGAATCATAAAATGAAGATATAAATACCCATAATTAAATTATATTACACAAATAATACAATCTTGTGCAGTAACTAGAACACACCAAATAAAATAGTGGAAAATACAGCAAGAATCTCATTGGAATAAAAAGTGAGATGAAAACCCCTTACCACGTTGTAATCAACCGAGTCGTATGAAAAAAATTAATAACAACAAAATAAATTATATAATAACATTAATTTAAAGAGATTAATGATAATATATATCAAATGGCCATACCCAATACACCACAAGCAATAAATAAGTGAAAAAATTAAAATCTCACATAATTAATAGTGAGGTAGGAAACCCCTTACCACATTGTAGTCAATTGAGTCGTATGACCAAAAGTTAATAACCACAAAATGAATGACAGAATAACATGAATATAAAGAGAATCAAGATAATATATATCAAATGGCAGTACATAATACACCACATGAAATCAATAAGTTGTGAACAATGGAAATCTCACGAAATTAAATGTGAGATAAGAAACCCCTTACCTCAAGTCCAACTTGACCTGTGTGTTCCGTGTTCTTAATGAATAATAAACTTAAGTTAATTTATACTTCCTTCATAAAATTTTCATGTTTTTAATTGCATTTATATCACTTATTACCTTACTATAAAAATTATTTAATTATTTTAGTTCATATTGAACATTTTTTCGATGTTCGGAACTTTAGTAAAAAAGCAACTTGTTATAATTTAAAATTTTCCATGTGGTAAAGAGTTAATTATCTCTAGAATTATATTAATGATTTAGATATCATATATATCATATATATCCATTGTACATGTATTTATAATATTCTATATCATTGGGAGTTATGAAATTGAACACACCATTCATGGAGACGGTAAGCTGTACGTACTCTTGAACACTACTTTCATTTCTATTTTATATTTAAATGAATGAAAACATAATAATACATAGGTATATTATAGTTACAGTATAATATCTATTTTATTTAATTTAATTAACTCCATCATTTATATGTTCCATGTATGGAATGAACGAGTCATATCACTTTGAGGGGCGGTAGTCCACAATTTCTCAAATGAAGTTATCATATTTACCCATTATGGAAACCATAAAGGTATGATAATAATTAAAAATACAGAATTATAGAGATAATATAAATGTAATATAAATCACATGTAAATATAGTTCCATCTCAATGGACACCAAAAGAGATGGTTGGAGATATTTGAACAATCATCATTTTGTGAGGCTGTAGTTCGTCGTCTACAGAAACAATATGTTCATATCCATTAGATGGAGGTATGTGGAAGTGTTGTTCAAATACTTATCATAACAAAAACCTATTATATTAAGGATACTAGTTATGTTATGTAATCAAATAATAAAAATATAAAAGGGAGTGATTAAGTAAAATAAAATAAGAAAGTTTGGGGGAAGACGTAACCTTTAAATTGGGTAACTCCCTTTGGTTTGAACCAAAAGGCTTACTTGAAGTGGCTTCTGCCTGAGGTAAGGCTTCTAATAGGAAGGGAGAGTTGTTGGGAGCTTATTTGGGTAGTGGTTGGATGATACAAGGGTCTTGAGAGATGTGGGTAATGAATTAGAGGTGATGTCTTTTTATAAGGGTGAGGAGGGGCTCTTTAGGAATGTTTGAAAATATTATTTTATTATATAATGATTTTTGGTTTCAAAAGTTCCAAAACTTATTTAAGTTAAATATAAGATGACTATTGTTCTAAATAAATTCATTAAATAATAATTGGAAAGGTTTTTGATATTATTTTAATCATTATAATCTAATTCATTTAAATCATTCATTAATGAAGTAAACATTGAATCATTATTGTGTTATAAATAATTTGATTTATTTGAAGTATAAAAATTATAAATAAAATATCATGATGTTGGAAATATTTTTAGATTTTAAAATAATATTTATACTCTAAGGGATAACTTATATAACCCCATGTAAGAATTTATTTACTAATAGATATATTTTTATGTAATTTTATTCATTACATTAAATTAATTAATATAAAGTGTCATTATCACTTTTAAGTGGCCCCATGGGGTTCCAAAATAGACCAATGGATTACCATGGTCGGAAATGTGTCAACCAATAGGATTAGAACAAATTTTAAGATAATTTAATATTATTATAATATTATTTTTATCTTAAATTACCCTATTTACCTTTAACCGCGGAAAATAAAAGTCAAAATTTACTATTCACAAAAAATTATCTTCATATTATTGAACCAAATTTTACTTACTAATAATAAAAATGTTTGTAAGATTTTATAAATTTAGTTCACTGAAGTGGTAAAATTTCATTTAAATGAAAAAGATGGGTTTTAACTGCTACTCAATATTTTCACTATTTATAAATAATTAATGTTTTTTAGAAAGATACCAAAAATTTATCTTAACAAATATTTGATATTCTGAATTAAAAAATGATGTTTATTTTCAAAAATTAAAAACATAAAAGTTGCATTAGTTAATTTAAAATTAATTCTCATTGTCCAAACAAAACGTGTGTTTTTTACAAAATAATAACTATCAAAATATTGATATTTGTTTATATCCAATTTAGAAGTGAAATTTCATCCAATGACCATCATTGGGTTAAATGGTAAGAGTATAATCTAATTACTCTTTAAATACTATTAATAAAACAATCTATCTATAAAATTAAATTATATTAAAAGGTATTTTTGAATTAAATATAGAATTTTTTAATATTCATTAAAAATGAATTTTATCAGAAAATTACAAAAAATGTTCCAATATTAAATTTTTATGTCCCAATTCTAAAAAAGAATTTTATTTTGTAAAATAGAACAAATAAAAGTGAAAACGAAACTATATTTAATGTTGGATCTCCATCAAAAGGCGGTAAATCGGCCTTTTACGAAATATTAGAGTATTTATATTTAAAATTAGATTCATTCACATTTTAAGCCTCTATATTTTGTTGGATAAGTGTAAAAATAGTTAAGAAACATGTTTAATTATAATATGGTTAGTTCGTTTCAATACCAACCATACAATGGCTAGGCGTTAACTACCATTTAAAATAATATTAAATTATAATTTTTCAGTATGACCCAACGTTGTGTGCAATGTAAGATTTCAAATAAACCCGTTGTTGCGTATCAGGTACTCCATCAAACATAGCATCCATTTTGAATTAAAATTAATATTTAATTCACAAATATTAATAAATATGAAAATTTATTATCATTTATTTACTTGGGATGTTACATCCATCCCCCATTTAAGAAATTTCATCCTCGCAATTTTAATATTGGGCTTGGGAACTTAATTAAAATCTCCACATTGGGAAAGCAGTCAATAAAACTATCACTTTAAAAGAAATAAATAGAAGTATAAAGGTCACCTAAGATAACCCATACTTGGATTAAATTTATGAAAATATGGATATGAAATAGAAAATACTTGTCATGTTCCGATGGAGAGTGATATAAAACATGATTAGGAGAAAGTTAACAACAAAAAAATCACAAACTTGTGATTGGTTAAATGGTCTTGGGTTTCCCTGTAAGAAAAGTAAACATAAAAAAAAATTTATGTTCCTTTTCATAAAATTGGAATTTTTTTTTGAGATTGACTAAGGGAATAAGGAAATATACTAACTTTTCAAGAAGAGTTTCATCCTTTAATATGTTTATACCAAAAACTCATATTTTTTTCCAAATGATGAGAATTCAAGATAACTTGTTCACATCTGAAGTGCTAAAATCATCTTCTAGTGAATCACATAATCCATAGAGGATGAACTATATATTTTTCCTATCTTTATAAATTATCCAAAACCAAAATGGTTAGTACATGATCAGATAATCCCGAAAAAATATAAACCTTAAAAAAGTAATATTATTGCTAATCTCCAAAATTTGACAAACAATACCCAAAGTTCAACAAAGAAAATTGAATAAAAAAATGTCCATAAAATTTTTCAAAGTAAACCAAACTAATATTTAAACCCAAAACATAGAATTATTTAATTACATTATCTTCCATAGTAAATGTTAACATTTATCTCCAAATAACATCGACTGATATTATTGTGTCATACTAAAGTGTAATTAATCAAATCACATATTCTCTATTATAGGTTAATCATTTCCAACAATAATCCAAATATCCATAAATCATAGATTCTTCCGAAAAAATTCAACCATTATTCCACAATTGAATTCCCATAGTATTATTTTTTCTTTAGGCATATAGTATTTCCCCCCAAAGAGAGAATGTCTTCCAAAATAACCTTTATCAGTTAATCACCAAATCATTTTATTATACTAGGGATATCCATTTTATAAAACACAAGTTCCTAAAATAAACTTACTCTTGATCCATAAAATAATTTAACTAAAAGTAATAAGTCATACTAACCAGGGACTTCACATAGGCCAGTGGTAGGAAATCTACCCTTGTCTCCCTTCAGTTGAGCGTTCAATTCCCATGGCCTTACAGGATAGAATGGGTTTTCACCCATCTTACAGGTTGTCCTTTTTATAAAACAAAAACATATCCATAAAATATTGTAACCTCAAAGGTTTTTTTCTACCTATCATTTTCATCCCAAATCATTAAGACCTCAACATCTTAATGAAGACTTATATATATTGTTATTTGTTTATTTCACCTTAATATGATAAAAAAACCATTCCAAAAAGAAAGACCATTATACCTTGATCATAGTGTCCACATGGTTTCATTGTCATCTTGTTCGCTTAGGTAGAATGTCCATGCATTACAAAAATGATTTAGAAATACTTCAAAATCATTCGCGTCATTCATCCATATACACCTTGTAAAACATGGGTCATATGGGTGTTAAAAAAAATTGTTTATGAAAATAATCATGTATAACATATAATTTTAAAACATTTTATAAAACATGATTTTTATAAAACAGTCAAATTGTGTTTGAGTTGAAACATTCAATCAATGGCCCTTTTAAAATAACATAAGTATGTGTCGAAAGACTATAATTTAAATTTAAATATAAATAGGTTGCTCAAGGTTCTCCTTCTTTATCACCTTTTCCAAAATCAAAATATGCTTCAAAATCTTGTGAAAAGATAAATATTTGAAAATTAAAAGATAATATTTACCTTGAAAATATGAGAATATTGTGAAAAAAAGTATTTGATTAAATACAACTCATGGTCCATGATGATATCAAGCTATAGTGGAGGTGTTTGATATCTTAAAAAACTTCTTTAATGTGAGTTTTATGCTTGAAAAAGTTTCACAATCATCTGAACATGACATTGAAATAAATATTACAATCATGTCACCAGGAAGAGATAAGAATATTATATAAGATCCTCATAATTCCATTTGTAACTGACATTACTTAATTTGAAAAATTTATAAAACAATTATTTAACATAAAGTGTAGACATAGAGACTAACCAAGTGTCTAATAAAAACTCTTAATCTCAATTTTTTTGTAAACTGATCTCTGATACCAACTATAAGTCCCTAGCCGTAAAATTTACATAATCTTTAATTATGTTAATAATTCACATTGAGGATCTTTTTCAGGCCTATAATACTAAAGTAAATTTTTAATTAAAACAACACTTTTGTGGAAAAAAGTGAGAAACGAACAAGTTAAAACATACATCAGACATTAAATCATATAATAGAATTTTTAAAGACCAACTTAAAGAAGTTAGTAGCAACATCCCTAAAAAATTTCCAAGACAAATCTATTACCTCTGTATCTGGTTCTGCTCTGATACTCACTTCAAATTGAGAATCCAATTTGTCCCATCCTTGCAAGAAGTCCTCCACTATTATCTTCTTCTCATTATAGACTCTGGTCAAAATTAAATGTGGAGTGTTAATCCAATCACCTTGTTCGGTGTTGTTATCCACCTGCATTGGTCTCCCGTTCATCCTCTCTATATCCTCCTTGGAAGCATGAATAATCAAAACTGTATCCAGAATTTCTTCCTCGGAATGCATAAGGAGGTCCCATGAATCTTCCTTGGCCACTACATACACAAACGGCAGTGGATCGTCCAAGATCAACAGTGGATCTTCGGCGAATGCAACCTCCAGTCTTGATAACACCTATATCCCCTCCTCCCTGTCAGCAGCCGAGACCATACTCTTCAGTACCTCTGCATCACCCACAGGAGACTTACGGCCCTCAGAAGGGATATGCTCTAATCTACCAGAGACCAAATCCATATTCGTGTTCAAAGAGGGGGCCACAGAGTTAACCTCTAAGCCATTACACCTTGCCTTGCTTGCCGATATGGTTACTATAGTCTTTGTAGTATTCGAGTAGTCTTTGCGGGGTCTTGGTTGTTTCCCCCGTTGAGAACTGGGATATTTCTAGTCCAGAGGTTCCCCTTATTCCCTTTCCTTGATCCAGGTTGAACTAGAGCCCCCTTCTCATAGTCCGAACTTGTCTGGGATACCCCATCATGAACACTAGCCTCCTCTTCTTCTGGTTTTAGACATCCAGCCTGCTTTCATTTCCATCGTGGGATGACGGTTTTCCATCCTTCAAGGTCCACATTTTCTTTCCCTTCCAAATTGAAGGGTGATAAGAGATTGTGCACCAGGGTTATCTTTGCAACAGGTCTATAGTTTTATAGAATTAGTCAATAACTATTACATTACATCTCAAAAATTAAAAAGTAGACACTTCTACTCAGTATCTAGTTTTTGGTTAAAATAAAAATTCTTAAAAGAAAATAATAATTATTTTCTTTATATAAATAATATTGAGTTCTTCCATTCTCTTACGCTACTTTATACCCTGTGAAAAACTTTTTAAAAACATAGGATGAGCATAAAAAGCTTAGTAAGAGTAATAAAATAAAGAAAGAAAACATTAGTTCATCAATACATACAAAACATAAGCTCTTTAACATACCTCGTGAAATCAAAGTATTTCTGAATAAAACATTAAAATCATATATCATAAAGGTGACATGGGAAATCCATTTCAAAATTAAATTGTAGCTTTCATAGCTATGTAGAAAGTTACATTTATAATTCCCATCAATGTATATTCTCTAAATCACATAGGAGAAAGATTAACGTTTACCTCTATCCCATTTCCCAATGAATTGGAGGGCTATCTTGGGCTCACCTTCCCATGGTTTATCATGGAACCACCCGTATACTTAAATAATGCCCAATAACCACAACATATTCATAACACATATAATAATAAAAAAGTAAAAAATAAAATTTCCACATTGAAATCACAATATATCATTTCAAATATTGATGTAATCAATTCTTTATCAAACCATTTTCAAATCCATTTAAAAAATTTAATAAACATATTTTTTAATCAAAGTATCCCATTCCACTTTGAAACTTTTAAAGGAATTAACATATTAGAACATGAATGTACCTAAAAATAAATCATTAAAACCATTTTTAAATCATGGAAATTAATGAGAGATATTTATAAGAATAAATCATTAAAACATTTAAAACAATTTTTTAGTTAAAGAGTCCCTTACCACTTGAGTAAGTACATGAATGAAAATAATTATAGAATAACATTTAGAAATTCTTATAATATAAGAAGAATAATGAGAATAATGATATAGTATGTAAAAGGGTAGTATATAAACCATATATTAATGAATTGGTGTATAATATCAAATAAGTCTCAATGGCATGTAAATTGAGACAAAGTCCCTTACAAAGATTGTATCCTTAGATTAAGGATAAATCAATGAAATAATTATGTGTGAAAAATAATAATACACCAAATATATGTGGATATTATGTGTCAAAAAACCAAAGTTCATTCACACATATTCATAGCATGACATAATCAAGAAGTATAAGTTTAACCCAAAGAATTGAAATTGGGTTATGAAGTTCTCTTACAGATATTAGAAAGCCTAACGACCTTGCTTTAAGGTTTAGAAAATGAGTTGTTGGGAGAGAAGATGGTCTATCATCACATGAACATAAAAATTACATCAATATTGATATATAATAACATATCCCAACATAAAAAAAATTTTAAATTAAAATATATGACATAAAAGAAGTCGTTTAATAAACGAGTACGGTGAAAGGTTCCCTTATTGATTTGGAAACTTACGAAACATACATCCCATGAATGAAGAATTGTAAAATGAATACGTAAATACCCATTAATTAATTTATATTACACAAATAATACAATCAAGGGAAGTACATACACCATAAAAATGGAAATAGTGGAAAATATAACATGAATCTCATGAGAATAAAAAGTGAGATAAAACCCATTTCCACATTGTAATCAATCATGTTATATGAAAAAAAGTTGATAACCCCCAAAAGAATCACAGAATACCATGAATGTAAATAGAATCATTATAATATATATCAAATTTCAGTACACAATACACCACTTCCAATAAATAAGTGGCAAACAATGAAAATCTCGTGGAATTAAATGTGATATATGAAACCCCATACCATGTTATAATCAATCAAGTCATATGACCAAAAGTTAATAACCACCAAATTAATCACATAAAAACATAACCTTAAATATAGTAATGATAATATATATCAAATGGTAGAACACAATACACCACCTCAAATAAATAAGTGGCGAACAATAGAAATCTCACAGAATTAAAAGTGAGATAAGAAACCCCTTACCTCATGTTCAACTTGACTCTTACGTTATGTGTTATTTCTGAATAATAAACTTATGTTAATTTATAATTAATTAAAAATATTGTTCAATTTTTTTATTCCTTTCATATAACTTATTACCTTGATATAACAATTAGGAAATTATTTGAGTTCATATTAGACATTTTGTCGATGTTCGTAACTTTTGTAAAAAACGAACTTGTTATAATTATAAATTGCCTATGTGGTCAAAAGTAAAATATATCCAAAATGATATTCAAGATTTATATTTCATATATATACAACGTATATGTATTTATAATATTTCATATCATCTGGAGTTAATAAATGAAACACACCGTTCATGGAGAAATTAAGCTGTACGTACACATGAACGCTACTTTTATTTCAATATTATATTTAAAGGAATGAAAACATAACAATACATAGGTATATTATAATTATATTATAATTTATATGTTATGTATTTTAATTAACTCCATCCTTTATACATTCCACGTATGGCATGAACGAGTCATATCACTTTGAGGTGGCGGTAGTCTGCACCTCCTCAAATGAAATTATCGTATTTACCTATTATTGAAATAATAAAGGTATTATATAAATGAAAAATACTAAAGTATAAAGACCAATATAATATAAATCATTTGTAAATACAGTTCCATATTAATGGCCACCATAAGAGGTGATTGGATATATTTGAATAATCATCATTTCGTGAGGCAGTAGTTCGCCGTCCAGAGAAACTGTATGTTTGTATCCATTAGATGGACATGTGTGGAAGTTTAGTTTCAATCATTCTCATAAAAAAACCTACTATATTGATAATACTAGTGTTTTATTTAAATAAATAATAATAAGATAATATATAGTGAATAATTAAAATAAAATATGAGAGTTTGAGGGAAGGCATTTCCTCTAAATCGGGCAACTCTCTTTGGTTTGAACCAAAAGGCTTATGAGAAGTGGCCTTTATCTAGTGTAAGGCTTCTAAGAGGAATTTAGGGTTGTTGGGGGCTTAGTTTGGTAGAGGTTGGACGAGCCAAGGGGCTTCAGAGGTGTGAGTAATGGGTTATAGGTGATCGATTTTTATAAGGTGGAGGAGGGACTCTTTAGGAACCTTTGAAAATATTATTTTATTATATAATGATTTTCGGTTTCTAAATGTACAAAACTTATTAAATTCGAAGTTAAGATGAATCTTGTTAGAAATAAAATCATCCAATAAGAATTGGACAAGTTTTGGATATTGTTTTAATCCTTATAATGATATTTATTTAAATTATTCATTAATGAGGTAAACAATACATCATTATTATGTTATAAATAATAATATTTATTTGATGTCTAAAAATTAAAAATAAAATACCATGATATAGTAAAAATTTTTATATTTCAAAATAATATTTATAGTCGAAGGGATAACTTATATAATCCTGTGTAAGAGTTTATTTACTAAAAGATATATGTTTAATTCATTTTTGTCATTACTTTAAAAATTAATTAATATAAAGTGTCATTATCACTCTTAAGTGGCTCCATGGGGTCCCAAAATCGACCCAAGAATTAACATGGTTGGAAAGTTTTCAACCAATATGATTATGAAACATATTAGGGTAATTTTAAATTATTAAAATATTATTTTGACCTTGAATTACCCTATTTAACTTTAACTGCGGTAAATAAAAGTCAAAAGTTACTATTCACCAAAAATTATTTTCATAATATTGAAAGGTATTTTACATAATAATAAAAACCATGTATGTCATATTTTTTAATTTCAATTCAAAAAAGCGGAAAAATTTAATTTAAATGAAAAAATCGGTTTTTAACTACTACTCTGGGTTTTCACTATTAATCAAAAAATGATGTTTTTCAAAAAAATACAAAAAATCCAACTTAATCTATATTTGATATTCCAAATTAAAAAATGATGTATACTTTAACAAATTCAAAAAATAGAATTTTCATTAATTAATTTAAAATTAATTCCCATTGTCAAAATAGAAAGCGTGTTTTTTAAGCAATAATAACTATCAAAAGATTCACAGTTGTTTATGTCCAATTTAAGGGGGAAGCATCTTCCAATGACCCTCATTAGATTAAATGGTAAAAATATAATATAATTAAAATTTAAAACCTACTAAAAATATAATATATCTATATAAATAAATTATATTAAAAGGTATTGTTTTATTAATATGCAGTATTTTTTGCTATTCATTAAAAATGAATTTTATAAGAAAAATACTAAAATTTTACTAAGAGTAAATTTTGATGTCCTGCTTCTAAATAAGAATTTTATTTTTTCTAATAGAACATATAAACATTACAAAAACTTCATTTAATGAGGGTTCACCATCAAAATGCGGTAAATTGACCTTTTAAAGAATATTAGAGTATTTATACTTAAAATTAGATTCATCCAAATTTTAGGCCTATAAAGTTTATTAGATAAATTTAAAATCATTTAAGAAACATTTTTAATAATAATATTTTTATTTTTGTTCATTTATTCCAACACAGTGGCTAGGTGTTAACTACCATTTAAAATAATATTATTTTATTATTTTTCAGTATGACCCAATGTTTTGAGCAACGTAATATTTCAAAGAAACCTATTGGTGCGTATCGAGTACGCCATTGAACATAGCATCCCATGTAAATTAAAATTAATATATAATTCAGAAATATTAATAAATAAGAAAATGTAAAATAATTTATTTACTTGAGATGTTACAGTTTTAGTTCTATTGTTGTTGACTTAGTGACCTTATATACCTCACATAAAATGCTATCATAATCCCTTGAAATATTTTCACGGGGTATTTAATCAACATTTATTACATGTGGTTAATTGGGTTTTTTCCCTTCATGTGTCTTATAATAAATTTTTATAGGTTAATCCACTTTACTTATATTATCCTATAATATTGATAGGTTATATCTTCCATTTCATCTTTAAGAACACATTGTATAATCTATTAATTACTTCCAATGTCTCTTATATATGGAACCCCTTTAAGACTAGAATATAAGCTACTAAAAAAATGGTCTATTTTACTCTGGACATCATAGATAGAACAACAGACATACATCAAATTTATTGTGATATTTTCCTCATATAATCCAATAGATTCATCCAATTTTTTCTCTAGTTAAAAAATTTTCTAATCCATTTTTTATAAAGAGTGTATAAAAAATAATTAAAAAAATATATTTTTGAACTCTTTACATTCAATAGAGTCTATTTCTTCATTTTCTCTAGTATTCTTAATGATACTCCACTACTATTTAACATAACATTCTAAAATATGTACTACAAAAGGAATGTATCATGATTCACACACTTGATAAAAGAAAATATTACTATATTTTTATTGACCCATTATTCTAATACCATTGGATTAGGCGACCTACTAAAATTTGGGGGATGTTTCATTATAAATGAATAGATATAATGTTTCTCCATACTTAGTGAATTTGATTTCTCAATTATATTTGATGTTTTTCCATAACATGAGATATTTGGGTGATAATTTAATGATAATTTTTATTCCAACACCAATCAGATTTTGTTGCCCTTTGTAAAATCTCCTCATTTTACATTTCACCCATTTTAAATTGGTTCATAAAGTTTCCCACAATTACCTTGACTAAAGTAAAACTATGAATGTGTATTGTAAAAATGATGATGACACATAAATGGAAATAATAAACAAAGAGGAAGTATTTTATAAATGATGTACAGACATTATCCTATTAATTTGTAGTTAGAAATATTGGTTAAACCTTATTATATTTCTAACTAAATTACTTATATATATTCAAAAAAATTGTAAAGTTTTATAAATATATTTTGATAAAAAATAATATACCATGGGTGTTTCAAACCAATTTTTTAGTAAGATCTCTTTCAATGTGCAGAAGAATAACATACGAGATATACTCAAAACAATCCTTTTGAGGTTACTACCCCAAGATTCATCTATGCCTGAAATTCATCCACCTATAGTATCTATAAAAGGATGTATTCATAGGAAAATTAACAAATCCACACTTTACCAAAATATAATGTTATTATCTTAAACTTATCCTCAGGGTTGTGAATAATAATCTCCAAACTAATCTTTAAAAAATTCCAAACCATTACCTAAACCCAAATAAATATATCCTAGGTAAACACGACATAAATAATATATTTATCATATGATTTTAACATAACATCTCTCAAAAAGTCACATAACCCAAGGAATTAAATGTTTATTGTAATCGAGACTAGAAACATAAACATCTTATTTTTTAAAATTTCAAACATTTATCAATAATCATCCACCTATATAACCCTTTTATTAACATATCACATGATATAACCATCATCCTAACCATGGGATTGGAAGCATAATAATGTTGTGATCTGAAATTCTAAGCAATGAAAAAACATATCACTAGATGAAGGAAAACATATTGGAGACAGAAATATCATTATAAATAATCAAAATACCTTATAAGATAATCATAAAACACTATTTAGTAACATAATATATTTTAATTATAATTGAGGATGCATAAAATATTTGAACCATCTCAAATCACATCTCAATATCCACATAACCCGTGACTCGAACAAAAACATGATGAATACATTAAAAATAATGAATAATCATTAATAAATAAAATATCATGGAAGTTAAATGTATCTAAAAAATTTATAATAACTTGATTATAAATATTAAATTGTGGTACAACAATAAGAAAAGGAAAATATGTGGGAGAAAACTCATTATTCTCACATACATGTGAACAAACTAATGAAAATTCAAACAAACCAACTATGCCCAAACCTATGTGGACAAACTCATTATATTCATGTATGGATATATCATGAGATATATAAATAAACCAATGTGTTGTAGTGTGATATAGGACACTACTTTTTATTATTCATACATATACATTCAACATAAATTCAATCATAATGATATCTTAATGAACACACAGAAATTAAAAGGGTTTGACAAACAGAAAAATGAAACCCATTAACTATTCAAAAACAACCCTAAGAAATAAAATTTGTTGCATAAACAATAAAATTTAAATTATTTAATTTTCATAAAGAACCCATAAAGTTAACAAAAATGTTTTTCATAAAATAACTTCTTCAAATAAATATATTTGAAATAAAAAACTCGATCCCCCAAAAAATAATCAGTTATTTGTAAAATTTTAGAGATAAATACAATAAACACATATTACTTTTAGGTAGATATTTTTGAATTTAGAGAGTAAGACAAAAACCAATACATACAATTTATTTTATAATAACATTTTATACTGATGTAAAAGTCATTATTATGAGTTTCTTTTCATAAATACTATTTTGTTTTTAAGAAACATGAATAGAAATAAAATGATGTAAGATCATTTTATTTAAAAAATCCATTTAACCAAACATAAAAAGATGAAAATATTCAATAATATTACCCTATAAAACATAGTTGATAAGAAATTTTATAACATAATGAAAAAAGTTTGATTTACCAAGTGTCTTACCTTTCCCCTTGATATCAACAAAAATGCATTAACCTCCTTTATAAAAAAATTAAGCATTTTAATTACCTATTTAGAAACCTTATTATTATAAATTTCTATGTATAAGCATTATTAATATCAATTATCTTTTTTGATAATATTGTTAATATATATTTTCAACATCAGGTGTTAAAAATCTTAATTTTTTTAATAGTTTCATAAAAGTTGTGTTGATATTCTGTTTTCTCACAAATATTCCAATTTAAAATCATTTATGGATATTTAATTATTGTTTCCTAAATAATTATAATGTAATAATTACATTAAAGGGTATATTTAGTTTTTATATGAAAAATCGAAAGGATGAATAACTAATTTTGAGTTATCCACCAACATCGATGGATTATCATAAAGTGATAATTAGTTTTATGTTATTTAAAAAGAATGAAATTACTTATATATAATTATTATATATATATATATTATATATATATATTATATAATTATCCATAATAAACAAAAACTAAACATTTTTAGAACTGATGGAAATCAAAGCATGTTTATTCTTGGAGGTAGCAGTTCATATAAAAAGTAACACGTGATTCTAATTTTCATTTAAATCAATTGAATGGATGAGTTTGGTTAATGATTCTAACCGACTTACAATAAAACACAATTATAATAATGATATAGATGTAATAAATTTATTATTTTGCAATTAAATTTTACGAATAAGAAAATCATATAATGAGATAAGAAATTAAGGAAATTTTTAGGAATATAGTTACCCATACTTTTCATACATATATTTTACACATTAAAAGATAAATATTCATTACATAGCATTTTTATCCTTGTTGTAATTGTTTAGGTCGAGTATCTTTAGAGACATTTACTCAAAATCAACTAGTTCATAAAATATCTATATCATATCTGACTGATTTCTTTATCACTAACAAAGATAAAAGATATATCATATTTAATTACTTTATTCATAAATTTGGGAAAGGAAATATAAGAAAAATTAAATCTCTAATGGTCATTTAGGGTAAACAAGGGAGATATCAATGATTTTATAATCATAACATGGGAAAAGTGTTTGATAAAATCATATTAATATTTCAAAACCATACACCACATAACATAGATCATAATATCATGTCATGTAATAAGGCATGGAAGTTTATAATCCATGAATCATAATGGAATCAAAGAACACGATTCATGAGAGCATAACATTAATAGAAGACATGGAATTATGGCATTCACATAAGAATAGAAAATCAATTCCTTATCAATGAATGGTTTTTCCAAGACTTGCACAGGGAATGGGTTCACTCCCAAAACCATCATAGTAGTCAAGGTCCATTCCCAAAAATATAATATAGGAAATATTTCCTTACATAACATTGTTAACTCCTCATTTGAGTTGTGTTCATATCGTGAGATATCAATTATTACCCAATGCATTGGATATAGATATAGGTCCCACCCATAACATAATGAAAATATTACGCATGTCTTCCAACAGATAATAATTAATTCATCATATAAAAAACCATGAAAATAAATAGATTTCATAAAAATTTTATCTATAATAATCAAAGAAATTTGTTTCATAAAGATCACACAATTTCATCCCAATCTAACACTTGTAAGAGAAACAAGATTCTATAACATTATTTCATAATACAATAAATCATAAAGAGAATAAATAAGGATGGTGTCCTTGGATCATATGACCAGTAAATCAAAAATGAAATCTAATTTTGTTTTCTTTGATGAATAGAAAAAAAATTAAACATTATTGAGGAAAATAACCATTCCATTTTTAAATAGCTTATTAAAAAAAGTGAACAATTATAATGGAAAGTATTTTATCTGAATGAACCTTGTCATATATTTAAGGAGGATTTAAATAAAAATGTATTCAGGACATTGGGAAAATATATTCATGTTTTATATGTTTAAAATACATTATTTCCAAAAAAATTCTAGAAAATTTCCAAACAACATCATCTGGAAAATGACTAAAAGATTAATTTCAAACCATTTTGTAAGAAGTCAAACATATTTAAAAATGAATATAAAAAATTATAAGAGAATTGTAAAAATCATCTATAATATATTTATATTAAATTTTGATATGGAAGAAAAATATTTCCCATAGAGACACACACCTAAATAATCTTTAATATTGATGAGATTGGGAAATAAAACCCTTAACCCGACTTATCTTTATTTCAAAAGCAATTTGAAATATTGTATAATAAATTTAATTTTTTTTTTAATTTTATAATGAAGATATTTTAAAACATATAATATATTATATTATCCCTTTATCACATTTCAAGACCCTTTTTATCTATAATTCCTTATTAAAATCACCATTTCATGGTTATAACTTTTTCATTTATCAATATTATTTAAGTAAGTGTTTCTAATCCATGTAAATTTATCATGGTTAAATCATATACATAATATTAATTATGATATAAATATAAGATATATTCAAATTATACATATTATATTAACTAAAAAATGTTGGATATAGAAAATTAATTACATCGTTCAGGGTGACAATAGGCCGCATAGATTCCTGAATGTTGTTTTCATATTCTGATGGATGGAAAAAGGAAGTTAATTATTAATAAAACATTATAGTATAGTTATTATATCATATATTTCATATATATTCATAATTATTTTCTTCATTACCATCCAACTAAAATATAAACAAAAAAATCACATCCCTTCATTATGGTGGTAGTTCATACATACTCCTAAAAGAATTTATCATTTAAAAAAGGATTGAATGGTAAGTAGTTATATGTTATCTTATAATTTAACAAATTTAATTTTTTCATAAAAATAATATATAATCATACAATCCATCATAATACACATCTATAAAATATGGAGATGAAAAATGAATTTTATTGCTATGTAGAGAATTTAAGAAATATTTATGCACGAGTGACACATTAAATTATAATATAATGGTAAAGGTGGTGTATATTGTTGTATTAATAATCATAATTAAATTTAAAAAAATTATAATAATTATGTTATTTTTTGATGATAAATATCTTTGATTTATAGGAGGTCAATAAGAGTAGAAAATAAAGTGATTAGTTAAGGTGATTATATGTTCCTTGGAACATATTCTATAGATCTACTATAATGGTCTCTGGGTTTAGACTATTATGATTTATAGAACCTCTATAATGTTTCTAGAAAAGATTAAAATTGAAATAGGAAGATTATTTTTGTGATTTAAGGCTCAATGTGGTTTGATGAAGTGGGGAATGAGGTTCCATTTAATAAATGAGGTGAGACACACATTTGGAATTTCTCAAAATATTAAATTATAATAAATTCAATATCAATATAGATTCCTCCAAATTTTTTGGGATTTTAACATATGGTTTGATAGTATTTAACTACTCTCAACCAATATAATTTATACATGTTTTGGTGTTAATTTAGACCATATCATTTTGATTATCTCATAGTTAAACAAATTTAATTTTTACTATGGTAACAACATGTTCAATACTAAAGGGGTGTAATTTTTACTTATAATGTCATGACCCGTCCCAGTGGGGCCTGAGCCACAACTCCCCAAGCTTGCCTCAAATAGCCTAGGGGCTGGTGACTAGAACCAAGTAGGCATGCTACTAGCATGGGAGGCATTGCCTATAAACTTGTACACATGTAAACACATCTCCAAGTCCACAAAGCAGAAAAGTAAAGACAAATAAAAAAAATGCATGAATACAGTAAAAATCTCAACCAACAGAGTACGATAGGAAAGTAAAGTACAGTAAGTGTAAAACCCTGGGCCAAAAGTACCAGCCCACCAAAGGAATGTTTGTAACAAAGTCCAAACTATAAGGAAAGGTACTGGGACTGCAATCTAGAGTCGTAGGAACACACCTCGGCCCACCTAATCTCACTGAGCACCGTCCGGTCCTGGTCCACCTTGAATCTTGTCAAAGGCTCGCTCATCTGCACAAGGCACGACACGTGCTGGAAAAGCCCGTGCAGGGGTGAGTATAACAATACCCAGTAGGACAACCCAACAACAAAAAGGAAATACAACAAGGGAAAATACCACAAAGAAAAGATGCAATTAGCTCTACACAGAATATTTCTACCGAAAATATAACAAGAATATCCAGATATACTCATGCACGATCAACTATCACGAATACCACCACTATGATCCAGCTTGAAGATTCCACGAAGCATCAAACCGGGAGAACACACTCCTAGGTCTAAAGAGAGAGATATGAAGTACTAGTTTTTGGATAATACACTCCACAAGAACATTATGAACATTTTTCTCATATGAGGATCCGAAAAAAGTCATGGGGTGATTCCGACAACTCAGTCTGAGCTAATCCGCTAAGCAGAGGATCGACACTCGGGTAAAGTTGGTCATGTTGATACCAAGAACTCTACCTAGGGTTCCAGGAATGAATAGAGGATCCGGATCTAAGTCTCACAAAGGGGATTCCAACAACTCTATTCCGGAAGTTATGCTGAAGGGATTATACTCCTATTTAAAGGAAATGATACCTGAACATTCAGGGAAAGGACCAAGGGTACGAACCCTAAGAAAACTATTCCAAGTCACAGAATGCAAGTATCTCAAGTCATTTAAGACAGGTTACATGGCGTGTAGTATGGTTATACATCGTGTTCCTTGACCCCAGGTACTGTCCATGTAAACGGCCTGTGTCATTCGTTCAAGATGAGTAAAACCAAACTACACGGCATGTAGAAAAAGTACACGTCGTGTTCCTTGACCACGGGTACTGCCCGTGTAACCGACCCGTGTCATTTGCCTTGTAAGCTAGAAAGAAACTACACGACATGTAGAAGAATAAAACGCTGTGTCCGAGCATCTGGGGCTCACTCTGCGTATTCTGGCCATGTGCCCGTACACGGTCTCTGCCCGCGTCCATGTCTCCTACCCGTGTACTAGTACACGGGGTATCCCGTGTATCTGGCCGGGTCTGGCCGGGGAGGGGTATATATGGCGTGCCCATGGCCGTGTACCCTGCCCATGTCTATGTACTCTCAAAGTACATGTCAGGTAAATCCTCCAATGAACACACGCCGTCTAGCCCATACTACACGGCCTGTAGTCGGGAAATTTCCAGAAGCGTCATCTTCCTCCGTGCGCCTCGGCTGATCCTCCGGATCTTGATCAAACCATTCGATCATCACGAAACTCCGGATTTGGGGACGTCCCGCTCCTACGAAACTGATTCCGTCAGTTTTGGGATCCTGATCGGCCTTGATGGCACGTCTCGATCCGTCTGCACGAAAATGCTCGAAGAATGGGAATTCCGAACCACACCGATTTGTCCACCGCCATCGCAGTCGCACCTCTGATAGGTCGTCTCAAGGTTGGATCTTTGATTTCAGATCGTTGCGCCAACAAAAGAATGCGCAATGATCGATTCCCTTCCAGAACATGTAGAAGGCACACGAAGAACGCGTAGGAATTGGGAGAGAAAAACACAACAATCGAGAAGGACAAACCTCGATCGATGTTCATGTCGATCTTGGTTCGTCTCCGTTAGAAGGTTTAACGAAAACCAAAATAAATTTCAAGAAAAAAATCCCCACGATTCTCATAAAATCCCATCCCACAAGAACAATAGATCCGCGGATAATCTATTCGTTGATTAGTCCGCGTTCTTCGTGGAAGTCAAAAATGGGGAAGAAATCAAAATTTAAATGTCCTACCTGGATTTCGTGGCGTTCGTCAGCGATGATCCGGTCGCTGCATGGTCGTCACCGCGTTGGGAGGTTTTCTCCAGAGCCCCCAAAGCCGCCAATGGTTTTAGGGTCATGAGGTTTGTAACCCTGGACCCTTGCACCAACATTTAATCAAAAAGGTAAGGGATATCTGTTGCAGCAGATCTAAAAGATTTCACTGTAGAATAAAATATTTTTATTTAAATATTTTAATACTCTTACTTCCCAAAAACTGGACTCCATGACCGACCTGCGTCAACCAATGTTAGGCCTCTCCTAAGGTAAAAATGTTGTTCCGAATGCAATGGTGCCCTCAGATTTCTGATCTGATCAACAATTTAGGCGTTATTCTACTTTTTCAGGAAAAACACACACGGGCGCAATTTAATTATTAAATTAAATTCAAACATTTGTTCCAAGTTCACCGTGCCTCAAAACTGCCCGCCGTCTCAGATCCTGGTCTCAAAATAATTCCCATATAATATTAAAATAATACATGGAAAAAACCAGGACATTACATCACACCGACCATAGGGATTTTAAGTCCCAGAAAATCCAAAACAACGGCTACTCAAAAAAGATGTGGGTACTACACGTGAATCTAAGCCTCCTGCTTCCACATTCTCTCCTGGAGATTCCCATGCTGCCACCGGACACACACTAAGGGAATAGCTCGCCCACAAAGGATCTTCTCCTGCTGATCCTCGATCTCCACTGGGTACTCAGAAAAGGTCGCTCCATTATCAATGTCCATCTCGCCCCAGTCGATAACGTGCGATGGGTTATGCACGTACCTCCGTAGCTGTGACACATGGAAGACGTTGTGTACCCGGTCCATCTGAGGAGGTATAGCCAAGTGATACGCCACCTCTCCAACTCTACTCAGAATCTAAAAAGGGCCAACGAACATCAGAGATAGCTTGTCGCCTCGGCCAAATCTCCGCAATCCCCATCGAGGTGAGACCCGAAGGAACACATGGTCTCCTTCCTCGAACTCCAAGGGCCTCCTCCTCCTATCGGTATAATAATTTTTCCGACTTTGTGCAGTCTTCATCTGCTCCGGGATAACCTACACCTTCTTTGTAGTATGTCTCACCATCTCTGGGCCCATAAATGTTGACTCTCCTGGGTCAGTCCAGCAAAGTGGTGACCTGCAAGGTCGCCCATACAGAGCCTCGAATGGTGTCATACCAATAGTGGAATAATAACTGTTTTATAAGAAACTTCCACCAGTGGTAGGTGATCCTCTTAGCGATGATCGAAGTCAAGTATGCAAGCTCTAAGCATATCCTCATGGACCTGGATGGTCCACTTTGTCTGACCATTATTCTGGGGATGAAACGATATGCTCAAGCGCAATTGAGTCCCAAAAACTTCCTCCAATACCTTCCACAACCGGGATGTGAAACGAGAATCATGATCTGAGATGATCGTGGATGGTACTCCATGAAGCTGAACTATCTCATACACGTAGAGGTGTCCCAATATTTCTACTAAACTCTAATCCCGTTTGAAAAGGAAGTGGGATGACTTGGTGAGTCAATCAATGATCACCCGGATGGCATCATGTCCCCTGGACGTATGTGGAAAAACTGTCACGAAGTCCATGGATATCCCGTCCCACTTTCACTTTGGCACCTCAAGGGGATGAGTCAAGCCCGTTGGCACCTGGTGCTCAACCTTTACTTGCTGACAAGTAAGGCACCAAGAAACAAACTCTGCCACACACTGCATCATTCTTGGCCACCAGAACTGACATCGGAGGTCCTGATACATCTTTGTGACACCTGGATGTACCGCTAAAGGGGATAGAGGGAACTCCCTCATAACCACCTCCCTCAACGTCACTAGTACTACTGTATGTCATCTGAAAAGAACAATGTTCTCCACACCTTCTGAATATCGATCAGCAGCAATGCCTGTGGATACCTAAGCACATAGAGTCTCACAGCTAACATCCAAGAGTTGTGCTTCCCTGACCTGCTGTAAGAGTGGAGTGGTAACAACCATCGAATGAAGGTAATCTCCCTCATCCCCGTCCATGACGGATAACTGTAAAGAGGCCAACTACCCCATTGCCTCATCCAACAACTACAAATTGGAATTTTTTCTTAGAGCATCTGCCACTACATTCCCCTTCCAAAGTGTGTAAATGTTCTCAAAGTCATAATCCTGGAGGAACTCAAGCCATCAAATATGTCTCAAATTTAGATCCTTCTGAGAAAATATATATCTGAGACTCTTGTGATCCGAGTAGATGGTAAACTGCTCATCCATCAGGTAGTGTCACCACATCTTCAATGCGAAGACTACCACTGCAAACTCAAGATCATGGGTCACGTAGTTCTATTCTTGTGGCCTCAACTAATGTGAGACATAGGAAATCAGCGCTTTCCACTGCATCAGGACACAACCAAGCCCAGTTCCTGATGCGTTGTAGAACACTACGTACTCGACAACCTCCTCTGGTAACCTCAAGATCGGGGTGCTCATCAAACTCTATCTCAACTGCTTGAAAGCCTGGTGGCATCACTCGGTCCACACGAAAGGCTGCCCCATTCGGGTCAAAGCTGTCATGGGTGCTGAAATACTAAAGAAATCAAGGATGAATCTCTGATAGTATCCTACCAACCAAAGGAAACTCTGCACCTCCGTCACTTTTCGGGGTGGCTCCCAAGATAACACTGCCTCCACCTTAGCTGGGTCCACTGCTATCCCATCTACCGAGATAACGTGTCCCAGAAAGTGGACCTCCTGTAACCAGAACTGACACTTCGAGAGTTTCCCATACAACTGGTGCTCTCAGAGTATGTCCAGAACCATCCTTAGGTGTCTTGCGTTCTACTCCTCAGATGCAGAGTACACAGGGATATTGTCAATGAAGACCACTACAAACTAGTCTAGATAGGGATGAAAGATTCGGTTCATGAGTCCCATGAACATTGTCGGGGAGTTCGTCACGCCGAAGGGCATCACCAAGTACTCATAGTAACCGTAGCGGCATCTGAAATCCGTCTTCAGTATATCCTCATCCCGTACTCGCAACTGGTGATATCCTGATCGGAGATCAAACTTTGAGAACCATCGTACCCCTATCAACTAGTCGAAGAGGTCATCAATCCTTGGTAGTGGATACCGATTCTTCACGGTCACTTGATTCAAGTGACGGTAATCCACACATAGCCTCAATATCCCATCTACCTTCTTGGAAAACACTAGTGGGGCCGCCTAAGGTGAAATGCTCAGACTCACAAATCCCTTCTTCTGCAAGTCGTCCAGCTACAACCTCAGCTCACGAAGCTCTACAGGAGCCATCCAATATGCTAGTGCTGATATCAGTGTCATCCCAGGTTGAAACTCAAAGCAGAAATCTATCTCCCGGTAGAGAGGTAGCCCGGGGTCATCCTTCAGAAAGACGTCCTCGTACTCAGCCACCACTACTGGAAACTGGAAACTCATAATATCTGTTGCGCCAAGGGTTAGGCCAGCCAGCTGATGTGAAATTGGTTGTACCCTCCTATGCACGAGTCCATCTTGCGATTCCTGTGACTCAATTTCACCAAAAAATGAGAACCTCGTTCCATCACTACAGACACACCACACCCTTCACCTAAAAAAGTCGATCTGGGAATGAACCGTGGATAGCCAATCCATATCAAGAATGACATCGTAATGTCTCGATGCTACCACCAATAGGTTCCAACTGAAACTCTCGCCTCCAAGGTCAAGTTACACTGTCTACAGAGGTGTGTGATCTCAGGATATTCTCCAGTCAGTGTTTCTAAGCGTATGGGTCGAGTCAACAACTCAACTGGAATCTCAAGGTCTCGAACAAGATAAGCAGCCAGAAAGGATTGACTAGAACCCATGTCTATCAATACGGTATCCAATGTATAAAATACACAGATAGTACCTCTAATCATTCCGGGAGTACCTGGGTCATAAGCCTCTGCCGCCTGCAACTATCCCTGCCTCTGTCCACTAGATCCTTGAGCCTAGGGTGGACCTCCTGGGGGTGGTGGTGGTAAAAGGTCAAAATACCGACCACCTCCAGCTGCTCTCCCAGCTCCCCTGCCACGTTCTCCAACCCGCAGATCTATCTGCTCCACACGTTTCCTCTACCTCGGTGGTCCATCCACTGCTCCCGTGTCAGTAGTACGGCGGGTTGGAAAATCTTGAGCGAGATGTCCCCTCCCATCACATGAATAGCATCGCCTCTCTCAAGACTGGATGGATGCGCCCTACGAACCCTGTACAGCAGATCCCCTGTATTGGGATCTCCTCTAGAAACGTCTCCCACGCTTGGGTCCCTGACGTCGGCTCCCTGGTGCCGAGGTCTTTGCTCAAGGTCGCCCACTACTGACAACTACCGGCTGTCTTTGCTCTGCCATGAAGCTCTCGACCACCAATGTGTCGCCTCATCGTGGGTCTGGATAACCAAACTCCACTATCGTCCCGCCGATCCCTGCAGAAGGCTCGCTGCCAGGATCACCATCTGGTCTGCTTGTGTCCTGACCAAATGGAAGACTCTGGACACCGCCACAAGCCAGTACTCTCCTGCCTGAGGGTCAGGCTCACCTCGAAACATGAGGGGTCTCTATCTCTGAAACACAGAGAGTGCACTCAGCCTGCGCTCCTCCTCTACTGGTACAACAGGCACAAAACACTTCTCCACAGGTGGTGGGATAACTAGCACACCACCTGATGGTAAAAATGGGGGATCCGGTCCATGTATCAAGGCTGCATCACTGAGGGAGTCATCCTCATGATCGAGCTGCAGGATCCTAGCAGGTGCGCCTCGCGGAGGCATCCTGTTAAAGAAACAAGATGTATCTCAGTCAGTGAGTATATCTGGAGAGCTGACTCAAAAAGGACATGGAAACCACAACACATTACTATATGATGCATGTACCATTATTTTTTCCCTGCAACTAGTGTTCTCTTGTTCTGAGTCGAAAAACAAGTTATCAGAGTCCTAGTGTATGGATACGTCGGCCACTCGCACCATCACTGGGTCCCTGTCCTGAAAGACGAACTCAGAACACTCAACACTATTTCCCCAAACCAACTCACAGACTCTCGGTCCTAATGTAGAATTGACCAGTTCTAATACCACTCTGTCATGACCTGTCCCAGTGGGACCCGAGTCGCAACTCCCCAAGCCCGCCTCCAGTAGGCCAGGGGCTGGTGACTAGCACCGAGTAGGCACACTACTAACATGGGAGGCATTGCCTATAAAACTGTACACACGCACACACACCTCCAAGCCCACAAAGATGAAAAGTAAAGACTACTAAAAAACGAAATGCATCCATACACTAAAAATCTCAACCAACAGAGTACGACAAGAAAGTAAAGTACATCAAGTGTAAAACACTAGTGAAAAAGTACAATCCCACAAAAGGAAAGTCAGTAACAAAGTCCAACCTCTAAGGAAAGGTACTATGACTAAAATCTGTAGCTGTAGGAACACACCTCGGCCCGCCTGATCTCACTGAGCACCGTCCGGTCCTGGTCCACCTAGAATTCTTTCAAAGTCTCGCTCGTCTGCACAAGACACATCACGTGCGGGAAAAGACCGTGCATGGGTGTGTATAACAATACCTAGTTGGACACCCCAAAACCACAAAGGAAATACAACAAGGGAAAATACCAAAAAGGAAAGATACAGTCAGCTCTACACAGTATATGTCTATTGACCATAGAACCAGAATATTTATATATACTCATGCATGATCGACTATCGTGAATACTGATGCACCCGATTTGTGTATACATTTACTCATATATAATTGAAGATAAAAACATGTTTTCAGCAAATATCTATGGTTTCATGAACATATTCATTGACTTTGGTGAATCTGTTTTCTTGCAGGAGCACTCTGACTTAATACACTGATCAAGGGAAGTTTGTAAAATTTTTGAAACTATACGGAGTGTACTTTCTATACACACCGTGTACATCTAGACAAGGACATGGACCAAATACCACCACCAAGATCCATCTTGAAGATTCCACTAAGCATGCAATCGGGAGAACACACTACTAGGTCTAAAGTGATAGATACGAAGTAATCATTCTGGGAGAACACACTCCACAAGAACATTGTGAACATGTTGCTCAGATGAGGATCATGACCAAGTCATGGGGTGATTATGACAACTTAGTCTGAGCTAATCCGCTAAGCAGAGGATCGACACCCGGGTAAAGTTGGCCACGTCGATACCAAGAACTCTACCTAGGGTTCCAGGAATTAATAGAGGATCCAGCTCTAAGTCTCATGGAGGGGATTCCAATAACTCTATTCCAGAAGTTCTGCTGAAGGGATCATACTCCTGTGTATAGGAAATGATACCAGATCCTTCAGAGAAAGGACTAATGGTACGAACCCTAACAAAACTAGTCCAAGTCATAGAAGGCAAGTAGATCAAGTCATTTAAGACAGGTTACACGGCCTGTAGTATGGTTACACGCCGAGTTCCTTGACCTTGGGTACTTCCCGTGTAAACGGCCCGTGTCATTCATTCATACCGAGTAAAACCAAACTACACGGCGTGTAGAAAAAGTACACGCCTTGTTCCTTGACCCCGGGTACTGCCCGTGTAACCGTCCCATGTCATTTGGCTTTCCAGATAGAAAGCAACTACACTGCGTGTAGAAGAATCACACACCGTGTCCGAGCATCTGGGGCTCACTCCGTGTACGCTGGCCATGTGCCCATACACGATCTCTGCCCGTGTCTGTGTCGCCTTCCCGTGTACCAGTACACGGTGTATCTTGTGTATCTGGCTGGGTCTGGATGGGGAGGGGTATTCACGGCGTGTCGTTGGCCGTTTAGACTGCACGTGTTCGTGTACTCCTGAAGAAAAGACTAGGTAAATCCACTAATGAACACACGCCGTGTAGCCCATACTACACGGCGTGTAGTCGGAAAATTTCCAAAAGCGTTGTCTTCCTCCGCGCTCCTCTGTTGATCCTATGGATCCTGATCCAACCGTACGATCATCACGAAACTCCGGATTTGGGGTCATCCCGATCCTACAAAACTGATTCTGTCGGTTTCAGGCTCCCGATCGGCCTGGATGGCACGTCCCAATCCGTCCGCACGAAAACATTCGAAGAATGGGAATTCCGAACCACACCGATTTGTACACCGCCTTCGTCATCTCACCTCTGATAGGTCGTCTCAAGGTTGGATCTTTGATTTCTGATTGTTGCGCCAAAAAACGAATGTGCAAAGATCGATTCCCTCCAAGAACCTGTAGAACGCACACGAAGAACGGGTAGGAATTGGCTGAGAAAAACACAACAATCGAGAGGGACGAACCTCGATCGATGTTCATGTCGATCTTGGTTTGTCACCGTTAGAAGTTTGAATGAAAACCAAAATAAATTTCAAGAATCAAAACCCCACGATTCCCACAAAATAACATCCCGTAAGAATGATTGATCCACAGCTAATCTGTTCATGGATTAGTCTGCGTTTGTCGTGGAAGTCAAAAACGGGGAAGAAATCACAATTTAAACATCCTACCTGGATTTTGCGGCATTCGTCGATGATGATCCGGTCACTGCGTCGTCATCGCCGCATTGGGAGGTTTTCTCCAAAGCCTCCAGAACCGCCAAGGGTTTCAGTGTTATGAGGTTTGTAACCCTGGACCCTTGCGCCAACCATTAATTAAAAAGGTAAGGGATATTTGTTGCAGCAGATTTAAAAGATTTCGCTGCAGAATAAAATATTTTTATTTAAATATTTTATTACTCTTACGTCACAAAAACTGGATTCCATGACCGATATGTGCCGACCGATGTTAGGCCTCACCTAAGGTAAAAACGATGTTCCGAATGCAACGGTGCCCTCAGATTTCTGATCCGAGCACCCGCTCATAAGTTATTCCACTTTTTCAGGAAAACCACGCGCGCATGCAATTTAATTATTAAATTAAATTCAATCTTTTGTTCCGGGCTCACCAGGCCTCGGAACTACACGTTGTCT
Organism: Viscum album; assembly: GCA_963277665.1. Taxonomy (NCBI): domain Eukaryota; kingdom Viridiplantae; phylum Streptophyta; class Magnoliopsida; order Santalales; family Viscaceae; genus Viscum; species Viscum album. The sequence goes on along the minus strand of OY728140.1, from coordinate 1,043,545,697 downwards.
TAGAGCCTGGTCTCAAAAAAAAATTTCATATAATATTAAAATAATACATGGACAAACCCGAGACATTACATATAAGGATATTTTTTCCAAAAAAATAAACAATTTAAGAAATTGTTTACTATATAACATATTTAATTTATTATACCGATATTTTCGTCATTTTAAAATAATTTAAAATATTGTTATTATAAAAAATATCATTATTGTTATATTATTCACTATTCAGTTAATTTAACATTAAATACCTCATAAAATAGGGGGAATTATAATATAATATTTTTAAACCTAAATAAAATGTACTATATATTTATAAAATTTTTGGGTTAAATTAATTCATTAAAATAATATAACATTTAATGAATTTTAATTTCTTATTATATTTTTAATATTAAATAGAAATAAAATACATCATTGTTGAATAATAAATTAAGGTTATTATATAATTACTAATAATTTAAAATAAATTTTTATAATTATCATAATTTCATTTATCTCAAAATAAAAATTTATATTGATTAATGACTTACGTTTTTCTTTATTTGGAAATAAAATACATATTTAAAATATATATAGTGATATTGTTTTTAACATTATTTCATTTAAATAATATAGAAGACATTTTCTTGTAAAAAGATCCATAAAAGAACAAAATTTCAAAATTATAGTATTATGGGTAAAATTAAATTCATCCAATAAGAATTAGATTGTAAAATAATGGCCTTATCACATATTTTTATCTTAAATAAACCTGATTAACCCTTTATTGAGGTGAATTTTTTTCCATGATTACTATTCATATTGAATAAATATTAAAGGGGGCGATTGCCCAATTTTTAAACAATTAATCCCAACTATGGAATTCATTTTATCAAATTCAATTTCTAATTGTGTAAGAAATTAATTTTAACAAATGTTTACAACATGCGAGAAAAATTAGTTTTTGAAAAAAATCATTTTTAAAAATAAAACCGGATTTATTCTTATCATATTCCTTGAAAAATATTTTTTGGAATGAAAAAAATTGATCAAAAAATAATTTATACATTTTATTAATATAATTCAATTTTAAAAACTTAATCCCAAATATTGAATCCATTTTTTTAAATTTAATTTATAATAGTTCAAGAAATTAATTTAGAAAAAAAGTGTGCAATATTTGAGAAAAACTACCTTTTAGAAAAAAAACATTTTAGTGTAAAATTGGTTAATTCTTATCCAATTCCTTGAATTTTTTTTGAATGATAAAAAAATTGATCGAATAAATAATATATACATTTTATTAAAATAATTCCACAATAGTGATTAATTTAATCTATTAATTAAAAAATACACTACTCGCATAATTTTTTTTTCACCGAAAAATCACTTTAATTTCGAAATATTTTTTCTTTTAATTATATTTATTTGATAAAAAATGATTTATTTTTATTATTTTTTAGAACATATATTTTCCAAAATTTATTTATTACTATTCATTCGAATCAATCCAACGATAAGGTAATGATAGACACATAATATTCTAATAGTGTCATATGGTTTGTCTAAACATACTGTTGTGTGTAACACAAGCTATCATTGATGTAAAATTATTAAAATAGTAATATTTCCTAAAAACCCATGTTTATTGCATTCTACCCCACAAAAATTGAATTTAACTCACTAAATTCATCTCCCTGATATAAAAAGATGAATATAATTTTGCCTCATCACATCCTAAGGTTCCTAGGTATCTTTTTTAAATTAGTAGTTTCAGAAAAGATAACCAGGTGAGTTGTCTTTTTTATTAGAACTATACCTCCATGGTCTAGAATCTATAATGTTTGTTATTTATACAAAATATATTTCTCCACTAGTACGATTATTGAGTTTGGTACATGTGAATAATTAGAGATATACATAATAAAGGGATAGAGATGAAACACGTCATGAACTTGAGGGATATTTCATGACAGAACTAATTGATTAGATACAATCCTGATACAATAAATAATTTTAAAAGAAAAAAAAACAATTGGGCCTTAGATTTCCCTACCATCAAAATCACATTTTTATCTTCTAGGGATATATTTTTAGGAATAACTTGTCATAATATTCTAACTCTATATATTCCCAATGATTTTCTATATAAATTTTTTTACAATGAGCATATCTTATTAGTTTTTCAATGGTTATAAACTCATATTATATTTTCATAGCTACATTATGCTCTAATAGATTTATTTATCATTCTTCATTCCATCATGTTGGAATTATGCACTTCTTTATATAGAGGGATTCATAGGGAACCATCTGAATCCTAGAGTGAAAGATATTATTGCCAGAAAATTTCACCAAATGAATGTTTTGATCCATACCACCTTTAAAATCAATAGATAGATATCTCAAAATGTCTTTTAGAGTTTTAATATACCTCTTACCCTAGAAATATATATTACGATGATAAAAATCACTGAAACATAAATCTGTATCCAAATCCTGTTGAAGACTCATCCAAAAAATAAATGTAAACCTTGGATCCCAATCAAATAAAATTGATAACGGTTAACCATTAAATATTACCTCTTCTATATTTTATAATTGAGTGAATTGATAAAGATGGAAATATTCCATAATGTAAATGAAGTGTACTAATTTCATAAATATATTTATTACAACCCAAATAGTATTATTCACTTTAAATATTTTGGGGACTCAGATTAAAAAATATATGGAGGTGTTTTTACATTTTCATTAGAGTATGGGTAATGGTTGAAAGTTTACCTTAAACTTATATCTCTCATCCTCATCTTTCTAACAGACCAACACTGAGATAAAAAAAATATAATATCTCTCTTTATTCCATCCAACCAGAAATACTTCTTAAAAAATTTAAACATATTCCTATATCTAGGATGAATAGAGAATTAATAACTATGTGCTTCATCCATTAGCTCTTTTATCAATCATGGTACCAAAGGGATACATACATAGTTCCTAAACCTTATCATTCCATTACAATCATGGTTGAACTCAGGAACATCTTTCACCTTTTTAGCTCTATAACATATTTTCCACCTATTTAATCATCACTAAAATATATTGTTGAACACTCCTTTGATCCAAACAAGATTTCTCCCCTTCCATTGAGATTTATATCTCCATCCTTAAAAAATTAATTATTATTTAATCTTTTGTGATCATCTTCATAGATAATATAACATGATCCCTTTTAGTTATATAATATTCTACCTTGTTCACATTCATAGTGGGGATATTGTATTGAGAATTCATAATATTTAATTATCTCCAACCATAATATTTGGGACATGTTCAGTTCATTTTGAGTGAAAATAAATATAAAACTTATATGATAATTATATTTGTCAAACCTTTCTCCATTGAGGCAATTCTGCCATATCATTAATTTAAAAATTACCATTAGTAAATCTAAATCATGGGTTGGTTAATTTTTTTCATTCACCTTCAATTTTCATGAGGCATAATCTATAACCATATCGTTCAGCTTGACAATTCTTCATTGTCCCTTATTGAGTTCAAAACTACATATTTCAATCCCTTACCTATTATAGGGCAGTGTAATAAAATATGTTCTTACTATCCTTCCCTTAAGTTCCTTAAATCATTCCTCATATTCATCCATCAAAATAATCTTGGCCCCCTCCAATGTTAACTTGGTGAGTCGATACGATAAAAGACAAAAATTATCCATAATGTGTTGATAATATCCATCTAAACCATGAAAACTATGAATCTCATTCCCATTGGTTATTTTGGACCATATTTAAATAACTTCTATCTTTTATGGGTCTATTGTTATACCGTCACATGAGATTATATGATAGATGAATGAAACTTTTTGAATTCAAAATATACAATTGTTAAATTTTGTATAATGTTTATCCTCCATTATGGTCTTTATCAAAATTCTAAATTAATTTTCACACTCTTACTTGATATTTGAAAACATTACAATAACATCAATAAAGTCTACAAAATTTTTTATCAGGTTAATCTCTATTGAAAATTCATTAAATGCGTGATGATTAAGGGGGAATTAGTAAGACCCAATGGAACCAAAAAAAATTCATAGGGCCCATACCGTGTATGGATTTCCATATTGGGTATATCCTCTTTCCTTAACATTAATTCGTGATATCTATAATTAATATAAATCTTGAAAAAGTATTGTGATCCATGTAGTTTATCAAAAAAGTCATCTGTAAAGGCTATATGATACTTGTTCCTGATAGTTATTTTGTTAAGTTCTCAATAATCCATTTAAAGTATCACCGACCCATCTTTCTTCTTAGAAAACATATATAATTTCCCTAGGGTGGTGCACTTGGATGAATTAATTCCATCTCAATATTCTCTTAAAGTTTATTCATTAATTCCTAAAACTCAATTGGTTATATTCTATATGGTTTCTTGGATATAATGGTAGAACTATGTATGAGTTCTATTGAAAACTTAACATCATAGTTCAATGGAAGACCAATAAACAATTAATAACATATGTTAATAAAATATCCCATGATATTCATATGTTATATGTTGAGTTTCTCTCTAACCATTAAATATAAATTCTATTTTTGAATAGGAATCATGTCCCCCTCAATAGTTGTAATTCCCATCTGAAGTTTATTTTTTCAGATCACTGATAAAGTATTTTAGGATGAATGGGAATATAAAATGTAACATCAATTCCATGGAAATTGATGTGTAATTTTTGTAAGGAAATTAAATACATGAACATAATAACATATAATTAATCTAGAGTAAAAATATAAAGATTTTCAGGAAATAAATTCAAAACAATTTAGACCAAATAAGAATCATATACATAGGATGTGATCATTGTACCATTAAAGGTTTTTAATAATAACTCAACATCTAGTTTTTGAGTTATTACTATGATAACCTTAGATAATTCCTTAGATATAAAATAGTGGGTAGTTCCAGAATTAAATATTACCTTAGCAGTTCTAGATTGGATAGTAAATGCACTTGTCACCAAATTGTTATTTTACCCCTTATTATAAATAGTTATCACATGATATTTCAATTTTTCAGGCCTAAGATGTTGTTGACATCAATCATCATGATTAATCTTTGTATTTAAGAACTTGTTTTCCAAATTCCTAATCTCCACGCCTTTAAAACACTTCAGTGTGGGTGGTGCATTCTATAGAGCTTTCTATTTATTCACATCATTAGCTAACTTCTTCAAATCACATCAACATTCAATGGCTCAATGACATTCCTTTCTACACATGAATCATTTAATTGTTCTATTATGATAATTTCCACCATGTTTCCATACACACATCAAGTATAATAGTTGTATAATCTTATTTTATATATGGTTTTTAGAATTTCCATTTAATTGTGTTTTTCTTTACTTATCAAAACAATGAGATTGATGGGTAACTAAAATTTCCATCTACACTTTGATCGAAAAATGAATTATTTTTTATTAGATACTAAATTTCTTTATAACACATTCTAAAGACTCTATTGTAATCCATCAAATAATAAATCAAACTTACATTTATGTTATATGGTAATATTTAAGGTGTACCTTATAAGCATTATCGAATTTTACTCATAAGTAAAAATTGATTCATCATCTTTAGGATTTAACCAAATGAACTATTTCTCCATTTTCATATGAAGAATAAAAGGAATGTACTTATTGAAAAAATATATTTTAAATCTTTTCCACTCCAAAGATACAATTTATTATTGTCTGGTCGTGTTCTTTATAAGATTCCTCCACTAATAATCTTCACTTTCCAAATGATAAATCTTTATAATAATATTTTCATGTTTTAAAAAATGAAGAATAGAAAATATATTTTCAATGATACTGATTTATTTATTAGTGACTAATGGATCAATGGACATAGTAAAATAATATTTAAAATTCCTCATAAAGGAATCAGATGAACATTGTTCCCACCTATTGAAATTTGGATTATCAGTTGATTCATAGAATGAAAATGTTGTGTGATCCTAAAAAAAGGTTTCAAATTCTATTTCCCATAAAATTTGGTGGAATAGTAGAAAAAGCACTTCATTTTTTTCCTAGTTCACTCTTGATTATTACCAAACCATGAAAATCCCATCCTATACATAGACGTCTCCCTATGGTTATCACTTAAGATTTCTCATCTTAGTTTCAAAAGGTTAGATAAACCTTAATCTGACATAAACTATATTGACCCATACTTTTCATAATAATATATTGAATATTAATAGATGAATATTATTTAATATAATATTTTTGATATATTATAGAATCATTTTGGTCAAGTATCTTTTAAAACATTGAAACATAAATAACTGGTAAATAAAATAACTACATCGCATCCCACTTATTAATTTGTTGCTGGAACCATTCATAGACATATAATACTTAATACCATTTTTCATAACCTAGGGAATGGAATCCTATGAAAATGGGTGAGCTTAGATTTGTTGTAATGGTAAACAAGCAAGATATAAATGATCATATAAGTATAATATGAGAATAATGGTATGAGAAGATGATATTTACATTTTAAAACCACTACTTATATATCATATATCATAATATTATGTTATGGTATGAATTATAACATCCAATTACTTGTTTTATTTAATCTTTCACTTCTATTTTTGATTATTCATTTGTTGGTATTTGTCTTGGGTTGTTTCAGGTGGAAATTTGAAGTTTTTGGAAATTTTTGGGTTGTTCATTATCTACGCATGGTTTGACCAAACTGTGTGCCACCCAGTGAAAACAATGCAAACCTAAATAGTGGGGTTTTCACTATTTGGGAATGGTTTGAAAATCAATGTATCCAGTATATAGAAAACCATTCACCCTAGTGGAGGGTCATACGGTTCTTCAAACATTGTAGCCCATCCTAGCTAACTACTCATATGGTAATTTGTAATTACAATAATTAGTTTAAAATAATCCAAACCCTATTTTATCCCCCTTTTAAACTAAAATCATTAAATCTTGATATCCTAGGTATTTTAGGATCCCAATAACAACTTTTTCCTCCTATAAATCCCTTACTAGGTGGATCAAATCATGGAAGATCTCATTTGATCTCTCTCTAGTAAGTGATCTTATCTTGCTATGTCTCTCCCACTCCATCATTAATTATTCCATATTGTTTGATAGATCATATTAATATTGGTAGACCTAAAATCCATTTATTTGGATCATTAATCTATGATGGATTTATATATCTTTGTTTCCATCATTCAACGTTGGGAAATCTCATTACGGGTGTTTTGTTCTGTGATATATATGTCAAAGGTGGGTGGTTCTATTTAAGTTTAGCCAATTGATTAAACCTTTAATTTACTAATGATTCAAATAGATTTTATTTAAATTATGAAAATCCAATTTGATGCGAATTGGGAATTGATGTTAATTTGGTGTTGAATTTGGGGAAACACCCCAATTCCAATAGAATTGGAATTTGGGTTGTCATTTGAAATTGATGGAATTTTTGACATTTTTTTGAATTACTTTTCCAAAAAATTGACTAAATTTAATTTATGAATGAATATGATTGGTTTTAAATTAAAAATTAATTAAATGATTAAAATCATATGTTTTGGTGTTGGAATGAAATTTGCACATTGAAACTGAAAATTGGGGAATTGTCTTTTGAACTAATTTGAAATGACTTTCCTATTTTTGGTTGATTTATTTTGTAAATGAGAGCTAAGTTAGTTACAGGGTTATTTGGTACAAGTATAATAGGATGGTAATTACCTAGAAATTGATTTATGATAAAAACTCTCACAAAAATATATTTAAGAAGATCATATTTCTGAAGGAAAGTTAATGAGTCCATTTCAATCTAAACCCTAGGGACACATGTAAACATAAACCATGATCATTAAAATGAGACTATGATAATCCTCTAACTAGTACCAATTATACTAGTGGGTAAATGACTGTGCTTCTTATTCGGGTTCCTTTGAAATTAATTCCATTTATTAGGAATTTTCATTATTCATCCTAAGAATTTTTATGAATATTTTTATATAAAATTTTTACATAATAAGTTTTTTGAATTGTTTCCATAATTTTAAACGGAAAGTGTGTTTTTTCTTAAATATTAAATTTTACTACCATGATTTTTTATTTAAAATTTAATTCATGGTTTAGTTAATTTTTATGGTATATTATTAAGTAACACTTGGTGATACCATACAATAATTTTTTTTCACATCCTACATTTTCTAATGGGTGTTTGTATATTTCATTCATTTAGGTCGAGGGAAAGGGAATTCGCCTCTCAGAGGAGGTGGATTCTCTTGATCCTTTAGGCTTGGGGTGTTCATTCCTTTGTAATATTTGAGTTTTTCTTGTCATATTTTGAGTAATTTGATGTAGTAATTGTGTTTTGATATATTTATTTTAATTATATTACAATATCCATTTCGAGTTTTGAGAATAATAATATGTATCTATTTTATTTCAAAGTTCTTGTGGTTAATAAATTCCCACATTTATCTTGTGTGATGGTATGTTCTATTCACCCTCATAGAAGATCAAGAACACCCTTTGGGTAATGTCGATTATAGCTTAGGTATTATGTTACTAGTGTATCTAGACTGGTTCATGAAAACATTATATTAAAGGTGTGGGTTGAGAATTTTCCCTCGATTTTATTATATATTAAAGTGATATTTTCTAGACATATGAGGTAGTTATGAGTGAGTGCTTCAACATATCTCATGGTAATGAGCCTTATATCACCATGGTTTATTTGGGAAATATGTCTTGAGGAATTATTCTAGTGTTTACTTTCTTTTCATTTGGATTATTGAAATCATAATAATTTTTTTCTATCTGATGGGATTAATTTTCCCTTTATCTATTGTTTGGTTGTTGATCTGGGTAATCTTTAGATGTGTTAAATTATTTTCCTAATGTTATTTAGCATCATGACCATGATAAGAAATGTGAATATGATCTAAAAGGAAGACACTAATTAAAAATAGTGAGAAAATCCTCCCATGTAAAGAATCTCATTGAGATTGTTGTATGTATTGTCTATGCTCTTGGATAGAAACCTAAACATATCCCCGCCCAGTCTTCAGTTGTAGAACCACATATGGATGAGTTCTGAAATAATTTTTAGTAGTTCTATCACCAAAATACCCCAATATTCTAAGGATCTATTAATCCTCAAGAGGATGAGGATTTGCTGAGAAAGATTGTGATTTTGTTTGAGTTTATAGAGATTCTTGATGTGATTAAAGTGAAATGTGCAACCTTCATGCATGAAGGACATAGAAAAAGTTGACGGGACTCATTATTGATGACTAAGAATCCTGGGATAAATAATTTTATTTTTATAGAGAAGTTATATCCTATGTCTCTAGTGCCTGAAAAGGATATAGAGCTATTCATACTCAAGAAAGATGAAGCCCTATGATAGAATATACAAACCGATTTTCTGATCATGTGCAATTTTCAACTGTGATTTTATCTAATAAAAAGATTAATTCTTGATGATTTGATATTGAACTATTATTTGATATTAAATATATATATATTTTACTGAATATATATTCTTATATAGAGGTTATGGATGGAGAGTTAAAGGTTGAACTTGATATGGCTGGTACGTTAGGGTTGAAAAAAATCTTTTTTATTTTAATGGTAGTTGTATGAATTCATTTAAAGAAAATAGAATTCATGAAGAGTCTCATAGTGGTTCTCGACAACACAGTTCTTCAATACCTCTTGCAATGATTGTTAGAGGCCATTTAACTTAATTCTAGTATGGATTTCCGGGAATTCAAAATAGTTTTTCATAGAGGCAACCAAGATATGGGTTCATGCATATTATATGGTCACTTACAAAAGTTTTGTTATATGTTCTCAACTCTATGTAGTGGAATAGGATAATTAACACAAAAAAGTACTATGCTAAAATCATATGCTTCAAGATCTTAGGGGTTCCATCCACAAGCATCTCGAACAAAGTATATTCATACAATGTAAGAGTCTCCAAAGGAAGATTATATAGTTCCCATGAATATGATAGGTAACATCACTATTTATTTCATATTTTGTGACTACTTTAATTGATACAGGTGAGTCCCATTCATTCATTTTTACTATGATTGTGAACCTTCTAAATCCGCGTACAATGATTTTTATTATGTGATGGATATTAGTACAACCCTCATAATGAATAGAGGTTAGGGTATATGTAGTATTGCTTTTGTTTTCTCTTTATAAGAGGCTGATCTTGGATGGTATTTTCTAGTTCTTTGGTTGAAAAACCTTGATGTGATTTTCATGATGGATTGGAATAATACTAATAAATTCAAAATATAATGTAATATTCAATGGGTATCCTTTACTGCACAGAATGGGGTGATCCACGTATTCTAGGGAGAGTGGGACCCGAGGTCAAGTATAGATAAGCCATCTTATACAAATATTGGGAATGTAATAATATTTTTCACTTTTAACATGGAGTGGGAATCACTTATTGATGATCTCCGTCCATTTTCTGTGTGTTTCCTAATGTTTCTCCTTAATAATTCTAGCTTTCTCCATTGGTATAGGGAAAAACTATTCTGTGAATTTTTTACGTCGTACTTAGCTTATATCTGTAACTTATTACTTCATGTAAGAAGATGAAATTAATGATTTGAAGACTCATTGGATGATATTTTAGAGAAATTATTTTTATAGCCATGTGTTTTACCATGGGTGACACATGTTCTATTTTATAATAATGAAAATTGAACACTTAACCTATGTGTTGATTTTAGAAAACTCAATTGATTTATGGTAAATAATTAATATCAACTACCATGGATTAATGATCTTTTTTACTATTTGAAATCGTAAAATTAGTTATCAGAGATTTATCTTTATAATAGTTATCACCATTTGAGGATAAATGAATCTGATAGCTAAAAAATACCCTCTAGATCCAGTATGGACATTATGAGTACCTTGTCCGGAAATTTGGTCTATCCAATGCTCATTTAGTCATCATGGGTTCTATGAATAGAAAGTTTGAATACTATTTTGATACAACCATGGTGGAATTTTTGGATGATATCTTTGTTTGCTCAAAGTTATATGAAGATCATGTGTGTCATCTGAGAGAAGATCTAAAATGTTTGATAAATTACTGACATTATGCCAAGATATCAAAATGTAGTTTCTAGATTAGGGAAGTGATGTTGTTGGAAAACATGTTCTTAGATAATTTTATCCTAGTTGATCAGGAGAAGGTGAAATATATTTTTACATGGGTGAAATCGCATAATGGTTTGGTGATTCATATATTTTTTGGTCTAGTAGGGTATTATCACCAGTTTGTAAACAATTTCTCAAAGATGGATTCTCTAAGGACCTATCTAACTTAGAAGAGGGTAAGGATCATTTGGGATGAAAACTATCAGAGATATTTTTTTGAAATAAAATTTATTTTGACTTTTTCACCAATGATGACTCTTCTAGAGGCTAGTTTCGGCTATGTGGTCTTCTGCGACACATCAGGTTCATGTTTGGGTTGTGTTATTATGTTGGGTCATCCCATGGTATCCTACAACTCTCAACTAATTAGGAAACATAAGAAGAATTAATTGACCTATGAAATTGAACTTGTTGCTGTGATGCATGTACATAAGATTTGGCATAATTTTTTTTAGAGAGTGGTTTACCATTTATACCGACCACAAGATCCTGAGTTATTTATTCTAGTAAAAATATTTGAATCTCCACCAAAGGTATTGGGTGGAGTACCTGTAGTATTTTTGTTTAGATATTTACTATACTTCATAGAAAAGGAATGTTATTTCAGATTCTTCGAGAAGGAATATTTTGACCCAAACCGTGAATGAAACATCAGAAGAAATGAACTTGATGGGTCTTTTTTCGCAATTTCATGTTAGAGTTTGGGAAATAGAGGTAGATGTTTCTTTGGATAGTGTTCAGTTGAACTATGCTATTCTCAAGATGAATCTACATGAAAAAAATCTTGATAATTAATTCCATCACATTATATACTATTATTATTATGGGGAGTTATTTATTGACTATTCATTCTCTACAAAGGGTGTGTTATGTTTTGAGAATTGGTTTATCATACCATTATCTGTTAGAAATTATTTGATGGGGTATTTCAATAATTCCGAGTGGACAATGCACCAAGGAACCAAAAAGGCATTCTATGAGATGTGGTGTTGATATGGTGGCCAAGTATGGTATGCAACATTGCCGATTTAATCTCTCTTTGTTGTACATTCCAGTAGGTTATGACCTAGCATCATAATGCATTAGGTTTTCTTCCACCACTTTGAGTTCCTACTTGGAAGTTGAATGTAATTTCTATATAATTATTTTTTAGGTTTGCACATACCCATAAAAATAATTATTCTATATGGGTTGGGGTCAATAGGATAACAAAATAGGTTCACTTTAAATCCATTCATGACACAACAAAAGATGAGGATTTTTTAAATATCTATGTAAAGGAGATTATTTGTTTGTAAGGAGTCCCATCTAAAATAGCCTCAGATAGAGATATAAGTTTTACTTATTTCTTTTGGAGATTCCTTTAAGAGGAATTGAGATATCAGGTTAATTACAATATGAAATGAAATTTGTAGATGGATTGTTAATAAGATAAATAAAGACATATTCTTGAGGATATGATTCATGCCTATGAACTCAATTTTGGTGGATCTATGTATGTCTATTAAAAATTAATTGAGTTTTCTTATAACAATAGTTATTTATCCATGATTAGAATTTCTCCCTTTGAAGAATTTTATAGACGGTCTTGAAAATTTCTATTGTGTTCATATAAGATCAGTGAAAGTTATATGGTTGGGTTGTGCTTGGTCTAAGAGATAACAAAAAAGATTCAATAGAATTTTTAGGGGATGTTGAAAGAAAAGGGCATGTATAAATAATATTATGATCTCCATAAAAAGCTATTAGAGTGTTAAACTTGTGACGTGGTGTTCTATAATTTTTTAACTTGTATAGGTCATTGATGGATTGAGAGGGAAGGTAATATTTCTCTTCATTTTGGGGACATTTCCAATTGTTTAGAAAGTGGGAAATATGTCATACCATTTAGAACTTATCCCACAGTTGATGTCGATACATAACATGTTCCATGTATCTCATCTATGAATGTATATTTCTGATCAATTTCATTTTTCGAGATGGAGTGACATTGATGCTGATTCGAATATATCAATGACTGAGCATCCAATTTGGATACTTGATTTTGAGATAAAGTTACTTTGTGGGGGAATGATAACTCTAGTCTGTGTTCTATGGTAACATGGTTCTGAAATGATTGAGATGTGGCAGAGGGAGGAACTAATAAGGGGGAAGTGGCCTTATATTATTGATATGTAATCTTCTTGATTTGATTTTTGGGGACACAACGTTTCAATGGATGGGAGGTTGTAACATCATGTTATTTTTTAGGTACTCCTTGGCCCTTAATTTTTATCATACTTTGGTTTTTGATTTGTTTCAAAATGTTTTGGTGGAATTGTACTTTTTTGGAATTTTTAGGGCTGTGCATGGTCGGTGCATTGTTTGACCAAATAGTGTGCCCACCCAATGAAAACCCTACAACCCTTAATAGTATGGGTTTTCAGGACTGATGTATAGTTTTTAAAATCGGTCATACCTTACTAGTTAACTATGTAGATGATAATTTTTAATATTGAAAATAATTTTAAAAATACCTGAACCCCTATTATATTCCCCAAAAAAAATTCTATATATCTCAAAATCCTAGGACATTCAGGCTCCCAAGAACCCCTTTTAGATACTCCAAACCACTTCCTATGTGGATTTATGGGTAGAGGATCTCGTTTGATCCCTCACCCATAAGTGATTTTCAATCATTCGTTCTCTCCCACATTCTCTTTCTTTCCTCCTTAGGGTTTTTTAGATCATCTTGTTAATGATTAATTTAAACTTTTTTGATGAGGATGTAGAATCTAGGTTGTATTTATAGATCCCCATTATCATTATTCATCATTGGAAAATCCTATTGTGTGTGTCATGTTATGTGATCTCCATGTAAAATGTGGGTGGTTTGGTTTAAGTTTCACCGATTGATTATACCTTTAATTTCTGTATGATTCAAATTAGTTTCTATTCAGTAATGAAAAAACCTATTTTATTAAAATTGGGCATTTAAATTAATTTGGAGTGGGATTTTAGTAAAAATTTCCAATTCAAATTGAAATGGAATTTTGGGTGTGATTTGAATTTGTTAGATTTTTGAAATTTATTTTTGAATTGATTTCGAGAAAAATGAGTTAAATTGAAATTATAAAAACCTATGATCTATTTTAAATTAAAATTTCATGAAATGGTGAAAGCCTATGTTTTTATTTCGGACAAAAATTAGTATATTTAAACTAAAAATGAGACAATTGAATTTTAAAATGACTTGAAATTAATTTTCCATTGTTGATTAATTTACTGACCCCATATAATCCCAGATAGTTAGTGTAAAATTTTGGGACATTCACATTAGAATCGTAATTCAATAAAATGTATTGGTGATTAAAACTCTAAAAAAATTTAATTAGGAGAATAATATTCTTAATGGAATATTTATGAGTCTTATTTGACCTGAGATCGAGGGAGGATTGTACACATATTCCATGGTCACTGATATGAGAGTGTGATGATCCTAAAACTGGGAAATGTTCTATCATTAGGAAGATGACTATGGTGCTTTCCATTATTTCATTAACAAATAATCCATTGATTTTCAAATTTATTTACCCAATCCTATTGATTTATTTAAATAGTTTTCAATATAAAATGATTACTTAAGACACTTTTGGAAATGTTTACATAATTTGAAATTCAAAATATTCATTATATATTCAATTATACTACCATGGTTATTGAATTTAAAATTTAAAATATATTTGCTTTATTTTAGTATAATCTTTTTATGGAACACATTGTGATACTATATAGGAGATTTTTCTCACACCATCCCTTTTCCTTTGGGAATATTTAGATTTCCTTCTGCAAGGTCTGAGAAAAGGGAAGATACCTCTTAGAAGAGGTGGATGCTCTGGATCATTTGGTCTTGGAGTGTTGATTCATTTAGTATGGTTGATTTTATCTTTTCATATTATGATTAATTTAATTATTTAAAATTTGGATTTTGAAATACCTATTTTATTTCCAGTACTATCTTCATTTGGAGTTTTGAGAATACTCTTATTTAACTCATTTATTATGTGGTTCACATAGAAAATTCATTCCCGATTTTAACCACTATAAATCTAGGTTATAGTTTCCAAACCATTGAGAACACGAATACCCATCCGGCTGTGTTGGTCCGGCTCGGGTATCATAGTACCAGGGTATCTAGGATGGTTCATGACACAAATACTGGTAGTTTATCAAACATGAATAATAAATGAATCAAAGAACCTGACCCATGAGAGTGTAACATTTACATATAACATGGAATTATGGAATACACATAAACATTATAAATAATTTCCTTAGTATTACTGTCTCATTGAAAATACAGTCACAGTAGAATGGGTTCACTCCCTAACCCATTGTAGTAGTCAGTGTTTCCTCCCAAGACTATCATAGTGGACAATACCCCTTATAAAACTAGGTTCACTCCACATTCTAGTCTTGTTTATCTAATAGGATATAAATATTTAACCAATACATTATAAGGAGATATATGTAACACTAATTAGATAATGAATAGAATTCCCATGTATACCAAAAGATCATAATTCACTCATTATATCATAACCCTTGAAAATAAATGGGTTTCATAGACATTTCATCATAGTATAACCCATTGAATATAAATGGGTTTCAAAATATTTCATTCTTTCATCTCAATATAACCCATGTTACAGAAACAAGTTTCATAATCATTATGTCATTATCTTTATAAAACATTTAGAAAAATAATATGGATAGTCTACTTCTATCATTTCGTATGTAATGATTATTTGAAATCAAGGGTTGTTATATTTTATGAATATAAACATCATTAAAAAATTCTTTAGTAAAATTACCTTTCCATTTTTAAATCAAGATTTTTAAAAATAATAGAATAATAAAGGGAAATTTTTATTGAAAAAAACCATGTAAAAATGAAATGGAAGATTAATTGAAAAAATATTCATCATATAATGAATATATTTTCATTATTTTTAAGTTAAAAGACGTTCCGTCTATACTTTTTTTTAAATGTCATAAAATACCTCTTTTGGAAAATGACATGAAGTTTTCTTTCAAAACATTTTGTAAAAAAAGATAAAAGTGTAAAAAGGTCTTTAATAAATAATAGGATAATGTTAAAAACATTAATTGAAGCATTTATAGAAAACATGGACAAGGGTAAAAAATATTTCCCAGGGGACACTAAATATAAAAAATCCCAAATATTGGTGAGATTGTGAAAAAATCCTTTATCTCGAGTTCTCCATGATTTGAAAGTACTATAACCTCCTTTATAATAAATTAAAATTTTATTATAATTCTATAAAAAATTCATTTTCAAACTTATAGTATCATATAGTACCCGTTTATAACACTTTAACACCACCTTTTATCAATAATTCTTTATTTAAATTGTTATTTCTGAGTGTTAACTAGTTCATTTATCATGATTATTTTAGTTAAATTGTTCAAGTGATTATGAATTTATCATTGTTACATAATATTGAGAATATTAAACATGATATAAATATAATATATTTTAATTATTTACATATTTAAATTCATCCATACATGTTATAGATAGAAATATGAACTAAAATGTTCATGGATACATTATCTTATATTTATGTGTGAAAGATGATTGTAGTTTTAACAATTAGAATGAAAGAAAAAAAAATATTAATTCATCATTATAGGATAATTCTTATAAAAAATATATCTTATGTATCTACCTAATTATTCCTTGTTAAATTCCATGTAAAATATAATTGACAAGTGAATCACTTCACATTGTGGAGGTGGTAGTCCACACGTACGCATGAACGACATTATCATTTTCCAATGTATTGGATGGTAAGTAGGTTGATGTGACGTTAAAATTATATAATTATAATTATATAAAAAATATCTTATATAACCATTAAAATAATTATACTTTTCATCTATAACATATCATTTTTAAAAATTAATTGCATCGCTACATGGAGACAATAACCCATACGTACACAAGAGCAATAAATTCACTAATTGTTTGATTAGAAAGAGGGTTTATAAGGGGTATCCATAATAATAAAAAATTTAAAAGTACTTATAATTTTAAATTTACTATTTTAGGATAAATAAAAAATATTTATACGAGGTAAAAAAGAGTATAAAAAAGAGATATCCCTTAAGGGAATACTTCTTCTTTAGAACAACACATTTTGATCTCCTCTAAAGGGCTACAGGGTGGTCGTTTTGGAAAACTAAAACCCCTCGGATGTATATATATATATTTAAGATAATTTCGTAGAGTTTTGTCGATATATATGGCATAATATAGTGTGAATAAGTGATGGAGTAGGTGTCCATTTATTATCGAGGTAAGGGGAACTTTTGTAGTTTCTAAAAAGATTCAATTATAATATATTAAATATTGTTTTTAAAGCCTAAAAATGGATAGAGATTTGAATATAAGGTATTATTGGATATTTATCCAATCGAATAATTTAATTTAGACACATTTTAGTATTGTTTTAACCCTTACCTGTGTGATTAATCCTTAGTTTTCCAATTTTAATTTTAACTATAGTATCTCCTTTTTCGAAATTAAAGGGTTATAATTTTTAGTTATATGAGAAAAATAGCCCATAAATAGAAAATTTGAGACACTATAGACCATATCAAATATACCTAGTTTTATATAATTAGTTTTATAATTTTTAAATAATTTAATAAAACATAATTGTGATAAAGTATCATTATTTTCAATTTTGACACTCTTCGTTTAATTTTACATTAAACATATCAAGAAAAGGGTGAATTATAATTAGTTTTTTTCAAAACACCCTTATATTTCCTGAATATATTTTAAATTCAATGATAACATTAAATCATTCAAATTATATCACTTTTAATATTTTTAAATTAATTTATTATATTTGTTTATTAAATGGAGAAATAATGCATCAGTGTTTGGTAAGAAATTAAAGTAAATATATAATTTATAAAAATTATACAATAATTTATATCATAATTTTTTATTCATATAAAACTAAACACTTTAATTCATTAATAACTTTCTCTCTCTATGTAGATATATAATATGTATTAGAAATGAAAGCAGTGACATTTCGTAACATTCATTGATTTAAATGAAATAAAATTCACATTTATGTAAAATTTCCTATTAAAAAGTCAATTTAGAGACTATATTGTAAAGTTAAAATTAAATTTCATCAAATAATATTCTAGATGAAAATTTATGTCCTTTTTAATTATTTTTAACTTGATTTAATCTTTACCTATATGATAAATTTAACTATGGTTGTAATTAATATTGACAAAATATAAAAGAGGATTATTTAGCAAATAATAAATTCCTTATTAAAAACATAGTATCCATTCTATAAAATTAATTATCTAAAAGTATTTGAAAATAATTTTAAAATAAACTTGAAATAAGCGATGAAAACACTATTTTTGAAAAACAAATATTACATTTTTTTAAAAATACTTTTATACTAATCCTATGCCTAGAAAAATATTTTTTTTTTCATTTTTTAAAACATTTTAACATGTAAATAATTTATAACTTTTTTTAAAACCATTCACCAATGGTGATTTATTTAATTTTTTAACTGAATTATACTTGGCACATATAAATAAAATTTTTTAGAAAAATATCCCTCGTATTTCTAAATATTTTTTGTATTTAATTATAATTATTTTACGAATAATTAAATCATTTAAAAAAGACCATATATTATTGATAACTTTGTCATTATTATTCATAGCCACCAATCCAATGGATATGAGATAATGCACACATAATATTTTAATAATGTTACATGGTTTTTCTAAACTCATTGTTTCCTCTAGCACGAGTTATAAAATAAATAAAATTATTTGAAGAGAAATATTTCATTCAAACATTAGGGAGTTAAAATAAACTTATACCTCCCTTAATGAATTATCTTCTTTTCAAAGTAGATTTGAAATTTGAGGGATGGTCCTTAGTAAAGATAATAAATTATTTACAGTTTATTAGAGTGTATAGAAGAGAGTCGGGTAGAGTTATCGATGATATTTATAGGTTTTGGTAGAAATGGAAATGTAGAAAATATTTCCCCTTTTATATGTTAAATGGAGTGGTTCTTTGAGAGCAACCAAAACTTTTCAACAATGGGAAGACACCCTTAATGAAATTTGATACAAAATTTATAAATAATGATGTTTTGATGAGATTATGTTGAGAAAACCGTCCACCATTCAAATAGAAACATGTTTTATAAATGTTAGGCCCTTTACCTCCATTTTAACTCACTTTTACCTTATTATATTTCTATAAGGTTACTATTTTTTACCTAGCTAATATATCCTTCATGAATAAAAATAAAATAATTTAACTTTATATTTTTTATCCAAGGATTCAAAATTTATATTAAATTTTTGTTATTTTAAATTTTAAAATTTTAAAAATATATACTAAAACAGTAAATCAATAATACATTTAATCTTTTTTTTAAAAAATATAAGATAAATTCTATAAATTCAAATTTTGATTTTTTGGTCAGAGAATAGACTCAAGAGGGGGGAGGTGAATTTTGTTTCTTATTGAAAATTTTATTTAAAATGTATTTAAAAAAAATCATTTAAATAAGAATAAATGATAGACTAGTTAACCTAAGTAGCATATTTATAAAAGTTTTGATCTTTTAAAAGATTTATTAAAGTGTGATTAGATCTCATCTGAAATAATAAGAAATACTATTTTAAATTTTGAAATCAATTTAAAAAATCATATTCTAATATAAAAAATATCTAATATTAACTATCAAAGTGAAATAAATGATTTTTGATTTGAAATTATAAAGTAGTCAAAAGAAAAATTTAAAGAACAAATATAAATAATTACAACTTAGACATTATTGACATGATACTTAGTCCTATTTACATGGTGATCATATGACCTCAAGAAATTTACATAAATATGAATGGAGGGCCACACAAGGACAGTTTTTGTGGGATTGCATATAATGGAGGGCCACACAAAGACATGTTCCACTGTTATACATGGGAGTATAAGGTGTAAAAAGATATGTTGTGAAGATATATATTTATCTTCTAGTTATGCACGAGATTTAGTGTGTGTTCATAAAACAGAGACAATCAAACACTTCTCGTAATTTAAATAAAGTAAAATAACAGAGTAGATAAATGTGTATAAGGGATAATGTTTCCCAAGGTGATATTCTTTGACGCTTCATGACTCCATAAAGATATCTTGAAATGAAGCTCGAGTCATTTTTCAAAAAGTTTTTGTAAAATAGAGTGACATGAAAGCTTCTGTATTGTGGTTTATGATTGATCAAAGTGTGAAAAAATATTATTCTTCATGTGTTATTTTAATGCATGAAGACAATTGTTTCACACATTAAAAACAGCTTTTTTTTGACACACTAATTGATTCATGTTGATTTTTCCTTCATCACCAAGAATCGATGTTCTTTTTTTGATTTTTTGATTTAGTTATAGACTAGATCCAACATAAGGCATGTTATCAATTGTGTTCTGGGACCTCATAACTAATACTGTAGTTGGACATCGATTTTAATGTTCTCTAGAAAAGGTCGATAAATTAATTAGTAGCTTTAAATTTCAAAAATATGATCATTAGATATATCAAATTTAAAATGATAGGGGAAAGGTAGTTGTGAGTCTTTTAACTGGGAACTCTCTAGTTGTCTCTCTGAAGGTATAATGATTCAACGGTGACTCGCATCTAGTGGTGACGTTTTCTTGGTGGTGTCTTTGGAATAACAACTCTTTGGAGTGATGAATCAGACATAGAATTGAGTCAGGAGTGGTAATTCTCGAATGATGACTCATACATAGAGAATTATTCCCATTTTTCTTATAACACTAAGATCCAACATAACACATTAAATTCATTAGAAACATAATTAATCATGATTTTTTATTATTAAAACTATGATATTTTAACATTCTCCCCCTTTATGATGATAAAAAAGCTTAGAATTAATCTTCAAAAATTATTATATAATATGGAAGAATATAGGAGAACAAATTAACATTCAAAGTGTATTAGATTATTTACCATAAAATAAATTGTATCAAAGAATATGGTCAAGTATTATTGTATCAGAAAATCAAAAAATTCAGATAGGATAATAATATTCCATAATTTATAGTTATATTCCATAATAATTTCTCCCCATTTTTGAATATCAAAAAGGTAAAAATAGATAAAGAGACTATGAATTTAGGAAAAAAAACATATATTGATAAATGGTATAGTTACATCCCCATAAAAAATAGAAATTCTTTGTTCAGGGTTTCTCAATGGTAGGATCCATAGGTTATTTCCCTTTAAGAAAAGTGTTAGTAGTGGATACTAAAGGCCTAAGATTACATTTATGCATAGTAGGAGAATCAGATGTAGTGGAAGATGGTATTTATCTATAAATAACTAGTTCCAAATTCTTGAGTGCCTTATTGGGATTCATGGTAAATGGTTGAAGTCTAGGAATAAAAATTGCAAAAGGATTGGTTACAAATGTAGTGTGGTATTGTGGATATGGATAAGTGTTCACAAGTCTAGCAGTGAGTGCAATATAAATTTAGGGAATGTGGAGGGAATCTGAAGCTACAACTATAGTTGTATGAAAAAACAGACAAATCTTTATTAGATTGATAAAATCTATAATAAATTTTTCTCCCATTTCCATATCCTTTTTAAATTCATACTTATTTTACATAAATAGTTGAAGAAGATATGTGAGTTCTTTATTTTCCTTAACATTATCTCTGAAGGCTTGTATACTGGTGGAAACCCCATATTTCCACCCAAATACATAAATTGACTACATAGATGATACTTCATGTAAATTATTTTAAAGTAAAAATCTAATTTCTGGGTGATATCATGTTGAAAAGTAGTGTAATATTTGAATTAATCCTAACCACAGATTGTACATGATCATTTTTTTGCCTAATTTATCTAAAGATATCTTAATCTTAACAACTTATCATAGTCCGTAATTATTCTCTCACAACCAAGCTGTGCAAATGAACATTCAAATAATTAGAAGTAGGAGTAGAAAAGGTTTATTCACCTTTTAACTCATCTCATAATACTAATCTCAACTATTCAATATCAAACACTGGAGGAGGAGGTGTAGTATCTAGCAAAGACTCAGAAGTGGTATCTCTAAGACTTTTATCAATACCATCCAAAGAATATTTATACTTGTAATCCATTAGTTTGACCAAATATGTTATATTTTATAATTCATTACAAATCCTTTGGTTATCAATACTTACTTCCAAAATTTCATGAACCATCATGGGTTGAAATTTTACCAGGAATTCCCCTAGAAGTAAGGAAGCATCTCTTTCACTAAGAGTTATTTCAGGTGCAGGTAATGATCTCAAAATATCTCTAAATCAAGATAACAGCTACTCTCCAAAATATTTTATGTCATACTGAATTACATTATTTTAAGGTATCTGAGTATTGTTAAGGGAAGATTCCTTAATATACATTTTCCTAAGTTGAAACTCCTCTGATAAGTTCATTTCTATAATTAAGGATCCCTAATGGTCATTAAAACTTGATAACCCAAACCAAAACAAAAGAAGACGTTTAATTTTTACCATTCATCTAAAGAATCTTTATCAAAAGGGTTTTGTGCTTCATCTATTACCAAATTGAGGTTTTATCCCCCTCAATAGATGGCCCCTTTTAGTCATCAACTAATTCTATCAATTGAATATCATCAGTTCCCTCTACTATGTCAGCTACATTTTGAGGTTCCATAGTTTCAAAAACAGATTTCCTTTATTGTTGAAAACAATTAAACATTAACTCTTGAGATTAGAGCATAACCCATTACATTAGATCCACCATGAGATGAATGATCTAAGATATCACTATCACCTTACTTTTCTTCCTTATCTCCTTCATTTTTATAAGAATTTTCTTCTTCTCTATCTTCATAATTTTCCTTTTTCTGTTCATTTTCATCATACACCTCTTCATCATCATAATAAACTTCTTCTATATCACTATCACTATCCTTTTAACATTCATCATTATATTTTTCTACAATAGTTTCTAGGGTTTCAGATCCACTTTTATAATCAATGTTTTCTTCCTCAGTCTCATCATCGTCATCATCCTTGAGAATAGTTTCTCTAGACGGGAGAGCTTGTAACGGTCTGGGAGATTGTTGTGATGTTTATTCATTCTCTTTAGTAACATGAAGATCACATTATTCTTCATTAGATGGATTATCTTCTTCACATCTATAGGCAGTAAACTCTTCTTCTTCCTATCTGTATTCCACAACGTTTTTTGATTCCAAACCAGGATCAACAATGTGTTTTGGTCTTGTGGGATGATCAATAGGGTTGAATGTTTTATAGATATTTTCATTTTCATATACCCATTGATTCATCCACGGATTCCAACTTATTTTCATCATCTTTCATATCAAATAGCTAATGAAAAAACTACCATATTATATAATATAGTCTTTATTTTCACCCACTAATCCTTCGTTTTTTAACACTACAAATTTGAAATTTGAATAAAACAGTGATGTGGGTCCTGAAGTGAGCTTAATCAGATCACACATATGAATAATGAGTCATTTTAATATATTGATTTTATATCCTTTCTTCATAATATACAACAAATACACATCCTAAAACATCAAAGTGGAAAAATAACCTTTCTTCAAGAAAATAATATATTGTATAAATTTAAAGAGTATCCTAGTTTCCCCATTTAATTCAAAAGAAATCGGTCTTCTAGGAGTTCAATTTCCTATTAGATCTATTAGAGCCTCTTAAAAATAGAAAATGGAACTCGTATGAGGGGAACATCTATTATGAACTTTTAATATACCCTCATGAGATACTCTAAAACCTAATTCTTATAGCATTGAAGGGAAGAAACATCTATAACCATTTTTTCTAGTTCTTATCAAGAAATAATTTCATTCGTTCAAATAAGACCCAAATTATTAATAGAAATAAGATACTGACTTTAGATATAGTGGATTTTTATTATTTGACAACCATTTCAAACAATCATGCTCCTATAAAACTATTAAGTCAACAGAAATAATTGATATAATGCATTCAACAGAGACTTCCTTTTCTGGTCCAACTATAAGTTTCAAAAATTTGGGATTCAATGGTTTATTAATCTTTCAGCTCGAACCAATTATATTCTTCATTAACGGCTGACTTTTGTATGTAGTCGATTCTAATGGTTGCTTCATTCTAGACATTTTGAACAAATGGGGTGACTTTGAAGTTAATGGAGGGATGCCACGAAGGTATGAAAGGAGGTTTGATGAACGAGTTTAATGATCAAGAGGCCCAATGAAATTTTACTCATTTGATTTTTATCATTTAGGGATTTTAAAATCCAATATATGAAATGTATAGAATAAATAAAAATAAAAATAATTATCATCGGATTAATCCTATAAAATTTTCAAAGGAAAAAATAATGGAGGGGAAAATCGATGGTGAGTCACACAACAATAAGATATAAATGGTTAGTTATCTTTGGTGAGACATCAGCTATGATAAATCCATGGTGAGACAAAAATGGTGAGACATCAACATAGTGTTGTAAAATGTGATATATCAACAATATTTTAATTAAAAAAAATTAATCATCCCAAACTCAAGTTTTATATAACTCATTATATCATAATTAAAATTCTAAGTAAAAATATTAGCAATATAATGTTATGTTCCATTGTATTCAAGATTTATATCACCTTTTTGATAATGAACTCTCAAAAAGTGATGTCTCACTTCAACATTTTGTACTAGAATGAGATACTATATTTTTAGATGTTTTAATAGAACTTGTGTTTTTAAAATTCATAAGGATATATAAGAATTTATATACATAAAATAGTAATGTATGTTTCATCAACAATATTTGTGCACAAAAACCACTAGAATCAATATATTCAGCTTCAGTAGTATATAATGCAAAAAAAATTTCTTCTTACTACACCATGACACTAGAGACATAATAAAAAATGACATGTTCTAGAGGAGATTTTTATATCTAACTTTAATCCCCCAAAGGAAGCATCATATTAAGTAACTAAACAAATTTTTATCCTTCATGATAGAAAAATACAAAATTGTTTTAAATTTCGGGTATTTAAAAATTATTTAAACAGCATGTAAGTGTGACTCTTGTGGGTTTTCGTGAAAACAAACACACATACACAAACTAAATATAATATGAGTTCGGTTTTAAGTTCTGTATATAAGACTTCCAATCACACCTATATAAGTGGTTTTATGTATTGGTTTCCCAACCTCATCAAGATCCAATTTACACGTGGTACTCATGGGAGTATCACTACCTTTAGTGTTATCGAGACCAAAAGGTTGTATAATATCTTTATTATATTTACATTGATTAAAAATAATTCCTTTATTGTTTTTAATGATTTTAAATCTAATAATTAATTAATATTTATCTATTAAACTCATTTCAAACTTACTTTTCAACATTTTTGAGAAATTAGAATATAGGGCATTTTTGGGAGATTAAAAAATAATATCTTCTATATATATTTTAAAAAATAAAACATCAATTGAAATTATTATGATAAAATGGGTATAGTTATATATAAATTTTGTAAAACTGTTTTAAATAATAAAATAGGCGAGCCTATCATACCATGCTCTAGGATCATGTTTTAAACTATATAAATCTTTTTTTATTTGAAATGATGAATTGGAAAATGGGGATTTCAAAAAATAGGGGTCGTTCAACAAAAAAAATCCAAAACTATATAAAAATTTAAGAATTATCTTTTGACATAAATTTGATAAACATAGAAATTTATATCAGGTACAGAAGCTATCAGAATTATAATGGATTCAATTTAGGAAATAGGTGAAGAGGCATATACATATTTCTTGAATTCTTCTCGAATATAACCATGTGTAACTAATCTTTATTTATTCCATACTATAGTTCCTTATTCATCAAAATTGTTTCTAAACATCAATTTAGTTCTTGTAGTAAATATGTCATCGGGTCTATCAACAATATTCCATACATTATTTCATATAGAATGATTTACTCTTCATGCACATCATTTACACAAAATTCACCACTTATTGCTTCATCGATATTATTATGTTCAATCTATGACCAAATGTCTAGATGTTAAACCTAATTTATTAGATAATATCCAGTTTTTTTCCCTTTTCCATGTTTACAACCACAATATCTAAAGGGTTATTTTTAAGAGTCCCAATTCCTCTGAATAAATAGGGAATGGTTTCCTATTGAGAAACTTAATATTCAGGTTCTATAGGTTGAATGTTTAGAAATTTCAAACAAATAAATTATTTTTCTTCATATTTGTTAGTAGATTTAGAAGGTTTTGAATTTAGGTAATGATTTTAATGATCATACTAAAAATTATCTAGAGAGAATTTGGGCTCATGTGGATCTGTTTCATCATTTTTTACATGTACAAATTCTTCCACACATTTGGTTCTCTTATTAATGACTATATAAGATTTTCTAGAAGTTGAATATCCTAGGAAAATTCCTTCCTTACTTTTGGAGGAAATTTTTTCATGATTATAATATTTGTTAAGAATAAAGACTTTACAGCCAAAATATCTTATGTATATAACCTTATGCATTCTATTATTCCATAATTAGAAAGGTTTTTCCTTTAAAATTAGTTTAATTAAGACTCTATTGATCAAATAACAAGCTCTATTTATAGACCCCACCCGAAAATAGATAGGTAACTCGTATTCATGGGAATATTCCTATCAATCTCTTCAAGGGTTATGTTTCTTCTTTCTACACACCTATTTTACTAAGGTGTCGTAGGTGCTGATAAGTTGTGAATATAGCCATTATATTAGAAAAATTATCAAAATATTGATTTTCACACTCACAAACATGGCCAATTATTAATGTCTTGATTTTAATTCCACTTATATTTTCAATCAATCTAGAATACTTGGTAAAATATGAACTAGATTCACTTTTTTGAGCTAAAAATAATACCCAAGTATATTTTTAAAAGTCATCTATAAGTACATAAAAATAATAATTCCCATTTAAACGTGCAAATATATATGGTATTAACAAATCCATGTGAACCATATCAAGAGGTTTATTTGTTGAGGCTTTTTTATTAGGTTTGAAAGATATCTTGTGTTGATTTCCCTTTTGACAAGGATTACATTCATTATTGTTCAGAAGCTTCTATTTGGGTAGATCTTTAACTAAACCTTTTTTAGCAATATATTTAATTGAGTGAATGTTACTATATCCTAGTATCCTATGCCAAATATTATAATCAATGTGAATGAAACTTTATGAAGAAATATTATGTAAAAGTAAAGAATCCAGATTAATAGCATAAATATTTTGATTTCTACAAGTAGGAATAAAAAATATTTTTTAGTTTCAAAAAAATTAAAATAAATATTTTAAAATTTGATATGAAAACCAACACCACATAATTGTAAAATAGAAAACAGATTATACTTTAAACCATCAATTAAAAGTAATTTAGACACTAAAATTTAATTAGTGATACCAATTTTACCACGACCAATGATATTTCATTTAGCATTATCACCAAAGGAGATATGTCCACTATCAACTTTAAATAGTTTCTTGATGTATGAGAAGTCTCCAATTAGATGCCTTGAACACCCACTTTCAATGTTTAATAAATTCTTACATGAAATTTTCAAATAGTTTTCAATTAAAATAGATTAAACAAGAAATGATTTTGGTTATTGATTTTATTGCATCCAGAAATGTTTGTAATCAAATCCTTAGGACCACACAAATTATTAATGGGTTTCATATAAGAAATTTATAAATTTTAAGAGAAATAAAATCTATTAGGTCCTAAAGTAAAATATATTGTAGAATTATTTTCATAACAACATGAAACTGAATAATTTTATGAACTTGAAATAGTATAATATTTTCTATATTTCGGAATAAATATGTATTTAATTATTCTTATTGGTTCTTGTTGGTAGCATATACATGTAGTTTATTTTGGAGTAATTTGTTATCTAAGAATTTATGTTAAAATAATTTTTCCATTCATAATTTTTATTCATATTTACTTAATTTTTCATTATATATCTTATGTTTAGTATTTTATTTAAGAAACTGATTATTTTTGTTCTTTTCTATAGAAACATCTTATTTATATAACATTGTAAGAGCATGCCGTTTTTTGAGTGTTTTATATTTGTATTTTAGGTCATTA
This sequence comes from Viscum album, assembly GCA_963277665.1. Classification (NCBI taxonomy): domain Eukaryota; kingdom Viridiplantae; phylum Streptophyta; class Magnoliopsida; order Santalales; family Viscaceae; genus Viscum; species Viscum album. The sequence continues at coordinate 1,043,517,134 of OY728140.1, read as the reverse complement.
AAATTATCCCCAAATATGTTTCAATAATAAAATAACTCTTCTTTAGTCATGTTCTCATTCATATAATTTTCATCTTCATCTCTAGAGTAATCATAGTTACATTACGGAGATATAGAAGTTAACTTAGATATAATTTTCATAAAGAATATATTGGATAAATCAACCTTTTCACCATGAGATGAATCAAATTCATTAGAGGTGTCCTAAAAATCACTCATGGTATATTTCATTGCTTTCTTTTAATTTTTTTCATTGTTATTGTATTTATTAGTTTACTTCATTTTTTGAAAATTTACCTTGACATTCCCTTTTATCTTGAATTCATAACATATGATGTCATTTGAATGATTATATTTCTTCGAATCCATTTTCCACTTCCCAATTCTTCCATATTTTATTTTTAAGTTGCATTTCCTAAATAATTTATTATTTCTATAAAATTTATTGAATATTCTACCCATTTGATCAATTTAATCATCACTGACAGCTGATGAATCTTTATCACTTGAACATTTAGCTTTAACATGAACTTTGTCCTTTTCTTTTTTCTTACATGATGTGGTTTTCAAAAAAACATATTTTCTCTTAGGATAATCATATTATTCTTAATTAACCTTGAGATATTCCTCATAAATCATCAATTTTCATATCATCTCCTTTAAATGAATTTAATTTATGTCACATGATTCTCTAATTTACCCTATTGTTCCTCTCTATATTTCTAGAAGACATCTCAAGGGTCACATGATTTGCTCGTTTGAGTGATTGGATTTCCCAGTGAGCTCATATCATTCACAATATCATTAAAACGTAGATAAATTTCAGATATAGCCTTAGTATGTTTGAAATTAAAATTATCATATTTAATAGTTTAAGTGTTATGACTTATCTCTTTAACATTTTTATTTCCTTCATGTGAGACATCTAGAGTACCCCAGATCTCATTGGTAGTTTTACATGAAGAAATTCTATTACACTCTTCATATCCTAAGGAAACATTTAAGGCATTCATTGAGTTAAAATTATAATTATAAGAAACATTAGTTGAATTATCACATGTACTTATATCAGCAATATTAATTTTATACACATCTACCATTAAAGAAAAAATTTCAAAACCCATATTATAAAGATTTATTTGAATTTTTATTTTACCTTGGGTATAATTAGTCCAATTAATATATGGTAGTTTGTTTGTAGCAACACCATCTTATCTATTATCCATATTAAAAGAATAAAAAATAAATTTAAATAACTGAAAATTTATAATTCACATAAATTCTTGCTTTTTTAACACAAAACTATAATCACAATTAAAAAGGATTTAAAAAGTTTTTAACTCCTTTGATACAAAATGTAGGTCGAAGGGGAGACTGTATGGTGGGGGTGAATTGGGTTCCTAATTAAAATTTATATTTAAAATGTATTTTAAAAAAAATAACCCAAATCAGAATAAAAGATAGATCATTTTACTAAAGTAGTAGATTTATAAATATTTGGATCTTTTAAAATATTTATCAATGGGTGATTAGTTCTCAATTAAAATAATAACAAAAACTATTTTATATTTTGAAATCAATTTACTAAATTATGTTATAATATAAACACTATCAATTATTAACTATCAAAGTGAAATAAAATTTTTTATTTTTAAATTGATAATGATTTAAAAGAAAATAACTTTAAAGGCACAATAAAAATAAAAACAATAGATTCTGTCTCTTGATGAAACATAGTCTTATTCACTTTGTGATCACCTGTCACCAAGCAGTTTATATAATTATGAATTTTATCTACACCCTTGATTGAGGTATACTACAACTCATACTATATTTTTAGGTTCACAGATACTTCTTCTATAGTTTTCATGGGAGTGAAAATAATGACATGACACACATGTAAATATTCCACTATTATTTGTGGGAGTTTATTGTGTAAAAAGATAATTTTGAAGATAATTTTGTATCTTCTTATTGTTCACAAGAATCAGTGTGTGTTTAGAAAAAAAGATTATCTAAAACTAATTCTAGTATAAATAATGTATGAAAATATAGAAGATAAAGGAGTAGGTACGATAGTTTTTCTTTGCGAGATATATATTGTATCTTAGTGACTCCTTGAAGATAGATAGAAATGAATCGCGAGTCATTTTTAAGAATGTTTTTGAAAAATAGAGTATCAAGGAATCTCCTATATTTTTATGTATTGGTGGTCTATGTGTACAATAATATTATTCTATGTGTGTTCTTTTAATTCTTGGAGTGGAAGTTAGGAAACCTGAAAACAACTCTCCCTTTTTCAGCACACTTGTTGAGTCATATTGTTTTTTCCCTCTTCCTTAAGAGTCACTCTTCCTTTTTTGATAGAGTAGTTTATTTATACACTGCATCCGATATAAGAAATCTTCTCAATCATGTTATGGTACCTCATTCCTCGTTCTACATTGTAACATCAATTTTAATGCTTTCTTCAAAAGGTCGTTAATTTAATCAGTAGCATTATATTTCATAAATATGACTGTTAGAAATATTAAATTTAAAATGACATAGGAAAGGTTGAGGTGAGTACTTTTAGAGGCTAATATCTAGTGGTATCTCTGGTGTTAGGTTAAATAAATAGTGACTTATGGCTAGTGGTGGCTTATATTGGGTGGTGTCTTTTTAATAGTTACTCTTTGGAGTGGTGACTCGGATGTATAGGTGAGTCAAAATCGGTGATTCTGGAGTGGTGACTCATACTTAGAGCATTCGACCAATATTTATTATAATACCAAGTGCTAAAATAACATTGTAAAATCATTAAAAATAAAATTAATCATGAATTTTTATTATTAAAACTAGGATAGGTCAATAGGTTTTAAAATTTTATAAAATAAATAAATTATAAATTAACATATAAAATACATATTTGGTGTTATAAAAAAGATTCATGAAATTAAATTTAATAATTTTATACATATAATGTCATAAAGTCATGTTGTTTTTAAAAATGATATTTTAGAATATTCACATAAAATTCAACTCTTTTAGGAAAATAAAAAAAAATCATCTTAATATAATACAGACATAGTAAATCCTAAAATGATTTTAATATTTTCTATTTCACATCATAAAATTTATAAATTAAGTTTATAATTAAAATTATAAAATACAAAAAAATGTGACCATAAGATATGTATTTTTGTAAATTATTTATTTTTTACCTTAAATTAGTAATTTGACAACTATTAATTCATTATTAATATGAATATATATGTTTTTCTTAAAAAGAAGTAAATTTTAGAATAGTGATTATGTTAATTTCTTAGTTGCACATGTTCAGTTGATATTTAGAGTTAGTACATTTTTATTTATATCTATTTATTTACTCTTATAAATTTAATACCACTATTTATACATTCCAGTTATATTGATATGTTTCAATGTTAAATATTTGTTTTGTTTCAGTGATGTGTGTGGTAAATTCCATCGAAACAAGTATTTATCTCAGGAGGTAAAACATGGGTCATTACCGTGACATTGGAATAGATATTCCAATGGATAATAACACCAAAAGGGGTATTTGGGAATTAAATTGACATGTACATAGTGAATTCACTATAGTCCTTGTATCACACATAATTTGACACTCCCATGAGAAATTATTTGTAAAATTCACAATTTATATTTGAACTGTTAGATTATAAACAAATATATTATTATGTTAAAAAACCCAATATTAAAAAATACCATAGATAACCTATACATAAAAATAGACATTAATAACATAAGATATACCTATAATTAATGAGTTATTACTTCAATGTTCATATTTTAACTTTTATATACTTATTAGTTAGATTATTCTCAAAGATAAATTTATTTTGGATTATGTAAAAAACTAGAATAAGAATCAAGTAGTGAATGTTGGGATCAGTATACATATATAAAAATAAAATGTCTTATATGATTACTATTATGAAAATTAATATATATCATGCAATTTAAAAGGAACCATTCATGCACATCTTTGAAAAATAGAGGATGAGTTATCAGTGTGAAAAAACATGGCAATTATTGCATCCCATGTATACAACACATCCTCATTCAATGTTTGTGGGATGAACCTCTTATAAAATTTTATCAATATTCAATTAGAGTAATATTATATTATATTGTGATTTGATTTTATATCCTTATATAAATCCAAGATAAATTTTTGAGAGAGGCAAATCACTCTTCACATATTGATTCACTCTCTGATTCACTACAAGTGTAAGGAGGAGTATGAATCCCTATTAAAATAATTTCTCAAGAATATATATTATTGGATTATGAGGAATTTTATCCAGTTCAAATGATTTAGAAAATATATAGGATTTTTCATAAAGAAATTATCATTTATAAGGGCTTTACTAATTTATTCCATGAATAGTTTCATGAACTTCATTAAGACTGGAAGAATTTATTATCAATTAATATTATTCCTCGATCGCTTCTCATATAAATGAATCCCTACAAAATAAACACCATTGATTTTGAAGAACTAACGTAAAATTAAAGGAAAATAAAGAAATGGTTTTTATACCCCCCTTTTCTTTACCATGGGGTATGTTAGTCCTCTTAATCTCGAAAAATAGTGGGTTTATACACCTTCTCAATGATAATCATAAGCTCGAAAAATTCATGATAAAGAACATTAATCAGATGCCCTAGATTGATGACTTTTTATATCAGCTTTGTGGGGAATACCACATCTCTAAGTATTCCATTCAGTCATTAAATAATCAAATATGATTTGATAAGGAGGATATTCCTATGACTACCATTAGAATAAGGTACATGAACTATGAGTTTATAGTGATTCCCTTAAAAATAGTAAAGATCTAAAAATTATAATTGAATTGATGAATAGAGTAATAAGATATTAAATTGAGTACTTTTACATTATATTTATATATAGAATTATGGTATCCACTAAAATTATAGAGGGAAATCATGTTTATTTAAATATTATGATAAAAAAAAATCAAAATAAGAAGTTATATGCAATTTATAGTAAATGTTGGTTATTGATGAAGGAAGTATAATTTCTGGGGCATGTTATCACATTAAAAGGGATATATATATATATATACATCAAAGAAATAGGATATTTAAGTGTTTACAAGAGTGGAATATTTAATAGATATTCATATTTTACTTAAATTATCTGGGTACTATTGATGATTTATAGGGATCTTCTAATGATTTTCAAACCCACTGACCAAGAAAACACACATGGGAGAGAAGATTTATTTTAACAATGAATGTGAATAAAGAATCAAAGAATTTATAGAGTCTTATTATTGCACAAATACTCCCAAAAAACATGTGAAGGGATATTTTTTAGTATAATGATATTCCTAAATGAAATTAATATGATTATTATTAATGAAAAATGAAAATGTCATAGACAATTTCTCAAGAAAGTTAAAATTTTATGACTAAATCTACATAACACTGAATCTGTTGTTGGTTTCATGATCTTCAAATTGATGATTTAGTGTAATTATATAAATGAAATATGTGTGAAATGTATATTGATTATAGGAGACTAAAATATATATTCCCACCAAATTATATTAACGTGTACAATAGAAGAAGGTTAGAGAAAATCGTAGACTATGACAACTCACTTAATTACAACCATGGGAAGGAAAATAAAGTAGTAAATTTTTAGTGTATAATGGATCTTAAACCATATCAATGATGTCAATTTAGAAGCATCTAATATTCTTGGTGTTGAAAATGATGTATATGGATTCCATAAAGGAAGGAATGAAACCCTATAATGATTAAATGACTTCTTAACCATCCAATATAGAGAAAAATGAGCTTTCTCAAAGAGATGGTATTGATATAAAGAAGAATGAAGAAGATATAAGAAATTTTAAATCCTTATAGTTTAAAATTTATGAAGTTAGTGTTGTAATATTTGGGTCATGACTATGTATATCATTAATGCATGAAATAAATAAAGAGTTATTTAATAACAAAAATAGCTCACCATTCTCCGTCCACCTAGGGGTAGGATTATGTTTCAATATATTTAGCAAAATATTAAAAAGAAATTATCAATAAAGGGTGAATATGATGTACATAAATGTTACTAGTGTATTTTTAGGTTAATGAAGAATGAGAAAATTCAAAAGGTAATGATACAACAATTACCCATACCTTCATAGAAAAGGAAAAAAATAACCATAAACTTTTTTATTGGCCCTCAAAATACATCAATTGGAAATAATTCCATGTGGGTTGGAATGTATCATCATAAAAATAAATATAACAACATTTAAATTTGATATCACTTCTCACTAAATAAACTTGTCTGAATATACAAGATGGGTGTGGCGATACTGCATTGAACACCATTATTCACTACATCTAACTAATATCCAATGTTAATCTCTTTGATATTAAAATAATTTCAAAATTATCTAACCACTCAGTTGATATTAAGTGTATCTTATCACCCAAAAAAATTTATTTCCAATTTAAGAAGACTATCCTTACACTTAATGAATTTTCGTGGTTATAGTTGATGGAATTTAAACGATGATGGGACCAATATATTCAAATGAAAGAGTTATTATAGAATAATAGATTCCATCTATGTACCAAAGTAATGAAATTTGAATTATTCTATGTGAAGAGATATATAAAAAATGTTTATTGTAGTGATTTTTGATAATATAAGATGTTGGGACACGAAATGGAAAAATAAAAGGTATAAATGGTTAAGACTTTTTAGCAGCACATGAAGGCATCTCAATGTGAACAAAAGAGATATTTTGATAACTATTAAAGAGACCCTAATTTTGAGGTTGGGGATTAATTTATTCTACTTATATCACCATGCAAAATATTTATGAGATTTTGGAATAAGGGAATACTTTGTTTGAGGTACATCAACCCCATTGGGATTATTGATCTTGTCAGAGTTATGGATTATCAACTACCACTCCAACCATTACTGTATCAATTACATGAAGTGTTCCATTTATCTCTAATGAGGATTTGAAAACAAGATACCACACATGTATTGAATCTATAGGTGGCATATTTGGATAGAAATCTCTCTTATTAGGAGAAGAGAATGATGTTCTTGGAATGTATAAATAGAGTTATCAGACATAAGATGAACTAAGAAAATAAAAGTTCTATAGAATAACCAACAGTATGCAGAGATAACCCGAGAACTAGTGGAATTAATGAAATAAAAGTACATTCATATTTTTTTATTTTTTTCTATGAAACCATATTTTATGGGAGAAATTTATTAAAGGGGATTAATGTAATGAACTAGACTTTTACGAATGAAATTTCCCTTATGATTTTTTTCCATAGTGGCATGTGGTAACATAGTACAATATAATAAAATTTAATAACGTAATTAAAATAAAACATTAAAAATAACAATTTTAAAATTAAATTTAGTGAATCTATATTCTTATATGAATTTAAAATGTTATAGTGGGGAAACATTTAAAAATAATATAAATATATTTTGAAAATTTATATCTTCTCAGTCCCCTAGAGTTTTCACACTTATAGAAAACACTATTGAAATGAAACTGTATATTAGTAAAGAAATATTTATTTGAAAAATAAAATAAATATAAAACCATGAGAGAAAATTAAATTGAATAATGAATTAATGTAATACATGGTATTTATAGATGATTGGGAACCCATATAACCATTACAATTATGACTATTGAAATACCAATGAAACTGTTAGAATCAAAATATGATAATTAGTTATAGCAACATGATTGTAAGAATAAAATCCTCACCTATAAAAGTTTAATATAATATTTAGTTATTTTATTAAATGAAAATAGTTCATGTTTATATCCTGTTACATGTAAATAAATGTTTTAAAAAAGATAAAATAATTGTTTATATTAATTAAAAACATACATGTTTTTCATATTTTCTTATAAATAATGTAATGATTATATTTAAAATTTATTTTTATAAAATGGGTTTTTAATATAATATCGAGATTAATTATAATGAATTTATATGTTTACAATGCTATAATAATTTTTTCAATTGGTCAGAAAAATGATCATAATATAAAAATTAGTGTTTTTCAAATAAATAACGGTTTTATTTAAAAATTAACTATCTCATTTTTTATATTTTTATATATAATATGGATTTAATATTTTTATTTTATACATAGAAATATGGTTACAATGAATTTTAGTTATTTATTTGAGATAGTTGAATTTTTGTGAACACTCAAATACAACAAAATACAAAAAAACTTCATTATAATAAAAATATTTTTTAAAATTAGTCAAGGATGATGTAATTGTCTGTTATTTAAAACTAGGATTCAATAACTACTATATATAGTCACAAGAATAAAAAAATGGAATTCTAGAGACAATATAATAAAATATTTAATATTAGATTAAAAAACACCCCCTCCTCCCCTTTAAAATATATTCCCTCAAAACCTGTTATTTTCACAACTTATAACCCTTAGAGATATAAATAAATTTTAATATTTCTCTCTCACAACCCTCCTTTGAATGTCTAATGAATTCTAGTCTTACAAAAAGGCCATTCTAGGGATCCTTAAGTGGTGGTATGAAAGGAGATATCCAAAGGATAAGGTTATACCCCTAATTGAGCCTTTTAATTTATCTTCTTATGTATCCTATAAAATAATTCCTTTCAATTAGACATAATGACTCCAATTTCATTTATATAAATGAATTATGTTATTTTAGTTGAATATTTATCACTCAAAATCTTCTCATGTCATTCAAAAATAAAAATATTATTTACAATATAGTCGGTTAACAACTTCCATAAACAATATACTACATTATTCTCCTCCATGTTGGAGGTTGGTTATAGAGATAAGATTTTTATTATATATATTGATAAAAATTATATTAAAACCTATATATTTGATTATAATATATTAATAACAATTTAATTAAATAAAACTAATCTTGTTCGTGATTGTCTATTAATCTTCTTAAATAGAATAATTGTACAACGATATAATTTTTAATAATTAATCACCAATATGTTAGAACACATATGGATATTTTGGGACTTTTAAATTTATATAAGGGAATGAATATAATTTTATTTCACTTCATAATTTATAGAGCCATTTGATAATAACATATATAAATTTTGACAAACTAAAAAGACCTTGGAACCATGAAACAAAAAACATAGAAATAATAGAAATGATAATCATATGTTATTAAATAACTCCAAAATGGAAAAAAAGTTGAAAATAAATCAAATTTATTTGTATAAGTCTCAAAATTATATATTTTTTAAAATAAATTTTATTATTCTGGCGGAAAAGTGATAGTGAAAATATAATATATACATGAGTCAAAGGATATATCAAAACCACTATATTTTTTAGATTATTATTTCTCCCTATTTATCTAAAATCATATGTCTACCAATCTTATTCATATTATATATTATTTATATATGTACCACACATATAAAACAAATCTAAATCACTTTTTTATTGTGGGGATATACATGTATTATCGTTCCATTATCAATATCAATCATAAAGAAGAAACTAATAAAATCAAATTCTCTATTTTATTACCTCATTTGAAGTACGTGTCCATGAAATTTTATTAACCATCAATGTTTTTTGTTAAAAATTATTTTTTATATGTATAACATTTTGTGTTTATTGATAATTTTATTGATATTATTATGATTTTACCCTCGTTAAAGAATCATTATACATTTAATTAAAACACCATGTAATAAGTCCATTAAAAAACATTTTTCAGTACTATTTTAATCTGTTCATATAATATGTACATTATTAACATACTTATACAACTCTTTTCCACCACAATCATCAAAAAATGATTTAATATACCATTTCATTAGAATACTTATGATATTCCATTTTATTATTCTCTAAGTAAAGATTATGAATACCATTTCATTATTTATGGGGTTTTTCATAAAACTTATTCCTTTTGAATGATTTCATTATGTGGATCATATATGCATGTACATGTTTTGATCGGTGAAACCAGATATAACTTCTATGCAATGGGTAATGTTTATATCTCATGACATGATATATTTGGGATTAGGGGGTGAGCATATCCATTGTGGGACTATATCTACCATGTTATGTTTTTATCACTAATCCTTAACTTATAATTATGCAATGTCATATTTGGGTTCCACATTCCATAGATTCCATGATCTAATTATTCCATCATCATTATTTAACTATATAATAATTTATTCCCAAACCATGTATTTTATGATACCTGGTTATTCCATTTGAATCATATGATATGTTTCATTTTCATTCTTATTTATTTACTATAACTCAAATATCCCCAATTTTTTCGTTTTACATAGGCCATCCTATGACGTTTTCGAAGATGTAATGAATTTAGTATGTCATTATGGGTATTGAAATCATGATTTAGTACTTTTGATTAATTTTGAAATTTTTTTGTATAATGTACTACAAATAAACCAATCCACTAGATCCTTGGGTAGTTTTTTTCTATATATTTTTGTTATAATTTTTTTAATAATTTTTTTAATAGTCATTGTTCTCTATAGGTTCAACCTTTTAATGATAAATATTAATTCATTAATGGTTTTTAGTTGGAAATATTAATGTATGAAATTTTAAACAACATCCCACATTAGGATTAAGGATTCCATTTGATTGTCGATGAATGTGGTCATGAATCCACCAGGATAGGCCCGAGACACAACTACTATAAGATCACTTACAATAGGCTAGGTACTATTGAAAAGAACTAATATGAAACACCACACATATGATTAGAATTATCCTAAACTACCTACACACACAAATATTAAGACCCCATACAATGTTGAAAATAATAATAAGGATGAATGCATAAATAAATAATCCCACAATGAGAGTATGAAAAAGTACTAGAAAGTGTAAAAAGGGTAAAAATACAAGCCCAACCAATAATGGAATGTAATGTCCCACATACTCATATGAAGGAGACTGATCTGAAATAAAACACCGGTTTACTCCTCATTTTGTCTAGACCAAACTATATCCACCTAATCCTAGTCCACTAATAACTCCATAAAAAGGTCTATCATCTACAGAAGACATGGAACATTTTGGAATTTACCATGAATGGGTGATTGTAACAATACCTAGTAGGATACCCTGAAATAACCAAAAAAAAACCCAGAAAAAGTAACAATTAGCTCTGCATAGGTATATTTCTACAAAAAATACCACATGAATACCTTGATATACACAGAAAAGATAAATTATCTCAAGGTAATGTCACAATCTTGAATCCATCAAAGGATTCATACTCATGGTCTCCATATAACAGTAGTTCCAGGAGACACACTCCCAGGGTCAGATATAACTGATAGTGTCCATCCGATATGGAATGCTCAGCTAGTCTCAACATAGTAAGTACATGATTGCAATCTGAAGAGAAAAATATATAGATGAAAATCACACCCAAGTCCATGAGACAAACAAACAACTCAATTTAAAGTAACCCTATATGTAGAGGATCAATACCAATATATTGTTAGTCAAGATGTACCGAGAACTCCACCTTAGAATATATGATTATATAATATTTCAATTCAGGCCTCACTGAAAGATTTCAGGAACTCTAACAAAGAAGTTCCATTGAAGAGATCTTTATCCTATGTGTTGGATACAATTGTAGACTAACCCTCCTAGAATGGAACCAAGGGTCACACTCAACTCATACTGGTCCAAGGAATCATGGAAAACCTCTCAACAAAGCTAAGATATAAATACATATGAATTCTACCTATCCTCAATGGAGTACACGATGTGTCCTTGGGGGTTTACAACTTGTATCACTAATCCTAGAACTTCCCATGTATGTCACTGATATGTACTGTGCTTTTCTTCAATACATGATGTTTCACTGAGATACACAAAATGTATATGTTTAGTATGGAACTCGATGTGCAGCCTTCCCATTCCAATGTACATTCTTATGTACATGGAATTTTGATCTCCATACATTGAATGTTGGATCACAAGATTTCTTATGCTTTTAATGCATTTATATGCCGAGATACCTTCCATGGTTTAAACGGCGTGTGGTGTGGCCCAAATGGTGTGTAACTCACCCGACCTATGGGGCATGTACTTATTGTACATGTCGATCTATCTACCTTGGTGTACACAACATGTAGGATTCCAGGATTTACTATGCTTGTAATGCATGTATATAATGAGATACCTTCCAAGGTTTACACGGTATGTGGCGTGGCCCACATGGTGTGCATCTCACCCAACCTTTTTTTAATTTACTTATATTACATGTCGATCTATCTAGCTTGGAGTACATAGAATGTGGTATGACACACATTGAGTGAAATCAACTCATCCTCATGTGTGTGTACTCCCTCAACATTCTATGAGGGTCAAATCAAGGTGACATGGTGTGTGATATGGGTACATGGAATATAATATTTTCCTACATAATGAAACCCTGACACTTCAAAAACGGGACTACATATTATGTTTTCAAAATAATACATGTTTTGTAGTTGGGAATTTAATATAAATTACAGAATGTTCAAAAATTAATCTGATCCATCTGCAAATACCAATTCCATCAATAATCATGCCGCACATCATGAATATGGGTCAAACAAGCCCACTTTCATTATAGGTCAGAGTCTGGCATTTTCATCTATTCCCAATGCTTATGAATTGACTAAAATCATTCCTCGTTGATACTACACACACAAACTAAGAATAATACCTCATATCTATTCATAGATCTACATTTTAAGCCATATGTCACAAGTGTGTCATCTGATTTTTAACCCTGACCTGTGATAATGATCCTTTGAACCAATGATCAAATGTGTTATGATTTTCCACCAGGTATCCATCAAATCACATGAAAAAATAAGTGACAATGATAAATGCATGTAGAATGGGGAGAAAACCCCATAAACCTTAATATTTAGAAACTTAATTCGGTATTTTTTTACCTTGATCCGTTTTCATAGGAAGGATAAATGAAGAGTTATATTAATCAACATACAAATAACTAAATAATTATCCACAAATCCCAAAAATATCCCATACCTAAAAAATGATCGATCGGTGAATCAATCCATTATCTAATTGATTTGTGTTCATTAGGGGATAAAAAATGGGGATAAAAACAAAAATCAAAAATAGAATCAAAATTTTTATCAACCTCTAAAAAAATATAATCCACTTCATTATCATTAGTGAGATCCTTGAATTATCTTATATACTGGTTGTTGATCTACAATTTGGATATCATTTTCCAATAGAACCTCCTCTAATGATTCTACAAAGTATCCGCTAAATATGAATATTTTGTGGCTTACCCTACTATTTTTCCACAATAGCATATTTAAAGTAGAATCAATGTTTTTTCACCAACAAAAAAATAAATTTATTTTACTTATTTTATTAATTTTTCAGCTGTGATAAATTTTTAAAAAACATAAACTGTCGAAAATGGTTAAGTCTCACCTAGTGTAAAACCCACATTTTCAACTAAACAGTTCCCTAAAATTTCTTATTTGAGCACCCATTCGGGGTTTATTCATATTTTTCATGAAAAACACATGTGTGTGATACTAATATTTTAATTATATTTTAAAAGTAAATTACGAGTACACCGAGCCTCATAATTTTGTCCTCCCATAATTACTAACTCTATAAAAAATAACTGAAATAATATAATTTCATATATATAAAAAATAGGACATTGCATTATTTTATACTTAAAGTCTTTTCATCCTCAAAGAACACAAACAAATAAAAAAGTTTGGATACTGAGATCTCAATAAGGTCTCCTACTCTCATAAGCTCTCCCAACGGTTTCATGTGATGTCAAAAAATGTTCACCAAAGGAGAAAACAAGACTATGATGGGTATGTAAAAATATATTTCTCAACATTATCATCTCCTCTAAAAGGAAAATCCACTACCATGGTCTAGCTCATATAGGTCGATATCAAACAAAATGTCATGCACATACCTCATCAGATGTGAAAAGTGGAGAACTCAAAGTAACCCAAGTCTATTATGTCCTAAGGGTTATTTAGTATACCATATTTCTTACCTAAAATAGAATTTTTAAAAGATAGGGCCTAAGATTCTTGAAGAAAACCAACCACTATGAATATGAATCTGTAACTCTCAAACTCCAAAGGCCCCCATCATTAGTACACTAAGGAATCATGACAATTTTCAACCATTCATTATCCTCCTCTATATGAAATTTACAATTTTAAACCATCATTGTCAATAATACAAGGTCTTGTGTTTTATTATCCCTTAGATGCAACCATTATAACAATGTATTTATAGGTCACTCATACATAGAATTGAAAACATTCTACTCTGACGGGGGAGTAGTAATCATCATGATACAGAAAACCCCATTGATGGTAGATGATCCTCCAATATATGGATAAAAATTGACAGCTTAACCCAATTCATGTTCACAATAACATGAATGGTCCACTTTTACGTAGATTTGGATAGGGTAAAACACTATTCCCAACATCAACTGAGTCCCCAAAGGCTTCCCACATCCTCTATTGAATTACGTTATGATATAGGAATCATACTCTACAATGATATTTGAGGGTGTCCCAAATTTATGGATTTTCTCCATCACACACTAGTTTTCCGACTCTTCATGAAGTTATTTTAGAAATCATCCATAGACAAATGAAAATAAAGAGTTTAACTCAAAAACATGTTGCAACTCCCATGGTGTTCCAACAGATTCTAGGAGATCCCAGTCTATCTTCAACTCCACTAGATGTGCTGATTAAAGGAAAACAACCACCATTAAACCTATTTTTTCATCACAATCAGAATCAATATACTTCCCTAACGAAGGATGTAATGATTCTCTCCTTTATGTAATTTCTATCAAGAATTTATCTAGTGGATATTTGGTTCCATAACATCTCACAATCAATATCCTTGAGTCATACCACTCACTCTCAGAAGAATTGAAGGGTAAAAACTCTCGATGGGCGGTACACTACACCAACCTCGCCTAAATTGGGTCTACATTAAAGATGTCAACTACTCTTTTATCTCACTCAACAAAAGAAGATGAGAAAACATTTTTTCGAGAATATATTTCCATGTAAAATCCATATGTGTCTCTCAAGATCATGCCTCCTCAACTTCTATAGGGTCCACTATCACTAAAATTTATAAGAAGAAATATTTTTGATAACTAACCCTATGAGAGATTCCATATGACTAGCACTCCTGGAGTATGTGTAACACCATCCTTAGATGTCATTCATGCGCTAACTATGATGCTGAGGACATAAGCATACCATCTCTGAATACTACAAAAAACAAACCCAAGAAATGATAGGATATACCTAATATGTCTTTTGAATTCCACTATGGTGTTCTACATGCCAAAGGATAACACATAGCACTCAAAGAAACCTTAGTGGCTCTAGAAAACTATACTCGGTACATATACCTCTCAAACCTAGAGTTGGTGATAACCCATCTCGTGGTTAAAACATGACATCCACTTTACCTCCACTAATGGGGTGAAGTGGTAATCAATTATTAAGAGTGGATACTTTAACTCATGTCACCTGGTCTAAGTGACACCAATCAATATCAGACCTAAAACCATTAAGCTTATACCAGGATGAAAACACATGGGTATCTAAGAGAACCAACCGGGTCATAAGAATCCATTTCTCTATAGAATCCTCCAACAATACCTCCATATCTCATAGATACATGAGATCATCAAATATGATAGTGTGGAAATCAGGCCATCCATGGTTCAAGTACATGCATAAGGCCAAACATCTAGGGGTAGGTAAACATGGTATGTCCTTAAGAAGGATTCTCTCATAATTATCCAAAATTATGATAAATGAAATCTCATAATACATTTTTATCTAAATGTTTCACTAGCCAATAATAATAAGTCAGTTGTAACCACCTTCACTTGATATCATCCTACCTTGTGTGGGATTACTCCATATAAAGGGGGGAAAATCCATCCAAAAAAACAATAAGTACCACTATTATCACAAGTATCAACATTCGAGAATGAATGTTTTGAAACTACTCCATTCTATGTATGTCAAAATAGGGTCTCACCACTACTATAAAGAGATTCCACATGAGTCTATTTATCTCCCCTCAGATTCAGGTCACACTATCAGTAGAAGCGTTCAATCCATTGTCCTTTTTACAAGGACCCCACAATATAATGTTTGTGAAAAAGGTATCCTCATGTATCACTAGTTCTCAATTAGGGGTTACACATAGAAAAACATGGAACATAAATCTATATGAAAATTGTAACTAGTTCGGTAATGACGCATGTCATAACTTGAGTTGTACTCAAACCCTCAACAAGATCCTACAATATAGAACAGTTAATTTCCTTATCTCACATGTTTTACATAACTATATACTTCTATGAAGCCTTGTAACATCAAGCCACATTAGACACATATGTTAGAGAAACATATCCACCACACTTTGACACTATCCTCTTTGGACAACAATAAATCACTCACAATATTTTTGAAGAGGTCCTAAGAATGCATCTCAGTTAGAAAATTTCCCCTCTTCCATTAATGTCCAATTTAAAATAAATCATAACTAAAACATGTATCTACTAACTCCCCATTTCACCCTAGAGATGTCTCATCCCTAGGAACACCATTAGAGAGGGGTCTCATCGATGTGGGACATTCACACATTATAATAACATCAGTACTCCACCGCAGAGATGGGGGTTTGACTAACCATTTAACCTAGGTTATCCCTAACTCTAGAAATTGTGATTCACACTCAGCATAGGTGTTTCATCTACTGGTACTCGTAAAGACAACAAATAACTAAAGGAGGAAATGGGTTACAAGAGAAACGATCTGATGGATCGGGATCTACAGAGGCCAAAAACTCCTACCACATCCCTAAGTCAAACTTCTACAACTTGATGGTATGCCTAATCATGAAACCTCAAATACTTCCATCGTTGGAATGTGTATAACATGCCAATACTATGCATACCATCTCCCAACACTGTTGGATCTATTGACTTCTCAACATGTAAACAATCATCTACCTAATCCACAAAATGATCTATCTCTTTCCTAATAAAGGGTCGCACATTTTTTGTGACCAAATGGACAGAAACACCTCAGGATTGGGTTTTTGAACTGAAACCACATCACAAATATTTTAATCATCAAGAATCAAAATCATAATTCTAGATGTCTTTCATCATAGTTTCATCTTAAATATTATAAATATTTAATACGGTCAATGGGAATATCTATGGATTTGACTCAATAAGGACATGGAAACCACAAACCATTCCTAAAGGTTGGATGTACCCATTTTTCCATCAAAAAAGTGTATGTATATGCTGATTTTATAAGATGATTATCAAAGTCATCCTGAATGGATATGTTGGCCACTATACCAGCACTAGACACCCTGGCCTAAGAGACATTATTGAAACACTTTAACAAAATTTACCTAGTTCAAAAAACCGATCCTCATTGATAGAAAAAGTAAACTCCAAACTCCAATCCTAAACCTAGATAGTGTAATAATACTTTATGATGGGAAAGCCTTTGGATACCATTCTATCATGACCATACCCGATAGGTCCTGAGATGCAACTACCCCAAGACTCCTCTAATAGGATAAGGTATTGAGACTAGGAATGTACATCACATACATGAGTGGTATTATCGTAATGTAGATACACACACACAAATATATATTTATATGTATGTATATGTATATATATAAATATATATCCAAGACCATACAATCCAAAAATGCCAAAATACTGATAAAAATGTATGCATACATCTATAATTCTACAAAAAGAGTTAGAAAAAATTACTCGAAAGCATAAAAGGGGTTAAATACAAGCCCACCCAAAACATGAAAGTAGGGTACCACCTTCTCATATATAGGGGACTAATTTCAAATATAACATGGGTATACACCTTAGTCTCTCTATCCTAAACATGCTCCACCTACCCCTAGTCCACCAAGGACCCTGAAAAAGTTACATAGTCTACATAAAACATGAAACATGTGTGTAGAGTCCTTGAATGAGTGAGTATAAAAATACCAAGTATGAAAACCCAAAATAACTGGGAAGAAATAATCAAGAGTAGTAGTAAACTTTACAAAGGTATATTTCTTCGACACATACAAGAAGAACAACCAAATATACTTATAAAAGACACAAAATCTAAAACTAATGTCAAATCCATGATTCCATTCTAGGAATCTTGATCAAATATTTCATATAAAACTCATTTTGAGAGTCAAAATTCTTGAGTCAGGTATCACTATTGGATTCCATCGAAGATGTAAAGCTTATTGGGTATCCCCAAAGGAAGTATACACATGAAGAATAAAGAGAATGATACACAGAAATAAGCCATACCCAAGGACATGTAGTATACAAATAAAAAAATCTAGAGTAACCTGATATGTAGTGGATCAATTCCCACATAGTGTTAATCATGAAAATATCATAAACTCCACGTAGGGAAAGATGATGAAAGAGGATCTCACTCCGAACCTCATGGAAGGATTCCCAAAACTCTATCGAAAAAGTTCCCTTGAACGGATCACTATTTGAAGTGTATGATATGACTCCATAATAAAAATTAGGTAATGGAACATGGGAATACCCTCAATTGATACTATTCCAAATAATCTCACACGAGCTCTCAATGAAGCTGAGCTATGAAAAATGTGGAATCCAACCTATGCTCAGATGAGTACACGAAATGTATCTACGGGTACATGTCATGTATCACTATGTTTGGAACTTCCCGTGCCTCACTCTAATATGGAATTAACTTATCTTTAATATATGGTGTGTACCTGATGTACACGATTTGTAGATATTGGGGATAAAATTCAACATGCAGGCTTCATGCTCCCATGTGAATTCCAATGTACATGAAATTTTGTTCACCATACATGGTGTATAGGACCATAAAATTTACTAGTCATGTATTCTCCAAACATTTAGAGCCTCCTTATATAGTTTACATGGTGTGTGACATAGCCCACATGCCATGAAGCTACACCCGGACACCTAGGCATGTATCCCATATACACGTAGAGTCATTTACCTAGGTGTACATGATGCTTGGCATGACCCACACGGTGGAGAAATCTACCTGGCTACTTAGGAATGCACTCCTTGTATACATTGAGATAGTCTGGTTAGGGTCACATAGTGTGTGACATGGGCAAATATCATGTGATACTTTTCTCCCGGTTGGAACCCTAGCACTATATATAAGGGATTACAAAACGTTTGTTCACAGGAGTACACATCTTGTAGTCGATAATTTCTTATAAATTTTAGAATTTTCACCCATTAATCCAAGACATCTGAAAATATTGATTCCAATAGGAATGTTACCACACATCATAGATCTGGAGTCAGCAAAACTGTTGTTTCCATCATTTGGATGGATTCTGGACATTCCAGCAGTGCCCGCTACATAAGAATCGACCGTTGTTGCACCGCGTCAGTACTAAATTTTCAAAATAGGAAAAACACTTATAATACTTCATTTGATCAAATTTTATAGTTTTATATCACAATTTTATTATTGACTCTCTTTCCATTACGCATAATAACAATCTATTGTCCATATTATTGAATGCACAATGTTCATCCACTAGGTATCCATCAAACCATTGGCTATTGTAAATACCAATGATGAACACACATAGAATAGAGAGAGAAAACCATAAACCATAAGAGTGAGGAATAAAACTTGAAATTTTTCATTTGAGACTTGACATGTTGATATAGGAAGGATGAATGATGTGTTATATGAATCAATGAAAATCCAAATAATTAATTATCCCGAAATCCCACAAATAACCCATACCCACAAAATGATTGATCTATGAATCAATCTGTTATCCGATTAATTCATGTTTCTCATGGGGTAAAAAAAAGGTTAAGTCCACAAAGTAAAAATACAACCTTTATTTTTATTGATCATTGCTGAAGAATGAATTTTCTTCATTATAGTCAGAAATATCCTTGAATTATATCACACATTGGTTGTTGATCTTCGATCTGGGTGTCGTTAGCCAACAAAACCTTCTCCAATGGCTCTCCGATCACTCCTCTAAATATATATTTTTATGCATGTAAACCTGATATTTTTCAATTATACCATATTTAAAAGAGAATATAGTTTTTTTATTCAACAAAAAAATTAAATTTATTAAATTTATTTTATGTCTGTGATGATTTTTTTTCCAAAACAATCCATGCCATTAAAGGTTATGTAGAACCTATGGTAGAAACCACATTATGACCTCAAATGTACCCTTATATTTCATATTTGGGAATTCATTCTTGAGTAATTATATTTTTTCATGGAAACTACATGTGTGTGATATTGATATAGTTAATATATTTCAAAAATTAATTTTGAGTACACCAGAACTCGGAATGAAATTCCACCTCAGCGTATGACTACAAAAATATTCATATAAATATTTAGTAGTACTACATGAAAAAAACTTGAACATTACAAAGGTATTTATATTTCTTAATCATTGAGTGATTGAAATATTCATACACTTTTTTGGTTTAATTTAGTCAAATTATTAGTGATGTTCTTATTTGGTAAAATATTTGGATCCTTCCTTCTCCTTGAATGTTTTTTATATATTAATGTAATCAAACATTATCTTCTCATACTTCTTGATGTAAAATTTTTTCAATTTCATTTTATAAAATATATTTTAAGTAAAATCTCATCTGTTCCTCTTTAACTCTCAATTGTAGTTTTAGTTATCTTAATCAAAATAACCATTTATTATTTATGTCTTCTATTTATTCATGGATATATATTCCCAATATTGTTCAATTTATATAAGTACCATGTCTTTATATATATATATTACACTTTTAAATGATTTTTTAATAAATTTCAAATAAAATTGCTTGAGGGCACACATGCTTAGTGTTTTTTGAGTCTATAAAAACAATATTCTTATTTCATGAATGATCTCCAACGTCTCCAAAAAATATATTTTAATAAAGTACTCATATTATGAATAACCCACCTAAACCATTCTTAATTACCTAAGGAATGAATCATAAGAATGGGTGATCTTAGATTATTAGTATGGGTAATCATATGACATTTCAATCTATGATGATTTGAAAAAATAAGATATGAAAAAGGGAATTTGATAATGAACATAGAATACAAATTTATTTCCCAACAATTCGTTGATCATAAACATAATTCATGGAATAAAAAATTATCATTTCATAAAACATGGATGATTAGAGTGAGAGATCATCCTAAATTAATAATGAAAAATGAGACCATGTCATAAAATTTATGAACCATAATAAATATAAAAAAACATTTGATATTTCATATTTAAATATAATGAAAATCAACAAAGTGGATATGAACTCATCCCTTGTTTTACATTGTAGATAATGACGTTCTTATATCCCATAGTGGATCAAGATTGAACTGTTTCCTATAGTGGATTAAGACTCTCCTATTTCCCATAGTGTATCAACCCCATCAACTTGTTTTCATTATTATCTCATGAGATATAAATCTTTAACAATTTAATTGGAGGGAGATATTTGTTCCACCCATTTCATAATAAAAAACATAAATTTCTGTTCCAAAATATCATAAAACATTCATAATATCATCACATCATACCCCATGTAAATAAAATTGGTTTCATAAACATTTCATCATTCACTATACCATATCCAATGAAAAATAAATGGGTTTCATGAAGATTTCATCAATATAAATATTAAACATTTATTTAAATAATAAGGATAATATCATTCAATCTTATCCCATGAAATGTATATGTAACATCAAAGAATGTTATCATATATGGAAAATGGGTTTGTATCATCACATGGAATTTTTCTTGATAAAATTATCCTTTCCATGTCAAAATAAAAATTTTAAAACATCAGAAATTTTCCAAAATAATTTTCTTTGAAATTAACCTTGAAAATTTATAAAAGAATATATATAAATTATTTAAAAAATTAGCTGATTAAAATATTTAATCCACATTGAGAAACACTTTTTAAAAGGAAGAAACATAAAAATACTTATCTTTGATAATAACCATTGAAACCTTAAAAGGAATAATTAAAAATAATTATAATTGATTTATTTAGGACAATACACTTTCAAAATTTATTTTTATTTTAAAAAATAAAACATTTTTTAAATACTTTTTTTATATAACCTTACGAACATATAAAAAATCATTAAAAATAAATCAAAACATTTATTCAAGAAAATATGCTTACAACATAGAAAATTTTATTTAAAAAATAAAATTATCTCAAAATATATTTTCTTGAACATAAAAATGAAAACTTATAAAGGATGTTTTAAATAATTTTGTGATCATTATATAGGAAAATTCCTTACATTCTGTATAATTAACAATAAACATTCTTTTTATATTTTCAATAATAGTTATTATCACATCAATCTGAAAACGAAAAAAAGTTTCCATTCAATATTTTTTTCAAATTTATAAAATGGTAGAAATGGATTCGAATAATCTTATCAGATTTTTAAAAATATCATTAAAATATTTTTTAGATAATGGATATAAAAAAATGTGTTTCGAATAAAGAGAGAAATAAATTTAATTTTTTGAATCTAGATTAAATAAAATAGTGAAAATAATATGAAAATGTATATTCCCAAGAAATAAAAATACTTAAATAATATTAGTTATTTTAATGAGATATATATCAAAATATTTCATCTTTATATTAATAAATGAAAACAATCCCAATAAACGATGATATTGTATCATAAAACCCATACCATTTTAGAAAAATTGAATTATAAGACCCATAAATGAATGAAATTAAATAAAAAATTAAATATAATGAGATTAAATAATATCATCATAATAAATTTCAATCTGGGTATAAATAAACCTACAAAAATATTATCGGATCATAAAACAACATATGTTTAAAAGAATGAAAATTCACATAAAAATCCTTACCACATTGGTAACATTTGAACCATAAAAGCCATGAAAGATAGATAATCCAATGGATATGTAAATAACTATAATTTTATTTTTAATAAACATAAAACATGTTAATTGGAACTATATACCCCACATAAAAGAAATAGGTGGTTGATATGGAATGTGTCTCACAGAAGTAAAAAGTGAGACATAAATCTCTTATTATAAGCCTCAAATTCTTCCCCACACATTGAAAACTCATTTATAATATATGTATGTTTTTATTAAGTCTATTATAAAACTATAATTATATATATAATACCACACATGATATACTTATGATATTTGTTTACATATTTATTGACAAATCCTTGTTAAAATCACTTTCCGGGTAATGCCTGCTTTGCATTGCTTGTATGTTATGATTTTTTATTTTCAATACTATTAATTTTATCATGGTTCCATATATTCAAAACGTGTTTAAATTATATAAATATAATATATATTAACTATATATTAATTTTTGTTAATCTATAACATATATATATAGAGAAAATTAAATACTTCATTCATGGAGATGGTAGGTCGTACAAACGCATGAACACTGATTCCACATTTCCAAAGGATGAAATAAATGAATGTTAAATATTATATTACCTTTATAAAATCTTTTTTATATCATATGTATCACATATAAAGATTAAATATACCATAATTACCTTCGAAACAAATTGTTTGTGAAAAATATCCCATTGCCTCGTGAGGCAATTGTCCATTTTACACATGAACACCGTTAATATATTTCACCAAGAAATTAAAGTAAAAATATGTGTGTGATATGACACTTAAAAAATATTAATTATGTTATAAATTTCATATATATATATATACATTACATCAATAATCACACCTAACTATGAGAGGTGTTAATGGAAAACAGTTCACATCGGTTCTTAATGTGGTAGTCCACTGTACACATGAGTGACATTAGAGTTTCAAATTTGAGGGAATATGAGGTGAATATAGGTCAAAACCATTTTATAATAACATATATGTATATTTATTGGCAAAATAAATTGGGTTTGTGGCATGGAGAGGGGAGGGTGTGGCCATTTATAAGTGAGGTGAGTGGCACACTGGTAATTTTTGACAAAAAGGTAATTCCCATGTTTTCCACATGAAAAGTTCAAAATATTGGTCATTTTAGAACCATATAGGTGTTAATGTATTATAATTTTAGATAATGGGTTTTGGATAAGTTTATATTTCATTTACCCCTTATAATTTTCATTTAACCCCATAATAAACCAATTTTTAATATTACTATGATAATTATTTTTTAATATTTATACTAGTAATGATGGTAAAACAATGTACATAAATAAATTACATACATTATTATTATTATTATTATGGAAATAATTTTTCAAAATTCAATTCATAGAAGTGGAATATTTCATTTTATATTAAACCCCACAGACATGATGAAAAGGAGAGTTTTCAAAGGGAAAAGTGTCAAAATATTAAAATGTTTTTATTTCAAAATTGAAGATAAATATTATTAAAACAACCTAAATTTGATTAATTTATATAATTTATATAATTTTAGTTTTAAAAATATCTATTTTTTAAGTTTTAATGTATATAAATAAAATGAAAATTCTTAATAAACCCAATATTTTAACTATTCATTGAAAAATGTATCTTTTGAGAAATTTATCAAAAATTAACCCTAAGATAAACTTTCCATGATATTTTAAAAAAGAATTTAATTTTTTCAAATGAATTTTATAAAATATTAAAATCTTAGTTTTAAAAATAACTGTAAAAAATGTGATACTTTTTTTAAGAAAATACAGTTTTAAGTGTAAAAATGTATTTATTTTTATTTATTTTCTAAGAAACATATTACATGAATGATAAAAAAGTTTCTGAGTATATAATATAAAACTTTTATTAAATTAATTCACAAAATTTTATTTGATTAATTTGTTGATGTAAAACATATTTGTGTGCATAAAGATAGGTTTTCTGAAAATGACTTCCTTTATCTTCAAATAGAGTTTAATTTCATTTAAATTTATTTTGTAACTAATTAATTCATTTTATATACAAGTTTGAACAATATATTTTCATAATTTAGTGAATTATGTTTAAAAAATCTCTTCCAACAATAAATATATAACTACCATATTAAATAATAATAAAATTTTAATAGTATATCTTGATTTTTTGAAAGTTCGTTTTGTGTGTAATGAATGATGAAATTAGTATTTTTTGTAACTCATGTCAAACAATGTACTGTGTTCAAAAAAACATCAAAAATATAATATATATTTTTAATAAAATACTTCACAAAATATTTTGTTGTTACATTCTACCATTGTTAAAATGAATTTCACACATGAAATTCATCACCCCAACAAAATGAAATGAGAAAATATATGCCTCATTATGTCCTTAGGTTCCAACAAAGCCACCTCAAGATGGTGTTTTTCCCCAGAATATTGGCCTTGTGATTGGTTTTGTTTTTTAAAATATTATATGTACATTCCATAATCTACCCTAGATATTCCTCCTAAAAAGATATTTCACTTGTGGAAGAAGCTTTATGTTTAGTACATGTGATGGATCAGGTATATCCCTCCTAAGAGATATACATGGAACTAATTGTTAACATAATAGAGGTTCATTGGAAGTGAAAATTGATTATCTACCAACCCAATATGAAATATAATTTCAAAGTGACTGATATATCTAAGGCTTAACTTTAATTTATATCCTAAACACAATCTAATCCTCTATTTGCACTTTAATCAATTTCAACTTCATCTCTTACTCTATGAAATTAATAATTATGGTGATTTTTTTCATACCAAAAGAATTAAAATAATCATATCAACCATAATTCATTAGATGAGCCTTTTATTATTTACCAATATAAATATTTTTAGCAAAAGTTATGAAATAACACTAAAGAAAAACATAATAACTCCCACAAACAATTGACATTAAAAATCCTCTAAGTATTTATCTAACCAAAATTAAATCCCAATGATTAGAATGATTTGACCTCACAACCTTCAATGGTCAAAATAATAATAATTTTAATCACCCAAAAATACTAAATTGATATATTTATATATCTTAATAATTTTAAACAAGTCACAACAAAACTCTATATGCTTCCTAAAGATAATTTACCATTCATTCTATAATGATCTCTTAACATAGGTATAAAAATTCCACTTAGAAAAGTGGGTTCAACATTATATAGATAAATGTTCAATGCTTGAATTTGAATATCAATGGTGATTTATTTATTATATAATATATGTAGAGAAAGGTATTAAATGCTCAAAACACATCAAATTTTACTAAAATAATCATAATAATATATTCATAGAGATATTTCAGGCAAAAACCAACATGATATCACCTACTATAGAGTGCCCAAATTATCATGATTTAAATTAATTGTTGTGATGTTATCATATTTCCCTTTTTCCATTATCATCAGAGTTTTTTGAAGTATATAATCTACCATGGACCTATGTTTAGGGTAATGATTTTTATAATGGCCAAAGTCATTGCATTTGAAACACTGAGGTGTGGGTGGTGAATGTTTTGAGATCCCTATCCATTTATCTCATCGAGTAACCTATTCACATCACTTCTAAATTTATTTTATCAATTAAAAGGATTACATTTCTTATAAAAACCTCTTTTTCAGTTAATAAAATAACATGAGTTTTTCTTCAAAAATTTCACTCATGTTTGTGATTAAAATTTCTTTTAATCATTTTATCTATTCATGTTGTAACGAGACTTGATCTTTCATTTCTTATAAAAACCGTGGGAATGGTTGGGATCTCAAATATCCATTTCTATACTCATTTTACATCAAATAACATCATTTTAGAAAATAAATCCTATTATGGATAACCCCTTTTGTTGTTTGGGTCTTAATCCCCCAATGAATACATCATTTTTCTATAACTGATGATTAAACAACTATCATACATTGAAGTCTTGTAAAATTCATTGTGTAGGTACCAATAGAATTACCATTATTCTGTTTGAGATTGTGTAATTAATTCTCTATCCTTATTCATAAAATATGAGGTAAATACTTACTGAAAAATATTCTCTTATACGAATCCCATTACATGGAGTCAATTACCTTCTCATGAATCATGTTCTTAATAAGGTCCCATTATTGATATTCTTTCCCAATTAAATGATAGAAAAAACTGACATTTTCATGCTCTGATCAGTGGATAATGGAAAATATCATTTTAGTGGTACATATCCATTTCTCAGTAACTTTTGGATCATTGGAATATATTAATTGCCCTAAAATTATATAATCTAGTGTTTTATTTTAGAATATACTCTCTTTCAAGTTTAAAATCTTTTTAGATTTATATTTTTAGAGAATTATTTCATATCTAATACATAACAAAACTAAATTATATAGAGTGTATGGTTATGAATAGTATACATTTTTTCCACCATATAAAACTTATAAAAAAATAAAATATTATCTCGTTTATGAAAAATCATCATGAACTTCAACTTGAAATATTATATTACCTTACTCATCAGTAAATTTGATGAAAAAAATTAAAAAACATGATATGAGAATAAAATTATTAGTAAGGGATATAAAAATAATGAAACCATTATTCCATTGATAAAAATCAAAACTCATGAAAAACTCTATTTGGAAATCATAACATTTTACACAAAAAGGAAAATATTACTCTTTAACAAAAATCATTTACTTTTCCATTTGAAAACAAATTATTTCAATAAAAAATTACAAAACATATAAAATTAATGAAGTTACCTTGGGACATCATCACATTGAACCCTTATAGAACCTTATATAATCTTTATAGATTGGAGTTGTCACAACCCCTCCCAACAAAGTGTACCCCTCCTGGGATGATAATGTGAGATGGGAGATAATGACCCCCGAGTCCCGCCTCCAGTAGGCCCCGGATTGGAAACTAGCATCGAGGGTATAATAAACACACAAATTGGAGGCATTAACCTCTAATAGAACTCATGCAGAAGAGAGAGATAAGATATAGACCAATCAACTCCAACTCAGAATTGGAATATAAAAGAAACCCATGTTCATATATGAAATTCCATGCAAACGTACTACAACTTGAAGGTAAAAACTACAAGTACCCAAAAGAACGTAAAAAAAACAGTAGTAACCACATGCCTGAACAGCTCCTCCAACTCCAAGCTAGTAAAAACCCTCTTGATCTCCAACTTGCTCCAAGTGACCTGAAAAACACTTTATATATACATAGGGTGATTATAATAGTATACTATGTAGGATCCTCTCTAAAGCCACTCGTGCAAAAGTAAGGAAGGCATGATACGTCACATTGAACAACAAGTGAAACTAACTCATCACCTAAACAGGTATACTAAGTTCCAAACCACACCATGGCTACTCTCCCCAAGTAACGCATACAATAATATATCATATAATAAATAATATCAAGGGTACCCCACTACTACTTCCCCACTGATTTTCGGATTTTCCCCAACGTCGCACGTCATAAGCATCTCTCTCCAAAAAGGCTTGCCCGCAGACACCTGGGCGAAGCACCACAATATGCACCTCGTGCTCCACAAAGTCTTGCCCGTACACACCTGGGCGAATCACCCCACCATCCTCACAACCAAAAGTATCATGGTATTTTCTGGGAGCCACCACAACTCACATAACTTGTATCATATGTCGGGTATTATACCTCAATCCATTACATCCCATACACCGAGTAAAGATCCTCAAGCCATCATAGCCTACACACGTTACACCTATAGTAGTACATAGAAAACTATATCCATAATATATGTATGTGAATAAACACAAGCCATTACATCCCTCTACAACCATATATGGCAAAAACTAACCAATTTACCTATCAAAACAAGTAACTATAAAGAGAATAGAGCGAGGCCAAAGGGGGTAGTCATCCATTCATCCACCCATCATAATGTTGGGGAAAACATCCCCTAGGGCTCAAAATACCCGGGGTGTCAGTTTACCTTACTGACAGGGTGGAGTAGCGTAAAAAAACAAAAAGTACAGGAAATATTATAACTCACAACGACACTATAGGCATTACTTAGTCTTAGACACAACTGCAGCTAACGTCTCTCAGACTCTGGGATGATACTTCTAAGACTAGGTATCCTATAATCACACAATCATTTAAAGAGCTTTATTAGATTACATCATTCCCTTTTTATCAGTTCCACTATATGTTAATTAATTCTTTAAACATTAATTAATCATGAACAATTCCGCATTAAAATTTCGTTAGCATCACACCCAAAGTCAACTATTCCTTCAAAAATTACAAACTCATCATTATGTTATAGCTTCTCCATCCCTATGGGTTAACACCATTTATTCAAATATTCATTATAGATTTACATTCCCATATTCCCAGGCATTGTAGAAAGCATTCTTTGCTAGTAAACATAAGGGGCTCAACCCGGTGAGTAGATGTACTACCTGTCGTGTCTTTTCCGCCTATAACAAGAGCATAGACCCATTCCCCCTTGAGAAGCTAAACACGGAAAGCACATGGCATACCCCACATGTCTTCACCTCTTTCGGTAGAAGGGTAATCAAGACCAGCTACCTTGAGCTGTGGGGAAAAGTAAAGCAGATAAATAACCAATCAAAATTACTAAGCATCCAACAAACACATCCACTCCATTACATCATCCCTGGTGTCCTTCCTGACACCCATATGCATAAACCGATGCATCTCACCACTCTAAGTGTCATCTTCTTCCACAACCAGAAACCTCCATTCCCGCACATATCACAACATCCATCTAGGATCACATCACATCACAAAAAGTAGGAAAAAACACCACATTTAATTGGGCACTTGGACCTTTAACAATCAAGAGGGTAACTGAGAACCCTTTAAAGGATTGTCAATCAATCAGTTCTTTAATCCATCTTGGGTTAACCGATTTATTATTCTTAGGATACAAATTAAGTAAACCAAACTAGTAAGTTATCATAAATAAATAAACATGCTCACTGCACTAATTTGATTAACATCAAATTACAACAAGAACCAGGTTCTTTTACATGCCTCTTTATCTTTTTCCAAATAATTATCAATTAATCCCAATTTATGTTCTTTACCAATTTCCATCAAGAACGAAAATCAAATCATGTAAAGCATGGATATCACACTATCTAGAAAAACATGAGGCAATAACATATGATCGATATCAATATATTTATCCAGTTGAAATATTTATTATGTCAATTCCATTGTCATCCAGTGGGATTAAACATGCTAACAATACAGCTGCACATAAAATAAAAGAGAAGAAATGAATCCCCTACATCAAAGAGTTCTTGATGTTTTTTATCCACACAACAGGTCACGATCCTCCTCTCGCGCCAACTGCATACTCCCGAGGATTCCACAGAACAACCACACTAGCCAAACCCCAAGAAAAACTCCATTAGAAGAATTGAGATTACATGCTTTAATATGGGATAGAGAAATAGGAGAAGATGATCCCAATGGAACGACTACAAAACATACCATATTTTGAGGATTGATCGATACAACACGGTTGCATAAAAACAGAACGGAACCGATCTGAGGAGTAAATTTGATTATGCAACTCCCACGGGAAGGATTGAAAGGTTATAGCGTCTCATAGATGAGAACAAAGAGGACGAAAAAGGGATGATGATATCTTGTCCCTTTTGAATATTTAATGGGGCAACGGTTTAAGATACACTTAATTCCCCATTAGAAGAGGATCGAATTAACCCACATGGTTTGACCAAGTAAAAACATCCAGAGCCATATTAATAATTAATATCAGATTTATTGTATTTGAATAATCCGTCTTAATTTCAGGGTTGCAACGCCACAGACGGTTCGCCATTCCAACACCATATGAGGGAGATATGTTGGATGCTAGATCCAGTAATAATAATAATAATAATAATATTGGATGTTTCGTGGACCTGAGCCAGGAACCATAATTAAATTTTACACATTATACTTGAATCAATTTTATTAATTACAGGATCACATCGCCACTGACGAGAAGTCAATCGGACGTCGCACGTGGGAGTTATGGAGGGTCAAAGATTTAATAATATTATTAAATCTATTATTTTCTGAGCGCTTCAGGTACCTGATCCAAAAACCCAAAAAAGAAATCCAATATTGTACTCATAATTTCCGTCTCAAAGTTAGGATCACACTACCCCTGACGGTTCGTCAAACTGAGGTGGCATGAAGAAGTTACGGTCAAAAAAGTGTTTTATCAACAAAAACAATAATATGATTATTATATTATTATTTTTAATTGATTTATTTAAAATACCCAATTTCACGCACTACTCTCTCCAATTTGGTGCGCTACACTCCCTTTCACCTTAATTTATTTCATTTTCTTTTTCTTTTATTATATCCCCATTTAATTCTCACATTCTCTCTCCAGTCTAACTTTTCCATTCAAGATTTCTTCTCCCACTCCACCAAAAGTGGCGCCTCCCCTTGGGCATTACTCCATGCCCTCATGCCCCAACTCCTTCCTTACTTCAAAGTTATTATTAATAAAATTAATAATAATAACACCCATCCTTAATGTTATAATGTAATCCCATTAAATTAGTTGACAATGGTTATTCTCATATTAAATTAAAACCATTCCATTTAATTAATCACACACTAAAATCCACCATTACCATTATTATTTAATAGTAATAAATCCTCTTCCAATTTCATCAATGGGTTGCCATCATTATCATTAATAATAATTATTATTATCGAAACCCATTATTATCTTATAATTACTCCCTCTCTCCCATCAATTAAATCCTTCTCTCCCGAAACACACACGACATCTTCCTAACCCTAATTTTCACAAAGTAATAGGCTAGAGAGGTCTGGGCTATTACATCAGACACCTCTCGAAACATTCTCATCCTTGAGAATTCTAACCAAACCTAAAGATCCAAAAAAAAAGAAACGGGGTCCGAATAACCATCCATCGAGATACCCCTCAAAAGAGAGCAATCCACAAAAGAAAAAAAATTCATAAATAAAACATGAAAGGTATAACCACAAAGGAAACATCATTACATAAAAAGAGTTAAGTATCAAAAAACTCTTGGTACTGAGCATGTATTTGTGACTCATGTTCCCAGGTACTCTTCTCCATGCCACCGTGTCACCACAAGACACGAGCCAAGGGGATAGAACACCTACGCAACACCTTCTACAGGCGGTCTTGAATCTCCACAGGTCGCTCCTCAAAGGTTGCATCATCATCAACATCGATCACTCCCCAATCAATAATGTGAGAGTCGTCATGAAGATAATTACGAAGTTATGATACATGGAAAACATCATGTATCTGACTCAGCTGTGGGGGAAGTGATATTCGATACGCCACAACTCCAGCATGAGATAACACCTCGAAAGGCCCAACAAATCGAGGGGAAAGCTTACTTCCATGACCAAAACTTCGTTGTCCACAACGGGGAGTCACCTTCAGAAACACATGATCCCCAACATTAAACTACAAGGGTCTCCTCCTTTGATAAGAATATGAATTCTGATGATCTTGTGTTATCTTCATCCTCTCACTAATCACTTGAACTATCTCTGTTGTATTCTACACTAGTTCCGGTCCGAGAATTGCAGACTCTCCAACCACAGTACAAGACAATGGAGAATGGAAAGGCCGACCATAAAAGGCTTCAAACGAAGCCATACTGATGGTGGATTGAAAGATGTTATTGTAAGAAAACTCCACCAAGGGTAAGTTCTTCATCCATGAACCTCCAAAATCAAGAACGCAAGAGCATAACATGTCATCAAGAGTATGGATGGTTCGCTCTGTCTGACAATCCGTTTGAAGGTGAAAAGCAGTGCTAAGGCATAGTTGAGAACCAAAAGCATGTTGGAGACCCCTCCATACCCTGGAGTTTAAATGAGGATATCATTCAGAAATGATCATCTTAGGGACTCCATTAAGTCTCACCTCCTCCTCCTCCAGATACTTCCATGACAAAAATTCCACTGATCTCGACTCCTTGATCGCTATGAAGTGGGAAGATTTTGTTAAACAATCCACTACCACACAAATAGCATCATGACATTCTGGACCTTGAGGTAAAATTATAACAAAGTCCATTGAGATTTCCTCCCAACTCCACTGAGGAATCTCTAATGGCTAAAGAAGACCACCCGGAACACTGTGTTCGACCTTCACCTTCTAGAAGACAAAACATCAAGACACAAACTCCACAATCGCACACTTCATCCCCAGCCACCAAAGCTGACTCCTTAAGGATCAATACATATTTTTCAAGCTAGGATGTACTGCTAAGGGTGAACTATGAAACTATTGGAGAACCGTCTCGCACATCGTCAAGGGAAAAAAGGCCTTCCCTGATACAACACTCTGTGTTGTTCGTGCTCCGACCAACCATCATGGGCCTCACCACAAAAAAACTCAGTCTCTCCAAACCTCCACCTATAGATCTCCCAACTAGGACTCTTTCAACTTATGCACCTAGGATGACTATACCATCATCTGAAAAAGAAAACCTCTACCCCCCAACTTCTCCCATATCAAGATGTAATGCTGATAGTTATTCCATTACTCTCCATGAATCTCTGGATTCTCGCACAGCATCACTATGTGACTTTCGGCTCAACGCATCTACTACAACATTCCCTTTTCCAGGTGTATATGATATTTCAAAGTCATATTCCTATATGAAATCCATCCACCATTGTTTCCATAAGTTCAAGTCATGCTGAGTGAAAACATACCTCAAACTCTTATTTTCAGTGAAAACCAAAAAGCGCTCACCAATGAGGTTATGTCTCCACAAATTCAGAGAAAACACCATGGATACCAACTCAAGATCATGGGTGGCATAGTTGCGTTCATGGGGAGGCCACTACCGAGACCCATAAGAAACAACTGACCTCTACTACATGAAAACACAGCCCAACCCTAGATGTGAAGCATCGCAGAAAACATCAAACTGGACTCCCTCAGCTGGAAGAAAAAGGACTAGAGCACTTACTAACTTATCCTTTAGATAATTGAATGATGACTAACACTGATCAATCCATATTAATGACTAATCCTTCATAGTCAATGCAGTCAGAGTAGTCGCAACTCGTGAGAAATTGGCTACGAACCTCTTGTAGTAGCCTATGAGACCAAGGAAACATCGCACCTATGAAACTGTCTTGGGGGATTCCCAGGACACAACTGCTTCTACCTTCGATGGATCCACAGCTACTCCCTATTGGGAAACAACATTCCCCAAGAAATGGACTTCTCGAGCCCAAACCGCACACTTCGAAAACTTCCCGTACAGCTGATGTGGGCAAAGAACTCCCAAAACGGCTCGTAGATTCTCTGCATGTTCCTCTTCAGATTTGGAGTACACAAGGATGTCATCGATGAAGACTACCATGAATTTGTCCATGAACACACAGAACACATCATTCATCAATCCCATTAATATGGCTGGAGCATTTGTCATGAAAAATGGCATTACAACGAACTCATAATTTCCATGACGACAATGGAAAGAAGTCTTCGTAATATACTCATCATTCACACACATATGATGATATCCTGATCACAAATCGATCTTTGAGATCCAAATTGCACCCTTTATTTGATCGGATAAATCATCAATTCTATGAAGAGGATAGCGATTCTTTATTGTCACTTTGTTTAAGCCATGATAATTGACACACAACAGCAAACTGCCGTTGGCCTTCCTCATGAACAAAACAAGTGCACCCCATTGTGACACACTTGGCCAAAAAAAGCTACATTGAAATGGACCATCAATCTATATTAGTAGCTCTCGTAACTCATAAGGGGCCATCCTATATGGAGACATAGAGATAGAAGACGCTCCTGGCTATAACTCGATCCCGAACTCGATCTCTCGTCAATGGGGTAATGCTACAACCTCTTCTAGAAAGAAACCAGGGTACTCCTCTATATCCCTTGGAAACGCCAACTAATGAACCTATGAAAAACTCATAATCAACTCATCCATCATGGATGATAATGATGGAATGCGCCTATGACCCATCCAAGGGTATCGATCACCAACAAACACCACTCTCTATCCATCCGCACCAATGAAAAATACCTTTTTCCTAAAGCAATCCACGATAGCCTGCACCAAATACAACCAATCTATGCCAAGGATGAAATCATGTGGTTGTATTAGTAAACATTGGAAATCTCCCCAAGAAAGGTATTTCCCCAACACTATCACAATGTATCTACATACTTCACACAAGTCAGCTCGACCTCTAACTGGCGTAGTGAATGCCATGGGCGCTGGAAGCCTCTCTACCTCAAGTCCCAAAGCATGGAAAAGGGTAGGTGATATGGAGGAGTGTGTCTCTTTTGAATCAAAAAAGGCATACACCATGGTATAAAACAAGCAAAGGGTACCTCAAACGACGTCTGTCTCACATGGAGCTGGAAATGCTAGAGCATGAAGCAAACCATGACTTCCTCCATGGTCTCTCGGGACTTGATGATGACCACCACCATAGCCATGCTATGCTCTCCAAGGATGAGGAGTGTCATGAGGATGTCCTCTACCTGCCCCATCTACCCTTTGCTGATCTAAAGATTGTGCAACCGGCTGCGGCTTCCTCGGCTGGAACTACCTTAATGGAGGAACCTGGAGCATAGCACCTGGTGCACGATGACCGCTCTGAAAGGTCAGGCACTCCTGCTGTTGATGGCTACAACCACCATAATAAAAACAAGAGCCTGGTCCCTTGGCCTAGGCATGAGAGTTACTGCCTCTGGAGAAACGAGATGTGAAGGGATGGGACATACCCCCGGCTGAACGAAAACACTTCTGCCCTGAAAATCGGGAATCCCAGACCACAGCTCTACTTCATGAAGAATCATGTCGATTCACCTCTCATGATGATCTGGTCCTGGCCATAGTCCTCTCAACAACCTCTTCCCTCGCCAGTACCTCAAGATATATTTTCAGTATAATTGGGGTGACTTGGCACTGGATCTCTAGATACAATGCCTCCTCAAAATGCCTCTCCCTGGCCTCCTCATCTGGTAACAGGTCTGAAGAATATCGTAAAAGGTTCCTGAAACGGATTCCAAACTCTCGAACACTGGAGCTTCCCTGTCGAAGGGTAAGAAGCTATTGGCGACTAGACGACTTCGCAGTCAAAGAAAGAAACTCAACTCTAAACCTATCTCAGAACTCCTCCCATGAGATCGTTCACTCCTCACGATCCCCGAGGAAAAAGATCCACCACTGCCTCGCTACTCCACGTAGCATTGTCACAACCATGGACACCCAGTGATCCTACCGAGTAAGCATCAAACTAAATCCAATCAAGACCTCCTCTAACCAGTCTTCCGTGACTATGTCTGAAACATTTCCCTCATACTTCTATAGACTCGGGCACTAAAACTCTCAGAGTGTCTTCCTCCAAGTGTCATCATCGTCAACCTCTACCCCGTGATGATCTGCTGGAACATCCCGCTGGACATTTTCTGCGCAAAACTGATGAGGACGTCGACCTGGAGCCATACCTATAATATAAAAACTTTTAGTGTTCCTAATACTGGAATATGGAAGAATCAACATTAAATAATTTATTGTTTTCTTTCATTCTTTTTAGTTTAACCTACCACAAGGTCTACCCATTCAAACACATGCACAAAAAATAATGATGCATGATCCTTTCCTAGGTCTCTACCCAGCAACTAGTATCACCTGGTTTTGTAGCCATTGTAAACTTAAAGGTTTGTACGTCAGATCATAGGGGGACTAAAATGCCTATGTCTCATCCGGTCTCTAGTGTTTACCTCACTTTCTAAACATGAATGACACTGTTTCCCAACCAAACCATGC
This sequence comes from Viscum album, assembly GCA_963277665.1. Classification (NCBI taxonomy): domain Eukaryota; kingdom Viridiplantae; phylum Streptophyta; class Magnoliopsida; order Santalales; family Viscaceae; genus Viscum; species Viscum album. The sequence continues at coordinate 1,043,480,017 of OY728140.1, read as the reverse complement.
AACCTTACCTGTGCCTAACTTCAAACTACATCCTATCCCACAACCAGACCTCTGATACCACTATGTCACTACCGCTTCCAACAAAGTGTACCCCTCCTGGGCTGGTAATATGAGAAGGGAGATAATGAAACCCGAGTTTCACCTCCAGTAGGCACCGGGATGGAAACTAGCACCGAGATATTAATGAACACACAAATGGGAGGCATTACCCTCTAAGAGAACACATTCGGAAGAGAGAGATAAGATAGACACCAATCAACACCAACTCAGAATTGGAATATAAAAGAAACCCATGTTCATATATGAAATGTCATGAAAAAGTACTACAGCTAGAATGAAAAAACAACAAGTACCCAAAAGAAAGTAAAAAAAACAGAAGCAACCACATGCCTGAACAGCTCCTACAACTCCAAGCTAGTAGAAACCATCTTGATCTCCAACCTTCTCTATGTAACCTGAAAAACCATTTATATATACATAGGGTGAGTATAACAATATACTCAATAGGATCCTCCCTGATGCCTCTCGTGAAAAAGTAATGAAATAATGCTAAGGGACAATGAACAAAAAGTGAAACTAACTCATCACCTAAACAGGTATATTAAGTTCCCAACCTCACCATGGATACTCTCACCAAGTAATGCATACAAGAATATATCATATAATAATGAATATCAAGGGTACCCCGCTACTATTTCCCCACTGTTTTGCCACTTTTCCCCAACGCCACACGTCCTAAGTATCTCTCTACAAAAAGGCTTTCCCGCAGACACCTGGGAAAAGAACCACAATATGCACCTCGTGCTCCACAAAGGCTTTCCCGCAGACACCTGGGCGAAGCACCACACCATCCTCACAACCAAAAGTAACCAGGTAGTTTCCAGGAGCCACCACAACTTGCATAACGTGTATCATACGTCGGGTATTATACAACAAGCCATTACAGCCCATACACTGAGTAAGGATCCTCATGCCATCACAACCTACACATGTTATACCTATAGTAGTATGTAGAAAACTATATCCAGAATATATGTGTGTAAATATCCACAATCCATTATAGACCACTACACACATATATGGGGAAAGCTAACCAGTGTTCCTATCAGCACAAGTAACTACCACGATAAGAGAGAGGTGACAAAGGGGGTAGTTATCCATTTTTCCTCCCACCAGAATGTTGGGTGAAACACCCCCCAGGGCTCAGAAACCCCGGGGTGTTAGTTTCCATTCCTGACAGGGTGGAGTAGTGTATTGAAACACAAAAATTACAGGATATATTATAACTCACAACCACACTATAGGAATTACCTAGTCTTAGACACAACTGCAGCTAACATCTCTCAGACTCCAGGTTCCTACTTCTAAGACTAGGTATCCTATAAGCACACAACCATTTAAAGAGATTTATTAGATTATATCATTCACTGTTTATCAGTTCCACTGTACGTTAATTAATTCTTTAAACATTAATTAACCCGGAACAATTCCACATTAATATTTTATTATAATCACACCCAAAGTCAACTGTTCCTTCAAAAATTACAAGCTCATCATTGTGTTCCAGCATATCCATCTCTATGGTTTAACACCATTTATTCAAATATTCATTACAGAATTAATTTCTCATATTCCCAGCCATTCAAGAAAAGCATTTTATGCTACTAAACATGAGGAGACTCATCCCGGTGAGTAGATGTACTACCTGACGAGTCTTTTCCGCCTCTATTAAGAGGTTAGACCCATTCCCCCTTGAGTAGCTAAACACGGAAAGCACATGGCATACCCCGCATGTCTTCATCTCTTTCGAGAGAAGGGTAAGAAAGACCATAATCCTTGAGAAGTGGGGAAAAGTAAAGAAGATAAACAACCAATCAAAATTACCAAGTATCCAACTATCACATCCACTTCGTTCCATCATCCATGGTGTCCTCCCTGACACCCATATGCATAAACCAATGCATCTCGCCACTTTAAGCGCCATCTCCTACAACAACCAAAAACCTTCGTGCCCCCACATATCACAACAGCCATCCAAGATCACATCATAGGATATATAGTAGGAAAACAAGCACCACATTTAAATAGGAACTTGGCCCTTTAACAATCAAGAGGGTAACTCAGAACCCTTTAATGAATAATCAAAAAATCAGTTCTTTAATCCAAATTAGGTTAACCAATTTATTATTCATAGGTTCCAAATTCAGGAATCCTAACTAGTATGTTATCTTAAATAAATAAACATGCTTACTACACTAATTTTATTAACATAAAATTACATCAAGAACCAGGTTCATTTACATGCCTTTTTATCTTTATCCAAAAAATTATCAATTAATCCCAATTTACGTTCTTTACCAATTTCCATCAAGAAAGAACAAAAAATCAAGGAAAGCATAGATATCACACTATCTAGAAAAACATGAGGCAATATCATATGATCGATATCAATTTCCTTATCCGATTGAAATATTTATTATGTCAGTTCTATTGTCATATAGTGGGATTAAACATGCTAACAATACAGTTGCACATAAAAGAAAATAGAAGCAATGAATCCCCTAACTCCAAGAGTTCTTGATTTTCTTTATCCACACAATGGGTCACGATCCTCCTCTCATGCCAACTGCATCCAACCGAGGATGCCACGGAACAACCACACCAGCCAAACCCCAAGAAAAATCCCATTGGAAGCATGGAGATTATATGCTTTAATATGGGAGGGAGAAATAGGAGAAGATGATCCCAAATGGAATGACTATAAAACATACCTTATTTCAAGGATTGATCGATATAGCTCAGTTGCATCAAAATAGAGCGGAACCGATCGGAGGAGTAAAGTTTGATTATGCAACTCCCACAGGAAGGATTGAATGGTTCTAGCATCTCATAGCTGAGAAAAAACAGGAAGGACAAGGGTGGATGATATCTTGTCCCTTTTGAAGATTTAATAGGGAGACAGTTTAAGATACACTTAATTCCCCATTAAAAAAGGATCACATTAACCCACATGGTTTGACTGAGTAAACACATACCAATCCATATTAATAATTAATATAGGATTTATGGTCTTTGAATCATCTGTCTTAATTTTAGGGTTGCAACGTCATAGACAGTTTTCCATTCCAACACTGTGTGAGGGAGATATGTTGGATGCAAGATCCCGTAATAATAATAATAATAATAATAATATTGGATGTTTCGTGGACCAGAGCCACAAACCAAAATATAATATTCCACATTATACTTGAATCGATTATATTAATGACATGATCACATTGCCACTAATGATAAGTCAATCGGACGTTTCACGCAAGAGTTATGGTGGGTCGAATATTTAATAATAATATTAAATCTATTATTTTCTAAGTGCTTTGGGTACCCGATCCAAAAAACCAAAAAAGACATCCAATATTGGACTCATAATATTCGTATTGAATTCAGGGTCACACTACTGCTGACGGTTTGTAAAACCAAGACCGCACGAAGAAGTTATGGTTGAAAAAGTGTTTTATCAACAAAAACAATATTATGATTATTATATTATTATTTTTAATTTATTTATTTCAAATACCCAAAGCCACACACCACTCTCTCCAATTTGGTGCGCCTCACTCCCTTTCACCTTAATTTATTTCCTTTTCTTTTTCTTTTATTACATCCCTATTTAATTCTCACATTTTTTCTCCAATCTAACTTTTCGATTCAAGATTTATTCTCCCACTCCACCAATAGTGGCGCCTCCCCTTGGCCATTACACCATGCCCTCACGCCCCAACTCCTTTCTCACTTTAATTTTATTATTAAAAAAAATTAATAATAATAACACCCATCATTAATCAACTAATTTAATCCCATTATATTAGTTGACCATGGTTATTCTCATATTAAATTAAAACCATTCCATTTAATTAATCACACACTAAAATCCCCCATTACCATTATTATTTCATAGTAATAAATCCAATTTCAATTTCACCAATGGGTCTCCATCATTATCATTAATTATTATTATTATTATTGAAACCCATTATTATCTTATAATTACTCCCTCTCTCTCATCAATTAATTCCTTCTCCCAAGAAACACACACAACATCTTTCTAATAATAATTTTCACAAAGTAATGGACTGGAGAGGTCCGGGCCATTACAGGAATAACCATAAAACCAGCTTCTAATATAATTATAAGGAGAATATAATCATTAAACAATTCATTGGAGAACTATATGGGCACACCTATAAATTATAATTTTCAATAACCACAATATTAAATAATACATTTCATCATTTTATAAACCCTATTAAATTAATATGAAAAAAATTCAGATATTAAAATTCCATTTTCATTAAAAAAATACATTTTTCAATTAAAAATACACAATTAATTTGATAATACATTTTAAAAAATAGAATACCTATGATATTTCAATAATGTTTTTATTTAAAGAAAACATGAGATCTTGAAAAGGAATCCCAAAGCAGAATAATAGTGATAACAACAGAAAAGTCATTATTGTAGTGTATATTAAGAATATAACATTGGTTTTTTCATCTGTTAAAATATTCTATAAATAACACATTAATATATTCATTTTTGAAAACATTTGAATGAAATTCAAAATAGACATAAAATTTTCTTTATAATACTTTATATTAACTAACATATAAAATAACATCCATAATATTGACATGGAGGAATATATATTTAAATAAACTCTTAAAACATATTTTTTTTTAAATCAATGTATTCCATACCACTTTGAAATATTTGAATCTTAATGATCATTAAATAATAAAATAAAACAAATAAAATATCATGATAATAGTGAAACTTCATGACCTAACATGTCAAAGTTGATATATATATATATAGATTTTATAAAATAATAAATGTGTATAACATTAATATATTCCTCTATAAATGTAAATTGAGATAAAACCCCTTACCTTGAGTTTGAATTATCACACATTTCATTAAACTACTGAAAAATAAACTTATGTTAATTATTTACCTACATCAGAACATTTTGTATGATTATCCTTACTTTTATTACACATATTACTATGTTTGATACAACTATATAAATAATTTTTTCCAATTGGGTGTTTTTATAATATTCAGTTTATGTATCAAAAACGACATTGGTAAAAAGCGTTATTATATAAAAATACCCATAATAATAATCAAGATATAATTATCATATTTATACATCAATTATAATTTTAAAACCAACCAACATGGATGGTTTTGAAAAATGAATGATTGGAAAAATCAAGGAGACGGTAGGTCGTACATACGTATGGGTAACATTACCATTTTCAAAAATCATTATTGAAAGAAGGAAATTAAAATTTATCATTATAGAATAATCAAAATATCTTAAATAAAATTTTATTTAATCATATTTAATTATTTATATAATTATTGTGATGTATAAAGAATCACATCGCATCGAGCTAGAGGTAGTCTACATGTTCGTGAATGACAATATCACTTTTTAGTGTGTGAAGAGGTGATAAATAACATGATATATTGTATTATGATAATTGTAATTTTGTAATTAATAACATATAGATTTAAATTATGCATCACATGTTTAATTAAATCTGTCCTTAATTTATTCCATGTAATGTGTAAATGTATAACATCTTTTTGATGAGGTGGTTGTCAAAAAAACCACAAATGATGTTATCGTATTCCAAAAAATGTAAATCATGAATGTATGTTTTATATAAAAATTAGCGACATGTTAATAAATCATAAATATAATATATTTCATATAAAAAATAGTGTGTCCATCATAATTACCAACCATGAGAGGGGGCAAAGGAAAACTGAACAACATCGTTTCATAAGGCAGTAGTTCACTATACACATGAGCATTAATATCGTTACACATTTGATGGATGTTTGTGTAATTGTGGGTATAAACTACAAAATAAAAAATTATATGTATATTTAAGATATTAAGGTAAATATATAATCTTGATATAATGTGAATTAAGGGATTGTATAAGGAAATGAAGAAAAAATTCATGTTGATCAAAGATACTTCTTCTTTGGGTTACTCCATTCAGTTAGCGCCAATGGACATATTGGTTGGATTTATGCCTGAAGTTATTTTTATATGGAGAAGGGATTGGTTTTGGGTGATTATTTGGATAGTTCTTGGGTGATCCAAATGGTCTTGAGAGTTTTGAATAACTGAGGGGTGCGAGTGCCTTTTTATAGAGGAAGGGAAGTGGAATTCTTATATATATATAAAGGTAAACACTATTGGGAGGTATTACTTAGATTATGTGACTCCAATAATAAAAAAATTAGATATAATCGGAGATATGGATGAATAATATTAAAAAAATTGGTTCTGGACATGTTTCTTGGTCATTTATAATTTTAAGATTAACTTTTAACGAATAAGTAAAAACATTTTTACCATAATCATTGTAATTAGTTTAATTTACTTTAACTATTTTTTTCTAAAAAACTATGTTGAACATAGTATAAATTATAAATTTTTATGATTCAAAATATGGAATCCATTTTTAAAAATTCAAATCACATATGTGGTAGAAATTAATTTAACACTAATACAACAAATGGGATGACAAAAGGAGTTTTTAAAATAAAAATATTCAAAAGTTTTCTAAGATTATATATATATAATCAATTTGATATTGTTTCCAATGACCTAAATTTGTTTAAATGATTTAAAATTGGTTATAATTATACTTTTAAACTAATTAAAAATGTAATTTAACAATATAAATGTTTATATAAAAAGAGAGATTCCAATTAAAATTAATTATTATATATTAATCATCAAAAAAGGAATGTTCTCAGAAAAGTAACAAAAATATACCAAAATTAAATTTTAATATCCTTATTTAAAAAATGTGGTTTATTTTTCATATAAAAATTATAAAAGTGTAAAAATTTAGTTTTAAAATAGGTGTTCCACTAAAAGTCCATAAAACATATTTTTAGAAACAACATAGTTTTTAGCATAAAAATGGCATTATTCTTTTCTTATGCATATAAAATTTACAGGGTGAATGTAAAAAAATTATAAACATGTGTTAAAATAATATATTTAGTTATATTCACACCATCAAATATAATTTCTAAGCGATATTACCACTTAAAATAATATTTATAATAGAATATTTTTGTAAAGACTAACTCAAACCTAGGTGAAACAAAATATATTGAAGAACTAATTGTTGCATATTGGGTACACCATCATACATAGAGTTCATTTTAATTTAAAATTATTATCTAATTCATAAATATTATTGAATATTATAAATACTTATCCTATCATTACCTGTTCTGTTACAAGTGGACCCACTAAAAAGGGTTAGTGTTGCCTCATGGCATACTTAATAAAATATTATTCCCTCGTTTTCTCATTTGGTAGTTCAGTATGATTCATATATTGAGAATTTTGTGTGTGAATATAATTGATATTTTTCATTCTATATCCTATAAAAGTGGACTTATTAAGAGGTAAATTATTTTATTTTCCAATGCATTTAGTATTAAAATGATTCCTTCATGACCCACGTACTGACTAAAACAAAAGAAGAATACTGAGGGTGATAATAATCATATTGGGTAAAAAATTGTTAAGAAAAATCATATATCAGATGTATTAATCCTTAAAACATGTTTTAAAAATATGAAACAATGATATTAACCCAGGTCTTTTCGAATCACCATCTATTCAAATCCTTCATAATGGTTCATAAAGAAAATGGGGAATACCTAAAGCATATCCCCTAGAAATGTAAAATTGGCTGTGTAGTAAAACTCATTTTCATATACAAGGTAATTCTTGATTTAGGACCAACATGACTCTTGTAATACCCAAAGCTTCCATGATAGGTTTCCCTTTGAATAATGTAATAGCCTGCATTGTATGCAACTTCGAGATTCTAACACACCGCGACCAATCAAACTAGCCGGTATGAAAAGTAATACCTCCTTTTTAAAATATTATAAATTTTATTTTTCAAAATGGGATTCTTTTTTATTGATTCGGAATATAAAAATTAGCTTAGGGTGAATTTTTGTTATTTTTCTAAAAACATTCAATTTTTGATAAATAGTGAAAAATATTGAGTTATTATTTAAAACCGACTTTTTATTTAAATAATTATTAATTTTATTTAGATTTATTTATGTTAAAATAGATACATAATACCTATATAAGTTCAATGTAATTCATTGGAGTCATTTTATAATTTGTTTAGATATATATAAATTTTATTGATCATTTTTTGGTCTTTTACCCACCTCCTAGGGGCATTTGCAAATTTGTATAAAAATTAATTTTACCGCTTATCTGAGTTGAATATCAAAAATCTGAGAGACACAGTAAATATCAGTAAGTAAAATGTGGTTCAATAAAATGAAAATAATTATTTGGTGAAAAGTATCTTTTGACTTTTATTAACCACGGTTAAAAGTAAATAGTGTAATTAAGGGTAAAAATGATATCATAATTACAATAAAACATGTATTAATTCTATTTGTAAGTATTATTCATCCAAAAACAACCTTAGGAGTAAAATATGATCATCTACGGTCTTCTTGGATTAGATTAGAACATTTATTATTATTTTATTTAAAAAAGTGTTAAAAGTGTTAAATTCAATGTTTAATAACTACACCATTTTTAATATAGGGATAGACACAATATAAATTCAAAAATATATATTCAATATAAATCTAAATTTATTTAATACATAATACTATTTTATTTATATTTTATGGACATTAAATAATTTAATTTATTTATAACACAATGATGATGCAGTAATTACCTTATTAATGAAAGATTACAATAATTGATATTATAAATATCCAAATAACTATAATTTGAGACTTTTAATATATTCCACTAATTTTCTAAGTTAATATTACATGTCATGGTTGATTAAATAATTTTTTTCAATGTAATCAAGATGTTATGATTTTCACAAAAACAAAATACTTAATATTGTCAAAAATGACATAATTAAGTTTTGAAAACAAATACTATATTATTTCTTGATATAATATTCGTAAAAATATAAAGTTCAACCAAAGTACTTAGATAAATTTATATATATTAATAATGAACCACTTGGGTTTTTCTTGAAAGTTAATAGTATGTTTATTAACAATATAATATAAACATACAATGAGACACAGTAAATGTCAAACTATTTGACTAAGAGTTAAATCTAAAAGATAAGGTTAATATGATGACATAAACCTGTATAAATCATATTTGGTTGCGATTTTTTCGATCCATCCCCACCTTATCCTTGAAATAATTATTTTGGGGCCATTAGAAACCGAAATTTATTTTATTATTAAATAATATTTCGAGATTTTTCTAAAGTGACTCTCACCCCTCTTATAAAAGGGAACTTCACCTTCTCTTAATTTCACACCTACAAAGCCATTTGGCTCAGCCAAACCCTACCCAAATATCCTCCCATATTTCCTCCCTTAATCCTAGAGATCTTTCTTTGGTCAGAAATCCATTATAGGAATCTTTTTATCAAATCAAAATGAAGAACCCGAAGAAGAGGTAAATATTTCATCACCTCTTTCACGTTCTTTTCTTCTTAAACTTCTTATTTCCTTGTTTTTTTCATTATAAAATAATAAATCCTATATATTAAATATTCTTTGATGTAATTATAAATAAGGTACTACTATATTCGTTATTCTATCCATCCAATAAATGACAAAGTCACCACATGTTCGTACGTATGGCTTACCATCTTTACATCGTGGTGTAGTTTGTTATTCAAACACATCACTATTTTGGATGGGTATAATAATGAATATAACTAATTTAATTAATAAACATAACATTATAATGATTCTATATATATTATATACCATCCAATTAGAAACTATTTCACTATCAATATAATGATATTATCGCTTGTCCATATGTCCAGATTACCGTCTCTACGAACGCAATGAGATTTATTCCCCATTGTAACCATTCAAGAATAATTTTCATTTTATGATTAAAAGTAATGTTTAATAACATAATATAATTCCATATTGAAATTTAATACATTATATCTATAACAAACATGTCTTACTTAACCAATCATATAAAGGAAAACGAATCAGTTAAACACCCAAAACGATGATACTACTAGAATATTATTATCAAAGCAATATTAGAGGGTCATATATGATATCATATTTATGTATATAGTTCTTATATAATTTAATAACAATTATTTAACTATTATATAAGAGGGTAACATACCCACAACCAAGGAAAAGTACAAGGTAATGGTTAATTTCACAATCTCATTATTGTCCAAGGTTGTTTTTATGTAAGTATCTACAGGGAAAACTTTATCAACCACATCCACGTTTTCTTAAAAATTTAACTCAAAACTTTTTTACTATTTACTATAAATTGAGTTAAATTAATTTATACCCGTATTTTAACTTGTATATTTTGAAAGGAATCTTTCCATCATTTTCCAAACAAGGTACTTTATGACCTTTTTGACAAAATTAAGGTAAGAATGTCTTTTTTTAACTTATACGATGGGTGTGGCTATTTTCCACTTTTATATCATCATCTAAGATTCTCACAGAAGCTTACAAAAATATTTTCAAAATAAATGTTTTATTTTATAATTTTATGTCTTTTAAATGATTCCAAAATAGGAAGAGATATCTCTCAAACAAAAAGTGTCGATTTCATCTATGTCAACATCCTTTGATGGATTTTAAGCTTGTTTGAAGTTGATTTATTATGATAAAAAACTTTCATACTATATTGAAGGTTTTGTGATATTTTTTACCATGGATGTGTTATTTTTACACCATCCATGGTTGAGGGATAATGTATTGATATTTCTTATACTATTTTTAATACGAATGTTTGTGTTATGTTTAAAACATTTCATATGAAGAATGCATTGGACTTAGTAAGTGATGGATGTAGCCCTCTATAACTACTTGATGCATTGGTAGGTCTCATGAGACAAAATAATGTTTTAACATAAGTATTTGAAAAAATATTATTTATAGTCTCGGAACAAGGCCTTGACTATGTGGTTATAAAGTCTGGAATTATGCATTCCACCAATATGAAAGTGGATATTGATATTTCATGTGATTATTCGACTAGTAGAATATCCATATGAATACGTAAATGGAATTATTTGATTTTATATTTTCAATATTATGTTTATGTTTATGTTTAAAAGGCTTTTGTTGTAGTGTTACACATTTCCTTAAATTTTTATGCTCATTTATGATTGTTTTCGCTATATTGTTATCCTTATTGAGCATATAAGATCACCCATTTATATGTTTTATTTTTCCTAGGATGTGAAGAAGTATTTTATGGTTGACCTATATGGATAGGATAAGGATCTAAGTGTGTTCAAAAATGGACAAAATGTTGTTGATGTTTTTATTTCATGATGTAATGTAAAACTTGTGAATGTATATAGTACTTACAAGACTACTAAACAGATCGGTATTTCGGGACCTGATTCTTTGTATTATGACAATGCTACATAATAACACATTGACTCTGGGTAATTGGGGTCGAGGCGTTACAGTTGGTATGATAAGAGGTTTAGTACAAACTTTTGAAGCTAGATTTAGAAAAACTCCTATTAGGGAACATTATCCTAAGATAGACTTTGAGGATTAGTATAGAAGAACATACTAGAATTTTGGTAATGTATAGATTTTGTAAGTTTTCCAAGAAATACATCCCTGTCTAGATATGATTAAGTAGAGGATACTATGGTATAGATGTACCTAGGGGTAAAACCCGGAAACACTTCTTTGAGCTAGACTCAAAATAGAACTGATGCATGACAACGTGCCTTGCTGCACTCTTAGTTATGACACTCCTAAGGGATATGCTTAGGATAATTATCATTCTCATTAAAAACTATTATAAAGGGTTTATGAGTATATAATTACTAAAAGAAAACATTTTTATGATTATTGATTATATCCATAAACTATTCAATTTATGTTAATTTTTTTACATGTTTGGAATTATGTATTGTGATTTATGAACTAGTCTAGTGTATACCATTGTTTTGAAATGGTGCCTAGTGGAAGTAATGGAAACCCTATCACTTCACATAATCCATGTAGGGATTTACCTCCTACTCAAGATAATTATAGTGGAGCTGGTGAAGCAACAGGTGCAGATCATCTTATCACCATATTGGGACAACTCACTCAGGTTCTGAATAATAACCTTATCAATATAGAGCACCCTGATCCAAAAAAGGGTGGATCATTGTTAGAACGATTCATGAGGAAACAACCAAAAAAATTCAATGGGAGTATAAATCCATTAGTAGCTGAGAAATGGATAAATTCCTTAGAGAAAATATTTCATGCTTTGGGGAGTAGAAAAAGGGAAAAAGTTATCGTTGTAGTTTATCGACTCATGGGAGATGCAGATCAATGGTGTTCATTAGTACAGAACACAAAGGAAGATGAATAAGTATCGAACATTTAATTGATGGAATTTAATGATATTTTCTTGGGAAAATACTTTTCTTATGACCATTGAGTGGATATGGAAAAGCAATTTATGATTCTATTCCAAAAGGAGGATGAGAATGTCTCAAAGTATGAGGATAACTTTACAACATTAGAAAGGCATGCAATAGATTATATACATAATTCAAATAGTAATATTGATAGATTTTATGATGGGTTAAATCAATTTTCCATTGAAAATTAGTCTCACAATCCTTGTCATCATACGAAGATATTGTCTCATGCACTATCATGACAGAAAAGGAATTCTCTAAGTCTTACAACTTTAAAGAAATGAAAGAGAAAAAAGTAATCTATCGAACACTCTGGAAATGGAAATAAGGGGAAGAAGGGAAAAGCTAAATATCCATCTTGTGGTAAATGTGGGAAGAAACACCCCGATACTTGCCTAAAGAGAATGGGTGTCTGTTACAAGTGTGGTGAAAAAGTCCACCAAACTCATGATTGCAAGGGGATGAAAGAGGCTATTAATTTTTAATGCTACAATTATAGAGAAAAGGGGAATTATGAAAATGAATGTCTTAAACACCAAGGGAACATACCTCAGAAAAGGCCAAGAGATCAAGGCTAAGCTTATGCGATAACTACTACTGAGGTTGAAGCTCTGAAATACATGGTGGTAGGTAATTTAATAGTTTCATCATGTTTAGCGAATGTTATATTTGATTTTGGATCATCGCATTTTTTCATATATTCCCAGTTTTCAATGAAAATTAGATATTTTCAATTTGACATAACAAGGGAGTTGTTAATAAAAACACCTAAGAGAAGTATCATTGTAACAATGTTTTTTGAATCAGTTCCCATTAGGCCATATAAATGTTCTTTATATGATGATATCATCGTCAAACACATGATTGAATTTGATATAATCCTTGGAATAGATTGGATTTCAGACCATGATGTGAAAATTTATTGTAAGAAGAAGGAGGTTACAATTTTTTATGATGATAATGAGTACCTAATATTTAGAGAAGAAACGTCACCACATGATTCTTATCTAGATCCACCCCCATTAGCTCTACTAAATTCAATTATTGGGGAATAATAGAATGAAATAACTATGGGTGAGGAAAATAATGTTCTAATAGAGCACATACCTATTATGTAATAATATGTTAATGTGTTTCCATAATATTTACCTAGACATCCTCTAGAATGAGATATTGAGTTTTCTATTGATTTAATTCCTGGTTCAATGACTATATTAAAGACCCCTTATAAAATGGACATTGTGGAATTAGTGGAACTAAAGAAAAAACTATAGGAATTTAGTAACAATGGATTTATTCTCCCTAGTGTTTCTCCATGGGGATCCCATGTCCTTTTTGATAAAAATAAAGACGGATCTATGAGTTTGTGCATTGACTACAGAGAGTAAATGCTATAATAGTAAAGAAAAAGTATCCCATACCATGAATTGATGATTTATTCAACAAACTTCATTGATCTCAATATTTTTCAAAGATTGAACTTCGATCTGGATATCATCAATTGTACGTGAATAAGGAAGAAATTTTGAAAACAGCTTTTCAAACCAGGTACGGGCATTACAAGTTTATAATAATGCTTTTTGGATTGACTAATTCACCCTCTTTCTTCATGGATATAATGGATATATTTTTCGTGGAATATCTTGATGACTTTGTAGTATTATTTATTAATGATATCTTGGTATACTCCAAAGGCAATTAATATCATGAAAATCACTTGCGCATTATTCTAAAGACTCTTAGAAGAAATGAATTATATGGGAAGTTTAGTGAGTGTAAATTCTGGCTTTTGGGGATTTATTCTCTTTGTGATATTGTGTATAAAGATGAAATCTCTTTTTATCCTTAAAATACGAAGGAAATATAAGAATTTCATGGACTGATGAGTATAAGTGAGGTACACAGGTTTATTGGTTTAGCAGGTTATTATCGACATTTCTTCCAGAATGTTGACCGGTTGGCTAATCCGTTAACCATGCTCACACGTAACAGAGTTAAATTTGTTTAGACACAAGAGTGTGAAGAATGTTTTGAAGAACCGAAGAGAAGATTAGTCAATGATCCTATCATTAATATACCATCAGGAAATGATAGGTTTGTTATTTATAGTGATTCTTCAATGAAAGGAATTGGTTGCATCCTTATAAAGAATTATTGAGTTATTGCCTATGCATTACTGTAGCTATAAATTAATGAACAAAACTATCCCATGCATAATCTTGAGTTAGAAGATGTAATCATGGCTATGAAAATATAGTGACACTATCTCTATAGTAAAAATTGTGAGATTTATACTGATAACAATAGTTTGAAGTATATTTTCTCACAAAAGTAACTCAACATGAGGTAAAGGCGATGCCTTGAACTACTCAATGATTATGATTACACTATATACTACCACCCAAGAAATGAAAATAATGTGGCAGATGATTTGAGAAGAAAAGATAATGGAGTTTTGAACAAGATGAGTGTTCAAATGGATTATAATTTCATGGATCTAGTAAAGATTGTTATGGGAATGTCCATGGAAGGAGAAACATCAATTCTTTTTAAAATGGTTTCCAAACCATCTTTACTACAAAGGATAAAGAGTTCTCAAATTGATGATGAGGAGTTTTGAAAGAAGATTAAATATGTGAATGTTGAGAGATTGAGTAACATCATATATGAAGATGGGATTTTGAAATTTGGGAAGATAATTTTTGTTCCTGATATACCTGATCTAAAAAGGGAATTTTTGTATGATGTTCATAGCTCTAATTTCTCTATACACCATGGTATCACTAATATGTTAAGATATTTTAAAGAATATTTTTGGTGGGAGAACATGAAGAGGGATATTGCTGATTTTGTGTCAAGATGTATGGTTTCTCAACAAGTGAAAGCTGGAAGGCAACAACTTGGAAAAGTCATGCAACCTTTTCCCATTCCTAAGTGAAAATGGGAAATATTATGATGGAATTTTTCATGGGGCTACCAAATACTCTAAGAAGGAATGATGCAATATAGGTCATTGTTGATCATGTTACCAAGTCATCACATTTTCTTGCTATAAGAGAAGATTTAACACTTTAACGTATGGAAAGACTATATATTAATGAAGTTGTAAGACTTCATGGAGTACCCATATCGATTGTTTCTGATCATGATCAGTGTTTTACATTAAGATTCTGGAAAAGTATTCAGAAGGTCTTGGATACTGATCTTTTCTTGAGCACTTCCTACCACCCTCAAACCGATGGACAACCAGAATGAACTATTCAAACCATAAAAGACATGTTGAGATCTTTCTCACTTGACTTTTAAGGTATGCGGGATCAATATTTAACTTTGGTAGAATATTCCTATAACAATAGTTTCCATTCAAGTATTCAGATGGCACCATATAGAGAATTATATGGCAAGAGATATCATACACAAACTTGTTGGGAAAATGTTAGTGAAAGAAAACACGTAGGTCCAGAACATGTTGAGGAAAAACAATGGAAAAGGTAAAGGTTATTGTAACCCACATCAAATAATCCCAAAGTAAGCAAAAACGTTATGCCGATAACCAATGGAAGGATTCAGAATTTCAAGTAGGAGGCCATGTTTTCTTGAAGGTATCTCCATGGAAGTGTGTTATATGTTTCAGTTGGAAGGGTAAATTGAGTCCCAGGTATATCGGAACTTTCAAAATGTTTTAGTGAATTGGAGTTGTTGCTTATCGTTTGAAAATGCCTCCAAGTCTCTCCAAAGTTCATGATGTGTTCCACGTATCACTTTTGAGAAAATACATCCCTAACCCAATGCATGTACTCATCTATGAAAATATTGAATTGGAACCTGATATGTCTTATTTAGAAAATCTTTTCATGATTCTTGATACAAGATAACAAGTGATGAAAAACTGTATGACTCATCTGGAAAAGTTATATGGAGAAACCATAAGATGAAAGAGGCAATATAGGAACCCGAGGAACTTATGATAAAGAACCACCTGAATCATTTTATGTAGTAATATTCTAGAAATTTTGAGGGTGAGATTATTTTGAGGGGAGAATGTAACACCCCAAGCTTCCATGACACGTTTCCCTTTAATTAATGCAATAACATTCATTATACGCAACTTTAGGATTCTAACACACTACGACCAATCAAACTAGCTGTTATGAATAGTAATTCCAACTTTTTAAAATTTTATAAATTTTATTTTTCAAAATGGACTTCGTTTTCGGATTCAGAATATCAAAATTATCTTAGGGTGGATTTTTGGTATTTTTCTGAAAACTTCCAATTTTGGATTAATAGTTAGAAACACCGAGTTATTGTTTAAAACTGACTTTTTATTTAAATAATTAATTATTCTATAAAAATTTATTTTGGGTTATAATATATAAATAATACCTATATATTTTCAAATTAATTCATTGGAGTCATTTTATAATGATTTTAGATATATAAAAGTTTTATTGATCACTTTCTGGTCTTTTACTCACCGCTTAGGAGCATTTGCAAATTTGCATAAAACATAATTTTTCTGCTTCTGTGAGTTGAATTTCAAAAATCCTACAGACACAATTAATATCAATATGTACAATTTGGTTCAATAAGATGAAAATATTTTTTTGGTGAATAGTAACTTTTGACTTTTATTTACCACGGTTAAAAGTAAATATGGTAATTGAGGGTAAAAATAATATCATAATTAACCTAAAACATGTCCTAATTCCATTGGATAAGTATAATTCAACCATAAATAACCTTATAAATAAAATATTATCCTCTCTGTTCCACTTGGATTAGATTAGGACATTTATTGTTATTTTATTTAAAGAAGAGTTAAAAGTTTAAAATTCAAAGTTTAATAACTAAATTATTTTTAATATAGGGTTAAAAACCACATAAATTCGACTATAAATATTCATTAGAAATCTGATACTATTTCCTACATAATGGTATTTTGTTTATAATTTTTAGACATTAAATAATTTAATTTATTTACGACACAATGATGATGCAATAATTATCTTATTAATGAAATATTAAGATAATTGTTATTATAAATATAAAAATAAAAGTAATGTGAGACATTTGATGAATTCCACTAATTTTCTAGGTTAATATGACATGTTAGGGTTGATTAAATAATTTTTTTCAAAGAAATCATTCTGTTATGATTTTTACAAAAAACAAAATACCAAATAGTGTCAAAAGTGATATAATTGATTTTTTAAAACATATACTATATTATTAATTGATATAATATTCCTAAAAATATATTGTTTGAAAAAAAAACTTATATAAGGTTATATATATTAATAATTAACCACTTTGGGTTTTTATTGAAAGTTTATACTATGTTTATTAACCATATAATATAAAAATACAAAGAGGCATGGTAATGTAAAACTATTTAACCAAGAGTTATATATAAAAGATAAGGTTAATATGATGACCTAAACTTGTAAAAAACTTATTGGTTGAATGGTTTTGGACCCATAACAACCTTTTCCTGGAAATAAATCATTTTGGAGGCTTTATAAACCAAAAATGATTTTATTATAAAATAATATTTGAATATTTTCCTAAAGTGACCCTCACCTCTCTTATAAAAGGATACTTCCCCTTCTATTAATTTCACTCCTCCAAATCCATTTTCCTCGGCCAAACCTGGACCAAATATACTACCATTATTCCTCCATTAATCCTAAAGACCTTCCTTTGGTCATAAATCCAACCTAAGGATCCCTTTTAATCAAATCAAAAGGAAGAACCCGAAGAAGAGATAAATATTTCATCACCTCTTTCAAGTTTTTTTCTTCTTCCACATTCTCTTTCTTTGTGGATTGCATTCTGAAATAATAACTCCAGTATATGATGTATATTTTTATTTTATTATAAATATCGTACAACCATATTTTTTATTCTATCTATCCTATAAATGACATTGTCACCATACGTGCATACGTACAACTTACCATCTCCATGTCATGTTGTTGTTTGTTATTCAAACACTTTGTTATTTTGGATGAGTATAATAATGAACATAACTAATGTAAATAATAAATATAAAATGTTAATTATTCTTAATATATGATATGACATCCAATTACATATGATTTCACCATCAATATAATGATACTGTCACTTGTGCGTACGTACGGATTACCGTCTCCACGAACGCGATGAGATTAATTCCCCATCATAATCATTCAAGAATAATTTTCATTTTATGATTAAAAATAATGTTTAATAACATATTATAATTCTATATATGAATCAAATAAATTCTTTCCCTAACAAACATGGCTTATGTAACCAATCATATAATGAAAAATGAATTAGTTAAACACCTAAAACGATGATACTACTGAAATATTATTAAAAAAGAAATATTAGAGGGTCATATATGATATAATATTCATGTATATAGTTCTTTTATAATTTAATAACAATGATTTAACTATTATAAAGGTGGTTAATATACCCACAACCAAGTAAAAGTACAGGTAAGGATTAATTTTACAATCTTTTTGTTATCTGAGTTTGTTTTTACAAAAGTATCTACTGTGATATCTTTATCATCCACATCCATGTTTTCTTAAAAATTTAATTCAAATTTTTTTTACTATTTACTATACAATGGGTTAGAGTAATTTATACCCTTATTTGATCATATATGTTTTTAAAATAATCTTTTCGTTTTTTTTCAAAACAAGGTATTTTATGACCTTTTCGACAAAATTAAGGTAAGAATGCCTTTTTTTTAACTTATACGGCAGGTGCCACTATTTTCTGTCATTATATCATTGTCAAGGATTCAAATACAATCTTATAAAAATATTTTCAAAAGAAATGTTTTCTTTTATAATTATATGACTTTAAAATTATTTCAAAAAAGAAAGAGATATTTCTCAAAAAAAAAGTTTTGATTTAATCTATGTCAACATCCTTTGATGGATTTTATGCTTGTTTGAAGTTGATTTATTATGATAAAAAACACCCATATTGTATTTAAGGCTTTGGGAGATGTTTGACTATTTATGTGTTATTTTTACACCATTCATGGTTTATGTATAATGTATACACATTTTATATGCTAGTTTTAATGCGAATGATCATGTTATGTTTTAACCTTTTCTTATAAGGAATGCATTGGACTTAGTAAGTGAAGGGTGGATACCACTATAGATCATTGATGCATCGGTAGGTCTCATGTGTCAAACTAGTGTCTTGGCACAAGTCCTTGGAAAAATATTATTTTAAGTCTTAGCATAAGGCCTTGACTATATAGTTTTGAAGTCTGGCATTATGCTTTCTATCATTATGAAAGTGGCTATTGATATTGCATGTGATTATTTGACTAGTAGAATGTCTATGTGAATAAGTAACTGAAATTATTTAATTTTATATTTTTCATATTATTCTTATGATTATGTTTAAAAGGCTTTTACTTTAGTCTTATACATATCCTTAAATGTTTATGTTTATTTATTAATGGTTCATCAATATTGTTTTCCATACTGAGAATCTAAGCTCACCCCTTTCTATGATTTATTTTTCCTAGGTTGTGAAGAAGTAATTTATGGTTGACCAACAGGGATAGGCTGAGGATATAAGTGTGTTAAAAAGGGGACAAAATTTTGTTTATGTTTTTATTTCATGATATAATGTAAAACTTATGAATGTATATAGTACTTCCAAGGCTACTAAATTGATCGGTCTTTCGGGACAAGATTTTTTGTATAATGACAATGTTACTTAATAATGAACCAACTCTAGTTAATTGGGGTTGGGGAATTACAACTCTTTTAGAGTTATTACCCCAAAGTATCTCTATTCTTGAACCATTACAACTTTTATTATTTAGAAACATATGTATTTATAGAAAACCCACATAATATATTTCTTACAAAAACATTAAAATGATATCTTATACATAGATTTATCCCTTGGGTTTTCACTAATGTATTTATAATCTTAATACATATATATTGGTTAAAAATTTCCCCTTATTACAGCTATAAGAACCTAATATTTTTATACATAAATATCTATTTTTTAGAGGAATATTCCATAAATTTTACAAACACGCTCCTAAGGGACAAAAACGTTATTTTATTTGGAGAGTAGAAACAAAATATTCTTATTTCATAAAAGATATTTAACAAATCTCACAAATATCTTATTAAAATTTATTCCTCTTATTCATTCTCGACTAAAACCATTATTCATAACCTAGGGATAGAGACATAAAAAATTGTTATCTTAGATGCTCAATAAGGGTAAACAAAGGAAATTTAAATATATGATCACAAAAACGAATATACTAAGAATATGGAAACATGATCAAGAAAAAAACATATATTGTTAATAACCAACCATTTACAGATCATAAAAAATATTTATTAAATAATTTAACAACAATTCAGAAAATTTGGACCCTAACAATGATAAATCATCATAAATTAATCATGAAGTATAAGCACATGTCATAATATCATAGAAAAATAATATACATTGAAAACCATTTCATATGTCAATGATAAATACCAAGAATATAAAAGTAGTGGATCATGACTCATATCCTATTTCTAATTTTGGACCAAGATTCACTTGCCTCCAATTGTGAATCAGGACACACATGTTAACCATAGTGGACTAGGACTCACCAGTTTCTCATAGGGGATAAATCCCATCAACATGTTTCCCATTTTTATGTCATAGATATAATTCTTTACCTAATGTATTGTTGGGATATATATTTCTCGACTATATAATAAAAAAAATCATACTTATGCATGCCTTAATTTCAAAAAAAAAGTATCATGTCATCACATCATAACCTGTGTAAAAAATATGGGTTTCATAAACATTTGATCAATTCACCATTGTATAACCTATAAAAACTTAATGGGTTTTATAAAAATTTAACCAATATAAACACCAACCATACATAGAAATTATTTTTATGGTATCAATTAATCTTATCCACAATAAAACAAATGTAACATCAAATAATTTTATATTATATGGTAAATAATTATTAATGATCTCTTGGATCACGTCCTGAGTAAAAAATCATTTCCAGTTTGAAAAAAGCTGTATCAAACATAAAATTATTCAATAACCATTCCATTTAACATATCATTGAAAAAAATCAAAAAATAATTAAAAATATATTAAAACATTTATTGAGGAAAATATACAGTCCACATTAAAAAAAACTTTTCAAAATAGATAACATTTTTGTAATCCGTTTCATTGAAAATATCATTTTAATCTTATAAGTAAATATTTATAAAAAATAATCCAAAATATTTGTTGAGAAAAATCTCCTTTTCACATTCCAAACACTTTTTAAAACATAAATAATTTTCAAACTCATTTTAATTGAAAATAAACATGGGAATGTGTAATGAATCTTTTAAAATCATCTGAAACATTTCTTGAGTGAAATATCCTATCCCAATTAAAAAAATAAATTTTCTTAAAAAAATTAAACGATAATATCTTCTAATATTTTTTTTTGAAACTCATAATTAAATATTTAAAACATTGTGTCATCTTGAAGGTGAAAATTTTTTGTCATGTATTACAATTTAAAATAATTATTCCTTTAATATTTTTATTAAATGATAAGGGCACCATGTTTGGAAAATTATGAGAATATTAAAATTAAATAATTTAATTAAAATTTTAAAAAGGGAGAAATGAATTGAATATATGATATAAGATTCTTAAAAACATCTTTAAAACATTTTTTTTGAGAACATGAATATGGAATAAAAAATGATTTTTGACTGAAAAGAGAAATAGTGTCGTAGTTATTAGATTTTATTGGAAATATCAGTACATAAAGTGATAAAAATGAATGTGAAACACATATTCTCAATAAATAACCGCAGTATAATAAAATTCATTAGTTTCATGAGATATATATCATAATATATCATTATTTAAATGATAAACATAAACAATCCCCAAAAAACGATGAAATTGAATCATAACATACTTACCACTTTGGTAACATTGAATTGTAATATCTATAAAGTAATAACATTCAATAAAATAGAAAATATCTTGAGAATAAATAATTTTTTTATATTAATTTCCAAGGGGTTTTATGTACACCTCATAATAATAGATACTTTAATAACAAAATATATATTTAAGGGAATAAAAATGGAGACCTAATCTCTTACCAATTTGGATACATTTGAACCATAAACCGTAGAAAGTTAGATATTGAAATGGACATGTAAATTCACAAAATTTTAAGGATAATTGTCTTCAAATACTTTAATGATATGTATATTTACAACATAAGATATATAGGTGGTCAAAATGGAATTTTTCCCACATATTTAACTAGTAAGACTTAAATCCCTTACCATAATTCTCAACATCATCCATACATATTTGAACCTGTTATATAATAAATATAAGTCTATTTTAAATTTAATAAAGAACAATAATTTTATTTATAATAACATATATGATATAATTAGGACATTTTATTACCGTTTTATTAATAAATCATTTATAATATCATGTTTCAGGTAATAACTGATTTGTTTTTCATGTATGTTTTGATATGTTAGTTTCAATCTTATTAATATAACCATGGTTCCATAATTTTTTAACGTTAAAATTTTTATAAATATCATATAAGTTAAGTATATATGTGTTTATATTATTCCATAAATGTTATATATATAAAACAAAATACTTCATTCATGGAGATGATTGGTCGTACGTATTCATGCATTATTTTTCTGTTTTCTCGATGGATAAAATGAAAGAAAAGAAAATTTTATATTACCATTAAATAGTAATATTTTTTCTTATATATCACATATGTTTATTAAATTTACCCAAATTACCTTCTATAAAAATCATTTGTGAAAAGTGAATCCCATATATTCATGAGGTGATAATCCGCTCTATACATAAACAATAATATCATGTGACCCAAAAAATGGAAATTAAGAAGGTATATGCGATATGAAAATTATATAAGTGGATTTATTTTAAAATTATCTTATATTTATATATACATATATATTATATACATCATCATACCTAACCATGAGAGGTTTTTATGGGAAACATGTCACATCCATTCACTAGGTGGTAGTCTTTTGAACAAATGATCAACATTATCATTTCCATTTTGAGGGAAGAGGAAATATTTTTAGACCATGAAATATTATAAGAACATATAATTATATTAAAAATTATTTGTTTATTATATTATAATGGTTTAATAATATTTGAAGGATTCTATGAATGATATAAAATAAGAAAATTCATTGAAGAACATTACCTCTTTTTTGAGTAACCTCCATTGGTTTTCATAAAATTCCGTACTAGGTTCAATTTATTGTCTGAATAAATATTGTTGGATTAGAGGAGTGAATTAAGGGAGATGAATTGGTTATTTTCTTTCCAAACCAATGGTATTTTTATGTATGAAGTTGAGAGGTGAGGCGGTAGCCTTTTATAAGTGAGGTGAGTTGAAAACCATTATTTTTTGAAAAAAAAAGTGTTTACAAATTTTTAATATGAAAAATACACCAAATGGGCCATCATTAATAATTTTTGGGGATAAGGTCAAAAAATTCCATGAAAATGGGTGGTATACAAGTTTTTAGGTCATTATAACATGTATTTATTTAGTTTAACCCAATGGATGGAGCTCTATTATCCTGGTACTTTCTCTCGACTCCAATTATTAGCTTCCTTTACTTCCTCTTAGGGTTCCGAGATCTCCCTACTGATGATCAACCTCCCAAATCCTCAAAATTATTTTTCCCTTCTATTTATATGTCTTCATATTTGGATTTTGATGTCCCTCTATGGTTCTCCTTCTCTATATTATTCGGCCTTCCCCTTTCTATGTTCTTTTTCTCTGGGTTCTCTATAGTTATATCATTTCCCACTCTTCCACCCATAATCTGCCGATCTGGACCGAAAAACAAAACCCTTTTTGGATGGGTGTATATTTTTTAATATTGCTTTAGTATTTTGGTGGTGGAATAAGGGTAATGTAGGATTCTCCATTTTTTTGTATTCTTTCCTTGGATTCCATTAGGGTTTCAATCCCATTATTACTATTTCTTATTCCATGAACTAAATCCTAATTCATGCTATGATCTCTCTTTATATCTCTCATATCCAATTCATACCTAGATATATGGATACTAAGAGGTTTTGGGCATTTTGGTTTGGAAGCTATAGGGATTATATTTAGGGTATCATCCCTAGTTTCCTTCAGGGTATCCTCCTCGGTTTCCCAATGTTCCTAGTTCCTTTAGGGTGTCATCCCATGTTCTTGTTTTACTTATTTTTGGTTCTCATTGTTATTTATTTATGATTTCATGTATGTTTTGAGGTTTGATTCATTGTTGTTTCTGAATGTCAGCTTGTGGTGTGTCAGTTTCTTCGTGAATGATGGTGTTGATTGAATACAAAGATTTGTTCCTCAAATAGTTCACCGGTATTGCAGGGTTTATGAATTTTTTGATTGCGGGTGAATTTCATTTCTCAATGGTGTTGGAGGATTCTGGTGTGTATATGATTAGTTGGATGTTCATGGTGTTTCTTTGGTAAGTAATGATTCAATTGGTGCTTCCGGGTGGAATACTCAAGGATTTACTATCTATGGTTAAATTAGCTAATTTCTAGGTGGCATGCAACTCATATTTCAACTAGTGATATGATGACACTTGGGTTTTGGTGCTGGTGGTGGTCAATAACGTAGTGGACAATGAAAATGATGGTAATGATATGATGTGATTATAGTGAAATTTTCAAGATGTTAAGGTGGTGGATGTGATGATATTGGGGATAGTGAAATGAATTTATGGTTTCTCAAGCGACTCTCTTCTCTCGTAGAAATTTGGATTCTGTTTTTTGAATTTGAATTTTAAAATTGTTCATTTTGAATGTGATTTTGGAATTGTATAATGTTGTGTTAAATTAGTATATTAGTTTCTATAAGGTTCCAACTCAGCGATAAATATTTACATTTAGAAAATTGAAAAAAATATTTTGTGGTGGTTTAGTTTAATCCCAGTAAACACATTTTAACCTCAACTATGTTGATTAATTTTTATCATTTTTACTATTCATTATTGTAAAAAACATGTTTGGAATTAATAGATAATATAAATTTTTATGATTCCAATTATGAAATAGAATTTTTTCAATTCCTCAAAGATATGTTTGAATATTTAATTTAAAATTTATCATGAAGAGAAAATGAAAAATATTTTTTAAATATAATTTTTTCAAAATTTTAAAATGTTTTTATATCAAAAATCAATATAAAATTGATTTTAATTTTCTAAATTGGGTTATTATATACCTAA
Organism: Viscum album; assembly: GCA_963277665.1. Taxonomy (NCBI): domain Eukaryota; kingdom Viridiplantae; phylum Streptophyta; class Magnoliopsida; order Santalales; family Viscaceae; genus Viscum; species Viscum album. The sequence goes on along the minus strand of OY728140.1, from coordinate 1,043,454,090 downwards.
TTTTACATTTTTTAATTCTATAAACATATAATAATAATGTATAAGTTACTAAATAATTTAATACAAATTATAATTATTAATAAAAACTAGTTTTTCTCACCATTCCTGAAAAAAATTCTATTCCTAAAAAATTATCAAAAATTAACCTTAAAATATTTTTACACAATGATTTAAATAATAAATTTAATTTAAAAAAGAAATCATCTAGCACATTCAAGTAGTAATTTTGAATATAAGTGTGAAAAATCTAATAAAACCTATTTTTAGAAAAAATCTATTTTTTGTGAGTTAATTAGGATTTCTTTTTATGTTATGTATAGAAAAAACATAAGATGAATTTTAAAGTTTTTATTGAATATATGATATAGAAATTTCATTTAAACCATTCACAAACTATTATTTTTTGAATTTATTGAGGCAAATTTAGTTTGTATACATAAAAATAGTTTCTCAAATAATGATTTCATTATTTTCAAATAGTTTTTTTCAATTTAATTATTAACTAAAGGATTAATTTTATATAATTTTTAAACCATATGTTTTCATAATTTAGTTAAACATATTAATACCTTTCATTCCAATTCTTAGAAGAGATCTATAATATTAAATAAAAATATTTTAATAGTTTGTCACATTTCATTTCAACTATGTGTTTTGTGTAATGTAATATAAATTCAGTGTCACGTGTAATGATTGCTAAAAATAGTGTTACATGTAACAAAGAATATCAAAAAGAGTAAATTTATTTGAAAAAAATATATTTTATAAAATCTGAGGTTATTTTAATTTATTTTTTCCATACTCTCAAATTTCTAATAAATTGTATTTAGCTCTGTCAGTCTTAATGGTTCCCATGATCTCAATTAGGGTTCACACATTTTGTGTGGTTGTATTAGTAGATAACATATTTAAATTTAAATTTTTATAGTGACTCTATTGTAGGTATATATATATAAATTAATACATTATGTTTCAAATATATTTATTTAGATATAAAAATATTATTTTATAGCTTAACTCTATTTCTTTCATTATTTGAAATATTTTTTCTCAATGTGATATAGTCAATTAAAATGCATGGGTAGAATATGTTTTTCATTTGTATCTACCAATACCAAGGGATATAGATGGTAACTAACCATTAATTTAATTAATGATTCATATTAATTAATATCTGAATTAACATTTTTTTGTGTTTTTTTTAAATGGTAAATAATTTTCACATCAAATTCCCATCATGAATTTTGACCCAAAATAAACCAAAAAATGTAAATATTATGTTAGTATTCATTTAAGTTTTATTTATTTACTTATTAAAATTTTATATTAAACTTGAATAAATATATATTTGTTAGACCCGTATTGGAATATATCTTGGGCGACTATATGGGGTGGAATAGGGGTATTTAGGGATTGGAAATATAAAAATTCCCTTTTAACAAACATGTTTTTTTAGTCAATTAAAACACATCTATCATACATTCTTTTCGTGAATGTAATAAAAATCAGTTACAAGTGATAATAATTTTGTCAACCACACATATATGTAACCATGAAGAATAAATTGATGATATTTTAATATATAAATTTTTTAACACACACTATTTGATACAATATTCAGTATAATGCACTATCCCCCCTTTTTTTTAAAAAATATTCACTTTTAAAATAATAATTCTCTCTTCACATGTTAGATTATGAAATAAATTATAATCAAATGTGTTAATATCACAAATAAAGAATTATTAATCCATTTTAGTTTTTGTATCAATGATCTCTATGTTCATCATATTTATGAACACCTTCATCTGTATTCTTTATTGTAATTGTGTGATAATGAATACCAATACTCTTATTTACTCTTTCATATCCTTATATCTCAATTTATGAACATGTATATATCATATATATATATATATATGATTTATATATTCTTAATTTAGTATATATGATATTTGATCAATACTTATGATCATTCCATGTTTCATAGACTTCATATTATCATTAAATATATCATTACGAACTAATTATTAGTTAAATAATTCACCTTAAATAAAATTGTATATACCTATATAATCCAGATCTCATGAAATTTAAATAATAAAAATATATTCAAAACTATAGTTATGTCATGAAACATGAGCAATTTATCATTGAATAATAATAGTCACACAAGTAAATAAATCTTTAATGACCATATCTAGTATGAATTTTCTATTTAATATATAAGAAATTCATTAAAAAATTTAGCATGACATGTCTAAATTCACCGTGATGTGTATTTTCATGTTTTTGTAAGACCACGACATACGATCATGTAACTAATCATTCAATGTTTTAACTAGTCCTAAATAATCCCCATAAGAAATTTAGCTTCGGTAATCAAGAAACTATTAGAATTACATGTTTATGAATCCATGTTTCTTAGTTGAATTCTTATTAAAAAATGATTAAAAACATTGTTTTTTATCAAATTATACCATAATGTTGTTTAAAATTTTTTCACCTTTATTAATCCATTTATTTTCCCAATTTTGAAGATATAATCATGAAGTGATTATATTTTACATGGTTACATTTTTTTTGAAATTTCCTGTAAAACTCTTTTTACATTATGCAACACACATAGATCACCAAATTATGATTTCACGAGATTAATATATATCATTTGTAATACCACTGTAAATTAATATTGATAAGAATATTCTATAATTATTTTCTTGTATTATTCATAACAATATTTATCTAGATGTTTTTAAAGTCCCCATTAACCATTATATTATACAGAATCAACTTAAACCCCTTTGAAAGTAATATAAATATTTTTTTTATAAATTTATTCATAATATATTTAATTAATTAAAATCAGTATTAATATAATCCCATATAAATAAAAGTTTTTTTTTGAAACAAGTGTTAGTTGAAATTATTTCATGATTAATCAATTAATTAGTTACATTCTCCTTTAATGTTAATTACCCTAATATTTAATAATCCTCTATAAAATATTTAGTTATAATTCCATAAATTCTGACTTCTTGCGGTGGTCTACACTAAAAATATATCATTATCCCATGGATACACATATAATAATATTATCTATCACAAACATCATTGAAATATTTTCCCCCCTTTATCTATTCCCACCCATAGATATACATCAACACATTATACACCACATTTTTTTGGTTTTTGGAAAAATATTTATTCTCCATCGCACAATTTAATGCTGATATGGGAGCTATATAACTCCTTTCATCAGTAAACCCATAGGGGAAATCATCATTTTTGATTATAGAATCAGTTACTCAGAGAAATTTCTTTTTTAGTATGGATAAAATTAATTATATATTAAACACTTTGAACAATTTATAATTATAGGTGACATATGTTTATTGAAAATTATTAATTCTATAAATGTATTGTTATTATATTTATGAACCTATAGGCATTGAAATAATTCATGTACATGAAATATATCTACAAACCATCATTTAAATAGAGTTATTTAAACACTAAATGTTATGTAATGATTCCCAAAATATTCCATGGGTAATGCCTTTCTAAAACTACATGTAACTAACTTTTGAGTAAAAAACCTTTATTTTCATCATATATGGATCCATTTCCCCTTAATAAAGTGATAAATTATCTCAATGTTCTTCATAAAAGATAAATATATTGGATTTTGAATAAAATTTATAACTCATGAGATATAACATTTGGTTTCAATATGATATAATTTTTACTTATCAATATATTAAATCTATTTTTTCATCCACAAGAGATGAAAAAAATAATGTGTACTGGCTATGTATTTTAGTTTCAATATTTATTAATAGTGGATCCTTTATTTAATAAGAAATATATAAAATTACATTGTAGGAAAATTCTATTGTTTTTGTCTTTATATTATTCAATAAAATTTTAATATATATATATATATGTATCCAAACAACTCCTTCAACATTTATCACATGTAGAATTATCCAAAATATAGTATTCAGTCATAATGTGATCCATTAATATGAAGGAAAAATTGTGCTCCATCTTGTTAGTGTACTATATAATATGTGTTTGATGATTTTACAATACTCCATGAAGTTGACTATATTTTCTTCCTCATACTTTTAAGACTTTTTTATATAACGTTTTATGTATTAATTGACTTTATATTCCATATGAAAAATAATTTTCATTCCATCATGTTTATATTTATATTTTGAAACAAAATTTGTAAAATTTCCTTAACTAGTCATTATTCTATGGAAAAATATTAATCACCAGTCGTTGACATATCAAAATTTCCCTTAATTAATTCAATGACCTCATTATCTTAAACATAGTTTATCCTTTAATGATTATTCAATATTTATTTATAAGTACCATTATATTTTTATCAAACTCTTATTCATAGATATTTTTTAATATCCTACACACTAAAATACATTCTTAATAGAGAAATGAACAAGACATAAATTTCTTATGGTTCATTATTTATAAAAATATATGACACATTCTTCAATAAATAAAAATTAGTCACATCTTCATATATGGGCAGTGAATCTAGTTATATAATTTAAACAACCTCATCAGGGAATCTATTTAGAAGAACTAATTTTTAAATAATCTATTATAATATTATGATTATATAATCCATGATAGTAAAAAATTAAGAGGATCATATCCAAAAATTGATTCTTATAATTTTAGAGAATCCATTAACCACTAATTTTTATTTTTTTCAACTCATCTTATTCATTCATCTTATTTCTAATAACCCATTTGGTTCGAGATTAATTTCATTTTAATTAACCTCAAAATGATCTGTCATTCCTTATTTGTTTTAAATTTAACTAAATATTTATTAATTGATCATTTCCAATACCCATCCTGGTATGTATATTAAACATTTATTCTCAAAAGAAGTGATATTAGAGTCATTTCATGTAGTTACATCATCCATCATATTTTTACTAGAGGTTTTGGTAATTAATAGTTTTTCATCAATTTTAACTCTTTTCATTAATTTTCCGGTGTAAATCAAATAGAAAACATCCTTCTAGATATTTAATTATAAAAAATCATCACCATATATTGGAAATTATCCCGATCCCCTCATTCAAGATATTTTTTATTCTAGAGTTTCATTAATGATTTTTGAAGATTTTTTTTTCATTTTGTACTATTCTGACATCTTAAGAGTCAATGGGATTTCAAATCAATTATTATATAATTTAAATTATTTTATCCGTGATGAATGGATAATAAAACTCATTTATTACATATATATTAAAATATCGTCTCTATTTTAGGTATTTTTATAATAAAGCATTTATTCCCAATGATTAAAAAGTAATTTTAAGTTAAATTATTATTATCATACATTTCATATGTGTTTTTCTCCTCAATGTGGCATAACAAGGATGTATTTGTATTATAATAAAATATTAGGATTTAATACTTAAAAAAAACTCTAATATTTATTTTCGAATAAGAATTATTTGATCCTTATTATTTATTATTTGCTCTCAACACTAATAAAACCCAATTTTCAAAATATTTATCAATCCTAATACATGATTATTTATTCAATACTATATGAAAAAATCATCCACCCATTCACCAATTATCTTTATTCCATTATAAATATGTAATTTTGGAATTATTCTTATAGGATTATTCAAAAAAACCTCCGATATTTTTCATGTAATTAGACACTATGGATTTATGAGTCGTTACAATAAGTTTTTCATCCTACATTAATAAAAACATTTGAGTACATATTACATTATTCTGTAAGTATATTGTAGTATTATCAAAACATAACATCAACCTACATTATCTCAATTAAACATGATAATTTATTTTCCCCTTGATTTTATGTCTTTAGAATAATTTTTCTTTTTTGATAAAAATCACCTGTTTGATTGTTATCATTTTTTATCCTAGTAATATCATGAGATAATTTATAATTAAATATTTATTCCATGAATTTATTTATCATGTGTCATATAATTGTATTTCACAATTTATTTTAAACATTATTATTATGAAATAACTTTTATTATTTTATACTCACAATGTTTAATTTTCTTAATTAATTTACATTATATGTTCATATTTTCTTTTAATAATTGAGAAATTAATTATAATTTACATTTATGTTTCTTGATTCACATAATTTACATACACATAAAATTATTTTGAATAAGACCTTTTAATAATAATAAATCCAACATGATCATTTCTTTATCTATATTCATTTATTTTCCCAACAAAATAATATGTATCCTTTCATTGGTTTTAAATAACATGACTTTATCATTTTACTAATTGAAATTATTATAAGAAGTGTTATTCCTTAACATTTGGGAAGTTTAATCACTCTTGAAAATTCACAAATAAATGATATAAAATTCCCTTATATGAAATTAAATTCACTTCATTTTTCTCAATCATCATCATATTATACTATATGTAGTGTTAAACAACATTTTAATAATTAGTAGTCATTATTCTCTTCTATATATTACTGATATAATTTATCCTGAAAATTAATTATATATGTTATTTTTTTTTTCTATTCACTTAATGAATCAATGGGTACTGTATTAGCACTAATTTTCCACTATATAAACTCATTACATTACTCATCTGATGTGACATATGTATATTTTTGTGCGTATAATATATTAAATAATATTATCCATTTATTGTATAATAATATTTTTAAAATAATATAATCTATCAATATTTACATGGTGATTTTAAATGCTCATTACTCTAAAAAATGTTATGTGACTGTCCCAAATTTCGAAAATAAGGGTACCATATATGATGTGTATTTTTGTGTGTCATCATTAGTTATACAGTTGTGTTTTAGAAGGTAAAACAATTTATCATATTCCTTAGAGTGGTATATATATTCCTTAATTCACATTTTATTTTCTTTTATGGGAAATGATGCCTTAATTATACCATTAATTAATTATGAAATAACTTTTTTTATAAAATACTTATAATTATTTCAGGTATTTAAATGATTTACCTTCACCTTTTGAAATGAGTGAGTAATCCAATTACCCAATTTGTTTAAAGTAGTCATATATATTTTTTGATCATTAAGATTTATCCTCATTATAATAAGAGCATCATAATGTGGTCTGATTATTTTATATATTCACTTGACAAAATTAGTCATAAAAAATTATTCCCTTTTGACCCCCCACTTTAATATAAAGATCAACCACTTCCACTATGTCATGAATGATTTCAAACAATTTATTCTAAATTTTATTCTTTATACTTACCTTCAAAACATACTAAAATTTTATATATATAACATGTATTCACATATAACAACATTTTGTATCTTATTTACACTATAAACATCAATATTTTTATGAATATCCTCTAAATTATAATTAAGGTACAAATACACCAAAACATAAAGTTTTTATTCATCTAAACAATTCTATATTTTTTTTATTTTTTATTAATAAAAACACGATTTTTTAATTCATTTACATAAATTCAGTGATATATCTCACTTCAAATTCATATTAAATAATATCTTCCATTGAAAGAGTACTCGTAATTTTAAATAAATTAGTCACAATAATCATCTTTCCCCTAACACCCCTATAGAATTTATTAATAAATTCCTCATCTAATTACATTCTCGAAAAATATTTATATTACTTTCTATGAGGTACCCATCTTTTCCATATTGGAAGAATTTAATTTAATCGATCCTTATGAATATTCTTTTGTTTACCATTTATAGTCTTAATAAGGGAAAACCTCAGTTAATAAATTTTATTCTATTCCTTATTATCCTCCATCATATGTTTTATCATCACATTGAATTAAATTTACCTTAACACCTCTATTAATTTAATATAATAATCATTCATTATTATTAAATATACTGTAAGGATGCATTAAATGTATTCCAATTATATCATCTTAGTATCACATTCCAAAATTATCAAAACCATTTAATTGACTGATAATTTTTTTTCATTATAGAACATGCATAAAAAACACATCTTAAAGTGTCCTTATAATTATATATGTATTATCCCTATGAATTTTCACTTTGATTAGGAATTTGAGGAAAATTTACATCAGTTTTATCATATTTTATTCATATTTATTAAAAATAACAATAATATTATCATGAATCACCATTGAATCTCTTTTTATTATATTTAATAATTTTTCTCACATGGCTATTGGGAATATATTGAAAAAGTCACTTCTATATATAATATATTAGGTAATTCTCCCCCTAAATTTGTTTTTCAATTAGTATTAGCATATGTTTCCTTAGAAAGGAATTCTATAAGGGCTCTAAATTATAGGTTGATTTTAATTCATTATATGAAACCCTTTTAAAAATTCATTCCAAGTGATTGAATTTTATTATTTATATTAGTATTAAATAATTGAATATTATGATCATCAACGTATATTTCTTACTTATGTTTTAAAATCATTTGAATATTTATTGAAGATAAAAAAAATAAAAAAATATTTTTATCAATAATACCACTTTATATACCCAATAGAGTATATACTATTTAAATAATAATTTACGTTTAGTTTACTGAAACATTTTATTTTTCATATGAATTAATAAATATAAAAAATTGGTTCATGTAATTTTACATAATTTGACCATTCTTGGATATATCAATAGATAATAAAATAATGGGTTTTTATGGTACCACTTTCAGAAAATTTCATTTTTTATACAATGTTTGAGATGATTCACCATCCATATAGTTATAAAAATGTTAAAATTTTATTTCTCACTACTTTTTCAAAAAAAATATAATGCACTTTAAATTATTATTAAATGAATTTATATCACAAATTCTAATAATGATTTATTAATTCATTGTTTTTTATATATAAATTCTCCTAATAATCATCATGTTTATGAGCACATTTATCTTATTTCACCAATTGTTATGTATCTCATTGAGTAAAAATAATTATATATACTCATCCATACTCTTTTATATCTATTAATCCATATCTTAATATAATATTTTATCAAAATATTTGTAGTCTTTATTGAAGATATTATATATATTATCAATGACATGGATATATCTAGGTTTTTAAGACTCTTACAATAATTATATCTATTAATAACCCTTAAGAGTAGTAAAAAACCCTTTTTATCAAATAATATTAAATATCACAATATTAGTGTTTTTATGGTGACTTTAACTTTTAAATTGCTTAATTTTTTTGTCATATAAATGTTAATATAGCGGTATATAGCCATGTCTAAATTTTTAGGTATGAAATAAATATTGAGTATTTATGATGTGATTCTAATTTATATAATTTATTATTTAAAAATAATATAATTTAAGATAAATCATTGAATTTTTAATTTGATTGTGTTAAGAAGTTATTTGGAAATATAAAATGAGAAATTTATAAGTGGATTATAAAATATATAACTAGTATAGACTATAAAATCAATTGAATTTCCTCTATTTAAAAATTTATTTACACTATGCTTGACTCTTAAAGTCATGTTCCATAACTCTCTAGGAGACTCTTCATTTCTCTCATAGAAAATAAAATCCCTAGTGATTTATAAATTTTAAGGCTTTCCTATAATCAATCCCAATGAAGAGATATAAAAATAATGTTTTATAGAATACATTATATCAACTAATTATCATCTCAAGGATTTTCATCTATCAATATTCCAAGACAACAATAACAATAATGCTATATAGTGAAAACACCACGCATAAAAAATGATAAATACTAGATGCATCAGAAGAAAGTAACACAAAAAATATATATTTTCCAAAATTTATTATGGAGAAACATGGAGAAAAAAACACAAATAAAAATCAAATTGTTTTTTACATAAAACAATGAAAGTTTGAGTACATACAAAATTTTATTTTTTATTATAATTTTTAAATTTAGTTTCATTACATTGTGAACTCTATCCAACTTCTCCATTCTGAAAAAATATGGAATAAAGGATACCGACACTATCTACATGAGAAATTATGACATGAAATCACATGTACAATGTATTTTGTGAACATAATAAAGATAATGAAAGATCTAATATAGGATAAAGGGATAAAACTATGGATATATGTTATTTTGAGCAAAAAATTATTTATAATTCATTAGATAAAATTACATTGATAGGTAGAATTCAAAAATTATATTAATTTCATAATTTTGAGGGATAGAAGGATAAAAAATCCAAGAAGGCCATTGATAATGAATGATGAACACATGGAGGACATACAAACCAAGGATATATCAACTGAATCATTGTAAGAATTTGAATAAAAATTGGGAAGTGAAATAAATATGTATCTGAATGGAACCATACCCATGGTAAGAAGAATTAGATTCACATGAAAAATATATTAGAGATTAAAATGAAGATAAAAGTCTATTAATATGTGGAATGATATTATCACATTTTATATATTTGGATTAATCATATAATTAGATAATGTTTTATAAAGTAATATCTTATTTAGAAAGAATGGGATTGGGAAGAGTCAATACATTTTAAAACAATTAGAGAACAAAGGTGAAAATAAAGGGGATCTTGCTATTATATCTAGAGAAGAAAATCGTACAAATTTTTACATCAATAATAAAATGAGAAGGCTCATTTTGTTTCATAAAATGGATTAAATGTTTAGTATTTTTGGATCATTTTTTGAGTATAAAGGGATGTATTACATTATTTATTTTTATTTTTATGCTCATTAACTAATAGATTTATCACCTACGGTATTATACATGAGTATTATGTGATGTAATGATAGTGGAATCTCATCCTATGAAATAGAGAGAGGAAATAGTTTTTTAATATTTATATCCACCGAATTTGTTAAGTAATATATTAATATAGACTAAATAATTGAATTATATTAGTATATTTATCATAGAAAACATTATGGAGACATTCATTTTTTATAAGAAGATATAGAGTATGTTACAATAGCACTATAAGGACTTAGTGGTTTTTATTTTAAAAAATGAATGAGAACGATTATAAATTCCAGAATATTATAAAACTAATCACAACACCCCCAATATTTCCAAATTGAAATAATTAACCATCAAAATTCCTTAGATGTCTATATTCTCTACTTTCCTCAAATAGATGTAATGTTAAATAGTTAAAAAAATAAAAAATTATGTTATGCCTTTTACATTACTATATCTATAACACCAATAAATACATTATTACATCATTAATAATTTTAGTACTTCATTATTTTTTAACTAAATTTATGGAATATACTAGGGAAATCAAATAAGATATGACTTGAGAACTCCAATTTATGTTTTATAACACCTTTTACACTTGTAGGAGGTCATGTTTCTAACAATAAAAACAAAATTACATATATTTTTAGATAATTTAATATGAATTAAAGTTATATATCACAAATTTATTTTAAATTTTAAATTGAAAATACCAAAAATAATATAATATCATTATATATTTTTCAAGGATTTAATAGAATAATCATTTATGTCAACCATTCATACACTTGTTTTATATTTTCATGTGCACAAAAATATCCCTTGGTACCAATATGGTACCAACCCATCTAGAGGTAGGAATATAATATCATGAAATTTAAGATACAATATTGATGATTTTAATGGAGTTAAACCTATTAAAATTACACTAGTAAGGTAAGAGAAACATCTTCTAGATTTAGTGGTGCTTTATGATCTGATTTCGGCATGGTTGGAGGAAATTATCATTAATAGAGTTTTATCTATTCTCTATTTTATATTAAACACCCTTAATTCAAAAAATTATAATGTTATTCTCGACCACGTTAAATATCAAAAATATATATAGGATAACATTAGGGAATAAATTCCATTGTTAAAAATTTATTAACAATTGTATTGTGTGTATCACAACATAGAGTTTACAAAGATTATATGAGACATAGATGTTTACCATAATGAAATAAATGAAAAGGTTTAAATTAGTTACATTATTAATAAGAGGACTCATTTATATGATCAAATGTTATATACAATTCATTTTTCAAAAATGTTTTACAAAAAATTGAGGGAAGTAGAAATAAGAATAGGGATATTGACTACTATACCAAACGATCAAGATTATTTTCATGAGGTAATGGGAATATTCATAGAATAAAATCAATAATAACCCCACTTCCAATTTCTATTCTCACTAATAAGGTAATTATTCACTATAGGATTTAATTATAAAGTATAAACATTGGTCGATTAATATATTAGAAGCTACTGTGATTGTAAATAGTAGGTGACCTCAAAATCATACCTAAAATTCATAAAAAAGAATTTAAAAATTTGATATCAATGAAATAAATACAAACGTAAATGAATTAATAATAAAATATTATGTGAACACATAGATTATGAATTTATAAAATATATTAAATAATATATTTTATATATATAAAAAAGATAATGAGAATTGTAACTATAATGGAATATTTTGGCATAAAGTCATACATAAAAAGAAATTTTTATATTATAGTATTGGATTCATGGTTAGATAAATATAAATAAGTGATTTAAAAGTTTATCTATGGTTGATAACCAATTAGTGGAGTAATATTTTAAATAATTATATTCAATGATAAAAAAATCAATGAAATATTTCATATTATAAGTGTTAATTTAAATCATCGAGGAACAAATGTGTTTTACAGAAATCAATAATCTAGTTATTATGTGATAAACAATCCAGATGATTATGGAAACCAAACTATAAATTTAATACAAACTGAATTAAGGATTTAAATAATTATGGAAGATATCAAGGAGATTGCATTCCATCAGTTTAATATGACTAATTGTCTACATAATATAACTATTAATTTTTAAATTCTAGGAATTTTGATTAAATTTAACCAATATAGTATCCATAATATAGAAATAAATGTTTGATATCATTTAGAACAAAACACCAGGAGATATGAAGTGAAATTTCTAGGTAATGAGATGATTAATTAAGGAGAATTATTCCAGGCTATTACCATTGGAGACGGAAATTATATCAAAGTAAATGATGTAGAACATTCTAAACATATCAAATTAGAATATGAAGGGAAGTTTGAGTCAAAATATTTAGTAAGATAGGTTAAAGATTATGAAATTTAAAAAAACATTTGTTAGCTATTTTTTTTAAGAAAATAAGAGAGAGAAGGGATAAAATTTAAGATAGAGTAATTTTGAAACATGATAATAATGATTTTAATTAATATGATTAACATTATATAAATAAAATAATATATTTAGAAAATTATAATAATATTGATAAACACATCAAGTGGTTTAACTATGTGTATTTGAATGTAGGTGTTTACATTCCATTTACAAATACACTTTTGAAGATGTCATGTTACATATTGTTTTTTAATTCATATCATTTCAAATAAAAAGATATATGAAGTGTGTATATTTTTATCCAAAACATGTGTGAATATAGATTAGTTAATTAATGAAAAATGAAATAAAAGTTAAATTATTAAATTAATTTTTTAAATACACTATAATTTATTGGGAAGGGAATATTCAAATTCCGTGTATATTTATGAACATGTATAAACTATATTACACATTAAATATACAAATAATTTTACATGGGAGAGTTAAATCCCAGAGTTCGAGAATAATAATAATTATATATATCCATTGTGAATTCATATTTAGCTTATGAAGACCATATAGAAAGGGGTTTTATGATTATTCTCACAACTATTTTCATATTCAAGGAGTTGTAATGTTGAAAGACAAATTGTTTTGATTGTGTTTATTATTATTAATAATCTACATGGGATGCATGATTTATTTTTTGTATATTTGATTGACTATGAAGATATAAAGTATCTATATATGTAAGTGACTCTATAAAATATTAATAAATATAAATGAAATATGTATAAATTAGATCACTATGAAACATTAAATGGAGAAGATGATAAAAATGAACATAACTATTATTTATACATTATACAGAAATTAAATCATGACATGGATTAAAATATCATTATTATGAAACCATATTTTTATTAGTAATTTGTACTTCATTCTAAGACCCCACCATAATAACTGGTACATAGATAGAATACATATTAGTTTTTATTGATTTAAGGAATGTATCTAGGATACAAGATCATAAGTGATGAGATTAATGTTGAGACAGAAAATATTTAACTGACTTATAACTTGTCAACATAATATACTATTAAAGGAGTGATCATCATTTTATAATATATAATATTTTATATAATATTAATCAAATATTTCTCTGAACATTATAATACATTATTTTAATTTCAGGGTAAGGATGAAAAATACATATTTAAGACGTAATTTCAAGAAGCATTTTTCATTGGAAAAAATCTATATTTATGAAAACAAATAGAATAATAATAATATTCCAATATATACCATATAATATAGGCGTTTCTTATATTATATAAACTTCTTATATCACTATTTTTTTGATTTTTTTATATATTTTAAAAATATCTTATGTCATTCGGCTGTTAAATATGAAAGTTATGTATGTTTTTTATATTTTCTTATGCCTGAAAAAATCAATTACATGAGACATATGGATACATAGAGGAATAAATGTGATGAAATATTTTCTATTTAAATTTAAATATAAAGGATTCAACTAAGTGAAATAACAACAGCATGGAATTGGATATGTGGAAATCACCATTGTCAATGAATCATCAAGGCAATGAATATCCTACATGAGAAATCAGGTATGTATATCAAATAGTTATATGAATTTATTATGTGTAGTAATTGGTTATGTGATTTGGATAAATGGGGATATTATCTATATGGTTCCAATCAGATATGTAATGTAATTATAATATATTTTAATTTTTCTATGTGATAAAAATTCAACCATTTTGATAATTTATTTACTTGAAAGATGACTATATAGATCAGTTCATCTTTTGGAATTCAATTCAATATAATTCAGGTACATAATGATCTGAAATCAACAACATCACAATGCATCCAAGTATCTTTGACCATTTAAGTTATTTAAATGAGATTTAAAACTATTTTACATTAATTAAATGATGGATTACCATTTTATGTAAAAAATAAAATAATAGGCATTTACTGAGAATGGAATGTTGTTCATTGATAACATACTCTATAATACTATTATTGAGGTATTTATAATAAAAGGACATGTTTATTTATATTTGGATCCAAATATATTATGTGTATGTTATTATGTGTTTAAAATTAATGTTTTTAATTCTTTTTCGAGTGAATTAAATTAGTGAAGAGCCTAATAGAGAAGAACTGAGGCGATTCCATATAACATTCTGTGAAACATCTTCTATGGGATTATATATTTTACATGATAAAATGAAGATTATTTATAGTCTTTAGTAGTGCTATTGTGGTAATGTTAGCTATCATTTCATAAGACACTCCTCGAACTGCCATATTTTCTTATTATCTCTCATATAGATTTATTCTTTCAATTAGAAGTATTTTACAACTATGAGATCAGTCAGTAGAAACACTATTTTTTTTATCATCCATTTTAAAGGATCCTATTAAAATTAACATGAATAATTTTGTTTATAAAATCCTTTTTGGAGACTGGTCGAAAGCTACTACTATTGTGGTACCCACTATCAACTTCTCGAACATAGTCATGCAGCCACTAGGTAAAGGAAGGGATATCCATATCAAAAGGTTAAGTGCTATAAAAATAACCATACTCATGGATAATACTACTGGTGGAGTGGACTAAGAAAATTATGTTTCCCAAAACACTGAAATAATAATGTCTAATAGATTTTCTTTGTGTGTTTTTTATTTCTAATTATTGTTATATTAGTTAAAATATTAGAATCAATAAAATCATTAAAGATAATGTTTCTTATGAAAGAAATTAAACACAATCAATTTCCTCTATCTATAGTATTATTTTAGTCCATATCTTTTAAAACCATTATTACCACCCAAACTAGAGATTACCTTTTGAAATTATGTTCGATTCTATGGAAATTAAAGTGAGAGATGTTATTTGATAGAGAAAAATTAAAAATAAGACTGGTATTTATTATAATATAATAGTGTTAAATATATAAGAACTGAATTATGATTAAATTAAGAATGAAAAAAATAATAATTTGTGTTTGACATGGAAAATTTTATAGATTACTCATTGGTATAGATGAAATTTTATATACAAAATATTCAACATTGAAACATAAAATTTCATTGAAGGAAGCCATGTCAATTTCTATATGGTGGATTCTCTTATCATTATAATTATATATGGAAATTAAAAATAATAATGAATCATAATATCATGTTTTATATCATTTATCTCAGTTTCATGATTTATATGAAACCCATTTTGATATTATAAATGGATAATTTTCCAATGACAATTTGTTCATAGTTAAAAATGAAAATATTCATTGATATTAGGAGAGTGAAAATAATTTTATTTCTAAATGAATTTTATAAGTTATTTCATTTAATGTGATATTATATTCAATTTATATGTGACATTTCACATTGGTTAGGAACATTCCCATTAAAGGAATGGTTCTGATGGAATAATAATGCGGGTTATGCCTAAAGAAGAGGCACTATAAATTCTATACCATTTATACACACTCCTATTTAGTGAAAATTTTGGATGTATTAATACCACTAAAATGTTATTACAATATAGTTTCAATTAAACATAATTCTAATATAGTTAAGTAAATTTCTTAAGAACATCAATAAATTATAGAGAAAACAAAATGATGATAATAAAATGGAAATCCTCATGATAGAATTCCTAGAGAAGTTATTTGTGATATATGAGGATTAAACTATTTGTGTCCAAATTAAAAATAACATATGAATGATTATATCCTAATAGTGGTTAATAATATTTGAAAATGGTTTGAACTAATTTACTTCCAATACAATTTTTCTCTTCTATGGTGAATTTTGTGAAAACATATATTTTATATATGTATATAGTCCCCAAAACCAAAATCACTAATAACGAGGTATATTTTAGTAAATATTAACATGAAAAACTGAGGAAAAAATTTATGTACATGATTAAGACCAGAATAACCTATCATAGTTAGACCGTTATACAATAAAATGTTTTAAAATTGATTTATTTCGTTTTTTAGAAAAAAATCGTTGACACCTCAAGATATGATTTCACATATATACACTAGAATCATTTATTGTATTCCGTACTATATAAAGAACACTAATTGTTATGAAAACTTATATGTTGATATTTGGAATAGTATATAATATCGAATTTAATATTTATTATAATGTTTTTTGTATGTGAAGGTAATGAACATGGATAACAAGACTAGAGTAGAGAAAAATAAATTTGATATTAATGGAGTTAATAGACATGAAGGTAGTCATATTAAAATGAATGAATTGTGGTTGATATAGAAAAAACGATTCATTGTATATTTATTGAATATAAGGATTAAAATTAAGGATAAATAATCATTTTGATAATTTAAGGATGAAATTTTTGGTATGAATGTTGATTTTAGATGGTCTAGACCATTCAAGATAATACATGTTAACCCAAATGAATATATTCTGATTGATAGAGAAAATTGAGTTCTAGTAATAGTGAATAGACAAGGGAAGAAATATTTCCTTAATGAAATCAATGAACATAATTACATAATCATGTAGCTTAAAGATCAATGATATAATTAATTTAGGATAACGACACTAAATAAATAAATGAATGATGGTAAACCGAGAACATGAATTTTAATTTAAATTTTTTGATTTAGAATTAACATTAATTAACCCAACTATTTTATTTTATTTTTAATGATAGATAATATAATGAAAAATTAAATTATTTTGATGAATACATTCACACCTCATGAATGGATGAAATATGGATGAGGAGTATTCTTATTTTCATATAATTCAACTTTATTTATTCTTAATATTATCAACTATTTAGTTTACGAGTTAAATTATCCTTCATATACATACCAATAATTTTAATTAAAATCATGTTTTGGGTAGAGTGTGGTGACTTTCCTATAAAGGAAATACAATTCTGAATTCATTTCACGAACTCAATATGTAACATGACCTATAGAATGAAAGTATTTTTTTCGAAGAACAATGTTAGTGATGTTTATCATAAATGGTTTTAGGTGTCTGTATGAAATTGAATCATTTAAAATATTTTGTGAGTAATTGAATGTTAAAAATTAATACAAAAAATTAAGTGTAATTTTATTATAAAAAAATTTAACAATGGTTTTAAATTTTTTTAAAGATATTTTAAAATAGTATTTTGAAAATATAGGTATTTTTTGGAATTAGAAATGAATATATGTCACTAATGAATTTATTTTCATTTACTGAAGTTATATATTCATTGGGATAACTAAAAAAGTATTTGAAGATGATAAATATATAGAAGTTGGACTATGAATGATTAATTTAAAAAGATTAATGTTGGCATATGAAACTACTAAGAAATATATAATACTAACTTAAAAGAATTTTTCAACATACAAATTCAAGTAGGGAAAATTAGTCTCACAATGATATGTTTTTTATACTTATGGACTCAGTAAAATTCAATTGAATCATGTACCAATCCATGATGAAGCATCAGTTAAAATGTTTCCCTTTGTTCAACCTCAAAATTAATAAATAACTAAAATGTTATCTAGAATTCATTATCTCATGTAAGTTTCATCACAAGGATATTTTTTACATTAATATATATAATAATTATTATAAAAATTCTATAGAGTAAAAAATATTACTGGTAGTGAAGTGTTTAATGAGTTTAACACAATAAATACAAACATCAATTTAAACATTGTTGTGTTTGATGTTCTCTACCCTACAACATAGAGTAGTAACCTCATCCTAACCACATAATAGTTTTTTTTTACAAATTATAGTGAATTGATTATTTTGTAAAAATCATTGGGATGAACAATTTTTATAAAATTTTAATATTTTGGTTGACTACATAATAAACTCATTTCAATACTTTTTACACAAAAGTATACAATAGTTATTGATTTAACACTATCTAGAATGAAAATCTCGACACAACATCAACCATTGAAATTTTATTGTGAACTCAAAACATAGAGTTTTTACACTAATAGAGGATTAGGAGACAAAAATATATATATATTATTTCGATCACTTAAATATCCAATTTTTTCAATAATTTATATTACTAAGAAATACTCCATAGATATCTTTAATTATTATTTGATATTTAAATATTGGTTGATTTTAATGATTAACATTAATGAAAGTTGAAGGAAATGTAGTGGACATAATAAAAAATTGATTACAAAGGTAATCCCTATATATACCTAATAATGTGTGTAGTTTAATTCAATAAGTTGGACAAATTGTATCCAATTCATGATAGAGTGAATAAGATCCTAATGGGAACAACTAATTTTGTTTTAATGGAAGAAGTCATGTTATAATACACATGGTTAGATCCCATATAGTAATACTTACCTTTCTTAATCATATAAAATAAATAAGGGAAAAAAATAATGATCTCATTCATAGAGAAAGTAGGTGGGAGGAGTTTCCATATTACTAGAGAATAGGTTCCAATATGTGTAAATCAAAAGGATATATCCATCATCATTAAAGTAAGATTCCTTACATTTTTTACTATCAGTGTTATATTGTAATGACCGAGAATTTTCCATGGATTTTTTTAATTATATGGAAATATTATGAGTCCGTGAAAATTGACGATGCGTGATTCCGATGCCTGGTGTGGCATGAATGAATTTCTGAACTTTTTTTATGTATTTTCAGTAGACGCACAAGCATCTTTTTGTAGCATTTGAACCGGTGCTCGGAATTGAAATATGAGGACACCGTTGAACTCACACCACTGATATTTTCTTAAGGATACTATCACCTTGACCGCAGTAGGTCGAGGTTGGAAGTTAGTTTTCTGGATTTCTGTGGGAGAGTTAAAAGAATTAAAATAAAATAAAACCACATTTATTTTATTTTATTTTCTTGAAACCTCCATTTTAAATACTTAGTGGTGGGGACCACCTAAACTCCCCTTTAATATGAGTTATCTCTTGGAATTCACCCAATTAATGTGATATCTTTATTTTAATTAATGTTCCAACATTAATTGAATTAATAATCTTAACTTAATTAATATTGACACCTCATGCTTTTGGTTGGGATCATTGGAAAATGGGAGAGCTTGGGAGAACTTTGAAGGAAATCCTCTAATGAAGAACGAACCTCTAACGTGGACGACACTCATGCTCGGATCAGAAGTGTCTTGTAGGAGAAAAGAACTCTGAAGTCACAATCATCATATTCCTCCTCACGACACCTCCAATGAACTATCGAGGTAGGGTTGTGTTTATGATAATTCTTCGTTAATTTTATTTATGTTGAATATTTCTCATCGATTTGCATGCTACCGGTCTTACATAGAGGGTATGGGCCAAACTAACATGGAATGATCCCTCCATACCTTCATTGTTGACACGTTCTTTGCGGTGGATGAGGACGACATCCAATGCCAGCAGGGCACAAGGCGGCGACCGACACTTTGGCTGGCCGTGAAAGCGGTGGCGGCACAACTGTGCCTTTAGAGGGGGAAATGGCCCGTCGACTGTGTGGGAGGAGAACAGTGTCAGACATGTCAGCCGGCCGCATGGATAAAGGGCAGCGCACGTCCGCACCGCCGGTTATGTAAGAGGTCGTGGCCCGTCTATAGCGGCAGTGTAGGGTGCCGGCCGACATTCGGCAAGTCACGTGGTGAAGCGGTGGCATCCTTCCGTGCCACTAGAGATGGAGACCACAACCGCTTTGATGCAGTAGAGGTCGGAGGGTGGCCGACATCTGACCAGTCGTGGTGGAGCAGCGACGTGCATCCGCGCCAATAGGAGAACTGAACAGCCACATCATGCTGTGCAGGACCGGTCTGGCGGGTCCCAAACACCAGCCGAATGGTTTCTAGACTGTTTTAGAAAATAGTGGGGGCTTCCCCTGGGTGCCAGATAGGGTAGAACCCACCATGGAGGGCCACCCAACTGCGGGCCACGCCCATCGGCCCACCCATCATGGGTCGGGCCGCCTATCACAGTTTAGCTCACCCGTCACGGGTCGGGCTACCCCTCGATGGTCGGGTCACACCTTGTGGGCTGGGATCGACCACAGCCTAGCCTAGCCAGGTTGGACCCATATTGGGTCAGTCTGGGTCGGCCCGACCGGGACAGACCGGACCCTAGCCGAGAAACACTTAAAGAGCCTTTTATTGAGAATCGGGCATCTGTTTGAAAAAAAATTTGTCGTGCCATAATCCCTAGATCAAGACGCTGCTTTTTGAATAATACACTTGATTTTTGGATATAGTTGTACTAAGGATGGGTTGGATCTAACCTGATTCCAACCGGGCCCAAGGATGGGAAATGCTAATAACATATAGGCTGGGTGTCCGATTGACGTGTTGTCACTTGTGTTGGTTCCCTTATGACATGGAGGTCCATTGAGATACATTTTTTGGGACTTTGTGGATGTTTAGGTGTTGAGAGAAGGCTTGAGGAGTGTAACCTCCCGAAATCAAGCATGATTAATGCGGGAACTCTGTGGCTGGCTGTACATGAAGAATCTTCAGATTCTGTGTGGGTCAACTTCGGATCCTATATGGGTCAGCACTCAGCAATCTTGTGTGGGTCCGCGCATACTGATCCTATGTGGGTCATCTCCAGATCCTTTGTGGGTCATCTTCAGATCTTGTGTGGGTCATCTTCGATCCTGTGTGGGTCAACAACAGAGCTTCCTGACGAAGTAAGATGATCTTGAAATACAACTAATCAACTATACAACCGTACTTATGTAATACCTAGTGTGAGCTGATTACTTACCTTCGTGGTGACACCTTAGTAGTATTCCACTCTGTGGCATACCTTTGTGGTACATACCTTTGTGGTGATACCTTAGTGGTATTCTACTGTGTGGACTACCATTGTGGTTATTACCTTCATGGTTATATGGTATTCTTCTGTGTGGTGTTACCTTTGTGGTACAAACCTATGTGGTGTTACCTTCAGGGTATTTTTTCCTTCGTGGAATAGTTTTTCATTTGGTTATAGTGTTGGGCCTTATGTTTCATCTTGAATGAGATGGGTATACTTGATAACTTAGGTATATGTATGGGAATAAACCTAGGTAGGGTTGACTATTGTTTTTGTGCTTTGTTGTTTATCCTTTTTGGATTTTGAGAGACCTTCGTGGGTCTTGAGGTCCCTATTGAGTATTGTTATACTCACCCCTGCACATGCTACACCCACACCTTATTGTGTCATGTGTGGATGATGGAAAACATTGATCAAGGCTGAGGGTGCCAGGACTAGAGGCCACTCAGAGGTAAACCATTAGATGAAACATACTGCAGAGATGACCGTTTGTGAGTTGTACCTACATGATAGGTAAGATCCTTGGCAGGTGTTCATAGGATATGTTTTCAGTTTTACTTGTACTTTCTGGTTGGTCTTGTATTTTGGCCCCTTTACTTACTGCACACACTCATTTTACTATACAATTTACATTCTGATCATATCTTGTTGTGTTCTTAGTTGTGTGAGTTTACATGTTTTAAAGGAAATTCCTTCCCAATTTTAGGGATATGACTTTCCAGGGCTATTCTCTAGCCACTGGACCATGGAAGGCAGGCTTGGGGTAGTCACGGAATGGGCCCTGGGGGACGAGTCATGACAAATTGGTATAAGAAGTTTCGCTTCTACCGATGAACTGGGACTATGATATTTTAATTGACAATAGTGTTAATTGTAATGAGTGTAGTTATTAGTTTTGGGAATCCAGTGTTGGTGCGGTGGTCGACATATCCATACACTAGGACCCAGTCTTCTGATTTATGACTCAATGTACAAAAACACTGATTGCATGTGTGGATTTTGAAATGTTTTCTTTGTGATCTCTTTTTTTCAGCTGACCAGGTGTAACTTAATGACCATGGAACACATATTTATTTTCAGGATGCCTCCACGTAGACTACCAACCAGGGTTCCAGGTAGATTATGCAATGATAGCTCACTGAGCATCGAGGCTTTGGGGCCTGTCCCCCTTTCGGTTGTTGTACCATTATGTGGTGTACCGGCACCACCACCACCCATTCGAAATTTGATGCCACCAGCCCCAATAGTAGAGGGTTCATGACGCCTGAGCGTGTTGCACAAGTTTCAGTGCCAGAGGCCACCGAGGTTCTGAGGAGTGAAGGATCCACATGTAGATGAGGATTGTATGGAGGCCGTGGTTAGAGTTTTTCGACTGGTAGGTACACCAGCTGATCTCATGGTGATCCATGCAGCCAGTATTTTTCAGGCAACATGGGTAGACGGTGGAGCTTGATGCTCCAGGTTCAGGACATGGTCACTCTCATCTGGGAAGACTTCGAGATCCTTTTCAGGGCAGAGTTATTTCTATTTACCCACCGATTTTTGCATATATATAAGCTTCTCCACTTGCAGCAGGGTAGCATGATCGTGGCACAGTATTCAGAAAGGGTCACCGACCTCTCGTGCTACTCCACTGACATGGTGCATGACCCTTTCTTCAGGGCCTACAACTTCGAGAAGAGGCTCAGATGGAAGATTCTATCTTCTATTATTTCTCTCAGCATCACAATGGTGGAAGTGGTTTTAGAGTGGGAAATCTTAGAAGAGATCTTCCATGATGAGAAGTCACCAGTTGCGGGACCCACCACCAGACGTTACGTAGCAGAGTCATCTTCAGCTGGTAGTAGACAGATGAAACAGAGGTTCAAGAGGATCAGACCTATGAGTGGACGACCGCAAGATACATGGTCGGTTGTGCGAGGCTCTCGAGACAGATCAAGACATGAGAGGAGCATGCAAAGTTACTTGTGTGGCGCGCAGGGTCACATGGCTCATGACTGACTGACTAGCCATATAGATAACCATCAGACGGTTGAGGGACCACCAGGGCAGATGTGAAGATTTGATCAAGGAGGTCTACATGCAGCAAGCAGGCGTAGTAGAGGAACCATCTGTGTAGCAGGTAGTGGGTGGAAATTTGATGTTCTACCGCCACAAACCCCAGGTGATCCACCCCCACCACAGAGAGCAGGTGGATAAGGATGAACTTAGATCCAGGTACCTGAAGCCTATGACGATGCCAATATGAAGATGATTTTAGGTACAATCTATGTCTACACCGCATAATTTTAGTACTAATAGACATAAGTTCTAGTCACTCATTTAGTTCCACTGCCCTCATTTGGAGCTCGGAGATACCGGTGGAGCCATTGGCTAGATCCTTACAGCTAAATAATCTTATGGGAGAGGATTTGATGATTAAAAACTAGTGTTGGCAGTGTGAGCTTACTCTAGGAGGTGAGAGCTTCAGCTGGGATATTCTAGTAGTGACATCGAGTCCTTACAAAATCATCTTGGGTATGGATTGGTTATCTACAATCCATGCTCAAATCGACTATATTAGGCGCAAAGTGCAGTGTGTCCATGAGGATTGGACCTGTTTTTCATTCACCAGCTAGAAGGGAACCTTTACAGTGCATGATAGAATTACCCAGAGGAGGGTGTAGACAATCACACATCAGTTGGCTAGATTTAACCTTAGAGTTATTGATGTTGAGAGTCTGAGCGATCCATTACTGGTGGACTAGTATACTGATGTTTTCCCTGATGAGGTTCTGTGTTTATCTATTCACAGATAAGTGGACTTTTATATATATTTGTACCCCAGGACGACACCGTTATCTTCTCTAGTATTTTGGATGGATCCTATGGAGCTTTAAGAGCTGCATACAGCTGGAGGACTTACAGAGCAAGGGATTAATTTGGCCTAGTGTTCCTCCCGAGGTAGCCTCAATTTTCTTTCTAAGAAGGTGGATGGGAGTTTGAGACTCTTTGTGGACTATCAGAACCTGAACTAGTTGACAGTGAAGAAAAAGTACCCACTCCCAAGGAATGAAGTTTTCTTTGATCACCTAAAATGAGCACTGTGGTTTTCGAAGATAAACCTTAGATCAAGCTATCACTTTCTTAGGGTATGAGATGAGGATATGTAGAAGACAGTCTTCAGATGTCGGTATGTCCATTATGAGTTCTTGTTTATGCCATTAGGCGTGAAAAACACCCCAACAATATTCACGGGACTCATGAACAATATCTTGTAGCCATACCTCAATCGCTTTGTGGTAGTACTCATCAACGACATCCTGATTTACTCGGATACAGAAGAGGAGCACGCCTATTATCTGCATATTGTTTTGGACCCACTCCAAGAGCACCAGCTTTATGTTAAGCTCTCGAAGTTCCAGTTCTGGATCTAATAAATTCACTTCCTGGGACAAGCCATCTCAGAGGCTGGAGTTGTAGTGGATCCAGTGAACATTGAGGTTGTGCTTTCTTGGGTGCCACCTAGGAATGTGACAGAGGTGCAGAGTTTCTAGGGTTTGGCCGGTTACTACCGAAGGTTTGTGCCTGACTTTTCTAGAGTTTCATCACCCTTATCAGTGTTGATGAAGAAGGGTAAACCCTTTGTGTGGTCATATATATGCCAACCGATTTTCCAATAGCTGAGGTAGAGACCGATGATTGATCTCATCTTGAGGCTACCAGATGAGGTTGCTGTGTATGTAGTCTACTAAGATTCATCAGGGACCGGTGTTGGATGTTTCATGATGCAGGATCGAGAAGCGATCACTTATGGTTCTCAATAGATGAGTCAACATGAGCACAACTAAGCTACCCATGACCTGGAGTTAGTTGTAGTGGTCTTCACCTTAAAGATGTGGTGGCATTACTTGATGGGTGAACATTTTTCTATCTACTATAATCACAAGAGTCTCTGGTATATCTTTTCTCAGAAGGACCTAAACCTGATAAATTGGCATTGTCTTGTGTTCCTCCAGGATTATCACTTTGAGATAGTCTATACTCATGGGAAGGGGAACGTAGCAGCAGATTCACTCAGTAGTAGATCCAGTATACAGTTGCTGAGTGAGGTGATAGAGCAGCAAGCCACTTTGCGGATATCATACATGGATCAAGATGGAGTAGTTTATCTTCCATCTATGACAGTCGCTCCCACACTCCTTCAGCGAGTAAGGGAGGTGCCACATGGGGACACAAACTGCGAGGCTTGATGTGGTCGGATATTTGTAGGATAGGCACCTGATGGATTCTTTGAAGGTGGAGAGCATGTCATCCTTTTCAGAGGATGTACTATGGTACTGATAGTGCTTCAGGATAAGTGTTGTGGGAGTTCCATACGTACCCTCTAGCAGTACATCCAAGAGTGAAGAAGATGTAATAGGACCCATGGCATCAACACTGGTGGTCGGGAATAATGTAATTTGTATGAGAGTTTGTCTCTCGGTGCTTCACTTGTCAGGAAGTGAAGGTAGAGCATCTTGTTCCAGCGGGCTTAGTTCAGCCACTAGAGGTGCCAGAGTGGAAGTGGGATGGAATTTCCATGGACTTCATGATAGGACTTACACACATGTCTAAGGGACATAATTCCATCTAGGTGATCATTGATCAACTCACCAAGTCGGCCCACTTCCTACCTATCAGAGAGAAGGGGTTAGAAGTGGGATTGAGACGCCTCTACGTGTAGGAGATTATACAGATTCATGGGGTTCCATATACGATTGTATCCGATCGTGATACACATTTTACATCCTAGTTATAGGAGGGGTTGTAGGTGGCTTTCGAGGATCATCTTCGATTGAACACCGCCTTCCATTCTTAGACTGATGGTCAGACAAAGCTGACCATTCAGACCCTTTAAGACATGCTACGTGCTTGATTCCTTGTTTTAAATAGTATCTGGAAGGATCAATTTCCCTTGGTGGAGTTCCTATTCAATAGCTACCACTTCACCATCGGTATGGAACCATTGGAGGCATTGAATATGTGACCTTGTAGATCACCTCTGTGCTGGTCTGACCCAGGGGAGTCAGCACTCATGGGACCAGAGATGGTATGGGCTACAATAGAGAAGGTACAACTCATCCAAAAGTAGATGGAGACTACACATAGAAGGCAGAATTCCTATTCTGATAGAAGACAGAGACCCCTTGAGTTAGTGGATGGTGACCATGTCTTTCTATGGGTCTCACCTCGATGAGGTTTTTAGGTATTTGGTCATAGTGGAAAGTTATTTCCGAAGTTCATCGAACCCCTTCAGGTCCTTAGCAGTGTTAGCGAGGGGGATTACTGCTTAGCTATTCCCCATCAATTGCATTAGGTGCACACCGTTTTCAACTTATCCAAGGTGAGGAGATACATACATGATCCTTCACACTTCATTAACTCGAGTGACCTGGACATTGATGATGGGTCGACATTTTCAGAGGTTCCAGTAGAGATTGATGATTGACATGAGCAGATCCTTTGTCGGCGGTCAATACCTCTAGTGTGTGTTTTTCGGAAGCACAGGAACCTCCAGGAGAGCACATGGGAGTGGAAGGTTCATATTCATTCTCAGTACCCCCACTTGTTTCCCTAGTTTGTGAGGTGGATTTTGGAGACACATATCCATGAGGTGGGGATAATATAAAAACCCATAATTTTAAATGTATTTTTTGTAATTATATGGAAATATCACGAGTCTGCAAAACCTGACGGCACATAATTCGGTGGTCTGGTATGCTCGGAATGAATTTCTGAACTTTTTTTAGGTATGTTCAGTAAACATGTGAGTGGTATTTTGTAGCTTTAGAATTGGGGTACGGAATTAAAATATGAGGAAACCATGGAACTTACAGTGCTGATATTCACTTAAGAAGACCTTCACGTTGACCGCAGTAGGTTGAGGTTGGATGTTAGTTTTCCAGATTTTCGTGGGAGAGTTAAAGGAATAAAAATAAAATTAAACAAAAACTTTTATTTTATTTTCTTGAAACTTACATTTTAAATACTTGGTGGTGGGGACCACCTGAACTCCCCATTAATGTGAGTTAACCCTTGGAATTCCTACAATTAATGTGCCAACTTTATTTTAATTAATGTGAAAACTTTAATTGAATTAATAATATTAACTCAATTAAAGTTGATCCTTACCCTTTTGGTTGGGATCGTTGGAAAAAGGGAGATCTTGGGAGAACATTGAAGGACATCCTCCAACAAAGAATGAACCTCCAGCGTGCATGGCACTCGAGCCCGAATCTAAAACATCTTGCGGGAAAGATGAATGTTGAAGTCACCATAATCATCTTCCTTCTCACAACACCTCCAACGACCGATCGAGGTAGGGGTGCGTTTTTGATACTTTTTCGTTAATTTTATTTGCATAGAATCTTTCTCCTCGATCTGTGTCCTACTGGTCTAATGGAGAGGGTTCGGGCCAAACAAACATGGATCAATACCGCATCATCTTAATTTTTGATGAGTTATTCATAGTGGAGGAGGAATATGACTGAAACCGAAATGGAATAAGGAGGCGGCCGACACTCTGGCTGGCCGCGATAGCAGTGGCGACAGAACTGCACCACCGGTGGAGGCCGCGACGGAAGAGAACGACATGTGGAACACCGACCGACCGCGTGGAGGCTGGGCGGTGTGCGTTCGCACCACCGGTTGAGAAAGATGTCATGTATAGCATCCCGCCTTTTTATCACATAAACTTTCATTACATTTTACAAAACCGAGGATCTTTAAGGTTTAGTGTCTTGGAAACCAGGAACTTAAAACATGAAAACATAAAACATTATTCTTAAACACTTGAAAGGATTATCCTCATGTTCATCCTAGGTTCATTACTGCATCTCATGACCTGGGAATATACATCAAAAGAAAGGGTGAGCAGAAGGCCCAGTAAGGAAAACAAGAGAAACATTTTACATGTGAACTTGAGATACTTTAATAAGGTCATGAAAAGAACTTTAAGGCATGAGAAAGAAATCATGAGATATATCATAATAAAAATAAAATTTTTCATAACTTGAAGATGTGGCTACATCATTTAACACAGACAATCATGAACATATCACCAAGGTCCATCCCTAAGGTGTCATTTTAAAATTACCAAGGTTATTCACCAAGGTATCGTGAAAATTGTAATCTCTAGTGGTTACATCATTACCCAATGCATTGGAGCGCTATCAGGGCGCACCCTTAAATTTGCCTTTATTATCATGTGAGCCACATATATCATCATAAAAAATTTCATAAATAACCCATATAGAATAAAATAAATGGGTTTCATTTCATAATCAAAACGTTTTAAAAACTACTTTAAAGAAATGATCTTTACGTCACTTTAATACCCACAGAAAAGGAAGGTGGGTCTCATGTATGTAAATCCCAGAATTTAAAATAGAACATTTTGGTATATATGTGAATACCCAATTATAAGAAAGAGATTTGAGTATTCACTTAATAATATAAAAGAACTTTAGAAAAAGAGAGAGACATTTTGAGATGGAAATTCTGCAGCATAACGGCTATGTTACAGGTTTTAGAAGACATTAAAAAGAGAGGTAAAATGGGTCAAACATTCATAAATGACCCATAAAACAGTATATGGACAGAATAAAAAGAATACATGATCATGGTAATGAAATTTCAATTACATACCATTTGAAATGAAAAACATGGAAGGAAGACAAAATTTAGATTTCTCTTATGAAAGTTTGGCAGCCTAACGACGTTACTTAAACATCAACAAAAATGATTTGAAAAGATCAAATAGGGTCTCTCATCATGTGAACATAAGAGTTCAGTATGATAGATATAGAGATAATTCCCCAACATAATTAAAAAGTAACTTGAAAGAGTTGACATGAAAGTAGAACTTTGAAAAGAATGAGAAGGGTGAAAGAATCCCCTAAAAATTCGGCAGCCTAACAGCGCCACTTAAAACTTCAAAATACTGAATTGAAGAGATCAAATGGGGTCTCTCATAATATGAACATAAGATTCCAGTATGATAGATATAGAGATCATACCCCAACATAACAAAAAGGAACTTGAAAGAATTTACATGAAAGTAGAACTTCAAAACAAGAAGGGTGAAGAACCACTTAAAAATTCGGCAGCCTAACGGCACCACTTAAAACTTCAAAATACTGAATTGAAGAGATCAAATGGGGTATATCATCATATCATCATAAAATATCAGTATGATAAATTTAGATATCATACCAAAACATAATAAAAAGGAACTTGAAAGACTTGACATGAAAGTAGAACTTTGAAAAGAATGAGAAGGGTGAAAGAATCCCCTAAAAATTCGGTAGCCTAACAGCGCCACTTAAAACTTCAAAATAATGAATTGAAGAGATCAAATGGGGTATCTAATCATATGAACATAAGATTAAAGTATGATATATATAGAGATAATACCCCAACATAACAAAAAGGAACTTGAAAGAATTGACATGAAAGTAGAACTTCAAAACGAGAAGGATGAAGAACCACTTAAAAATTCGGTAGCCTAACGGCGCCACTTAAAACATCAAAATACTAAATTGAAGAGATCAAATGGGGTATCTCATCATATGATCATAAAGATCAGTATGATAAATTTAGAGATCATACCCCAACATAATAAAAAAGAAATTGAAATACTTTACATGAAAATAGTCTTGAAAAATGAGAAGGGAGAAAGAATCCGTTATAAAAATTTCGGCAGCCTAACGGCGCCACTTAAAACTTCATAAAAAGAAATAATGAGAGTAAGAGGGGATCTCTAATTATATGAACATGAAAAGGGCAGTAAGATGAGTATAAAAGAACATCCTCCAACATAAGAACATGGATCATAAGAGGAATGACATAAAAGAGATTACTTGAAAAGAAAGAGAGGGGTCGGATCCCTTACCTTAAAACGTAACACTTAAAACTCAAAGGTTGGGACCTTGAGGGCTTGGGGGAACCTTGGGAGGACTCATTGGGAGGTAAGGAGATCATAACTTCGTTGAGGATAGTTTTGGAGTCGAAAAGATGAGAAGAGGGCTTGGTATTTATAGGGAAAGTGAGGGAACAAGGCATTAATGGCCAAGGGACACCTCAAAAGTGGTTTTCTCAAAAGCATGGGCCCTCCCTTGGTACTTCCCATAGAGTTAGGCCACATGGGGACCCCCACACAATAATTCATCCTCTTTAGTTGAACATCCTTTAAAATATCTCATGACATCATCATGACACAGTTATGATGTCATTAAACATACTGAAACCCTAAAACTGTATTTTTACTATTCACTAAAAATTCAACTTTCTCAGAAAAATCCCAAAATTTCACCTTAACCAAATATCAATGCTATGATTTCAAAAATGAAATCCATTTTATAAAAATAATTTTCTAAAAAATTTTAATTTATTTTTTAAAAAATACACTATTCACCAAAAATTCATTTTTTAGAAAAATCCCCAAAAATTACCTTAACATAATATCGATGCCCTGAGTTCAAAAATGAAATCCATTTTATAAAAATAATTTTCTAAATATTTTTAATTTAATTTTTAATTAAAAACACTATTCACTCGAAAAAACTAATACTTGAATAATAATTTATGAAACCGTTTTTATCCATTTTATTAAATCACATTTCTTAATCAAGGTGCCTAGATTATATTAATACTTTCTTTAAGTGAGATTACTAATCCATTTGGTCACATTACTAATCCTAAGCATAAAATCACTATTCATAATTTACTATTCATCAAAAATTAAGTTGATCTTATTAGACTCTAAATTCCGTACTGAACATATTTGTAGAAGACCATTTTTTGAAAATCATTACACATTTTTTTTATTTAAGGTTTACATAAACAATTTTAAAATATCCTTTCTCTAAAATTCATCAAAAATATGCATACTATATTTATCTGGTCATTTGAAAATTCATAAACTTCATCATAAGAAGAAATCCCAATTTTTATTTAAAACAAAGGATTACACAAGGCAGTTATGGTCTCCTTACATAGCCCCTTATCACACCAGCATAGGGCCAAAGTGTAAGGTGTGCTAAGGTTAGATAATCCGAGGGAGGCTCGGCCAACATCGCACGAGTAGTAATTTCTATCAGTTTGAACTTCTCATGAAGGAGATCCCGTTCTAGCTTCACACTATGAAGTTCAGCTTGGGTTTTGTCCAGAGCAAAGCCCAGTGGTGCTACCTCCTTCCCAAGCTCTGTTAGATGGGCTTCGATCGGTCCAAGACTACTGGGTGAGGCCATCGAATCTTCTTTCTATATTAATTAACCAAGATTACTTGTATTTAGAGACAATAATCAAAACATTTAGTTTCCAATGGTCATATTGACCAATGGTCATATAACAGTAAAAATCCAATGGTCTCATTTTAATTATACTCATGTTATCAAATGAAACATTTTTGTTGAGTATAAAAATAAAATAAAATAACACATAAAATTAGGAAATAAGATTTATTCAAAATTTTGGGTCGTTACAATCTTCCCCGCTTAAGAAATTGCGTCCTCGCAATTTTTAAAATTAAGTTTTGAAATTTCATTGAAAGTCCCACATCGGAAAAGGAGTCAGTAAAACTATTACTTTAAAAGAAAGAAAGGGAAGTACGAAGGTCACCCGAGTTAGCCCACACTAGGATTCCATGTAGGAAAACATGGACATGGAAGGAAAACAAAGGGTCAAGTTCTGAGGGAGTGTGATAGAGAACATGATTAGGAGAAAGTTAACCATAAGAAAATCCCAAACATATGATGTGTGTAAACGGTCATTGATTACCTAGTAGGAAATGTAAACCAACAACATTTTTGTTTTACTATCATTTTCATAATTTTGAGGAATTCATTTACTACATAGAACAAAAACATAAGAAAATATACCTACCTTCATGTAGAGTTTCATCCTTTAATAAGTTTCTACCAAAACTAATCTTTTCTCTAAATTATGAGCATTCAAAACTACTTGGTCTCATCAAAACACAAGAATCATCTTCTAGATAATCGCATAATCCACAAAAGATTAACTATCTATTTATTCTATCTTTAAACATTATCCCAAAAACAGAAAGGGTAAGGTAAAAAAACTCTTCAAAAAGAAAGAATCCCATACGAAGGGAAACTATTTTTAAATATTTAAAGTTCCATGGTACTACCCAAAGTTCATCATAGACCATCCCATAAATAACGGTCCATAAAATTCCTCAAAATAAACCAAACTAAGATTGAAACCCAAATACAAGAGGGATTGGGTAACATAGTCTTCCAAAATAAACATCATTGTTCATCTCCAAACAACATCAACCACACCTAACATCTTATAACAAAAGTAGCTAACCTAAACATATTTTACCCAAGATAGGTTAATCATTCCCATAAGTAACCTAAATTACTATAAGTCCACCTTAAATTCATTGATTTTTCAAAATATAAGTCAACCTTACTCCTTAATGAAAATACTGTAGTAATCTATTTACCTCGATCATATAGGGTCCTCAAAATAGTGAACGTCTTCCAAAATAATAATCATCTTTTAATCTCCTAATCATCTCTGTCGTATTAATACGACAATCATAGCATCTCCTATCACATTGGTTGTTGGGACATGTTCTTCTATTTCCCGCCATTAACTAAGAAAAGAAACTACAATTAGGGGCTTAAATACTTAGACAATAATCATGAAAAGAAACTTAAAGCATATAAGGATAACATGTAGTTGAAGAGTATACCCTAACTTGTGATCCCCTAGGTTCCCATCTAGGATATCCATGATAATATATTCTTATGTGAACCTTTATTTTATTTTATCTTTGTTCCTTTAACAATGGTTCATACTAAGATTCTGAATTTACCAAAGCATATCCCCCAGGAGTGTCGTAACCAAGAGTGGAGCAAGGCCCGTTGTCGTGTACCAGTTCCCGTTCGAGTCTAGATCAAAGCGGTGTTTTCAGGTTTTACCCCTATGTACATCTGTACCAGAGCCACCTCTACCTGCTCGTATCCAGACAGGGATGTATTTGCTTGGAAACCCCTTACTCAATACTCGCCAAAATACCAGGAAGATTTCATATATTTAAACTTTTCTATAGGTTTCTTCCTAGAGTTTTCAAATGCTAATTTCCAAAAATAACTAAACCATCCTTTGATACCAACTATAGCATCCCGCCTTTTTATCACATAAACTTTCATAACATTTTACAAAACTGAGGATCTTTAAGGTTTAGTGTCTTGGAAACCAGGAACTTAAAACATGAAAACATAAAACATTCTTCTTAAAAACATGAAAGGCTTCTCCTCATGGTCATCCTAGGTTCATTACTGCATCTCATGACCTGGGAATATACATCAAAAGAAAGGGTGAGAAGAAGGCCCAGTAAGGAAAACAAGAGAAACATTTTATATGTGAACTTGAGATACTTCAATAAGGTCATGAAAAGAACTTTAAGGCATGAGAAAGAAATCACGAGATATATCATAATAAAAAAAACATTTTTCATAACTTGAAGATGTGGCTACATCATTTAACACATTTAATCATGAACATATCACCAAGGTCTATCCCCAAGGTGTCATTTTAAATTTACCAAGGTTATTCACCAAGGTATCGTGAAAATTGTAATCTTTAGTGGTTACATCATTACCCAACGCATTGTAGCGCTATCAGGGCGCACCCTTAAATTTGCCTTTATTATCATGTGAGCCACATATATCATCATCAAACATTTCATAAATAACCCATATAGCATAAAATAAATGGGTTTCATTTCATAATCACAACGTTTTAAAAACTGCTTTAAAGACATGATCTGTACGTCACTTTAAAACCCACAGAAAAGGAAGGTGGGTCTCATGTATGTAAATCCCAGAAATTAAAATAGAACATTTTGGTATATATGTGAATACCCCTTTATAAGAAAGATCTTTGATTATTCACTTAATAATATAAAAGAACTTTAGAAAAAGAGAGAGACATTTTGAGACGGAAATTCTGCAACATAACGGCTATGTTACGAGGTTTTAGAAGACATTAACAAGAGAGGGAAAATGGGTCAAACATTCATAAATGACCCATAAAACAGTATATGGACAGAATAAGAAGTATACATGATCATGGTAATGAAATTTCAATGACTTACCATTTGAAATGAAAAACATGGAAGGAAGACAATGTTTAGATTTCTCTTATAAAAGTTCGGCAGCCTAACGGCGTTACTTAAACTTCAACAAAAATGATTTGAAAATATCAAATAGGGTCTCTCACCATGTGAACATAAGAGTTAAGTATGATATATATAGTGATAATGACCCAACATAATTAAAAAGGAACTTGAAAGAGTTGACATGAAAGTTGAACTTTGAAAAGAATGAGAAGGGTGAAAGAATCCCCTAAAAATTCGGCAGCCTTACGGCGCCACTTAAAACTTCAAAATACGGAATTGAAGAGATCAAATGGGGTCTCTCATCATATTAAAATAAGAGTCCAGTATGATAGATATAGAGATAATACCCCAACATAACAAAAAGGAACTTGAAAGAATTGAAATGAAAGTAGAACTTCAAAACGAGAAGGGTGAAGAACCACTTAAAAATTCGGCAGCCTAACGACGCCACTTAAAACTTCAAAATACTGAATTGAAGAGATAAAATGGGGTCTCTCATCATATGATCATAAAAGATCAGTATGATAAATTTAGATATCATACCACAACATAATAAAAAGGAACTTGAAAGACTTGACATGAAAGTAGAACTTTGAAAAGAATGAGAAGGGTGAAAGAATCCCCTAAAAATTCGGCAGCCTAATAGCGCCACTTAAAATTTCAAAATACCGAATTGAAGAGATCAAATGGGGTCTCTCATCATATGAACATAATATTACAGTATGATAGATATAGAGATCATACCCCAACATAAGAAAAAGGAACTTGAAAGAATTGACATGAAAGTAGAACTTTAAAACGAGAAGGGTGAAGAACCACTTAAAAATTCGGTAGCCTAACGACGCCACTTAAAACTTCAAAATACTAAATTGAAGAGATAAAATGGGGCCTCTCATCATATGATAATAAAATATCAGTATGATAAATTTAGAGATCATACCCCAACATAATAAAAAATAACTTGAAATACTTTACATGAAAATAGATTTTGAAAAATGAGAAGGGAGAAAGAATCCTTTACAAAAATTTCGGCAGCCTAACGGCGCCACTTAAAACTTCATAAAACGAAATAATGAGAGTAATAGGGGATCTCTCATTATATGAACATGAAAAGGGAAGTAAGAGGAGTATAAAAAAACATCCTCCAACATAAGAACATGGAGCATAAAAGGAATGACATAAAAGAGATTACTTGAAAAGAAAGAGAGGGGTCGGATCCCTTACCTTAAAACGTAACTCTTAAAACTCAAAGGTTGGGACCTTGAGGGCTTGGGGGAACCTTGGGAGGACTCCTTGGGAGGTAAGGAGACCATAACTTCGTTGAGGATGGTTTTGGAGTCGAAAATATGAGATGAGGGCTTGGTATTTATAGGGAAAGTGAGGGAACAAGGCATTAATGGCCAAGGGACACCTCAAAAGTGGGTTTCTCAAAAGCATGGGCCCTCCTATGGTACTTCCCATAGAGTTAGGCCACATGGGGACCCCCACACAATAATTCATCCTCTTTAGTCGAACATACTTAAAATATCTCATGACATCATCATGACACAGTTATGATGTCATTAAACATACTGAAACCCTAAAACTGTATTTTTACTATTCACTGAAAATTCAACTTTCTCAGAAAAATCCCAAAATTTCACCTTAACCAAATATCAATGCTCTGATTTCAAAAATAAAATCCATTTTATAAAAATAATTTTCTAAATATTTTTAATTTATTTTTTAAATAAATACACTATTCACCAAAAATTCATTTTTTTAGAAAAATCCCCAAAAATTAAATTAACATAATATCGATCCCCTGAGTTCAAAAATGAAATCCATTTTATAAAAATAATTTTCTAAATATTTTTAATTTAATTTTTAATTAAAAAACACTATTCACCCGAAAAAACTAATACTTGAATAATAATTTATGAAACCGTTTTTTATCCATTTTATTGAATCACATTACTTAATCAAGGTGCCTAGATTATATTAATACTTTCTTTAAGTGAGATTACTAATCCATTTGGTCACATTACTAATCCTAAGCAAAAATCACTATTCATAATTTACTATTCATCAAAAATTAAGTTGATCTTATTAGACTCTAAATTCCGTAC
Organism: Viscum album; assembly: GCA_963277665.1. NCBI lineage: Eukaryota > Viridiplantae > Streptophyta > Magnoliopsida > Santalales > Viscaceae > Viscum > Viscum album. The sequence goes on along the minus strand of OY728140.1, from coordinate 1,043,416,756 downwards.
TGAACATATTTATAGAAGACCATTTTTTGAAAATCATTACACATTTTTATTTATTTAAGGTTTACATAAACATTTTTAAAATATCCTTTCTCTAAAATTCATCAAAAATATGCATACTATATTTATCCGGTCATTTGAAAATTCATAAACATCATCATAAGAAGAAATCCCAATTTTTATTTAAAACAAAGGATTACACAAGGCAGTTATGGTCTCCTTACATAGCCCCTTATCACACCAGCATAGGACCTAAGTGTAAGGTGTGCTAAGGTTAGAGAATCCGAGGGAGGCTCGGCCAACATCGCACGAGTAGTAATTTCTATCAGTTTGAACTTCTCGTGAAGGAGATCCCGTTCTAGCTTCACACTATGAAGTTCAGCTTGGGTTTTGTCCAGAGCAAAGCCCAGTGGTGCTACCTCCTTCCCAAGTTCTGTTAGATGGGCTTCGATCGGTCCAAGACTACTGGGTGAGGCCATCGAATCTTCTTTCTATATTAATTAACCAAGATTACTTGTATTTAGAGACAATAATCAAAACATTTAGTTTCCAATGGTCATATTGACCAATGGTCATATAACAGTAAAAATCCAATGGTCTCATTTTAATTATACTCATGTTATCAAATGAAACATTTTTGTTGAGTATAAAAATAAAATAAAATAACACATAAAATTACGAAATAAGATTTATTCAAAATTTCGGGTCGTTACATCGTGACCCGTCAGTCATGGTGGAGTAAGGTGGCAGCTGACATCCAATCGGCAGCATGGTGAAGCGGCGGAACACTTCCGTGCCGACGGAGCTTAAGACCGTGGTTGCTTGGCCACAACGGTGGTCGGAGGGAGGCCTGTATCTAGCCGGCCATGGTGGAGCAGTGGCGCGTGTCCGTGCCACTAGGAGGAGAACCGGTCAGCTGCGTCCCGCCATGAGGGACCGCTCCGGTGGGTCCCATGCACCATCTAAACGGTATGTTGGACTGTTCAAGAAAATCGGGGGGCACATCCCCCCTGGTGTCGGCTAGGGCAGACCCCACCACAGCGGGACACCAGACCGCGGGCTACGCCATTGCGGGACATGCCATGCATCGCAAGATGAGACACTTATCGCAGGCCAGGCCAGAACTCGGACCAGCCCAGCTTGGTCGGACCCATATTGGTTCAGGCCGGGTCGGCCTGACCAGGACGGACCAGACCCGGGCCCAGAAACACTTAAAGATAATTTTGTTGAGAACCAGTAATATGTTTGACAAACAGTCTACGACACCGAAATCCATGAATTAAGATGGTCATTTTTGTATACTCCACTTTAGTTTTGGATAATGTTGGATTATGTCCGGGTTGGATCGAACCCAAATCCAACTGGGCCCTCAGAATAGAAATGATAATAACTTACATACCAAGAGTCTGATTGATGCACCATCCATAGTGTTGGGTCCGTTATGACATGGCGGACCATTCAGATAATTCATTATGGTAATTTGTTTCATTTTATGTATCAAATTATGTATTGAAGAGCGGAACCTCCCGTAATCAAGCATGGTTAGTTTGGGAACTCTATGGTAGGTTATACTTGATGAATATTCAGATCTTGTGTACATCATGTTCAGATCCTATGTGGGTCATCGCTCATCGATTTTGTGGGGGTCATCCTATACCGATCGTGTGTGGGTCATCTCGAGATCCTATGAGGGCCATCTTAAGATCCTGTGTGGGTCATCTTCGATCTTGTGTGGGTAAACAGTAGATATTCTCGACAATGTAAGATGATCAAGCAAGTCGTGCATAAGTTATACCTGGTGTGAGAGGAGTCATTATCTTAAGGGTGATACCTTAGTGGTATTCTACTATGTGGAATATCTTTGTTGTACTTACCTTCACTGTGATACATTAGTGGTTTTATACTATGTGGCGTACCTTTGTTGTACTTTCCATTGTGGGGATACCTTAGTGGTATTCTACTGTGTGGCGTACCTTTGTGGTACTTACCTTCATGGAGATACCTTTATAGTATTCTTCTATGTGGCGTTACCATTTTCGTACATAACTATGTGGTGTTACCTTCGTGGTATTCTTTACTTCATGGAACAATTGTGTTTTTCTATAAAGAGTTGGGCCTTGTGTTTCCTCTTGAATGAGATGGGTTTACTAGATAACTTAGGTATATGTATGGGAATATAACTAAGTAGGTACGACTATTATTTTCATGATTTGTGGTTTATCCTTTGTGGATTTGGAAAGACCATCGTGAGTCTCGGGGTCCCTTTTAAGTATTTTTATACTCACCCCTGCACGGGCTATGCCCAAACATTGTTGTGTCATGTGGAGATGACAAAAAACATTGATTAAGGCTGAGGGTGCCAGAACTAGAGGCCTCTTGGAGGTGGACCATTAGATGAAACGTACTGCAGAGATGACCGTTCGTGAGATTTACATAACCTTTATGTAAGATCCTTGGCAGGTGTTCATAGGAGATGTTTTTAGATTTACTTGTATATTCCGGTTGGACTTGTAATCTTGCCCCTTTACTTACTGTACACACACTTTTTACTATACAATTTTCTTTGTGCTTGTATATTGTTGTGTGATTTCTTGTGTGAGTTTACAGGTTTTAAAGGCAATGCCTTTCTGCTTTTAGAGATATGCCTTTCTGGTGCTAGTCGCTAACCCCTGTCCTGTGGAAGGAAGTCTTGGGGTAGTCACGTCATAGGACCTAGGGGAAAAGCTCATGACATATATTGGATAGATAGACTTGTTATATAATTTTGTTTGGGTTTTTTATAAATATTTATGAATATATTATTGAATGAAATGATTACTTCCTATCATTATATTTTGATCAAAATGAATTATTATATTAATCACCCAATCTATAATCCATGAATATTGGGTGATGTATAAAAGTGGAATCCTAGCTCATACACTAAGTACGAGACTTATATTTTTAAAAAATGATAATATCCTAAGAATCTATACATTATTTTAATGACGAAAATTAAAAAAATAAATTCCCACAGTTTAGGTGTAACATAAATCATTACAAGGACCAATAATTATATTATATATCAAGAGATTGTTTTGGGATATTATGCCTTTTATACACTAAAAATAAACACATAATCAATAATTAAAATCATTCTTTATTAATAAATAGAATGTGAGGTGCATTCCACGAGTATCCCAATGGAGTTTACATAGTTACACCAATTTAATGTGATATAACATAATGTGTACATGAATGAGGCTATGAAGAAACCATTACCAAACATTAAACAAATAATATATCTCGTTTTCTTATCCAAAGATGTAAAAATAAATAGTATATCTAATTCTTATAAATTTTTAATATCTCATAAAATATATATTAAATTAATTTGAAGTAAAATATATATCATTGAATAAAAATTCATCTCAAATTAATGACATGTTGAGTATCAGAATCTTGAAAAGCATGAGAATTTTATATTTACATAATTTTGTAGATATATTCAACATAAAATATTAAAATTCACCATGATGTTTATTTTTTAATTTTTGGTATCAATGATATGCATTGATTAACTATATCCTTACCTATGTAATTTTATAATAAACATATCATTTTGAAATCTACTTTACCAAACCATGACTTATAGATAGTGAATATTGATGAATCCATGACAATAAGTAAAATCATTAATAATCTATAACTATTAAACATTACATGATTCTTAAATGATATCCACTGGTAATTTAATTATTGATTCATCTTTTCTATTGGAGTAATTTTCCTAAAGTATTGAACGTATCCATATATTGATTTCATGTCACATAATTTGATTTTTGGTCTTTATAAGAAGATACATATAAAAACCCCTAAACTCTATTTATCTTAAAAAATTTATTTTATAATATACATATGGCCCATATAATGTGCGTTTATCCAACAGTTTCTAGAAAAAACCCCATGAATACTTTATTGGAATTTCTCAAATAGATTTGGTTATAAATAAATTAAAATTTGTGTGACAAAAATTCATTCTATATAATTCTATAAATCAGAACTCAATTGGTTATTCATATTTATTATTACAATAAATTAGTTTATCTAAGACATTATAGTCAATTTTTTGACTTCTATCAAATCATAGATTTATGTGTTTGGTGGTGTTAATAAAATTAACATCAGGTTCAATGAAATATATATCTTATTGGTATAATAGTGATATTTTTATGTTGTTATATTTAGGAAATAAAATATTTATAGTTTTTTCCAAATAATGGAAATGTTTTCTTCTTATATTTATATATTTATTTCTTATAATTGATAAAGTTATTGTGTTCAGTTGTTTAGTAAGGGGAATGGCTGTGAATAAATGATCAGTTTTTATTAGTTAATTCTTATTAGTTCAAGATCTTAGACTAGTTAAGGTATCGATCTACTCACCATGTGTTTTTAATAATTACACAAGTGAAAAATTAAATAATATAAAAAACCCAATAGATATTTACATGTTTTCATCTAAAAAGACTAACCTAAAATACTATTTGATTAAAACTATAATCAATGATATTTCCTTTATTAACAAAAGAGGATTCCTAACATAGTCTCCCAATATAACTTCATATCATACCAACATGAAATACATCATTTAAAACATGGGTATTTATATCTCACCACAAAATTCACTACTTCCAACTGGTTCTTATTATCTCACTTAGCTCCATCCTCCCAATTTTAATGCGACATTCTTTTATTGTCAATAAACAGATCCCCAAAACCATTGAATTGGTAATAGAGTAATACATATTCTAAGTGAGTAACAATTTAGAATTTATCTTCCTATCATTATTCATTGAATTCCCATAGTTGACCATGTTCTAAAATATAATTATATCATAGGCCCCATGCTCATCCTCCTCCTCCAGCTTCTTCTCGATCGAAAATAGTATGTGTTCTCTTTTAAATTAAACATCGAGTTCACATTCTCTAACTGGTTAAAGTTTCATTATAATATCCACATTAATTAGAATATTCTATTCACATTTCATAATCTGAAAAGGATATACATATTTTCTTGTCATCTTTTCTATTAGAACAAACAATGATGGGATGACCTCATTAGTGAATACTTTCTATAAAATCTACAAACTAACCCATAATAATATCTCCTTCAAATCCATGAATCATAGTAATAGGTGAAAAAAATTAAAGGGAATAATAATATGTTTTCCCCCTTAGTGATAATAGTTAAGATAAGAATTATCAATCATTAAATATCTTCTATTCATTTATGTTTTTTCATTAGTAAGGATACTAACGAATAATTTATTTATGATTATCCTCTCTCGTTATCCATTTATATTCAAAGAAAAACTTTTCTTATTTAGTTTTTCTTTTTGTGGAACCTCTTTCCCCAATTTTTCCATCACATCAAAATGGTTTAGTATTGATTTATCTTCACTCTAAAATAACCACCACAATAAAGGTAATATTTCCAGCATCTTTTGTATATTTTTTATAGATTTTTTTCCTTTCATAGATACTTTTATAAACCTTTAATATTTTTTTATTGAATATTTTTTATAAAAATTTATAGATTCATTTAACTAAATTAATCACGTTGTTCTTATCCTGGATTAATTTTAATTTATTATTTATCTTTCATCCTTAGATCATGATATTCATGGATAATTTTCAATGGTTAATGCTGTGAACTATTCTACCATAATAAAATATCTTTTTCTTTATTGAGACATCCTCTTCTTTGTTATTCTTAGAAATATTAAGAGTGTTTGGTTCTACACATAATTTTTTATTAAACTTTGTGGGAATATATTTTATTTTACCAATTATTTATTCTTCTACTATACTATTTTATTTATAGTAGAAATTGATTTTTTTAGATATGGTTTCTACTAGAAAAAAACTTTAATGTGACAAATTTTATACCACAAATCATTTAATTAATCCAAAAAACCATATCTGAACATATTGGATAGAATCATCCTTTTATATAAAATATTATTTTACTAAATTTTATTTAAATTTAATCATCTTAATTATCCTTATTTTAAACCTTTTAAATTATTATTTTGTTAATAGATTAGTCCATAACTCTAATGCATTATGTATAATCCTCCAAAATATATTGAAATAACCAAATGAAATAATATTTTTTCACATTGATGATATATCATTACATTATTCTAATTTCTATTTTTGAATATAATTAATACTATTTTTGAATCTCAATAGGGGTTTTTTCATTAATTGAGTTCATGTTCATTCTTGAGGTTTTTTAGAATTTTATTTAATTTTTATATAGAAGAAATTTATCAGAATTATGAAAATGATGTTTTATTAGAATTTTAAATAGTATTCATAAAAAATATATAATTGGGTAATGGGATAAAATATTTATAAATATTATTTCAACATAATATGGTGAATATTTATTACACATAATTTCAATTATAAGATAAATATTAGATCTAATACACTAAACAACATTTGGGGGACAAAAAATTATTTTCTAGTACACGGTACATTCAATATTTTGGTGATTTTAGATTCCTATATTTCACATCTAGTTCAACACACTCTATGTTAGGGATTTATACACATCCAAAATTTATATAAATCATTCATCATAAAAAATATTCAAATTATTGATATGTTATTAATTAAATTTTATTGATTCTTGTATGTAATTATCAAGATACTTTATTATTTTTTAAATTAGCATTAGTTTAAGAATGTTTAACTTAATGATGGTTATAATTAATTTTTAAAATTCTTTAAAAAAACCCACCAATATTGTTTTTTACCCCAACATCTCACAATCATCCCTTTTTAATTATTCTTAATCTAGGGAATTTTTTTTATTTCAATGTGATATAAATTATTCCTTTAGTTCTATACAGACTATGAGATAAATTCATTTTCAGAACATTTAACTCATTGCATTATCTATTTCGTTAAAATACTCTTAACGCTGTTACTATTAATAAAATCTTATTTTTATAACATAAAATATGTAAGTCCCCACTGCACTAGGATATTCTTTAAGATAAACATTATCTTAGATGTATATTTCTTATATTATCTCAATGTATAAATATTCCATATAATTTAAATGTCCTTGATATTATTATTCAAATGGATTATTTTAAATTAATTTTCTATATTAATAAATATCAAATTATTAAATTTTATGTATTGATATATCATTTTTTTAATTGAGACCATTCTGAATATTTTTCCTCATTTTTCTTCTTCTTCATTATAATTTTGGGAGAGACCTTTACATAAGAATCAATAGGATTGTAGGTTGTGTTACATATTCTTAGAACAAATATTTTAAAATAATTTATTCTTAATTTCAATGTTTTTAATCCCAAAAAAGTATTATTTCATGGGTATTAGTAACATTTTATGGTTTTAGCATTATTTTGAGCTTAATTGAAAAAATGGACTATTTTAGATTTTAAATGCATTAATTTATTCTAATGATTAGGACATATATTTTTCAATACTAAAAAAATAATAAAAATATTATATCTATGGTTTATATATTTTATGGTATTTATTTAATTCTTTTGGACCCAAATCTAAATTCACCATTTGAAGGCCCAAAATCTTCTTGCAAGATAGGCCTTGAAAACTACTTATATATGTGATTATTTTTTATGTTGGGACCATATATCATACATGTAAAATTAATATGAGATGAAATTCAACATGGAGAAAGTGTAAATCATGATTAAAAATCATTAATAAGTGGTCCACACATGATTATTTCATTTTAAATGAAATAAATACGTGGGAAGTTGACTAAATTTGAATGTGTAGAGTCACCTATGTAAAATTAATTTACCATATTGAATAAACCATAAATCCTACATCATTAGTCAAAAAAGCTTAAAATTTGACATTGGACTTGTATAAATTATATTTAAATATTTCATGAATTAATAGTTACCAAATTCAGTCATTTAATTGGGAACCCACGTAGAAACATTTAGAGAACTATTTTAAAGAAACAAATTTCACCTCTTCTCCCGATAAAAGAGTGTCAGTTCTTTATTATAATGTGTTTGAAACATAGTATTAGACTTTTTTGGCCATTTTATATAGTGTTTTAATTTAATTTATTTTTAATAGTATTTTTTATTTTTTATATATGTTATTATTTATCTTCATCTCATTCTCTAATATTTTTATCTTTTGTGTTGTCCACCCCCTCTTTTCTATTATAATTCATTTTACTCATGATTATGAGTAGATAGCTTGATGAATTTATCATCGGATCGGTAAACTTTTGAATCCAAGTCATTTAGAATTCATTCATAATTTTTATTTTTTTTCTATTTTTAGTTCAAGGGGGTTCTTAGTGGGAAATATGTATTTTTGTTCCCAATTGCCATGCAAGGCTAAGATTTCACTTCTACAATAATATCCCTTGAACTAGGAGATGGATATGTGGTTTCCGGACAATCATTTAGTGTACAGAATATTAAAAAAAATATTAATAAGGGGTTTTTCATGCATATGATGATGAATTTTAATTATCTATATTTGAAGATAACAAAGAGGTTATGAAGGTTCACTTTGGAAAATCTCATAAGCAGATCTCCTTTTTGTCTGACATCATTATATATAAATTTATTCTATTTATTTTTCATTTTAATGCCTAATGTTATTAATTCATTTTAATTTATGCATTATCCATTTCTAATCAATTTATTTCATAAATAAAAAAATTAAAAGAAGTGGATTATAATTTGTGGCTGATTAACCACAAAGGCTCCTAAAGAGAATGACCTAGGTTATCCCCTATACAACACATAGTTATAAATTATTTTTATGAGTGTTTATGGAAACACTATATAAAATTATCACTATTTATATAGATCCATGTTTTCTTCCATAAATATTTTTATTCACTTTTTTTAAATAATTTTCCTTTCTTCCATTTTAAAAACACTAAAAAAATAAATTTCAAAAATAAAATCTCTCTATTCATGATGTCTTTATATTCAAAATATTATACTTGTACTGATCAATGTTAGGTTAATGAATAAGTTTAAAATGACATTAATATTCATTTGAAAAGGATTTGTGATAAAATTAATAACATGGAGAGACAGATAGTGTGGATATCTGGATATGCATATTCATGCCATGAGAAACCTGAACCTAAATAAGAAACTGAACCTGAATGAGTGGTGGAAGTGATTTCACCAATCAATATTTATTTTAAAGAATCCAAGGCAGATGAGAAGGATATACTAAAGGAATTAATCACATCATCCAACAATCAATTTTTTTGGGGGATTTCCTAGAATAAAACATTCTAACTGATATACTTATGGTAGTTCAAATTGTTTTTTGGAAGAATCCTAGAACCACATTTTTGAAGATAACATAAAACTTGATCTTCCCATCCTTGATAATGAAGAATAATAACCTATTAATTCCTAGATTAATTTGGAATATGATGACGAATATTTACCTACTAATATTATGTTACTAATTGTATTTACATAAGAAATCAATTTCAATGATAACTTACATTAAAGGTATGATTTCATTATTGATTAATCATTTTATAATCTTATTCGAGATGAATTATTTTCTAACTTCTCCTTTCTAAATTTTTTGACACATCACAAATTATGCAAACCATGGATGTTAAGGAAGAGTCCACCCAAGTGGTGGTTATTGAATAAGAATATCCAAATAAGCTGGTGGTGGTGTGAATACCTTCTCAACAACAATTTGAATACTATATAGAGGATAACACCACAAAAGTCAACAAGTATCACCTCTATTTTCTTGTACCTCCCACTCTGGACCTTAATTACTTTATTTATTTTGTCTTGTGGTTGGGAATTTTACTATCTTACTTGGAGATGTACATTCTCAATGCCAAATCATAGACACCAATAAATTTCACATGTGGCGGTTCATCTTCAATAAACCACAACTACCTTCTGATTAGGGATAATCCATTGCAACTATCTGACTAGGGGAAGTTAAAACCTAGCACCCTATTGGTGGGTCTAAACCAAGAATTATCCCTTTTTGTATCAACATTAATTTGTTATTATTTTTATTATGTATTATCACATATTTCATTTATTTTTACAGTGGTATCATTTAGAAGCTTACTCAAGGATTCCACTGAAAAATAAATTGGTTGCGTCTTTCCTTTTCATTGTTTTATTTGATAGCCAATTTAAATACTACAAGAAATGTTTTCTTGATTTGATGTGAACTAAAAATAAATTATTAAACTAAATATGTTTGGGGGAGACAATTCAAACTCTTTTTTGGTATTTTTTGTGTTCTTGAATTTTATTTTTATGCCTTTTTACTTATTTTCCCACTTTTTTGTTTTGGGTGTCTTTTGGGGATTCTTGAGCTATATTGAATATATTAAAAAATTAAAACCATCTTGGTATTTATGTCACATTTCTTAATTTTATTTTTTTTGGATTAAAAGGATTTATGAATGGATTTTTTTTCTTTATTTCTAATCATTTCATTTGAATAACTTTTATTTATTATGAAAATCATGTGCCTTATTACTACCCAAATTAAAAAACATGCCCTACATAAGAGATTTCTAAACCTTTTTGACATCTTCATCAAATTTTCATTTTTTGAGAGTCCTAAGATAGGTTGTGTGATCAAGATATTTTTTTCTCATTTTCCAATCTTTTATAGTGTATGGTATTTCTTAATAATGATTGAGTCTCCATTTTTAAATCCTTTTTTTACATTCAAATTTTATTTTGGCCACCCTTTTCATATAACATTTTTTAATCCACTAGTATCCATGAAATTACTTGATAGTAAGCCACATTAAAATGAATTTATCTCTTTACAACATGATATAGAATTCAAATTCACGATTATTATTGAACTCATGTATTGGGGAGGTAGAACATGTGGCGTTTTCTTCTTTCTTAAAGAATCTATTTGAGTTGAATTGAATATCATTCCATATTTATTACTAATGGGGTGGAAAATTTTTTGTTATATAATGATGGATGGGTTTCCAAAAATAGAATTTCAAATTTGGTCTGAGTTTTCACCAACTTTTATGATCGAAACATGCCCCTGTTTTCTACAATAACAAGATTCAATAGTTAAATCCAGATCTAAATTCAAGATGGAACAAAACTACAATTGGGGAAAAGAGGTAATAAATTCATTTATTCTTAAATTAGTTGTGTGAACATCCCAAAAATATGTTTTTTAGTTGATTCATTTTCATGATGATTAAGGAGAACACCATTCTTGAGGAAAACTATTTAAAGCATTTACATCAATTTAGAGTTTAATCCTTCTCATTCTGCCTCAAATGTTTTTACATTTTAAAAACTGAAAAAACTCTCCCTTAGAAAAACTGATGAAAAAGACCTCATTATTGTATCATTTTTAACTCTTTTTAGTGGAGATACTTTGATTATATAATTCCTATGGAGATGACATGTGTTCTTATGAATGAGAAAAATTAAAAACATAAAAATCTTTTAGTGAAGAGGGAAATATTTTTCTTGGGAGGTTGGTACGACATTCATGTGATGATTAACATATGATTGAATATATTATTATTTTTATTTAGGAGGTATTTAATTTTTATCCAGGTAAGAGACATGATATTTTCATTGATATGATAATTGTGTTGTGTTTTCATTTATGTTTTGGGAAGATTTTCTTGACCTCGGTATAAGATCATTTCCCAGGAGAGGAATGTTTATGTGTGGTGGAATTGAGAGAAAAATATTTAAAATTAATATATTATTAATTCAAATGTTTTTAATCCCAAAATGTATTATTTTTAGTGATGTTTTCAAATTTTATGTTTTTAGTGTAACTTTGATATTAATTTCAAAAACTCCCTATTTTAGAATTTAACTATTTTAATTTATTTCAATTTATCAAATATAATTTTTTACATTTTATTCTAAAATAAAAATTTATTCCTTTTTAATTTTATATGTTTTTTTGGTTTCTTTTCATTGCGATGAACCCAAAACAAAATCCATCATTTGAAAGCCCAAAATCAGTTCTCTAGATTGTCCGAAAAAACTATGCACAAATGTAATGTTTTTTTATGATGAGATCATATATCATACATGTACGATATCCATTACCTAAAATTCAATATAGAGAAATTGTTAATCCATAGGAACATCCTTTAATAGTGGGGAAACATGTGATTCCTTCATTTTTAATGATGTAAATGTAGGGTAATTCGGCTAAATTAGAATGTGAATAGTCACATGTTCCAAATTAATTTATCATGTTGAAGTAGTAGTAACTCTAACATACTAATTAAAATAAAGATTAAAGTTGTAGGGTGGACTCAAATAAAGTTGTTGAACAACTTTAAATAAGGAAGTGCTACTATATTAAATCATTTAATGTGCCATCCACATAGAAATTAAGAGTGGTATTTTTTAGCCAAACATTTCATCTCTTCTCGGTATAAAATTGTGTCCCTTATTCATTCCAAAGTGTGGGAAACATAACGGTAGACTTTTTTGGGAATTTCTTATAGTGTTATAGTTAAATATATATTTAATAGTATTTTTAAATATTAAAATATATTAGTTTTTTTATTCATTTTATCCTCTGATATTTTTATCTTTTGTGTTTTACACCCCTTTTATTTCATTGTGACCATTTCTAGTCAAGATTATTAGTAGCTAACATGAGGAAGTTCTAATGGGATCAATACAATGTTGAACCCAATTAATTTTACAATAATTTAATTTTTCTTATTTTTTTTAGATTTAGGACAAGGGGGATCTTAGTGGGAAAAGATCCTTTGTGTCTCCACATGCCACCCGAGGCTTAACATTCACTTATGTAATTTCCTCCCTCGACTGATGAGGAAGATGTACGGTCTCTCATTGATTGTGGAGTGTACTATATATTCACACCCATAATAATAATGAATTTTCATGAATATTATGGGTTATTTTTATTAATTATATTCAAAGTCAATGGAGAGATGATGGTGGTTCACTGAGGAAAATCTCTTAAGTGGATCTCCTTTATTCCAAGAAGAATTCAATCTACATTCGTTTTTTTCCATTGAATTTGAATGTTTAATTTTAGTAATGAATATTCAATTATAAAATATACATTTATAGTCATATTATTTCCTAAATTAAATAAATATAAAAAAGTGAATTAGAAATAGTGATTAACAGACTACAAAGGCTTCTCAAGGGAACGAACTAAGTTAAAGCCTATGCTGTATTTAGTTATAAATATTTTTTAGAGTTTGCACAAAAATGACACATCACATTTATATAAAATCATATTATTTTTATCAATTATGAACATTATATAGTGTTTTTAAAATAAATTGAATGATTAGATACAACCATATGATACATGGTTAGTTCTGATGTCAATTGAATTACCTAGGTTTAGGGGATGATAAAGTTGGATATGTGGTGAATCCATTATATCTCTTTATGAATTATTCCTTTTTTATCATATTTTAATTGATAATGAATCAATCCAATTTTATTATATCTCTAAGCCATAGCTGAAATATGAAATAGAAAAAATTCGTGTAAAATGATTATTTTTATAAGGTTCTTCAATAAATTTTTACTCCTTTATTTGATTAGTTAGATTCACAAATATTATATTATTCAACTCTTAATGAAATTTGTTACATGTAATATTCTCCCATAATTTTTACATGAAATCCCATAATATGCTCCAATTTCTTACTAGAGGGTCTCTATACTATATCCCACAGTTCCATGTTTCCCATTAGTTCTTTTTGTTACAAAAATCTCAATTCCCAAAAGCAAATTTTGATTTCATTATATAGTCCTTGAATTCCTCTAATGAACCATGAAGTATGACATTAACTACTCCTTAAACGTTTTTATAGAACTTTTCATCCTTTTACTTCTTCTATTCCTACCTCGGTAGGCCTCAGTTGGTCCCATTTTAAAATTTTGATATATTAAATTCCACATCATCCCCCTCATCATCCTCTTCAACCTTCTCCTTAGATACTCTTTGGTGTTTTTTTTTGAAATATCAGGTTCTCTATCTTCAACTGATTTTTTTTTTATTTTTATCACAACAACAACCCACAAACATTTTTACACTCACATATTCCATTTCTATATTAACAGAAAAACATATTAATTTTTGGATTTGATATTAAATTATAAAAACTATGTAATGTTCGATGGTAGGTGATGTCCACAAATTTAAAATAAAAAAATATTAGTCTTATATTTCCATATATTATCTTTAGTAATTAGGATTAATTAATTTCCAAGTGTGATATTTTAGCATCATAATATTCTTTGTTTCAAAATTAATCCATTCAATAATTTTAAAATATTCCATGTGTTCATAAAATCATGGATGGTTTTGTGACACATATTCTATGGCACATGACACTCTTAGAATATTTATTTTGAATCATCTTATAATATATTCACTATTTCCCCATGTATCATGATCTATTTAAATACTCATGAAATTTTAATAGTTGAATGAAATGTCCTAAATCTTGTTATTTTATATTATTATTGATTTATTATTAAGCATTCTCAATTTTAGATAAATTAATATATCATACTAATTAAAAATATCTTATGACAATAGATTATATCTTGTGTGATTCATTTAATATAATAAATCAAATATTACATAGAAAACATTTAAAGAGAATAGGTGTCGTATGAGATTATGTATCATTGAGTACCTATAAAATACTATTTCCTTTAAGAAACATGTATTATAAAATTTGGTAACGTCTTTAGAGAGACTTATATCTTCAAAAAAAATAAATTATGAATTTTTTAGGTTTCAAAATACCACAAAATATCTTAAAAAATCAGTACACACTATTTATGGGAAACATATAGGGTTCCATATATGGTACAAATTGACATTGTAAATTTTAGTGAACTCTATAGTTTTAATAGGGATTGATGAACCCCAGTATCTTAAAAATTATCACAAGGGATTATATGTTATGATGTCCTAGTTTAACCTTTTATTTTTCTACAGTTAGGTATTCATGTACCCTATGAAGTTTCCTTCTAATATAGATTAGTAAAACTTGATTTTCATTCTTAGATTTGGTCCTTTTCTATTTTTTAATTCTTATGTTCAATAGGAAACCCACAAATTCATTGAGTTATAACCTATGATGTGGATATGGTTCATTATTATAATTTTAATATATCACTAAAACAAATTCATACTAAAATAAAATTATTTTTAAAACTCTTAAATTCATTTTTAGGACCCCTCAATCATTTAAAATTAACTCAAATAATCATATAAAGTATCTCCACCAATGTACGAGTTCAGCAAATAAGACATCTATTATTTTATCATTATTTCTTCAATATTCCAAATACTAGATGGCCTCCATAGAATATAATTTTATATACTTTTGAATGTGTTTTTTCAATTAGAAAATTCCATTTACTACAAGACTAGCTCGCAAATAATCAAAATTTAGAAGCTTCGTGGTTGATTTTTTTCAAGCTGAGATCTCTAGAAGGAAACCTTCACCATCCATTTCCATTTATAAGGGATGAACCTTAGCCTCACCTAAATACTACTAAATTTCATTTCATAAATTCTTTAATAACATATCTACATTTATGATTAAAAGAATAAAAGCACCACAAGATAATATCATTTGATATATCACATAATTTACCTCTACATTAACATGAATATAAATTGGTTTGATATGTAGAAGGTTAATTCCCTGTATCCTCTATTTGATAAACGTTAAATTATTTTAACATAACCATAATTTTAGTATGAATATTACTTCATAAATTATGTGGTTATTTACATGGATTAAAACTATCGATAATGGTCAATAAACTATGGTTATAGGTTATAACCTTAGGGATTGGATAATCATAGTTATAAGTACATTTATTATAGGTCCAATTTTTTTTACCAAATTCCATGGTTTTAGTCCCTAATTCCAAATTTTTGTAGCAATGGAAATAGATAAAAAAAATATAAAAGCCATTACTGATGCTTAAACTGACAAACACTAGCATATTATAGAGGTATATCAAATAGTAAATATTGATGAATTATATGTTTGTGTGTATTAATATAATTAATCATATAAACATTTATAAATATGTGTGCATGTGTGCGTGTGAATGTGTGTGTTTTAACTGTTTATAAATACATGATTAAATTCTTTATTTCTATAAGGGAATGGTAATTTCCAATATTTACATAGTATCCAATAATATTTATTGAGTATCATCTAATAGAATATAATGGGGGTGGGGTTTGTGAAAAAAATACATTCGAAAGGGGGTGGTTACTTCTATGGAATAACCTCTTGAAATCATTGAATTGGAATTAAATATATTTAATTTTATTTACATTTATTCAGGGTTTATTTTCCATAACTTTATATCAAATAATAAAAACAACCGTATATAGATTCATTGGAGAGAAAATATCTCAATGTTTCTTTTCAGCTCTTTTAATTTATAAATTAAAATAAATGATGATAATAATGGCTCTATATCATTTTAAATTTTATTAATTTGTTATTTAGAGGTTAGAGGATATATATGGAGTGAAATTTTGTTCATTGACCATGTTATCCTTCTATTGTTAGTCGACTAAGATTTAAATTTGATTTCCAATCCTATAGTAAAAATAAGTGGTAATTAAAATATATAAAATACATGGATGAGTTATATAGATTTTATCCAGGATGAAATTCATGGAATCTTTATTTTTAGGTTATATATTTACATGGAGTAATAGTTATAATAAATGGAAACATGTATGGATTTTAATTGGTTGGATGAAATGTAATATGAATGGTGTTAATATGTCTTTAAAGAATAAACATACAAAAAATATACATGATTTCTCTAATATTTATTTTATTTATTTAGGATGAGGGTAGAATTGTGGTGTTAATCGGTTTTTTATTAACAGTTCAATGGATCGTGGATGGGAATTAACTTATTATTATGTCAACAAGTTTACATTGAATGGTATTAGGACCTTCTCTTTAAGGATTTAAGAATGGTTTATGTTTATCAGTCATAACCATATTCAATGGAAGAGAGTTAAGGGATATATTAATCATAATAATGTGTTAATTAATTATATAATTGATAATGATATAAATTTATTATAGTCATTATGGTAAAAAAATAGTTTTTAGTTTTAAAAAGCTAACTGCACTCCAATCCCTTATAGGATGAAGTTTCAGCTAGGGAGAGTTTGAATTATATTCACCTAAATGACGGCGATAAGAATATAATTTACATACATAATTATATATGAGTGAGGTAGATCATTGGGAATATAAAACTCCATATGGTGGATAGTTTTATCATCTTTGATTCTTATATGATTGGTGATAATGTACAATCTCATTTTTATACATCATTTATAAAGATTAATTATGTGTCTTTATTCATGATTCTCTTATCGGAGGTAGAAAATTATGGGAATTTATTATCCCACTTTGTATTCTATTACCATGGACCAGAACACTTTTATTAACTAGATTTCAAAGGAAGATATAATTCTAATTAATTTTATTGGTTTGACTATATAGTCTTTTACAAACATATATTATATCCCATGGGTAGTCTTTATATCAATATGGGGATTTCCAAAGAGGATGTGATCATGGAGGAGAAATATTTTTTCACCAGGTTACATATTTTTGGAGAAATTAAAATTAATTCCATTGTTTTTATAATTAATATCTAATACCCATATATTAATTAATTAATTTCTTTTCTATAATGTTAACTTTTTAAATAAAATCATTGTAAATTTACCAAAAGATTGGTTGTGTCCCCTCCCTATATAATTAGCTTTATAAGAGAAATATAACCATATAAACCATATAATTCACGATAAAATTTAATTCTACATGATATTTTAATGGACCATAAACGAATATGTTAGGGTGTAATGTGATAATTAGGATCAATATTGAGAAATCCTTGGATTGAATAGAGTGAGATTTTATATTTTCCATGTGAAGGTGGATAGCATACTATAATGTATTTTATGACATAGGTTTTATATTTTCTACTCTCTCTAATTTTCTATGGTTTTTATAGTGATGAATTTTTGTTTTTATAGACCGATTAATGCTATTTTATAGGGAGACACAATAAAAATCCTAATATATATTTTCTTATATGATGCTATTAGTAGTAATTCAGACATAGAAATAACATTAAGGTCTATGGGGAATTTGAAGAGGGGTTTTGGTTTACATTGTGTTTCTCACATATTAGATTATAATGATTTATTACTATTTTATATTGATAAAAATTGATATTTTAATGATTTCAATAATATATTGATTTTTTACATAAGTTTAGTCGTCATCTGAAAAATATTTCTAAGAGTGTCTTTCGGGACCCTGAATAAATTTCAAATATAAGAAATAATATTTTATAGCATACTTATTTGGTTTCATGAGGAATATTTATCCTTTCATGTACTTTTGTGTACCTCTCAACATAATGAAGGCTCATAATTTTTTTTAATTATTATTTTTGAAAGGTATCCATGAAAATTAGGAAATGGAAGAGCAAGATTCATTATTATTTATTCCAAATAATATTCTATAAAATTTTCATATCCACTACTGTTATTCATAACATATACATGGTTTTTTTACATGGAAAATTATAGGGACATTAGAAATGAATTTTATAAATGTCTTAAGAGATGCGTGTAGTTACAAACGAATGCAATGGGCTTATTAGATGAATCCTTAACTCTTGTTTGATGAGGGGGTATCAACCTAAAATCTCTTGAATGTATGTTAGAAGCATTACATTTGTTTTTTTCATAGGATTTTTATTTAGGATTCTATCCAAGACCTAATTTTCTTTGAATAATAGTGTGGAATCTTCTTGATATATTTATAGATATAAATAATTAAATAAATTGTTATTAAATAATATAGACTTGTGAATTGATCAATCCAAATAGGTTATTGGTGTTGGTAATATCTGTTATTTTATGGATAAATGGATTAAAATTCAAATATTCATTAATGGTTATCGAGTAACAAATATCATGTTCAATCATGTTCTCCCCCACCTTAATTATTAATAATATCCTGAACAAGCCCCAATATTTTATTATTTAAGAGTTACATCTCAATGAGAAAGATTTTTTTTGTATTCCAAACATCATCAATAAGTTTTTCAGTATCCTATTTTTGAGATTCCAATAGGAATATGAATCCTAAGCTCATATGGTAACTTTTATATAGAGTTACTTTCTCCCCATGATTGTGAGTTTGTTTGAAATGGGCAATTGAAATAAATTCTCCACACACTGATCTATTTATAAATTATATTTGGATTATTATATCACCATGGTTCGAGTGAAATAATAATCAATCAGGGGGAATATATATGAAATGTGTTTCTGAAAATATCCCAATATTCCTTCCTATATGGAAAGTACATCTTGTTTTTTTGATATAAAAACAATGTGTTGCTCTATGAATGTAATACTAGATTTCTAGTTTGGGGATGAGTCCCTATATGGTTTTGGGGCGGATCTATGTATTGTGGGGTTGGGTGTAGATTTCTAAACATTATGGTTTAGTAATTACTAGTTGATTAATATGGGTGTGTCTATAGGGATTTCAATTCTTCATGAAAACTTGGATAATATGCAATGTTTTATCTGATTCAATTCATAGATTATAGGGGATGTATTTTCATATTAAATAATGTTCCACTCTAGTGCATAAGGAATGATTATTCAAATGGTTTCCTCCTATATAATTCCTAAGGATATAAAATATGGATCTTATTCAAATTGTATTATTGTTTGAGTTGCAGTGGTTCATGATTTTAATTTATCAATAGTGAATATTTTTTAACTACATTTGGAGTAGAAAATAATTTTTCTACAGAAGTGAATGCTTGGAAGTATAACATATCTTTATATGTGGATAGGGGGTTCTACAATTATTTTTTTGAGACAGATTAATTTGTTGTAATTATATACAAATTTATTTATTTTAATGATCATTTATAAGTTGAATATAATCTCTTGTAATGTAAACATATAGTAGATGATGTCATATTTTTTAATCAAACAAATATGGATATAACTGTTTTTAGGCACATTTTAAACTATTGGACATTCAGACACCTTTTATTTTGTTTTTAACTATTTTGAGTTTTCTTATAGCTTGTAAATAGTTAGCATATATCAATGTGATAAAATTCATTATCTCATTCCACCTTAATGGCTTATGGTACTTATAGATCTATGTGGTTTGAGTTTATTTTAATTAAATATTAATCATATTTTTATAATGAAATAAAAAAAATTACTTTAATATATAACTATAAAAATATAGTAATTTTAAAATTAGTATTTCAAAATATATATTAATAATTTATAAATAAATGTACACTCAATCAATATTATATAATTTAATTTAATGTTAAAAGTGGGTAAAGTGACACCAAATTAAAAGATGAAGATGGTCCAATGTGATGGAGACCAAGATTATCCCGACTCAAAACATTCAGGTAATTTATTAGTGGAGTACCAGTATATTAGTAGATGAAAATTTTTTAATCCCCAATTAATTTTCTAGTAGGAAAGTTTTCCTCTATGTTTTTCTTTCACAAAGTCAGAATAATCCTCACATGTTGATATATTATAACTTTTCATGCATTGATATTCCTGATTATTAACCATTTGATTTTAGATTCTCATGTTTAAATTTTTATGCTGATGTCGAATCAATTTCAAAAGTAGACAATATAATATTTTAATTCCTGTTATGATTGATCCCTCTTAGAATATAATTTTATTTTCCTATAGGGAAATTCCCTTACTCATATTAAGCTCTAAAATACATGAGTATTGATCCTCTATTGTAAAAAACACCTCCTCTCAAAGTAATACCATGTTGATATGATCTTATATTATTGGTTGGAGTGGATTTCTCAAGGGTGGAGGATAATTGAGTATCCAAAAACAGTTCTATTAAAAAACATATTTATAAAACAATCTCCCATAATTTAAGAAACACCCAGTTAACAATGTGTTTTGTAATTATACTTTAATGTTTTGAAATAACCTATAAAGTAATTAACAAAAAATTATTTTGGAAAACATGATATTATCCTAATATTGTGATACTACCCCACTAAAATTAAATAATGGACATATCATATAAATTTTTATACTATCAAATTATAGTTTTGAAAAATTGATTTGAATTATTTTATAAAAAATATAGAAAGAAATATAAAACACAATAAAAAAGAAGATATGTTTCATTCAAAGACATATTATTCTACAATAGATAGTTACCCTATTTTATAGAATATTATTATAATAGACATGATAAACCAAAATGGGTATCATGTAAATGTTATAATAGTGTATAAGATGGTCTCGACTATTACAAAGATTCCTAAAGAGTTTTTTTGGAGTTTAAATAATGAATTTAATAAATTAAATGGTATATGAGTACGGTAATATGATTTACAACAATATTTTCATTATAGATATCCAAAAAATCAACCACAAATCAAAGGTAAAATAAAACAGGGTGTTTGAATGAAATGGATGTTCAATGTTGTGTTAGATTTAAGTTTAGTTGTTCTTCAAAATTACCTTATCTTCTTGATTTTTTCCATCAGTTATGAGATCATATATGAATATTGAAATTTTTTCTTAGATCCTGTATATAATTATTGTTAAATATAGTGTGTTGTATTTTTTTGAAAGAGGGAACTTATTTACATTTTTCAATAGACACATCATTCTATAAAAAATGTCTTTTTAAAAAGAAATTTTCATTAAAAAATATCTATTGGAGAATGATCATTATGAAACATCATACTCAAAATGAAATACAGGAGCTCTAAATTCATTTTAGTTCATAATTAATTTTTCCTAGAGGGTGGTTGGAATATATATTATTAAAATATAATTCTCCATTATACAGTATCACATGAAGTGTTCCACTTCAAAGTATACATGGTCAATACAATACTATCAAAATACCTAAGTTGAATCCATGGAATTTTTATTTTTTCTCTTCCTAGAACATGAATATTTTATAACATAATTTGTGTTCAGTCGAAGTCCTCGCAATTATTTTATAATTTTTTGAAAATTTAAAATCATTCAAACAGTCAAAAAATCACCTTATGGTCGATCATAAATGACTTTAAATCTATATGACACAATAATATTTTTATGTTAAAATGGATATATAATATTTTTTCATACCATACTATAGTGATTTATTAAATTATCCTTGTGAATGGTTGAGTATTTTGTTAGAAATCCACCATAGTCACTCAAATAAGAATATGAGCAATAAATTACTACTATGATTACTTTAATAGAAATATATTATTATTCTTCGGACTCATAGTCACTTGCATGGATATTCTAAAATTTTAATTGATCTAATATATAGGAATATTTCCATAGAAAACAAGAAAATACATTTTCTAACCTGAAACATAAAATTCAATAATAAAAAAATAAATATTATTTGAGATTATTAAAATAAGTAATTTCTAGACTAAGACAATAATCTCTCCTATTTTAATGATAACAAATCATACTATATATCATTAAGTAAAATATATAGATAAATCATTTAGATGAAACATTAAATTGTATCCTAATATTCCAAATAGTATTACATCCCCCAACTAGGTTATGAATTTAGATTTCATGGTTTAATTTTATAGTATAAACATAATCATTAAAAGACATTCAATGATGTTAAGAATATACATATAAAACAAAAAAATAGATACATAGAAAGAGATGATAAATAATTACACATATTTCATTAATTTACAAAAGTTATTAAAATATACATTTTTTCTATTAGATTCCGTAATCTGAATTTGAATATATATGTTCAATAATTTTTTAAAGTTCAATCAGTGAATTTAATTTATCTTTTGATAGATTAGTAGAATGTATATAGATATATTGAGAAGAAGAAGAAACTGTCAGAATTAGAATTTATTTGAATAAAGGTCTGATGTTGTGAATGATCTAAGAAAGAATGAGACCAAAGAGAGTTGTCTGTGCTTTAGAGGCTAGTGTGGTAATAGGTGAAGCCATTATCATAGAAAGAGTTATAGGTTCATGGAAGTGTTGTTTGTATAAATTAAATTCTCTAGTAGATGAGTGATATCTGATTTAGTTCATAATCCCTGATAAATGATTTTTACAAACTAATCATTATCAATAATACGATAGACTATAAATGAATCCATGGGTTGAAAATTTTACAAAATGGATTAAAATGAATTTGTTAAAGGATGAATTTTTTTATATCATACCAAATCCTAAATTATGACTTTAAATATTTCATAGGAAAAATAAAATAGAGATAATACTTGATGGAAGAATTAATGAAACCATTATCCCTAATAGTCTTAATTATCTCATCTTTTTCTATATTAAAAAAGAATCTCACCAAGAGTAAAAAGCATAATTTCCATAAATTTAATTTCATCACTGAACTATAAAGAATAATTTTTTATTTGATCAATTCAAAATTATTATAATTATAATATCATCTATTGAAATAGGTGTTGGAGAAGAGGTATGAGAAGGAGTATGAGTTCAAGATGAACTGGTGATAATTGTTACATATCTCTATTAAATATTTAAAAAATGAATATTAAATTATCTAGTAGAAACCTCACATGTCATTTGAAACATTCAATTTTATTATTCACATTTTCTACTTTGATAATTTTCTCTAGAAGAGGATGAGATGTAATACATGAAATGGTAATGGAAATTTCCCCTTTTCTTCCATATTGACCACAACTGCCCAAAAAAACATGATCTCATTTAAAGCATCCAAGATGTCATTTATAAATTGAATGGATTAAACTAATTTAATGGATGAAGGGATGATAAAATAAGTATTTTTGGATGGATGATCACTAGGTGTTGAGTCACTGAAAACCAACATAGGCTATCACATCAATAATCCTTCACTATCCAAGGATTCATACCAGGGAATCTAAATATATTGAATGTAACTATTATAATATCAAATGAGAAAAATATATTTTAAATGATATGATCCATATATAGGATCATATTCAATAGATATATTTTATTCATGTCCTAAAGAAGATGGTTCTGATGGTTCTATAGGAGTTTAACTAAACATAAGATGCATTATATCATCAAATGAATGTTTAATCATGAATGGTTCATTAAAAAAAATAAGAAGAAAGAATATGAAAAAAATTATTTTAGAGTTATGTAAACAAGAGGTATGAAATGTCAATGAATTTTTTTTGTACATTCATTATTATAAATATCGTCACCATCCCTATATGGGGTTAGTGGATCCATGTTTATGAGAGGATTCATATGAGAGTTTTTTTATCTAAGTGGTATAGAGTCAATCAAATATGCACCCATATTTCATTAATGGGTTTATTATATATAGTTATAAGATAATCACTTCAAGAGTTTATTATATTGGGTCCCAAGATCATAGATCCTGGAGTACTCTCCCCCTTAGGAGTTGCAAGTCCTTCCATGGGTCATTAAGTTATAGAATACACTAGATATTACGAAAATAATCCTTCATAATAACTTGAGGATTCTATAATTAGTCCCACTACAACATCTTCATTATTATATTATAATGATTAATCATCCTTAACTCTAGGATTGCGTTCTCAATATAGATTTATTTCACCTCTTAGTATGGTTAGATTCATTTGAGGATTATAGTTCTCCTACAAATTTTTATAATCTATAACCCATATCATCTACCAAGGGTTACAATAATAATTTTTCATTTTAAAATATGGTTTTATTTTATAAAATACTACATTATTCATTTTAATTTTCTACCCATTGGGGAATAATTACCTTAAGATTTGGAAATTTTGATATAAACTTTGGATATGGTAAATAGTTGAGCATAGTGGAGCTCTCATTGAACTCATCCATGTTTTTATAAGAAATATATAAAAACATATATTATCTCCATTAATTATTAAATAAAGAAAAAATAGGTATTGATACATGAAAAATGCTAAAATCCCCAATTTTGAGATATATAGCCTGAAAAATAAAGTTGAAAAATAAATTATATTCACCATAAAACACAAATTTATTCAACATTATATTATTTCTATTTTTAGTATAATCTTAAAATGATGTTTCAAATATTAAATGGAGATTATTTAAGTTGGTGAAAATTTTAATATCTTTATACTCACCTTTTTCATGAACTTTTATAAGTAAGTAATATACAATAAAAAATGGATTCTTTAGTTACATCAATAATAATTTGAACATGATCCAATATTTCACCATATTTAAAATGAACATTCTAATAAAACACTTTTACCAAAATATTATTAATGAATCTTACAATTTTCAGGAACCAAATTATCTATACATTCTTTTGAACAACTCTCCACGCTAAGGATTAACTTGATATTATCCACTTCAAATCCATTTCCTTTTCTAGAACTACATATTTGAGATAACATGTGCATATTTAAGGGATTAGTTATTCCACTATAAGAATATATCAATATATTATAAGTTCTAGAGGCATCTGGGTTAGGATACACAAGGGAAAACATCATACTAACTAATAATGTTTGAAATTTCGGGGTTGTAATTTTAGGTTTTTTTCAATACAGGTGTTAGTTTTGGGTGGAAAGGTGAGTGATGATTCATATTGTAATTTTTGGATATTGAGATCATATAGGCCAATTTATATAGTATTAAATATGAAAGAAAAAAATTTACTTAAAATACTGGAAAATTATATGGTTTGTTGAAATATTTTCCTTGGAGAATGTCTGCCAAAATTTTCATGGAATCTTTTATCGACCATATGAAATTTTGATAGACATAATTTTCAATAAAAGTAAAATGTTAATATTATATTTTAATTTAAATTTAAATTTAATAAATTTCATAAATTATGACCTTAAATTCATCAAACTGAGATATAAATAAATAACCATAAAATAAATTAGAAATATTTAATAATCCCAAATTCATGTTTGATATAAATCAATCTCTCAAAATTCATAGTCATTGTAATGATGTTTGTAAGATGATGTTTTAGTGAAAATGTATTAATGAGTGATATCCCATCATTGAATATGATCTCTCAAAAATTGGTGTCTTATATCAATATATTTGGTCATGGAATGAGATACAAGATTCAAAGAAATGTTAATAGAACTTATTTTATCATAGTTTATAGGTATATTTCATAAATGTTATACATAATATAGTAAATTTTATTTTAACTGCAGAATTGTTTCACAATTTATTCCTATATATTTTTATTTTTCTTCATTAGTGGATAATGTAATTGATTTCTACTTCTTAATACCCCCAGATACCTGAGATTTTCCCAAAAAGTGATTGTTCCAGAGGTTATTTATTAATCTTACATGAATTCAAATCCACGTCAGAATAAAAAACTAATTCGAATGAATATCCTCTTGATTAAAATAATCCAAAATTAATTATATTCTTGTTGTATTTAAAAAATATTTTAACTTAATTTAAATGATATTCATTGGCATTTTCTTGAAAAGAAGCACAAAAATATATTATACATAATCTCGAAATAACTAGTAGTAATATATATATATCATCCAACCATAACAATGTATTGTATTTGATCCCATATTAATCCAAATATATTTTATAGGTTATAATCATTGGATTATAACATACATTGGTATTATCCATGCCATAAAAATTTAAAACAACTTTTCTTCTTTGATTTAAAATAATTAATTTTTTTTGAAAAAAATGAAAACCAAGGTAGTTCATTTACTCAACCATTTAAATAATTTCAAATTACATTTGTGACATTTTAGAAAAATTAATACACAATGAGTACTAGAAGATCCAAATATATTATAATTAACATAGATTTGAACTACTAATACAAATTTATAAATTCCTATTATAAATATTTTTGGAAAAACAATACCCTTTGGAAAACATTATGAAATCCAGAAATAGATGATATTATCGTAAAAAGATATTATATTCTTTTTCAAAAAATAAGGAAACATAAAATATTTAAAATCATAATTTTCAAAATGTGGATTTTCAAATCTGGTGGATTGATCAAAAAACATCTTAAAAATATAACTATTACAGAACAAACAGTTCAAATCCATTGGAAATAGATTTAAATTAATATTAGTAAGGTAAAAAATAATTATTTTAAAGGATTAATTTACAATTAAAGGTGAAAATATTTATTCATAATTGATCACTTCTTTATTATTATAAATTTTTTCAACCAATATAGCTTTATTTATAACTATGGTTCCATTTTTGTTAACCTTGTTTTTATACACCCATTAAGTGATAATTGTAAGATAGTGTATAAGACATTCCACTAGTTTCAAGACATTATTTCATTAAAATGTATTCAATTCCTATTTTATATCCCTTACTCAAAATACACCAATGATTTCCATAATATGGTTTCTGGGTTCATAATATTACTAAATGGATTGATGTTCAAACTGTTTTCTTAGAGAAGATCTAGTATGATTTACTTTTCCTATGTCCATAATAAAAAAATATAAATTATTGTCCTTATAGATTATAATTTTCCTTGGAACATATGTACTTTTTTCTTCAAATACTTATAATGTTTTATCATTTTAGTTATATTTGGAAGATTCCACACATGAGACTACAAATTAGTGACAAGTATTTAAGGGTGTATTGATGTTATGATTTAATATAACTTCCTAGAGGATTTATATATTACTCATAGGGTGTAAAAACCTAGTTATTGATAGAATAAATTTATTTTATATTTATTATTAATATATAATTAAATAGTTATAATCATTATAAATATGTTACGTAATTTTTAAAATAAAAATGGAAATAGTTTTGAAAAACTTATTTCATATAAGGTTTTATTTAAATGATTAATTATCAAATTATTGAATTTTTATTTGAAAAAATTAATTTAATTTTTTAATTCATCATATAAAAATAATATTTGAATTAATTTTTTTGAATTGTCTGAAAATGTCAATTTTTCAATGAATAATAAAAAATACAAGTTTTTGATGAAAAGTATATTTTATTTACATGGTAAAATTATATTTTTTATTAGATTTAAATTTTCATTAGTTAATTTTGATTAAAATTAATCTAATTGTATGTTTTGAATTGATTTAATACATTAATTTTGTATTAAAAAATGTTATATATTAAAATATAATTTTTATGAAAAACTATTTGTAATTTCAAATTTATAGTTAAAATTTAAATTATACTCTGAAAATTATTTGTTTTTCATTTTGAGAAATAGATTCTATATTTGGAATCAATGTGTTCAATGTTTTTTAAAATATCCCTTTTATTTTTCCTCTATGAATGGTAACCACCATATTTTGTGTTACCATGATAAAGGGTAACTATGTAATTATTGATAAACTTAATATGATATGGACAATAAAATGACTTTTAAACTTGATAAAATATTATTTTATAAGACATTTTCATAAATATTAATTAATTATTCAAATATATGACCTTTTTCTTCAATTATTTTGTGATTGTTTAATTTATAATATTTTATTTCAAAAAAGTAAAAAAATGTCATAATCAAACATCTAATGACTATAAATTTTTTTATATTGGGATATCTAGAGAATATGTTCAATTATAACTAATATTTTTAAATCTAATATATTTATCTTCATCATAGTTATTTATTTTTAATTATTTTAATTAAATAATTTCTTTAAAATCTATCACAACACTAGGGCTATAATTATTTTATTAATTGAAATATCATATAAATGATATTAAAAACATTCCAATAAATATAATATGAGATAATTAAGGTGACAAAATAATATCATAGAATAAATTTATATTTTGTGGACGTAATAAAATAGTTTTTTCTAATTATATGTTTTATATTTTTATTATTAAAGTCAAAGTAATGAATAGTTCTTAAAATTAACATCATGGATATTTTATAGTAAATAATATTTTATTTAATGATATAAAATTCCTAAAAATATTAAATTTAAAAACAAGATTATTATATGTATTAAAATATCATCCATTATCCATTAATGGTTCTTTTTTCATTTTATAGTAACTATATTTACCCTCAAATAGTACAAAAACCCTTTGGTCATGTTAAGATGCAAAATGGTTAAATAAGGGTAAAAACCAAAATATAAAGGTATAAATTTAATAAAAACCTATATAATTTATATTTTATGAGGTTATTTATACCCTTAATCATGTTATTTTCTAAATATATCACTTTTAATCCATTTTGTATTGAATGTAAATTTATATTATTTTAATATTTTGAGAAATTTCAAGTGTTCCCATCCCCTCTCTTATAAAAGGAATATATTATTCTCATTTTTTCCACTCTTAAACAAACATTTTATTCATCCAATAACATCAAAAATACCTTATTATAATCTCAACCCTCATTATATATTCATTTTTATGAATAACACAAATCCTAGAGGCCTTAAGGTTTTAATCGAACGATGCTTTTCAAAGAATTTTTCTAGTTTGTATCTGCATATTTTAGTTTTGTTTGTTCATCAAAATCCCTCAATATTTATTTAATATTAAAACATTTACCTGTATAATACATATAATGGAACATTATTATTTTATTTTTATGGCCTATATCCATCTTCACTTTTATAAAATGGGAAATCATTCATCATTTTTGTGTATAAAAGACTACTGCCTCGCTAATCGATGTAATTTATTTTCCATCATCATCTCACATGATAGGTTAGAATGATAGAATTAATCATTATATATGATATAAATGAATTATTTATCTTTTTTAAAAGATAATAAATCATATAATTTTCTATATTTCCATTCACATAAATATTATAACATTTTTCTTGCGTACGCGTGAACTATCACCTCCACGAAGCGATATGATTCATTTTTTATCGCCACATCATATGACTGAAATATATATATATATATATATGTATTTGTAAATTCTATGAAATAATTTTATATGTATGATGTAATAATATAATTTAATGGTAAAATAATATTTCCATTCTTCTCATAATGATTTTTGAAAATCAGAATTGTTACTTATGCATACGTATGACCTACCAACTCCATTATTGTAACATTTTTTCATTTTTCATAACCATATTTAATGGTTATAAACATATGTATAATTGATGATAATAATTTCATAAATATTTTTTTGATGATGGAATAATTTACCCTCAGACAATATTCAACTGACCAATGTTTTTTGGGACTTATGAAATGAATATCATCAAAACATATGACGTGAACGTAGATAATTAGGTAGTTGTACATAAAATATAAATAAGTGATATAATAGTAATGATAAAATTGGAAAAAATTATTAATAAATTATAAATTGACCTAATTTTGTCATTAATGAAGAAAAATATTGAACACGATGATTCTAAATCAAGGTAAAAAGCTTTAAACAAAACATATTTTAATGTTTCCTTTTAAAATAGTCAAATGGAATGTTTTTAACTTATACATAATGAGAGGATTTTCCAACATTAATTAAGATATAAGGTTTTCATGCTTACTTTATGATATTAAATGGTTATTTTCAATGAAAATGTTCCCTTTTTTATGTGTGTATTATTCTTTTAATATAATTTATTTCCTCAAGTAATTTTTTTGATTCAATAATTCATGTTTTATGACTATTTTATGGCTATATAGAATTTTATAATGGTTGTTGTGACTATTATATGAAAAATAATGGTGGGTTCAGGATATCTATTCAATGTATTTGTATTATGAAAGTTAACTGTGATGGTTATTCTAAGTGTAACTCCGATTGTAACTCCATGTATAAACTCAAGGGTTACAACATATATAATTATAAAAAGAAAATTATTCACCATGTTACATATATTATTTAATCATGATTTCCATGTTTTTATAGAAATGTCATGTTTTCACAAAGTAATTTATTGAGTTTATAATCAAAGGTAAGTATATATTACTTTTAATAGAGGAAGTATAACATTGTAGTGATTTTATAATTTTTTATCATGTTTTCAAGGAATCCTTTTTGAGTATTATTTTTATTTTATTATTTATTTTGAATTTGATTTTGGAATTGTTTTCTAGAAAAAGTGATTTATTGTGTAAGAAAATGATTTTTTTGTGTTAATTTTTTATTTTGAAAAATTAAATTCTTTATATGTATTTATAGATAATTGATATATTTATTTATTTTATGTCCCTTATAGAGCATTATGAGCTCATCAAAAACTTTTAAATGATTTAAATAGGGAATAATGATAGAGAAAAGAAAAATAATAATTCATGTATAAATTTATAAATACATTTCGTAAAAAATCATGTGTTATTTTAAAAGTATTATATAATGAGAAAAATTCATATTGATCAATGATATACACCTTGAAATATATGGTTTTTTATTCTTGAGTTATGAACTAGTTTTCCAAAACTATAAACATTAAAATACAAAAATATGTAAGAAAACTATTTCTCGGCTTAAGGCTCATGATTATGTAATGATATGGTTGTGTATTTATATAGGATCATTTATATATCTTTAATTAAGAGTTATGAGTATAGATTCTTCCACAAATAATGTTCTTTTATTAAACAGACTATAAATGTTTCTATATATTTATTAACCAGTGAAATTTCCTACATCACTATTTGGAGAAAACTTTTTCATAATCCATTTTTTATTGTGAATGACAGCTTTACATCCAATTACTTTAAAAAATATATTTTTTTATTCTACTACTCTATAATTTATAGGGATCATTCTTTAAAATAGGTCTCATAAATACCCTATTGAAAAAATTTAAAAAGATATTGAAATATTTCTTCCAAAAGGAGTTCAGAATTCCGAACTCATTAGGTGTATTCAATTCAATTATGAAATAAATATTAAATTCGTTCAATTTTTTAAGATGATTCTAGACATTACCATCTGGAAATTAATGACTAGGTAGATCATAAAATAATTCATTATTGTTAAGCTTTCAAAGGTAGTCTATATTTTAGTGGTATAATATCATATTCCATTACCATTTTTCTCTATTAATGAAACATAATAATGAAATATTTTGATAAATCAATGATTCTAATTTAGAAGAATATACATTATAGTTTCTTAAATAATTTAATAGAAAAAATATTGGAAACATCAATTATTAAAAGCATTGTTTTAAAACAAATAATAGAAACTACCATCACATAACTAATAAATTATATTTAAATTTTACAATAAACTATCAATATAGAGAACCTTATAAATTAATACAATGTAGAGTTACTAATTTTACAAAGACCTATAATTTTTTTGTTTAGTATTTTAACCAAAAGTGATATTCCCTCCATAAAATTTTAAATGGTTATTGAAACATGAGATACAAAAATCCATATGTATATAAATTGAATATTAAAGATACCATATCTTTATATTTTTAATCATGAATCATTTCACATACAAAAAATTTAACGATGAAGTGTTTCTGGTACCAAAATTCCCTTGGGTCCATAATTGTGAGCACATTGAGCATCAGGAATCCAAATATGTTTAACAGTTACAATGATAATAGATATGATATATTTTGAAATAAACACCCTATTATGACCATAATTATATTAAACTTTTTATAATTGGAAGAACATGGACTCCGAATAAATTTATTATTTAAAATTATACTTCGACAAAGTTAGTACCCAATCCCAGTTATATACTATAGTGTGGTCTTCATACCCAGAATCATAATCAAGTAATATCTTACCCGAGTAAAGATTTCATAATCCTTTTTTAGTGGATGATTTTTCAATTTTTGTTAATTGTATTTTATTAATATTTAATTTTATTTTTTTCAATATATACATCAAATTTTATTGTATCATAAAAATTATATTGTATTTATAGACTTTTTTATTTATCCTTTAAGACATTAAATGTTTCCTCTAGAATATTATAGTATCAAAAAATTTCTTATGTATACTTGTCATATTCATTAAGATTTCTTTTATCATATGTAACATGAATATTATTTGTTACCTATAGTTTTATTCCAATGAAGTATAGTTTTTCTTTCTCATGAAAATCTTTTTTAGATGAGTGTGTGTCACATTAGGTGTCCTTATAAGAAATCTAATAAGGCGATATGAATTTATTAATATTCATTCCATGGAACCAATAATTCTTCATGTATTGAAATTTTTTTATTCATCTATGATATTCCATTTTCGCATTTTTTCATAAAAAGTAAATTATCTAAAGTAACATTTCATATTCCAATCCCACTTATTATCATATTTTCCATTACCATAAGATATTTTGAAGGAATTATTATTTCATTAAAATTTTATAATCCTTATGGATATATTATACATCTCTTCATAACTACATAAATATTATTCACTCCCACTGGCATCATCATCATTTTAAACTTCCATTGATTTATCATAACACACTTTGAATGAAATTGAATTCATAAGACCAATATCTTCATTATTCACTTTAGGATTTCATTCATACTTAAATAAAATTCCAATTAGTTATTTGTCTGTAAATTTTAAAATTTCATGGTTTTTATGGATACTGTAATTCTTCTCTATTTATCAGGTAGAAATCTCAAGATCCCCATTATATTATCATTGTCATAAACTTTTAATCAGAGAGAAAACATGGTGTTACAGAATTTATTTAACCTTAGAAAAAATTAGAAACAGACTCATCATGATTCATTTGGTTTATATAATATTTAAATGTATAAGTATTTAGACTCAATTATAAAAAATTTTATTTTTATTCATGAGATATATAATGAAAATTCGATATTGAAAAATAAATATTATAAGAGAATATTTTGGTAAATTTATCCTCTCCTAATATAATTATAATTTATTCAAATCCTTATTTTTAGTGTCATAAATTATATTATTGGCATCAGTCTAATTAGATTTGTTATATTTTGGGTTTTTATATTGATATTAAATTACATTTTATATATCAAAACCAATAATTTCATGATGATTTTTTACATTTATTTTCCACTAAGCATATTTATTAACTTCAAATTATGGTGGTTTATGTGTTACATGAGTAATAGATCAAGAATATCAATAAGTACATATAGATAATAATGTAAAAAAATAGTGTAATATTTGTAATTATTAGATTAAGGTCTAATAAACGTAAATAAATGTGGATTTTTGGATTTAATGTTCTAGACTCTGTTGAGTACTCGAGGGGGGTAATTGATTATCAAAAAAATGTCTGCTGAAAAGAATATTTATAAATTAATCACCCAATTTAGAACATATCTGGTAAAATAATATTATTCACTATAAGATATTTTATAATTCAAAAATTATTCCCTCTAAATCTAGTCTTCATTTAAATTAAATAATCCTTAAAAAAATTCATTAGATAATTATCATTATGAATCATCGTAATTGGAATGAAATCGAGGCGTATTAAATGATTTAAACTTAATATTTATTGTTACGTAGAGGTTGGTTGGAATTTATATCATTAAAATATAATTATACATTATAAATATTATATTAAGGTGTTCAATGTAAAATAATCCACCATCTCTCTAACATATAGTGAAAACATTGGTCAAATCCCTTGGTAATTCATGTAGTCTCTTCATAGAAAATTTTATCTATCTATTAAAATGCGTAGTTACTCAAAGTCCATATAGTTGCTTGAGCACTTTTATGTAATCCTAATATTTCAATATAGTCACTTTACTTCCCTATATGTCCGATCAAAATGAAGTGTGGTTACATCAATACATAGTAATTTTGCTGACATAATTGGTAAACCATGCTATTTATTCTCATGGACTTGTGGCCATTCCAGTTAAACATGTGTTCACTTGGTAAATATTTTTTTAAGTTGAGTAATTTTTGAAAAATGCCCCATGTTAATTAAAATAGTAATTTTTTAATCATTTACTTCTATAATTACCTATGTACTTGGATACTTTTAAAATTTTGACTCTTAGTCACTTATATGGATTATCAAGGTTTACGGTTGATCTGACAATTATGAATATTTCTGTAGATAAGAAAACAAACATGTGATAACATAATACATATAATTATTTAATAATAAAATAATCATGACTTAAGATGATCAAAATAAGAATATTTTGACTAAGTCAACATTTATTAAGCTTTAGACAAATTTAATTGGCATTGAAGCACATACATCATCCCTATGATGTAGTAAAAACCCACTCTATGTTTTGAGCCCATTCTAAGATTTTTTTACTCATAGAGGGTGATATATCCCCTAATTTTATCTTTTATCTATAGCCAGTTAGGATGGATCTAACATTCTTACTCTCGTATGGGGGACTAAGTCTCAAAATATTATGTTTTTAATTATTCTATTCTTCCAATATCATCCAACATCTACCTAGGAAAACAATATATATTTTCCCCTCAACATCCATTATAGCACCACTAATTTTATGAAACCATGAATACATTATGTAATTCATGGAATTACCCAAATCAAAAATCTAATTACAACCCCAAGTATATTCTAGATGAAATAAGACCAGTCATCATAAAATAATAGATGCAAAAAAAACATAACAACAAGATATTATAAAAAATGAAGACTTCTATTAGAACTATATAATATTACCTTGAACTTATTTATGAGTTGGAATGGATAAAAAAACAATACTAAACAAGCAATTTGTACTTAAATGGTATGTATTTACACATAAGAACGTTTCACAAGCATTATTAACCCAATAGACATGAATTATGTAATGAAATATAAGAATTTTAACAAATATTAAACCATTAGATATAAAGAAACATCGATTTAGTTCCCCTGAATATTTTCTATGGTTGAAAAATATTAATATTATAATTTTCAATAAAAAAATTGATAAAAATATATGTTTTCTAGAAATAGAAAAAGTTAAATATGGAATGGGGAAACATTGGATGTAATGTGATTGTTCAGAACACTCATCATACCAGAAGTTAATGTCACCCATTCCCATGATTCATTTAGAGTGATAAAAAATAAGGTGTAGAGTCTCTTGAATTATTCTCTAATGATATAGAATGTAACTTTTCTCATCAAGTACTAAGTCCTTATTCCTTATATAATGGGATTTAATGAGAATTTCCTATATTATATTTTCCCATCAAGTACTTATGACTCAATCTTTTCCTACATGTAAACCATATTTTCATTGACAGATCTGATGTTAATCCAACCCACTTAAATCGGGTTAAATAGACTTGACCATTTAGAACAATGGAATTTCCCTTATTGATGTAATCCCATAAAATTTAATTAAATATACATTAAATTTTGCAATTAATTTTTTAGGAACACTAAGTATATAGATTATAAGTATAGGAAAAGAATATTTCGTACCCTTGACTAGAGTTATCTTATATATAATTAACATGATCATATTTTTATAGTTATTAATCCACATGGTGGTTCTAATAAAAATCCATTCAAATTGAATGATGGGGGTTCTATTTGAATATATAAGGGCACACAAGTATTCCCTAAAAATTTTACTACTCACGATCCTAAGCCAATAATCAATATGATTCGATAACCTTGTATTCTACATTTTAGATAAGTAAAAATATATCTTAACTAGTTAATGGACTAATAAATACATATTAAATATTCATCTATATCGTTGTTTTACGGTAGGTTTATCATTGGAATTGATCAATAAAATCATGTAATTTTAATATAATTTATGGGAACCACTAATGAAATTTTATTTTAATGACAAGGGTAAAATTTTCCCCATAACCATTTCATAATGAGAGGATCCTGATCCATAATAAACCAACTGAGTAAACGTGGGTCACCCTAAAGAAGGGATCACACCAAATTAATAAATATTAACTTCTTATAAATGACTAATATAAAAAAATAAGGATAAAAAGTCATAAAAAGAAGTGGTCCCAATCACAGTCTGAGAAACCAAAAAAAATCATGATTCTCATTATGTAGTTTTATTCCAACCTATTATAGGATTTTTCCATGTCAACATTAATAATTGTATTTATTTGAATTAAATTTTAATTTAGATTTGGTATCATTTATTAGTCTAGTTCATCTTCCCCACATCATACATTTACCTCTAATATATCCATGTTCATCTTCACATATCATATTCTCAATATTGTATGGTAGTTAAATCTTAAGTATTGTGGGTAAAAATAATATAGAAATTTACATATTCAAATAATAAGATACTAATTAAAGGATTTATGATCATTTTGAATTGAAATCAGAATATGGGTGGGGATACAATGACTTTAGGGAGGGGTCCACCTTTAATGAATTCGTACAAAACATGATGCATTTCTATTTGAATAAAATTAAAATTCAATTTATAAAAAGATTTTGGAATTCCCTTAGGTATGAGATAATTGTTGTATTTGAGGCTTTAATAGACATCCTTTATTTTTTTTCTCCATAATTTCTTTCTGGTATTACCTATTTCAATTATCCATTATTCTGGATGTTTATAAAATTATAACACCTCGTATATCTTCCATGTATATCCATAGTCTATGTCTTATATCATTCTATATATATGGTTATTGATGAGATTGACCAAAATGCTTCTAACTACAACAATATCCATAGTGTAAATTATTTAATTAATTATTATTTTCATGTTGTATATTTTCCCCTTTTTATGAATTCATAGAGTAACATGGTTTTCTTATCTCTATCACATAACCCCAAATCTATTGATCTCTCCCAAGATATTTTTTTGATCTCTAAGTGTTTATACCCAAATATCTTCCCATTGTACATTTAGATTGTAAAAATATTAGCATCTAATATTCCATGAATCCTGATGTCGTAATTATTAATTTCTTATTAGATATACTCAATTTAGGTTTTTATAAAAACCTTGTTATTTTTCTACTCTAATAGGACCTATTTGACACTTCTAAGTCCCTTGTGAAACTGTACCCATTAGTTCCATTTCAATAGTAAGTTACATGAGTTAAAAACTCTCTTTTTTGGAAACCATTACCTTGGGTCCACAACCATGAGAAGAAATAAATGGATGTATCATCTCATCATAAAATTGATTTATATAATCAAGTATTAGTGATTATAGAGCATCTTATCTGTATTCATCACATTTGATATGATAAAGTGAGAATAAAATTTTATATTAAATAATAATTGATTTACTATTCCCTATTTGTATATATTACCTCTCCTATTTTTGAACCATGTATACTTGTAACCTGTATAAGAAATGACTATTAGGTTTTTTTTTTCATAAAATGAATTTTTAATGATTTATTATTTCCTGCAAGTATTTGTCTCATTGTATCTTTTCAAAATGATCAAACAAAATTTTAGTCACGCTCATAATCATGGATTATTCAATTACGTTGGAATATTTAAGTTAATTCAATAATTTTTCCCTTTATATTGCATCAAATTTAGCTTATATGACAAATAAATACATATTACAAGAAGAATGGATTACTCAGATCCTCATGTGAAAGGATATGTACTTGATATTCACAAATGAATACATTGTATATGTATATATATATATATATAATTAAAATATGAATGGGTAAATATAATTACGATACTATATATTTATTTAAATTTAATATTTAAATATTTATATACATTTATATTTAAATATTTCATTATGTCATTTTATTTTGAATTTTAATATCATGTTAAAATAATAATTTTAAATAGTTAAATATATTTATAATAAATGTTTATATATGAATGAATATTATTTTTTTTAATAAAGAAAAACAAACACACACATAAAGTTCATTAGCATTGTATATAATGTACTATTTTAATAACTTTTAGATTATTAGTTTAAAGCACCTTGATTTATTTTATTGAATTTATTTTTGAAGATCTATTGATATAGTTTGACCAAACCTCGTTATTATTTTATATTTATTTGCATTTCATAGAAAAATATTACAATAGTGAAAATATACATTTAAAATTTTACCAAATCATTAATGTAGCTCACCTATTTCCATAGTTTAGTAAATTCACATCAGTAATGTTAAATAAATACTGCAATTTCATGAAACCATTATGATATGTGAGATATTAGTAATTTTGGTAAAACCATGCAAAAGGAAATGGAAATGAAAATTTGTCGGGTAATATCTATAGTAAGAATAGGTTTCTTACTTTTAATAAAAAATTTATTTCTTAGGAGATTATATTGATGAATTTTGTAAAATAGTATTAGATCTAGCCAATACTAATATAGAAATAAATGATAAGTTATAGGAAAAAAACCATTTTCTTATTTAAATGGTATATATATTACCATTTGGGATACCATGATGTATAATAATGAATACCTTATACAAGATTCAATAAATTTTTTATTATTTTTCAAGGTTTCCAAATTAAGAATGATGTTAAAAATAATGGTAATGGGATTCACATGAGGGGTTGGAGTGAGAAAAAGGGTAAGAGAAAAGGTAATAATGTTAAAAAAGAAACTAAATAAATCCATATATAAGGATGAAACATAAATTTATATCAATGTTAATAATAAAGGAGCATTAAAATGCCATATGCCAACACAAATTACTTTTATTACATCAAATAATTAAAAAAATCACTAATGATTAGAAATTGATATGATTGGGTATTGGGGATTTAAAAAACCATTTTTAAAACATAATACATTAAATAAAAACAAATATTTGAGGTAATATTTTTTTAATAAATAAAACCTAAAAATACAGAAACACCATATCAGAAGAAAATATATTTTATATAAAATATAATCATAAAATGAGGAATAATACAACAAAACATTGATACTATAAGAATGATATCACATTGAATTGTGTTCTATGGTTAAAATAATATTATAAAGAATCATTGATGATATAGAGAAACAAAATTAATTGTGGGATTAATGTTATAAAACAAGATTGAATTCCATGTATATGACTTTGAGAGAATAATTTCAGTATTTTTATAAGAATAGTAAGAGATATAGTCACAATTAAAATGGTGAAGTGTAAAACTTTGGGAAATGTAGTAATTTTTGGTAATGTAATTATTATATATTCTTATTATAAGTATATTTTTGGGTTAATTAGATCATTACTTGTATATCATTGATATAATAGAAAATATCTGGTTTGAAAAATATCTTATTTTTTATAAAAAATAATGAATATAAAATTTTGTTGAATCTATCATATAGGAAGTATAAAAGTAAAAATATCTTATAATGTGTTTTAAATTTTTTTTTGAAACCATAAAAATATTATATTGAATTTAAATATTAAATGTAGATAATTTATATTATCCTATTTACAAACATGTTTGATTTTTTGGAATAAGAATGCCAAAATCAATTAATAATGATATTTTAAAATTTATAAATGTATAAAAATACTAAAGTGACTAGTAAATATAATAACAATTTAATGTTTTAAATAATAGGATAAATAAATGGGAAAATTAACTCTTTATAATGTATGCTTGTATTGGGTAAACCATATATATTGAAATTAATAAACACTATTCATTATCATGATATAAATAATATTCAACAAAATTTTTATTGAAAAATACCCCATCCATTATCTATATATAATAATTTAAACCTCATTTTACATTATAAAAAAAATATTAGCCTAAATTTATTCTCATTATCCTTTTATTACACTATAATACAGGTCTTGGTGGTTTTCATGGACAACATCTTAATCCTTCAATGTCTTAATTTCCTAGAAATGGAATAATATCAAAGAATTGGAATTATAACCTTATTGAAAAGTGTTCATTTCCATTTTTTTATATACTTCAAAAAAATAATTATTCATTTTATAAATAAAAAAAATAAAAAACTATTATTTAATTTAATCAAAAACCTCAATTTACTACGCTTTAGTTAATATTAAATTCTTGTAACATCATTAATTCCATAGTGAATTTATAAACCATTATAGGCAATGATTTTCCAAAACAATTACCCCTACCATAGTTTGATCTAGTTTTATAATTTAATTTTAAA
The DNA here is from genome assembly GCA_963277665.1 of Viscum album. Taxonomy (NCBI): domain Eukaryota; kingdom Viridiplantae; phylum Streptophyta; class Magnoliopsida; order Santalales; family Viscaceae; genus Viscum; species Viscum album. Next base: position 1,043,375,570 of record OY728140.1, on the reverse strand, counting down.
TATAATATTAATTATATATATTTTATTCATTATTAATATTATTAAATTTTATAAGTAATATAAATATAATTACATTGGAACAAAAAAAAATTTAATGGTAAAATCCTAAATAGTTAATATTTTCTTACAATTATTTTGTGAATAGAAACTATTCTGATTATGGAATAACCTTGGAACATCAATAATTACAAAATCCTATGGAAAATAATCAACATAATTTTATGATTTTTTTAATTCCATTACTATGACAAATTATCATTATTTTGGTGCTAATGAAGCTTTGGAAATATTAAATTTAAAAAAATTCAATGAAATATATGAAAAAATGACTAATATATGCATTATAAATGGAAATAAATAATTAATAAATATTTAAATAGAAAATAATGTTATTACATATGTAATGGATAAATATAATTTAGTTATCTTATATTTTAAATGTTATATAAATGTATCTCGGGACATAATCTATGTTGTACATTCCATAATGACACTCAATTCTATTTTCATTGTATTTTATTAACATTAATATTTCTATACATTATATATATTCTTATAAAATTTTTTATATTACATGTATGTAATATAACTTATTCTTTATTACTTATTCTTGATAGGAATTTCATTACTCATCCTTGGATTATTCTCCAATTATGTTATATAATTTTTATGATAAATCAACAACTCTTTTGGATGAGTATTTATATATTTCAATTCATGGAATATATTCACTTAAATATTAATAATTCATTACAACATACATATTCATGACAAAATTATAATGTTATAAAAATTATTGAAGTTATGAAATCCCATAATTATATGGGTGATGCTTATATATATTTTGATGCTTTGTATGGTAAATAATGAGTGGGTATGACATGCTATATTTATGACAAATTGTTATTGAGAATATATTCATGACCATGAAAACATATTTATGAAAAATTTATATTCCATGTATTTATGATGTCATTTTAATTTCTATGAGGTTCAAGTTTTTATGATATACACACTGGTATCTTTACATATCATCATAATCAATTTTTTATAAAATTTATTTTGATTGTGTTTTTATTAGGAACTAATTCACCCACTAGTTTAATAAATGTTTATAAGGTTTCATGTGTAGGGGAATGAATATTAACGACTCATAAGATGAAAAATATATATTTTATCATATATGTTTATATTTTATTGGTAAAGGATATAAAATATTTATTTGAAAAGAAAATACACTAGAAATCTGAATTCTCAGTATTTATTTGCTGTTTTATTTATTATGGTGTATTTTATATTTTGTTATAAATTTTATTTTTAAATTATTTGTTTTAATTATTGGAATAATGGAGTTTTGATGTTTCGTATGGGATCAGTCTGGGAGGTACTATATCACCAAATTATTCACAATAATTATTTTATTTATAGGGTTTATAATATATATTTTATAAATATTTTTTAATTATACCTTAAAAATATGTAAATGGATGGTGTCAATAAAAATTAGTAAGAAAAATGAATCTGAAGCATCACGATAATAATGATGTCACACATGACATAAAATGATATATTTCAAGAGAAAAAACAAACAAGGAAAAATATAAAATCATAATCTAGACTATTATAATCCACATTATGCCTCCCCATATCTGAATCAAATTATAATGAGATGAAATAACAATCTTATAGGTCCCTCTCAAGTAACACCCATAGATTTTTTCATATATATATATATATATATATATTATTACATTTTATCTCTTCCATAAATTGTCGTACAAGCGCCCTTAAGTCTAAATGAATTATATTATAAAATATAATTCAAATATAGACATTAAATTAGTGGGTATGGATATAAAAAAATAAATTTTTAAATTTATATTTTTATACATATATAAATAAATCCATTGGTTATCAATTGAGAATAAATAAAAATAATAACATATGGAATTAAAATAAATTTTTTTCTCAAAAACTATCCTTATGCACAAAATGTATTTTATACTTTAAAAATTAAATAAATTTGTGTTAGTAAATAATTTTATTTTAATTAATTTATTAATTGTTTCATAATATTTTTATCATCCATATAATTGTTTTGTAGGCATGAGATAAGAAAAAATTATATTTTATACATAAAATTATATTTTTCTAAACAATGGATTCATTGAATTTTGAAAACATGTCTATTAATATTTTTTCTAGTTTTAGAAAATTTATTTGACAAAAAAATCATATTTTGAATTCAACGTAAGAATATTATTATAGGGTGATTTTTTTTTATTTTTTAAATTCTTTTAGTTTTTAGTTATTAGTAGAAAATACACCTTCTTATTTAACGTTGTTTTTAATTGGATGAATTATTTCCATTTTAATTAAATAAATAATCTTTATTAGTAAATAATTAAATTACAATTTATAGGTTATATATCATTTTTTTTAATTTAAATAAATATAACTATTATTACTTTTAATATATTTAATGTAAGATCATGTTTTTCTTGAAAATCTATTCCTTCAAAACCCATTTTTCATCCTGTATAAAAGTTTAATATTTAATTACATTTTTGTAGTTCTATGAATTTTATTTGGTAAAATGGTTCATTATTTTTAATAAATAAATTAAAATTAGGTAAAAATTCTAATTAATGTTTGGTTATAATGAATAGTAATAAAGTGAATATAAATTACTGTGTTTAAGGATAAAATGGGGTTATCGAGTGGGGGGACCAATTATTAAAGATATTTTTTTTCAACTAAACATTCTGAAACATTATTCAATTGATATTTTTCATCCTTATTATATTCCACCTACAAATTTACATCCATATGGAATCATTTTTATTGAAAATGGATTTATAAATTTTTATTATTATAGGAAATTTTGAAGTTAGTACCCTAATTCAATTATATAAGTACATCTCTCTCTATTACTATCCACAAATCAAGAAACTTTTATACCATCCAATCCTTTCTGAATAACATTAATTAGATCTCTCCTCAGGACCTAGATTCCTTGGTCTGATCAGTTAACCATCCTAGGAAAGATTTAGGTATAAACCTAAATATGTTATATAAATAAGAGGAATAAATATTAACCATGCAGCAAAATTTTAATGGAATAATCTATATACATTCCTTCTTATATCAAATGGAAAATGAAACTGTCAATCTTATTTATGGAGGACAGCTGCCTCACAAACTGATGTAATTTGTTTTCCACAATTTCCACCCAAATATGGAAATAATGATAGAAATAATGTATATATTATTGTTATTAAATAAGTTTAGTTCTGATATTATAAAATTTCATTTATATGTTTACAATCAATGCCATTGGAAAATAATAATGGTTCCCATGTGTACATGTGAACTACCATCTCCATGAAGTTATTTCATATGTTATTTATTTTATGTTAGCTTGGATGGTAATAATGTTATATATGAGGAATATATATTACATATATTACGTATAAATGATTATTTAAAGGTTAATTATTGTTTATTTCTATTTCTTTCCATCCATAGAAAAAAATTGGAAACATCATTCATACGTACATAGGACCTACCACCTCCATAAAAGATTTAATTCATTTTTCTGTCGAAAATTTTAATTGATTACACTAAAAAATATATAATTAATATATATTATACTTATATCATGATTATAATTCAATAATTATTGAACCATTATCAATGTGTAGGGACAAAAACTATAAAACCGAAACATACATGAAAAATAATGTATTTGTTAACAGGAACCATAATTTAAAAAAATAATTTTCTATTAAAGAGTGTTAAAGGATTATAAGTAAAAAAATAAATTATATGATATATATAAGTATGGTTCTATATTTTCTTCTTAATATATTTATATTTATTAGATATGAGGTTCATAAATATAAAATGCTGTCAAATTGAAGGTAAGGTACTTCCTCTCAATTTTTAATCAATAAGGCATATTTTATTTTTATACACAAAATTTCTTGTATACGTTTTATATAATTCCCATTTATTTTTTATATATCTAATCCTTCATACATCATGGTATTTTAATTTTCAATTCAAATAATTTTATTTGAGGGGATTTGAATTTAATGTTATCATGTGGTATGGGGTTTCATTACTCAATTTATTTTCATTAGGTTTCATTACATCCTTAGTGTCTTTGATATTAAAAGATTATATGTGTAATGGATATTTTTATTTTTTGTTTTTCATAAAAAAATGTAGTTTGACTTTTATTATTCACAAATAATTACTTCATTGATCAATTTTCACTTCAAAATTATGATCATAATAAAGGGGTATTTGTCTTAAACTGTATTATTTGAGACATTTTTTATATTATAAAAAAATATACATTTATATGGAATGTCTACTCTACATTGATAATAAATTTCATTTTTTCATTTTTTCTCATGGTATTTAAAATAATTTTATTTTTTATTTCATAGGGATTATAATTCATATGTTACCAAATTGATAAGGATTTGCCTCACAATGGATTCATTAATCAAGAATGTTTTTGAATTAGTCTCCATTAAGGGTACTGTATGGTATTCTTATATAAAAAAAATATATTTTATTCTCCACTGGTTAATTCTAGAAATTATATTATTTTCTTTAATTTTACACTCTTCAAAAACTATGATACTAATGTCTAGTTTTTAAAGAAAATATACATTGTTTTTTAATCAGTTAGGAATCTCTTTCTTACATATGAATTTTTTCCATAAAATGTTTTAATGATTATTTTTTCCATTATAAATTTATTCATTAAAGAAAATATTAACCAATTTTGACATTTAATAATGGTTTTAAATTATTATTCTATATTTTTTTTGAAAGTGGTACTTTTTTCCTTTTTTATGAATGTTTAAAAATGGTGTTTTTTTAACTTATTTGGAATGAATAGTATTTTCCAATGTCATGACTGCTCTGTGATTTGAGGCTTTATTTATATGATTGCATGATTATTTCCAAATAATAATTTTAACTATTGTTCTAGAATATTTTCATTTTTAAACGTGATTTTCAATGTGAAAATATTATTTTTCAATGTAATGATTTTAATGATCATTTTATTTAATTTCTATTTATAAAAAAAACAAAACTTTTTTTATCATACTTGAATGGGGAAATGTTGTAATGATACCATATGTATTCTTTCTTTTAACACTTTATGATACACGTTACTTAAAAATTTTAAAATTTGAAATGATATTTTCCAATATGAATATATATATATATAAATTATACTTAGGGGTACAATTAAATTTAAACAGACACATACACCTTACATCAAGCTGGAAAGGCAGGCGATAGCCCCTAGAAAGGGATAAAATACCAACCCAACATATCACAACCTCTATATTTTATAGATCTATTAAAGAACCATTTTTTTTGTGAAAACATGGCCAAAAAAACAAACCTATTTTACCTCAAACTCCCCCTTTAAAAGTTTTTCATACACATAATGATCCTAAAAAATTCCCAATACCATCCTCAAGTATTTCCCATGCTTATATGTTGTCCTCAAAAACACCAATATTCCATCTATAAAACCACTACAAAAGAATCTGAATACCTTTTAAATATCAAATTCAAAAATTTTATAAATATAGGGGGTTTATCCATAAGACCAAATGGCATATCCAAATACTTATAATGGTTATATATAGTTATGAAACATTTTTTTAGAATATTATTCTTTCGAACCCGCAATTACTAATATTATGAAAATAATTCCATTTTAAGAAAATCATTGGGCTCTCCTAAAATTATGAAATATATCATCAATTTGTTGAAGTGGATACTAATTATTTTTTATAACTTAGTTTTGTATGATAATATCTATGCAACAGAAGAGTTTTGTCCACCCTTTTTCATAAACAAACCTGGGGCTACCCATGAAGACCTACTATGATGAATGAACAATTTTATTTATAACTTTTCAAAATAGACTTTCAATTCCCTTAATTATGTTGTTTATATACTATATGATGGATGTAATATAGGATTAGTACCACATGAGAGATCAATAAAATATTTTACTTCTCTTTTGGGTATAAATGCTAAGATGTTCTTAGAAAAAACATCTAGAAAATGATCAAAAAATATTTGAAAACAACTATTCTAAATCTCATCAACTGATGATAAAGTAATTTTTTTCAATTTTTTGAGATAGATCTAACTGTTTGTTCCAATAAGACTGTTATACCTATCTATACATCCTGATCTCCTTTGAAGTGATGCTCGATCCCATCATCAGTTATAAAACTAACCTTGTGAGTATAATAGGTGATGCAATATTTGAACATTTTCTACTAATTTATACCCAAAATTACTTCGTAGGAATTCATCTCAACCACAAGTATATACCATAATATTTCACCTCCATCAATAGTTATAGAACAAACATTTAATATAAAGGATTGACATTCTCATTAACCTAGAGGAGTTTGATGATTCAAAATAGAAGGAATCATATAAACACATAAAACTAGATAATAAAAAAATTACAAAAAATAAATTTATGCGATGAAACCATATCAAAAAAATCTTGAATAAGGTCCGTTGTCTGTAAACACTACTCTCTTCGTGGTCCTGATCTCAAATCATGTCCTAAAGTAGGAATAGAGAAAGCTGGTCAAGCTGATTCTGTCAAAACAAATCACCTTGCTAAGCATGGTAAGCTTCCTAAACATGAGTTTCTTTATTTGAGCACAATGTGGAGCCAGTGGTTCCCAAAAATGAGCCTAAAAAGGCACTGAACTTACTGGACATGGAAGAAAAGCTTGGGTTGACATGGTTGAAGAGGGTATTTATGACCCCTCAACTCTGCTACCGACTGTCCACGCTGGATTCGATGTCCATGGGTTTGAGGTTGTCACAACTTCAAACTCAGAGCATTTAGTGACTACAAATTCTGGACAAAATGAACAGTACAATGCTTTTAATATTTCTGCAAATTCTGACCTGGATATGCTCAATGTGAATGCTACTCCTGCATCTTCTTATCCAAATCAGGTGGCCAGTGTTAAGGATGCACTTGTTTCTCAGGTTTTGATTGTCTTGGATGACACAGACCGGCCCATTTTCAAGACTTCTCATGGGCAGGAGGTGAGTACTTATTTTTGTAATTCTACTTCTCACACATCTCTTTCAAGTGTGTAGGTTGCAACACCAAAGGAACATCAAGAAATAGAGCCCCTGACAGCTGTTAATAACACTGACCAGGATTCTAATCTTAAAGACATGGAAGGTGGCTCATGGAAACAGGTTAGAACGTGAATCCAAAAGAAAAATGATAAAATAATTGAAGATGAGATGAAAAAAGAGGTTGCACATGTTGACAGTTTAGATGAAGATATGAAAACTTTACTTCATCACGAAATAGAAATAGAAGCCCGATATAGTAGAGGGTGAGGGCGTGGGTGCATCAATGTCAAACTCTGGAATGAGTTGAGGGACAGTGAACAAATACTCGCTGATAAAATCAGAAAAAAGATTGGCCACCCAGAAAGGGGAACTTGGGAATACTGGTTTTTATTTTTTGTTGATTTTGGTTGTACTTGATGACTCTCCTGCTTGGGTTTTTTCAATATAATAATTGGGGAATCACCCCCCACCTTAAAAAAATAAGCACACATTTCAATGTCAATGGTCCAAATAAAACATCCACTATCATTTCCTATGCTCCATAAATTTTTTACACACTACACATTGGACTTTATTATCTTTTTAAGATTATACTGGTTGAGGAATCATGTAATTCAAATAATCATCATTTATTTCTCGGTTCTACTGAAGAGAGTTTTTTCCCACTCATCTCATCAAAGAATATGACATCTTCGAAACATGATATGTTTTCTTAGCACCCATCCTTGGAGAAATACTAAAATAACGTTGAATATGTCTCATTTGATTGAAATTTTGTAAATTTTTATGAGGTTCCATACTATCTCACTTCATGTGATCAAGATAAATACATATAAAACATCTATGATTTATATTTGGTTTCAGAGGAAGACTTATCAATTCAGACATATGATTCTTTATCAAACCGCTACCTTGGAAATAATTTTCCATCTTTTACGTAATCATAAAATTCTATTTCCCACTATTTCCCATAGGTATTAACATACCTCCTTTAACCTTAGTTTCTAATAAGTCACTTTCTGCCAACGTCTCTCTAGTAACCATCTCCGTATAATCTATTATACAAAGATCAAAAATTTTCGAGAGAATCTTTGTAATAAACCATGATTCTATAATTTTTTCTATAAATGAAACACTTACAGAAACATTGGGTGAGAATAAAAATAACTTCATTAATTTATCAACACACTATGTTATCAAGATACACTCCTGATTCAATGTAAATTTTTTTCCATTATAGTTACTATAAACGTGTGAGTATAGAATAGTTTGTTGAAAACTTCTTCCAAATCATCATATGAAATGACTTGATCTAATTTATCATTAATGGATTAGTCCCACAATTGTAATGATAAATCCTCTATCATACAGTTTCTAACTTGACTTTCACCTCATCTAGTGTGGCCAATAAATCAAAAATTCCATTCATAAAAATTATCCATGCCTCAACATTTTCTAATTATTACTCGTGAAAAATGAATGGTGGAATGTGACTTTGAATTGAAATGAAGGACACAATTTTCTTGATTCATCCCTTATGTTCCATATATCAACTACATGAAAATATTAGAAAATACTCTTAACCAGCAATTGGTTAACCTGGGGCTCAATTCCAGCCACTTTCTTAACAACTTCTTCCGGTTTCATTCTACGGTTCATACTAGGTACCATTTTCTATAATGAATTTTTTTATTTAGTCTCAATATCTATAAACTAAAGTGTTAACTATTATAAATTTTACCACATTACACATATCACAACAAGGCTTTTGAAAATTCAACATTTTTTCACTTTTATGAAATTTTTGAAAATACCACCGTGCTCCTAGAAAATGAAACAATTTTCTTGTATTTTCAAATACCAAAAATTTCACCAAATAAAAAATCATTACTAAAAATGAATTATGCAGTCCTAGTGGGAAGTATTTTTAATTAATGAATGTCATGCTCTTCTCATTGTCTAATCCCATGAGGACGAGGTTACAACTCCAACAAGTGTCTTAAAACACTTATGTACCCACCTTATTGGTAACTTTATGTTCAATATAAATTGGATAGATACACCCCTTTATGTTATACATTTCAAATTCCAATGTTACTACTCCTTACAACCATTCTAACTGAATAACTAAACTAGAATGATTTCTTAACACCAAGGCCAAACTAATTAATACCATTTGTCCCAAGATTATAGAAGGACTGACCATAATTAATCCTATTTGTAACATCCCTACCATATCTCATTGGTTTGGGAAGAGTAAGAGGGTGGTACTAGACCTTAGGTGACATCCCCAAGACATCAAAGGCCAATAAATGAATTCTAAGGGCTTTATAAATAGTTAGAGGATGATTTTACATTTGAAAATAAAATAACCAAACTGATATATCCATATAAAATAAACCAGTATATGATGCATTAAAATAATTTGATACAACTCAAATCAATACCAACTGATAATAATACAAATCTAAAACCACTAACCACATAAGAGTACAAAGTAAAAAACCCAAAATAATAACCCAAGTACAACCATGACATCTAGATGTAAATCCCAAAAATATCCAAGCACAAAATTTACAATCTAATCCATAGTTTTCATGATTCATCATTAAGAAATGATATACCATGCCTTTACCTATGTCTCATTATAAAATATCTATAGACTCAATAAATTTCTATAGAATGTGGTGAGTATAAAACTTAGTGTGATTTCCCCAAATGAATTCACTACCCACACCACTATGATAGTATAAATTAGCACAATGAATATAATAAAATTAATTAAATTTTATATTAAAACATAACCATTTTCTAAATCGACTAATTTTTTAAATAATGAAACCAATCAAATCATTCAAACTAATATTGAAATCCATTTAGAATAACCTATTTCATTCCATGAAACCACAGATGAATTCCCTTGGTGATATATCCATTCACAAAGAGGTATCTTATAGATCTACCAATTCATCACATGTTAACCGTATCCCAAGTTCCCTAAAAGAACACACCCCCTATAAATAGTCTCATTATTATACCCAAATGGTACATAACCCTTATCCAAGGTCAAATAAATGAAAATGAACACATTCCAAAATAATATGAGAAACCATTTGTGCCAAATCATTTCAAAAAAATGAAACATTTTTTGGAAACATTTTAAAACTATTTTTCTATGAATAAAAACCATAACAAAATTTAAAATCACCATTTTAAAATTAATAAAACAATTCACTTTACAAAAAATACCATATACCATAATTTCACAGACCACCACTAAGGCGTGTTTCCATAAATCATTGCACATGAATTTCACAATTAAAAAAACCATTCAACCAATTTTAAATCAACTCGCCAAGTTCCAATCAGAGGAGTTTGTAGTGAAAGAACATACCTCAGAAAATTAGGTTAAATTGATTAAAAACGCAAATTGTTTAATAATTATATAATAGATCTTCAAAAACACATATTATATCTTTTCCCTGCAATCAACACAACAATATTTCAGAATTATTTGGATAAAAAACATTGATATATGCCAAATGGATTAGATCCATGAATTAAAAAGATGGAATAAGAAGAAGTATAAGGAAAAAAACCGTGAATGATTACTTACCATTGAATTATGGCCTCCAACGCACTATGAATCACTAAATGATTTCTCCCAGATCCAGGGGAGGTCTCTAAAACCATTTGTAGGAAATAAAATTTTGTTATTTCCAAACTACTGTAAATTTAGGGATTAAAGGGTTAATCCAAATTTGATCCCCAATTTTAAGATTTTTTTTAAACCCTGTATGGTAAAAAAATCATACGCTAACTGTGAATTATCCACTACCTCTAAATACCCCTCAAATATTCGGCTTGCATGGTTTGACAAACTATACACCGACCTTGGCAAAGCACTCTTTTAATATGACATGGTTTATCCTAAGTAGATGTATAGTTTGGAAAAATTGTGCACCTAACCATGAAACAATCCAGAGTCTTCTATTTTAGTTCCATGGTTTGATGGATGTTTTTGCACGGTTTATACTAACCATTCTCAAACAGTTCACCCCTATAAAATATCCTAAAAAAGTTCCAAACTCCGCCAAAACATCCCAATCTTATCCTAATAACATTATATACTTAAATTACATAAATAAAGGGTTAATTACCTGAATATATGGGTTATATATATATATTATGATATATATGTGTATGGTTATAGAATATATTTTTAACAAATTTATATATATTATCCATGAAGTTTGGACACATATGAATTAAGGAAAACTTGATTTCAGGTATTTCATCTCAATTTTCCTTCATTATGGCATATTTTATTATTTTGCATTATATTTATTTTATATTGTGTATATAATATCCTTTAACATGATATATCATCGTTCCTTCACAATTAATATTATTTTATGTTTTGATTAGAATTATTTTATATCAGGGAAAATTACTTTAATGTTACCATATGGTAAGTGGTTTCAAAACCCAATTTTCTTTCGTTAGGTTATACTGCATCATCATATTTTTTTGATATTCTAAGATAATACGTGTACTGAATTTTGATTATTTTTTAGTTTTTTTAAATTATATTTATGTGTATATAATATTATTACATAATCACATCATTCATTAACTCTCACATCAATACTATAATATTTTTTAGGGTTCTTTATCTCAAATTTTCTTTATTAGAAAATTGGGTTTTTATAAGACAATCATCTTTTAGGAGTTATGTGTACTACCCCTTTGAAAAGATATACCATTATTATATTCATATTCATGGTATTTGATTATTTGTTTGCATTTATTTATTTCATGGGGATTATTATTCAAATTAAAATGGCCCAAGATTTTCATACAAGGATATTACATTTTTTTCATAAATATTCATTACATTACTAAAACACATACCTTATTACTGTAATATTATAGTGCCTTTAGATTCATTGAACACATTATAATAATTTGTTTGAAGATATTGAAAATCTACTATAATGATATTCCCCTTTAGAAAACACTACTTAAAACCATTCTTTATAAACTTTTGGAATGAAAATATAAGAAAAGGGTTAGCTCAAATACTCAGTATGGGTAAAAATAGAAGAAATATATTTATTTTATTTTGAAAGAAGAAAATTAGAAACATGTGCAAGTGATCATGAGAATAACAAAAAAAATTATACCCAATATTTAATGGTTCATGAACACTATTTATAGCAAAAAACATTAACATGAACCATAAGAATGAAACAAAATCATAAATCATTCATGAACCATATTTTCAAGACATTAATGTTTTTGGAATCAAAATAAGTATAGAAAACAATTTCTTATGTCCATGATAATTAATAATACTATCATATTATGCCTTATCACATATTTGCCTTAACAGATCAAGAAAATAAACTTGTTTTCCATTACAAATTAAGCACATAAAATAGTTTCCCTTAAATATATCGTGAGATATAATCCTTTATCCAATGCATAAGAGGGACATATAGGCCTCACCTATCACTTAATGAAAAATCAAAATATGTGTGGGACATGGTGATAAATAATTTATGATAGAATAACTCATGTAATGAAATGATTTTATTAAACATCATTCAGTCATACATAACCCATGAAACAGAATGGGTTTCATAAATATCATTATGTAAAAAACAAGAAGAATTTTGAGAAAGATTAAGACTGGTATCATTGGGTCAAAACCCAATAATTCATTATTAACATCATATATCATCATCTTAATAATAAAAAAATATTATTGAAAGATGCATGAAATAATTCTTGAGAAATATATCATCTCTTTTATGAAATCATCTTATTAAAAAGACACACAATTTTAAATAAATGAATTTTATTTGAAAATAAATTTATATAATTTTTATTGGATGCAAAAAGTAGTTAATGTGTCATGATATCTGATAAATTTATTCATTCCATATATGTTGAAAAACCGTCATTCCTTACTTTTTCAAAAAATTCACAAAGTACCTGATTTAGAAAATGACAAAAATATTCCATTCAAACCATGTAATAAGAAGAAAAAAAATTCGGTTAAAATATATTTAAACATCCATATGAGAATATTAATAAAATTGAAATAATTTTTATAAATCATGGACATAGAAGATAAATAGTCCCAGACTAAGATTAAGAATGAAACAATCCGAAATATTGATGCGATTGTATAATAAATAGTCATCACTTTACAATTGTAGAATTTTATACCTCATGAATGAAAGGAAATTTTATGGATATAAAAATACAATAATAATCTAGGTAATACTTATAGGATACATTCAAGGGTATTAAATAAACTATGTAGAAGAGATATTAGTGCATAAGGCATGTGTCCCACCGAAATAACAGCGAGGGAAAAATATCTTACCTCAAATCTTGACATCCTTTGTATACATTAAAATATAATGTATAATAAATATAACTTGATTACACATATAAAATATAACAATATTAACATTCATAATCCAAAATATGACTTAATTATTATTTTATATTTCTTTCTTATTAACAATCCATGTTAAAGTTATGTTTTAGGTAATAACCTTTCAGTTTTTCATACATGTTTTAACTTTTTATCCATGGTGATCTTACATAAGTCATGATTCAATCATATGGAAAATAATAATCATGATATATATATATAGTATATATTATTTCATGTTGATTCATAAAAGATATAGGTAAAAATAAAATACACCGTTTGTGGAGATAGTAGGCCGTATGAATGCACATACGCTATTTTCATTTTATTTTCATATTAAAAGAAAGAAAATAATATGATATATTATCATTAAAGTATAATTTTTGTTATATATTTATATATATCATATTTATTCATAAAATAAGTCCTTAATACAATCCATGTGAAATATATATTAAAAATTAATCATATCGCATCCTAGAGATAGTGATCCATACACACGTATGAGCGGTGTTATCATTTCTAAAACGATTAGATGTTAAAATGTTAGATATGATATTATCATTAATTAAGTATAATTGTATCATAAATATGATATATTTGCATTAAAACCATCATATTTTGCACTAAAAATATATGGTGATGGAAAATGAATTATATGGTTATGTGAAGACGGTAAGCCGTACTTATACATGAGTGATACTTTCAATTCTTTTTCAACAGGAAAGGGGCTTTATAATGGTGTGTTAATATTCATAATAGCATTTCATAATATAATGGATTCAAAATTTATTATTTTAAGATATATATAAAAGATTTATAAGAGGTATAAGAGTGATAAAAATAGAGTGATCGGTTAAAGTGATTTCCTCATTTTCAAAATGGTTCTTTTAGATGTCCTCTAAAGGACTCTAGATTTGGTTTTATGGGAAGAAAAAAATCGCTATAATGTGTATATATAATTTTAGAATATAATTTGGTAGATTTTTTTTGAGATATATGAATCATGGGGGTGAAATGAGATGAGGGAGGATGTATCATTTTATAATTAAGGTGAGGGGAACTTTTGGAATATCAAACAATATTAATTTATAAAAAAATTATCTCAATCTGAACACCACCAAAAAGTAATATGTTAGAATATAATATGTGATGGGTTTTTTATATCATCATCCAATGTAATTTATAAGCATTTTGAAATTATTTTCATAACCTTATCATATTGATTAGCCCGTAGTTATCCTATTTTAATTTTAACTATGGTAATAACATTTTCAATATTAAAATGCGGTTATTTTTACTTATAATGTGTCAATTGCCCCCTAAATGGTTAATTTATGATATTTTAGACAATTATTTATTCAATTTTTCATTTTTTTTTTCATTTTTATGTCTTTAACAAATTTAATAAAATATTCTTTTTTAAAAATATCATTAGTGTCAATTTTGACTCTATTTGTTATATTGACTTTACGAAAATGAAAAAAATAATTTAAATTTTAAAAAATATTTTAATAAACTAAAAATATGTCATATTGAAATATAAAATTTTTGGATCATGGTAATTAATTAAAATTATATTTATTTTAATTTTTCTTAAATTATTTAATTGATTATTTCATTAATTTAATAATTACTATATTGTCATTGTGTAATTATTTTTGATATTTATTTCTTCAATAAAAATTAAAAAAATTACATGATGTATTTAAACCTCATATATTTTATAATAATATACTTTGTATATTATATATTCTATATATCCACTTATTAAAAAATATTATACTTGTTAAAAGTAAGAGTATGACATTATTCCATTTTCTTTGATTTTAATAATATTAAGTAACTTTCAGAGAAAAGTTTATTTTAAATTATTAAATTTCAATCCTTATGGTGTAATTTTAAAATTAAAATTATCCAATAGAATTTTGGAATGTTTTAGGGTAGTTTTTTGATATTTATAAAATTATTTTTATCCTCAATTTATCCAATTTACCATTAAGAAAGATAAAATAATTTATTAAGGTTACTATTCATATTGTCTAAAAATTAATGGGGTATTAATAAATTTATAAATTATAATAAAGAATATGGAATTTATTTTTCAAAATTAAATCAAATAATTTTCAGAAAATGATTACAAATATCTTGCATAGACAGAATGAAACAAGGAGTTTTTATGGTAAAAATTTCAAAAGATTGGAATATTTGTTATATCCAAATTCAATGTGAAATTGATTCCAAATACATAAATTAGATTAAATTATAAAAACTAATCTAGTTTTACTTTAAAATAAATCATAAATAATATTTAACACTATAAATTATTTTGATTAAAAATCTGTTTTCAATTAATATTCAATATTTTTTCACTATTCATCAAAACATGAAACTTCTCAGAAAAATACCAAAAATTAAAAAAAAAAGAAAAATTTTAAATTATTTTTTCAAATTAGATGTATATTTTATCAAATATAATTTATAAAAGTGTTATAAAAACATATTTAAAACATGTGTTCCATCAAAAGGTGAAAAACATGATTTTTAGAAAAATGCTTCTTTTATATGTAAAATTGGATTTGTTTTTATATCCTATATATAAAACACATATTATTAATTTTAAAATTTAGGTTTAAAATTATATATATATATATGTATATATATAATTAATATCATCCCATTTTAATTTTTTATTTGCATCTAACACCCTTGTGCACATTTTTTCAAATAAACTATTTCTTTTATTTCAAGAAAGGGTTATACATTCACATATAATGAATGAGTAAAATAATTATAGATTCATGTGTAAACCATAATATCTTAATTTATTTAATCCTATTCATGACCACTATTAAAATTTATATGATAACATTTTTATATTTAATTAAGTATAACAAAAGAATTTTGTTTCATAGATACTTTGTGTTGCATGTCTGAGAAGCTAAGTCGGTGTTGTGTGTAGAATATGCTTAACTTGGTGTAACATGAAACTAAAGACATTAAATAAATTTTATTTTTTTGAAAAAAGTTTTTATAAAAATATAGTGTGTTACAAAAATATTACCAAAGTTATAAGATTTTATATCACAATCTCATCATTATTAAATTTTTTTAAGGTTTATGTTTTTTATTGGGGGTATTATAATAAAAAAATTTGTTAAAAAATTATTTTATTCTCCTATTAATATTTCTTGTTATTTTTTGTTTTACATTCAATTTCAAGTCCATAAATACTCGAAATACCATTTTCTTATTTTTAAGGAAAGTAAAAATAACTTATACTTGGTCTAGAATAGTTTTCTTTTATATCCATATTCTCTATTGAATTTGTATGGATTAGTTTTATAATTATTAAATGTTTTATTATATAAATTTTTACACATTTCTGTCCTTTAAAAAATATTTAAAATGAATCTTCCTATTATTTTCTAAATGAGGTATGTTTTTTATTTTTTATATTTGTTTGAATGGAATATTTTCATTTATCATTCATTCTGAATGGTATTTCTCACAATCATCGCCAATAATTGATCTATATCATCCATTAAACATTTATATGATTCTATACAATGAATATTTTTCATAATATTTAATAAAAAAATTTATAAGATATTTTTAAAATTAAAATGATATTTTACTCTAGAATTATATTAATAATATTTTATGGACTTTTCATTCATAATGAACAATAAAATATTAGTTTACATATTCTCTAATAGGGTCATGTTATAATGATACCATGCTTATTATTTATCAATATGGTTTATGATTATTTTTAATGGGGAAATATTACTATTTCATATGCTATTTTTCCAATACGAATGTTTATGTTTATTATGTACTGTGTTCTTATTCCAAATTTCATATGATATAATACATTGGACATAGTAAGTGATAGGAGGATCCCACTATAGCCTCTTAATGTATTAGTGGGTCTAAAAAGATAAACTAGTTTTGGTATTTGTTCAAGGGATTCTACATTTATGTATTATATATTGACACGAGTCCTCAATGGTAATTTTATAATATCTGGCACTATGCATTAAATCATTATGATATTGGTTACTATTATTCATGTTATTATTTATATTATTATATTATCTAGGAATTTTCACCTATATTTTATGGTATTACTAAAATGGAATATATAATTATTATATTATCGATTTTATACCTTTTTTCTACATGATGTTACCATATACTATACACATACCATTATTGAATTATTTTTAATGACCTCGACTTGTGTAATAGAGTGACAATGTCTTACATTATTATATTCTCATAAGAGACAATCAATAATATCTTAAAGGATCACATAGTTTAGTAGTATTGGTAAACAATATACATTTATGATTATCATATTACATTTGAAAACACAAATTACAACATATTTTTTGAGAATAACATTATTACTTCTATCAAATCATTAACATGAATCGTAGTACCATTAATGGAATCATGGGGAAAGGAAAAAAAGAAGGGTGATCTCGAATTTTCAATAAGGGCTAATTGTAACATAATCTATCATGAATCAACAAAGAATGAATTAAATGGAAAGGTAACCAACTGAATACACAATCCATTTAATTAATAACATGGATAACATCAATATATAAGGATTAATCAATATGGTAATGTAAATAAAAGAACACACATTCCATTTAAACTATAAATTGAGAATAAAATTTATCTAGAGATAATATTGTTTGAAATATCAGGGATAAAAATAACTTAATTTTTAATAAGGGAAATGATTAATTATTAGACATCATGTTGTAAGGCATTGTTAAAAAACCAATACTGTCATGTTTATTCCTCAAGATAGTTTAAAAATGATGATTAGGATCCCATTTAAATATGGATAACCAACCTATTCATCTCATGATACATTTAAAAGCAAAAATGGATAATCTATAACCTGTTCATACCCATGGATTCTTGACAAAATCATTCCTCATACATCGAATAATTGATTTACATCATGAACAACTTGACTCAACATCAAATATCCATATTGAATTATGAATAAAGATTTATTAATGTTTCATCTAGTTAAAAAAATAAACTTCTATGTTTATCCTCTTATGAAGTAGTGATGTACAATTTAAGCAATAAACATATACATGATAAATAATGTGCATATATAGGGTAATTCAATGTCTATATTAAAGTTAATAATTTTAGGGAAAGATAATTACTAAAAAAATGATTCATGTAAGTGAATTTAAATACCCCAATTTTGTAAATGATAATAAAACATACATTTTAATACTAAGGATTGTATCAACAAAATAAATCCATAATGGAGGATATGTAAAATGAATGCCTTTTTCCGTTAATGAAATCCAACCAAAAAAATAATTTTAAAAACATTATTGGGGAAAATATAAGTTCAATATTGAAAATTACTTTTTAAAATCTTACAAAAAAATATAATAATTTAATTTGAAAATAATATTTTAAATATATAAAATATGTTTTATAACATTTGAGTGGTCAAGATTGCAAGAAATTCTGTTAATTTCCTACACGATTAAACAAATATTTCATTCACTTTTTCAGTAAAAAACTAATAAAAATTGTTTTTAAAACGACATGGTGATTCATTTAAAAAAACATAAAATTTAAAAATGGGTAAAAATGACTTTAATAAATAGTTTTTTATATTGAAAATTATTTTTGAAAATATTTGTTTGAAAGATGTGTTTCAAAGAAAATAGATATGTGACTGAAAAGGTAAATGATGTAATATTTTCTTAAAAACATTTTATAAATTATTTTATGCAAGGAAGAGTGGACTAATTACACTAATTCACGAATAAATATATTATAGTAAAATTAAAGGGTTTTTTAAACAATGATTAAATGAAATCCTTTAAAATAAATTCATGTATAAAAAATCTTCATTGAAATGAGATTATGAAATAAACCATTGTAATGATAATAAAATTGATGTGATACTTAACCAGTTAATTTATTATGTGTATCAACTATAAATACACAAAATTCTTTGAAATAAAAAATAATATAATAAAAATTCATTTCACACATAATTTATGAATATCAAAGATGATTAAGAAAGTAATATAACTCAAGGAAAAGAAATTGAGTTATGAAATTATTAACCTATTAAGTCAAATACTCATGGATGAAATAATTAAAACTGAAACAAAATTATCATTAATTTTTAATTAATCATTATATTTAATTTCTATGGGGGTGAATATAAACCATATGAAATAACATTTTTCATAACATACAAATTTTTACAAATGGAATGAAATTCAGACAAAATCACTTACCTCACGCATTCTTTTGGGTAACATAATTTATCATCCCATATATTGTTTCTAAAAATTTTATTATCATACAATTTAACCGTATTAATATTTAAATTATACTATATTATCCATTTAAAACATTCTTATAACCAATTATTTAATTATATATCATTTATTTCAGTGTTTTTGGGGTTAATTTCTCTTTTTTATCATGTGTGTTTTGTTATGAAAGATCTTACAATTTCACATTTTATATAGTTACATTCTCTCAATAATAATAATACTAAAATATTTTCCATATTTACATATAAATTATAATTTCAATACCAACCCTGAATGTATTTTTAGAGAAATTAAGTATGTTTGGATCAGGGAGATGGTAGGCCATACGTACGCATGGTAAATGTTTCAATTTTTTCAATGATCATTATTGAAAGAATGTAAGAAATATTTTATCATTAAATAATGATTAAAATATCATAATTACTATAATATTTATTTAAATTTAATTATATATATCATCCAACTGGTGTTGTGAGGACAATAGAGTCACATCACTTCATGAAGGCGGTAGTCTGCATGCACCCGGATGAAGTTATCGTATTTATGTGAGTGAAAAGATAATATAAAAATGATATATAATATTTTAATAATGATATATATATAATTAATATAATAATTACGTCTCATATATCTCAAATATTCATTATCTTTATCCAAATTACCTTCTGTGTAAAGGGTAAGTGAAAAATGAATTATATCTCTTTGTGAGGCGGTAGTTTGTCGTACACATGACAGACACTATCAAATCCCCAATTGAATGTAAATTAATGAGATATATATTATATACTAGATAAAGAAGTATAATTATGTTATATATATCATATATATATATATATTTTATCTTTCATCATACCGAACCATGAAAGGTGGTAATGGAAATATAAATGACATTGGTTTGTCAGGTGGTAGTCTTTCGTACACACGAATGGCGATTTTGTAACACAGTTGATAGAAGTAGGGATAATTGTATGTAATTGCTATAACATATCAAAATTTAATTATATATAAGATAATGAGGTTATTATATCATAATTTTTTAATAATAATTGAAGGTGGTTGAATAATAAATAAAATAAAAATGATCATTGAAAAATGTTACCTCATTTTTGGGTACCCTCCTTTGGTTTGCAGCAAAAGTGTTCCTAAGTTGCATTTACTCCAAAAATACGCAATCTAGGATGTTTTTATGGATTTTCATATTTTATTTGGTATTTTATTATACAAACCCAAATGTTTTTATGGTGTTAACAGGAGAGGATATGGGGTGGCCTTTTAAAATTTTGGTGAGTGGCATACATGTAATTTTTGAAATAAAAAAGGTGTACCCACGTTTTTCAGAATAAAAATGGTAAAAATGTATTATTATAGAGCCTTATACACTATAGGGTCAAAATATTTCCCCAAAATAGATTTTAGACACATTTTTATGTCATTTACACCCTTATCATATTTGTTTAACCCTCGAGTAAAGTTATTTTTACCTTAACCGCAATAAATAACTTTTACTATTTTTACAATTTAGTAGGGTAAAAAATTAATTATTAATTATTAAAAAATATAAATTATTCTAATTCTAAATATAAAATAATTTATTACCGGTTCCATTCATATTATTAAAAAATTCAATTTAAAATTAATCCCATAGACGCGACGAGAATGCGGGTTTTTAAAGAGAAATGTTCAAATGTTTACAAATTTTTTATGTAAAAATTAAAAATGAAAATGATTCGAATTAATAAAATTGTATTAATATATATATATATATCATGTAACTAATTATAGATTAAAACCAATTAAAAATATAATTTTTTATTAGAAATAATTAAAAAAAGAAATTTTATAATTAAAATTCAATAATTTTCACTATTCATAGAAATATGAAACCTTTTTAAAGAAGATTTATATGATTTTATTAATTTATTTAGTTCTATTAATATCATCTAATTTTATTTCTAGGTTTTAATTTCTATGATTAAAAAATATTTTAAAATATTATCATGTTTTATTTAAGCCCAATGTTGCGTGTATCATAAGCTATTGATGAAATTTAATGAATTCTAACTGAAAATTGATTTTATTAAACAAGTAGGAGCCAAAGAAAATAGTAAAATGGAATTATTAGGGAGGGAAGAAGTGGTTTATACCAAGGGAGTCTCCTTGGATTACCACCTTACACTCTGAAGGATGTTAACCCATAATGTCGTAAATGATAACCTCCTCATCTGGCCTTCCCATGCGAGCGAGCAAGTCTGTCGTGAAGTTTTCCTCCCTCAAAATATAATAGACAATATACCCTATGTTAGTCTCTACCTTACATATTCAGATCATATATATCATATACCATAAAACCCCTTGACGACCTTGTATATTTTTCCCCATCACATTATAATTCGTCATTATCTATGCCATTGGAAATTCGCATCTCCTACAAACTATCATAACAGAAAGAAGGTCTTGCGCCTCCGCCCCTAAGGATGTTCCCAAACAATATAAATCATTAAATCCAATGAGAACTAAACCCTGGGAGTTGTGAATCACCCCACCACCTCTCATCAACCCCTTCACGAGAGAGCCACCAACATTCAAATTCTATCCTCTAAGGGGAGGCATCCACCAGATCCACCTCCCATCCCTCCTTCTAATCATGAATGTAAGATTGAGAAAGTTACTACTATAAATGAGGTTTGAATCCCCATTAAAACTGGTCCTATCCTGAAATCATGGACTTCAATCTCGTTTTCAAGAACAAAAGGTATCTCCTAGAACCCTGCCTAATGATGTTAACATATCGAAGAGATAATGATAGCATGCACCTTACAATGAACAAACCTTTATTCTATGACATGAAACCATGACTCAAAGAAACCATGAAATGAATCTCTATCCATCATGATGTAAGGACATGGTTAAAACTAAGACCAGAGATACTACACCCAGTTACGCTAAAAGAAGAGGTGTAGGGTAGATTTGACGTACGAGTTTTCACAATAGAAACAACGTGGCACCAGCAGGATCCCTTTCCTTTGTATGTTAATGTCCATTGATAGAGACTTGTTTCTAATACCCCATGTGAGAAAGTTAATTTTTAAAGGAATATAATTACACCAAATTTTGGAATCCCATTTTTCATAGGTTCTCTCTGTAAACATTAGGCTCTTGTAGTATTTGGTGAAAAACATGCCAGAAGACAATACTGTGAAGAAGCATTTTTCCAGAACATCATCCATGACCACAAATTCAAACATATTGACTTTCTAAAGAATTAGGATAACTTTTATGAAGCCATTATTTACACTCACCTTTTTAAATGAGATATAAGTTTTAAGATAGGATGGGTAGTCCAGTGTTTCTCCCAACCAATTAACCATCTAGAAACTAATATCCCCTTTTCCAATGATCGACCAAGTCGATCCTTTGAGAAATTCAATATGAGAATAAATTTACCGCACCAACTGTCAATGAAAAGGACTATGTATATCTAGAACCTCCTGAAGATATTAATATCTTATCCTAATGAATGACACCCAGAATTATTCCCCCATAATAATATCACATTCCAGATAACCTTGCATGCCTTGAATGGTTTCCAAGATGTCCTGAAGCCCGACTCTGCCCCCATACACCATCCTGGACATATAATACAATAAGGCATAGTGAATATTACACTTTTTCTTGGATTCCCACAAAAATGAGTTGATAAGTTTTTCCATCCGCACAATGGCCCCTTTGGGAGGCCTTAATAATGAAAAAAATGCATCAAAATAGAAGTTAAAATGTTTCTTATCAGCATCACCCTCCCCCCAAACAACATGAATTTTTTTTCAAGTTAGGATCCACCCTTGTATCCAATTTATTATGTCCTCAAAATTTTGCTTTTTGATGTGGCCATAAGAAAGCGAGATACGCAAATATTACACTAGAATTTTCCTCTAATGGAAACCCAGAATGCCAGGTATACCCCTACAATGTCTTTCGGAGCATCTGATGAAGATGAATGCATGGACATTCATTATGTTTACACTATGTCCACTAAGTCACTTGTAATGAGATAGGATCTCCATGAAATTAATAATAAATCTATGCCTTATGTTAGTGAATATTGGAATATCATCTTCAAAAATTTAAAGGGATGTGTTCTCAAAACCACACCTGTAGTGATATGGGGATAACTATCTGATCTCCACACCTCTGATAAAATTTTGGGATAGTGTATCTTTGGCCAAGATGAAGATACTTAGAGAAAAATGGTCTCTTTTGAGAACCCCATGAACCAACATTAAGAATCCAAAGCCCCACCTCATAAGGGAAAGTGAAATCCAATGAGAGGAAAAACTCATTAAGTAAGGTTAACAAAACCACACATAGAAACCATACTTCTGCATCATGTGAAAGATAAAGTTCCACCAAATTTGGTCATAGGATTTATCTATATCCAATTGTAATATCATATTCGAACCCACTGACCTATAGTTTATTTTATTTAACAGTTCACTAATAATCCCCACCACACTCTAAATTCACTTCCCTCTGATGAATATGTGTCATTCTTTTGAGAGCATCCATGAAATATCTCGGCTCAGCCTTATCTCTAAGGGGGATTCAAAGATCATTTATTAGACATTGTAGTGGCAAATTGGATGATATTGTCCAATGCTAGAGGGATAATTTAGCTTCGGGAGGAGGAATACCCTTGAAGTGAAAACATTTAGATTCAAGGGGTCACTGTAAAAAAAATTCTTCAACTACCTCTACTACTTGAGGCCCAAATACCTCCCAAGATACCAAAAATAATGTTCTAGTAAATCCATCCAACTTGGGGAAGTTGTTAGGGGGAAACATGAAGACCGTTTCCATGATCTTATGTTTCAGTGGTAATGATGATAGGAAGAAGTTATTTGTGTATTTCACCATATGTGGCATTAAACTCAAAAACCCTCTCTTATTGCCTCCCCTTGAGATTCATTATATAGAGAAGGAATTTACCCATCCAAAAGGCCTTTGATATGGTCCAACACCATCTGTGCTGCCACATCTTTGTCTGAAGTAAAGACACCATCCCACAAATTGATTTTGACATTAGAAGAGCTCAAATATTTCAATCATTCATGGAATAAGGCTTTGTTAGGGTCACCATCTCCTATCAACCTTACATGTTACCTTTGAATACACACCCTCTCCATATACAGTAGTTTCTCCACAAGGATAACACATTTATCATAGATGAGGATAAAAGCATTATCATTCCATGAATTTTGAAGCCCTTATTCTAGCTTATTGATAGCCCCTAAATTCATTATACCCCATAATCATCCATATGTCTCTTATCAAGACAAATTTTAATATCCTTCATGGGGCATTTCAAGTGATTGGCCAGCCTGCACTGAGCCCTCCCAGTCCCTCCTTAGCCCTATGATGCATTCAGCTTGGACATGAAGTTCCCATCCTGATGTCAGGTATTAAGATAATCAAAAGAAAAATTCTGTAGGACCTCCCACCTAAGATCCAAAAGAAGATTCACATGATCTAAATGAAAATGGGGTATATGTGTGAATGTTTTTTTTGAGAAGGATTCTAGGCCCTGAATGTTCATAAGAAATCTATGGAGGAGACTACAAATGTGGTCAGCGCCCCTAATATTTTTTCACCATGTATATTTAGGGCCCGTAAACCCCAAGTCAAATAGAACTACAGATGCAATGATGTATCAAAATTCCTGCATCTTATCGTTTCCAACGTTCGATCACCCTTTCTTTTTTGAGGAGTTTGTGATCGAGTTAAAATCTCCCTCTAAAAACCATGGCAGAGAGCCCTTTTATAAATACTCTAGGTGATTCCACATACTCAGCCGCTCATATGGTTCAATGATCACATATAAGAAGATATTAAAACAACCATACCATTTTATGAGACACTGATATTTAAACAATGTGACGTGAGAGTCACCAACTCAACTGATACATGATTCTTCCAGAAAACCAAAATATGATGATTGTCTGGGGAACCATGCAGACACATAGGATAACACATTTTTCTAAACATATATGTAAGCTTGCATGGATCCTACTTAGGCTCTATAATAACCAAAATATAAGACCGATGATTTTTGGATTAGGATACCACAAAGGAATTATTTTCTTGCACCCTTGTTCCACATGCATTATAAATAAGGATGGAAAACGTTAGTGCATGCTCACCCATCTATTTTGGTCAGAGGCAATGAGAAGAGACAGATATGGGAGAAAACCTAATTTTTTTATGTGTATCAGGTAAACGGTCTAGAAGACTCTTCAAAATAGGTTCACCGAATTGGCATAAGGCCCTTATTCTTGGGAAGCCCATCTATATCCTCTGACAGGACCAACCGAGAAGCTAAGGGAACCCATATGGGACTATAACAAAAATCTCCTTACATGAGATAAACCAAGAGCAACTAAGGAGGGGATTCTCGAGTAGATTGTCTCTCCTTTGCCAAACCCTCAGGAAACATGCTCTTCTATGATTTCCCTTTGAATTCTGACTTGATGTATCTCAACAAATATCCTTGAAGAAGATATTGGGATAGCTAAAAGAAAATGTTAGTCGATAGAGGAGACGACGAAAAATCCCTAGAGATATGCAGAAAAAAGTATGAAAGAATCCAGTAAGGGTCCCAAGATACCATTTCATCACGTTATGGGAAGAATCCATCCACCAATATCTGGGAATCCACAAGGTTATTAGGAGAAAAAATAATCAATTTAACAGGTTCATAAAAGAACATTACAAGAGGACATTCGAAAATTAAGGTTCAGTAGGGGGACATGAGCCATAACGGTCGAATGGGTACCACCAATTGAATGGGAAATTTAAATCTCCTCCTCAGTGGTAAAGACGTTCGTCCCCTCTACCACCTCCCATGATGACTTAACCACTGGACGCGGAAGGTCCATGCTCAGACATCCCTACACACCAGCACCCAAAGAACATTCCTCTAATCGCTTTCTCCGAAGAACTACCACTATGTGACCATAAAACCCAAAAAAACATAGAACCTATAAGTAGACTTGTAGAATATTAGTTTCCCCAACTAAATCCACTATCTACCCTTAACATAACATGCGAGGGCCGATCCACTAAGTGATCTGATGGAACCAACTAAATCCACTATCTTCCCTAAAAATGATAGTAGTAATGAATTTTTTTACAATTATAAAAAGAACCATTTTAAAAAATCCACATCATAAAATGGTTAATAAATAATCCTCTTAAAAATAGAAAAAAGGAACTTCGAATTTCATCTATAATAACACATCATTAGGATTCCAAGTAGTCTAAAATTAGTATAATGTAAATATATTGATATGGTTGAAAATAATAAATAATTATATAGAGATATATATGTCATTTATAATACTAATGTAAATGATCAATTGAAATTTTAAAATGAAAAACAATAAATCTATCATGACATAAACGATCTTCTAATACATCATATATGAAGGAAATTAGAAAACATCATTACATGAAGATCTGTTTTTAAATGATGACGAATTATGTTACTATATTATATTTTATGTAAATATAGCTGCTTAATATGTTTCTATTTTTTAAACCCAATTTCATTCTTTGGTTGTTCTTTGATCAATTTTTAACTCACTGATTACTCTACAAAATGAATATCAAAAAAATGGTTTTTCATACCTGATGTACTAAAAAGATTAATAGATATTAATATCAATAATATAAGGATAACGCATTCCCTAGATCTCTAGTTATTATTGAGACAAAATGGATATCACAGGTTATCCAATATTCATGATCCTCTAGATGGTGGTGTAATACACTAAGATCTAAAATGACATCCAATGTTCTTCATAAAGTATTTCATTAATGGTTATCCTTATAAAACTTACAAAAGATAATGAACTATAAATTTTGAAATAAGGTCACTATATTTAATAAATGAACTTATCATTAATCCCTCAACCAATATGAAATATCCCATAATCATCACATAAAAAACATGTGAATACCTTCATTGTGTATTTCTTTGAAACATGGTAATAACCTAAATTTACGAAAAACATTATTGAAAGAATGCATGATTCCTTATAAATTATATAATAAAATAATATTATACATATTCTTTAAATCCATATACTTTTTAAAATCCATGGAAGAATGTATAAAACACTTTTTTAAGAAATTATTAATCATTCTAAAGGTATTCAGTACTATCCAATTTACATTACCCAAATTAATAATCTCTATATCCCAATATTTTAAACATATTGATGATAATATTTCATTTAATAATGAGTTAAAATAAGTTAAACATCCTAATGAATCATTTTCATGTTCATTAGTGTTCTTTAACATACACTTTCAAATCCTTAATAAAAAATTTCTACCGTACAATCCTTATACATTTAAAAAAAATTATAATCAAGTTATATATGAAAAAATATTAAAATTAAATATTTCTAGAATCCAAACATAAGAAAATTAATCATTAAAATTCACTTGGGGTAATAACATAATCTTAAATAAGATACATTAGAATCTTTTGAGGTATATTCATTTGATGCTCGAGACAATGATTTCTATACTTCCCCATCTTCTTATAGTTAAAGAATTGTACATTAAAATTATTTTTCATATCCCTCATTACATATTAGGGTGGAATTTATTTTCACACTTGTAAAAATATCACATTCTTTTTAAGAAGGTACACAAGTTTTTCATTCCATAATCATCACATGTGGTAAAATCATTCTTTCCCTTATTCCCATTATCCAAATATTCCCCTACCATCTTAATCTTATAATTATTCCTTCTAAGACTATAATACTAATATAATTATTTCTCTGTCTTATTATAATAAGATAAAATGTCCTTATATGATGACAATTTTTGGGATAAAAGTTCCCTTTGATATATTTTCTTAATCCCATCAATGAAATGATCATTCTTACAATTTTGATTACATGAATTAATGCAGCTCACATTCTTTCTTCTAAGGTATATTTCTTTATGATTTAATACAGTAGATTAGATCATATCACTTAGAATTATAATTTATAATCACAAAACTAGTGAAATATTTATCATTTTTTTATAATTTATGCTTAGCTAATCTCATAAAAATAAACATGGATTTTATTGGGATATCATAACTTCAAATCCATCATATTGGTTTTAATAAAAATATGAATTATTTTAATAATATCCCCCCATAGTTTCAAATAATATTCACAACATAGCCCATTTTTCACTAGAATCTATCTAGGTCAAGCCCAATGCACCCTTTATTAATTTATTACATATAGGTACATCTACTCTAGAACCACATCAACTTTTTGTAAGCAAAAAGGGATTCATTTCAATAGAAACCCAAAAAAATATATTCCTTTGAAAATATTTACTGTTTTATTCTATACTCATCCTCAGAGTCAATCATAGTTACGTGTTCCCTGATATATTTTTTTCCAAAATCTACTTTCCATGTTTTATTATAAGCATCCTCTGATACCAACTATAACAACCCCAAATCCAGTAACTCAGAGCTAGTGTATTGATTTATTAAATTGGCATATGATAGGAGGAGTCACATCCAAAATTTCCAAATAGTGTAGTAGTCATGCTAAACTATATACATATATGATTCCCATATTACATTTCCAAAACACATATTACAATATTTTTTTGTGATTAACATTATTCTATGTAGTATATCCTCAGAAATCCATCATAGTAGACTTTATTGAATCATAGGGAAAGGAAAGAAAATATGGATGGTCTAAAATTATTACTAAGTGTTAGGTACAATAGAATCTATCCTAAATCAATAAATAATAATCAATATTGCATAGAAAACAACTAAACACAAATTAAATTAAATCATTAATAGTAGTATCAAGAATATATAAGGCTTAATCAATAAAGAAAAGGTTAATAACTGAACACACATTCCATTTTAAAAAATAAACTAATAATGAAATTAATTCATAGATGATATCATAGTGAATTATTAGAGATAAATATTATGGATATTTAGGGGGAATTTAATGTACCCATGAATGCGAATTATTAAAGGGAATGTCAATGACTAAAAAAATTAATCAAGCAAGTGGATGCCAATACTATAAATTTTAAAAATAATCAAACACCATCAAAATGGTGAATAATTATGGTATCAATATAACATATTCTTAGTGGATTATATGTGAAATAAAGAGTTTTTGTTGTTGAAAAATAAAAATACCATAATAAAAATATATATATAAACAATTTTTAGGAAAATAACCCTTATATTTTTAAAATCACAATCTAAAAGTTAAAAAAATTCAATATAATTTTTATTGAAAATAATATTTGAATAATATAAAGTATTTTTTAAAACATTTTATTTTTCGTGAAGATAGAAAATTCTATTCATGCCATACATGTTAAAAAAAATATTCAATAAACATTTTGGTAAAATGAATAAATGTATTTTTTTTGAAAAAGATATAAATATTCCTTTCAGAAAAATGAAAAGTAAAAATATTTTTAATATATAATTTTCAAATGGTTAAAAAAATTATACACTTTGAGAAAACATGGTTTGGGGAGAAAATAATTTTTGATGAAAGAGATAAATAAAGTCTCATTTTCTTAAAAATATTTCATAAATTCTTTTAAGTAACAAATTGTTAGAAAATAAAACTATTATTTGAAAATTTTTTATAATAACTAGTGAATAAGAAAATAAAAGTGTTTATTAATAAATAAAAAAATAATTTATTTCAAAGAAAATACAAGTACAAACAATCCTAATTAAAATGAGAGTATGAAATAAACCCTTGAAAAGATCATTATGTTGATGTGATAATTAACCAATGAATGGAATATGTGTATCAAAGATAAATCCCCATACAAAAATTTGAAAGAAAAATAT
This sequence comes from Viscum album, assembly GCA_963277665.1. Classification (NCBI taxonomy): domain Eukaryota; kingdom Viridiplantae; phylum Streptophyta; class Magnoliopsida; order Santalales; family Viscaceae; genus Viscum; species Viscum album. The sequence continues at coordinate 1,043,344,690 of OY728140.1, read as the reverse complement.
GGTAATAAAAATTCTTTTAACACATAATCTTAGAATATCAGAGATGATGAAGATGTAATATAACCCATTGAAAATAAATCGAGTTATGAATATATTTATGACTTGGTAAATCACAAGTAAAGCCCCCTTGGATGAATTAATTCAAATTGATACATATTATAACTTGATTTATTAATGAATCAAGATATAACACGTAAATGTGGAAGTATATGCACCTAATAAAAGAAATTGGTCCATAACATAAAAATATTCTTCTACAAAATGATAATGAGACAGAATCCCTGACCTCATGTTTCCTTTTGGTTGAATGTTATTTATCCCAATATATAGTTGTTTTAAAAATATTATTAAATTATAAAATAAAAATATTTATAATTATAATACCATATATGATCATTTTATATCATCTTATCCCCCGATTATTGATTATATTTTATTATTTTGGTTATTTTGGGTGTAAATTAACTTATTTTATCATTCATGTTTTGTTATTAATGGTCTAGTTCTTGAATAGATTGTATAGTTACATCATTACAAGAGTAATAATCATGAAATAATTAACACACATAGACATATATACACACACACATGCACACAAATATATATATTCCAATTATAATTTTACAACCAATAATAAAAGATGGTTTTGGGAAATTATTTTTGGAAAAATAATTAAGATGTTAGGTGGTGCGTATTATTGGGAAACACTTCCAATTTTCCACAATCATTGTGTAAAGGAGGTGCACACTTTTTTATCTTTACCAAATTATCATAATATCGTAAATAAGAAATTATTTCCTTAAATAAATAAATATATATATATCATCTATAAAAACCCGACCATATAACGTCTGGAGCTAGTGTATATTACCATTACATTATAATTATGACATTTAATAAAATCCCAAAGGATATAAGAGTTTATTAGTCCCGCTAAGACACATACATACATGATTCATGTATTAAAAATGAATACACTAGTTACAGAATAATTTTTCCCTACCTAAAGAATAAATTTGACTATAATGTTATTACATCTAGTATATCCTTACATATCTTTTGTAGGATACTTCTGGGATTCGTGTAAAAGGGAAAAATAATGGTGATATCAAATTATCATTAAGGATAATGTATAACATATATAATAATGAATAAGTGATTGTAATAATTATGGCATGGTAATTAACTGAACACACATGCCTAGTAATCAATAGGATGAAAATGAAGTGAATTAATAGTAAGAAAAAGTAAATAAAAACATTCCATTCAAATAACTAGATAGAGAAAAATAAATATGAAAATGTAATAAGTTGGAAAAAATACTATTTAATAAATTAAATAAAAATAAAATTAATCCACATATATGTCAACACAAAATATCATGGACAAATATTAAATAAAAATCTAAAAGAGAAAAATTATTAATTATTTGATTTCATGTATTATGCAGGTAAAAACTTATACCATTAAGTCCTTTTATAATATTTTTTTAAAATTATAGACATGATCCCATTTAATCTACACAACTAATTTGTCTCATGAGAACCTATCAATGCATTGAGGGGATATATAATGTTCAGGCCCCACACATCATTAATATTAAAAATCATTCTTTATATCGAATAACCAAAATAAATAATATTCCTTATTAAATATATGTATTGAATAACGAAAATAGTTTTATAAATAATTTACTAGTTATTCAAATAACTATAAACTGAACACCATATATAAAAATGAAATATGGGTTAGGAAATAGTAAGATATATTGTATAAGAATATAGATATTCAAGTAAATTTTAAATGAAAAATTATTATAATAAAGTTATTATTTCAAGAAAAAATTTATAATCAATAAAGGAAGTGAGTTTTCAAATATAATCATTAAGAACACTCTTGAGGAGAAAAATATATCCAAATATTCTAAAGTACCCCATACTAAATTGAAATAATAGAATCACAATCTCGATAAAGGAATAAGATTAAATAAACCATAGAATTTCATGAGAATAAATATATTCATGATATAACATGTCAATGGGAAGTATGTACACCATACAAAATAATATTTATGTTATGTAAAAACCATATGTCTCAATGGAATGTAAATTTAGAAGAAATACCTTACCTTGAATTTCCTTTCGAGTAAACATCCTCTAATTTTATTATAATAAACTTATGTTAATTATTCATGTTTCATAAAATACTCATGTTTATAATTACTTTTTTTTCACATATTACGATGTTTTACATGACTACATGATCAATTAAGATTCCCTTGGGTGTTTTGACGAAATTTGGTTTATGTATAAAAAGAAATGGTTGTAGGTAAAAAATGGTCTAAATGGTCATTATATAACATATAAAGAATATTACAAATGATGTAGTTATCTTATTTATACTTATATTGGACTTTTAAACAAATAATAAAATATTGTTGTGAAAAATTAACCAATGTTACAATCATGGAGATTGTGTACAAAACATATGCATGTGTAATGTTCCCATTTTTCAATGATCGTTATAGAAAACGTTAAGTAACATTGATCTTTCCAGAATGATAATTATATCACAAATACTATGTTATATAATCTTATATAATTATATATATATACATTATGTAAATGGAATAACATCATTTTGATGAGGCAGTAATCCACACATCCACGAACAACGTTATCCCCTTTAATGTACAAAAGGGTAACAATGAAAACAATATATTTATATATATTATTTTTCCAAATATTTAATTACTTCACTAATATAATATATAGTTTATGAATTTATCATAGGATTAATTATAGTTTTCAATTATATATTTCATGTCTCATGTGCATGAATCACACCATTTTTAGAAGGTGGTAGTCCACACTTCCACAAACATTGTTATTATATTTACAAAAATGGAAAGAATTAAGGAATGTGTTATAATAGAACTAAAAAATAATAAATATCATAAATATCATATATAAACATAGTTTCTATCAGAATTCTTGATCACGAATGCTTGTAAATGAAAAATGAACAACAACATTTTGTGAGATAGTAGTTCATATTACATATAAATAGTAAGTTTGTTACCCCTATAGATGGATGTGTGTGTAAGTTTAGATATAATACTTATAATTAAAACATCCTAGTATATTTAGGATCCTTTTATTTTTATATAAGAAGTGAATAAAGGGATGTGACTGGGTCAATAATGGAAATATAACTAAAGAGCTTGAGGAAAGATGTTACCTCTAATTCGGGTAACTCCATTTGGTTTTCACCAAAGGAATTAATATTGTTTATTTCCCCCCAATGGTATACTTCTTGTAGGAGTTGAAATATTTTTAGAGGTATTTTTTCAGATCTTGGTCAGGCCTAATGGGCTTGATAGGCTTGAGGAATCGGAAGGAGATGAGGTCTTTTATAGTGGGCGAGGAGTGGCACTCTTGTGAATTTCGGGAAAATGGATTCAAATTACATTTTTTCGATTGAAATTCGACCTAATAATGATCCAAATTATATAAAATAAATAATATGGTCTAATATTTTCTCTAAAATTTTCTTTTTATATGTTTATAAGTCATTTTGGCCCTTATGTTTGTGTTTTAGTCCCTTGTTAATCTTAATTTCACCTTAAGAGTTATAGTTATTTTTAATTACGTTCAATAATATTAATGAAAAACAATGTTTTAATTATTAAAAATTATTAATTAATATTATTCTAAATATATAATCCATTTTTCAAATTCAAATCACATAGGTTGTAGGAATTAATTTAATTTTAATCTCGTAGATGAAACGACATTATGATTTTTTAAGGTATAAACATCCAAAATGTAGCTATGTATTTATACCCAAATTCAATTTGAAATTGATTAAAATGACCTCAATTTTATTAATTGATAAAAATATGATATATTTAAACTTTAAACCCAATTATAAATTTAATTTAATAATAAAAAAATTTGATGAAAAATTACATTTGGTTAAAAATTAGTTTTTTTTATTATTCTATTAAAAATTTATCTTTATAGAAAAATACCAAAAATATAAACTAAAATAATTTTAATATTTTAAATTAAAATATTAAGTTTATTTTGAATTAAATAATTTATAAAATTTCCAAAAATTGGATTTAAAATATTTTCTCCCTAAAAAGGTGGTAAAAGCGCCTTACTAAAATATAAAATTTTTTGTGTAATAATGGGGGTTTTCTTATCATTTCTCTTCCAAATATATTAGATGTATATAAAAATATTTTATTTAATATTTAATATATATTTAATTAAAATCATCAACTAATAGTAATTAATTTACCTTATTATTGTAATACACCATTGGGTTCATTAAAATATGTTCTTATAAAAAAATTTCCATTATATTCATTTAGTTTCTATATTCATTTATAATTAATTTGTAACCAATGAATTAATTTGTGTAAACCATATATTTTTATAATTTAGTGAATTATATTGATAATGGATAGTTTATATTTTATTATAATAATATTTGAATAATATATTATTGGTCAATAAAATTTGGTCTTGCATGTAATGCAAGCAATCATAAAAACTCATTGTGTTCAACATATGCTAACTCAGTGTCACGTGCATTGAAATATATAAAATATATTAAATTTATTTGATAAAGTAAATATATTATAAATTATTAGGATATTATTTTTCTTATGCTATTTTTGTTTCATGTCACACATGCTACCGAATAAAATGATCATGCTTTATATTTTCATGGCATTACATTCTCCCCACCTCAAATTAATTGTGTAATATAATATTAAACTCTGTATTGGTGATTGATTTTTTGATAGTTTATATGTTAGTAAATCCACATCGTGAGAAGGGTTTATAAAAAAACCTCATGAAAATAGAGAATTTGAATTACAATGTTTTCATGGACTAACATGTAACTTGGTATCTAATTATGAGATCATTTGTGGAAAGTAGATATATATACCTAGAGGAAAAGGGTAATTATTTATAGGGATTATTTGAGGTCATCAATAAAAAAATGTGAATGATCAATAGAAATTTGAGTTCCTCAAATCCAGAAATATGAGATGATTTAGAATTCAATCGGTTAAAAAAATATGGTATTAGGGAAACACATTTTTTTAAGAGATATTTACTCATGTTGAGAAAATTATTTACTACCCATGTATATAAATAAATTTACATAAATGATACATTTTGATTTCATATGAAAAATTATTTAGTGTGTTTGTGATTCGATCAATTTCTAATTCACATATTGCTGAAATAGATTTCTAAAAATTAACATTGATACTAAAACACTAAAATAAACTTTTACCAGATCATAAGTCCCTTAAAAGAGTGAAATTTATAACTATTTAATTTTAAATATTCTATAAATATCATATGATTAATATATATGTCTCTATACCTAAAAACTATCGATTCATTATCAATATTTATTTGTCATACATTTTATCTAAAATCAATTAAATTTTTACTAGGATATTGTGTAGGTTAGTGGTTTTTATTAAACCCTTATCATCCTTCGATCACAATTCCTTGTCCTGGGATATTAACATACATGATTGGTTGTCACCATGAATATAAGTTTTCCTTTTCAAAAACCATATTAAGATAATTTTCAAAATAAATATTATGGGCATAATTGAAATAAGGTTAATAACTAAATTGATTTTTAACTATCGTTTTCAATACAACCCCAATACAAAAATACTTCATACATTTATTTACACATAGGTTATTATTTGGTTTTGAGTTTATTAATAATATCTATTATTGTAATTCTAAATCATGAAATATTATCTTCAATCTAATACAACTTAAGTTAAACATTGGTTATTCATTATAAAAATCTTTCATAGTGATTTGTAAATAAAATGCATATTATCCTTAGAATACCCTCATTGAGTGTCAAACTGGATGCGTAGTAAGTCCCATTTTCATGTACCAAGTTATGCATAGTAGAAACCGACACATCTTTCTGGAGTTTTTACCACTATGTACATCTATTCTAGAACCACAACCACTTTTAGTATCTATAAAGGGAAGTATTTAAAGAAAGACCCACATAATATATACTTTATAAAAATTATAGGATGTTCTTCTTTAGTTATTCTAAATGTATACCTTAGATCTATTTTTTCAAATTTTTGTTTTCCTAAATCTAGTTCCCAAGGTTACTACTAACATTCAATGATATCAACTATAGAAACCCAACCTTATAAATACCATCATCTGTGTCTAATACTATGACATTTGATTGATTACAATGAATCAAATCTTAAAGGATCGAAGAGTATTTTATTCTTATTAAACCAGATACATACAAGTGTCTTGTATTACAAATTAATATACTAATTATAGTATAATATTTTTATAATTAAATAGTAACTTTGATGTTAACTTTATTCCATATAGTATATCCATGCATACCTTTCATAGTATTCTTATTGTATTTCTATATAATGGACACAAAATAATGGGGAGATCAAATTATAAGTAATGGTAACGTACATTAGAAGCAATTATGAATCAATGAGATTAATAATTAAGACATTGTAATTTCCTAAACACACATGTTAAGGTATCAATAGGCTGAAAACAAGTTAATAATCAATATGTCAATGTAAACGAAAACACATTCCAATCAAATAACTGGATAGGGAAAAAATAAATATAGCTAGGTAATAGGATAAAACACATGCCATTTACTCAATGAACTGAATATGAAATTCATCCATAGATATGTCAACAAAAAATCATGGAAAAATAATAAATGAACCTAAACGGGGGAAAATATTTATTATTGGAAGTCATGTATATGGAACATGAATACCTATAATGTTAAGACCAATCCCAAGATGGTTTATAACTATAGATAGAATATCATTTAATTTGCACAGCTAATTTGTCTCATGAGAACCTCTGGATGAATCAAGGGGATATATAATGTTTGGGCCCCACCAATCATTACTAGTTTAAATAATTCCCCATATCAAATAATAATAAAAATAGTATTCATTATCAAATATCATTATTGAATAAATAATAAGGTTTTATCAATAATTCCTTAGTTAATCAAATAACTATCCATGTGAATACCATATGTAAAAATGATATACGGTTTTTGAAAAAATTATAACAACTCTATGATAATATGGATATTAAAGTAAATTTCAAACAAAAAAAAGATTAAAATAAATTTATTTTATTAATAAAATTATAAGCATAATAAAAGGAATTTATTTTTAAAAGATAATAAATTAGAACATTCTGGATAAGAATAATCTTTAAAATTTCAAAGTGTTTCATACTACATTGAAACATTTGAATCTTAATATCCATTAAGTAATAACATTTAATGAAACATAAAATACAATAAAAATAATAATATTCATGATATAACATTTTAAAGGGTAGTATATACACTATATAAAAGAAACTATGTTCATAAATACAAATAAGTCTCAACGAAAAGTAAATTGAGATGAAATCCATTAATTTGAATTTTCATTTAGGAGAACGTCCTTTAAAATATTATATAATAAACATATATTAATTATATACAATATTTAGAAATTTTTTATGTTTATCATTACATATATTTCACATATTACCATGTTGTACAAAACTACTTAATAAATTAAGTTTATGTCTAGTGTTTTGACCAAATTCGGTTTATGTGTCAAACAAACTTTTGTAGGTCCAGTATGGTCAAAGGGATAATTATATAATATCTAAAGAATTAAAATAATGATAAAATTATCACATTTATACATAAATTATAATTTCAAAACAATAATTATATATGCATATGAAAAATTAACCAACGTTCCAATCATGGAGATGATAGGTCATACGTACACATGAGTAACGTTCCCATTTTTCAAGGATCATTATGGAAATATGGTAATAAACAGTGATCATTATAGAATGATAATTATATAATAATTCATATTTTATTTAGTTATATATAATTATGTATATAATTATTTTTGTTTAAATATAATCAGGTTGTTTCGAGAAGGCGGTTGTCCACAAATCCAAAAACGACGTTATTACTTTTCAATGTTTAAAAAGTGTAATAACGAAAAATGTATATATTATATTTATAAAAAATTTATTATGTCATGAATATATTATATATTTTTTGTATGTATAAAAATTTTAATTATAGTAATACTTTATTCTTTCTATTTATATTTTGAATGAATCACATCGTTTTTAGGAGTCGGTAGTCCACACTTCCACAAACTAAGTTATAATATTTACAAAAAATGGAAAGGATAAAGAAATATGTTTTAATACAATTACAATAAAATAAGGAAATTATATATATAATATATAAAATATATAAATAGACGTCCCTTCATAATTACAACCCATGAAAGGCAGTAAAGGAAGAAAAAAGAACTTTGTTTTGTGAGGCGGTAGTTTTCAGCACACATAAATGGTATGTTCATTACCCATTTGATAGAAGTGTGTGTAAGTATTTGTTGAACCCTTAGAATAAAACATTATTGTATATTAATTGTATTTTTTATATAACCATTTAATAAGGCAAGATTAGGATATAGATAGTTTAATGAAAACTAAAGACCTGGAGGAAATATGATACCTTTTATTCAAGTAACTTTGTTTGGTGTCCATCAAAGGGATTCCTTGGATAGAATTATTCCAAAGGGGTTGATTATAAGATAAGGGTAGGGATTTTTGGAATATATAATTTAAGGTATTTTCTGATAACAAATGTCTTGATATGGGGGAAAAAGTGGGAGGAGGCTATGTATTTTATAGTGGAGGAGGATTGGCACTCTTGTAAATTTTAGGAAAGGGAATTTCACCCATGTTGTTTCATTGGAAATTGACCCAATAATGGTCCAAATTATATAAAATATAGTATATGTTCTAAATATATCCATTAAATTGATTTTTTAAAGTTTATATGTGATTAATATCCTCATGATTAAGGTTTAGTATCATGTTAAGCTTAATTTCTCAATAAGCATTGTAATTAAGTTTTCTCACATTCACTAATATTTTTTCTCAAAAACATATTTTATCTTATTAGACATTATATATTATTCTTATTTAAAATATTGAATCTTTATATACAAATTATAATAAATAAATTTGTATAAATTAATTTAAATTCAATCATACATACAGGAAAACAATTAATGTTTTTAAATTAAAAATGTCCAAAAGATTGCTAATTTGTTATACCCAATTTCAAAGTAAAATTGATTAAAATAAAATAAATTAGATTAATTGATAAAAATATTATATAATTTAACATTAAAACTCATTTAATATATAATTTAACCCTATAAATAAAGTAATGAAAAAGAAAGTTAGTGTTAAATTTCACTATTTTTTATTATTCATTAAAAAATGAATCTTTATATAAAAATACAAAAAATATCATTATAACCTAATTTTTATGTTTTTATTTAAAATATAGAGTTCATTTTTACATATATATTCCCTTAAAATTCCAAAAATTTAATTTAATATAGTTTCTCCATTAAAAGGTGGTAAAAGTGACTTAATAAAAATATCGCATTTTATGTATAATATTGGTGTTTTTTATCTTATTTCTAACAAATATATTATACAAATATAAAAAATATTTTATTGAATATATAATATATATTAAATAAAAATATTACACTAATAGTAATTAATTTAATTTATTAAGGTAAACCACATTTTTCTGCATAAAAATATGTTTTTATAAAAACATTTCCACTATATTCATTTGGTGTCTATGTTAGTTTATAATTAATTTTTAACCAATTAATTAATTTTTTATACCTTATATTCTCATAATTTAGTTAAAAATATTCGTAAAATCTACTATATATCTATGCTTAATAAGATTTTTATAATATATTATTGTTTGGTAATGCTAGGTCTTGTGTGTATCACAACTCGTCAAATATAACCACCGTTGAGTGTGGTGTATGAAATCACTATGTCATGTATATTAAAAGCTATAAAAAATATTGAATTTATTTAAAATAGTAAATATGTTATAAATTCTCAGGTTATTTTTTTTCTCATAAACGTTTGGTGTTGTGTTTAATAAATTCTATTGAATAAAATGTTCATATTGTATATTTTATTGGTAATTACATAATCTATGTGGTGGGGTGATGAAAAGAGAGTAGCATCACTTCATAAAGGCGGTTTTCTACACATACATGAACGATGTTATCATCTATAACAGAGTGATAAACTAAGAAATAAAATTATATTTTATGTTTTTATAATGATATCTATTCAATTAATATTATAATTATTTCATATATATCACATATATATTCAGTATATTTATCCTTATTTCCTTAAATTTAAAGCGTTATTGAAAAACAAATCACATCGCTTCGTGAGGTAAAAGTTCACCCTACACACGAATGACGTCATCATATCCCTTTATAAATTTAAGGTAAAAAAGTTATATATGATATAATTACTCTATATTTATAATTATATTATAAATATTATATATATAATATATATTCATTATAACAGACTCCTTGAGTTGTTGTAATGGAAAAATAAATCACATCAGTTCATGAGGTAAAAATCTGCAACACACATGAAGGACGATTTTATAACCCATTTTATTGAAGTGGGGACAGTTGTAGTACATGAAAATAACATAACAAAATATATTAATATTTAGGATACTTATATTTTTATATCACCATGTTCTAATAATAATTGAAGTCTGTGGATGAATAAATAAAATAAAAACCATCGTTGAATAATGTAACCACTTCTTCAGGTAACCTCCTTAGGACTGACCCAAAACCCTTCATAGGATAGCTATATACCGAAAATAATTCTCATATGATGTGGTTATGGAATTTAGGAGTTATTAAAGTAGTTATTTGGTGATAAAAATGGTTTGAGGGTATGAATGATAGAAGCGAGTGGGTGTCCTATTATAACTGAAGTGAGTGTCATACTTGTGATTGTTGAAACAAACGTGTACCCATGTTTTTTCCAATTGAATAGGGTCACTAATGTGGTATAATACATCCTTATACATTATGGGGTACACATATTTCCATAATATATAGTTTATATAGGTTTTAAATTCATTTTACCCAAATTTATTTAGTTTAACCCCCTATAAACCCATTTTTACTTTAACAATAGTGAATAATGTTTTATATTTTTACTATTTCTTATGGTTAAAAAATTAGTTTAAATAATTTTATAATATAAATTATTTTTTTTCATAATATGGAAAACATTTTTACAAATTAAAATCATATAATTTTGAAATTTTATTTTAAAATTAACTACACAAACGTGATGAGAAAGAGAGGTTTTAAAGATAAGATATTCAAAAGATTACAATGTTTTTAAATCAAAATTAAAAAAAAATTACTAAAATAGCCTAAATTAGATTAATATATATATAATGAAACTAATTTTACTTTAAACCCAATTAAAAATATAATTTCTCTTTATTAAAATTTTGAATGAAAAAAAAGTTTTCAATTAAAAGTCTTTATTTTTCACAATTCATCTAATAATGAAATATTTCAGAAAAATAAAAATAATTACTCTAGTAAAATTTTGGCCTTATTATTTAAAAAACTATATTTATTTATTTATATATATTTTCTAAAATAATTAATTTTAATTTAATATTATTTTCACAAAGCATGTCTAGATTGTCTGTAGGAAAACTATATTTGTTTTTAGAAAAACATTATTTTTCTATTAAATTATCATTATTTTTATTTATAATCATTACATAAAATATAATAATGTTAAAAATAATTACTTTCAACAATTTTTTTCGTTATATTGACACCCTCAAATTTAATGGTTATGCTGTAATTGTTATGTTTATATAATATTTTAATAGAGTTTCATGTTTTGTCTAAATATGATGTTGCATGTATCACAAGTTATCGAAAAAACTGAATTTTTTATAAAATTAATATATTAGAAATTATTTGGGTATTACAAAATGAGATCACATATTTCTTAAATTTCATTTTCCAAAATATTCATGTGTTTTATTAAAATTGATATTAAGGGATATGTTAAAGAGAATAAAGTTGTTTGGAATGAAAATATTGTTTTTGTATTTTGTTTTATTTAATGGGGGATTGAAGTATGTATATAGTTTTATATTACTACTAAATTATTCAATTATTTATGATGTAATTACTTGTATCAAGTTTCAATGTATCAAATTATCAATCGATTCTAGGATAATTGGTTGAAGATCATTATATCTCATCACCAAGAGACATTGACCGAGATCTCATTATAGAATTGATATGTGAGTAATCTATCCATGGTATTTAATTATTTATAAGAACATAAAAACAAAATTCATCATCTTTAATCTTATCCTTAAAAGTATCATTCTCGTAAGAGATCATTAGTGATAGAGTATCACCCTCCTTGTCTTACCATTTTCGTCAAATATTTTTAAATTTGCATTTACTGTTCAAATCCACCATAGAATGAGTGAATAAAAAGGTTTAGAACACAACCATACTTTTCAAGTTGAGTATTAATATACACCAATATATGTGTCCATTGTAATAAGGATTTTATATGATCATCCCTTTCAGTATATTTTTCTAAATACATTAAATTGTCTTATTTAATACACTATATATATTTTCAATTCATGACATAAAAAAATTATTTAATGATGATTAAATATTTAATATTTTAATATTTTTGAATTATTTTTATAATTTAATTTTTTCTAGATTTTTGTTAATAGTTCTCTAACAGAGAATACCAATTTCTCTTAATAATAGTTCTATAAATTTTTCTTCAATACACATTACAATCATTACAAGGGGAAATCATATCATCGTCAATTTTTATTATATTATTCCATTTAGTATAAATATTATTTTAGTATTTATATTTCTAATTATCTATATGTTTATTTTATATTTTTCATTTAATTCTTTTGATTTTCATGACACCATTCTACTAAATGATCCTTATTTCCTTCCTTCCAAAATTTTATGGGTGTTTTTAATTAGTCATTTGGTTGTTTCATAATATTTCCCTTCATTTTTTCACTAACTATCTCTTCAATAATATCTATGAATATTTTAAGAAATTCAATTTAAAAAAATAATTCATTTTTATTCCATAATTTTCTTTCAATTTCCTCTCATTGGTGAATTTATTAATCCATTCATTTTTTTTAATTTTCATTTATTTTGGTTAACATTAATTATTATGATTATAGCTTAAAATGTAAGACCAGAATTATTTTATTCATTTTAGAGTTTGATGAAATTATATATGATGATTTTTGGTCTTGGTATATCTTCTCTCAATAAAATTTCTTTTGATTTATTCCTAACTAAAGTAATGTTTTTATAAACTAGATATTTTTTCCAATTATAGATGATTAATGTTTATTGAATATAATTTTAATATCATTTTCATGGTCTTATTATAATTATAATTTAATTTATGAATTTTATAAGTTTTCTTATAATATTTTATGATACAAAATTTTATACAATTTTCATTGATATGTATTTTATTAAAAGTCATGATTTTTCATGTATATCATCGAATAACAAGTTAATTTTATTTTTTTATCCCATAAATAGAATTATATATATATTCAATGTTCTATTATATCATTTACTATATTTTTAGATGATATGGAACTATAAAAATGTAAATATTTATGTGACAATTGTTAGTAAGGAAAAAAATAATGTTTTTGAACATATCTTGTTGAAGAAATATATGTTTACTAGGTGAAAAATGAGTTTTTTGTTATATATTATAATGTATTTTTTTATTTCTTAATATTTAAAATATACAATACATGCTCTTGATTACTTGATATTTTTAATTTTTTTAGGAAAAACCATCATTAAGGGATGGTCGTGTATAGTTCATTTCAAATGGTATTAGAGAGAGGATTAAATAATTTTTCAAGTAGAGTGTACATTATTGAACTTAGGAAATAAAAATAATATAACAATAGATGTTATTTTAGTGGTTATTCAGTATATCTAAGAGGGTTTAAGATATCTAGAGTTGTGATGATATAGGTTAGTAAATATAGAAGATGGAATTTATAAGTATCCCATGGATTAATTTTAAATATCATCTGAATATTACTTTTAAAAAAAATTCCAAAACATATTTTATGTATTTTTATTAAAAACATTTCACAGATAATTAAATATTTTTTATGTTTGATGAGGGAAAATATCAGGATATATTCTTTTCCCCTCAGATTATTTTTTTCAATAATAACTAAAAAATATTATGATATCAATTTCTAATATATTTTTGAATATTAAAATTGCTCAATATTTATTATCTCATATATCAAAATCGTCTTCCTTGCATTAAAATTTAGATTTATCATGGAATGTTTTAATCAAATTATTCAAACTCATATTTTCAATGTCACTGAACATGAATATTATCCCAATGGATTTCATTAATTTTTATCATTATCTTGTATGTATTATGAATCCATTTTCTTGAAGATGTTGAGAAGATTGATTTTTGAGAAACATATAAAATCATATTTTTAGGTGTTAATTTTTTTATTAACATTACTCATGAGATGAATCTATCATATTTTATAAAATGAAAATATTTTTGTCAAATAAATGTCATGTTCATTTTTTTCTTCAAAATTTACGTTCATAATATAATTCATCCCAAACAACATTTTTCAGAATATCAATATATTTTTAATTTTAAAAATTGAATTTGGGAAAAATAAATAAAAATGATTGAAAACTTTTCTATGTATTGTTTCACTCCATAGCCCTTTTACTATTCATGAATGATGTAATGAATATAAATAGAAAAGATGGGGATCCTAGTTAATACATTAAATGATTTTTATGATAACATATAATTTATTATTTGATTATTTCATTAAAATTGAATTTAATTACCAATGAGATATCATTTATTATAGAAAAAACGTATTATGGTCCATGAATGTTATATTTTCCATAGATTTAAGGAGTAATAAAATGTATATAGAGTTTACATTGTGACACGTTAAGGGATAAATACCTTCACCTATTTACTAATGAGTGAAATTATATTTTAAAATTTTATTTTGTGGGGGAATATTAAACCTATATATTCAAATAAATATTTTTTGGGTTTTATATTATTTATTTTATGGATATATTTTATGGATTTATATTTTTTTATAATTTTATATTAAGAAAATTTTTCAAATTCACATAGATATGAAAAAATACACATCTATTAAAACAACTCAGACTCCAATTACCCATGGAAATTTATAACCTGACTACATTTTAATAGATAAAAAGGATATAATCCCAAAATAATAATCATTTTATTAGTCTTGGAATGATAGATACATACAATATACACATAATATATTGTGAATAAAATATAAAACATGACCAAAGAAAATGTTTTGCATCCTTAAAACTCATTTAGATTTTTATTCTTTATATCCTCAAGACTTGAAACAAAATAAGGGACTCCAACACTTAGTATAGTTTACGAATAATAGAAGGCTTCACGAGTAAATAAGGTATAATCAATATTTTAAAATAAGTAAATAAAACCACATTCTAACTAATCAATAACTAAAATATGAATTGAATCAATTTACAAAATCAACAATATAATTTCATGGCTAATAATAAATGAATTATCAAAGAATTAAATCTCTACATAAATCAGAGCCCCATTGGGTGTCACGACCTCCACTAGTGCTAAGGGGGTATTTATAAGGGCAACAGAAAAGGAGATAATTTTGCCGAAAGGTTCTATTTAGGATTGGGAAAGAGGGAAGATGTGTGTTACTTCACCTAATTTTTGTACAATTAATGATTACAAAAATAATTCAGAATTTGATTGCTTCTACCGTGAGAGTGTGGAGAAGAATGGAGCCAAAAAAAGGAGAAACATGGCAGACTGTCCATAGACATTAAGTGGGGAGGAATTGCTTCCCCTTATCTGCTGAATGTTTAGGTTCACAATATGGATATTTATGTGGAAACTTCTATGACTGGGATTCCTTTCAATGGAGATATTGTATATACAATACTACAAAACATTGTTTATCATGTGCTTGGGATTTAACACCACAAGAAAAAATCTTTGTTAAATACACCAATTCTTAGTACTAAAAACTACTATTAAAGGCGGTCCTTAATAGTGTTTTTTAACAAGTGATGTTAAAGGGGGTCTTTAATAATGCTAAAAAAGCATTTTTAAATGGTACTGTTTATCAAATCTAGTAAAAATGTGTTGATAAAGGTGGGGGGGGGGATCTTTATCATTGATATTTTAGTAGATTTTATAAATACCCACCCCCATCAGTTTTTTTTACTAGCACTAATAAAGTGTATATTTCAAAGAATAATATCTCAGTCAAAATAATATATTAATAAAAAAATCTATATTAATATAAAAATATTATTATTTTTTAAATATGTTTTAGATTAGGCTAAATAGGCATTTACCCTTAATATAAACGATATTTAGTGAAAATGGATTATAAAATAATTTTAAAAGTAATATTTAATAATTATCATGTAATGGTTAATTAATAAAAATTTGAAGATAAAAAAATAATTAATAAAACATCTAATATAAGTTGAATACATAACTAACACTTTAAAAGACCATAAAATATGATCTGGGTGTATGTTTGTGTTATACTATATATCAAATCAAATCTTGTGATGCACTCTATTCTGTGTAGATTGTGGGACCGTATTTATAGTTTCTCCAATATCAAAAGAGGGCAAAAAGAATAAATAATTGTGATTTTTGTTGGGGTACCCCAATTTTTTAACATTCGATGGAATTTCAGTCACTTTTAAGGGGTTATTATTATCTCATTTTAGTGGGAACTGAATTTACTTCTCAGTATTAAACTCATATCGATATTATAGTTTTTAATTTTTATCATTTTTCACAAATTATTATTAATTATAATCAAATATATAATAATATAGAAATATTTTTTATATATTCACACACACACACAAAATTATTTTATATCTGTATTTAAGAATATATTCATATATATAAATAAATGAATATATGTATGTATATATATGGATTAAAAAATGCATCTAAATACATATAAGTATATAGATATATCATAAAATTTAAGAGAAAACAACACAGGGGAGTGGAAAAGGTGTTGAGATATGAGTTGGAGGTCTGGGGTTTGAAATTGGATAGAAAAAGGGGTGTGTGCGGTGTGGTGAAATTATATAAAACACTGATAAAGGGGGTGGTAACCACTAATAAAATGTGGGTGGGAAGTGGTTATAATAAAAAAATTAACCTTATTTATAAGTGGGACCATTTTAGTTATTTTTGTGCACTGTTAAAGGGGGCCTTTATTGGTGATTAGAAAGAACTAATAAATCCCCCCTTTATTATTGAATTATTTAGTGCTGTTAAAATGGGCCTTTAATATGTCTTTTTTACCACCATTAAATAAAAGCTTTAACATTTCTCACATTATGAGGGCTTCTAAAGTGATGATAAATCCCTTTTACTTGCACTATTAGAGGACATATTTATAGTATTTCTTTTCAAGTACTATATGGGAAAGATTATAGGGTGATAAAAATGAACATGATTTTTCTAGTGCAACTAAAATATTTTTGGATTTGTTACTGGATGATTTCATGGATTAGTTTCTAAATAATGACTCTAAAGTTAGATGGATAACCATTGGATGTATAAGGAGAAGGAAAATATTTCCATGATTCGAAAAAATGGTGAACTAGCAGACATACAAAGGGTAAGATAGGCTGACATTGAAGGATTGGTGGATCTAATAAATTATTATGTGTGTTTCTTTACATTGGGGTGGTAAAATTTGTATCACTCATAGTTTTAGCCTTTATCATATCTTTGGATGCACACTTTATTTTTAATAAATTATCCTGGCCATGGTTTTTTTTATTAACTGATAACACTATTCCTAGTAAATAAATAATATTGGACATCGAAATATCATACATCATGAAATATATATATTTAATACATTTCAAAATGAAATTATAATTGATGGGTAGGTATACACAAAAAACAAAATTTATTTACCAACTAGTTTGTCTCATGGGGCCTATCAATGCATCAATGGTATATCAATAACCAGGCCCCACCCATATCAAAATATTTAATTCATTTATCGTATATTGAAATATCAATTCGATCCAAAAACAATATTCTTTATAAATAAATATCTACATAGAAGAAATAATAACGAGTTCTACAAATTATCACTAGTCAATAAGATAATTGTCATACAAACACACAATATGAAAAATTGTATATGATCTATGAAATAATCATATCCATGAAACATAGAATATAAATATTTATGATAAATTTAAAATATATATATCATAAAAATTGAGTGTTTTGGGAGAAATTTAAAATAGTAAAACAAAATTAATAATGGGTAATAGATTTCTATCGTTTCATCTGAAATAAATTCTTTGTAATAATACCAGGTCCTTTGAGAAAATAATGAAAGTGGAAGTCAAATATAAAAAAATTGTTTTTGGAAATATGTTTCTTTTTAAAAAAAGTTAATTATTTTTAGAATAATATTACTATATTAAAACAAATATGGTGACATAGAGGACCGTTAATGATGTAAATGAAAAAAAATCTATTTGAATTTTTTTAAATGATGTTAAAAGTTACAAATTAAGAAAACATTATAAAGATTAATTTTATATCTTTTAAAAATAAATTAATAAATTAATATTTTATTAATAAAAAATTTGTGTAATAATAAATTCTTTTAATAAAATATTAAAAAATATAGAGATTGAAGAAAAATATTTTTTATTAAAAATATAAATAAGATCATCTTTTATTTTAAATTTTTCATTGTTATATTCCAGTAAAAGAGAGAGAAAAATTTGTAAAAAATATTTAAAATCCTTAAATATAAATGAGATAATAAAAAATGTGGATTTTATGAATGATTTTTTATGAAATTCCATTAATGAAAATTAAGGAAATCAAAAAAAATATTGTCAAATAAGTACTTACATCATTTGAAACATTTAAATTTTAATATATTGGAATAATAAAAAAAATTGAAATATTAATAATAAATATATATATATATATAAATTTTAAATATATCAAATTTTATTTTCACAAACCACGTAATTCTAAGTAGGTTCTTAATCACAAATATGTTTCAATGGAGTGGAAATCAAGACGAAATCCCTTACCTCATGCTTCCTTTTAGTTAATCATTCATTAACATAATTTATAATTATTTTAATATTATTATAAATTTACATCATCACCATATTCATATATATAATATCATATATTATCCTCTTACATGATCTTAAGATCCATTATTTAAAAATATTTCATTATTAATTTGTTTTTTGTGTTAACTAATTAATTTTTTCAAGCATCCTTTTCCATGAAAGATACAATTATTGTGTGTAGGATAAAGTTACATAATATCTAGAGTTATATGAATTTTTAAAATATCACATTTACTCCATATATAAAATTTTATATACATTCATTAATGTCAAAGATTGAAAATGAATCATATTTCCTGATGGATAGGGTATGTCATATATATGCATGAGCGACGATGTCATTTCATTAATGGGTTAAATAATGAGTAATTAGATTAAATATTAGTCTTCCATAATAAATTTCATGTCACAATAATCATATATATTCATTATTTTAATTTCTATGAAAATAAATGCAATTCTATGATGGAAAACAAATTACATATGTTCGTGTGTTGGTAGTCCTCCTAATGCACAAGCGATGGTTTTATATCCCATTAAATGGAGAAGGATATAAGAAAATATTATTCCTTCAATATAATTATATTTTTGTATATTATATTCTAGTATTTTTTTATATTGGTATTTTTAATAAATAATTTATTTTTGTAATAGAATATGTAACAAAGAAATGGCTTGGTTAAGATGATTACCTTCATATAGAAAAATATCAATTTTATATTTGATTAAGAACCATAGGTCTGGTATTTCCAGAATACGATAACCAATATAATGTTTATAAGGATGTTGGGGATATAATTTTTAGTATTATTTTTTAGATAAAAGGCATTATATGTGGATAATGGAGGGAATAAGGTGCCATTTTATAATTTAGGTGAGTGGAATAGTTGTAATTTTTCAAAGTTCTAAATTAACATGAAGTAACTATCTAGGAACAATGGATCCAAAATGGATAATATTAGAATGGTAAAAGTATAAGGGATATATAACACCAACCAATGGTGTTTTATATTTTTTATGTCATTTTTACCCTTATCCTTTATAATATCCCCTAGGAAGCCCATTTTAAACATAATCACCGCAATGACTTTTTATAGTTTTCACTATTCATTATGGAAAAAATTATTTGAACTTGTAAAAATATATTAATTATGTTCACAGGAAATATGAAATAAATTTTTTAATATTAAATTTTTATCCGCGGAATAATTTAGTTTAAAAATAAACCAATAAAACTTGTTGAAAAATGATTTTAAAAAAATTCATTGTTAAAAAATCAGATTATCTTATATTAACCATAAGGATAATAATCAGAACTAGAAGGATGAAAAATTAATATATTAAGATAAATAACTATAAAATTTAATTTAAATAATTCTTAAATATTTATTATTTTAGCTAGTTAAAATTGGATGAAATTCTCATTTTAAAAAAATGTTTTTTTAAATACCCATTTTAACTCTATATACTCAAATTTTAATAAATTTTAAATGACATATAAAATTATATTACAATATTATAAATATAATGGTAAATGGTTAATTACTACCTTATAAATATTATATAAAAATCTTATTTCCTAGGGAAATTCTTAAGAACTCATTCTAAGATTATTTAGACCTAGTAAGTTAAAAATAAATATTCAACCAATAAAATTATATTTTTTTGCCATGAGAAATGAAAATGTTCAACAATTTATATTTTTAATAAAATTGAAATTTTACATAATATGATTAAGTCATTATTGTTACATTCTTCTATCCTATAAATAAACTTTCCTCCAAATTTTCGTGGATATAACTTTCTAAAAAAATAATGGCGGTCCTTCTTCATAAAATCATCATGTTACTACATTGTTACCTAAATTTTATTATTTATTTAAAGTAAATATACCAGTTTATTGATATGATTCCTCAACACATGCTCTGTAATGTGATGAATTTTTATGGGATTTTTTTTAATATAGATTATGTTTTAGTAAAATTTCTCCAAAGGGGAGTAAATGCATTAGATATGGTATGTACTTCTTTAACAATGTGATATAGAACACATCAGGTACATTATAGAGGCCCAATGTAATTTTAATATTGTAATATATTTCTCAAAATCCTTCTATATTTTCAAAATGTTTTATGTACCTATGGATCAGTTTTTATTTCTTACTGAACCTTAAAACTTCATTCCATTGTGTTATTTTTATGAAAATAGGACCCCACATGAAATTAAAAATATTTCATCTCGTTGTCAACATAATTAATTTATCTAGTTCAAAATATATTAATATGAGGCTTAATATTCATTAAATGTTTCTTTGTATCCTCATCATGTTATTTTCATAAAAGTTTCCTTTCACAAACTTCATCACAATAAGTTTGAGTACCGTATCTAATTTCATATAACGCATCATATTAAAACATTTGAATACTGGAATTGAAAATATTGTTAAAATAAATTTCTTTAAAAGGTATATATGGATCCCACATACTATGAATGTTAAACCAGCATTAATGTAACATGTATTATAATTATTTTCCAGTCCATTAGGACTTTCCATTGGTTTCAGGTCCATAGATAGTACTCAAATGAAGCTCAGTATAAAGAGACTTATGAATAATCTTCTAGAGTATTTATTTATGTCATGGATCATGATTATAAGGATCCATACTTAGAAAATTACATAATATTGAATTAAATGAATAATTCACATTGAAGATATTTTCAGGTTTATAGTTTTAGAGAATTAAGACATAACTATTAAATCTCAAAAGATTATAATGTAGACACTTCTACTCAGTTTCCATTTTTCATAAAATAAAAACTCTTAAAAAAAGAAACATGACTAGTTCTATGTTTTAGAAATAATTTCTTTCATTGATCCCTTTCTTGACCTATTCATATTTAAGCCCTGTGGAAAACATTTCAAAAACATGGGATGAGCATAAAAAGCTCAGTAAAGGAAAAAACACAGAAAGAAAACAACAGTCTATGTATACATAAGAATCAATGAAATAATACTTTACTCATAAAACATAAGCACTTTAACATACAACATGAAATCATAAGATTTATGAATAAATCATAGAAATAACAAGTCATAAAGGTAACTTGAGGCATTCATAACATTCTTACATTGGGAGTAACCCTCATTGTTACGTTTAGAATACCCATCGCAGTATATTCCCTAAATATTTCTGAGAAACCATAGCATTTAACTCCTTCGCATTACCTAATTAATTGGAGAGATACCTCAAAATCACCCACCCTTAGTTTATCACAAAACCACCCAACATCATAAATAATTCCCACGAACCATAACATAAACATATCACATTACTTAAGTATAAAGGTAAGAGAGTATTCCCACATTGTAATAACAATATAAAATTTAAAGATATTGAAATAATAAATCCATTCTAAAAACCATTTTCAATACCAAGAAACAGAAAAATAGTATATGGTATTTATTTTCCTTTTAAAAACATTATGGCTTGTTAAAGAATCCAAAGATCATATAATACTCATGGCGGCGGAAAAGGCCGTTGTCACTGCTTACATAAAAAAGAAACATTTCTTTTTTTCATTTAGTAAAATGCTTCGTAGATAAAATATTCCCTTTGAATGAAATAAAAATTCAAAAGGGTTTTATACACCGTATAAAATAAAGTCATGTATAAATCAAAGGATATCTCAATAAAAGGAGATTGAGACGAAGTCCCTCATAAAGATGGTATCCTTTTATTCAAGATAAATCAATGACATAATTATGTGTGAAAAATATAAATACACCCAATATAAGTGGATATTAAGTGTTAAACAAACATAGGTCCTTCACACATATTCATAGAACGACATAATCAAGAAGTAGAGGTTTAACCCAAAGAATTGAAATTGGGTAAAGATGTTCCCTTATAAAAATATGACAGCCTAATGACGTCACTTTAAAATTCATAAAATGATTTGATGAGAGATAAAAATGTTATCTCATCACATGGACATAAAATTTAAAGCAATAAGGATATATAAGAACATATACCAACATAATAAGATATAAATTAAAAGACCTAACAAAACGAAGTCTTTTAAAAGGAGGAGGGTGAAAGGTTTCCTTACCGATTTGGGTAACATTCAAAACATACACCCCATGATATAAGAATCATACAATGAAGATATAAATACCCATTACTTAAATTATATTACACAAATAATAAAATCATGGGCAGTACACACACCAAACCAAAGTAAATAGTGGTAAACGTAGCATGATTCTCACTGGAATAAAAGTGAGTTGAAAAACCACTTACCTCTTTGTAATCATTCGAGTCGTATGACCAAAAGATAATAAACACCAAATTAATCACATAATACCATGAATATAAATATAATCATGAGAATATATGTGAAATGGAAGTACACAATACACCACATTCAATAAATATGTGGCAAACAATTTAATCTCACGGAATTAAAAGTGAGATAAGAAATCCCTTACCTCAAGTCTGACTTGTATTATTTGTTTCATTAGTTAATTATGTGAGTTCATATTATACGTTTTGTTGATGTTCGGTAATGAGTTAAAAAAAACTTGTTTGAAGAGAATTGTCCATGTAGTTATACATACATCATCTTCAGAATGGTTTTCATGATTTAAATATCATATATATCTAGTATATTTGTATTTAATAAAATTCCATAATGTTTAGAGATAATAAATGAAATGTACCATTCATGGAGACAGTAGGCCGTATGTACACAAGAACGGTACTTTCATTTTTGGTCATATTAGTGTAATTTAAAACAAAATGAGACATATATATATTATAATTACAATATACTATATATGTTATATAGGTAACATAATTTCATTAATTACATTATTTATAAATTCCATGTTTGGCATGAACGAGTCACATCACTTGAGGGGGCGGTTGTCCACACTTCCTCATATGACATTATCGCATATTCACGACATGAAAAGCATAAAATTATGTTTTAAATATAAAATAAATAAGCATTGAGAGAACATAAATATAATATATATCATATATAAATATAGTTCCATCATAATTTCCACTATGATAGGTGTTAAAATAAGATAGAACAATCATCGTTTCGTGAGGTAGTAATTCGCCACCCACAGAAACAGTATGTTCTTCAACCATTAGACGAAGGTATGTGTAAGTTTAGGTAGAATAAATATCATAAAAAATCGTAGTATATTGAGGATACTTGTGTTTTTATGGGATCAAATAATAATAATATAGTGGTGAGTGAAGAAGGAAAATAAAAGAAATAAACTCGAGAGAAGACATTACCTCTAAATCGGGTAAATCTTTTTTAATTGATCCAAAGGATTCCTTGGAAAGTCTTCTGCCCATAGCGAGGCTTCTAGGAGTAGGAGAGGGATGTGGAGAGATAAAATGATCAGATTTTGGACGATCCAAGAGCTTCAGAGGTGTGGGTAATGAGGTAGAGGTGGGGGCTATTTATAAGAGGGAGGAGGGTCACTTTTGAAAGTCTTGAAATGTTACTTTATTATAAAATGATTTTAGGATTTTAAAGGTCCCACAATGAAATATTTTGAGGATAAGGTGATAAGGGTCTGAAATAAACCCATCAAATAGGTTTTATACAAGTTTATGTCTTATATTTTACCTTATCATTTAATTTTATTTAAATCGTTCATTAACGAGGTAATCACTGTATCATCAAGGTGTCATAAATAAATTTATTTATCTAATGCCTAAAAATTATAAAAAAAATACCAAGATGGAGGAAATATTTTTATCTTTATAATTTCTATTTATATTCTATGATATAATTTATTTAAACAAAATTAAAACTGTTTAACTTAGGATATACAAACCTTTGTTATATTTCTCTTATTTTTAAAAAATAATGTCATAAATGTCACTATCAAAGCCATGTGACTCCATTAGTCCTCAATATTGGTATAAAGATTACCATGTTCAATAATGACTCAAAAAAGAGGATTTTGACACATTTTGGGGTCATTTTATATTGTTATGATATTATTTTATTACCCTTAACTACCCGATTACTAATTAATCACGATAATTAAAGATAATCCTTGTCGTTACTATTTATAATGTCCAAAAAGAAAATGGTATTAATTACATAATTTGGATCTTATGATTCCAAATATAGAATCAATATTAAAAAAATTCCAAACACAATAATTGCAGTCATTAATTTAAAAATAATTCCCCTTGTCAAAACCAAAGACGGGTTTTTAAGATGTAAAATTTATCAAAAGATTGACTTGTTTTTACATCCAATGAAAAAGTGAAATTACTTCAAAAGAACAAAATTGTATTAAGTGATAAAAACATAATTCAAATACACTTTAAACCCAATTGAAATGATAACGTAAATATATAAATAATTTGGATGAAAAATCAATTTTGAATTAAAATGTAGTATTTTTCACTATTCATTAAAAATGAACATTTTTCAGAAAAATACCAAAGATTTATCCGAAGTAAATTTGATATTAAAAATTAAAAAATTATGTCCATTTTACGAAGTTCAAAACATATATGTTTTATTAATTAATTTTATAATTAATTCCGGCTGTCGAAACAAATAGCGTGTTTTTGTGAAACAATATCTATCCAAAGATTGACACTTGTTTATGCCCAATTTCAAATTGAAATTAATTTCATTGACCACCATTAGATTAAATGGTAAAAATATATTTCAACTAAACTTTAGACCCAATTAAAAAGATAATCTAACCATATAAATAAATTACATTAAAAGGAGGTTTTGAATTAAAATATAGCATTTTTACTATTCATTAAAAATGAACTTTATCGGAAAGATAAAAAAAAATTACACAAAGTAAATTTTAATGTCCCGATTCTAAAGATAGATTTTATTTTTTCAAAAATAACATATATAATTTACAAAAAGTAGTTTTAAAAAGGGTTCTCCATCAAAAGGAGGTTAATCAATCTTTTAAAGAACATTAGAATATTTATGATTAAAATCGAATTCTTTTCTTATTTTTAGCCTCTAACTTTTATTGGATAAATGTAAAAATATTTAACAAACAAATATAATCATTTTTTAGTTAGTTCTGTTCATTCCCTCAATTAAAACGGCTAAGCGTTAACTACAATTTTATATAATAATATTATTTTATTAGTGTGCAACATAAGATGTCAAAAAAACTAGTTGTTGTGTACTGTGTACGCCATCAAACATAGAATTCCATTTAAAGTAATATTAACATTTTATTCACAAATATTAATAAATATGAAAATTTCATATTATTTTTTTACCTGGGATGTTAAATCCTTCCCCCCTTTTGGGAATTGCGTCCTGGAAAATTTTAAATTTGGGCTCGGAAACTTCATTGGAAGCCCCACATCGGAAAAGGAGTAAATTAAACTATCTCTTTAAAAGAAAGAAAGAAAAGTACAAAGGTCACCCGAGAAAACAGATACTAAGATCCCATGAAAACATGGATATGGAAGAGAAAAAAATAGTCATGTTCTGATGGAGAGTGATAGAAAACATGTTTAAGAGAAAGTTAACCACCATAAAATCCCAAACATGTGATGGGTTAAACGGTATTTGAATCCCCAGTAGGAAAAGTTAACAGACAACATTTTTGTTTTAAGTTACTTTTCATTGAGGAATTTATTTATGAGCTTAACTAAATCATAAGGAAACATACTTACTTTTTAAGTAGAAATTCATCTCTTACTATATTTCTAACACAAACTCATATTTTCTCAAAAAGATGAGTATTTAGGATGACTTGTTCACATTAAGAGCGCTATAATCAACTTTTAGAGAATCTCCTAATCCACAAAAGAGAACTATATGTTTCCCATGTCTTTAGACCTTAACAGAAACCAAAATGGTTAGTACAAGATTAGATAATACCCAAAAGGATAATCTTTTACAAAAATAAAAACTACTCTTAATCTCCATAAATTTTCAAACCAAACCCAAATTTAAACAAAGACCATTCCATAAACTACTATCCATAAAATTCTTCAGATGTAATCCAAACTGATATTGAAACCCAAATCTCATAAAAATTTAATTACATAGTCTTCCAAGATAAATCTTAACATTTATTTTCAAATGACATCAGTTACTCACAGAGTCTCATATTGAAAAGTAATTAACATAATCACATATTCTCCATGATAGGTTAATCATTTTCATAAATAAAACAAATCATCATATGTCTATAATAATAACATAGATTATTCCAAACTGAAATTTCAACCATTATTCCACAATTGAAATCCCAACGTATTCTATCTTCCTTAGGGATATAGTGTTTTGTCCAAAGAGAGAACGTCTTTCACAACAACCTTTATCACTTAATCACCAAATAATTTTCCTATACTAAGTATATCCATTTAATAAAATATAAATTCCCAAAATCAACATATTCTTGTTCCATAAAATAATTTTACTAAAATAATAAGTCATACTAACCAAGTACTTGATGTAGGCCAGTGGTAGGTGATGCACCCTTGTCACCCTTCGGTTGTGGGTTCGATTCCTGTGGCCTTACCAGATGCGACGAGTTTTCACCCATCCTACGGGTTTTCCTTTTTAATAAACTCAAAAATAACCCTAACATGTTTTAACCTCAATGGATTCTTTATACCTCTCATTTTCATCCAAATTCATTAAGATATCAACATCTTAATTCTTGAAGTCTTATTTCACCACCATAAGATAAAATAAAATGACCCCTAAAATAAAGAACATCATACCTTGATCATGATGTCCATTTGGTTTCATTGTCATCCTGTTCACTTTGGTAGATGGTCCATGCATTGTAACAATGATTTAAAGATCCTTCAAAATCATTTTCTTC
This sequence comes from Viscum album, assembly GCA_963277665.1. Classification (NCBI taxonomy): domain Eukaryota; kingdom Viridiplantae; phylum Streptophyta; class Magnoliopsida; order Santalales; family Viscaceae; genus Viscum; species Viscum album. Next base: position 1,043,316,506 of record OY728140.1, on the reverse strand, counting down.
CTCCATCCAAATACACCTTGTACAACATGGGTCATATAGGTGTTCATAGAAATATAGTTTTTGAAAATAATCTTGTATGACATATAATATTAAAACATCTGATAAAACTTGATTTCTATAAAATAGTCCAACTGAATTTGAGTTAAACCATTCAATTAATGGTCCTTTTAAAATACCATTAGTATTTTATGAGATACTATATTATAAAAGAAAATATAAATAGGTTGCTCAAGGGTCTCCTTCTTCAGCACCATTTTTAAAATCATAATATGCTTCAAAATATTGTGATAAGGTAAAATATTTGAAAATGCCTTGATAATATTTACCATTATTTAAAATATGAGAATATTGTGAAAATATGATTTGTCTAAATACAACCCATGAACCACGATGATAACGAGGTATAGTGGTGGTGTTTGATATCTCAAACAACTTCTGGAAGGTGAGTTTTATGCTAGAAAATGTTTCACAATCATCCGAACATGACTTTGCAATAATTTTTGCAAGCATGTACACAGGAAAATATAGGAATGTCATTTGAGATCCTCCTCCTTCCTTTTGTATCTGTCTTTACATGATCTGAAAAAGTTATAAAACAAGGATTTAACTGAAATAAAAGACATAGGGACAAACCATGTGTCTAACGAAAACTCTTAATCCCTAATGTTGTCTAAACAGACCTCTGATACCAACTTTAAGGACCCGTACTTAGAACATCACATAATATTGAATTAAATGAATAATTCATATTTAGGATACTTTTAGGTGTAGAGTTTTAGAGAATTTTGATATAACTATTACATCTCAAAAGATTATAAAGTAGATACTTCTACTCAGTTTAAAAATTTTCATAAAATAAAAACTCTTAAAAAAAGAAACATGAGTAGTTCCATGTTTTAGACAGCATGTCTTTCCATTATCCCATCCATGACCCTATTCATTTTTTAAGTCCTATGGAAAACATTTCAAAAACGTGGGATGAGCATAAAAAGCTTAGTAAGGGAAAAAATACAGAAATAAAACAATAGTCCATGTATACATAAGAATCAATGAAATCATACTTGTAACACCTGAGATTTTTATGAGTAATATTTTGTTTTTATATATCATCAAAGGAATATTTCACTACATACTAGCTTGGCTTACTTTACACGTAATCGCGACCTTCCTCGATAGCTCGCATCGTACGCAATACTGAGTTTCACTAAACAACGATATGCTATTAAAATATTATTAAAACTAGCCGTTATGAATAGTAATAACCACTTTTTGAAATTTTATAAATTATATCTTTCAAAATGGACTTCATTTTTGGATTCGGAATACCGAAATTAGCCTAGGGTGAAATTTTGGTATTTTTTTGAAAACTTTCAATTTTTGATGAATAGTAAAACCACTAAGTGGTAGTTTAAAAACTGAATTTTGCATAAAACATAATTTTACCGCTTCTGTGAATGGAATTTTGAAAATCCGAGAGACACGGTTAATATCAAGGACTAAAATGTGGTTCAATGAGATGAAAATAATTTTTTGGTGAATAGTAACTTTTTACTTTTTTTACCACGGTTAAAAGTAAATAGGGTAATTAAGGGTAACAATGATATTATTATTACCCTAACACATGTTCTAATTCTATTGGACAAGTGTAATTCGACCAAAAACAAACTTAGGAATAAAATATGACCATTTAGGTCCACTTGGATTAGATTAGGACATTTATTATTAATTTACTTAAAGAAGGGTTAGAATAGTTAAAATCAAAGTTTAATAAGTAAATAATTTTTAATATGGGGTTATACATAAGATAAATTCGACTATAAATATTCATTAGAAAGCTAAAAAGATTTCCTACATGATGGTAGTTTATTTATAATTTTTAGACATTAAATAATTTAATTTATTTATGACACAATTATGATGTTGTAATTATCTTATCTATCAAATATTGACATAATTGATGTTATAAACACAAAAAAAATGTAATTTGAGACTTTTTATGAATTCCACTAATTTTCTAGGTTACTATGATATATGAGTGTTGATTTAATCAACTCGGTTCGAACATATAATTCTGTTATGAATTTCACAAAAATCATATATCAAATAGTGTCAAAATTGACACAAAATATTTTTTAAATCAAATATTATATTACTAATTGTTATTTTATTCCTAAAAATATAAGGTTCGGACAAATGACTTAGATAAGGATATATATATTAATAATAAACAATTTGGGGTTCTTTTGGCATATTATAGTAAGTGTATTAACCATATAGTGAAAGAAAACAAAAAGACACGGTAAAAGATAAATTATTTAACTTAGAGTTAAATCTAATTGATAAGGTTACAATAATACCCTAAACTTGTCTAAATCCAATTGGTTGATAGGATTTATACCCATACCCACTTTAGCTTCGAAATAAAACCCTTTGGAACCATTATAAACCGATTTTGACTTTAATATAAAATAATATTTTGAGATATTCCTAAGGTGCCCCTCTCCTCCCTTATTAAAGGGCACCTCCTCCCCCTCCTCCTCACACCAATTTGAGCACTCAAGCTCGGCCAACCCCTGAAATTTTCTCCTCTCCACTTCCCTATAATAATCCTAGAGGTCCTGGTATTCTTCAAAGACCAATCATAGTTCCCTAAGTGGAGGATTCAAAGAAGCATTCCAAAGAAGAGGTAATATCCATTACCGATATTTTCAATTTCTTTCTTCTTCAACTTCTTCTTCTTTAGTTTTTTCATGATAAAGTAATAACATCAGTATTAATTACATACTTATATGTTATTATAAATATGAAACAACCCTAATTCACCTTCTATCCATCCTATGGAAAAATGAAATCACTGCGCGTGCGTACGTACGGAATACCGTCTCCACGCCGTGGTGTAATCTATTTTCCACCATCACCATTCAAGGATGGGTATAATGGTGTAATGAGTAACTATTTATGATTATTATAAAGTAATATTGATACTTAAATAATATACATATACTCCAATACAATTCCACTATCATAGGAACGATATCATCACTCGTGCGTACGTACGGAATACCGTCTCCACGATGTGATGCGACTCGTTCTACATGATCATCATTACATAGTAATTATATAAATGAATTGAATGAATAAATATGATATATGTTACACTAATACCATTATGGATATAAGGTATCTATAACCTTAAAAGAATAATAAGAATTTATTCGGCAAAACACGCATAAGAAGAAAAGGCAATAAAGACCCGAGTAACAAGTAACAATGAAATATTACTAACAAGAAGCTAAGAATATGACCATATATGATATCATATCAATATGTATGATTCTGGAATATGTCAATAACATTATTTAAACCATTATACAGGAGCTTCGGACACATACAAAGCAAATCGGACCTAAGGTAAGGGAAAATACCACAATCTCATTTTTATCCGAGATTGTTTTTACTTTGGAATTTACTGGGGTGTATTTTATCATCCACAACCATGTTCCATCAATATGTAATATTGTTTCCATCCACTTACAATAGTTTAAATCCAATTTTACCCTTCGGTGATTTTTTAGTAAAGAATATGAAAGGAATCTTTTGTCGTTTTTCGTACGAGGTACTTTTTGACTTTTCTGACAAAAGTACGAAGAATGTTTTTTTTTAACTTATACGGCATGAATGGATTTCTAAAACATTATTTCCAAGAAGTTTACTTTACAAGTATTCAAGTTTATTTTTAATCAACTTCTTTTAGTTTAAAATTGTATGACATGTTAAGAAAGGAAAAGTGTTTTTGAAGTAGAAAGGATATTTTCCTCAAGAATGAAGTTCAAGTATTTTATCAAAATTATTTTCCATCTATGATAATAAAAGGGTTCTGTTTTTATCCCTATTATTACATGGATTTGATTATGTTGTGATGGAAATATTTTTATGAATTTCTTTATCTTATATGAATTGTTTTATGATGTCATGTTGTTTAAGAATCCCATTTTTATTACATGGGTTACGCTATGATGTATGGTTTATGATTATGTGGCACACATAAGAAAGGATTCATTATAAGATGGGTGTGACCTATATCTCCCTCCAATGCATTGGGTAAAGATTTATATCTCATGAGATAGACATGGATGGAACGGAAGGTTATTTCGGTTCAGTGATAAAGGACTGAAACGAGGAGTTAACTCGGTTCAGAAAGGGACTTTGTCCACTAAGATAGTCTTGGCAATGAGTCATGACTAACAAGAAATGATTTTCCATGATTATGTGTGCATGCCACAAGGTTTCAAGTTTCATGTTATGATTATGGGGATCTCATTTTCACTTCTATGATTTATTCCATGTTAAGATATTATGATCTCTTTTGTAGGTTATGATTTTCAAAAAGATATGATATGATTTTTATTTCCTTTATTTGCCCTTGCTGAGCATTTGAGCTCACCATTTTATGTTTTCTTTTCCCCAAGTCAGGAAGATAAATATTAAGTAGAATATGCTAAAAGGGACCCTAGATATGATGAAATAAATGGGAGACACTATAGAAGATCTATGAACCAGTTGTATATGTTTCCCAGTTTCTAAAGACACTATACCTATACGGTCCTTTGTGGTTTTGTCATATGTTGTAATAAATGTGCTTCAATTTTGAAGTATTAACAATGTATGTAATGTATGGGTCGTTAAAGTTGGTATCAGAGGAAAGGTATAGTCAACATTTGGAAACTAGGATGTGAAAGCCTTAGTAAGAAACCTAAGGATAAGTCTAAGCATAGAACACAATATTAGTGTTTTAGAAATGGCCATGAATACCCTAGGATAAGACCTTAAGTGTGAAATTTTATTCTTGATTATGTGGTTTTCCTATTATAATTAGTGTTGCTCACACTATTCTTCTTGGTTTTAGTCAGTGGCTGGAACCTGAAGGAACCGTGTTAATGCGGAATGCGATGGGAAATGCAATGATTGTCCCCCTGAGCAACCAAACGATATGGGAGCTGGAATGCAAAATCTTATAGCCATGCTCACACAACTTTATCAAGCTATGAATCATGAAGGACTTCCAAACGAGCAAAGGAAGGAGCAACATTCTGTTGAATCCTTCATGAGGCAGCGTCCACCTTCTTTCAGCGGGTCTACTGATCCATTAGTTTCTGAACAATGGATTAGTACTACTGAAAAGATATTTTCAGTTCTTCAATTTTCTGAACATGATAAAGTCATCCTAGCAGTGTATCGTTTGGAAGGAGATACTGATCAATGGTGGAATCTTATTAAGAATATGAGGCAAAGGGATGAAATTGAGTCTATGGAATGGGACGAGTTCAAGAACTTATTTTTCAATAAGTACTTCCCTCGTATTCTCCGAACAAAGATGGAGAAAGAGTTTCTTGAACTAAAGCAAAGGGATGATGAATCTGTTGGTACCTATGAAGCAAATTTTACAAGACTTGCAAGGTACGCTTCTGGTATTATTATCCAACCTGAGAGTAAGATCGATCGATTCTTTAGTGGCTTAAAACCAAGTCTTTGAAGGGCGTTAGCCATAAGGGACTTCAATAGCTACGAGGAAATCATTCGATGTTCTCTCAAAGTCGAGATGGAGATTGGAGTAACCCATCAATCACATGTGTTTGATAAGAAGAGGAAGATGGAATTCAAAGGAAAATCTAAAGAGCACACTGAAAAGAAGATGAGCTTTCCCTTATGCTCAAAGTGTGGAAAGAAACATGGAGGGAGTTGTCTTAAAGGGACAAGTAAATGTTTCAAATGTGGAAAGGAAGGTCATCGGGCATTTGAATGCCGCGATAATGGGAAGAAGATGTCTAATGATGCAAACAAAGGAAGGGATACATAGAATGAACCTACTACACTTCAATGTTTCATGTGCAAGGAGATAGGGCATTATGCCAATCAATGACCAAATCCAAGGGTTGATGATGATGGATGACGTCAACAAAATCTTAAGGCTAAAGACAAAGGAAAGTCACATGCAATTTCTATCAGCGATGTGGAGTACGATAACGAAGTGGTGAAAGGTACACTTACCATCCACTCTAAAGTAGAAAATGTTTTATTTGATTCTGGATCCACCCACTCTTTTATTTCTGAAAAATTTTCTAAGGGTATCACCGTATTACCTAAAAAATTAGATGTTGAGTTAGCTGTGACAACACCTAATGGCACAACAGTCGCATCAAAAGTTTATAATTCTTCTCCGATCGAAGTTTGTGGGAAAGTGCTTCCTGCAAATATTGTGATACTTCCTTTAGTAGAATTTGATGTGATTCTGGGCATGGATTGGCTTTCTCTACATGGAGCTCATATCAATTGCCAAAGAAGGGAAGTCACATTTCATATTCCAGATCAATCTACGATCGTCTATCGATGCAAGGATGAATATAACCTTCCAGTGGAAATTTCTTCCATCTTATGGGTCTTGATTCCACTAAATGAAGGTTATTTATCTCAAATGGTTGGTGAGAAACTCACGATTAAGAATATGCCCATCGTACGAGAGTTTGATGATGTCTTTCCGGAGGAATTACCGAGTCTTCCACCAAATCGTGAAGTTGAGTTTTCAATAGAACTCGTACCGGGTGCTTTGCCTATTTCAAAGACACCTTATAGAATGGATCCAATTGAGTTGCAGGAATTAAAGAAGAAACTCCAGGATAATCTTGATAAGGGATTCATACGCCCTAGTGCGTCACCTTGGGGATCACCTGTTCTATTTGTTAAGAAGAAAGATGGATCAATGAGACTCTGCATTGATTATCGACAACTTAACAAGATCACTATCAGGAACAAATATCCTCTCCCACGCATTGATGACTTATCTGACCAACTACGCGGAGCTCAATACTTTTCCAATATTGATCTTCGTTCAGGGTATCATCAATTAAGGGTCAAAAGGGTGGATATACCAAAGACGGCTTTCCGTACAAGGTATGGACACTATGAATTTATAGTGATGCCATTTGGTCTTACTAATGCCCCTGCTATCATCATGGATCTAATGAATAGAGTCTTTAGAGACTATCTTGATCAATTTGTGGTAGTCTTTATAGACGATATTCTTGTCTATTCAAATAGCAAGGAAGAGCATGAATATCACTTGAGAATTATATTGAAGACCCTGAGAAAGGAGAAGCTTTATGCCAAATTTACCAAGTGTGAATTTTGGCTTCAAAAAGTTGCATTTTTGGGTCACATAATCTCAAAAGAGGGGATATCTGTGGATCCAGCAAAAATAGAGGTTATCAAAAGATGGTCGAGACCAACAACAGTAACTGAGATCCGAAGTTTTCTTGGTTTGGCTGGATATTATAGACGTTTTGTAAAAGATTTTTCACGATTATCTAATCCACTCACCAAGTTGACTCGGAAAGGAGTTAAGTTTGTTTGGACAGAGGAATGTGAAGAGAATTTCAAGGAGTTGAAAAGAAGGTTATCCAGTGCACCTGTGCTCACACTGCCTTGTAGTGGAGAAAGGTTTGTGATCTAAAGTGATGCATCCAAGAAGGGATTGGGGTGTGTTCTTATGCAAAATGATATGGTGATAGCTTATGCCTCACGAAATTTGAAAATCCATGAGCAAAATTACCCCACACATGATTTGGAGTTGGCTGCGGTAATATTTACATTAAAGATTTGGAGGAATTACCTTTATGGTGAAAGGTGTGATATTTATACTGATCATAAAAGTTTAAAGTATATTTTCACACAAAAGGAGCTGAATATGCGTCAAAGAAGATGGTTGGAGCTGATTAAGGATTATGACTGCTCAATCCATTACCACCATGGGAAAGCAAACAAGGTGGCAGATGCATTAAGTCGACAAGACCATGCTAGTTTATCCATGATGAGGATCACAAAAGATCCAATATTTATGGATTTACAAAGGATGGATCTTGGAATTATAATGGAAGGGGAAAAATCTTATCTTTCTCAAATGAATGTTCAACCATCTATACATGTGAAGATTAAAGAGGCACAGAAAGAAGATGTCGAGTTACAAAAGAAGGTGAGAAATGTTCCTGAATTCAACCTTGATTGTGATGGGATAATAATGTTCAGGAATCGGGTTTGTGTTCCTCCCATCCCTGAATTAAAGGAGGAGCTGCTGGATGAGGCTCATAGTTCTTCATTCTCTATTCATCCTGGAAGCACGAAGATGTATAGGGACCTGAAAGAGTACTTCGGGTGGGATGGCATGAAAAGAGATGTTGCTGAATATGTCTCTCGATGCTTGGTTTGTCAACAAATTAAAGCTTAGAGAAAAAAGTCTAAGGGTATGTTACAACCATTACCCATACCCCAATGGAAATGGGAAAACATCACTATGGACTTTGTCACAAGACTTCCTAAAACATCCAAAGGCAATAATGCTATTCGGGTCATAGTTGATCGTCTTACAAAGTCTTCACACTTCATTGCTATTAGAGAGGATTTCTCTCTAGATCAGCTTGCCAGGATATATGTAAAAGAAGTGGTAAGATTGCATGGAGTACCACTTTCTATTATATCTGATCGGGATCCGAGATTTACCTCGAAGTTCTGGCGAAGTCTTCAGCATATTCTGGATACAGAGTTGAGTTTCAGCACGGCTTATCATCCCCAGACAGACGCTCAGTCTGAGAGAACAATTCAAACCCTAGAAGATATGTTGAGAGCTTGCTCTATGGATTTCAAAGGAGGTTGGGATCAACACCTACGTTTGGTGGAATTTTCTTATAATAATAGCTTTCACTCCAGTATTCAGATGGCTCCTTATGAAGCTCTCTATGGAATGAAATGCAGGACTCCAACTTGCTGGGACAAAGTTGGGGAAAGAAAGCTATTAGGACCTGATCTCATTGATGAAATGGCAGAAAAGGTCAGATCTATTCAACAACACATAAGAGTAGCTCAGAGTCGACAGAAAAGTTATGCCGACAACCGAAGAAAAGACCTAGAGTTTGAAGTGGGTGATAAAGTGTTCTTAAGAATATCTCCCTGGAAGAGGGTTATGAGATTTGGAAAGAAGGGGAAGTTGAGCCCTAGATATATCGGTCCAATCGAAATACTGGATCATGTTGGAAAGGTAGCTTACCGATTGGCGCTTCCACCGAATCTATCTCATGTTCACGATGTGTTCCATGTATCTCTCCTGAGAAAGTACATACCTGATCCTTCACATGTACTCAGCTCAGAAGTTGTACCGCTGGAGCAAGATCTTTCTTATGAAGAACAACCGATAGAGATTCTGGATCGTAGCGAAAAGGTCCTACGAAACAAGACCACTCGATTGGTGAAAGTTTTATGTAGGAACCACCAATTAGAAGAAGCTACATGGGAGCTTGAGGATATGATGAGGGAGAAGTATACTCATCTGTTTGTTACAAAGTGACGAATTTTGAGGGTGAAAATATTTTTAAGGGGGGTAGAATGTAACAACCGAGATTTTTATGAGTAATATTTTGTTTTTATATATCATCAACGGAATCTTTCACTACATACTAGCTTGGCTAACTTTACACGCAATCGCAACCTTCCTCGATAGCTTGCGTCGTACGCAATACTGAGTTTCACTAAACAACGATATGCTATTAAAATATTATTAAAACTAGCCGTTAAGAATATTAATAACCACTTTTTGAAATTTTATAAATTTTATCTTTCAAAATGGACTTCATTTTTGGATTCGGAATACCGAAATTAGCCTAGGGTGAAATTTTGGTATTTTTCTGAAAACTTTCAATTTTTTATGAATAGTGAAACCACTAAGTGGTAGGTTAAAAACTGAATTTTGCATAAAACATAATTTTACCGCTTCTGTGAATAGAATTAAGAAAATCCGAGACACACGGTTAATATCAAGGACTAAAATGTGGTTCAATGAGATGAAAATAATTTTTTGGTGAATAGTAACTTTTTACTTTTTTTTACCACGGTTAAAAGTAAATATGGTAATTAAGGGTAAAAATGATATTATTATTACCCTAACACATGTCCTAATTCTATTGGACAAGTTTAATTCGACCAAAAATAAACTTAGGAATAAAATATGTCCATTTAGGTCCACTTGGATTAGATTAGGACATTTATTATTAATTTATTTAAAGAAGGGTTAGAATAGTTAAAATCAAAGTTTAATAAGTAAATAATTTTTAATATGGGGTTATACATAAGATAAATTCGACTATAAATATTAATTAGAAATATAAAAAGCTTTCCTACATGATGGTATTTTATTTATAATTTTTAGACATTAAATAATTTAATTTATTGATGACACAATTATGATGCAGTAATTATCTTATTTATGAAATATTGACATAATTGATGTTATAAACATCAAAATAAATGTAATTTGAGACTTTTTATGAATTCCACTAATTTTATAGGTTACTATGATATATTAGTGTTGATTTAATCAACTTGGTTCGAACATATAATTCAGTTATGACTTTCACAAAAATCATATATCAAATAGTGTCAAAATTGACACAAAATAGTTTTTAAATCAAATATTATATTATTAATTGTTATTTTATTCCTAAAAATCTAAGGTTCGGCCAAATGACTTAGATAATGATATATATATTAATAATAAACAATTTGGGGTTCGTTTGTCATATTATAGTTAGTGTATTAACCATATAGTGAAAGAAAACAAAAAGACACGGTAAAAGTTAAATTATTTAACTTAGAGTAAAATCTAATTGATAAGGTTAAAATAATACCCTAAACTTGTCTAAATCCTATTGGTTGATAGGATTTCGACCCATCCCCACTTTAGCATCGAAATAAAACCCATTGGAACCATTATAAACTGATTTTTACTTTAATATAAAATAATATTTTGAGATATTCCTAAGGTGCCCCTTTCCTCCCTTATAAAAGGGCACCTCCTCCCCCTCCTCCTCACACCAATTTGAGCACTCAAGCTCGGCCAACCCCTACCATTTTCTCCTCTCCACTTCCCTAGAATAATCCTAGAGGTCCTGGTCTTCTTCAAAGACCAATCTTAGTTCCCTAAGTGGAGGATTCAAAGAAGCGTTCCAAAGAAGAGGTAATATCCATTACCGATCTTTTCAATTTCTTTCTTCTTCAACTTCTTATTCTTTAGTTTTTTCATGATAAAGTAATAACAAAAGTATTAATTACATACTGATATGTTATTATATATATGAAACAACCCTAATTCACCTTCTATCCATCCTACGGAAAAATTAAATCACCGCGCGTGCGTACGTACGGAATACCGTCTCCACGCCGTGGTGTAATCTATTTTCCACCATCACCTTACAAGGATGGGTATAATAGTGTAATGAGTAACTATTTATGATTATTATAAGGTAATATTTATACTGAAATAATATACATATACTCCAATACAATTCCACGATCATAGGAACGATATCATCACTCATGCGTACGTACGGAATACCGTCTCGACGATGTGATGCGACTCGTTCTACATGATCATCATTACATAGTAATTATATAAATGAATTGAATGAATAAATATGATATATGTTACACTAATACCATTCTGGATATAAGGTATCTATAACCTTAAAAGAAGAATAAGAATTTATTTGTCAAAACACGCATAAGAACAAAAGGCAATAAAGACCCGAGTAACAAGTAACAATGAAATATTACTAACAAGAAGCTAAGAATATGACCATATATGATATCATATCAATATGTATGATTCTGGAATAAGTCAATAACATTATTTAAACCATTATACATGTGCTTCAAACACATACAAAGCAAAACGGACCTAAGGTAAGGGAAAATATCGCAATCTCATTTTTATCCGAGATTGTTTTTACTTTGGCATTTACTGGGGTGTATTTTATCATCCAAAACCATGTTCTATCAATATGTAATATTTTTTACATCCACTTACAATAGTTTAAATACAATTTTAGCCTTCAGTGAGTTTTTAGTAAATAATATGAAAGGAATCTTTTGTCGTTTTTCATACGAGGTACTTTTTGACTTTTCCGACAAAAGTACGAAGAATGTTTTTTTAACTTATACGGCATGAATGGATTTCTAAAACATTATTTCCAAGAAGTTTTCTATACAAGTATTCAAGTTTATTTTTAATCAACTTCTTTTAGTTTAAAATTGTATGACATGTTAAGAAAGGAAAAGTGTTTTTGAAGTAGAAAGGATATTTTCCTCAAGAATGAAGTTCAAGTATTTTATCAAAATTATTTTCCATCTAAGATAATAAAAGGGTTCTGTTTTTATCCCTATTATTACATGGATTTGATTATGTTGTGATGGAAGTATTTTTATGAATTCCTTTATCTTATATGAATTGTTTTATGATGTCATGTTGTTTAAGAATCCCATTTTTATTACATGGGTTACGCTATGATGTATGGTTTATGATTATGTGGCACACATAAGAAAGGATTCATTATAAGATGGGTGGGACCTATATCTCCCTCCAATGAATTGGGTAAAGATTTATATCTCATGAGATAGAAATGGCTGGAATGGAAGGTTATTTTGATTCAGAGATACAGGACTGAAACGAGGAGTTAACTCGGTTCAGAAAGGGACTTTGTCCACTAAGATAGTCTTGGCAATGAGTCATGACTAACAAGAAATGATTTTCCATGATTATGTGTGCATGCCACAAAGTTTCAAGTTTCATGTTATGATTATGGGGATCTCATTTTCACATATATGATTTATTCCATGTTAAGATATTATGATCTCTTTTGCAGGTTATGATTTTCAAAAAGATATGATATGATTTTTATTTCCATTATTTGCCCTTGCTGAGCATTTGAGCTCACCCTTTTATGTTTTCTTTTCCCCAGGTCAGGAAGATGGATATTAAGTAGAATATGCTAAAATGGACCCTAGATATTATGAAATAAATGGGAGACAATGTAGAAGATTTATGAACCAGTTGTTTATGTTTCCCAGTTTCTAAAGACACTATACCTATACGGTCCTTTGTGGTTTTTTCATATGTTGTAATGAGTGTGCTTCAATTTTGAAGTATTAACAATGTATGTAATGTATGGGTCGTTAAAATACTTTACTCATAAAACTTAATAACTTTAATATAACTCAAGAAATAATAAGATTTATTAATCACTCATAGAAATCATAAGACATAATGGTAACTTGAGGCATTCATAACATTCTTACGTAGGGATTAACCCTTATGGATACGTTTGGAATACCCATCATAATATATTCCCTAAATATCTTCAGAGAAACCTTAGCATTTAACTCCTTCGCATTACCCAATGCATTGGAGAACTATCTCGGGCTCACCCACCCTTAGATTATCATGGAACCACCCGAATTCATAACAATTCTGAAGAACCATAACATAAACATAACACATAACTTAAGCATAAAGGGAAGATATCATTCCCCCATTTCAATAAAAATATAAAATTTTAAGATATTTAAACAATAAATCCATTCTAAAAACCAATTTAAATACCAAAATACATAAAAAGAGTGTATGATATTTATTTTCCTTTTAAAAACATTATGGATTGTTAAGGAAGCCAAAGATCAAATAATACTCGCGACGGTGTAAAAGTTCGTTGTCACCGCTTACGTAAAAAAAGAAAGATTTCTTTTTATCGTTTAGTAAAATGGTTCATAGAGAAAATATTCCCTTTGAATGAAATAAAAATAAAAAGAGTTTTATACACCGTATAAAGTAACGTCATTTATAAATCAATGGATGCCTCAATAAAAGAATATTGAGACGAAGTCCCACATAAAGACGGTATCCTTTGATTAAGGATAAATCAATGACCTATTTATGTGTGACAAATATAAATAAACCTAATATAATTGGATATTATGTGTAAAAAAACATAGGTCCTTCACAAATATTCATATAACGACATAATCAAGAAGTAGAGGTTTAACCCAAAGAATTGAAATTGGGTAAAGAAGTTCCCTTACAGAAATTTGACAGCCTAACGTCGTCACTTTAAAATTCATAAAATGAGTTAATGAGAGATAAAAAGGGTATCTTATCACTTGGGCATAAAATTTACAGCAATAAGGATATATAAGAACATATCCCAATATAAGAAGATGTAATTTAAAAGACCTAACAAAAATAAGTCTTTTAAAAAGAGGAGGGTGAAAGGTTCCCTTACCGATTTGGGTTACTTTCCAAACATACACATAATTAAAGAAGGATCATAAAATGAAGATGTAAATACCCGTAAATTAAAGTATATTACACAAATAATAAAATCATGGTCAGTACACAGACCACACAAAAGGAAATAGTGTCAAATGTAGCATGAATCTCACCAGAATAAAAGTGAGATGAAAAACTCCTTACCTCGTTGTAATCAATCGAGTCATATGACCAGAAGATAATGAACACCAAATGAATCAAATTATACCATGAATATAAATAGAATAATGATAATATATATAAAATGGTAGTATACAATGAACCTCATGCAATAAATATGTGGAGACCAATGGAAATATCATAGAATTAAAAGTGAGATAAGAAATCCCTTAACTCAAGTCCAACTTGTCTTGTTTGTTACTTTATATTCCTGAATAATTAACCATGGTTAATTTTTCATTTCAAAAATAATTCCTTTAAATTTTATTATTCAATTAATATCACATATTATCATGTTATAGTAAATAGTTAATTATGTGAGTTCATATCATACGTTTAGTCGATGTTCGGTACATGAGTAAAAAATAGAATTTTTTGAAGAGAATTGTCATGTAGTTATAATTAAGTCATATCCCGAATGGTTTTCATTATTTAAATATCATATATATCCTTTATATATGTATTTAATACTATTCCATATTTTTTGGAGATAATAAATGAAATGTACTGTTCATGGAGACTGTAGGTCGTAAGTACGCAAGAACACTACTTTCATTTTTTGGTCATATTAATGGTCTTTGAAACTAAATGAGACATAGATATATTATAAGTACATTATAATATATATTTTATATAGGTAAAATAATTTCATTAATTACATTATTTATAAATTCCATGTTTGGCATGAACGAGTCACGTCACTTGAGGGGGTGGTTGTCCACACTTCCTCATATGACATTATTGCATTTGCACAACATGCAAAGCATAAAGTTATGTTTTAAATATAAAATACAGAAGAATAGAGGGGACATAAATATAATATATATCATATATAAATATAGTACCATCATAATTTCCACCATGAGAGGTGTTAAAATAAGATTGAGCAGTCATCGTTTCGTGAGGCAGAAATTCGGCACCCACAGAAACCGTATGTTCTTTAATCATTAGACAGAGGTGTATATAAGTGTAGGTAGAATAATTATCCTAAAAACATACTAGTATATTGAGTATAATTAATTAATTATGGGATCAAATAATAAGATGATAATGGTGAGTGAAGAAGGAAAATAAAAGAATGAAACTCGAGAGAAGACATTACCTCTAAATCTGGTAACTCTTTTTGATTTCATCCAAAGGCTTCCTTGGGAAGAATTATACCCAATGTGAGGCTTCTAGGAGTAAGATAGGGATGTGAAGAGATAATTTAGTAGAGTTATTATGATCCAAGTTTTTTAGAGGTATGGTTAAGCGTGTAGAGGTGGGGGGCTTTTATAAGAAGTAGGAGGGTCACTTTTGGAAAGTCTTGAAATGTTACTTTATTATTAAATGATTTTCGGATTTTAAAGGTACCAAAATGATATATTTTGAGGATAAGGTGATACGGTTTCTAAATCCACCAATCCAATAGGTTTTAGATAAGTTTATGTCTTATATTTTACCTTATATTTTCATTTTATTTAAATTGTTAATTAATAAGGTAATCACTGCATCATCATGGTGTCAAAAATAAATTTATTTATTTAATGTATAAAATTTATAAAACAAATACCAAGATGTAGGAAATATTTATATCTTTCCAATTACTATTTATAGTCTAAGATATCATTTATGTAAACAAAATTAAATTTTTTTACATAGGATATACAAACCATTGTTATATTTCTCTTCAATTTTAAAAATAATTTCATAATGGTCACTATCACACCCATGTGACTCCATGGGCCCTCAAGTTTGGTATAAATCTTCATATGGTCGTTCATGAAACAAAAACGAGAATTTGGACACATGTTGGGGGCATTTTATTTTATTATGATATTATTTTATTACCCTTAACTACCCAATTACTAATTAATCACGATAATTAAAGATAATTGTGTCGTCACAATTCATAATGTCCAAAAACAAG
Source organism: Viscum album (assembly GCA_963277665.1). NCBI lineage: Eukaryota > Viridiplantae > Streptophyta > Magnoliopsida > Santalales > Viscaceae > Viscum > Viscum album. The sequence continues at coordinate 1,043,300,238 of OY728140.1, read as the reverse complement.
AATCTTAATTACATAGTTTGGAACTTCTGATTCAAAATATAAAATCTATTTTACCATATTCCAAACATAAAAATTATAGTAATTAATTTAAATATAATTCTCGTTGTCAAATCAATGACGGGGTTTTAAGACGTAAAATTTATCAAAAGATTGACTTGTTTTTACATCCAATTGAAAAGTGAAATTACATACAATGACCAACATTTTATTAAGTGATGAAAAAATAATTCCATTACACTTTAAAACAAATTAAAATTCCAATCTAACTATATAAATAATTTGGAAGAAAAAGCAGTTTTGAATTAAAATTCAGTATTTTTCACTATTCATTAAAAATGAACATTGGTCAGAAAAAAACAAAAAATTTATCCAAAGTAAATTTGATATTCCAAATTCAAAAACGAGGTGAATTTTACCAAATTAAAAACATAGAAGTTTCATTAATTAATTTTTTAAATAATTCACGCTGTCAAAACAAATAGTGTATTTTTATGAAACAGTATTTATCAAAAGATTGACAATTGTTTATGGCCAATTTCAAAGTATAATTAATTCCATTGACCACTATTGGATTAAATGGTAAAAATATCTTTCAGCTAAACTTTAAACCCAATTAAAAAGATAACCAAAAAATATAATTAAATTAGATTAAAAAGAGGTTTTGAATTAAAATACAACATTTTCACTATTCATTAATAAATGGACTTTATCAGGAAAACAAAAAATATTTAAAAAAATTAAATTCTAATGTCCTGATTATAAAGAAGGATTTTATTTTTTCAAATATAACATATAAAATTGACAAAAAGTAGTTTTAAAAAGGATTCTATATCAGAAGGCGGTTAATCGGCCTTTTAAAGAACATTAGAAGAATTATGCTTAAAATCAAATTATTTTCTTATTTTGAGCCTCTAACTTTTTTTGGATAAATGTAAAAATATTTAACAAACATATATAATCATTTTTAGTTAGTTCTGTTCATTCCCGCCATTACAATGGCTAGGTGTTAACTACCATTTAAAATTATATTATTATATTATTAGTATGTAACGTAAGATTTCAAAGAAACTCGTTGTTGCATACTAGGTACGCCATCAAACATAACATTCCATTTAAAGTAATATTAACATTTTATTCACAAATGTTAATAAATATGAAAATGCCATATTCTTTATTTACCCGGGAAGTCACGTCCCGTCCCCCGGGGCCCGTGTCGTAACTACCCCAAGCCCGCCTTCGATAGGCCAAGGGATGTCGACTAGCACCAAAAGTATAAATCCCTAAAATGGGAAGGCATTGCATTTATAACTGCAAACAAACACAACCAAAGAATAAGCGGAAGAAAACTCTAAGTAAAAACTAAATACAGAAAAAGTGCTGGAATGTACAAGGTCCATAAATAAAATCCCAATAGTAAAGTACAAGGAAAGGACAAATAGGTACAACTAAAAATACAAATATCTAAAAGGTTCATAGCAGCTCCTAGATTGTCCACCACAGATCCTACATGAAGGGTAGGTACAGATAGCCTCCTCAGTGATCCAAGTCTGTCTGTCTCCTCTGGGTACCGACTCGCCGTGAGGTCCACCTATGGGTACCGTCCAGTCCTCGTACAATCTAGCTTGGTCAGCGCTGTATTTCATCTGCATCCAACACAATTAGATGCGGGCATATCTCGTGTATGGGTGAGTATAACGATACTCAGTAGGGACCCCAAGACCCCCATGGTCTCACAAAATCCACAAAGGATAAACCAAAGTAGAAAGATACAATCACGAATTATCTACCAACCCAACTTAGGTATATGCCAATACATATACCAAAGTTATCAATCACAATCTGGCTACAAATATCAAGACCAAGCACAAACCATTCCACAAAGGAAGTTAAGTCAATCACCACATTGATAATGGTTGAAAGACAAGACTCAGCTCACACAGGTACACAACTCACAAAGTGGGGTAGAGATTATTAGATTTAGCCTCTGAATCATCTCCTCTATCGAACCCATGTAGGATCCTGGAACAATATCAGCGCTGTCGAACCCACGTAGGATCCCAGTAAAGAAGTAATCACTGTCGAACCCACGTAGGATTCTGGTACAGTAGTCTTTGCTGTTGAACCCACATCGGATCTCAGTACAGAAGTCATCACTGTCAAACCCACGTAGGATTCCAGTAAAGTAGTCATCGCTGTTGAACCCACATAGGATCCTGGTACAGATGTCGTCACTGTCGAACCCACGTAGGATTCTGGAACAGTAGTCTTCGCTGTCGAACCCACGTAGGATCCTGGTACAAAAGTCGTCAATGTCGAACCCACGTAGGATTCGGGTATAGTAGTCATCGCTATCGAACCCACGTAGGATTACGGTATAGTAGTCATCACTGTCGAACCCACTTAGGATTCCGGAACAATAGTCATCGCAGCCAGCTCTAGGGTTCCCACACACAGCACACTCAATTCCGGGAGGGTCTGCTCCTCGAGCCAAGTGTTGATACATCAACTATCACGATGTCTTAAGTTGATGTATACCATAGTTCAGTCTCATCATAAGGAACCCAATGTGATAGATGACACATCAATTGGACGCCTGGTCTGAGTGTTATTGGCATTTCCGTTCTAGGGGCCCAGTTGGATTTACGCTCGATCCAAAACCAGTCGTTTTCCAATGTTTTCCAAAACAAACATAGAGTATCACAAAAGTAACACATCAGCTCAAGGATCCCAGTGTTGTAGAGGGCGTGTCGATCAGCCACGTGGTCTAGGAATTATTCACATTTAAGTGAAAATGGCTCTGGCCCGTCAAGCCTAGTGGACTGGCGGGTTGGCCTGACCCGGTTTGGCAGGTCCGACCCGGCTGGGGGTCGGCCCGACCCGATATGGGGCGGCCCACCTGTGGACTCGGCCCGCGTTGCGTGCCGGTTTGGTTTTCCTGGTGGTTCCAACCGGTGCCGCCCCCTTTGATGCCCGGTCGGTTGTATCCAACCAGTTCTATCCGGGGCACGTGACCCCCACAGTCGGCCGCTGTTCTCCTCCATGCGGCACCAAGTGGCATCGAAATCCTTCAGCCCGACTGGAAGGCGGCCGGCTGGTCTGCCAGTCGAGCGGCCCGTGGTCTTCTCCGTAGCGCGGCGCCAAGCGGGCACCGCAGTCCTCCATCCCGGTCGGCAGGCGGCCGCCGGTTCGATTTGTTCGAGCGGCCCGTGGATGCAGACTGCGGTTTCCTCCACGCGGCCGGTGCAATGGCATTGGTCCTCCACCGCCACGTCCCGGCTTGGCCGTGGCCTTCGGTTGCCACCGCCTTCGGTCATCATTGCCTCATGGTCGTGGCCTCTTCCTCCGGCACGGTGTGATGACACCCAGCCCTTCAGGCTCCGCCTCCATTATTATCACAAAAAAGAATCAACAGAGGGTCGTTGTTCCGTGTTTGTTCAGCCCACACACTCCGTGTTATTTGTTACCAAAATTGGCCACCATCAATCCCAATATAATATCAAAAGTATGAGGGTATAATTATCATGTATAAATAAATAATCCAAATTCCTCCCTACCTCGTATTTGATGTTTCATGTTGACGAACCATGGAAGTCGGGCATCGCAGAAGTCGGGCGTCGCAGAAGTTGGGCGTCCTAGATTTTGGCCGTCGCGGAAGACGAACATCAATCCGTCAACACCGGAGGGAGTAGAGTTCAGTGAAGTTACATTGAGACGATTGCCTCAGTGTATTTCATGGGCGACGATGCATCCCTTCCTTGCCTTAGTTGAAGAAGGTAGAAGAAAATACTCCATGTTCTTCAAAAATGAGGAACGTTCTTCATCTATAGGATGGTGTTCTTCGTGGGAAGAATGCTCTCCCAATTCTCCAAGGCTCTACCAAAACAATATGTGCCAGCCCAAAATAATATCTTGGATATTATATTATCCTTGAAATGAATGTCAAAATAATTCAAATTAGATGAGCCAATTAATTAATTGCTAAATAATTTAGAGAGTGTTTGCATCTTTATAAGGGAGGGTGGAAGGTGGAAGGCTTAAATTAATAGAGGATAGGTGGAGAGTTTAAGAGTTAAATGGTGGTTTCAAGGGGAGTAAAAGAGTTTAAACTTGATTGAGCCCGACCACATAATATACTCCCATGGGAGGTTATGTAGGGGTGGTCCCCACCACCATCCCGCCTTTGGATGTTTTAACTACCATCCAAATAAAATTGTGCAACACATAATTTTATTTAAATTATACTTAGAAACCCCAAAAATAACTTCTGCTCTCAACCAAACGTAACTGCGGTAAAGGTCCCCTTAGGCGAGTATTGACGCTACGAGTTCATCGTTGTCCTCAGATTTCAATTCCTAGCACCGTTTCAAAAGATATAAAATCTCGCTCGTACGTCTACTGAATGTACCCAAACAAAACTTCAGAAAATTATTCCGGGCACACCGGGCCTCAGAATCAGGTGCCGTCAGAAACTGCGGACTCGTAAAATTCTTGTGTATTTATGAAAAAAATTTCCATGAAATTTCCGGGTCTTTACATTCTCCCCACCTCAGGTCTTTACTTACCTGTAAGCTTCAACATGCACTAATGGAACAAATGCGGGTGCTGAGAAGGCATCTGAGCCTCCCGCTCCCATGTGCTCTCCTGGATGTTCTCGTGCTGCCAGTGAATGCGCACCAGAGGAATCAACCATCCTCGTAGGACCCGATCCTGTCAATACTCGATCTCCACTGGGACCTCCATGAATGTCGCCCCGTCATCGATGTGCATTACCCCATGGTCGATGATGTGGGATGGGTCGTGCACATATCTCCTCAACTGAGATACGTGGAAAAAGTCGTGCACCTGATGCAACTGAGGTAAAAGGGATAGGAAGTAAGACACCTTGCCTACTCCATTGAGGACCTGGAATGATCCAATGAATCATATAGATAACTTGTCGGCTTGGCCAAATCTCCGTAGACCTCATTGAGGTGGGACCCGTAAGAAGACGTGGTCTCCATCATCGAACTCCAGGGGTCTCCATCTCCTATCAGCATAGGACTTCTGTCTGCTCGGTACAGTCTTCATCCACTCTTGGAAGATCTGCAACTTCTCCATCATAGCCTGAACCATATCTGGTCCTACAAGTGCTGACTCCCCTAGGTCAGTCCAGCACATAGGCAATCTGCAATGTCGGTCGTACAGTGCCGCGTAAGGTGCCATCCCGATGGTGGAGTGGTATCTTTTTTTGTACACAAAATACCACAAGGGTAAGTGATTCTTCTAGCTACGACGAAAGTCGAGGACACTTGCACGAAGCATTTCCTCGAGAGTCTGAATGGTCCTCTCAGTCTGACCGTCTGTCTGAGGATGTAAAGCGGTGCTCAAGCAAAGCTGCATTTTGAAAGCCTCCTACAACCCCTTCTATAGGCGGGAAGTGAATCAGGCATCTCGATCAGAGTCAATATTTGATGGAACACCATGAATCCATATGATCTCATGTAAATAGAGGCGCCCCAAGCTCTATATTGTTCCCTACTCTCTGATCGGTTGGAAGTGGGCTGACATGGTGAGTCAGTCGACAAACACCTAGATAGAGTCTTGTCCTATAGATGTACGTGGAAGACCCATCACAAAAAAATATGTATATACCATTCCACTTCCACTCTGGGACCTCTAAGGGCTGTACAAAGCCTACTGGTACCTAGTGCTCCACATTCACTTACTGACAAGTGAGGCATCGCGAGAAAAACTCTACTACATCCTTCTTCATACCCAGCCACAAGTGTTTTCATCTGAGGTCCTGATACATATTCAATACTCTTGGATGTACCGCTAGAGGGGAAGTGTGGAACTCCCTCAACACCGCCTCCTATAGTGAAACTGGTACCATGGTACGTCCCTAGCACCCCAGGTCATAGTCCTGGAAAAATTCATGTCATCGTCGCTGTCTAAGGTTCATGTCCTTTTGAGAAAAGATATACCTGATACTCTAGTGGTCAGAGTAGACTGTAAAGCGTTCGCCCAACAAATTATGTGTGAGAATATCCAATTTAAAAGAACTCATTTACACCCTTCTTCGCCTATAACCTACAAGAAGTGCTAAGATTTATCCTTTTTCCGAAAAGTGAAAGTCTCATCCCCTGGATAAACCACGCCTATGGCCTAATACAGTCTATCATGACATAAACAATACTAATTCATTCCATGGACGACGTCGTAAGGACTTGACGATACTACTAAGATATCCAACTGTTACTCTCTCCTCTAAGGGTTGAGTCATACTGTCGGCATCAATGCGTGGTCACTAGGTCTCCTCTAGTAGGAATGTTTAATGTAAGGGTCAAGTCAATAGTTCTAGCCGGAATATCTTAGTATTATCCACACAAAAGGCAGAAAATAAAACGTCACAAGGACAAGTGATTGTTATTAATGTAGCTCAATGTACATAGACACTAAGAAACCAAAAACAATGACATAAATGAAGCTATATGCTTCATGAACAAAGGACTCTATGCCTGGAACTAGTCTTTCTTATGTCCACCTAATCTCAAAGCACTATGGTCGTAGGCCTCAACTGTCTGAAGCTGAGCTCTCCCTTGTCCACCCATTCTCTACAGTCGGGGTGGACCACCTTGTGGTGGTGGTGGTAGGGCCTCGAAATGTTGTCCACCACCTACTGCTCGGCCAGCTCCTCTACCACGTCCACCTACTCCCGATAGACCACCACGGTCGACCCTCTGCCTCTACCTGGGTGGTCCCTCTACTGCTGACTGCTCATCTGTAGGTCGGGTCCAGCAGTCTCGAGCCATGTGACCCTGCCCGCCGAATGCATACCACTTTATGCTCCTCATATTACTATCTCTATCTCGTGTGCCCCACACAACTGAACCTGAGTCGTGCAGTCGACCACCTATGGGTCTGGTCCTCTTGGACCCCTATGTCATCTGTCTACTACCAGCTGTAGAAGACTCTGGTGCTTGTCGACTAGTGGTGGGTCTCACTGCTGGAGACTACTCAGCAAGAAAACTCTCCACTAGGAGGGCTCGCTCCAATACCCCCGTCTATGTCGGGATGTTGAGGGAGATCATCGAATCCCTAATCTCATGCCTAAGTCCATGATCAAAGGTCTGGACCCTGAAGAATGAGTCATGTACCATATCTATGGAGTAGCGTGAGAGGTCGGTGAACCTCGCTGAGTACTGAGCTATTGTCATGCTGCCCCGCTGCAGATAAATTCACTCCTGAATCCGCACCGCTCAAAGGGTGGATGGTAAAAAATCTTCCTAGAACAGGCTCTCGAAGTCTGTCAAGAGTAGTGATGCCTCTTCATGCACCTAGAGCATCATGATCCTCCATCTGTCCGCTACTCACTATAGGAGACTCGCAGCAAGGATCACTATGAGTTCGGCGAGTGTCCCTACAAATATGAAATCTCACACAATAGCCTTCATCCAATCCTCAGCTGCCTATGAGTACATCTCTCCCCAGAACTTGGGTGGTCTCTAGCACTAGAACTCGTGCAATGTACTCAGATGGCATGCACCCTCTACTGTTGGAGATGGTTGTATCGGTTTCCCAGCGGGTGGTGGTGCCACTGGTACCTCCTCTATAATGGGGCCCTACACCGAGGCCTCATCACTCTGTGGGCTACCATCTCGTATGTAACTCAAAACCCTTGTTGGATGCCTTTGTGGGGCCATCCTGAAAAGAAACAGGTGCACCATGGTTAAAACAGTATACCTGGTGAGCTGACGCAAAGTAATCTCGAATAAATCATTTTCAAGAAAACACAAACGCAGTCAGTTTTTTCATGCACTGAGTCGGAAATTGGAAGTGATGGTCCTGGTTTATGGATATGTCAGCCGCCGCACCAACACTGGACTCCCTGGACTGAAAACCACACTCAATACTCTTAACACTATTGCTTCACAGAAAAGAAATATCATATCCCTATGTTCTGCAGTAGAACCGACTCCTCTGATACCAATTTGACACGACCTGTCCCCTGGGGCCCGTGTCGTAACTACCACAAGCCTGCCTTCAATAGGCTAGGGGATGGCGACTAGTACCAAAGGTGTAAATCCCTAAACTGGGAAAGAATTTCCTTTATAACTACAAAAAAAACACAACCAGAGAACAAGCAGAAGATACCTCTAAGTAAAAACATAATACAGAAGAAGTGCTGGAACGTACAAGGGCCAAAAATACAAGCCCAACAGTAAAGTACAAGGAATTGACAAATAAGTACAACTAAAAATACAAATAGCTAGAAGGTGCTTAGAAGCTCTTGGGTCATCCATCATAGATCCTACCTGAAGGGTAAGTACAGATTGCCTCATTATTGCTCCATGTCTGTCTGTCTCCTCTGGGTACAGACTCGTTGTGTAGTCCACCTCTGCGTACCATCCAGTCCTCATACACTCCGCCTTGGTCAGTGATGTTCGTCTTTTGCATCCAACACAATAAGGTGCGAGCATTGCCCATGCAGGGGTGAGTATTACAATACTCAGTAGGGACCCTGAGACCCTCAAGGTCTCACAAAATCCACAAAGGATAAACCACAATATAATGATAAAATCACGAAGTATCAACCAAACCTACTTAGGTATATTCCCATACATATACCTATGTTATCAATCATATTCCGGCTCCAACTCTCGAGCCCAAGTACAAACCATTCCACAAAGGATGTAAAGTTAATCACCATGTTGATAATGGTTGAATGACATGACTCAGATCACACAGGTATACAACTCACAATGTGGGGTAGAGATGATTAGATGTTGCCCCTGAATCATCTCCTCTGTCAAACCCACATAGGTTCCTGGAAGAATATCAGTGATATCGAACACACGTATGATTCTGGAATAGAAGTCGTCACTGTCGAACCCACGTAGGATTCCAGTATAGTAGTCTTCATTGTAGAACCCACTTAGGATCATGGTAAATAAGTCATCACTATTGAACCCCAGTAGGATTCCAGTACAGTAGTAATCGATGTCTAACCAACACAAAATCTTGGTATAGAAGTCGTCACTGGTGAACCCACGTAGGATTCTGGTACAGTAGTCTTTGCTGTCGAACACACGTAGGATCCTGGTACAGAAGTCATCACTGTCGAACCCACGTAGGATTCTGGTACAATAGTCAATGCTATCTAACCAACTTAGGATTTTGGTACAGTAGTCATCATTGTCGAACCCACGTAGGATTCCGGTACAGTAGTCGTCGCAGCCAGCTCTAGAGTTCCCGCACAGAGCACGCTCGATTCTGGGAGGGTCTTCTCCTCATGCAAAGTGTGGATACATCAAATAACATGAATTCCTATGTTTTTGTATCCTGTAGTTCTGTCTCATCATAATGAACCCAACACGATATACGACACATCAATCGGATTCCCGGTCTGAGAGTTATTGGCATTTCTGTTCTAGGGGCCCGGTTGGAATTACGCTCGATCCAAACCCAACCGTTTTCCAATTTTTTCCAATACACACTTACATTAACACAAAAGGACTACCTCATTGTGAGGATCCCAATACCATAGACGGTGCATCGATCAGACACGTGATCTAGAAGTTATTCACATTTAAGCGAAAACGGGCCTGACCCGTCCTACCCGGTGGGCTAGCGGGTCTGACCTGGTTGGGGGGTCAGCCCAGCCCGGTGGGGAGTAACCCACACATGGACCCGGCCCACGATTCATGCCGGTTTGGTTCGCCTGATGTCACCAAGCAGCACTGCCCCCTTTACTGCCCACCCGACCATTGCCGACCGGTTCTGTCTGGCGCGCACAGCCCGCACAGTGGGCCACAGTCCTTCAGCCCGGCCGACATGCAGTTGTCCGGTTCGCTATCCGATCAGACCACAACCATGGGTTGAGGTCTTCTCTAAAGCACGGTGATAAGCGGGTTTTGCGGTCCTCTAGTCCGGCCGGCCGGTTCGTTTCGTCCCAGCAGCCCGTAGATGCGGGCCGTGGTTTCCTCCACGCGGCCGGAAGAACGGAGCCAGTCCTCCACTGTAGTGGCCCGGCCTGGCCGTGGCCTTCAGTTTCCGCCACCTTCTGTCACTACCACCTCATGGACATGGCCTCTTCCTCTGAAGCTTTGCGACGACACCGTGCCCTTCTAGATCTACCTCCATTATTATCACAAACAAGAATCAACAGAGGGTCGTGGGGCCATGTTTGTTCAGCCCGCGCACTCCGTGTTAGGTGTTAACAAAATTGTCTATCGTCAATCCTAATATAATTGCAAAAGTATGTGGGTATAATTATCATGTATAAATAAATGATCCAAAATATTCCCTACCTCGTATTTGACGTTGCACTTTGATGAGTCGCGGAAGACGGGCGTCGTGGAAGTCGGGTGTCGCGGAAGTCGGGCGTCGTGGAAGATGAAGGTCATTTCATCAATGCCGGAGGGAGTAGAGTTAGGTGAATTTACATTGAGACGACTCCCTCGATGTATTTCATGGGCAGTAGTGCTTCCCTTCCTTGCCCTGGTGGAAAAAGGTAGAAGATGCTGCTCTACATTCTTTGGAAACGAGGAACGTTCTTCGTCGAGAGGATGATGTTCTTTGTTCTCTTCGTGGGAAGAAGGCTCTCACTATTTTCCAAGGCTCCACCAAAACAATATGTTCCAACCCAAAATAATATCATGGATATTAGTTTATCCATGACATGAATTTCAAAATAATTCAAATTAGATGATCCAATTAATAAATTTCTAATTAATTGAGAGAGCGTTTGCATCTTTATGAGGGAGGGTAGAAGGTGGAGGGTTTAAATTAATAGAGGAGAGGTGGAGAGTTTAAGAGATAAGGGGGGGTTTCAAGGGGAGTTGAAGAGTTTAAACTCGTGTGGGTCCCACCACATAATATCCTCCCAGGGGAGGTTATGTGGGGGTGGGCCCCACCACCAACCTCCATTTGGAGGTTTTAACTACCATCCAAATAAAATTGTGAAACACATAATTTTATTTAAATTTTACTTAGAAACCCCAAAAATAATATCTTCTCTTGACCAAACACAACTATGGTAATGGTCCCCTTAGGAGAATATCGGCGTTGTGAGTTCATCGATGTCCTCATATTTCAATTCTGAGCACCAGTTGAAAAGATAGAAAATCCCGCTCATAATTCTACTAAACATACCCGAACAAAACTTTAGAAAATTATTCCGAGCACACTGGGCCTCAGAATGAGGTGCCGTAAAAAACCACAGACTCGAAAAAATTCTGTGTATTTAAGAAAAAAATTTCCACAAAAATTCTGGGTCATTAAATGGGATGTTACATTGATCATACAAAATTCAAATAGGAGAACCTTGAATTCTAGAAAAATTATTATTATATAGTTTCTTATGGTTCTAAAGAGATATATATTTTATTTTAGATAGGAAATGCGTATATTTTTTTAAGTCAGTAAACTATAGTGCATATTGGATAATTTTTTATAGGTTCTATTCATTGCCTTATGAAAAATATGATAGTCATGTCCTCCAATTTACACCTAGGTCTACGTAAAGGATTCAAGACTCCTTGAGGTTGTTATCTCTCGAACATCACCGCTTGAAAAACCAAGTATCTTGATTCCCACTTTATGATATCTGTATACATATTGGTGTTACGAGAGTGTATAGAGAAATTATAGATATTAAAATCATAAAGCAATTAAATGTTTTTATTCAGGTTTAGATGGAACACATAATATCCTTCACAATTTCAAAACTCTATATTCATAATTAAAATTTTCCAAATTCACATCATCCATGGCTTTAATTATCTCCGTAAAATTCTCATAATTAGATTAGGAACATTTTCATGTTTTATAATAAAGGTGGATTGGTATAAATATATAGAAGTGATGATGTATATTCTTCCTTAATAATTCCCAAATATAACATTACAAAATCCATGACCATGGGATCCCTTTAGATCTTAATTTTATTCAAAACATCATTACCATTACTGATCAATGCATCTAGTACCATGTTTTTGTTATTATGGAGGTATTGTATTGATAAATCATAATGGATTTTTAGCCTAACCCACTATCTTTTCCTAATGTTGAACTCTTTCAATTAAAAGATGTATTTTAGGATCTTATAGTTTTTGAATATGTAAAATATTTATATATAAATATAATGTCTCTATATCTTCAAGGGAATGAATTTATATACTAAATAAAGATGAGGAATTTGATAGTTATATTCATGATTATTTAACTAACTTGACACTTATGAAATGGCCTCATCATTCTTCATAAGGAGAAAATTCATACCCTTCTTTAATGTATAACAATATAAGAAAAATCCATCACTTCATGATGGTAGAGTCAAAATAAATCCTTGAAAAATCTTTATATAGACCTAGGATTCTCATAAATGGATATTACAACATTATAGATGAATTTTAAACACATTACAAAAGTACGTGGATAAGGAACACAATAGTTTAGTGCCTTTCAAAACATGGAACTCAATCTTCTAATATGGTGAAAGATCTAAAATGTTTCCCACAATGATTTTTCCCTTAAGTACATATACATATAACATTTCTTCATAACAAGGGCATTGAAACAATAAGAAATGGTGAAATAATATTCTCAATAATGGTAAATAAATGAGATACATAATCATACAATTAAAAAACATTATTAGAACATGAGAATAATATTCTAAGATCATACCCTTCATATAAAATATCATATACATGAGCCATGGGATAAGGATTTTCAGATCTTATCACATGAATCATAATATAATCCAAGAACATGACCCATGTGAGAAGTATATATGTATAATACATGGAATTTTAGAAAACATAGAAAATGGTATCCATAATAGTTAAGGATTATGACCAAGTCTATATTACTCGAGAAATTCCTTTTTGAACTTCGTTCAAACCACATTCAGGTCATATATTAATGATCCAAGTTAACTTCCCATTCCAACCATGTATTATGGAACTAAGTTCAATTCAACTTAAATAATTTTGTTATGGAACTGAATTCACCTTATATTCTAGCCATGTGTTAATAACTGAGTTCGATCCCCATTAAATCCATGTCTTACTGAACTAGGTTCACTAACCATTCAAGCCATGTCAATCTCAAGAGATATAAATCATTACCAAATTCATTGGAGTTCTATCTAGATTCACCAATGATGTAATCTATAACATGCTCACCTGACGCTATTTGTGCCAACCCATCGTATGAACTATAATGGGATTACCTGGTACTATATGGTCCACCCCATCATATAAGCTATAATAGGCTTACATGATATTATCTTGAAGACCCAATCGTATAACATATAATAGTATTACGCGGTACTATATGGTCCACCCCATCATATAATCTATAACGAGGTTACCCGATGACATAAGGGTGACCCCATTGTATAAACTATAACGAGATTACCCAATGTCATATATTCCACCAAACCATATAATATATAATGGTCTGGCCCTAAGCTATCTATTACACCCCATAATATAAGTTATAACGAGCATACCTGATGTTATTTGGGAAACTACATTGTATAATAAATATCCATGGACGACATCATGAATAATGTATAATGAGATTTCATAATATCCAAAAAATTATAAAAAAATTATTCATTCATAACCTGATTAACCCATAGAAATGTAATGGGTCTCATGACAATGTCTTTGAAACATGATTAACCTATGGAATATAACTGGGTTTCATAATACTCTATTTGAAACATTAGTTACCCATGGAAAAGAAATATGTTCCATAAACAACATGACATCAAAAAATAAACTATTCAAAGAAACAACATGAATGGTATTCATGGATCATATCCCCCCACTAGGCATTGGTAACTCCAAAACATTTCATCTTGTATGGAAAATAATTATCAAAGGATCATTTAGAAAAATTGCAAAAATATATTTTCTTCTTTGAAAAATTATTTTTAAAACATAAAACATTTTCAAAACATTTTTCTTTGAAAATAACCTTGAGAAATATAAAGGAATATTTGAAAATATTTTTCCATGAAAATGAGATTCAAATATTATTTAAAATTATTTTTGAAAATTATTTTGGAAAACATCACTACATCAAATTAATAATTTAGCGGTGGTTAAAACCACAACTAAATTATTCTAGGACGATTTTTGGAAAAATCATGCTAAATCATGAATTGGAATTTTTTTATCTAGAGTTTTTTAAAACAGTCACAGAACAATTTAGAAGTGGTTTTTTGGTGGTGGTTTAAACATCCGCTAAATCAATTCATGATAGTTTTTATTGTATTTTTTATTTTTTTTCAACTATTTTTAATTTTGTAAAAAATTTCTTAATTAATCTTTTTTATTTTTTTTATTTAAACATTTTATAATTATATTAATTTATTAATTAATTAAATATTTATTTTTATTTATTAATTAATTATTTATTTATCATATTAGTATTAATAATATTATGATTTTTAATATTATTTTTGGTTTATTTTATCTTTATATTAATATTATTTTGTTATTATTTTTAATTTTTTGAATTTTTTGAATTTCTTTATTTGTTAATATTTATTTTATGCTCACATAGATACACATGTACATGCACATGCATTCATATTCCAAATATAGAAATTTTGTATTGGGTGAGATTTGATCCTCTTACAAATTGCTTATTCTCTAAAGTCATTACTACTCTAGTGGGCTCTCCATGTGGTAAAGAAATAGAATTGAGTGTACATATATATATATATATATATATATATATATATGAAGAAACAATAAACAAAAAATAAATTAGAAGATAATACATATATAATTAAAAAATAATTAAAAATAATTAAATAAATAATAAATAATAAAGTAATAGTAAATTAATAGTAAATTAATAATAAATTAATAATAAATTAATAATAAATTAATAATAAATTAATAATAAATTAATAATAAATTAATAATGAATATATATATATATAGAATAACTAAATTATAAATAAAAAATTATATAATATAAAAAAATAAATATATATGTTATATAATAAATAGATAAATAATTACTAAATAAATAAATAATAAGTAAAAAATAATAATTAAAAATCAATAATTAATAAATAATAAATAAATAAATAATAATTATTAAATAATAAATAAATAAATACTTATTAGTTAATATTTAATAAAAATATGTAATATGTAATATTTAAAAAAACAAATACAAAAATAAATAAAAAATAAGTAATTAATAAATAAATAAGTGAATAATAATAATTAATAATTAATAATTATTCAAAAATGAATAATTAATGAAAAATGAATTAATATATAATAAATAATGAATAAATAAATAATAAATAAATAATTTACTAATAAATAAAAATTAAAAATAAATAATAATAAATAAATAATAAATAATAATAAAAAATTAATAATAATAAATAAATTTTAAAATAATAAGTAAATAATAATAGAATAAATAATTAATAGCAGTTGAAAAAATAATAAATTATAAATAAATAATTAATCAAAATTATTTGAAGAATGATTAAAACGTTTCATAAATAATTGATATTTAATTGATAAATAAAAGATAAATAACAAGTAAATAATAGTTACATAAATATTCAATAAATACATAATAACTGAATAAAGAGTAAATAATGAATGAATAATAAATGAATAAAGAATAAATTATAAATAATAAATAAATACTAAAGTGTTATTTCTGTAGCACCCCTGATTTCAAGTAGATAACCCTTATTCTATTCTTTTTAAGTATGTTTTGTTTATAGAAGAATATTGGGAGTGTTTAGTGATATTAAGAGATGGTTTTGGGGGCTTTTAATTTGGTTCAAAATAGGTGAATGATCTGCGAAAACCATGAAACACCTATAGGAAACTATGCCCAATGAAACATGGGATAAATGAAAGGTGCATGATCAACACATGATTTTCCAGGATATACAACAGCCTAGGAGAAACAGTGCAACATGAGACTATGGGATTTGGTGTGGTTGGCACACAATTTGGAAACTGTGTGAGGTGACCAGGTGAGGCAACTTTTTGGGATATAAGTCTGTGCACGGTTAGTGCACGCTTTGCCTAACTGTGCGATTAATTATTCACAAGTTAATAGTGAGATCCTAAAATTGTGCATATCACATGTTTTGATCTCTAACTCCATCATTTTTCCACTGATGTGGACATAACTCATTTTTCATTCTTCCCAAAGGATAAAGAAAGATCCTCTCATCGATTCATAGGTGATTCGAAAGATTTTATTGGTGTTTTAAAGCCAGATTCTCAAGATATGTGATCATTC
Source organism: Viscum album (assembly GCA_963277665.1). NCBI lineage: Eukaryota > Viridiplantae > Streptophyta > Magnoliopsida > Santalales > Viscaceae > Viscum > Viscum album. The sequence continues at coordinate 1,043,283,948 of OY728140.1, read as the reverse complement.
ATGGTTGTTCTTTGTTTTTTTCTTAAATAAACATGCCTATATCTTTTATATTCTAATATCCACATCCTCTCTAAATATATTATATATAGTTGATGCCAAATATGAATATAATTGGCATTGTTGATGATTGAGGATGAGATCCAAAAAATGTATTTTTTTAGTTTCCACCAGGTTTTGATAGAGTTTGAGTGAAATTATTCATTTTTTCGGTACAACCTGAGGTATTTGGATTCTCTATCAACTCCTCTATTTGTAAAATTAATTATTTATTCCAATTTGTTGTTTTATAATATGTCATTTGTGAAATTGGTGTGAAAATCATGTTAGAAACATTCTTTTTTCATGGTTAGTAGTTTTTGTGGAAATTGTGGAATTATTTTTTGAAATGTTTAATAGATTGATTATAAAGTGGTGATTTTAAAATTGGGTGGTAGATTAGATTTTTGAAAAGGTTTTATAGATTTATTTTCAGGAAAAATGTTGTTTTATTGATATGGATTTGGAACACATTGGTTTGGAATTAGTTTGGCATGCTTGTGTGGCATCTGTACTTATGTATTAGGATGGATAAGGGAAAGAAGTGCCCCCATCAAAAGGATGGGATAGATATGGTTGTGGATTAACCCCATAAAATTTGTTCAATAAGTTTCAACTTAGTGAAAGTATGAATCACCCCTCGCGAGTATTGGGAGGTCATAGTTTTCACACAAGGTTGGATGTGGGGATAGAAGAAATGTAATGGTTATGCCAAAATGGTACTTGTGAAATGGATTTAGAAATTTTTTTGGTGGATTTACATGGAACATGATATTTTTTTGTGAAAATTTATCGGTCATGAAAATATTTTATATTTATATATAAACTATTTATAAATTATTTTATATAAACAGTATTATAAAAATGTTCTAACATATTCTATCCTTGTGGTCTGAGTAGGGAATTCATTGGAAAAAACATAATATGTTTTATTACTCACCCCATCTTAAGAACTTTGGTTATTTTTATGATATTTTTTCGAGATACAAGAAAAGTTGATGTTTTTCACATCTTTAGTTATTCATTGTGATACATGGGTGATTTTTTTTGGCATGGATCTTGTAGGAGCCTTGGAGATTTGTTGGAGACTTTGGGTTTTTTTCAGGTTATGTATTCTGCCATTTACATTGATGTGTAATAGACATCTCTGTTTGTAATCTTGATATCTGGTATTGATATAAATAGTTTTACCTTGAGTTGTTTTATATTTTCTCTCTTGCATTATGTAGTAGTTCTGTAAATGTGTGTTTGGTTGGCTGTTTTATTTCAAATGGAAAATTGTCCCCCAATTGTTAAGGAATCCCTTGGTATTTATTTCCATCCTTTAGCATATTCGGTATGTTATTTGAGGCCAAGTAATGTTATTTCACCATTTCAATCCAATGAAAAGGGGAAGTATGTTACAATAGGCATTTGTATTAGTCCTTCCAAAAATCAGTGTGGACTAAGTGGTCATCAGTTCTATTGGACTTAGAGTTGATTCCGGTCTATTCATTGTGTCAGGTTGGTAGAAAGAAGTATGATAGTTGGGACATAGAATTTAGGGGATAGAAAGACATAGCTATCCAATTTAATCTGAACATCAACTTACATGGGGTTTGGGTACATATGTACTTTAGAGAAACATATAGGATTTGAAATCTCATTGTCATGGTTATATCCAATGATATGATCATGAAATGCATTAGAAACTGAAATCCCACTAGGGGTGCATACTTCATTATTAGTAATGATATATGATTTGGTGTAATGTGATTTTTTTAATAATGTTGAATCATTTTCCAAATGAAAGACTTTGGAAATATAATGATTATGGTTTTTTGAAAATTGATTGATTTTTAAACGAAATTTGAATTTGTTCAAGAATTGATGAAAATAGTAAAAGATAATTTTGGAAAGCATTGTTGTGATAATTGTAATGTGATAGAATTTAAAATTTTAATCCATTAATTTATAGAGAGTGAGATTAGTGGCCTTTGATGTTTGAATTAAAATGGCACCCATTAGGTGTCATAAAAGGAAAGAAAACAAATATAAGGAGAATGCAGTTTCACCTAAGCCACATGTGAACCAAAAATTTGTAAAGATTATTTTCCATGTGATTCATGTTGTAGACAGAGGGAACATGAGGGATGATCCAAGGAATGTGTATAATTCATTCTTGTTCAAGTAGTAGAATTCCACCATATTTCTGGGTGATTTGGATCCATAAGATGTAGAGGTTTGGATGAATATGATGAATCAGATATCTAATATTAACAGCACACTAGAAGTGCTCAAATTCAAGCTGGTGATGTATATGTGGAATGATATTGCATGCTAGTTGTGGGATTTAGTATTTCTGGAAATATTAGACCAAGGACAAACATGATTGAATTTTGAGGAATAGTTCAACACATGATTCTAACCACACATGTTCAGAATTCATAAAATGATGATCTTCTTCAGCTTGAAGCAGTAAAATATTTTTATCATGGGTTTTGAAGAAAAATTAATGATTTTAGTTGTTTATGCACCCAATGTCACTGTTAGTTCATCCTTCAAGGAACACATATTTTAATTTTTACTAGGGTAGGAGATTATCTCAAGGATTATTGTTCACTTTATTTCAAACTATAAATAGCTATAAAATAGAAATATAGTGGAATAAAGGTCCATATTTTGGGATATGGGAAGAGGAATTATCTTGATACATATTGAAAATGGTAGGGAACTCTAATTAAAGGAGAAATAGGAAGAGGGGAACATATTTCCAAGGTGGGAGAATGAATGAAAATAGTACAGATGGATCAGTGAACCTTAATCCATGATCCAAAAGAAAAGGGGGATGCTTCTAATGTGGTATAATTTACCACATAAAATGATAGTGTACAACACAACCTTGAGAACGCCATAACAGAAGTCAAATGTGGTATATTCAACACTATCGTTGTATTGGTCAATGGTCGGGTGTTCAGAACACTTATTAGGTGTCACATGCATTGTATGCTTCAATGGGGTGAGGATAGAAGAATCAATTTCATTATAAGAATATAACTATATATGGTAATTATATTAATACCATGACTGCTCAAGCAGTGCAGTATCAATAGGGAAATAGAGATAAAAGCATGATAAGAATGCAATTATATGGAGCCGAGTAGGTGATTGTGGATGATTAGTCTGGACCATATACGGTGTAAGGTATGTTTATGTTGAATTATGACCTTATGAAATCTTTATTTGAATTAGGTGAATCTCAATCCTCTATTACTTATAATGATATTGACTTTCTGGTTTTAAAAGTGGAGATGGATCTTTATTTATTAAAAGTACAAAATCCTCTTAGTCAAAGAGAATATAGAGCCATTGTGTGTGGATAATGTTCTATAACTATTGATAGAGTTCAACTGCAATGGGATTTTCTCAATGATAGAAATTAATGTCTATGATAGAATCCTGTGTATGGATTGTTTTACAACACACAATGATAAGATCGACTGTTATACCAAAAATTTCAGTTTTACAGCATAATATTTCATCAATAATCTCTTTTGGGGAGACTAGAGTTTAAAGTCTGGTGAAATGGGCTTTTGGCACCAGAATTTTGAAAAATCCTATCCCAGTTGATGGATTTGACCTTGGAACCAGTGGAAGTAGTCGAGGTTGTTAATTTTTTAAGAGTGGTTTTTGAGTTTCTTGGGAGTTTTTCTAAAAATCTCTCATGTTTTCTGCCTATAAAAGTAGTGGAGTTTATAATTGATATCCTTTTAAGGACCCGTTTTATTTCCCTTATGTCTTACTATATGGAACAAAATAAATTAAGGTATTTTAAATTGTGGTCAGAAGAGTTTAATAGAAAAAACATTTAATTCAGCCTAGCAAGTCTCTATGGAGAACACATGTATTGTTTGTAAAAAAGACAGATAGAACTCATCAGTTGTGTGTATATTATCAAAATATTAATCAATTTATGATAAGGAAAAAGTACCAACATCCATGCATTGATGATTTATTCAATCAATTAAGGGGATTTTAGTGGTTTTATATGACTAACTCACGATCAAGATGTCACGAATTGCATGTTCAAAAGGAGGATATTCTGATGACAAATCTCAGAAGTAGATATAGCCACTATGAATATGTGGAAATTCCTTTAGGTCTTATAAATGAACTAGAAGACTTTATGGAATTTATGAGTCAGATCTAATAGTGATATTTGGTTTATTTTAAGTTTGTGTGTGTGGATGGCCTATTAGTGTATTATAAGATAATGTTTGAGGATGAAAAACTCTTGAATGTAGTGTTGAGAATCTTGAGGAATCATTGGATTTATTCCAAACTATCAATGTGTGATTTTTGGATCCAAGAGGTACGCTTTCTTGTCCATGTAATTAATAAAAATGTATTTTTCGGGATCGACACAAGATTGAAGCTGTTATCTTTTAGAAAACACCAATGATTTTATTTGAGATATGCAATTTCTTTGGTCTAGCTGGTTATTAGTGACACCTTGTTTGTGACATCTCCTGACTAGCATCATCTATTATATAATTCATAAGTAATAATTTTCAATTATAATGGAAAGAGTAATGATTGAAATCTTTTCCAGAGATGAATGTTTTCTTTACATCAAAACCTAACTTGATTCTACCAGAGTCCAAAGAAAGGGTACATGGTGTATTATGATGCTTCAGGATCTGTGATGGGATGTATTATCATGTAGGGAGATCATTTTTTCTTATGGATTAATAAATTTTAGGTTACATGAGATGAACTTCCCAAAAAACTATATGTAATTAGCTACAATAGTATATGATTTGGAAACATAGCATCATTATATCTTTAATGATAAATTTAATGTGTTTAAATATTATAATATCTTGAAAAATATCTTCATACAATGATATTTGAATCTAAGACAAATATTATTTATAGTGTATCTCTAAATTTTTGGCTTTGACTTTTTGTATACACAGGGTAAAGGAAATTTGGTGGTCGATGCATTAAGAATAAAGTCATAAAATTAGTAGAAAAAAGATTCAGATGTGTGGTAGTTATTCTCAATCCTAGCTAAAATGATATTAGGATGAGGAGAATGTGGTGAAGTTTCAGTTTTCTTTATAGTTTCATTAGATCCTGATTTAGTGAAGATAGTTTAGGAAGCATAGAGATACGATTGAGAATGCATGGTATGAGGTAAAAACTCAATGTCGGGGATACTATTGAGGGATGGAAGATAGATATAAGTTCATTTTTGTGTTTTAAAATCTGGCTGGTCATACATATGACCTGTGAGGAATAACTTTTCCATGCATAACACCATTCAAGATGGGTTTTTCAACCTAGAATATTGAAGATGTTTAATGTGTTGAATGAAAATTTTTATTAAGTCATTATGAAAGAAAATTGTCTTAGTTCGTTTCAATGGGCATAACCATTCAATAGTTTTAAGGAAGAACATCAATGACAAGTAGGTATATTCAAGTAATTACCTATCCCTACTGGTAAATGAGAGATGATGGCCATGGATTTTTTATCAGGTCATCCAAGAATGGTTGAGATACATGATTCTATATGGTTGATAGTGGATCATCTCATAAATTATTCTCATTTCATCCCTATTCGTGAATCTCATACAGTGGAGGGATTTTAAAAAATCTATATCTAAAAAGTGGTAAATTCATGGAATACTAGTTTTAGTAGTGGTAGATAGAGATCTGAGTCTTACAACTCGTTTCTGTAAATTATTACAAAAAACCCTTGGGACATCGTTGATGATGATTACAGTGTATCATCCTCAAATAGGTGAATGATCTAAACAGACAATACAAATTATGGAAGACATGCTACGATATTGGGTAGTGGAATTTTGTTACCCATGGGAAGAGAACATACTATAAGTGGTGTTCTTGTATGAAAATCGATTTTATACAAGGATACATATGAATAATTTTGAAGTATTTTATCGGCATCCTTTTTGTTCTTTATATTGTTGTGTGGTAATAGTTGATACTTCACTGGTTGGGATGAACTTTTTCCAGTAGACAATAGAGAAGAATAAGTTGATAAAGCAAGAGATGTAGATGGATTTGAGTCTTCAGATGTCATATGTGGACCATCATCAATAGTTTTTTTAGTGGAGGCAAGTGATCATGTGTTCTTGAGGATATCTCCAAGGCATAAACATCATAATTTTAAGATGTAGGTCATGTTATCACAGTGAAATATGGTCCCTTTTGAGATACTGGAATTGGTTGGAGAGGTAGTAGATCAATTGAAATTACCACAATAGTTTAGTACGGTGCATAACCTATTTTATGTATCTCATTTGAAAAAGTATTAGATTGATCCTAACCGTGTGATCAGATGAGATCACATTGACCAAGAGCTAGATGCTATATTGGGGCACATGCCAATGTGGAATGTGGATAAGAAAGAGAATTCCTTGTGTGAAAAAATAATCACTCTAGTGAGGGTTTTATGGAAAAATGGTCAGATTTTGGAAGATACATGGGAATATGAGTAGTAAATGAAAGAGGAATGGTCATAAATATTTTAGAGAAATGACTATTTTCCCGTTTCCGATGATGGAAAGACCAATGGTGGATACCATTTATAATCCATAGATTAATGTAAGAAACCATTTATTTATGAGTATTATGTATATATAATTTATGGGTGAGGTTCGGGAGATTTTGGAGAAGCATGTAGATTTTTTTTTGGAAATTTCTAAATGTCCATGGTCATTGAACAGTTTGGAAAAACCTTCAAAAACTTATAGTAAATCGTGCAAAATTAAATAATGGCTAAAAATAATGTGCATGGGTGGTGCACAGTTTTTCAATGTCATGCAGCATACTAGAAGAAACCACACAACCTGATACAGTGGGAATTGGTATTACAGACTCATGATTTGGAAATTGTGTGAACCAACCATGAATGGTTCCTACTTGGAATAAATTATGGTTCAAGGTTAGCACATAATTTTCCAAAACATGCAACTAACCATGCTTGGGTTAAAAGTGAGATCCTAAAAACGTGTATCTCACACGTTTTGATATCTAAATACCTTTTTTATTTATTTGTGGCCCTAACTTGAGTTTTTATTTTACCAAAAGCTAATGAGACTTCTACCCTCAATCCAGATGTGATCTGAATGCTTCTTTGTGTGTTTTGAAGATGGATTCTCATGGTAAGTGATTGTTCTTTATTGTTCTTGGTAATTTTTCATAGACATGCTTCTCTATCTCTCTTGGTTTCATAGATATATGTCCATTTTTGAATGATATAATATAGTTAATGAGAATTATGATTATATATGGCCTCGTTGATTATAGGAGAAGATATCAAAGGTGTGTTTTGGAGTCTCAATCCATCTTCACTGATGTTTGATTAACATTCTTCATTTTCACTATAAACCAGATGTAGGTGGATTCACTCTCAACTCCTCTATTTAGAACAAGAAGGATTTATTTCATATTGGTTGTTTTAATTGATGTTGTTTTTTAAATTGGTGTGTAAATAATGGTAGAAACCCTATTGGTGATGGTTTGTAGTTTTTTGTGGAAGTTGCTAAATTAAAGTAAAAAATTATTTCTGGGTTGATTTTTAAATAAATTGCTTTATTGGATTTATGAATATTGTTTTGGGATAATTTTAAACAAAAATTTGGTTTGATTGAAATGGATTTGGAACATGTGGTTTTTCTGTTGGTTTAGAAAGGTTTTGGGGCATTTTTTTATATTTATTGAGATGGATAAGGGCATGAAGTACCCCCACCAAAAGGTACACTACAAAAAAAGTGACTTGTACCAACATAAAATTACTAACAGATAACATATTTGTTGGAAAAAATAAGTAATTACAATAGATATCAAATTATGTTCTTATTAAATATAGGTACCAACAATATTTTTTACCAACAAATATATCTGTTTATATTAACATATTAATACCAACAAATCTTCTACTATCATTTTAATCTATTGGTTTATCATAGTATTACCAACATTTGTTTTATCAACAAATGTATATGTTATTATTAATTGTTTCTAACAAAAAAACCTTTTATAATTATAAAAAAATTGTTGCAATAAATTATTCAATAATATCATATATTATAATAAAAATTTTATGTGTGTGTGTGAGATATAAAAAAATGATCCAAATTTTTTATGACTCATATAACAAAAATATATATATTTTAAATATTTATATATATATATATATAAATAAGTTATGATATTTTATATAAATTATTATTTCCATAAAACATTATTTCTAAGTTTATTTATTAATTTAAAACAAATAGCATAACAAACCCCATTTCCTATATCCATTCACAAATCTATTTAATCTTGATAAAACCCAGACATAGTTCAATTTTCCAAATCATTGTCGTGTCGTCGATGGTACCCTGAAAACCCTAAAATTCCAACCTGATTCATATGCATCAGTTCTTCCCCCACTTATTCATCACCACCTATGTTTGTTATTGCTCTTTCCCTGTGTTCCCACTCATTTCATCACAAAATTTTCAGATTCCATATGTCCTTTTCCCCATTTTGTGTGTCTGTCACTCTCCCTCCTCGTTTCTCCACACCGCCTGCCTCTTCACTGGTGACCCGCTTCCTACCCCCACACGTCCAGTTCATCATTGTTTCCACCATCACCCCACACCAAATTTATCCAAGGGGATTGATTTGAATTTTTGTTGAAGTTCAAATTCTTCGATCAACCAATGCTCAAAGGGCTTTCTATCCTTGATGCATTTAGTCAACCTGCATTGATGAATGGCGTTAGAATATTTGCTGTCAAATTTTGATGAGTTTGAGGCGACATTATTCGATATAAGGTACTTAAAATAAAGAATCTATATAAAGGAGGATTAGTGTCTAGATTTGATAAATATTCCCCTGATTTGTTAGAGTTATTCATTTGGTTACAATGATCATTGATGTAGACTCAGGAAAACAAGTTTTCATGATTTACTAGTGAGGAATATTCTATAGATATCATTGTTGTTAATGTAAATAAACACGAGTCAAGAAGTTGGCATGCGGTTCGGTCTTGCCCACTGTAGAAAATTTGTGGCAGGGTAGCATAGTTTGGATTCAGGAGAAAGTAGTTGTAGGTCCTTTTCTTCGATCTATTCCTTTGATCAAGAAAATAGTATTTAGCAGTCATCCTACAACAGTGGTGGTCTCGGTAGTGAAGTTCTTGTAGTTTTTATTATTACCACATAGATATTTTCTTATTTCATTTTATTTCTCAGTCCTTGTAGCAGTATGTATGTGCTCATTTTCCTCTAGTTGTTTATCTCTCTTTCTCTTAGTAGCATAAACTATAGATTCTGTATAGTTTTCTAGGTTCACATTTTCTATTCCAGTAGACAAAGAATGCATTCATATCCTCCATCCAATGTAAGTATAATCTGTTCTCTTGTTTCATTCAAATCCTCCATCAACTTCAAGAATAATCTGTTCTTTTGTTTTAATTCATATATGACTATGTTGTCACCTTAAATTCCATCATTGTTTAGTTTACATTTATGGTTGAAGTTCATCCATGAATTACTATTAATCAGCTGATTTCAATTAATTATTTATCTTTTGATCTTAATCATGGAAGATTTAATTTATTTCATGAATTATTGAAATTGATTCAAAAAAAATTTCTCGGATTAGTAGATATTATTCAATTAAGAAGTAAAAAGTGCGTTGAAGCTGTATAAATTTGAATTATAGATGTAACATTTGAGCATTTTGGCCTTTTAGATTTGATAATTTTTATTTTTATTGATTGATATATCATTGCATCTCGTTTAAAGTCACAGTTTCAATTCTTTGTGGATGAATCAATGTTTTTTATTTCTAGTTTAGTCTCATTTCATATGTTCTTTTAAATATCTCATTTATAATGCCCTACATTTTTAGAACCTTCCATCAATATAAATATCTTAATGTAGAGTAAATAAATTACCTTCTTCGAGATAAATGACCTATGGTCAACACTAATATTACATTATTAATGCAGGGAAAACAATTTGTGTGTGGTGTTACATTTTTAGGCTAGGATGGGCATTCTTGAGACAACACCCACATCACTCGACATGATTTTTGATGAAAATTGAAGATATGCCCTTTTTTTGAGTCCCCATGAATATTATAGCAGGTTCTATACCCACCTTTAACCTTTAAAATTAGCAAATAATGCATATAATAATGTATATTGAACAACAATTATAGTTCAATATTTCTTATAACTGATGAAGATGCTAGAGGAGTGTTAGTTTGATGGTCTTTTGATGATAAGAGTGCAAGGATGATACAAGATGTCCTACATGATGTTCTTCATGATTTTTTTTGATGATTCTATCTTAGAGTTATTGTTTCCCAGAATTTAAAACATTAAGGCTCTTGTTCACTACACTCACCAGTTAAGAACTACATTATTCAAGTATGTCCTTTAATTGTTATTTTCCATCCGTTTTAATAGATATTTCCATGAAAGTAAGTCATGTATGGCCTGTAATTATTATTTTACATCTGTTTTTTAAAATCTTTTTTTCATGAAGGCATCCCTTACATTTTCTCCTTCAGGTTATAAGCATCCCATATATTGTGTTCTTTCATGTTAGCAATGACACCCTTACTCCCTTCATTCCCAGTCCATGTATTTTTACCTTTTTCTTGATTTACTTGTAGAGAAGTTGTAGTCCTAATAACATTAACACCACTTTTTTTGTGCTAGGGGTTCTGGGTAATGCCTCAAAAGAAATAGCAGCAGCATTATAAGGCTACTTCTCAATGCCTTCAGTAGACAAGCTATATTTCTTCAAAGTGAAAGACATGGTAATCCCAGTAGAAGTACCACCATGAATCAGATTTGGATTATTGAGAATGATTCTTATTAATGCATAAACCTTTACACTTTATTTAAAAGATCCTTTCTAGCATCCCATTGATGAACGGTGCAAAATTATGGCTCCGAACACTCCATGATAAAAGATAAAATCTGGTCACATATCCTCTTGACCTAAAAAATCCCAACTTTTGTTCCCACATAGGATTCCAATGTCCATCAGGTCTATTTACAATAAAAAATTACTTAAGCCTTTACTACCTTATCATCTTCTTTTCTCAATCATCTAATGGAACTGACACCCAATTTTCTTAAGTAATGGAATTCCAAATCACTCAGCCCTCTCTCGGTTATAGTCAAATCAAGTATGAACTTTTGGATCTGTATGTAAGGATTCTCAATGAACATTTCATTTTTTATACTCCCCAATCATCTTATCTCACCAACTCTAAAATTTTTTGGTTCTCCCAATTCTTATACTCTAGAGGACGATCAAGAATAATGGTGCAATTGTTCACAACCCTTTTCTCATTTTTCTAGGGGTAACAATGTATTTGTCTAACATTACACCTTTCAGAACCTTGGTATCCTCTAATTGTCCACCAAGGAGTTTTTCAACCATTATATACTTAATGTTAACCTCTTGAAAACATTGACCAATGTCCACCCCAACTGTTTCCATAGAATTGATTGCTAAGTCTGACATTAGATCCTTGAATTAGGTTGTAATTTTTTTTACCAATGTAACTCTTCACATGTCCTAGTATTACAACATGATCATTCACATTGATATGCATCGTAATCTTGTCAAGCAGTACAATTGCATCCTTGAGATCTTTTGTTGTGGGATTGAAAAATGACCATAAAAACATTTTGGTAAAAATTATGTCATCGACAACTTTTGATGATTGGATATTATCAAGATACACCTTATTCCCTAATTCACGTGTCGAATAATCCTTGAGGACGGGTACTGGTGTGTTTGAGATTGGAGAAGAAATGTTCAAACCATACTGATCTAGAAAATAATTATTATCGAGTTTGAATTGTTCGTTTTCATGTTTCTATAACATTATTAAATTTTTTAGACCTTATAAAAATTATATAATCCTTGATATAGATGGAAAAATTTATTGTGGTCATATATGATGGGAATTTGGTAATATTGGTAACATATTCCTCATTTGATCTAGATTTCAAGTGTATTTTGTATAGTTGAGAGTGAGCTTTGGTTGCCCAATCCAGGATGGTAATTCTCAATAATCTCCTCATATCGATCCACCAAGATACCCTAGTATCCATGTAAGTAGTACGAACTCTCCAGGTATACCTTGTCGTCCCACATCTCCCTATGGGTCACCAACTGATACACCATGGCAGACTGGTCATCCACCTCGAACACAGGCTTGTCCTTGAGCTCCCTCATTAAAACCTTCACAGACTCATCCCTGACCTTCCCCTTGGGACCCATGGGAGCCCAAGCATCCAGGATGTTCAACGACCACTGCGAGTTTCACAACAGAAAGTTGCCCATATTCAACCCGATCCATTTCTTTTGGTCATACACCATCTCCTTCCAGCCATGCATCACCAGGTTGAGCATGGTGTTGATGTGGATAATTAGAGTCTTGGAGTATTATCTTATAACTATCTTTGCAGGGTACTCTATTTTTTATTTGCATGAACATTAAAACATGTACCAAAGAGGTTGCGAAAATGAACGGTGAGTGTTTTAAAAGGAATAGTGTCTTGATTTGGTAATTTTTCTTGTGTAAGAAATAGTTTTATTTATAATGTCTTCCAATTCAAGTTATAATATTTTAATTTTTTATGTTTTGTGGGTGTGAATATATGGATCATGGAATAATAATCAATGCTCTAAAGACAGAAGTTGTTTCCATTCTTAGGGATTGAATTACCCAGGTGAACCCTTCTTCATTCTATTTTTATACAAGATCCATGTTTCCTTTTCTGTTATTCAAATTTTTTTACTTTTTATTTGTTTTTGTAGTGTTTTTTAAGGAGATTCCCATGAAATACTACAGGAAATTGTGGCTATGTCATGCTTGAGTGGGGGAAATGCATAAGCGTAACCCCACCACGACAGCGACAAACGATGTGTGAGAGAAACAGACGAATAATGGTGTGTTGTAATCGTTGTCGTCACCACGATAGTGAAAATCGATTCGTCGGATAACTTCAAGCACTAAATTTTCCAGCCTAAGAAGAAAAACAAGAGAAAAATGAATAAATTAATTTGTGTTTATTTCATGATTTCATTTTGTGTTATGTTATGATATTGGTATGATTTTATGATGATTAACTCTTCTTTCACATGGATGAAGTATTTATTGGGAATTTTGTTTCTTCATGTCAGGTGAGGAAACTCTTATGATGAAACTTCAAATTGTCTACCATGTTACTCTTAGGGTCATCATTGGGGGATGGTTTGTCGAAATCACTGAGCTTCTGGAAAGTTGTCAAGCATGAATAGAAGAGGTCAAATCAGAGACTCATGGATGTTGTCAAGCATGAACAGAAGAGGTCACAGTAGAGACTCGTGGATTGGTATTGTTGTGACATGGGAGCCTTTCATGGTGGAGGGGTGGATAATTATAGCATGAAAGTACATGGTGGGAACCAGGGAATGATAAATCATGTGTGTCAGTTTGGAGTTTCATGTAAAGTCTGCTTGAATACATTTAAATATATTTGTACCGTGTTTATTGTATCTCCATGGAGAGTTTGAAATGTCTATATATTATAATTTTATAATTATTATATAATAAATATATTATGTATAATTATATTAATAAAAATAATATAAAATTTAGCAACATATATTGAAATACCAACATATAATATATCATATAATTTACATATAGATATTCATCAATGATATTTCTTATAGTAAATGGAAAGATAAATATTAATAATATTACCAACAAATAAATTTTTTGTATTAATCTGTTACTAAACATTTTAACCAACATATATATTATCTGTTGGTATTATTATAATTCCAACAGAACTATTTTATCAGTCACAATAACATTTAGCGTTAGCGTTTTTAACAACAATTTAGTGATAGGACAATTTTTGTTGGTAAAACGTTTTACCAACAGAAATCAAACTTTTACCAATAGATATACTCCTATTGGAAAAAGCTATTTATTTTGTAGTGGTAGGGAAAAATATGGGTGTGATGTACCCCCGTCCAAGTGGTTCACTAAGTGATTTCTTAGTGAATGGATGACTCAAAACTCAAAGGTATAGGTAGTAACATGTATTCATGAAGGGATGGATGTGTGGAAAGGTGAAATTTAATAGTTATGCCAAAATGGATATTGTGAAATGATTTTAAAATATTATTTTGTTTTTTCTTTCTAGCATGATATTGTTTTGATAAAAAATGACTGGATATGAACCTTATTGATTTTTTTATATAAAACTTTTAGAAAAATATTTTACATAAACTATTTTATCTAAATTTGATAACATATTCTATCCTAATCGCGTGATTAGAGAAGTCATTGGGGAAAACCTAATGAATTTTAGTACTCACCCCTACTTTGGATATTTAGTGATTTCGCATATATTCCTTATTAAGGAATGGGAAAAGGTAATGTGTCACACTTCTTTGGTGGTCTATCCTGATACATGTGAATTTTTTTGGACCACGGATCTTTTTGGAGCTTTGGAGTATTATTGGAGTCTCTGAGATTTTTCAGTTGTGTCTTCCACTGTTTACTTTGATGTTTTGTATACTTCGGATGTGGTATTATTGATAGTTGATATTGATACAAATGGTTTCACTTTGAGTTGTTTTACATTTTTTTATGATTCATCATGTAGTAGTTGTGTTGAGGTGTGTTTGGTTAGTTGTTTTTCCTTCAATGGGAAAATCATCCAAAATTTGTTAATGATTCCTTTAGCATTTATTGTCAGCCTTTTGAATCATGGGGATGTCAATTAAGGCCGTGTGATGTCCTTTTTCCTTTTTAAGACAATGAGAAGAGGCCAGATGTTACAATTTTGCAATAATTTATTACTAAAGGTTAATCAATAAAAATAAATAAATAATAAGTTGATATTATAATAATTAATAATGAATAATGAATAATATATAATAAATAATTAATAATAAATGGATATATATATCTATAAATATATATACATATAGAAAAATTTACATAAATTTATATAAACAAACATTTATGGTACAAAAATATATATTAATATACTCAAATATATAATTCTATATGAATATATATATATATATATGAAAATATATGATATAAAAATGTAGAAACATAAAAATGTATAAATATATAAAAATGTATATAAATATAGACAAATATTTATAAATTCATATAAAAAGTGATATATATATATATATATATATAATTGATGGTAAATTACCAAAATAGGGGGGAAAATTTAAACACCATCAAATCCATATGAATGTAAATAAATGGAAAAGTCATAAAATACATCAAAAATATATGAAGACACTCTTAAATGATGATGAAATCTCACCAAATGTGTTTGGTATGTATATACATAAATTTATTTAATATATATTATATATAAATATTTATTTATATATATTAGAATACACATATAAATATATAAATGTGTATGATACTGATTCCTTCCTGATTTATACTGGGAAAACATTTAGGTATGTTAATTGTAGTTATGAACATTTGTTTGATGTTATGACTAGTTGTGGGTTTGGGTTGAGTTTTTAAGAAAATTTGAGAATGAGGGTTTATGAATGGTTAGTTCACTGTTAGGGTAAACTGTGTGCCCAGCCCAACCAACTGTGTGAACCAAGGAAGAGAGGTTTTCATTGTTGGAACACGTTTTCATAAATTGGGCACCCAAACCTAAGAAACCATGAAACCCATGACAAAGAGGTATGCACAGTTGGAACATGGTGTGAAAAACCATGTTCGTGGTTTTATTTGACCTAAAAATATTTTTTAAATTCCTTGAACCCCCAAAATATATCCTCTTTGACCTAGGCTCAAGAATGATCAATATTGGGTGATTATAAAACATTCTAGAGGGGTTACAAGGTCATACCATCACTATACTTTAATATTTAAATCCTAAATTGATGATTCACTCTTCTCCCAGCATGTGGATCTCATTTTGAACATTTCGCCTTATACTCTTCCTACCTCTAACGATCTTTTGGTGGATTTTATTACCTATTTCCTTATATCTAAATATAAATTGGTTGTATAAAGATCTAGGATTGGAGATTTAGATCTAGACTGATTAGATCTTGATATCTTTGATCTTTATTTATGGATCTAGATCTGAAACTCATATCTACGTCATTTTACTACTCGGATATTGAGGATTTCCTTTATGAGAACATCCATCAATGAATCAAGGATGGTGGTCTAAATTCTAAATCCCATAGTCTTGAATTGTTCTCATATATTCAAGTGATGGGATTTCTATATTTTTCAGCAATTTAAATCATTAATTAAATTAATTAATGTGGTAAATTAATTAATAGTGATGTTGTGAATTGTGGGATTAATGGATTTTGGAATAAGATAATTAACAGTGTGAATTAATTAGCATTGGATTGTGATAGTTGAATTGTTTATTGGAATGAGAAATGAGGATAATTTATCGATGAATTGATTATCTATTTAAATGATCTAGGTTTGGGATAATTAAAGGTGAATTTAATTATCTAGTTGTCTATCATGTAACTAAGAATAATTAATAGGAAAATTAATTATTTACTATTGAGAATTTTAATGGTTGATTAATTGTAAAATTAAATAATGAGAAAATTAATGTTGTTAATTATTTGTTTAATTAATTAAATGACTATATTGACTAATTTATGAATTAATTAATGAATTGGAATTTGGTGTTAGACATTCCATTATACAACAACGAGATTTGGGGTGTTAGACATGATGTTTTTCATGAATGACATAAATGAATGAATTGGTTTTGGGGTCATAGACATGTCGTTATTCCGAAATGGGATGTTGGTTGTTAGACAAGGTGTTCTACACCACTGATAGATCTTTTTATATTATTGAGAATTTTGGTGTCAGACATAGAGTTATACACAAATGATAATTAATAATAAATGGGATTTGTGTTAGAAAACATGGAATTATACATTGATGAAATTTAGGGTGTAAGAAATGGCATTCTACACTGATGGTATTTGGAGTGTTATACATGACGTTCTATACTAAATATAAATGTGTGTAGATATTGTGAATTAATTGTGTGATATTATTCAACCTTAATTGTCTACGTGGTTCATTAAGATTAATTATAATGTGATAACTATAATTATAAATTTTAATTATTTTTTATACATATGTATATACTTATTGTTGACTGGATTTGTTTTAGAAACTTTTAGTGGGAGGACAATAAGTTTCTCTAATAGCCTATTTGGAAGTCCTGAATGGTACCTAAATAGAATTTGTTTTTGTAGGATACGTTAGGGTAAAATGCCCTAGTTTATATTGCTGATTGGGAATAGAGATGTGTGAGGGAACCCGACATGTTTTGAGACCCACTTGAGAGCTTTAGTTTCTTTGTTTTCAGTTATATTGAAGACACATAACACTTATGATGGAATTGTGTGTTTTTCTTTCAGTTTAGTACTGTGTTTTCCAATTTTTGTATCTGGTGATATTTTTATGGTTTTGATTATATTTTCTTCTGAAATTTTCTATTCTATTTTCCACTAATAAATACTATGATTAATGTTTGTATAGTCTTCCAATGTCACTTACTTGACCCTCTCTTCTAGTTGTAACCCTCTGGAATATGGGGTGGCTTGCTTAAGGTCATGTGACCGACCTACTCGAGGCACCAGTGCGTGTGGCACCCAGTTCAGGACATTACAAAGTGGTATTAGAGATCTAGTTTTCTTTTCGTTTTATTTTGTATTATTGTATTGAGAATTGGATATTGGATACTTGGAAGAGTCGAGGATTGGTAATGATCTCTTTCATGGGAGTTACAAACCTGAGTATGGAGGAAAACCATGTACTTAGTGTTGTATTATTGTTATTTCTATTTGTTGTTACAGTTGAATATTATTTCACCCTGGGTGAATTTTTTTCATTGTCATAATTGTTGTTGAGTTTTATGAGAATTGACTAGTGTCATAGCATTACATGAGATTTTAGTCTACATGCATCATACTAGGTACTTCCGAATATTTTTTTTCATGCATCAGTTTTGGCATGTATGGGAAAATACGTTACGGGTAAGTTGGTGGACCTAGATTTTTTTTCCTTACTGTGATTTTAAATTGAAATGGTGCCTAACTTGATATTGAAAAAAACATGTAAAATAATGAAATTATGTGAATAAATGGGTGTCTGAAGGAGAAACTAGATACATGTGAATGTGATAACCCTTGTTAATTGGAGCTTGGATTAGGATAGTTAAGGGTAGTAATATCACCTCAATTTTGACCATTTGGCGAGACATGAGGAAGAGACTTGTTATAGCTTGTTATTATTCTCTCAAACATAAATTCATAAACATAATGAAATGTGTCATAAAATGTGTGTTTGGAATTGTTGGGATATTACTCCATGAAAATACTTGTTGAGCGGATAACCAAAGGACATGGTTATGGATAATCCTCTAATGGTGGATCCTGAGGAACCAATAGTGCCAAAGGATGAAGTAAAAGATCAACTAAAAGAGAACATTTCTCATTTCATTAAATTGATGGAAAGAGACCCATGGAGGGTTGTAAAAAGTATTCTTGATTTGATGAGAGGTGTTTTTGTTATAGAACCCACCAAATTTCTCTAGAGAGGGTGGACCTAAGGGATCTGAGTTCTGGTTAGAGTCTATCAATACTATAATTGAACACCAAGAGACTCTTGTTGAGAAGTGTGTCAATATGGAAGGTTAAATGTTGTGTGGTTAGGAAAAATTTTGGTGGGATGTCTAGGTGTAGACTGGTCAACCTGATGATATGGAATGAGAGGATTTTTAGGAGAAGTTCTTTGAACACTTCATCCCAGAGACACTGATATAGGAAAGAGTAGATGAGTTCACGAGGTTGAATCAAGGGAATGTATTTGTGATAGAATGTGTTGGTAAATTTATAGACTTACAATGTTTTGATCTAGCATTGGCTGAAGATGGGGCTATTTCAACAAGATGATTTCAGGATGGACTTAAATGTAAAATTAAGTCTTGGGTGAATATTTTTAGGCTGAATAAGTTTACAGAAGTGGTAAATTCGGCTCTCATTTCTAAGGGGAACTTGATGGAGGCTTCTACTGGAAGACAAGAGATGCATGTTAGATGGTCAGGTGGTATGACCTTCAAGATTAAGAAGTTACATTTTGAGAATTTCAGCAAAAGTAGGGGGGAGCAGAGTGGCCAGTCAACTGGATCAGTTACATAGGATCTTACCCATATTCATTCCCATCTAAGTGGTAGGTCGAGACACTTCCAGAAACATTATTCCTACCATTTAGTAGTGTGATGAGCCAACGGAAATATGAGACACCTATAGAGGTTCTTTAAAAACCTGAGGTACATAGTTAGTGATAGAGGATCTAGAAAGAACCAGCGTGTATGAAGGGGATCATCTACACCATATTAGCTGGGTAGCTTGAGTTATAATGTCTAAGGTGGTAGAGGGAGTGGAAATGGTTCTTCTAGGAAAGAAGTCCCCTATCATCAGATCAGTGCATCTATAGGGAGTCAGAAAATACCTTAGGGAAGAGGGTAAGGATACTTGTATTCTGTGTAGCCTACACTTTTCGATGGCGGGGCTAGCCCATAAATAGTGAGAGAAACTATTCTCACATCTTCTACGTTATCAAGTTACTTATTTGATATTGGTTTCTCTGATTCCTTTTTATCCTCTATTCTTCATAACGGTTTGAGCCTGGAAGTGGAGTATATGAGTGGGGTTATGCCGATTGATACACCTTTTAGGGATGTGGTCAAGAGACATCTAGGTGTACAAGGTATGTTCTCTTGAGATTGGGGAGTACTGTTTTCTTTGGGATCTATATATATCCTTGATATGAAAGGATTGGATCTAATTATGGGTATGTACTGGCTTAGCACATACTGATCCCTTAAAGAATTTTATCGTAGGATAGTTACATTTACTTCCTATAAGGGTGACCTTATCATTCACTAGTGTGAGTGGGTTATCTAGACGGGATAAGTTTAGCCAATTACACAGTAACTTGGAGAGCTCAAAACCCAAGTTTCTAATACTTTTTTTAGATGATGAAGTTGTAAAGAAAGATTTCCTTACCCAGGTAGTGGGACTATTTTTGGATGTCATTCTTAATGAATTCTCAGGGATACCACCTGAGAGAGATGTTTAATTAACTTTTGAGCTCATGTTAGGGGCTTAGCTAGTATCTATTTCAACATAAAGGATAGAAATGATTGAGCTTCAAGAGCTCAAGAACAAGCCAGAGGGGTTTGAGAAAAAGTGGTTTATCTATCAAATTAAATCTCCTTGGAGACCACCATTACTATTTAAAAATATGTCTTATAGAATTCTATAGTTCTATGTCAATTAATATAAGATGAACACGATGACTATGATGAATTGATATCCTCTTTCGTGAATCGATGATCTGTTTGCCCAGTTAAAGGGAGCTTGTGTTTTCTCGAAGTTTGGATTATGATCGGGGTATCATAAGTTGATAGTTCAGACTTCTGATATACCAAGTATTTGTTTCCAAAGTTGGTATGAGATTTATGAGTATCTAGTGATGCTGTTTGGGTTGATAAATGCATCAAAAATGTTTATGGCCTGATTAACATAATCTTTCATCTGTACCTGGATCAGTTTGTGGTGGTGTTCGAGGAAGACATCTTGGTGTACTCCAAGTCTCATGAAGACCATGCAAAACTTCTTGAAATCTTCTAGAGTACACTAATAAATAATAATTTATACTCTAAGCTATCAATGTGTCAGTTTTTGATTGACTAGGTACACTACTTGGGACACATCATCTCAAAATAAGGTGTCTCATTGGACACAGAGAAGGTGCAGATAGTGGTTTCATGGGAAATCCAAAGAATGTTTTCACTATTAGAAGATTCTAGGGATTAGATGGTTTTTATAAGAGATTCATCCAAGACATTTCTCATTTGGAATCACCACTTTCCAGCCTGACCGAAAATTGAGTAATGTTTGAATGGTTGGAAGCTTAAGAGTAAGCGTTCTAATAGATGAAGAAGCATTTCATGTCAACACTAGTCTTGATCCTACCTAAACCAGGTTAGGATTACATGGTTTTTTACGCTTCTATGATATGACTTGGGGATATACTAATTCACGGGGATAAATTCCTAGTGTACAAGTCTCGGTAGTTGAGGAAATATGAATGGAATTTCCCTAATCATGATCACGAGTTGGTAGTAGTATTTTATACTTTTATGTGTTAGAGACAGAACCTCTTAGGTGAAAAGTTCCCAGTTTATACTAACCTCAAGAGATCAAGGTATATATTTTCCTATAAATATTTGAATATTAGCAGGGGATATGGGTTGAGTATATGCAGTCATTTAATTTTGAGCTGGCATATACGCACAAGAAGGGAAACAATGTGGCTGACACTTTGAGTAGGAAAAATCAGACTCAATAAGTTCATGAGTCTAGTGCTGAGTGGAAGATGATGAAATTCCTATAAGAGATGAACATTGTGGTTTGAGAGAGGCAATAGAAGATGAATCTCATATAAATTTCGGTGGATTTGACACTATCTAAATGGATTGGGGATAGGAAATATGACGACCCAAAGGGCATGGACTTGCAGGAAATATTGGAAGGTGGTGAGACACCTTCAATTTGGAAGATAGTTGAGGATGAGATCATCTATGTGATAAATTGGTTTGTTGTGAATATGTGCTTGAAACAGGAGTTAATGTGGGAATTTCATGCACAAAAGTTGGTGTTGCATCCAAGTGTGGCCAAAATGTACCATGACCTATGATGATAGTATCGGTGGCCGAGAATGAGGAAAGAGATAGTAGGGTTCATGATAGGATGCTTGACCTATTAGTAGGTGAAGTCAGAGTAAGAATGACCTATAGGTTAAATACAACCTCTTCATATTATAGAATGGAAGTGGGAATATGTGACTGTGGAATTTGTGACTGGTCATGTAAATACACATAAGAAAAATGATCCTATTTGGGTTTTTGTGGATAAAAAGGAAATGGTGAAACATTTATAGAATATAAGGGAAACCATTATAGTATACCTATTGGGAGAAATTTATGTGTGAGAGATACTCCATCTTCATTGGGTGAAAAAGAAAATAATATTAGACTATGATTTTTGTTTTAGTTCACACTTGTGATAGGTCAAATAGAAGGTTCTTGGCATATAAGTATCTTTGACTTCCACATTTCACCCATATATAGATGGGTTGTAGGAGTGGACTACATGGATTTTTGATGATATATTGTTGGAATGTGTTCTTGACTTAGGTGGGCCATCGGAGAAGAACCTCACTTTAGTATAATTTTTCTATAACAGTAGTTATTAGGAAAATATATAGATGAAACCATACAATGATCTTTATCATAGGTCTTTTAGATCACAGCTATACCAGATGGAGATAGGTGAGTAACAGTATTTAAGGCTCTGTATTTTTTAGGAGATGTTGGAATAGGTGCAGTTGATTAGGAAACATATGTCTATGGATAAGCATATGAAGAGGTGATATGATGATTGATGTAGATAAACCCAACAGTTTACAAAGGGTGACCGTTTATTCCTTCAGGTCTCGCCTAGGCTGTGTCACCATAGGATACTGAGGTAGGGAAATATTACACCTATGCTTATCAGACCATTTGAGATTGTGGAGAGAATAATGCCAGTAGCTTTCTGATTGACTCTTTCATAGAAAGACAACGCTATAGATGATGTATTCCATGTATCCCAACACCAACAATATCACCAAGACCTATCTCATGTGATCGATGTGGATGATGTCGAGCTTGAGATAGATGCATTCTTTGTGGAGTATCTGATATGTGTGTTGGATCACTGTGAGAAGGTGTTTAGGATAATTCCCATGCCGATTGTTATTGTATTATAGAAAAAAAGATGTTTACAGGAGGATAAATGGGAAAGGGAGGCATATATGGGGGCCCAAAAGCCCAATATTTTTATCACATAATCATAGAGATGTTCAAGTGTATAGCTCAAGGATGAGCTATTATATGGCGGGGATAATATAATACTCTAACCTTTTCTGGATTTATCTCGGAACAAATTAAAGTAATTTTTGTTTTATTTAAGTAAATTTGTTTGGATCTATGAATTAGAGTAAATTTGGGTGGAGTTTTTAAGAATATTTGAGAATGTGGGTATATGCACTCTTAGTAACTGATTAGGGTAAACCGTGGACCTAGCCCATCTAACAGTGTAAACCTAGGCAGAAACGCTCGCATGGTTGGTGAATTGTTTGGTAAACCATGAACCCAAACCAATGAAAGTGGGTAACCCCAGATACATAAGTCATCACAGTTTTTGAATGGTTTTTCAAATCTTATTCCCCTACCCATATAAACAGTGCATAATGTTTTATTTCACCTGAAAATTATTTTCAAAATCCCCCAAACCACTGAAAAACCTCCTAATTGACCTAGAGTCGGTCTTGATGAATTTTGGGAAATTATAGAGATTTCTATGGGGGATAAAATATATTATGAACTCTGTTATTCAATATTCAAATCCTTAATTGATGATCCTATGTTCTCCCTATAAGTGGAACTCACCCCGAACCATTCTTCATCTACTCTTCCATCATCTCTCAATCTTTTGGTTGAGTTTATTCTCAGTTTCCTTATATACAAATCTATATTACTACGATATATATATATGATTGTATATATAGATCTCTATTTTATTAGATCTTGATATCTCTGATCTTGATTTATGTATCTAGATCCAGAATTCTGATCTACATTGTTGTGCTTCTTGGATTTTGGGGATTTCCGTTGAGCGGACATCCGTCAAAGAATCGAGGTGGGTGGGATAAATTCTAAATCGCATGTTTTTTTAATTTTTCTCATACGAATGTTTTAATATTTCGTTATTTTTTATACATTGAGATATTTAATTTAATTAGTTAATTTGATAATTTTATTAATTGTGTAGTTCTGAATTGTTGGATTTGGGGACTGTTGAATAAGAAAATTAAATGTGGAAATTAATTATAATGGAATAGTGATAATTGAATAGTTTATTGGAATGATAAATATGGATAATTGATTGATGAATTGATTTTTAGTATAAATGTTCTAGATTTGAGATAATTAAATTTAGATTTAAATATATTTCTATCCATCATGGGTCTGAGAGTAATTAATAAGTAAATTAATTCTTAACTATTGAGAAATTGAATGGTTAATTAATTATAGAATTAAATAATTGGAAAATTGTTGTTGTTAATTAGTTTTTGAATTAGTTAATAGACATGATAAATTAATGTATGAATTAATTAATTAATGAGATTTGGGTGTTATACATGGTGTTCTAAACCAAAGGGGTTTGGGGTGTTAGACATGAATTTCTACATGAATGACATAAATGAATGGATGAGTTTTGGGGAGTTAGACATGAAGTTCTACACCAATGAAATGTTGGGTGTTAGAAATGGTGGTGTACACTATTGAGATGTTGGAAGTTAGACATGGATTTCTACAACACTGATAGATCAATCTGTATTTTTAATAATTGGGGTGTCATACATGGAGTTCTATACCAATGATAATAAATAATAAATGGGATTTGTGGTGTCAGAACTGGAATTGTTCATTGATGAGATTTTGGGTGGTAGGCATGATGTTATACAATGATATTATTTTGAGTGTTAGACATGTAATTCAATAGTAGAGATAAATGTGTATAAATATTTTGAATTGATTGTGTGGTATGGTGCAACTCTGATAGTCTATGTGGTTAATCAAGATTAATTTATACTATGATAACTATAATTATACATTGTAATTATTTTCTTTGTAAAAATTCATATAATTTTTGTTGACTGGATTTGTTTTAGACATCGTTGGTGGTGGCCGGCCGAGTTGTACTAACACCCGATTCGGGAAGCCTAATCAGCACTCGAATAGACATTGTTTCTACGAGACAGGTAAAGGGAAAAGGTCCTAGTTTAGATTTCTGATTGGTAATGGAGATGGGAAAGGGATCCAGACATATTTTGATACCTTCTTGGGATATTTAGTGTGATTTTTATTTCTTTTTCAAATACACAACTGTTATACTAGAATTGGATATTTTTACTTTTAGTTGAGTACCATGTTCTCCTATTTTGGTTATCTAGTGATATTGTTATGGTTTTGATAATATATGATTTCGTTATTTCATTTTCTATTTTCCACTGATTCTTACTCTAATAAAAGAGGTAATAGTGTCCCCATGTGACTTACAAGACCCTCACTACTAGTCTTCACCCACTAGTGTACGGGGAGGCGTGCCTATGGTTTTGTGACCGGCCGGCTTGGGGAACCGGTGTACGTGGCACCTGGGCTGGGACGTTACTATCTATTTATCAATAGACACACATATATGTATATATTAGAATTATATATATATAAATATTAATATGGTTTTACAATAAATTCTTTGATAAACTATATTTAATGATAATGAAATTTTTACATAAAAATACATTTATATATGATGTATACACACAATATTATTGATACACTATTACATATTTATATTTCTAAAATACACACCCAAATATATATATATATATATATATATATATTTATATTTATTGGAATATACACGTTAATATAGATATTTTTAATGACATGCACTTGTTTAAATATAAACATTACTTTTATAGGTATATATATATATATATATAAATTAATGAATTTTTATATAGTAAATAAAATCAATAATTACTTATTTTAAATTAAATGAATATAAAATACTTCTTTCCATATGTTTTATTAATGAAAATAAATTTATATGTAAATATGTATTTGTACATGCCATTTATTATAAGTTAATATAAAATAATATGAATAAATTTAATAATAAATAAAAATACATTATGAAAAATGATAAAAATAAAAAAAAAATCAATATAAATTTATTACATGGGAATAAATTCAGTCCCCACCAAAAAAATACAATAAGAACCCCTTAAATGAAATTGAAATTCCATATAATGTTTAAAATATTGGGATACCCTCACTAAATACAATGTTTTTCTTGTCTTCAGTTCTTATTTTGAAATGGAAAAAATACTGACCATGGTTCCTTGGTCATCACAATGTAGAGATCCTTGCAGTCTTCAATTTGATATGTGGTAGATCCCAAATGGACATCCCAATCAAAATTTATGGTTATTTCTGGGTAAAAGTTTATTTTATACTTTTGTTGAAACTATAATATATTTTATTCATTTAATTATTACAAAATTAAAATCTAATGTGCATTTAGTTTTTTATAAGCATCTATTTGACTAGTTGTGGAGTGAAAATAGACTCCGAGATCAAAATTTATAGTCATTTGATGACGAAGTCTGATTTTCAACTTGTTAAAGATTTGTTTTATGATTAAAATTACTATTAAGTAGTAAATGAATATTTATTAATTACAAATTATAATTAATTAAAATTACAAATAATAACCAATATATAATAGTATATAATAAATAAAAAATTATAAATTAATTTATTTTTCCCTTTAATTTAGTGGTGGTTTTTTCAAAACTGTCTCTATTTACTGGTAGTTTTTAAGAAAACCACTGAAAAAAAAATATTTTTGGAAAAATAATAATTAAAATAATACTTAATAAAAAAATTATAATATCTTTTTAAAACTAGCTCTAAGAAACCTCTGCTATTTTTATTGGAAATAATTTTAACAGTGGTTTTCAGAACCATTGTTAAAAACCCACAGTTAAATCAATTTTTCCCTGTAGTGCATTATTTTAGAGGAAAACAAATGTCTAATCAAAAAGAGAAATAATCATGAATTTTATTAAAAACATTTTCATAATTATATTACGTTCTAAGGACTGGTAAAATGGTAACATGAAATGAATATACCATGAATAACCATATGATATGAAATATCCGAAGGCCAATTGGAAATCTCTTTCTCAACCCCTGATGTAAACAATCACACTAATGATCTTTGTTTTGTTCTTGTTTGGAAATTCTTGAAGCACATTCCCTGATAAAAATTCTTAAGATCATTCTTTGAATCCATTGATTTTTTTTGGGTTTCATATCAGCCTCTTTAACTCCTCTAATGTTGTGTTTCTTGTATCATCTATGGATGAATATTTTCAACTTTGGGAAAATATTTCATGGTATTTTTGGGATTATTCGATGAATGTTCCCAAATGGGGCTCATATTTGGATCCCTTCTCTAAATATTATATATTTCCAATATGGATTAGTTCTCCAAGGATTTTGTTACATTTGTTTAAACAATATTCTCTATTTCCAAATTGTAATCTCATGGGTAATCCTATGAATTTAGATTCACGGACAAGTACTCTTTCAAGGACGTCTGGTTCTATAATTTTTGTGAAAATTTATGTATCTAGGGATCTACCCCTTCAAGATTGAATATAGAATGATGAATAAGGATTATATCATGAGATAGTTTATGAAATACTTCTAGATTGTTGTAACCTTTTATTTAATCTTGTACATGCCTCATATGTCTATGTCCCAAAAACGAATGGTTATGAGGTCAAGATAGACACTTGGATTGAAGAAGTCTAACACAATTTTGAAATAAATGGGGCTAATGTTAGTCACATGACTAATTCTGGACCATATGGATCTTCTAATAATAGGCCAAAGAATGACATGAATAAGGATAATTTGATCAATATTGAACAACCAAATGAAAATAATAAAATTTCAGATTTTTTGGATGTTGTTCTTACTGTCATTAATACAAATATTGTCCATGTTTTAATTGAGGAAGGTTAAAGGAATCAGGTTTATTCCCATGAATCATGGGATAAGGAACAAGGAGATATCTCTGATGAATCTTTTCAGGAAGAAGATGGTCCATACATATAATTGAGTATGATTATCTCAAATCATGTTCTGGGAAGGGGAAAATTGATGGTGGATGT
Organism: Viscum album; assembly: GCA_963277665.1. Taxonomy (NCBI): domain Eukaryota; kingdom Viridiplantae; phylum Streptophyta; class Magnoliopsida; order Santalales; family Viscaceae; genus Viscum; species Viscum album. Next base: position 1,043,255,905 of record OY728140.1, on the reverse strand, counting down.
GCATGGAATCATTACCCCAAATCCCAAGAAAACTATAAAACATAGAGACAATTATGATATTGAAAGAACAACAGTTACAAGACCCCTTCAAGATTCTTGGAATGATACTGAGCTTCCCAAAAGTCAGGTTTAACCTGTTGCAATCTATAATGAGGAGGTGGAATATGATAGGGATAAAGATGATGTGTACAAAGATTCCTATATGATTGAGGATTATGTGAGTGGTGAAGTTAGTGTATAGATGGATGAACATGATGAAAATGGAATCAAAAATATATCTATCATGAGATTCCTATGGAAAAATACCTTAAAATTAGAAAATATATGATCACAAGGATGGTCTATGAATAAAATTAGAATCTTAATTTCTACTTTAGTGACATAGCCTTGGTTTGATTTCTTCAGTTTCATGTATTGTTTCATGGAATTTGTTTTAGTTTAGTTTTTTGTTACTGTTTTTACTGGAATCCCTTAGAATAGAAGGTTATACATTTGGATTTTTTTAGATGGATCATAGTTGAATCAATCTATTGTTTTGACTTGAGGATTAAATATTTGGTGTGTAGGGGGTTGTTTTCACCCTGGGTTTCATCTTCACATTTCTGTCATTTACAGATTGATGTGGCATTCCCTGAATTATGAGTGTTGCTACTCTAAAAATGATTTTTCTTTGATTTATTTGCTAGATACATATTTTCAAAAAAATTATTGAGATTTATTGGTCACATTTTTACTACTAAATGAAGTCACTTTCTGGGTTGGACATTCATAAGTGGGGTGTTGTATTTTGTTTGCCTCTGCAAGAACATTACAGTGGACCCATTATAAATTCCGAAGGTTTTACTTGATGTAATGGAAAACAATGCTGTTTTTTCTTAATTTAAGTATAGGAATAGAATCTTATTAAATTACATGATTTTTATTATGTCTTTAGTCTATTGATGTTTACTAATGCCATATGATGAGATCTTATATGCAATAATTATGCATGGATGTTTTGGCCTACCTGTAACTTTTTGATGGTGTTTGCTGATAGTGTGATGGCCATAGAGGTTTTCTAACGATTTATCTGAGCATATCAACAAGGGAGGACTACTAGAATTGTCATAGTGATCAATTTTATACCTCCCTTCAGAGCTGCTAGATTCCTTCTACATAGTATGAAATGGTTATTATCAAGGCATTTTGTTTATTTTCTACTTCTTGAGTTGTTTGTTCACTTCTAATATTCATGACTTGTATCCCCCTTCAATCGATACTGGTTTAATCTATTTACACCTTGTGAATGTACTACTATTTTTTATTTTAATAATTTTTTTTGGGAATGAATTTGGTGATTGATTCATGCCACCACTTTGTTTAAAATAAATAAACAAACCTTATGAATTATTATGTTGTAGCAATAAAATCGTACCACATTGGTAACATTGAATTATAATCAGCATGAGAGAACAAAATTACGTTAATATTAAAATATCATTAAAATATCTATATTCATGACATAACATGTCAATAGAGAATTATATACACCTCATAAAACAATATTGGTTTATAACATAACATGTGTCTCAAATAAAGAAAATTTTGACAAAATTCCATTACTTCTTTGGTAACGTTTAAAATGTAAACCCCATTAAAGAGATATCAAAAAATGTATACATAAATCTCAATAATTCTATGTTAATTAATAATAAAAAACATCCATGGGCAGTATAATCACCACATACATAAAATATGTGGTGAACATGGATTCTATCTCATGGAAAAATAAATATGATACATAAATACTTTACTAATTGAGTAACTTTTGAATATTGAGTTTTATGAAAGAATAAAATCAATTTATATATATAATATAATTAAATAAATTAAATTAATTATATAACATTTTGTAGTTCACTATATACACCACATAATAGAAACTATTGGTGAATATTTCACATCTCACAGAAATAAATGTGAGATTAAAAATCCCCTTACCATAAGTCTTAACTCTCTTCATTATTATTAAAAACTACTATTTAATACAAATATGTTTATTATACACAAATTATATAACCATATATATAAATATATAATACCATATATGATTTATTTAGGACTTTATTTTTCCCATTTATTAAAAATTACTAGTTAATCTTTAGTTGGAGGTCATAACCGCTATGTTTTTTCTTACATGTTTTGACTTAATATTTTTGTACCCTTACATTGATCAGGATATACACATTTACAGAATGTAAAAAAAGCTATAAATATCATATATATTCATTATATATGTATTTATGAAAATATATTAAATATAGAAAGTGGAAATTAAAAACACTATTCATGGAGATGGTTAGTCATATGTACGGATGGACGATGTTTCCATTTTCATGTCATACTAAAAGGATAAAATTAAATGACCTATGTATAAATATATTATAATTAGAGTATAAATATAATGTAATATATGTCTCATGTTCCTTTTAAACCAATAATTAATATATTTCAGGTAAAGTGTTAATAAATCACATTGCTTCGTGAGGTAGTACTCTGTATTACACACGAATGATGTTATCGTATTCTAAAAAAATGGGAAGAATACATTTATATACTATATAATAAATTAAAAATCATAAATAAATCATAAAATCATATATTTCATAAAAAAAACTATAATTACATCATTATTACCAACATTGAAATGTGTTACTGGAATAACTAATGATGTGGGTATGTGAGGTGGTACTCCGCCGTACAGACAAATGATGATTACATATCACATTTCATGGAAGTGTGTGGTGATATAATTCATAACCTTAAAATAAAAAATTTCCAGTATATTGAATGTACATAAGTTTTTATATATGGATGATATAAGAATAATCCAATGTGTTTTAGGAAAAAATAAAACAAGAACGTTTAATGATGAATGTTAGCTCTTCTACGGTAATATCTATTTGTTTTTCCCCAAATCAATTCCCTGGATGGACTTATTCCTAAATAAAATCTTCTAGTTTAAGGAGAGGGAAATTGGTAGTTTAATTTGGTATGGTTTGGAGGGTCCACATTTCTTGAGATGTGTGAATAAGTGTGGGTGGTGGAGGAGTGAATGACCTTTTACAGTGGAAGATGAGTGGAATTCTTGTAAATACAATAATGTAAACCCTATGGGGAGGTCTCCCTAACATAAAGTTCCTATAATAAAGAAATAGTTTTGACCCAATAGGGAATAGAGTCTATATGTGGCCAGAAAATGGTTATTGGAAAAGTTTCTAGGTAATATTTCCATTATGTTTAAAGTTTAGTCCCTTGGTAAAATCATTTTTCTCTTAATCCCCATGATTAATTTTAACTAATTTCACATATAACTATGTTATAAATAATGTGGATTTACTAAAAAATATAAATTATTATAATTCCATATATGGAATCCATTTTTATAAATTTAAAAAATAAAATTGGTAGAAATTAATTTAATATAATTCTTGTAGACGTGTTGAGAAAGCATATTTTTAAAGAAAAAACTTCAAAAGTTCCGAATTTTTAATGTAATTAAATCGAATAACCTGATTTGGGGTAAATAATTTATAATTAATTAAGTTAGTCTTTAAAACTATTTTAACATATAATATATCTTTATAAATAATTAACAAAAAAAGAGTTTTCAATTAAAATTTAGAACTTTTCACTAATCAGAAAAAATAAAAATTTTCAGAAAAAATCCTAAATGTTCATTCTAATATAATTTTAAAATTAATCTTTAAAAATTATGTTTATTTTTACAAAAATAATATTTAAATGTTTCAAAAATTATATTTGAAAATGTTTTTCATTAAAAAGATTTAACTTTTTATATTAGGAAGACACATCTTTTTGGGTGTGAAATTAGATATATTCTTATCTCTTGTCTAGAAGAAATATTTTATGAACATTGAATAATTGATTGAATATAATATATATATTTCAGTATAATAATTCATCAAATGATCTTTTTTAATTTATTAAGCAAAATCATGGTTGTGCATAAAAATATGTTTTTTAAGAAAAGGAATTATTTTATTTTAAAATAGTTCTTACTTTCATTTCAAATTAACTGGTTACCAATGAATTAATTTTTTAAAAATTAATAAACCATATTTTCATAATTTGGTTAATCCATTTCACACACACCATTTCAATGGCCATGTTATAACTATAATAATATTTTTATAATATGTCACTTTTTCTTAAACATAGTGTAATGTGTAATGGTAGCTAAGATCAATGTTGTGTGTAATGATATCTAAAAGTGGTATCGTGTGTAACAAAATAAAAACATATTATTGCGTGAATCAAAATACAAAATAATTGTTGAATGTATCGTAAACTGTACATAGTATTTCATGTAGTGCAACCTTAAATTGGTGTTTCTTATAAATAAATCTTAACTTGGTGTAGCGTGAAATGAAATCCGTAAAAGAATTTTAATTTATCAAAAAATAGTAATTCATAAAAACCGAGGGTGTAATATTTTTCCCAACTTAAAATTAATTTTTACCTCAAAATTCATCTCTATCATCTAATTATTAACATTTGAAAATACCATCATATAAACCAATATCGTAAAGAGGTTTAATGACACATACTCAAAAAATAAGAGTACCAGATGTTTGTAAGTCTTCTGGAATAAGGTATAATAGGTTTCCATCTATTAGAACATATTTGTAAAGTGAAAAATGGGCATAGATGATAAAACTAACACCCAAATAATGATGAAGAGTGATAGAGGACATAGATCACAAGAATTTGGGTGATAAATGGAATGTTAATGGACTTAACAACATAAATCTGGAATTTTTTATAAGAATTTTTTTTAAAAACAAGGTATTAGGGTCAAATTTTAATTCAACATACACTTTCTAAATTTGAAGAATTATTTTATTATATGAAAAATTTAAGTATATAGACTTATTTAATGCATTTCAATTTCATAAGAAAATATGACACTTTTTTTGTGCAAATACTCAAAGAAATTAAGCTGAATGAAGAACTAATAGATTATAAAATCTACAGAAAAGATGATTATTCATTCCATATATCATTAGATATCAATACATCAAAAAGTTTACATAGTTTATTCAATATGCATACATCTTCATATGGTGAAGTAATAAATTAATCTCTAAAACCTCATCAAAAGGTCAACATAAACCATTTAATAAATAGATAACCTTTTTACCCTTCTGAAAGATTAAAATAAAAAGCACTATAAATAAGGTAAATAAATTATTCAAAACTGTCTAAATAATGATCCCTTATATGTCATAAATTTTCTCTTGAATGCCACATAAAAAATATGGGAATAACATCATCTTGTATACTCATGAAAAATGGAAATAACCCAAAATACCATATAACATTATTGAAATCATAAATTATTCCTAATTATTTATAATGATTATTGGATATATTCTTTAAATCAAAAAAATATATAGAATCCATCAATGATAACATAAATAACATTTTCACCAAATCATTAATCTATTTATTAGGTACTTTGTTTTATCCAGTCTACACTGTTCTTATCAAACATATCTTTATCTAAAATAAACACAAATTTCTAAACATCAGGAAAATATTAAGGGTTATGTTCCCATAATATTGTTTTTTCAAAAAAATATATAATAATTCTATTAAATCAGTTTTTGAGGTCGTCCATACCATTAAACACTCTCTTTCAGATCCTTGATGAAAAAATTATACTGAGAAATCCATATATATTTCACAATAAATAATTATTTAATCCATACAAACAAACACATCAATTATTACACCTCATCCTTAATCCATTAACATGTATTACTCATCTTTTTCCTTAATACCTATTTCTATTCATATTTCATTCGCATTCACTTCATCGTCAGTAGTATTACTTTTACTCGTACCACCTTTCTAACATTCTCTATGAGCATTCCACTTAGGGAATCAATTTTTAAAATTCCTATACATTTCAAATATAAAGAACTCAATAGTCTTTTGTAACTTAAGGAAATAATTATTCTTATCTATTGTGTTAACCACACATTTCATTTTCACTTTGACATTAATTACTTATTTTTATTCTTTTCCATAGTCAAACCATATTTTCATAAATTTTAGATACTACCTTGAGGGATAATTCCCACATTCTTGAAATATAATAAACTAAATATTTTTTCTTATGAGGTCTCTACCACATAAACTCTCAACAAACTATTTCCCTCTATTTCATGGAAAATCTGAGAGTTTGTTATGTCTAACATTGTTAATCATGTTCCTTGAATACTAATTATGAATAATCATAACTTTCATCTATCCAACCATCATCCCAGTTAGCTGAGCATCTTTAAATTGTCTATCACTTTAAATGTTAACCTATTTCCTTCCTGTTAATTCCTTTGATCAATACCATAAAGAATTGTGTAAGAAACATTAATCATACATGAATACCATATAATCCTAAAAATCTATCATATGATGTCTAAATCATGAAACCCTGTTCTTAATATATGAAACCATATATTCATCCTTGGTTATTCATAGTCATCACCTATTTAAATCCTTAATGATGGTTCATAATGTGTTTATGAATATCCAAATAATATCCCCAAGTAGTGTCAAATTAGGTTTAAGGCATGGCTTATTGTTGTGCACCAATTCCTAAACAAGTCTAGATCAATATGATGTTTTTTGGGGTTGTTACCCATAGTTACATATATTCCAAAGCCAAATAAAAGTGAAGTATCTATGAAAGGATGTGTTTTTACGAAACCAATCACTCTATCCTTTAACAAAATTATAGGAAATTTTCCAATAATTTAACTCATATATAGAATTATCCATAAGGACATCCCAAAAAATATCCTTAATAATATGTTATCACACCCTGATCATGTAATTTCTATTATTTTATTATTTTATTGTATTTTTTTTGAATACTACTTAGGTTGAGTTATTAGTTTAATTATTTGAATTTTGAACATTCCCTAGTAGGTCATGTGTTTTTACATTGTTTCCCTAAGTGTTTATGGTGAAGATTGTGAATTTTTATTATCGATGGAAGGTGTAGCATAGTTTATTCACGGTTAGTAGAAACTGTGCACCCTCACCTAGGAAAGAGTGTATAAAATATTGATTTTTGGATAGTAGAAACCGCACCGCTTGCACACCATTTAGAAAACTGTATAGTATATTCCTTTTGGATAGTGATGGGTGAAGCATTCGGAAAACCATGCTGCCAAAATTTGTGAGTTCTCAATATCATTAAAAGATTGGAATTACTCTTTCTTATCCACTATTTCGACCCCATTTCTATATCTTCCACCACATTTTTTGTAGGATTACAATGTGTCCCTCCAAGATTCTCCTCCATTTCTATCCTTACACCATTGAATCTACTTGATGGTTCCTATGTATTTTTCCTTGAATTTTTGTTTATTTCCTCTAATATACCCACTTATCTCCTAAGTTCATAGTTTATCTTATTTGGTTTTTATTTTTGTCCAAACCCTAAGATTTATGGTTGATGAGTGGTTTGTCTTTATTGATGGTTGGTTGGGTGGATTTTTTTCTTGGGGTGTATTCTTCATCTTCCCAAAGTTTCATCACATCGACACACCATTGAGTGTGTTGTTTCAATCCATTTACTTTTTGTAATATTATATTGATTCTTGATCTTTCCTTTAAATCTCGGAAAATGTTATAATAATATTTTTTGAGTGTTATGATAGATTAATTTGTTGTTTTAATGATGGTAAATTATTGAGAAATGGTTTTTAATGAGATTCTTTTACTATGTTTCTATTTATATTCACACAAGGTGTTTTACAAAATTTAAATTGATTCTTTAATATGAAATTGGGTGCTTTGGATGGTGTTTTACAGTGATTATGTTTTTTAGTGTGGTAGGATATTGAATTGGGAATTATTTTAGGAAATTGGTGACACTTTTTGCTTGACACTTATGTGTGTATTTTTGTGTTTGGTGAAAAAAGTGGTTTTTATGGTTGAAAACAAGTTATTTTCCTTAAAAATGGTTTCTTAAATCCAATATTATTTTCAAAGTAATTTTAAGTGTGTATATGTTGAAAGATAGGGTTAAAAAATAGGTTGATTCTATTTCACATGTACCAATTTGTTGTACTTTGTAAATTTGTGTTATGAATTATGTAAGTAGTCCAAAGAACATTTTAAAATGGGGTTGGAATGCATGTGAATTTTAAAGCAACCTTGCCCATGTAAATGGTTGATTTTCATGTGTTATTTTCTTATCATGTTCAAAAAGGGGTTTTAGAAATTATAAATGTTTTTTAAATAGCGTTTCCAAATAGTCTTGGTGTTTTGATTAAATGAAAATGTTACTTAAAATGTATTTCCTAATGTTTAGACAGTTTAAAACATTGTGGTGTGTTTTGGGTACTAAATTTTATAAAATCCTATTTGGAAAATTTAATGTTGTTTATTGTTTTCACTTTGTCTTGGGAAGATATTTGAATTTTAAATACTAAAGGTACATTTATCATTGTTCATGAGAAAGTTGTATTTTACATTGTCTTTAGAAATGGTATGGAATTTAATTTTTTAATGTATTTTTATTAGAAATATTAAAATCTTGGTTATAAAATGTTTTTGTCTTTAAAGAGTTTGTTTTGATGTGATGTGATGTGAAGCCCTGGTTGGCACCATGTGAGGTTTTGGAAATGGGTTTTGGAACTCATTTGATGTATGGTTCAGGTGGGAATGTTGGAATGTTTTGGAAAATGGTTTTAAAATTTTGGAAGTGTGGGGCCCAGTTGGTAGTGATAAATGGCTGAGAAAGTGGTTTTTGAAACTTAAATGATGTGATAGACTAGTTGGAACTTTTTTAAGGATTTTTTTTGATATAGGAACCTTTATAAAGGATTCCATTGAGTGGGGCATTGGATATAATTTTTGGTGTTTTGGGTTGGAAAGTATGGTGGTGGTGGGTTTTGTTGAGCCACATGTGTGAGGGCCTTCCTCTTTTATCATGTACTATAATCATGAGATTCATGGTCATTATCTAGATGGGTGTATGATAATTTCATGTTGAATTCATTTATACACATTGTATCCCCTAGATCTTCTAAGAGGCTAGGTTGTATGTGATACTACATTGGATATCTTAGAGAATCGAGTTGGTTATTGCCTCTAAGGATGCATTGTATGCCAGTAGGTGAGTCCAAACTGATTATGTCCATGGATTGCCTCAAGATATGTTTAGTAAATGCACATGATATACACTATGTATGTTCTATTTATTTCTGCTTCATGTTTGATATTGGATTTACATGTTTTTCTAGCTTGTTCTGTTCCATTTACTTTCTACACAACCTCATTTTAGTTAATTTGTCTGGATTTCGCATGGGATTTGGTTTTGAATTGGTTTGTGAAAAGTAAAAATGATTTTATTAAGTGAAGTTATGCATAAGTGGGTTTAAAAAAAGAATTTGTGGAAAGATATGTTTGATTGTTTAAAATGATTAAAATTCTATTTTCTGAATGTTATTCATACTAGTGTTTGTTGACTATTTCGGGAAAGGAAATGCATGGACTCTATGAAGATTAACTATCAAGATATCTAAGCTCACAATATACATACACCACTTGTCATTGGTAGAACCGAGTGGATTTATAGTTTCAATTTTTGGTTCGATTTCCCAATGTATAAGGTTGGTTTTATAGTTGATAGTGAACACGAGGTAAGGTATAGATCCTTTTATCATGGTTTGTTTTTGATCTTTATTCAGTTTCGATTCTTTTTAGTCATTTTACCTAGATAAGTTGTATATCTATTGAATTTTATTTATTTTCATTTTATTGTTGTAGGATGTATTTTTTTGGTTTTAATCAGGTTTTCTTTTAGGTAAATCATTCCCATTGGTTTATTTTATGACTGAGACAATTTTGTAGCCCGTGGGGATCTAGAACACTCTTTGGGCCATGTCTCTAGATAGTTCAGGTGTTGTGTTAGCTGAAATCCGTTTTTGGTTCTTAAAAAAAATCGTATTATAGGATTCCCTTATTATTTGGGTTGTCATGTTGATCAGATATTAAGATTTTTTAGACTAATGAGGTAGGTATGGTAAGGAAATCATGAACACTTTCTCATTAGTATCATCATGTTTCTAGGTATAGTTGGTTACTTGAGTCTTATTTTGGGGTTTTTTGTTTGAGTGGATGGGGAATGAAAATGTTGCTGATCCGGTGTTATTTTAATAATATCATGTGGAGTAGTGACCCGTGTGGAATATGAGTGTACATTTCAAGGTCCTCTTAGTTATTGATTCTTACTTGAGTAATAGTCTACTAACTATTTCATCATTTTAGGAATCAATACTAGTTTCCCATTATATGAGTTTTTTTGTAAGTTGTCTTTTAGTTTTTTTCTTGTTTCTGTGAGAGGGATTCCAATGAAAAAATGGTTGTTGGATTGGAAAAATGGTTTACGAAATTAAAATAATTTATATAAGTGGTTTTTGGTTGAAAATAAAAATGTGTTTCTAAAGGGGAAAGTGATTCAGAATATTGAATATTTTGGGAGAGTTTGGAGAAAACATGAATGGGGAATTTGGTAAATTATTGAGTTTGTGGATAATGTGGTATATCTGACCCATGTTATTCGTTATGTAGATTCACATATGTGTAAGTATGTATAGAAATTTAATTTTGGCACATGTTCATGGATGATATAAGACGATATGGTATGGAAACATATCTGGTGGTTCATAAGATTCCATGGGTTATTATTTTAGATCAATGATTTTAATGATTTTCTAAAAAGGATTTTTTAAAGGGAAAATTATTTGAGGAATTGTCTTTGATTTAAAAAGTGAGTTCTTGTTTTGTGAAAAAATGATATCAGTATTTCGATAGTGGACATAAAAGAATATTGTTTTGAAAATTTATAAAAAATGATTGATTTTTAAAAGGAATTTATTTTGTATTTTTTGTGTTCGTCTTGTGATTCTGTTGTTTTGGATTGAGATGTTCTTTTTGGTTATGTTTCTTGTTTATGATGATTCCATTCTTTTTCTCCTTGTACAGTTTAGAAAATGTAGCTGAGAAAGGTCCCAAATGTTTCTACTAGGTCATGCCACGTTTCTGATTTCTATCAATTATTTCCCATATTTCATGGTGATTAATGTATGATAGAGGATATGCAATGGCTTGTGGATGTAAAGAGTGTGTTAGGTCCACAAGGCTGAATACCCTGAGAGGGGGGGGGGGGGTGAATCAGGGTATGACTAATTTAAAATTGAAGCCCGTTATGATCTTGTTTCATTGTTACGCAAAACACTCTTCTCTCTTTGCCTATTGCACAATATAAACAGAAAGTAAAGCAAGCACATGACACATCAATTTTACTTGGTTCACCGCTAAGGGCTACGTCCAAGGAGTATACGCCGACAGGTTTCTGGTCGTACCAAATTCTACTAAACTTCACTAGCTGTGGATTACAATGTTCGGGCTAGATCACTTCTATGCCCAGGCTCACATCCTACACAATGTTTAGGGTCATCTCAGTGCTTTCCCAAGGGTCACTCCCTCTTTCTCTCTCTCTGGCTCACTGCCAGTGGAGTGGATCACCTTTTTCCTCTTCTTAAGCTCACTACTCTTGGAAGGGATTCACTCACAGTTTATAAACCCGTAGGTCTCTTCATTTCCATTAAGGAATGCATCTTTCTCTGTATGTAGATGCTCTGTTGAAGTTCAACTTTCATCCGTAGATGAATACCTCTTTGCCTCTAAACACTGGGCAAACTACCTTTGGAAGGACCTCCGCAAAGCACTCAAATTCGCTAGGCTTCCAATTATGCGAAGCTCAACAAGACTTCGCGAAGCTCCTACCTTTTTGCGAAGCTCTCCCGCGAAGCTCCCTTTCGAAGAACTCCCGCGAAGCTCAACTCATTGCAAAACAACTTCTCTCGGGAAGCTCACTGAGCCAACGCGGAGCACACAACTTTCGCAGAGCGACAATAGCTGCCGCGATGCTCCTCTTTCGCGAAGCACACTACCTTCGAGAACCACCTCCACGAACCGAGAGCAATGGATTTTCTCTAAAAATTCTCTCTGCTTCGCTCGAAGGGGTCGGCCTCTATTTATAGGAGATTCCACTGACCCTCGTCCATTCCGCGCGAAGTCAACGCCACGTCATCTCAAATCGCGAAGCTCCAAAGATTCAAGCTGAATTCTGACCAAATCGTGAAGCACCACGACACTTTTCCGTTCGCGAAGCTTGACGTAGTCGCGAAATATCACCGGCAACATACATTCGCGACTTTGCTGCGAAGCTCCCTCGCGAAGCCCAACATTCCTTCGCTCCTTCGCTGCTAAGCCCCCTCACAAAGCCCTTCACCGCCGCGATGCGCTTCAGCCTCTGTCGTTCGCAAATCTTGAGGTAATTGCGAAGCATCACCGCCTCTATTCTTCTGGTCTTTGCGATTTCCAAACCATGCATCCTATCTTCACAAAATTCATGCCTTTGGCAAATTAAATTATGATCTTCATGGATATCCTGTTTTCGTGATGCTCACCAAACTCCAAATTTTGGACCCTAAAAATTTGGCAATCACTAGGAAATGACGCCACATTGTACTGCTCTTTTCTACCGCCTCCAGATCGTCCTTTCCTTTTTCATCGTTCTTTGTCAACATGGAATGTCAACAACTTCTTGGGAATTCGACAAATATCCATGAAAACCTGCTTTTTCAACAAACACAATCAACCTAAAAATACTGCAATGTTACCTTGAGGGATTTTTTCCAACAATCTCCCCCTTTGGGTTTGTTGACAACTCTTCACAACTCTGCTCAGAAAGATTTTCTGCACTTTGATACCTCACTGAGTCTTCTTCTAGTCGCTACCACCATTCGCCTCTTGCGATTCTGATAGCATTCAAGGATTCACTTAACACGTACTCTAAGCCCACATGAGCAATGCTCGGCGTGAGAAACAAGAGTAGTATGAAAATTTCATCAATGAATCACTTCATGTCAGACTCCAATTGTCGATTCCACCCTGATACCAATTCTTAAATTGATACCAATTGTCGAACCACACTGATACCAATTGGTGAATTCTTATGTTGATACCAATTTTTGATAGCTGGACACCGTCTCACACCATTCCAACACCACTGTTCTGCTTTTATCATGATCCTCAGCTGTCGTGATTTCTATGCTTTGATCGATCACTTCTAGCATCGTCAGATTTTAAAAATCTCCCCCTTTCTCATTTTTGCCCCTATCTGGCTGCTCCACTGGTCAACTTCTCCCCGTATCATTCATGATTTGTCAAATCTCCACAGTGTCTCCCCCTTTACCAATCACTATTTTCTCCCCCTTTTTCAACGAACCCAAATGTCACTCCTTTGTAGTCGGTAACATATTAGAGAACGCATATCATCACAGTAGGGAAAAACACATCATACCTCGGGGAGAGGGGTGAAGGGTCCCACATCCACACTACTTCAAGTTCGGCGAATCTACTGAACTCCTAGAGCCAGTCGATGCCTCTCAAAAGCTTCCTTGGGTAAGGCCTTTGTCAGAATGTCTGCAACCTATAGCTCTGTAGGCACGTACTCCAACTTCACGATTCCTTGCTCAACCTTCTCTATGATAAAATGATACCTAATCTCAATGTTCTTTTTCCTTGAATGATGGATGGGATTTTTGCTAAGATTTATATCACTTGAGTTGTCGCACTGGATTCCGATCGGATACTTCACTTCAACTCCCATATCTTCAAGCTACTGCTTCATCCACAATAATTGTGTGCATGCTTGAGTGGCCGCAATATACTCAGCTTCTGCAGTGCTCAATGAAATGCAATCTTGCTTCTTGCTTAGCCAAGAAATACACAATCCACCAAGATAGAAAGCATCACCTGACGTTGATTTCCTATCATCCGCTGAACCGACCCAGTCTGCATCAGTATAACCCAATAACTCTGTCTGGGATTTATCAGTATATGTTAAGCCGAAATCCACTGTTCCCTGGATATACTGAAGTATTCTTTTCACTGCAAGCATGTGGATTTCCTTGGGATTACTCTGATATCTAGCTGCTTGGCATGTGGAAAAAACAATATCAGGCCTTGTTGCAGTCATGTACAACAAACTTCCAATAATTTGCCTGTATTCTGTGATATTAACTGCCTTCCCATCTGCATCTTTCGATAATTTCATCCGGGTGGAAACCAGAGTCTTCATCTCCTTGGAATTATCCATTAAAATCCTTCTTAAAACCTCCTTGGCATATTTGGATTGAGAAATAAAATTTCCATTCCTTCCTTGTGTCACCTGTAGACCAAGGAAAAACGTTATCTCTCCAATCATTGACATTTCAAACTCATTTTTCATGAATTCGAAAAACTGCCTGCACTGAGCTTCATCTGATCCGCCAAAGATTATGTCATCGACATACACTAGAACCATCATCCTTTGATTACTGTCGTTGCTGAAATAAAGATTGTAATCAACTCCTCCACTCCGGAAACCAGGATTCTTCAAGTACTGATCAAGCCTTGAGTACCATGCCCTTGGTGCTTGTTTCATCCCATACAACGCCTTCTTTAGCCTACAAACTTTGTTCTCATCCTCATGAATAAGAAAACCATCTGGCTTCTCAATATACACCTCCTCTTCCAGAACACCATTAATGAATGCAGATTTGACATCCATCTGGAACACTTTGAACTTCCTTTGCACTGCGATGGCTAGGAATAATCTTATTGTCTCCAGCCTGGCAACCAGTGCAAATGTCTCATCAACATCTATTCCCTCGATCTGAGAGTACCCCTTGCACACTAGATGTGCTTTGTTCCGAATCACTGTGCCATATTCATTCATCTTGTTGAGATAGACCCATTTAGTCCTGATGACATTCTAGTCTGCTGGCCTCGAAACAATCTCCCATGTCTGGTTCTTCTCAATCTGATCAAGTTCTTTGTTCATAGCATGAACCCAGGTTTCATCTTCAGCTGCATCGGAAAAACATTTCGGCTCCACCTGAGATAAAAACAATGTATTCTGTAATGACTTCATTCTTCGAGTCTGAACTGGAGCTGTCTGATCACCAATGATATTTTGCCTATCAATTTCAGCTCGACTCTTTGGCTTCCTTGCAGATACCAACTTGACACTTTCTTGTTCATCATCATTATCTTCTTCTGAGTCAGCCTCTTCCACTTATACTCCCCCATGTGTTGCTTACCTCATCATCACTTTCATCCAGAAACTATTCACTGGGTCGTTGAGCAGTCTGTTCATTTTCGACTATAGTGACATCATTGCTCTCAACAATTTTTCCCAGCCTCTTGTTGAAGCATTTATATGCTTTTCCCTGAATAGCCAATGAATATCCCTTCATCTCCTCGTGCCTCAACCTTCCTATGATGTTCTTTGTTTACAATGAAACACTTACTTCCAAAGATTCGAAAGTATTTCAATGTTGGATTCTTTCCGTACCACAGTTCATATGGAGTTTTCCCTTGCTTCGGACATAACAGGGACCTGTTTGAAACATAGACCGATGTCAAAACTGCTTCCTTCCAAAATTACTCTAGTAGTTCCTTATCGATAAGCATTGTTCTGTCCATGTTATTAATGATCCGATTTCTCCTTTCAACCACTCCATTCTGTTGGGGAGTTTTTACTGATGAAACTTGATGCCTTATCCCATGTTTCTCGAGATAGTTTTCAACCTGATAGTTTGTAAATTCTGTACCGTTATCAGTACGAAACTTCAAAATTTTCTTCCCAAGCATCTTTTCCGATTCCCTCTTGTAC
The DNA here is from genome assembly GCA_963277665.1 of Viscum album. NCBI lineage: Eukaryota > Viridiplantae > Streptophyta > Magnoliopsida > Santalales > Viscaceae > Viscum > Viscum album. Next base: position 1,043,240,094 of record OY728140.1, on the reverse strand, counting down.
TACTTTATGCAACCGAACACCTCTGTCTTATGGGTAATGATGAATACCCAGGCCATTCTGCTATAGTCATCAATTAAAAGAACATAGTACCTTTTCCCATCTATAGCTTGTGGTGAGATAGGTCCACATACATCAGCATGCACCAATTCGAGCACTCGAGTTGATTTTTGTTCATTTGGCCTATATGTATTCCTGGTGATCTTCCCTTGTTGACAAGCATAACACGTATGAGTGCGATCACGTGATAGTTTGGGAAGGTCTCTAGCAGCATCACACTTTAACAGATCTTCCATAAATGTTTGAAATAGATGACCAAGTCGCTTATGCCACAACTTATTTTCTTCTTCTCTGGATAAAAGGCATGAATCTTCTTCCCCACCTACCAGGTAAAGATTCCCCTTTGTTCGTTTTTCCTAAAGAATGAATATTCCATCTTTTTTTTTAATAATACCCATATTCTTGGTAAATAGGATAGAGAACCCAGAGTCACATAGTTGACTGACTCTAAGCAAATTATGACTGAGACCCTCTACCACCAAGACATCAGTATGTCTCATTTTTTTGCCCCCAAACTTGGCATTTCCTGAGCCAACAATCTTCAGGCCTTCATCATTTCCAAATTTTATAACTCCTTCATTGTCATATTTTATGCATATAACCAGATCCTTATTACCTATCATGTGGGATGTGCAACCACTGTCAATGATCCAAACACCAGAACGATATGATGCTTTAAGGGAAATTTCAGTAACTACGACCTTCTCAGTTTTCTTCTTCCTGGTCCATACCTTTTCTTTCATACTCGGCATTGATTGAGGCTTCTATTCTTTATCAGAGTATGATGGACCACCTTCATCTTGCAAAACTGCAAATCTGTTCTGAACTATTAACTCACTTGTAGGTTTACTGATCTGCTGCTTGTGAACATTTTGATTCTGCTTTGGCACATTTTTATGAATGGTCGGAGTGCAGTACCTAGCCATGTGTTGAAATCCTCCGCACCAAAAATAGTGTCCTTCAAAAAATGTTCTGGAAAACCGTTCTCTGTTTGGCTACCATCACTGTTCTTGTTCCCTTCGATATCTTTTGGATATGGAACACACATACTGTGAATGTCCAATCTTTCCACAACAATAACACCTGATATAAGGTGCATTCCTTTGTGTTACTTCAGCACTACGAGTTTCCCCTTTGGATCTCTGAGTATTCTGATTCTGCTTTGTGCTCAAATCCACTTTCAATCTCGGGACAGGTGCTTGCGGTCTATCTTTAACTGCCACAACTTTTTGTTTCTGATTAAGCCATCAATCAGCCTTAACTTCTGAGTTCAATTGCTGCTTCATTCCTGCTGAACTACTAGGCTCTTCTTTCTTCTTTTCAGTCTTCGTAACGACCTGATTTCCCAAGAATGTGTTGGGATTCAAAGGTTTTTCCTGGTCTTTAACTTTTCTCCACAGACCGACAACTTCCTCTTCAGGATCTTCAATACGCTTGACGTGATCTTTTACTTTTCGACTCAAGCAATCAATCTCCCTTTTCTGCTCTTAAATCTTGAGCTTATGCTCATCTACCTTTTCTGTGCGCTCTGGCCTGGAAGTCATTATATTTTCAATTTCTTTCTCCAGCTCAAACTTCTCTTCTTCTTGTTGTTTCATGTAGAGTTTGGCATCACGTACTATCTTGTTTGCTTTCTTTGTTTTTGCTCGCCAAACATCTATCTCTTCAAGAGCTGCTTCTAATTCATCTTCCATGTCAACTCTCCCTTCAATTTCTTCTTCTTCTTCATCAGTTTTGGTTTCTTTCTTTTCTAGAGCACTACTGGCAACAACCACTATCGCATTTTGTCCACTATCTTTGCAGTTTTATATCTCTTCAACTTCTTCACCCTCAGACTCACTTGAACTGTCTATTTTTTGGGAAAAAAGATTCTTCGTCTTAAAGAAATTTCTCTTGAACTGCTTCTTCCCTTTCACGTAGGCTAACGATTTTTTCATGGGAATCTCAACTTCATCTTCATCGCTTTCTTCTTGAAACTTTTTGGGGCATCTTGCAGCAAGATGACCAACCTTTCCACATCGGAAGCATGCTAGTGGAAGTTTCCCTTTAAACTTTCCTTTTCCTCTTTACAGATATGAAGAAAGGAACAACATCACCTCATCTGACTCTTCTTCCTCCTGAGAATCTTCAATAGTGAGCCTCTTCATGGAATTAAATGCCACCTCTTTGGATTTCCCCTTTTCCACAACATCTTTGTCATCATTTCCCATTTCATATTCCACAAGAGTGATGTGTAGGTTATCCAATGTCAGATCTTTCAGATCTTTATCTTCCAAAATAGAAACTTTCGGATTGAACCGAGGTGGAAGCTTTCTCAAGATGCGCTTTACGATTTTAATGTCTTCGATAATTTCTCCAAGACCCCACATGACTTCTACCACAGCATTTACCCTGTCAAATAATTCATCAACAGACTCATTTGGGTTCATTCTGAGATCTTCATACTTGTTCCACAACACTTGTAGCTTTGCCTATCTAACTTTTGTATCCCCTTCATAAATATTCAAAAGCTTTTCCCACATGGCATGTGACGTTTTGCATGACATCACCTTTGTATATATGGGATTAGAGAGGGATCCCCCTAAGGCATTGATTGCTTTGGAATCAATATCCAACTCTTTGTGCTCAGCTTCTGATAATGCACCACTAGTAATATCAACTGTGATACCATGAATAGCTGCTGAAAACACATCCATTCCCAAAGATCGGAAATAGTGTTTCATTCGATTCTTCCATATCTGAAAATTACATCCGTCGAAGATCGGAATCCCTCTATGATTAGTGACCTCCATTTGAGAGAAGAGAAACTGTCAACCTTCCCTCTGATACCAATTGTTAGGTCCACAAGGCTGAATACCCTGAGAGGGGGGGTGAATTAGGGTATGCCTAATTTAAAATTGACGCCCGTTCTGATCTTGGTTCACTGTTACGCAAAACACTCTTCTCTCTTTTCCTATTGCACAATATAAACAGAAAGTAATGCAAGCACAGGACACATCAATTTTACTTGGTTCACCGCTAAGTGCTTCATCCAAGGAGAATACGCCGACAGGTTGCTGGTCGTACCAAATTAAACTAACTTCGCTAGCTATGGATTACAATGTTCGGGCTAGATCACTTCTATGCCCAGGCTCACTGCCTATACAAAGTTTAGGGTCATCTCATTTCTTTCACAAGGGTCACTCCCTCTTTCTCTCTCTCTGGATCACTACTGGTGGAGAGGATCACCTTTTTCCTCTTCCTAAGCTCACTGCTCTTGGAAGGGATTTACTCGCAGTTTATAGACCTATAGGTCTCTTCATTTACATTAAGGAATGCATCTTTCTCTGTATGTAGATTCTCTGTCGAAGTTCAATTTTCATCCGTAGATGAATACCTCTTTGCCTCTGAACACTGGGCAAACTACCTTTGAAAAGACCTCCGCAAAGCACTCAACTTTGCTAGGCTTCCAATTTCGCGAAGCTCAACAAGCCTTCGTGAAGCTCCTGCCTTTTCGTGAAGCTCTCTCGCGAAGCTCTCTCGCGAATAACTCCTGCGAAGCTCAACTCGTTGCAAAGAAACTTCTCTCGCGAAGCTCACTAAGGCAACGTGGAGCACACAACTTTCACGGAGCTACAATAGCCACCGCGAAGCTCCTCTTTCTTGAAGCACACTGCCTTCGTGAACCACCTTTGCGAACCGAGAGCAATGGATTTTCACTGAAAATTCACTTTGCTTCGCTCGAAGGGGTCGGCCTCTATTTATAGGCGATTCCACCAACCCTCGTCCCTTCCGCACGAAGTCAACGCCACGTCATCTCAAATCGCGAAGCTCCAAAGATTCCGCCGGAATTCTATCCAAATCGCGAAGCACCACGGCACTTTGCCATTCGCGATGCTTGACATAGTCACGAAGAATCACCGTAAAAATACCTTCGTGACTTCGCTGTGAAGCTCCCTCGCGAAGCCCAACATTCCTCCGCGCCTTCGCCGTGACGCTCCCTCGCAATGCGCTTCACCCCCGCGATGCGCTTCAGCCTCTGCCGTTCGTGAAACATGACGTAATCGCGAAGCATCACCGCCTCTATTCTTTTGGTCTTCGCGATTTCCGAACCATGCATCCTATCTCCGTGAAATTCATGCCTTTTCCATATTAAATTATGATCTTCATGGAAATCCTATTTTCGTGATGCTCACCAGACTCCAAATTTTGGACCCCAAACATTTGGCAATCACTGGGAAACGGCGCCACCTTGTACTGCTCTTTTGTACCGCCTCCAGATCATCCTTTCCTTTTTCATCGTTCTTTGTCAACATGGAATGTCAACTACTTCTCAGGAACTCGACAAATATCCATGAAAACCTGCTTTGTCAACAAACACAATCAACCCAAAAATACTGCAATGTTACCTTGAGGGATTTTTGCCCAACAGAGTGTCTTCAGATCATTAGGAACACCTAAAACAATGAGATTGAATTATCTTATGGGTTCATTTGAAGGTCCTAGTATTTATCAATGGAAGATGATTGTTCCTTCATCATTGGATGTTGGGATGACATGGTAGGTGTTCAAAAAAAATTTCTTCTGATGGTAAGTTCATTAGGAGGTGAATATAAATAAATTAGAAGAGCCCAAGAGTATTTATAAAGAACAATGGATAGTGAAGGCCTATGTTGACAACATCATGGAGTCAGATTCTTTTTCTATGGACATCACATCATAGTATATGTAGAGTTCTCTTATTTTGATTTGGTGTCTTCGTATAATGATCAAGGAGGGATACCACTCCTATATAGATATTTGATTCAACAAGTTAGTGGATGAGGAATTGTTAGGTGAGTTGGATTCCTTGGTGTAGTCAGTGATGGTTGATGAAGAAGTATTTCTCGGCCTGTGTCAAGGTTCCCCATCTTGCGAGAGGTGTATGCTCGAAGAGCCTATTTTTTAAGAGCCTATTTAATTAGTTCCATCTTCTTTCTCCTCAGACCATTCGCTTGTGTTCTTTCAGTGAGGTCAATTTGGGCATTCGAAGCCTTATTTCCACAATCCTCCAAATGTGTGTCATTATTTTTGATTTATGGGTTATTTAAAGTAGTTTTGTAATAATTATTTTTTGAGGAATAAGTCTTGATCAGGGTATGTGAGCCCCTGACTACAGGGAGGTGATGTTTCATAGATCATGGATCCATCCATAGTCCCAGGATTGAATCATTCAATAAAATTAAGAATTAATGAGGGTGAGGGGAACCTCATCTCAACTACTATCTACAGCATTGTAGTAGATACAGTTGATATTATTTTTTTGTTTTTTTCATTATTGTTGTAATTTATCTTTTGATTTAAGGAGATTCATGGTATCTATATTTTGTAACTAAAATAGTTATTTATTTTGAATGTGATTATTTGATTAGTAGTTGTTTATTATGTGTGCTTATCCTTTTGTGAAATGGTTCTGGTTTTCAGTTTCATTCAATTTGTAGAAATTTGGATTTTGTGGAAATGAGGAATTATAGATTTGTTCATTATTTGGTCTTGATATCTTCTATGCGTTTTACATTTGGGTATGGGATGTTTATGGTTTGAGTTTAGAAAAACCGTGTTGGTGGTCGCATGGGGGAATTTCTGAGAATTATCAGTTCCCATGGCTGAGTTATCTAGATTTCCTGGAGACGTATTGGTAAGGTCATGTTGGGAGTTCCCACACGGGGATGATTCAAAGTCATTCCATTGTGTATTCAGTTTATTGTGGTGGGTAAAAATCATCTCTTCTTCAAAATAATTTTCGTTTTGTTTTATCCTAGGACTATCGAGTGTGACTTATGGATTTAAAGGTCACCCCAAGTATTATATTTCTGTTCGAAATCATTGGGTTTTGGATTAATTATTCTTCCCCATGAAGGTGGTTTAATTTTTTGGATATGCAGGTGTTTTTTGTGGGGAAAATTTTCATACCCCAATATTTTAATTTATTTTATTATATTTTTTTCTAAGATTTGGTTATTTTGTATGATTTTTGGGTTCAGTTCCTAATTTAAATTTTTTAACTTTGAATGTTCTTGAGTTGGTCTCATGTTTGTTCCTTAGTTTACCTAATATTGTTTGGTAAAGAGTTGGTATTTTTTGCTTGAATTATGGTGATGCATAGTTGGTTCACAGTTTGGGGAAATTTTACACCCTCCCCCAGGAAACCGTGTGACAAATGATGATTTTGGATAGTTCCAACTGCATAGTTTTTTCATAGTTTGGAAAACCATGTGGGGTAACCATGTGGAATGTTTCACTTGGACAGTTGGAAATTAACCTTTCCCCCTCCGCAGTTTCAACCCCATTTCATTATTTTCTACCCTAATTCAACCTAGGAACACCATGGGGTCCACAATGCTTCCCTCTATTTCTCTCCATCCACTATTAAATCTTATTGAAAAATCCTAGGTAAGTTTCTTTTGGTTTTTTGATTTATCCCCTCCAATCCTCTCCATTCACTCTTAAGTTCGGGTTTATCTTGCTGTAATTTCCTTGTTATCTAAACACCAATGGTTTTGGTTAATGATTGGTTTTTTTCTTTGATGTTAGGGTGTAAGGATTGTCTCTCGAGGTGTATTCTTCCTCTTCCTGATGTTTTGTCACATTCTCACATCATTGAGGCAGGTGTGTATATTAATTTCCATTCCAACACATTTTGTTGATTCTTGAGATTTCCTTTAATTCTTTAAAAATGTTATAATCCTACTTGTGATGTATCATCATGAATTTATTTTGTGTTTTTATTATCGTAAATTGAGGGATATTGTTTTCAAAGGGATTATTTAACTATGTTTGTATTTATATGAATGCATGGTGATTGATAAAATGTAAATTGATCATTTAAAGTTAATTTGGGTGCTTTTGGTGATGTTTTCCCTTGATTGTTTTTTGGAAATGTGGTTGGGTTTTGAATTGGGTGTTGTATTTGGGAATTGATGACTATTTTGGTTTGATTCTTATGTGTTACATGTTACGTTTGGTGGAAAAATAGTGGTGTTTACATAAAAATGGTTCTTTCAAGTAAATATTATGTTCAGTGTGTCTGGAAGTGAACCTGTATTGGAAGATGGATTTCAAAACATTATTGATTTTGTTTCATTTTATCCTCTTTCATTTACTCTATAAATGTTTGTTATGAATTGTATAACTGGTGTTAATCATGTTTTAAAATGGGATTGGCATGCATGTGGATTAAAAAGAGAACTATTCGATGCAAATGGTTGGATTCCATATGAGATTATATTTTATTTTTCAAAAGGGGGTTTTATAAATTGAGAATGTTTTGTGAAAAGTGTCTAAAAATGTCCATGTGGTTTTCAGTAAATGAAAATGTGACATTGAATGTGTTTCCTAGATTTTGGTTTATTAGTCACTTTGGTGTGTGTGTTAGCTACTAATTGGTATAGAATACCATTTTTCACATTTCATGTTGTTTCATGATTTCACTTTAGATTTCTAAGAGATTTGATTTTAATATGACAAAGTTCCATTTGGAATTGTTCACCTAAATGTGGTATTTTACATTTCCTTTGAAAATGATGTGGAATTAGATTTGTAAATGTATTTTTATTAGAAATGATAAAGGCTCATTTGGAACTTTTTGTTGTATTTGAAGTGTTGGTTTTGATGTTATGTAATGTGAAGGATTTTTTAGAACCTTGTGATGTTTTAGAAATTGGTTTTGGAAGTCATGTGACGTGTGAACCCAATTGGAATGGTGGAAAGTTTTGGAAAATGGGTTGAAAAGAAGGGTAGCGTGAGGCCTAGTTGGTATTGATAAATGATTGGGAAACTTGTTTTTGAAACTCAAATGATGTGATGGACTAGTCAAAACTTTTGTATCGATTTTTGCGAGATAGGAATACCTATGGAGGATTTCCAAAAGTGAGGGGAATCACATAGGATATGTTAGTGTTTGGGATTTTCAAGTACTGTGGCGGTGGGTTTTGTTAAGAAAAGTGTACGAGGGGATTACTCTTTCACCATTAACTATAATCATGGAATTCATAAGAATTATCTAAAGGGTCGAGTGTTGATTTATTATTGAACATGATTAGATGGGTTTTATACCACTGTATTTTCTTAGAGGTCGGGTGGGACATGCCACTGTATTGTTGATTTTATATAAGCAAGTTGGTTGTTTTCTATGGAGTTCCACCATATTTCGGCTAGTGAGTCATAATTGAGTATGTCTAGGGATTGTTTAGAAATATTTTCTTTATGTTCTCATGATCTACTATCTGTATGTGCTATTTATTGTTGATTCATGTTGGATATTGGATTTTCTAGTTTTTATCAATGGTATTGTTTATTTTACTTTCTTCACTCACCATTTTTGGTTTCTTGGTATGTATTTCATGTGGGTTTTTATTTTGAACTGGGTTGTGAAAAGTAAAACCTTTTGTAAAATGTAAATTTGTGATGTTTGGTTTTAAAACAGAAATTTGTATGAAGATATTTTTGGTTGTTTAAAAGGATTAAAAGCCTATTTTAAACTTTTCTTCAAACATGTTTTCTTTTTCCTTTTCTGGAAAGGATATGTGTGGAAACTATTGTGATTACCTGTAGATATGTTCAAGCTCACACCCTACTTTTTCCACTTAGCATCGGTAGATGCAAGATGATTTATAGGTTTGGATTACTATTTTTTGTTTTCTATTATAACAGGTTGGTCTAATGGTTGGTGGTCACTAAGATGTCTCTTAGAGATCATTTTAGCATGTTCAATTTTTGTTTGTATTTAGTTTCTATTTTTTCACCTATTGTACATGGATTAGTTTTGTATATATTGATATTTAGTTATTATTGGTTTATTTATGAAAGATTTATTTCTTTTATTTGATCCTGATTTTCATTGTGAAAAATCCTTCTCATTTGTTAATTTGATTCTCGATACTATTTTCCATCAAATTTGGACCAAGAATGCCCTTTGTTTCATGCCCTTGAGAGGATCAGTTGTGGGTTTGGATGGAATCCCAGTTTGGGTCATGAAATATCCTTATGTATTTCACTAAATATTTCTCACTATAGTTTTTAATGGTAGACTAAACCTTTCCTTTGATACTAAATATATTGACCCATGATTCTCATATATTGATACTGTATCTTTTTATATGAATATTCAACACATTAAAAACGTTTGTTCCTCGAGACCATAATAGTTCAGTGCCTTGGGAGACATGGAACACAATATTATGACATGGTGAAATATCCTCATTGTTTCCCACAAATAATTTCCCATTTATAAATTCTACCTACACACATTATTTAAAAAATTGGGAAAGTAAACATAAGACATGGTGAGATCAGATTCTTTATGAGGGTAAATATAGGACATACAATGAATAATATAAACAAATGGTTATTAAAACAGAAGAAAATTTTTTAATGCCCATACCCTTCATTTCAAAGATCATATACACGAGTTATGGGATAAGGATCATTAGATCATAAGATCTGAATCATAATGGAATCAAATAGAATAATCCATGTGAGAATAACATAGGTATAAGACATGGAATTTTTAAAAACACATAAAATGTTTTTCATAGTAGTCAAGGATAATTTCTAAGGAAACCAAAGTAGAACAAGTACTTTTTTGAACTGGGTTCACACCTCATTTCGGTGATATATTAATGAACTATGTTAACTTCCCATTCCTTCCCTATATTATAAATTTGAGTTCAATTCCTATTCTAGCTTTGTTTTACCTAACTACATTCACTTCCCATTCCATCCCCAAATTACTAAATCGAGTTCACTCCCCCTTCTAGCCTTGTATTAAAAAATAGGGTACATTATCTCTTATATTCATGTCTATCTCGTGAGAAATAAATATTTACCCAATGAATTGGAATCTTATCTGAGTGCACCTATCATGTAATCTATAATGGGTTCGATGGTGTTATATGGGCTTCCACCATTTATAATCTGTAGTGGGATTACCCTGTTCAATATAGGCCTCCCTATCACATAAGCTATAACGAGATTACCTAATGCTACATAGGGAACCACACAATTTATGATATAACAGGATTACTCAAATCAATTTGTGACACGCCATAATAAAACTATAACAGACATACATGGCACTATTTGGGCCACCCCATCATATAAGATATAACAAACGTACTGAAAGCTATTTGGTCCACCCCTTCGTATAATCTATAATTGTCTTACTAGATGCTATTTGGGATACCCCATCATATAAGCTATAACTATATTACCCGATTCTATCTAGAAAACCCCATAGAATAAGTAATTATTATGAACAAAAACATTATTAAAGTATAAAGATCATTGATATCATCATAATAACTTATAAAAAAGGTATTCTTTCATTACCTAATTAATTCATTTAAAATAAATTGGTTCCATATTAATCTAATTGAAACATTATTATACCATGGAATGGAAATGGTTTTTATAAAAAATCTCTTTGAAATATTATTAGACCATTGATAATAAATGGGATCCATAAACATCATTCTATCAACTCATCAACCATTCATAGAAATAATAATAACGATATCCATGGATCATATACCATATAACTCATAGGAAAACCCAAAAGATGTCATATTTGTTAGAACATGATTTTGAATGAATCATTTAGAAAATTTCATGAGTAATATTTATTTCACACTTTGAAAAAATATTTATAAAACATAAAATATTTTAAAATCCTTTTTCTTTGAAAATAACCATGAAAAAATTTAAAGGAAGCATTTTAAAATCAATTAAACACTTTTTAAAATAAAAAAAATAAAAAAATAAATTTACATAAAAATAATAGTTAATGGTCATTTAAATTTATTTTTTAAATAATTTTTGGATAACATTAATTTTTAGGAAAAAACTATTTCTTACGGAAGAGATAAATCAAGTTATATTTCCATAAATTTTTTTTCTTAATAATCTTATGTACCAAAGATAAGAAAAATGGAACCATTATATTAATTAATAATAAATTAACATATGATAAGAAACATTATGATACTTCATAGTGGATAGATCATAATATTTCTTCAATGAATGTATAATCATAAACAAACTCCATGACTGATGAGATTATAGCAATAAACTCTTAATACTTTGATAAATTTGAATCATAATCTCCATGAGAGAATGAAATTAAAATAAACTTAAAATACCATGAAAATAATATTATTCATTATATATCATGTTAAAGGTTCATTATATAAACTTTATTATATAATACTTGTTCATAACATAACACGTCTCTCAAAGAAGGAAAATTGAGAGAAAATTCCCTTTCAACTTTGGTAATGTTTTAACAGTAAACCCTATTAAATAATGATCCTAAAATGGATATGTAAATCCATCTAATTCATAATATAATACCCATAAAATATATCCATTTTCATTATACACCACATATATATGAAATATATGGGGAATATGGTTTGTTTCTCACAAAAAAATAAAAGTGAGATGGAAATCCGATACTACTTGAGTAAATTTTGAATCATGATTTTCTTAAAATAATTACATTATTTGAAAATTTTTATACCACTTTGTAAATTAGATTAATGATATAACATTTAATATGGGATAATATACACCATAAAAAGTGAATGAGTAGAAAATATGGCATAAGACTCACAGAAATAAAAGTGAGACTTGAAACCGCCTTACCTTATGTATCAACTCTCATTGTACTTGTTTAAAACTCCTATATAATAAATATTTTGTTAATATAAATAAACAATTTAACTATATTCCAATATATAATAATATATATGAATAAATTATGACATTATATTACCCGTTAATTAAAAATTCCATGTTAATGTTATGTTTCAGGTAACAACCGCTTTATTTTTCAAATAAGTTTTGACTTGTTATTTATGGTCCTATTTATTTTATAATAATTTACACATTTATATATTGTAAAAAATGACATAAATATCATATATATTCATTATATATTTGTTTGAAAAAATCTATAATATCTATAAATAATAAATGAAATTCACCATTTATAGTGATGGTAGGTCATACGTATGCATGAACAATGTTTCGATTTTCTTATTGTATTGATATAAAGAATAATAAATAATATATATATATATATACATATTATCATTACAGTATCATTTTTATTTCATATGTATCATATATTAATTTTAAACCATTTTTAATACATTCAATGTAAAGAGTGAACAAATCACATCGCTTCGTGAGGCAGTTGTCTATCGTTCACATGAACAATGTTATTGTATTCTCACAAAATGGAAAGCATAAAGGTATGTTTTATATAATAATTAAATAATAATTGATACATAATTAATAAATTACATATCATATATAAACTACAAATAAATCATTTTTACCAACCAGGAATGGTGGTAATGAAAGAATGAAAGTCATCGGTTTGTAAGGTGATAGTATGTCATACATTCGAATTATGATTGTGTATCCCATTTGATGGAATTTTTTGACGTTTTTAGTAAAACAATTAACATAAAAATATCTCATAATATTTAATATATTTATTTTATTATATTACCTTGATATAAAAATAATTAAATGTGTTTTAGAATTAAATTAAACAAAAACGTTCATTGATAAATGTTACCTCTTCTATGGGTATCTGTTTTTGGTTTGCAATAAAGGGGTTCCTAGGTTAGAATTATTCTTAAAGTAATGATTATAGGTTTATAGTATTTAATTTTTGAGTTTATTTGTGAATTTTTTTTATGATCCAAATGGTTTAGAGGTTTAAATAAGAGGGGGGATTTTCCTTCCATAGTGGACGATGTGTGGCATTATTATGAATAAAAAAAGTAAACACAATTTGGAGGTCTCCCTTACATCACATACCAAAAAAAATGATACATTTTAGACAAAATATGTTATAAGGTATAAATTTTTTTCCAAAAAATTGGGGTTTTAAAATTATATAGGTCATTTTCCAATTGTGATTAATGTTTGGTACCTTTGATAAACTCATTTTTCTCTTAATAATAATGACTAATTTTAGCTGATTTCACCAATAAATGTGGTAAAAAATCAATTTTCCATTATTAGAAATTAGACATAATTAATTTTTCAAATATTTTATCAATTATTAAAAAATTAAAAAAGTTGGAAAATGTAATTTAAAATCAATCATAAAGTCGTGTCAAGAAAGTGTGTTTTTAAAGAGAAAAGATCAAAAATTTGAAATCTTTTTATATACCATTTCATAGTTAAATTTACCTAAATTTTACTAGTTTTTGTATAATTGAACAAAATATAATTTAAATCAAATTGAAAATATTATTTTACATCATATATAAATTAAGTGAAAAGTATGTTTTCAATTAAAATTGTATTCTTTTCACTATTCATCAGAAAATGAACCATTTCCCACAAATGATTAAAATACACCGTAAGGTAATATTTATGAGACAATTTAAAAAATACCAATTATTTACACAGTTAGAATTCATAAAATTTAAAAAAGCAGATTTAAAATTAGTGTTTCATTAAAACGTAGTTAAATTACCTTTTAGAAAAATACATCTTTTATGCATAAGATTGGATATATTTTTATATCATAACTGGGAAAAACATGATGTAAATGTTAAATAGCTGATTGAAAATTATATATATATATATATATATAATAAATCATAAAAAGGTTTCTTAATTTATTATGATAAAATATGTTTGTGTATAAGAAAATAATTTTTTGAAAATGAATTTTTATGTTTTTATATAGTTCCTACATAAATTTATAATAAAATAGTTACCAAAGAATTAATTTTTCAAACATCAACAAACCATATTATCATTATTTAGTTAATACTTTTCATACTCACAATTTTAATGTGATGTTTATAACTGTACTATTATTTTAATAATATATCACATTTCATTTAAATGTAGTCTGCATGTAACCCAATATTTTCTCAGTATTTTATGTAACACAACATAATATTGGAGTTGAATATGAAAAAAATATAAACTTGGTATTTATTGTAAAAAAAATAAAATAGTAATGTTCTGAGTACCAAAAATCTTAACACAATGTCTAGTGTAGAAAATGTTTAACATGGTGTCATGTATTAAGAAATCGTAACTTGGTGTAGAGTGTAATGAAAGCTGTCCAATAATTATAATTTATTCAAAAATAATAATTCAGTAAAAGTCAGGTTGTTATAGTGTTCTCTTCACTTCATCAAGACATTATTGACATTCCATTTTCCACATGAAATTTAACCCTTTAAGTGTAGACTTGGTTAATAGGTTATCCAGTTGATCAAAGTTTTGAACAAATCACATATAGTAACATATCAAACCAATGAAACTATGAACATTGGTTATTTTAATTAGTGTGTAAAATTAGTTGACTCCACTTGTATTAGGATGATCAAATCATATTAAATATTCAGAGACAATATATCAATGAAAATAAATTTCATAAAGAAATTACTAACACTTGTTAAATATCCCATATAAATCATCTCTGTAAAGAGTCTCTAGAAATTTGAAAAAGTTATTTTAATATTACTCCTGGATTTTATAATACACAGCGATATAATCAATTAAATCCTTGAAAAAATATCATGATATTCTGTGAATACACTTTTTATTTGATATATTAATGTAGAAAATGAATTAGTCATTCCATATTGTCTTAATTTAAACTCTTAATTTATATACCTTGTTTGAAAGGTTTTCTTTATAATATCATCTTTATATACATGAAATTTTCTATTCCTAAAGTGGTGGAAAATATTCGATTATTATTGACCTTTATGAATTTGACTGAATAAGGCCATAATGTGTCTCAGAATATAGTTTTTCTTTATTGTAAAAATAATGATTTACCTATAACCAATGTTCATCATCAGGGATTCATCTTCCTTCATAACAAAAATAATATGGGCTCCACAATGCGGAATAACATGGTTAATAAATCCATTATTACCCAATACCTTTTATTGTTTCTTAAATTCCACTAATTCTACAGTGGACATTCTATATGGAGTCTTGGATATATGTCTTTCATTATGGAACAAATTAATAAAAAACTCAAATTTATACACTTGTGGATGTCTAGGTAATTCTTATGGAAATGTATCAATGTACTCCTATGTAATTGGTACATCATAATTTTTAATATTACCTTATCCATCCATAAATGTTGTTTTCACTTCTTCCACAAGAATATTATTCAGAATTGATAATCTAGGTGGATGTAGATTGGATTAAAATGATGAGGTTTCCTCCCTAAATATATTGAATTTCACATCTTAATTATAAATCATAATTTTATTATCTTTACAATTAATTATTGCATCATATTTTTCAATCAATTACATATAAAGGTTTATATAAAATTCAACCATAGTTATAATAATAAATTCAAAAAATATCGTAGGTTTATGTATCATAATTATAACTTTCTGACACTTATTTATTGCATGAAATTTACACTAGTAATTTTTATTGACAATTCCCTTCATAATACACAAGGAAAATATTTATTTTCATTGGAAAATATTAAATATTTTAATTGGTGATAGGATATAAAAACAAATAAATCAATAGAGAACTTTTAATTTATGATTAATGTACCTACCACTAAATCTTTGGTAACATCAACCTCAAATGCAGTGATCGCATATGCTTACATACTCCCCTTGGTATATTCATTGGTTGAATCGCATAATTATTAGGATAATTGTTTGAATAACTCTGCATTTAATTATAATAGATGATTTTGATAATAGAATTATATTTATTTTTATTACATTTAATAATCAAATAACACTTATATCTTCACTTTTAACAATCTCCCATGATCTTTAATCATTTTCTATGATTTTTCATTCAAAAAATTTCACATGAGGGAAAATACTTCATTTTCCTCTACTTATTTGATATTTTCCCTTTTAATTTTTTTAATATGGCCTCTAATTTTTTTTATTTCAAAAGAATATACAGTATCTACAAAATTCAATCTCTTTATTGATTTTGTATACAAATAGTTCATTATATGATGAATTTTTTTGAGAAATCATCACCCTTTGGAGACATGGCATAAGGCCTTTATATTTTTTTAGTTCTTTGATTCTGTAATATATATTTAATCCTTATCATACATAGAGTATCATTTAAAGATTTCATCGAACTTAAAAAAACATTTTCATTCCTTTTTCTTTATTTTTATGAATTTTCTCTATTTTTTAGTTAATTTCTAAAGGAGGAAATATTTATCGAGGAATATTAATTTACAAACACTCAATTACATGCATTATATTTCACCATTGTCCATTGTTTTCTAGAACAATATCCACTATTTATTAATAACTCCCTTGAAATAATATATTCCAAGTATAGCAGTTTCTTTTTTATCACAACCTAATGACATAAATATATTTCCCATGGACATAATGCTTTATTACGTTATCATTATACTAGTAGATACACTAAATAAGTTGGTATTAAATCATATTAAATGATCCAATATAGGATTATCATCCATGGAAAACTATGTTTCTCTATTTTTATATTTTTTTATTCATAACCTGGGATTGGTTCCCTAATTTTGTCAAGATATAATTAGTTCCAACATTAGTTGAATAAGCATTATTACTAAAGAAATTTATACATGGACTTTAAGTGTTGATTCCATTCATTCTCCCATAATATATTTCTATAAAATGTTATTTACTGAATTATTTAATAGCATTATGAATTTTATATAATAATGATTAATTATAAATATTTTGTAACACAAAAAAATAAATATAATATTTATGCATTATTAATCTCAGAATAATATACACGGTTTCTTTTGGAATATTTTTATATCATAAAATAATTTCAAATCCATATTATCAATTTGAAATGAAAATTTGAATTAACCAAATAATATCCTAAAGAGTGTCAAACCATGTGATAAATAATTTAATACTCACCAAGCCCTAGAATGACGGTTAAGATATAGATGAATCACTATTTTGGGTGTTATTATGCCAAGATGAATCTATGCCCAAACAAAATCAACATATTGAATCTAAATAGATATGTATTTCTAGAAAAACCACAAAATCTCAACATTTCCAAAACATTATAAAGTTACTCTATAATTTTTCAAATCCTAAATTTCTATAATAGGTTGTTTTTTCATAATCTATGTTTTCTTAAATTTTGTTCCCAATATTTTTACTAAAATTACTCCCAGAACAACTACAACCACCAAAATTACAATTACCTAGAGTCGAGGGTTAATTTATTATAATAGCATAGATAAAATGGATCTAATTTTAATGATATGATATGATTAATAGTATTTTAGAGCTAATTAGTTACATGATAGACATTATACATTTTGAAGAAAATATAAAAAATAACAAAAGTAAATAGTATTCATCATTGAATCTCATTCAAAAATTTCATATTAACAACCCTGACAAAAGGAAAAAAATAAGGATAATATTCAATTCATAGTATGGGTTATTTACATTGGAATATATCACATGAGAATTAGTCATAATAAATATTTCATGAAAAATAACTAAAAACAAATTACATTTAATACATAATTTGAGTATGCAATGAATATATTAATAATATCAATGAAATGGTCTCAGCGATAATAAAAACATAATTATCATTGATGAAAATTCAGAATATTGGTTTTCCTGATTGTAAACATCATGATATATATATATATATGGTCAAGACCTTTCACTAGGCCTGTTTAATTGATGGGTAGTTATACAAACAAACAATCTAATTTTTCCAATTGGTTTGTCTAATGAGACATGTTAATGCATCAAGGGGCTATCTATAACCAACACCAACCCATCACTACATGTCTAAGGAATTTAACAAATATAGAATGGTAAATTCAATCCATAAACAATATTTTTTATTAAAAAATATTTTTTTTGATTACCGAATACTTATACCCCAATATTATCCCCAGTTGATAAAATAACATTAATAATAAAGAAACATATCTAAACATGGTATATAGTTCAATAAATAATGATAAAACAGATAAAAATTTTATTAATATTTATGGTAAATGTAATTTTTAATGACTATAATAAATTAATATTTCACAATATAGTTAAAAAATAAAAATAATTACGTATAAAAGTGGACCATTAGATTATAAGAAATCTAGGTTTTTTAATAAGATTAGGTGTATTAGATGTATAATTTAAATCCAAGTGAAAAATATAAAAAATAATTTATTTATTATTTTTCACTGTAAAATAATTGAAAATGTTTGAGTGAAGTTAGATTTTGTAAAATGGTTGTTTCATCGGGGAAGTATATTAAAACAAATACACTAAAAACATTCCATTTGACATTTTTGTAATGAAATTACAAAGAGAAGCATTCTGAAAATAATTATAAAAATTAATTTAATTCAATTTATTAATTAAAAGATATCATAAATTATCCCAAATAAATCATATGAGTTTTAAAAAGGTTATTTTGTAAAAATATTTAATAAATGTGGACATGGAAAAATAATATATGTGATTAAAAAGATAAAAAAAATCATCCTTTATTTTAATCATTTATTATCATGAATAATTTATCAATGAGCGTAAAATTTGGATGAAAATGTGTAATAACATTAAATTAATATATAAAAAATGGATCACTTTTATAATGGATTTTCTATATGATTCCTTTAATGAAAATTAATATAATATTAAAAAATAGATTATAAAATAAATCCACATGACTTCAGTAAATTTTAAAATAAAAAACATTGGAATAATAGACATGGATTGAAACATTATTTATTTTTAATAAATTATTATTAATTTTGAAAAGTATATATTTTTTGGTATTTTCCAAAAATAAAAAATCCATATGTTCATAATATCAAATATGTGTCAGTGGTGTGGAAATTAAGATGAAATCTCTTACCTCACTTTTACCGTTACTTGAATTTTATTTAACATACAATATAATGGATTTTAAAATTTTATTAATTTATATTATCTCCTTATTCTTATTTATAATATCATATATAACTATTTTATAACATCTTATCACCCGTTATTTAATAATATTTCAATAGTACTGTTATTTCTGGTATTAACTACTTCATTTTCTCATTAACATAAGTTCTAGTTATTTTGTACATGAAATAATTATAACATATCCATAATTACATTAATAAAATAAATATCATATTTACTCAAGATATACATTTTTTATAATTATTCTGTAAATTGTTACATGGAAAATGAATTACATCATTTCATAGAGATGTTAGGATGTGCATATGGATGAGTGATGATATAATTTCATTAATGCTTGAAAGGGCAAGGAATTTTTTGATATATTAATTATATATGATAAATAATTTTTAAAACAATCATAAATATTCATTATTTCCATCATTATGACTATCCATGTTATTCGGTGATGGAATCCAAATTACATCAGTTCGTGAAGGGGGTTATCCATGTACGCATGATAAATGTTTTTATTTACCAATCAATATAAATGGATATGGATAAATATTTTGACATAATCATAATAAAATATCATTATATTTTCGATATTGGTGTTATTATATTGTAATTTTTAAGACATAAGTGAATGTTGTAAAATAATAAGTACAAATAAAGATATTATCGAAGATGATTACTTTTTCTTAGAGAAAAATCATTTGGATATATTGTTATGGATCGTAGGGTATGTATTTTGGGAAGCCCAAAACCAATTGAATGTGTATAAGTATGTTGGGGGGATATTTTTTCTGTTTTTTGTGTATCTATATGGATTGAGAGGTTTGAATAACTTACCAGAGAAGGTGACCATTTATATTGGTGGTTAGTGTCACACTTGTAATTTTTCAATGTTTTTCAAGAATTGCATGTCACTTTCATGGACATAGAGATCTAAAATGGGTCATATTATATGATTAAAGGTATAATCATGAAATATAACCAACCAAAGTTGTTTAAAAAAATTCCATTTTACCCTAATATTTTTAGATTCATCTCGAGGTAAACCCATTTTAACATTAACTGTGGTAATTAATTTTTAGCTGTTGTTATTATTGATTATGATAAAAAATTACATTTACCATAGAAACTAATATAGAAAATAATTATTAAAATTTTGTAATCCAATTTATATAATTAAATACATATTTTTGGCTAAATTGAATTTAAATATAAACCCACAGAACGTGCCAAAAAACAGTTATTTTACGAAATTCATTTTTGAAGCATATGATGACATTATAATAACTATATGACTAGTAATAATAATTAGATATATATAAATTCATATATGATGATATATAACATATAATTTATTTAAATCATTCATTATTAAAGACTATTTTAATTAATTATAAAGGGAAGACATTATACCTTAAAACGTTTTTGGAAAATATCACTATTTTACTCCAAATGATATTATATTTCTCTATATTAAATTTATATTAAGTAATATTTTAATTAAAAATATGATAACACATTTTTATAAATATTACTATGAATAGTTAAATAAATTTTTTTTAATTATTTTTGAAATCTTATTCCAAAAGAAAACTTTAAAAATTCCTTTTAGGATTATATTTACAAAGTAAGTTCAAAGTAAATATTCATCCTATCAAATTAAAATTTTTCTAACACCAAATATTAAAATGTGAATATTTTAATATTTTCATTAAAATCGTATGTCGAAATATTAAAATTTAAGATGTGATGTCATATATATTATGTTACATAAAAGTTATTCTATTTAAGGTTCACATTTTATTTTTTATTTTTATGCCTTTATTGAATTTATTTATTTATTTAATATTAGAATGATAAATGTTTAAATTTATAATATGGATTTAATAATTTTAATAAGGGAATTGGAATAGGTATTGGTCTTAATAAAAAATTTATTTTTTTATATTTTAAATAAACTATTAATGAGTGAAATTTTTCAAAATAAGATATTTATATATTTATATATGGAATATATAATTTTTTATTGATCAGTTGTTTTACATAATATATGAATATAGAATATAGAGATTTATATAAATAATATTTTGTTTTTATTTATTTTATAATTTCTTTTATAATCAATATTATGTTAAAAATTATTTTAAATTAGAAACAATTTTATTATAATATATTATAGAAACTCATTTGAATAATTATGAATAAAAAGGTATTAAAATAAAAATAAATATTAATTATATTATTTAAAATTATAAAAATTAAAATTATATTTAAGGATGTTTACCCAAGTGGTTGTGCAGTCATGACCCCATCCCTCATGTAATATAATGAATGTAAAAACATATTGCATTTGTTGTGTGTCATGATATGTATCAGAAGAGATAATTTTTATTGGGTTTTTGGATTATAATTTTGATTATTTAGTGATATATATTCCAGGTCTTGAATTTTAAAATTTTAATACATGATACTTATCTATATTATTACATAATTTGAACTAGGTTATTTCATAATACAAAAATAGTTTGAAATGGATGCTTATGTGTACTAGAGATATAAAATTGAGATGATATAAGTATTATTGTTGTTTTAAGTGAAAAAAATTATTTCATGGAAGTAAGTTAATTTCATAAAATTAAATTCTAAATATTAATAGATAATATTAAACTCTAATTAGATGTGTTTCTATAAAAATATCTATAAATTGGATTATTGATCTATCTTCAAAAACCATTCCATTGATTCTAGGTTATGTGTAATTTTATATCTCTATATGATATCTAAATATCTTTATTATTATATTAATAAAACTCTATAAAATTTATTTCTCAAAATAATGTCTCAATAAAATAAGGGGATTTAAAATATCTTTGATGTTTTGATTAGTCATTTCTTGAAATTACGTTATCATATGAAATTTTTTATTTTATAAATAATTAAATGTATATCTAGAATCCATTATATTCAAAAATGTGGTTTATTTTTTATTTTATCATTCAAATATGATAAAACACATAAATGAAAACATTATTATATGAAACTTTAAATTCTATTTCATTTTCTCTTATATTTTACTTTCATTACCATTCCATCTAACAAAAAATTATATTCAAGATTATTTTCTTTTTTATGGGGTATTTATTTCAATTTAATTAATTATTAAATCTATATTTTTTCAAAATTATTCCCCAAAATAGATATATACAAAAATATAAATTTATAATTATGGGATGATTATATATTAACATTGTAGTTTCAATAATTCATTTATGTTCTAATATTTTTATTTTTAATTAACATTTTTTTATATGTTAGAAAACATTTTCAATAGTGTATTATAATTTATATGTTTTTATAAGTTCACATTAAATTGGCACCATTACCACAAGTGATTCATAGAATGATATAAAATTTTAACATTATAGTGACAAAATTTAACATTTTTTAGTTTTTCTAATTGTATATTGATAGTGGAAAATTTTTAAAAAATAAAAAATTCGACAAATATGGATACTTTTAACCCATAACATTTATTTCATGTGTAATTTTTCATCATTAAATTCTAATAAAAAATAATTCTATATAGATAGAATTTTGAACTAATGTGACTATTATCCTTCAATATCCTTGAATTCCATAGCATTGAGAAATATATTTATATTCAAATATATCATCAACTAAATATAAATAATTATATTTAATTAGGTAAGTAACTTATTTTAATATTATAACAAAGAATAACATATCCTATTTTTATATGTAAATAAATGTACCCATATGATATGGCCTTTGAAATATTTGGATCTCCCATAAATTACCACCTCGATATGTTTCAATCATTTATGGTACTTGGATATAAATATTTAATATCTTGAAATCAC
This sequence comes from Viscum album, assembly GCA_963277665.1. Classification (NCBI taxonomy): domain Eukaryota; kingdom Viridiplantae; phylum Streptophyta; class Magnoliopsida; order Santalales; family Viscaceae; genus Viscum; species Viscum album. Next base: position 1,043,217,188 of record OY728140.1, on the reverse strand, counting down.
TTCACATTCCTTTTAAAATTAACAATACATTAGTGAAATATAGTATTTATATGTTTTTCATTTCATATTATGTTATGTGTGTTCCCACCAAAAAATATAATGTTTAATGTTGTTATTCACATTTCGATGTTCATAAGGTGAATAGGAATATTGAAATACAAGATATTATCATATATTTTGAAAAAATATTTCTTAGTTTCGATGGTTCCCTCCATATCAAAATATTAGGTCTTATATAATTACACAAACTTAAAATATTTTTTTGTGAATTTCAAGAAATTATTTTTAATTGATGAATGTGAACCCAAACACCCAAGAAAAAAAGGACATAAAAAATAACTAATCATCAAATAAAATAATATGAGATTTATAGAAGGATATATATTCTTTGAAACTATGTAACTTTTATATTCCCCAAATAATTACAATATTATTACATTGCAACTCCTTTTTAATGTGACCCTTAAAAGAACTCTCAATCATGTCCCCCATATTTATATACACTTCTAGATTTATTATACCTTTAGAATGTCAAGGGGAAAAGTTTGATCATATATTTTGTTTAATTTTTATTTTTCATTATTTAATTATTCCCTAAGTATACTTTCAATTATCTTATCAAATACCTCACCTGTATTGAATAAAAAAAGGTTTATTCCACTATAGCCTCCTTAAAGTGAAAAAAACTAGTCCAAATGATGATAGGTATATACTCCTTCTTCTCTTATCTATCATATACCAACATTTTTTATTATAATCCTAAAATAATTCCCCTTTTTCATGTGTAAAATTTTACCTTTAAGTTCCCCACCTTTTAGATAATGGTAATACTTAGTTTACGTATCCAAATCATTTTTAAAATCCATTTCATTTTTTTCAGAACCGCCCTTAATGAGATAGATATTATCTCCAAATTACACAGCCTCATTCTTCGGTGACATATAAAGTATCTTGGAGATAATTCCCTTACCCTCTATTATAGTATTTATTATAATTGGTATGTAAAAATAGACCTTATGATTCCTTATTTTATTACCTTGGTTTAGAGAGTACACCCTTTGTGTCGAATACCCAATTCAGTGTATTATTTTGACATTACTCAAAAAATAAAACAATAATCATATACTCTTAAATACTGTGGAATCTAGGGACTGATCATTATCCCTTTTGATATTTTAATTTAATTCATCAATTCTATCTGATAGATGCTCAAAATTCTGAACATCAAACTTTTCTCCACAGCCAAGATTCATTTTACATTTTGGGACAACATATTTACATACCTATAAATAAGTATTAAACATTATATTTTCATGAATATATGAAAAAATTACGTTGGTGAATTATAGGGGATTAAACTTTTATAGAAGTTTATATTAAAATATTAGATTCAAATGATATATATGCATGTGACCTTAGTTATGATCTATTAAATCATTCTACTACCAACTCAACTAAAGACTTGTTGAAATTGTTGTTGTTATCTTCATGAATGATAGCTATGAAATTTACAAACTATATATTTGGGGATTATTCCTCAATATTGTTTCCATGAATCATTTTATGAATATTCCAATTAATATTTCCTATATTCATTGGCTCCTTTAGTATTTTATATATCGCTAGATCATCCAACTTGATACCATGTGATCATTGTTAAATATAGTCTATAGGGATGATGAAAAATCACACAACATGGATCAATGGGGAATTGGGCCTCAACATAATTCCTTTATGATCATCAATTGACTAGTTATAGGGTTGTAGACTACCTAAAAACCTGATAAATATCTATATGAATTGGATTAGAGGTATGAAATCACTTATTATTTCCCTTCTAATCATATTCTCAATAACCTACAAAATTTAGGATGATGTATTTCCCCTAATATTCCACAGTATTATTATGGTTTTAATCAATAATACTTTTTGGAGTATCATTCCTTCCTGAGAGAGACCTTTAGGAAATATTCCCATTAAATTAATAGAATTGGAATAAATCCATCCAAGATTCTAAAATCTCATATACATCTTCCTATGTCAGACATTTATTTACATGAAAATGAAATTCAGTGAGGGATTAAAAATATAAAATTCTACAAAGATGGCAGGGTAATATATATGAATAAATAATGAATTATTTTATTTAGAAAAATGAAATGTATGATAAGTTTTTTAATCATATTTGGGATATTTTGGTTTTCAAAAGGGAAGGGTGGGTTGGGTATAATAACTGAAATCATTGATGGGTCACATTCCAATTAAAATAGAGTTAAAAATTTATTATAGTTATAATTATATAAACATAATTTAACCCCCATAGAGCTCTAACCCATGTGGATCCATAAAAAGGCATAACAATTTTTAAAAGGTGGTGTAAAAAAATCATGAAAAAATTTACATTCTAAAAAAGAATATATAATAATGGATAATTGAATATAAAAAAAGGATTAAAAAACATTACTTGAAATTTTTAATAACATTATACTTTTAAAAATAATGTTTCAATTATTTTTATTGAAATTACAATAAAAAATTCAAAAGTAATGTATATTAGAAGATGAAATATACTATTTTTTAAAGGATAGAAAACCTATGAATATTTTTTGAAACCATTATAAAAAATCCACATAATAAAGCGGTAGTAAGATTTACCATTGAATAGTTCTATGTCAAGACAGTATGTTCTCATGGTAAGTATAAATTTTTATTTCAAAAAATAAAGAATATTTTTTTTTTGAAAATAATCATCATGTAAATGTAGGGAAAATTTTAATAAAAGAAATGATATTTTTTTCTTAAAAATAATTTAGGTTTTTTTAGGAGTATATTCATCATGAAATATTATTTCAGTTAAAAACATAATTTAACAAGTAAAAAAATGTTACATTTTTTATTAAGAATAAAATTGAGTAATTTAACAAAAATTAAATAATTATTCTCAAGGAATAACATTTTATGTCAATCAAAGTAATGTTTTGTTCACAAAGTCCCCAATAAATATAATAATTCATGTCCCAAGAGTTATTTATGATGCATTGTATGTATTAAAAATATAAATCCTTATAAAATAAATAGAATATACCACATTAAAAATAAAACAACAAAATGTGACTAACATATATCAAATATTATTTATAAGAACAATCATAACTCAATAAAAGACAATTGAGCTTCAAAAAAAACCATACAACATCATAATAATTTCAATTAAAAATCCATTGCATGTTGAACATGAAAATTTTATTGAACTATCATATATTTCATGAAAAATTATGATAAAAGAAACCCATTTACAATATATACATTACCAAATGAGGAAATTTGGTGACTAAACATCATATCTGAATAAAAAAAATTGAGATGAAAAAACTATCATGGTAGAGGTAATGTAAGAATTAAAAGAATAAAACAAGGTTACAATGATTTGGAAATATACATATCATGTAATGAAATATATTCATTATAATTTATTTTACTATGGAATTGAATATTCCATATAAAGAAAAGTATGCTGCACAATATCAAACAAATATCATGGAATTCATAGTAAAGACAAACAACCCTTACCTTAGTTTCATATTCTCTCTATATATTCACCTAACTTCCTGAACAATAACAAAATATTAAAATCTTTATTACCACATTTTACATTTATATTGAATATTCCATGGTCTCTATATTATCATGTTATATTTATTTAGTGAATGTAATATTCATATGGAAGTTATTTGAGGAGTTTTAGTTAATTTATTTAAAATATTCTATGTATATTGATCGTGATAAAAACTATTATGGAATTGTTTAAGACCCCAAAAATTGTATTGTTTTATTTATTATTTTATTCCATTATTTCAAAATTTATATTTTTTCTATCTTTTTCTAAAATGGATAAAAAATATGAAAGCTATCATGATATGTTATTGTTTGGTGGTTAAGTTAATTTTAAATGTTTATTGTTGATATAACATATAAAATGTTTGATATTTTACTTAAAAATTGATAATATTTTCACGAATATCGACTGTCTTCATTAAATTAATTCTTATAAAATAAAATTTGGTTTGATGATGATAAAGGCTATTTTTTGTTTATTGATGTAGTTGTCCATACATATGCACTATTAATATTATTAAATCTACATTAATGGAAAGGAATGAAGATGTATAATAAATTATCAGTTCAAGAATCATAATTATATAAAAGGAAAAAAAAATTATTCACCAAATACCATATTTTTGAAAAAAAATATAAGTAGTGATTAAAAATTATCTACACCGCTTTGTGTAAGTGGTAGTCCACACCGGCACATGATCAATATTGTTTTGTTTTTATAGTACATGTAAAGGATTGAATAATGGTTCTATCACTTATATAATAAAATTTTAGTTTTTTAATAGTACTTATGTCATTTTATTATGGTTTTTAGGAAATTTTTGGACGAAAAATATTATGAATAAAAGACTAACAGGTAAGAAATACACAGTTTCAGAACAATATATATATCTTCAAAAAAAAACTATGAAATGGATGGTGTATGATAAAAAATTGATACTAGAGGATTATGAATTTGGGAGAGAAATATAATTTCATGTTTTGGGAGGAAATTATTTGAAATGGTTTTATCATTAAATGGGGTAAGTTATCCTCTTTTATAAGTAAAGATAAAAGAATTTTTTTTACCCATTAAATTGAAATATTAATATGTCACTATAAAAGACAAAATGGATCCAAAATATTTAAATAATTATTTTTTGGATGATATTGGATCAATCAATCCAAAAAAAGTATTATAAAAAAATTTATCAATTTTTCAATTGTTTGAAATTATATTTTTAAGCATTATAATTTATCTTTATTTTTTTAGCAACTAGTTTTCAACTATGAAATCCTTATTCAACTAAAATAATATTTTATCCATATTACTAATTTTTTTAAGAACCTAAATTTAATCTCCATAAAATATAATTAAATTTTTAAATAATATGAAATTTACTTTCAAATTGAATCATTTAATATATGAAACACTGATTTGTATAAAACATATTGTTTTCACCAATAAGTGATCTTAATCATGTATATCATTAATCAAGAATTGATTGAAGGATGATATATAATTATATGAATATAAAAATTATATAAGTTTTATAAATTTTATTTACAAGAAATAAAATGAATTGGATTGATAAAATAATTTTTTGAAAATAATATTTTATGTATTTTTACTAAAATATGATATTCATATTTTTAGATTTAATATATATAACACCTCACAACCTTCCTGCATATATTTTTCATCTATCATTGGGTTTAATATTATGTTATAGTGAGTTTTGGGCCTCTTATGGAAGGAGAACGTTTACAAGGTAAAATAAAATAATTTTCAGCAATGAATTTATTTTTAATTAATTGTTTTAGGTTATATTCATGTAAAACTATTAAGAAGGAATATCTTGGGTTCCATATTGATTACAAAGATTTTTTAATTCTTTTTAAAATATACCTTCATTACTCTTTCACATCATGAACATGTTACAAAATTTGTATCCTTTATAAAAAAATTCACAGAACTGGTTTAGCGCATTGAATTTTTAGAAGATGAAAAACTAGTTTATTTCATGAAAAGGATGGTCAATGTTAATTTAATCAAAGGAAATTCTATTTTTGGATTATATTATAAATCAAGAAATGTACATTGCAAAAGGGTTTTATGTCTTCAATTGTTCAGGGATAGTGATTTTAATCACACTTTATATATGGTTTTATTTTCATTAAATATTTGAGATAAACTCTTGAAACCTAGTATATCTCCTAGGAAATTTTGGGGACCTTAAATTCATTTAGATCATTTAGTTTAGTGATTGATCATCATGGAGGATGCACTGCCTCTCTCCGGGTATATGATCTTTCTTCATCTTTATTACCATTGATCATGGTGGTGTCATTGCATTATGTTTTCATATCCATTAATCTTTTAGTGATTTTATTCTTAATCCCTTCTCTATCCAATGTGTTATTTTTTTCATGGGTCTTTACTTTGTTAGTTGTGGTGGGGTGGGTGTGTTTTCTATGTGGTATGTCTAATGTAACCTCAATACCCACAAGAGTTGTTATGTAATATGATTTTAAAAGTGCTGGAATCATAATTAAGGCCTTTATTTATTGTTCTATGTTTCTTCTTGTCGTTTGGATCAATATTCACTCATGTGCGACCTAAGATTGAATTTGTTGGATCCTTATCTAATATATGATGAATAATACTTGTTTCTCTTATTTTTATAAATTAATCTTCAAAAATAATAGAAAGATTAATTTATTTTTTTTGTATGTGAAAATAGGATTTTGTGAAAAAATCAGTTTTCCCATAGATTCGGTAATATTGAAATGGGGGTTTTAAAAGCATTGTGAAATTATTTTGATAATTGGATTTCATGAATTGGATTGATGAAATGGTTTGGAATATATATCATATAGGAATCCTTGGGTACTTAGGATTAAGATTCGATAATAGGCCTCATCTATTGATACTATTAGGTGGTTCACTAATGGGGTGTTCCTCTGTTAACTAGGCCTATTGTGATAGGAATATTCTAGAATCTATTGTGAGTTTTACATTATTGGGTGTTCCTATGCTCACTAGATTCAATTTTTATGTCCATAGATTTTATGGGTATCATTTTTTATGTCTTGATATGAGTGTTCTAGCTAGCTGGACCTTTAGTAATTCCAGACATGATGTTACCTATTCTATTGAGTTTTAATACATGAAATTCATTACCTAATTTTATATTTTTGATATGATTTGAAAATAATTTACTAGGATTATTTCATACAATTGAAAAAAAAGGAGATAATTTTCAATAATTTTTATATAAAATGTTTTTAACTAATTATCATGTCGTATTTTCATTAAACATGAGAATGTTTGAATTGTTGTAACGAAGATTATTATGGAACTCTTTGGTGGTAACTTATGGATCCTATTTTCTCACATTATATACACCCCTTATCGTGTGCATATATGTTGTTATGCATTTTATTTTATGGAACGGTAGAGTTCCCAAGTGAGGAACTGATGATTTTGTTAGCTGACTTGGGTATCTAATGGTAACATAGTAGGTGGTTGTCTACATTTCACATGGAGTAGTTGTTTCCCATAATTGGGGTGTTTACATTATTTTTGGAATCATACCTTGGATTTTGTGTAGCTACTTTTGTATTTTTTACTTATATTAATTCCTTTTTTCAATGAACACATTTCATGTTATTCTATTTCACTATTTCTTTATGTCATGTGTGTGTGTGTGTGTATATACACTCCATGTTATTTTCATTGTGTTGATAGAAATGTTTCCCTATGGGTTCTGTTCATTTCTGGGTTATATTATCTATTCCATGGTGATCAAGAACACCCTTTAAGGATGAGATGGGCCAGATCGGGTACCATTTTGGGTGCGTATTTGGGACAACTCATTAGAGTTGGGTATTAAAGTGTGTTTTTTCTTAGTTTTGTGGTTTTGGTAGATTAGAGATTGTATTGTTGGGACTCTATAGGTAGGTTATTGTGAGTTTATGGACCACTCTTATTGTAAAGACACCCAAGTTACAATGGGATTTTAGAATTTGTGTTTCTTGTTTTGAGTTTACAATCATAATCTATATTTTTCTTATGGTTTTCTGGTCAGGACAAAGATTTTTCCTATCATTTGATCACTTATTATATTTTTAGAGTCCATTGATATGTCTCCAAGATATATTATACAGTTTCTACTGGTACCATAGGAAGGTGTAGTGGATGCTACTCTAGGGAATCAAACTTTTGATTATAATATTGTTGAGACTATTGTGTGAGAATTTCTCACCATGAACCAATATTCATCGCAGGTCCAAAACATATTTTATGAGGTAAAACCTACAGATATTTGAGAAATGGATTGATCAGGAGTGTTCTTTTACATTAAGTAAACATCCTATTGAAGTTCTAATGAACCTTGAGGGGAGGAAGATAAGTTGATAAATATTTATCACAACTTCGACATATTGGATACACAAGAAAATATCAAAGTGAAGTGAACAATGTACAATCTTGAAGGTCACATAATGTGTTTTTGGGATTCTATGGTACTTTTGGATTGACATGTTGTCTTGTGTTAGGATTGTATGACTTCGAGTATTATATACTCTGTGACACCAAACGTAGGATCGAAATAACAATGAGATTCTCAAATACAAGAGGGGGGGGGTGAATTGTACCTTTTAAAAATCCATAAGGAGATTTTTAGGATGGTTATATTTAACAAATTTAAAAAAGATAATTCAAAAGACCTCTATAAAGACTTGCTGGATTCTGGAAAAGTGATTCTGGAAATTAAAATTAAAAAAAGTTACAAAGATTAAGATTATACCTTAAAGAATATAGAATCTACTAAATCAGAGTACAAGTATGGAAGTATAAGAAAGTTATAATTTCCTTAGAAATACAAAATGAAGCGGAAAAACAAGTAGTAAAACTACAAGTAACAAATAATAAATATTTTAACCCAAAGAGAAGGGTATCTAACAACCTTAGATAAAGGACCCTTGGTTTATACTTTCAAGAAAGTCTATCTTACCCACACCAGGGTGAGCCCTCAATACGAAGATCAGAGTCTGTCTTTCTATCCCCACAAGCCCTCAACTATTAGGTAGTCGGAACCTTTGTCTTCCTCAGCAAGTAAGCCCTCAACTTTAAGGTGTTGGAACCTCTGTCTTCCTATCCCCGGAAGCCCTCGATTTTAATCAGCAATAATCGAAGTCGCATGAAGCAAGTCTACACAATATAATGTTTGAAAAAGCTGTTCAATGTTTCTTCATGAAGATTTGAGAGTTGATAAGAGAATCTCTCTCTAGAAATCACTTCAACAGCATGCATGCACAAGTTGTGTCAGAGTTGTTGCTTCTTTTCAAATGAGCTCCTATTTATAAGTGAAGCTCCAATGGTCGGCTCCCTCCTCCAATGGGCATAATTCTCCTTGAATTTTGGAGGGACCTGTACATGTGTCCCTTAACCAATGATTAGTTAATAACTGAATGAACGACATTATTTTGTAATGAAACAAGCATAAGCATAGTAAAACTGAAGTTCGGAATGTATGAAAATAAAAAGTTTTCATTCTAACCAAAATTGAATTTGGAGTCTATACTAAAGAGATATTCGGATTTTGTTTTGTAGGAATTTGGATCCTGAATTCTATAGAAATCTGAAGTCTGAATTTCAAGGAAATTCTATGTCTAGTTTCACCAGTATTCAGAACCAGAACATAAAATGTTCGGAGTCAGAGTTCATGGGAAATCGGAGTTAGAACTCATAAGTGTTTAGAGTATGAATTTAGAGAACTTAGAGTTAGAACTTAGATAAGTTCGTAATCAGAATTTAGAGTTGAACTACATGAGAGGTTGTATCTAGAATTCGGTGTCGAACTACATGAGAGTTTGTATCCAGAATTTGGAGTCGAACTTCATGAGATTTCATATCCAGAATTCAGAATCGAACATCATTAGAGTTATTATCCAGAATTTGGAATGGAACTTCATTAGATTTCATATCCAGAATTCAGATTCTAAAACAGAATGCTTCATATCTAAGTATTATATGATTCCGAGGTTTTAGGTATGAATCCAATTTTTATACTTAAGAAAATACAGATATGAGCAATGAAAATATGGTAGGGGTAAATTCCTTTGGAAAGGAAATTTTCCTTATAGAAGTGATATATAGGTTTTCTTAAGTATAATGTGTTTGTGATTTTCAAAACAAGAAGTAATGGAAAATTCATAAGGAAAAAACTTATTTATTGAACAATCTACCCCTTTTTAGAAAGCATAAACAACCTTTCTAAAAAGAAATATAAGGATGTAGAAAAAATTTCTTTAGACTTTGAAATTAAAACTTATCTCCCTTTATTCATAGATGATGGTGAATACAACTAACTCCCCCTTAAGCTTAGGAACTCTAAGGATTGTATTCTGGATTTCCAGAATGGAGTTTTCAATATCATGATAATGAAAAACTCCATAATGAGAAACTCCCTGTTTCTTAAGGATAGTTCAAAACTTAGTAATTTTGCTTCTCCCTTTTAGATTTTTCCTTCTCCCCCTTTGGGTAGTTATTTTTCCTTCTCCCCCTTTGATATTTTCAAAAATAATTTATGGGATTAGAAAAGATAAAAAGTACCTGGAACATTAGTGCATAACAACACAACATACAACCAACCAAATATTTCATTAGAGTAGAAATAATTTTTACAAGGAAATACATTACAACAAAAAATGGGATTGGACTATTTGTCTTCCTTTTACTTGGGGATTAACTTCTTCAATAGGGTTTTAAGATTACTCAAGTCTTTCTAGTCCTCCTCAGCTTGTTTTTCTAAGGTTCTAATCCTTTCATCTTGATCCTTTAGAGCCTCAGACTGTGCCTTAAGAATTTCATCCTGCTTCAGAATCTTCTCTTCAATCTCAATCTAGAGATCTCTTTCCCCTTTCCAGTTTTGAGAAACTGAGTCATGCTTCCCATTCAGATCCCTCACCTGTTCATTCTGAGAATTTTTCTCAAGGATCAGCTTATCCTGAAGATCTTTTAATTTGGCATCCTCGGTGTCAAAGTCTTCTTTAACATCATTCTGAAATTGATCAGGCTCTGCCATGTCATTTTCAATTTTCATTGACCATAGAGTGATTTTGCTTCAAAATATTCTATGAACATCATAATTGATATGAATATTTCTATGCTCAGCCTCAATATTCACACACTTATCCATCACCATGGATATAGATTATAATTTATGATTTATACGGTGTTGAAGCATCTGACATCTGGAGTCAATGTTCGGAAAGATCGGAATTGTATCCACCAACTTTTTCAAAGACTCAAAAACAAAATCGTGACCCTATGCTGACGATTCTGAATCAGACACATTGCCTGGAGATTTTTCTTCTTCAATTTCCACCAACTTTCTTCTTAAAGAGCTACCAAAATCCTTCTTCCTTATTATATCTTTTGTTGGGGTGTCCATAAGCACTTACATACCTTTATCAACCATCAGAATGGGTTCCTCATTAGGAGATTCTTCCTCACTTTCATATAGTTGAACTATCTTGTCATCATCATGGTTTTCCTTCTCTGATCCTTCTTCAAGATAGTGCTTTTCATATATTTCTTCCTCAGAAGATTCATTTTCTTTATCTTCTGCCTCGTCTTCATCTTCCTTAACTTCATTCTCATATCCCTTTCCCGGAGTGACAAACTTTGAGGTCTCGGTCTCAGAAGTTCAGAGTAGTAGTTTACCTGATAGGTTTGTCTTCTCTTGATAATCTTCCACTTGTTTAATCAATTCATCTAGATCAACATTTCCTTATTCTACTTCTTCTTCTTCTTATACTTCTTCTTCTTATACTTCCTCTTCCTCTTCTATTTATTCAACAACTTCTTGCTCTTCTTCTTCACCAGCTCGTTTCTCTACTCCTTAAACAACCTCTTTCCATTTATACTTTTCCGGAGTAAAGTAATTTTTTATAGGGGTCTCTGGTAATGGTTGAACAGAAAAAGTTTCCAGAATGGGAATCTTCTCAGAAGATGCCTATGTGTATCTCAAAAGGTATTGTACAACTTCAGCTTTAGACATCTTCTTCTTCATCTTCTTCTCTTTTTCTACCTTTTCTAGGTATTCAGTAGTCCTCTCCCTTAAGGATTTAGCTTCATCAGGGTCCAATCCAAACTATGGTTCCCCTTCTTTACTTTTCTCTTTATCTTCCCTCCATTTAGCAGCCACCTCATCTAGATATGCTTTCTGTTTCTTCATCTTGGGAGGTGCGGATTGGGTTTTATTAGCTTTGGGGGTCTTGTCTTCAGCAACCACTTCTTTCAATTTCCACTTCTTACCAACCTTCTTCACTGGCTCAACATTCTCCACATTTTCCGGATGGGATTTAGCCTCTTCATCTAGAAAATTATAAAACACTCATGTTTCCTTGGAATAGTCCATATTCATCCTTTTCAAGGTATCATCACTAACATGCATAACCTTGAAATTCTGATCCTTAGACATTCATGCAATCTTGAAAGAATCCAGACACCGAGCTAACAGCATTGATACTAATGTAGGGTACATGATGATTTGAGCTCTCAAATTTCCCTCCTTGATGTTCTTGATTTTCACAAGAACACGCCTCATCAGATTTATTTTTCTTAGATTCACCCAAATGTCTAAGAAATATATATCACTTTTCTTCAGGTTATCTTTTTCACACTTTCTCAGAACCACGAAACATTGTACCCATATCTAAAGAATCCGATTATTAGAATATAGGTGAGAAATCTTGGTTGTCTTTACATCATCAAGCCCAATACACTCCAAGGCCTTCACCTTAACAAAAGTACCTAGAACATCTGGAAGTTTATGTGAGAAAAATTCAGCTTCACCATCATATGCCATCCCCACCAAGCTTGCTTCCTTGGTGTAAGTATGTTTGTAAGTATTCCCATAAGACTTGAAAGAAAACTTTTTTCTTCCCTCTTCCTCATAGAAGCATGCTGATTCATAGAAATCTACAAGTAGCTCCGGATAGACCACATCTTGAACACCTATCATAGATATACATATATCTTCTCAACTATCGAACTTGATGTTCCTAGAGATGATAGAATTGTACTTGTAAAAGTTCGGATGGACCAGTCCTTCTCTGTACACTTTCCATTTTGAAATTGCCTTCTTAGTAGAAATTTCATGAGAAGTGGCTTCTATAGACATTCTGAATGGAGGATCACTGAAAGATTCAGAATGGGCTTTAAGAAGTGAGGTAGAGCTTCAAGACGCGTGAGCATGGAGATCGATGTGGGACAACTAAGGGGGGCCCTTTATATAGGCAATGGAGGTGACCATTAAAATTCCAAATCAATCTAAATGTTTAAAAATTCTCTGATCTGAAATGAAGGATGAAAAAATACCCGGAAGGAAATCGTGAATCTGATCTTTTGAGGTTTTAAAAACATTCAGATTTAAGAAGAAGCAAATACGATAAATTTTATAAGAAAATTAAATTTCCAGTAACTAAAAACGATTACGAAAACATAAGTAAGGAGGTCATACCTCTTGGATTGGCTAGGGATATTATTCGTAAATATTGATATTCTTCATTAAGACAATTTGACTATGAAAAACTCATTACGAAAAAGTTTTATTCCAAAATCATTGAGTACCAAAAATCTAGTATAAAATGTAAGAGAACGAAACATCCCATTATGAAAATTCTCATTACGAAAATTCTCATTACGAAAATTATCATTATGAAAATTCTCCTTACAAAAATTCTCATTACGAAAATTTTCCAGTATGAAAACTTCATTATGAAAATTTTCAGTACGAAAACATCATTTGGAAAATTTCCAGTACGAAAACTTCATTAGGAAAATTTCTATCGTGAAAATTTCATTACGAAAAGTTCTAGTATGAAAACATTATTACGAAAATTTCTAGTACGAAAACTTTCTTACAAAAATTTCGATTCTGAAAAATTTTGAAAAGATCATAAGGAAATTTTTTGAAAAAGTCATTACAAAAAATTTTGAAAGACTCATTATGAAAAATTTTAAAAGTATCATTACGAAAAATTTTAAAGGCTAACAAACAAATGTACTCCCCTATAAAAAAGTGTTTATTAATGTAAAGAGAATGGTTCAACAAGAAGTTAATGAAGGAATATTACCTCATGGTTATCATTACTATCTTCTATTTAATGTATTCAAATATAATGGAGGGTAAAGATTTTTTGAAAATATCATCAAGTTGATCTTGTGTTCTAAAAAATTGAAGAATGATATCTCATTTTAGTGTGTGATCCCTATGAAATTGATGTCTAATATCTATGTGATTTGCACGAGATTGATGTACATGGTTTTTACTTAGGGCAATGGAACTTGTGTTATCACACAAAATTTGAGTCTTAGTGAAACTCAATCCATAATCTGTGAGACTGTGCTGCATCCACAATACTTGAGCACAATAACTTCCAACTGCGACATATTCAACTTCAGTAGTGGAGAGTGCTACAGAAATGTTTCTTCTTGCGTGACCAAGAAACTAGTGAATCTCCTATGAAATTACAAGTTCTAGATGTACTCTTTCTATCCATTCTACATCCACCAAAGTCAGCATCTGAAAAGATCGTTAAATCAAAATCATTTCTAGAAGTATAAAATAGTCATAGATCCATGGTTCCCTTTAAGCAGCAAAAAAATCTTTTCACCACCTTTAAATGAGATTCCTTAAGATTGGATTGATATCTTGCACATAAGCATACTGAAATCATCAAGTCTGGTCGACTAGCTGTCAAGTAAAGTAGACTTTCTATCATACCTCTAAAAGATGTTTGATCTACTGATTTCCTAGCTTCATCAAGATAAAGTGTGTTTGAGGTACCAATAGGAGTACTTATACTCTTTGTGTTGTCATACCCATACTTTTTAAGAAGATATTTAATATAATCATGTTGGGATATGTAGATTCCTTCAGGATTTTGAGAAATTTGAATACCAAAGAAAAATGTTAAGTCACCCATCATACTCATTTCAAACTCAGATTTCATTAGATCCACAAAGGAATTAGTTAAAGATTGCTGAGTAGAACCAAATAAAATGTCATCAACATAAATTTTAACAATCAATACATTTTTCTTATATTTATTTATAAAAAGGGATGGATCTACATTTCCCTTAACATAGATATTTTGAAGCAAAAATAGTCTAAGTCTATCATACCAAGCTCGAGGGGCTTGTTTATGGCCATACAACGCTTTGGAAACTCTAATAACATGATCAGGATGTTTTGTATCTTCAGATCTTGGAGGTTGTTCAACAAAAAATTCCTCTTGAACATAACCATTAAGGAAAGAACATTTCACAACCATTTGAAAAAGCATGAAATTGAAAAATGCTGCAAAGGAAAGTAGAATATGAATAGATTCAAGTATACCTACTGGATCATAGGTTTCTTCATAGTCTATTCCTTCTTGTTGATTATATCCTTTAGAAACTAATCTAGATTTATTTATTACAATGATTCCATTTTCATCAAATTTATTTCTGAAGACCCATTTTACTCCAATTACAGAAGTTTCCTTAGGTCTTTCAACCAAGGTCCAGACTTTATTCCTTTCGAATTCATTTAGTTTATCTTGCATGGCTTTAATCCAGACATCATCACCTAAAGCTTCATCAGTGCCTTTTGGTTCTATTTGGGAAAGGAATGATAGATGTTCTACTTCATTTCTTAAGGAACTTCTATTCCGTGCAGGTTTATTCACATCACCAATGATACTATCACTGGGATGATTCTTAAGAAAAAAATGGTTTGGGTTTTTTAAAACCTATTCATCAACATATGTAAGGAAATATACTGGGGTAAATGTTTCAGAAGTATAATCTTGAACATTTTCCATATCTGAAATATTTTCTATCAAAGGATGATAATCAATTTTTGAAAACACATCCGAGGATGTATGTTGGGGTTGTTTGAAAACAAAAGGATCAGTTTCATCAAACTTGACATGTACTGTCTCTTCAACAGTGCAAGTGTTTTTGTTGAAAACTCTATTATCCGTAGAGGTTGTGGAGTAGCCTAAGAAAATTCATTTATCCGATTTTGGTGCAAATTTGTGTAAGTTATCTGTAGTATTCACAATGAATACCTTGAACCAAAAACCTTAATGTTGTAAGGTATAGGTTTTCTACCATTCCATAACTCTTAAGGAGTTTTATTAAGAAACGGTCTAATTAAAACTCGATTTATAGTAAAACAATCATTACATACAGCTTCAGCCCAAAAATTTTTAGCTACAGAATACTCGCTCAATATGGTTCTAGTTATCTCTTGAATAATTCTATTTGTTCTTTCAACAACACCATTTTGTTGAGGTGTTCTGTGTACTGAAAAGTTTTGAGTAATACCTTTTCTACTACAAAAAGTTTCAAAATCAAAATTTTGAAATTCTCCTCCATGATCACTATGAATAGTTTTCAATGGAAGTTTTTTCTCTTTTTTAACTTGGGCTCTAAAACTTTTTAAATAAGAAAAATCTTCATACTTCATTGCTATAATATAGACCCATGTAAATCTAGTGTAATCATCAACCAAGGCAAATACATAGTACTTGCCTCCAATTCTTCCACTTTTTGTTGGACCAAAAAGATCCATATGCACTAGCTGTAATGCATCAGTGGTTGAAACTTAACCGACTAATTTAAAACATGATTTATGTTTCTTACCATATTGAAAAGGTTCACAGTCTTTTGAAGAATCAAATCTATGCTCTAGTAGATTCTTAACTAAACATTTCTTAGAGTGTTTTCATAAGATCATAAGGTTACAGTGTCCTAACCTTCTATTCCATAACCAAGAGTGATATTCCATTGCACTAAGACAAGGTAAGTCTTGGCTCCTAAGGTCTTCTAAGATTAGAGTGTAAACATTATCTTGCCTATGGGTAGAAAGAATAAATTTTTCCTTGGAATTGTGTACTAAGCACTTATCATTCCTAAAATTCACAAGGTATCCTTAATCACATAATTGACTTATGCTGATGAGGTTGTTCTTAAGACCTTTAACAAACAAAACATTTGAACTCAAAGTATTTCCAAGAAGAATGGTGTTACCTATATCAATAATTTCTCCCTGATCATTATCTTCGAATGTTACTTTTCCTCCTTTCATCTTGATAATCTTTTCAAAATAGATTTTGTTACCAGTCATATGTCAGGAACATCCACTATCCATGTACCATGTATTGTTGTTGGTACTTTACCTATTTTCTTGAAAATAAGAAAAAGTTAGGTTTTTAGAATCCAGGCTTGCTTGGATCCGAAAATGTCAGAAAGAAAAATTTTTGGGTACCCACATCTTCTTAGAAAAATAATCCTTATGAAAACCGAAGGATTGGGTTTTGTTTAATGAACAATTCTTTGCCCAGTGACCACCATATTGAAACTTTGAGAAAAATGGGGCACTTTTTGGTACAAAGTAGTTGTTACTAAAAATCGGTTTATAACTTGTGTAACCAAAACTAGAAGTATTCCTTCGAAGTCCAATTTATGAGTACATTTTATCAAAATTTTCTTGACCTGGGGTAATGTTTGACAAACACTTCCTCAAAGAAAATATTTCAGATTTGTGTTTTATAACATGGTTCTTGTTTTTCAAAAGAATCTGAACTAGAGCTAGGCTCAAAAACAACTTTCGTAGAAATTACATTTTCAAGATCTTTAAAGTTTATTCTTCTCAGAACTTACTTCCACAAAATTTTTTGAAATAAATTCAAAATTATCATTTTTCATATCAGGATCATTAGAAAGATCTGATATTTCCTTAGTAAGAATAGTATTCCTAGAGTTTTCCTTATCAAGCTTTTTCATGAGTTTTGATTTCTCAATATCAAGAAGTTTAGAAAACCTAGAAACTTTTTCATAGGAAGGTAAAGTATTTTCTTCATCAGAAGAAGATTCTTCATCTGAAGAGTTATACTATTTACTATTATTAGAATTTAAAGAAAAATTGGTCAATGATTCAGAATTGGGTACCATAGCCATCAAGGAATGACCATCAATAGGTAGCATGGCTATAAGACCAAGATGCTACTGTCCAGAAGATTCATAATCTGAAGATTCATCTGAAGAGTAACCACCACTGGCACACCAGCTGTCATTGGATTTCAGAACATTCTTATCCTTGGACATGAAATACTTTTTTATGTTTTTTTAGAATGTCTCTCTTTTCTATATTTCTTCTTGAGCATAGGAAAATAAGATCTTATGTGTCCATATCTCTTAAATTCATAGAATATGACCTCTAAATCTTTCTTATATTTCCATTCCTTCTTTTTATATTTTGATTGGAAGTTTCTCTGTCCAGCTATCTTGTTCATCCTTCTAGCAAGATTAGCTAACTCATTTTATGAGACTTCACTCTCACTAGATTCGGATTGAATAATAACCTTCTTAGATTTGGATCTAGTAACTCTTTCAGGAGTCTTAGATTTCATTTGATTTTAATTTATAGTAAAAGCAATGCTAACATTTCCATTCTTCTTCTTTATGTTGTCAACGTCTTTCTTTATTCTAGTTTCATGTTGAAGAAGAGTTCCAAATAGTCCATCAAGAGAAATTTGAGTAACCTATCTATTATCATTGATAGTAGTTCTCTTTGATTCCCACTCATTCAACATGATATCTATGATCTTTTCAATAAGAGCTTCATCATCTAGACCTTTCTCTCCCATATATTTTAAGTTATTCACGTTAGTCATGAATCTCTGTTGTACTTTGCATATGGGTTCACGATAAAAAAAATTAAAACCATGGTACTTAGCTCTAAGCATGGCTCTTCTAGTCTCAATCACTTTAGATGTACCAAAATGTGTAAGTTCAAGTTTCTTCCATATACGATTAGCTGCTTCACAAGAATAAATTTGGCTATATATGTTCCTAGTCATTCAACAAAGTAAATTATGGTGTACCTTATAGTTGAGTTGGTATTCTTGATTTTCTTGATTAGTAAAAGCAATAACTTCCTTATCAGGAATTTTGTATCCTCTGGTATGCATAACAAAATTATCTACTCCAGTGTTGATAATGAAAGTCTTCATACGATCTCTCCAATATTCATAATCATTACCATCAAAGATAGGTGGTCCGGTTGGATTTATGTTGTCGATAGAACCAACATTTAAGTCTATCATCCTTAATAAAAACATTGGCACACAAAATTGTTAGAAGAAAAAGTTTGTAAAAAAAGAAAATATTCTAAGCAAGAAAAAAATAACTCTAAGAAAAAAAGTGAATCTGAAGTATGATTCTGAAAAATATGAATCCAGAAAAATGAATCCGAAAAATCAATTTGATAAATATTAAGGAGAAGATAAAACTTCTGAATCTAATCGTGAGATTAATTCAGATGGAACCAAATCACTATTACCAAGTGTTAGATTGGTACAGGACATGATTTCACCTCATCTGATACCAATTGTTAAGATGAAATGACTTTGAGTATGATATACTCTGTGATAACAAACGTAGGATTGAAATAAAAATGAGATTCTCAGATACAAGAGGGGGTGAATTGTACCTTTTAAATATCCCTAAGGAAATTTTTAGAATGTTTATATTTAACAAAGTAAAATAAGATAATTCACAAGACTTCTTTAAAGACTTGCTGGATTTCAGAAAACTGAATTCAGAAATTAAACTTAACTAAAGTTACAAAGATTATGATTCTACCTTAAAACACATAGAATCTAACTAAATCAGAGTATAAGTAAGGAAGTATAAGAAAGTTATACTTTACTTATCAATACAAAATGTAGTAGAAAAAACAAGTATTAAAAATAAAAGTAACAAACAATAACTCTTTGAACCCAAAGAAAAGGGTATCCAACAACCTTGGATAAAGGTCCCTTGATTTATACTTTCATGAAAGTCTATATTACCCACAACAGGGTAAGCCCTCGATATGAAGATCAGAGTCAGTCTTTCTATCCCTGCAAGCCCTCAACTATCAGGTAGTAGGCACCTTTATCTTCCTCAGCATGGAATCCCTCAAATTCAAGGTGTTGGAAACTCTATCCTCCTATCCCCAGAAGCCCTCGATTGTAATCATAAACAATCAGAGTCGCACGAAGCATGTCTACACAAGGAAAAGTTTAAACAAGCTGTTCAAACATTCTGCATGAATCTTTGAGAGTTGATAAGATCCTCTCTCTCTAAAAATCACTTCAACAGCATAAAAGAACTAGTTGTGTTAAAGATGTTGCTTCTTTTCAAATGAGCTCTTATTTATAGGTGAATCTCCAATGGTTGGCTCCCTCCTCCAACGGTCATATTTCTCCTTGAATTTTGGAAGGACCTGTAAACATGTCACTCAACCAAAGGTTAGTTAATAACTGAAAGCACGACATCGTTTTGTAATGAAACAAGTGTAAGCATAAGTAAAACTGAAGTTCATAATGTAATCAAATAAAAAGTTTGGAGTCTAACCAAAATAGAATTCAGAGTCCATAATAAAGAGATATTTGGATTCTGTTTTGTGGGAATTCAGAACCTGAATTCTGTAGAAATATGGAGTCTGAATTTCAAGGAAATTCAGAGTCTGGTTTCACCAGTATTCAGAACCATAACGTAAAAAGTTCGGAGTCAGAGTTTATTGGAATTCGGAGTCAAAACTCATAAGAGTTTGGAGTCTAAATTTAGAGAACTTGGAGTCAAAACATAGATAAGTTCGTAATCAAAATTCGAAGTTAAGCTACATGATAGTTGGTATCCAAAATTCAGAGTCGAACTACATGAGAGTTTCTATCCAGAATTTATAGTCGAACTACATGAGAGTTCGTATCCAGAATTCAGAATGAAACATCATTAGAGTTCGTATCCATAATTCGGAATGGAACTTCCTTAGATTTCATATCCAGAATTCGGATCCTAAAACAGAATGCTTCATATCTAATTATAATATTATTTCGAGGATTTAGGTATGAATCCAATTTTTATACTCAAGAAAAATATTGATATGAGAAATGAAAATATGGTATGGGTAAATTCCATTAGAAAGGAAATTTTCCTTATATAAGTGAAATATATATATGCTTAAGTATAAGGTGTTTGTGATTTTCAAAATAAGAAGGAATGGAAAAGTCATAAGGAAAACCTTATTGGATCAATATCTTGAACTGGAAGGTTTGAGAGACTCTTTTCTTAATATAGTTCTATATAGGGACTTTAAAGAAGTATAAGTCTATGGAGTTTCTCTAATTATACCAGGGAGAGTGTTAAATGTAGGCATACACCAATTGGTTCATGGAGCTAGTTCATTTTTCTCTGGACATATTAAATAATTATTAGCTAAAGGCTCCGAAGTAACTCTAGGGTTTGTGACTTGAAATGAGATAGAATGTTTTTATGATGAATCAATCTACCTATTTGTAGATTGTAGACAAGTCTATAAGGGTATATATTGATATAGAAGCAATGGTCGGTCATTATTCCCCTTATATTCCACCCATTAGAATCTTTAGTGGATTGTAAGGGAGGAAAAGGAAGTGTCATGAGCATCACAAGGGTAGTGGAGGTAGTCAACAACAACGACCATCCTCCGCACAATCAGTGACAGCTGGTTGTGTGACCCAAACATGATATCAATTTGGAAAGGTCAGAGAGACCTCATGTTCTTATCACATTCCTTCAAATATGTATAATAATTGTATCCTCTAAGACCATCTATAGTGACATCGTCAGTCTATTTCTATGCCACATAAGTTGGGAAATCATTGGACATAAAGGCCACTATAGTGAGGTGATATTCTTCATGGACTATAAGGATCCAAAAATATAAAAAGTATTGAAACCACATAAATAAGTATATTTGGTTCTGATATATGTTGACATATCCCTAACAACAATATAAGGTAACATAATTATTACGTCTTTTTTAGCGCCATATTTATTTGATATATATGCCTCCCACTGATTTAGTTCTTACAATTTTATTGATATAATTAAATTTATAATGGTTCAAATGTATTTTATTATTGAGTTAGTGACTCCAGTTGGGAAATGGATATAACAAGGGTTTCAATGTCCTTGTTCACTGTCGATAGCTAATCTAGAGTAATTCTGGGATTTTCTTATTCTTGAATTACATCTATTTAATGACATCATTGGGATGTATTGGATTATTTTTCACCATGATGAGATTAATTATTATCATAATGTTTTATTTTTCAATTTTTAGGAGATATCCTTAGTGTTTTATGGAGAGTGGGATGAGTTTTAGTTATTATTTAATTTCCTACTCAGAGATCAATAGTTTTATGCCAATTTTATCAGTTGATCTGGATTATGTTTCTTCTATTATTAATATTCCCCCTATTTTTTTGAACTTTCGTAATGTTTTTATAAAAAAATATCTATTCTTCCTTAGAGAGGAAGGTAAATTTCATGATTAATCTAGTTCTAGGTATGCAGAAATTTTAAATTCCCACTTATCGTAATACAACAATGCAACTGAAAGAGCTTAATATTATGTGGCATGATCTGGTAGGGAATGGTTTTCTTCACCTAAGTGATTCACCATGGGAATCCCCAGTGATATTTCCTAAGAAGGTAGATAGTCACTATGATTGTTCCTAGACTATCAGATGTTGAATTAGGTGATGGTTAATAATAATTATCATTTTCCTCAAGTGGATGATTTGTTCGGCTAGTTAAAGGGGGAAAATTTGTTATCAAATATTGATAGTCTATCGGGTTATTATTAGCTCATATTTTGGGAGTCTAATATAATGAAGAATAAATTATGGATAATTTATATCCATTGTGAATATTGGGTGATGAATTTTTTTATTCCTATAATTCATGAAACATTTATGGGTTTTTTTACCAGATATTTTATGAGTATCTAAAAACATTTTTGGCAGTGTCCATGGATGAAATTATAGTTTATTCAATATATGAGTGTGAGGATAATCACAACTTGAGTTTTGTTTATGAAATCTTAAGGTTTCAACATTTTTATGAAAATATTTCGAAATTTAGTTTCTATATTAATGAGGTGATGTTCTTTGGGCATGGGATTTTTGAACATAGATAACCATTTTATTCTAAAAATGTGATGGTTGTATTTTCATGGGAAGATCCATGAAATGTATTTGAGATTCATAGAAACCTTGGGAATGTAGTATAATATCAAAACATTCCAAGGATTACTCAATTTTAGAATCATATTTTACATACCTTGCTAGGAAATGGGTGAAATTAATATGAGATGAAAATGTGTCCCCTCTTTTGGTGAGTTGAAACATCTTCTGAAACTAACTCACATTCTTATATTATATGTTCCTGGTAAGGGGTATGTGTGGTACCATGATACCTTTGGCAGTTCTACGGGTTTCATGATTATGAAGGATTGTCATGTTGTCTTCTATCTCTCTCATCAGCTATGGATACTTGAATGATATTACCGCACTCATTATTCAGAGCTTCCCATAGTAATGAATGCCCATAAATTTTTAGGTTTCTATAAATTCTCATAGAGGTTCATAGTCATTTCCAATAAAAAGAGATTGAGATATATATTTTCTTATAAGAAAACGAATATTAAATAGAGATGGTGTGTGGAATACGTTCAGACACATGACTTTGAAATTTTTGATACCATAGGGAAGGGGAATGTCATTCAAGAATATCTCACCAAGAAAGTACCATAATAAGTTGTTCTAGAATTTAAGGATGACTAGAACCCTATGGGATTTCTAAATCAGTTGAATATTGACAATAAGGAGTATTATTCATGTATGGTTCTGAATAATGTTTATTTTTCATCATCTCTGCTTGAGTCAATTCTAAAGGGTCAATAACAAGATGATGATTTGGAGGAATTTGAGAAACCCTTTATGGTGTGAAGTCCATTTAATGTTTGAATCTCCCTTATTTTTCTATTCTCCATTTTGGGGAACATTTTCTCATCCTCACATCTACGAGAATATCAGTTTTTTAGTTTAATAATTCATCATGGCTCCTTTATCAAAAAACTATGAATAAAAAAAACATTTGATAGTAATTATAGTGGTCGAGTATGAAGTAGGAAATTTCAAATTATGTGTCACATCATTGCACCTACCAATAAATAAATTCTGAGTATCTATAGAATTTTCATTTTCTCAAGCCTCTTACAGAGTCAATTTATAAA
Organism: Viscum album; assembly: GCA_963277665.1. Lineage (NCBI taxonomy): Eukaryota > Viridiplantae > Streptophyta > Magnoliopsida > Santalales > Viscaceae > Viscum > Viscum album. The sequence continues at coordinate 1,043,193,423 of OY728140.1, read as the reverse complement.
TTGGATGAGGTTTTTACTGAATTGTTTTTGGTATTACCACATAATACCCAAGTGAGGAATTCTTTCTAGGTGCTGATTTAATGGTAGATGAAATAAGATCATTTCTTTTTGATCAAAAACACTACTAAATTTGATGATTTGGGTAATAGTTCTGTGAAAAATATTTTGAAGATATATGGGATTCTCTCTTCAATTGTTTCATATGGGGATCCTAGGATTACGTAAATGTTCTGGAAGAGTCTCTATGAGAAAATGAGAACTATTGTTAGGATGAGTAATACTTACCATATATAAAAACATTGTTAGACAAAGTGAGGTCATCAGATTCTAGAGAATATGATCCATTTCAACATGTTCAATTTTGGTGGATTGTTAGATAACGATCTGGTAAAATGTGATTTTTATTATAGAAATAGTTAATTAATGATTTATGAGAATAAATACTATAAAGGACTTTTAGGGTCATTCATGCATGTCACCTTTTTATTCGGTATATGTTGTTAAATCCTCTTTGGTAGGACTGAGTCTTGTTCTAGAGACATCAGTGGGTATTAGGGATATATATTATCATATGGTTACAACATAGAGTCAAAATAAATCATATTTGATTCATCAATTTTGCCTTTGTATAATTTTGTTTGGAACTGGTTTTACTTGAATGTTTTTCCTCAACTGGGTCACTATTGGCACTGAAATTAGGGGATGTTGGATCCAAGATATTTTGAACCATTTGAAGAAATTAAGTAGCTTGGTAAGGTTTCTTATTTATTGGAATTATTGGTTTAGATAACCAATATACATGATTTTTTCTATATATATTTTATTAGGAAATATCATCCAAATCCTTCTCATGTTTTGCAATGGGAATAAATAGAGTTAGTGAAATATATTTTTTGGATCAGCCAGTAGTAATCATTCACACTCAGGTGAAAGTCTTGTGTGCAAAGTCTTTCCTGTTAGTAAATTTTTTATGATTACATGGATTAGATTATCAAGAGACTTAGAAGCGTGATGATTTAGTGAGGGGGTAGTGGCCTCACCTATTTCAAGAACCCCATTATTCTATAAGACATTTTAGTGATGGGAAGTATTATGCTGTTGAGTTTTTAACAACTAGTTACCATACATTTGTAATATATCATTTCTCTTTTCATTACAATTTTTGTTAGGGTGTGTATCAAACAATTTGATGAGAGAGAGAATTTATTGGAGAAAATGTCTGAATGTTTGGGGATATATGTTTTCTATTAATAATGGAGTCCGATTATAAATTTGTAAAAAGGACAGTAAGGATGTACTTTGGGGTTCTTGGTAACATTAGGGATTTTTATAATTGTATACAAAATCTACACATTGGAAACTTTCACGTCTTGAAATCGTAACACAACAAGCATCATCTTCTTAGAAGATACAATGTGCTGGTTAAAAGTTTGATGATTTTACAAGACGTGAAACTTGTTCACATTGTGAATGGGATGATTAGTGTAATTTTAATCTAAGGTGGAAAGGTTTTCATCGTATCTTTAAAATCATGAAATTCACATCATGAAATGGGTTCACATCAAGAAATGGGTTCACATCATGAATTTTTCAGAGACAATATATTTAATTATGGTTAAAATATGATATTTTTTTCATTCAATATGCATGATTCTCTCTAGAATCCTATGATCTATCCTATGTGATTTTGGGGACCTCTACTCATTTCATATTGTTTTACTTGGTATTAAATATTCATGGTGGATATTCTAAATCATTCCATATAAGTATAATTTCTTCTTTTTCATTACCATTGGTCATAGTAGCAACATTGCATTATGTTTTCTAATTCATTGATCTTGTAGTGATGTTTTTCTTGATCCCTTCTAGATGCGTTGTGTGATATTCTTTCGGGGGATAGTCATTTGTTCATTGTGGGGTGGAAGATGAGTTTAAATTTAGGTATGGGTTATATAACCCCTCTGTTGACCTTATTTATAATAAAATATTATTATAAAAGTGTTTTAAAAATAGGTTGGTCCTTTATTTTTTTCATTCGTTCTGTTGGATGTGGATCCAGCTACAATCATGCATGGCATAATATTGAGGTAGGTGGTTGTGTCTCTGTCTTATGTTGGATGAAAAATTATTTATTTTGTTTTTATAAATTGTTTTATAAATATAATGGAATGATTTCTTAACTGATTTGTTGGTGTAAAAATGGTTTTTTTTTGAAAAATGGGGTTTCCCTAGTTTTGGTGAAAGGAAAATGGGTGTTTTAAAAGCATTGTGAATTTTGTTTGTGAGATGAATTTGATTCATGTTTATTATGAAATATTTTGAATAAATGTATCACATGGGAATCCTTGGTTTTTTTTTTGAAGGTTTAGTAATAATCCTCATCTTTTGTTACTAATTAGGGATTTTCTCAGGGGGTTTTCCTCTTCTATAAATGCATATCATTCTAGGGATATGTTAGACACTATTGGGAGGTTCCTTTTGTTGGATGTTCAATTTATCTCTAGATTCTATGTGTATGTCTAGATATATGACACATTCTATTTTCTATGTCTAGGTATGAGTGTTATATCTAGATTTACCTATTTTTTGACATGATGTCACTTATTCCTTTGAGTTATACTTCTTGATGATGATTTCCTCCATTAATATATAAGATATGATTTGAAACCATTTTACCTAGATTATTTTGAGCTGTAGAAAAGGGGGATATATTTTTGTATTATTTTTTATACAAACTGATAACATAGTATCATTCTAGTTTTCTTTAATTTTTATCATGTTTAAATAATTGTACAGGGACAATTTTATGAAACACCTATGTGGGATTTTTTTGAGCCTATTAGATCACTACCTACACACCACTTGTTGGGGCATATAACTCTTTGTGTTTTTTATGTAGGGAATGAAAAGGCTCAATAGTGAGGTGGTATAGTTTTTTTTAGCTTATTTGGGTTGATAGTGGTGATATATAATGTTTTCATTCACTTTTCATAGAGATTATATGTTTATTATATTTGGTTTTGTACTTTTTTTTAATCATACCTTAGCGTTTGTGTAGAAACTTTTGGGTTGTTTTTATTCAATTATTTCATTATTTATATGTCATATATTTCTGAATAATCTCTTCACATATTTATTTCATTTTTGTGTATATATATTCAATTTTTTATACCTTGGGATGGGATAAATCTTTACTTATAGTTTTTGTTGATGTATGGGTGATTAATGCCAACCTATGATGATCAAGAACCCCCTTTGTTCATGTGATGTGTTATGAAGAGTACCCGTTTTTGTGGTTATCTTGGTCAGTTTGTTACAATTTCAATAAGTTACGATAACAAATTTTTAAAATAAGAGAAAAAACGTTTTTTGAGAAAAATATTAGTTACATTTCAAAAATGATAAACATGATTTTTATAATTAAAATAGTATATTTAAATGATATATTTAACTTTATAATTATTAATTTTTCTATAAAAATGGATTCAAAAATATTTATATCATTCTTTTTTATGATAATTTCATAAGATTATAGATATATGAAAAACTAGTATTTTTTATTTTCCTCCTTGAAATTAATTACATTAGAAAAAACTAAAAAGTTCACCCTAAGCTATTTTTGACATGATAAATTCAAAAATGATGTTCATTTTACTAAATTAACAATATAAAATTCAATAATTTAACTTTTAAATGAAAATATAATATAAATTAAAAAATTAATTTATTTGAAATAGTCCCTTTTAAAATACTATGTGTTTTTAATCATAATTTCTATTCATTTCAAACTGATTTTATTCTATTTAATTACTAATGGATTAATTATTCAGAGATATTATTAATATTATTCATCTATTATGTCTTATATCATTATAGTTTGGTTTTTCACATGAAACAGGGTATCAACACTATATTTATTTGATGAATATTATATTTTCAAATAATTGGGTGTTTCATTATCTCCCTTAAATAAATTATTTCCACATATTATTAATTACCACATGATAATATCAATATCTAATAGTATCTAAAATATAATCATGGCTTAATATATATATTATAAATAGATAAAAATGTTTTTCTTTTTGGGAACTGTATGAGAGATATATTATCTCTCCTAATAGCCATATATTATTATTATAAATTTTTTTATCAAAATATGAATCTATATATAAGTGTTATAAATTTCTACATAAATACATTTCAAATCATAAATTTTGTGATCTGGTTTCAAATCAAATATTAACACAAAATTGATTATGAAAACATCCAAAAAATCATAATCTGTGGCCATAGGAATATGAAAATGAAATCATAAGCTATATATTCCAATGACCCCTAATTTATACCTATAATACTTTTTTCAACTATTATATTCTTTTTTAAACCTAAAAAACCTTTATTTTAACATAGTTTTTCTATGTTTATATTTCTATAATATTCTTTTATCATACCATAATGATGCGGAAAATCTTTTAAAATGGTTTGTAAATATAATGTGATTAACCAACACATAATGTCAGGGAGTGTCTAGAAAGGTGTTTAATCTTTGGCCTACTCATTGTCTACTATGTAAAAATTGAGTTATTATTTAAGAAACCATTTTTAGTGATTGTAATTGGTGAACCAACTCCACAAAAATATCCAAACCCATATCCTTAAAGGGTTGTAATTTTAATGAATACATACAATAATTACATTAACAAATATTCTTGATGTTTTCCAATACATAGACTTATCACATTTACTTATCCTAAGTTTTTCACTAATTTTATATTATTATAATCTTAAAAATAAATAAACAAGACCTAAAAATAACTAAATATTACTATAATACCAACTGAGGTGACCCAAACACACAATCCAGAATCAAGTGCAAAAAACAATTTCACTAAAAACAACCTATGAAACCATGTTAGATGAATATATTTTAATTAAACGTAATTTCAATTAGATAAAAATTACACCTCACAATTATCACACGATCGTAATGAAAAAAAAATTAGTGTCATTGTGTATTATCTTCCATGTATTTCTCATCCAAAAGTGTAGTTTTTCCATTATAATAATAATATATTATAACTTCTAAAACAACAAAAATAGATAATATCTATATAAAATGTACTTCTAAATATATTCTGGAAGTGAATATCTTATAAAAGTGAAAATAAAAGATAGGTGATATAAAACCCTAACTAAGGGAATATATATCAAAATTACATCATGGTTTGGATAATAAGAATAGAAAAAAACATGATTAAGGGGGAAATATAATTTTAAATATTACATGTAAATATGAGGCTTATATATAAATCATATCATAATGACTTGTAATCTCAAAGGAACAAACACACAATATGGAAAAAATAATGTAAAATAATGAGAAAAAAACATGATCCATAGAGAATAACATAAGAATAAGATTATGATATATGAGTATTGAATCAATATAAATCACAAAAATAATATTCCAAGGATAAAAACCATGAAATTCATCACTTTTTAGGATTGGTATAACAACAAATGTACTATCATGGGATTGGTCTTTCTACCTATGCACCTATTGGCATAGGCTTACATCCCTTGTAGCCTTCTTGTGCGTAGGATAATCCTCCCAAATTACCTTTTGATGTATTGATATATAATCATTACCAATTATCATAATAGAGATATATGACCCCATAGACCAATTTCCCTTAAAATTTTTTCCACTTTAAAGAAATCATTCATCCCATAATTAAGAACTAATGGAATATAAAAATTATTTCTTAACATTCTCAGATTATATCACAATCGTTTGTCTCAAAAATGTATATAGTAGACACCCAAAATTATTTAACCATAATTCTTATTTTATAAGAACATTTAGAGGGTGATTCATGAAAAAAATTTCTATCTAAATAAATCAATTATATATAAAAATAAAATTGACCAAAAATATTTTATTTTGAAAAATAATTTTTCTTTGTCGCAAGGAAGAAATTTTGTTCATATAGAAAATTCAATTTCAAAAAGGTGATGTACTTTTATTTAATTCCATTTAATTTCACAAAGAAACATCAATTGTGGATCCATGAAAACACATAAGGGTTTCTCAAAAATCAAAGTCAAAAAATCAAGAAAACATTTAAATTTTTACAAAATAATATTCAATATTGTATTCATGAAAATTTTAAAAACATCAAGAAGTATAAGAGAATTATTTTTCATTTTTTAAACTTTTTCATGAATATTAAATAATATATATTTTTGAATACAAAATAGTTAAAAAAATAATCTTTAATGGAAGATAAAACATTGTATTTTTAGAAGATGTAAAGAATTTTGAATATCTAGAATACCTTTGTTGAAAACCCACATCATAAAAAGAGGTTGAACAAGTTCACATTGAAATTATTAATAGAAACTAGTAATTTATCATGATTAAAGACATATTTAGATTTAATAATAATAATGGAAAACATTTTTTTATTTGAAATTGTGAAATTGGAGGGAAAAATTTCTTTCATAGGAAAGAGATTTATTTCCAAAAAATGATTCGCTTTTATGAGAAAACAATTCAGTAAGAAAAAATATTTTAGTTGAAAATATCATTTTACTTATAGATAAAATTGGATGTTTCTTATGATAAATTAAATAGATGAGTATATCAAAATTATAAGAATTATTCTCAAAAAATAATAGTTGAAATAAAACAATGGGAATTTTAGTTAACCAAATCTACAATGTTATAATAATTCTTAATGAAAGTAACATTTAGGGATGGATCTATATTTTAGATATTTAAATCCCAAGAGAAAAAATATAAAAAACCATATAATTAATACAATTTTAATAATAGTCACAAACTATATAAAATTCCAATAAGAATAATCATAACTCAATGAACAATAATTAAGTTATTAGAAAATCCAAATAAATCAAAATCATTTGAATTAAAGATCCATTTATTGTGAAACATGGGATGGATTTTAATATATTTCAGATTTAATTAAAAATTATTATTGAATAAAAAATACTAGTTATATACAACCCATAATAAAACTGCGTTGTGAATACACATCATATATTGATAAAAAACGTTTTATAAGAAAAAAATCTTATGGGCAAAGAAATAAAGGAATCAAATGAACATAATTGGGTTACTATAAAATAGATATTAAAATATCATTAACTGAAATATATTTATTATTTTTAAAGTAAACATTTTATTTAATTTACCATATAAAATAAATGGGGGATCCAAATTTTAAACACTTCCCAAATAATTAAAAATAGAGAAAAATAAACCTTAACTTTGTTAATGATTTTATCTATGCATGCACCTGAATTGATAAAAATTAAAATTATTTTTATTAATTATATTATTAAGTTAATATTCCATATATGTTTCATTTTATATATTTTATATAATACCATGTGTTATTTATCTATTTAATTGTTTTATCATATGGATTTTACATGAGGTGGTTCAATTTATTTGTTTAAGACATTCTCAGTATATTTATTATGGTCAAAATTATTGAATAGTATATTCATAATCATAATAATTTATAAAAATATTTATTTATTTTTCCATTGTGACAAAATGCATACAATTTTGAAGCTTTTAGCAAAATAGAATCAAATTAATAAAGGTTTCCTAACATATCCATTTTAAGTGATTAATTTGACAATGATAATTTCTTATTAATATCACTTATATAATTTCTAGTATGATATTTTAGGAATATTAATAGATTAATAAATATTATATATCATAAACAAATTAAGTATTAGAACAATACATGTTTGGTGGTGATGAAAATTTTAATTCCATATTTGTGGAGGTGGTAGTATGTATGTACGCACAAATAAAATTCCCATTCCACAAATAATTGGTATAAATGAATGTATATGTTAAATTATCATTAACGAATCATAATTGTAGCATAATAAACATAAATATTACTTAAATCCCTCATTTTAACCTTCCATTATATGTATTAGAAAAAACAAACCACATCATTTTTTTGAGGTGGTAGTTTGCACATATGCATTATCGATGATGTTTTGTTTTTATTTGTGGATTTAATGGGTTTAATAATTTATTCTACACTCATATAATAAAATATTATTAAATTTATAATATTTTTTAATTATATTACTACTTCACAAAAACATTTATAATATAAATATTATGATGAAAAGTATCACGAATAATAAATATTAACATTGAGAACCTCATATTTATCCTCAAAATATCATTTCTAAGGGAGGAATTAAGATATATAATAGATAATTAAGGAATATAATTATTAGCAGATATTTAAGGAGGATAAAAATGATATTTTTTTGAGAGTGAATTTGTAGGAATAAGTGAATCGTAAAGTGGTGGATGTGATCCGCTATTATAAGAGAGAAAATAGTACTTTTGGTAGTACACACAATATTCCATCAATCGAATGTCAGTTTTAAAGGATAAAATTTACCAAAGTATTATTATAATAAATTAGGGGTGATATTGTTTCATGTTAATCTCTAGAATAATTTTTAAAACCTATTCTAAATATATTTTTAGTCATTCATCATTATATTTTTAAAATTCGCAATTTTTTTACAATGGTAAATAGTTTTTACTACATAATTTGTGTTTTCCTATAAATTTAATATAAAAAATCCATCCACGTTTTGGAAGTAAAAAACCTTAATTTAATATCCATTAAAAAAATTAATCTTTTAAATAATAGAATTTTCAAATTTATAATAAAATATTAAATATAAGGAATAAGTTTTTTGTATACAAAAATGTGTTTCCATCATTAAGTGATCTATATATTAAATTAAATCAGGGGGTAATTAAATGATCAAAAATATGTTTTTATATATGTGTTAGAATAATATAAAATTCATTGTAAAAAATATTTCACTTTATTTTATATGATAAAAATTAGAAATCATTAATAAAATATTTATTGGAAAATAACCCTTCCAACATTATCATAGCCATTAACATTAATCTTAACTATCATAATTTTATTCGAAAAATTGAAATTTTACTTAAAAAATATCATGATATTGTAGATATAGAATATGTAACCTAATTTTTATATTAAACCTCTCCATATGAGGATAAAAATATTTAATATAAGGGAATAAAAATAGATTTTGGTGTAAAAATTATTGTTGTTTCCAAAAAAATAATCATGAGTTTTATAAATTGACCATAGTATATTTAAATTAATATTTTAACTTTAGAAATATATATTTTTATAAAATATATTTTTCAAAATAAATAAAGTCATTTTTTATTATTATAATTTCATAAAATTGGAAATATTAAAAATTTTAATTTTTTAATTGTTCCCTAAAAACATTTACCATTGAAGAAACTCAAAAATTCAACCTAAAATAATAATCCCATACATAATTAAAATCTTAAATTCATTATAAATAAATAAAATTTATAAATTTATAAATTTAACATTTTAATTAAAATGCAACATATAAAGAAAAACAACTTTTATTGAAAGACATAATGTAATTTTACTCTTATTTTGTACACATTAATAATTGAATACAATATTTTTTATTTACTATATATTTTTTTATACATAAATATTATAATAATATTTTAGAAATATTTCTTATCCCATTTTAGTTTGGCGATTCATGGGAAATATTCTATTGATATGATCTTTATTTAATAGAAAAATATATTCTAAAATAAATTGGAATTACATGGGAAAAATTTGGGGGATGTGGGGTTAATGGTTACAAATGTGAGCATTGTGATTTTGGGGTATAATTCATGAATCCATTATTCTGATTTAATTTTGGGATCATATTTGTTTTGATGCCCCATTTTGAAATGAAATTTTTATTTTTTGGTGATAGGTATCAGATATTGTGGAAATTGTGTTAGGATAAAATCTTGCATATAGATGAATATAGTGTTGATTTCAATATGTTGTAAGTGGAACATGGAACTAAATGACTTAAATCATATGGTATTGAAACATTTTTCTTGGATAAATATGGGGAATTTTGGATTTCATGTGATTTATGATTCCTGGAATGTGATATTGACTTTATTGGGAAACTAAATTTATATATAATTTAGGATCGTTTGAGTTATATTATTAATCATTTCCATGTGGTGATCTTCTTGAAAAAAATAATTGATGTTTAGAATTTTTTCAGTAATGAGGGTATAGGAAAATATTGGAAATGTGGTAAGAACATTTTCTTGATTTAGATTATGAAATGATGATAATATACATAAATTTTAGATATTCTGTAATTGAGTAAAAGAGTGTTTCAAATTAATATAAATTCATTTTAATGTTAGTATATAGTCATGCACTAAGGTATAATCCATGTGATAAAAAATATCTATATGTTTATCAATATTTAAGAGTTTAATAAATGAGAAGGAAATTTAGGAATTATTTATTATACAAAGATAGTAAATTGATGTGCATCACACCGGTGGTTTTTAGCCAATAAGAACATTATATAATCAAATGAAGTGGTCCATGAGAACTTGTTTTTTATGTGTTCAATGGGTTGACCAAGTATCAAGAAATTTCTATAATACCTTTACTATCATGATCTCATAACATTTATATAACAAGTAATTGGTAGTGCATTGTAATGGTAATGTAGAACCATTTGATTCTTATGTCACATAGACATAGGTGGATTCCATTATTAAGGGACACATTCATCCATGTTTAGGGGTAAATGTTTATAATTAATTTGTAGTGTTATATCACTCATATATAATTTCTTATGATTATTAGTCATTATATTAATGTTTTTGTAGTTTTTTATGAATCTCTACGGTTCATTTTTTATACATAAGTAAAACTATGTCATGATTGGATCTAGAAAAGGTAATATTTTTTTAGTTATGGGCTTGAAAATTTTTATTATATTGAGTAAACTAGTTGATTTTTATAGCCATCACAATGATTTTAGTATTTTTGTATAGAATTATTCATACGGACTTGTATGGTATATTCAAAACATATTGATTTGACATATTGTTTTGGTGATAATATATATGGTTTTTTTATATAATAGTTCTTGATAATATAGATAAAAGGTTATTGAACAATTTTGGTAAGTTATTATCAGTCCACAAGTTATATTAACTAGGGTGGAATATAGTGTGGTATGATGATATTATGGTTCAAATACTATAATTTTCCCTACTCATCCTTTTAGGTGAAGTAATGCCAACCTAGTATATTGATTCTAAATTGTTAGGAGGTGTTATAAGGGCTGTTAAAGTAGTAGATCTTCTTTTTCATTTCGATAACCATTTGAATGCTCCTTCTCAGTCAAAAAGGATTTTTCTTACTTAAATTTTCATTCTTGATGGGTGAAAAATACCACTTTAAATTGAAAAGTGAACGGCTATATAATAGAGATTATGTGTAGATGTGGGATAAGAATAAAGTTTTTGTTGTCTTGTAATGAGTATGAATGTATTTAGGGGGCTAAATATGACATATTATAAAATTAAATTTGTTTAACTAGGGAACCTATATTCAATTTTTTGAATATATGGTATGTTTCATATTATAGAGTATGTTCTTAGATTATATCTTACAAATTGGTCTTAAACATGTGCTTGAATATCATCATGTAGAACATAGGAATCTAGTGAACTTTAAAATCTATGTGAATTTGATGTTAGAGAATAATGGTGGTGTGTGTGGCCAAGAGTGGGTAATATAGAAAATGAATAAATAATTATTAACCATTCATTTGGGGTATGAGTATACCAGTATTTTTAGTTACTAATTGTATCCCTTTTAGAGATCTAATAGTTGAGGAAGAAAAAAAAATTCCATTTTTTAAATTATATGGATTAATAATTAAATTTTGCATGCATCCAAGGTACATGATATTATTAGTGTAATGAATTTAGTGAAATATATTGGGTAAATTATTTTTTTATAGGTGGAGTTTGGTGTGTATCATGACATTATGAGAAGATGAAATTTTGGTGGATTTACCTTATCATCGTTTTCTCTTAACAACATGATAAGTGATGTCTAGTATAAAACATTTATATGGTTATTTCTAAATCAACTTGGATAAAACTATTAATTGTAGCATTTTATGAGTGGATTTAATTGTTTGTTTCTAAAGTTCATCTTGATATGTTGTTAAGAAAAATTTTGATGGTGTAAATAAGAAAAATTTTCCTATATTTGTTATATAAAAGGTTTGTTTAATGATTTCAGTGAAATTAAATTGACACACCAATGTGATGAATAAATATAAAATTTAAACCTGATTGTGAAGGATGAAAAATTAAATGTATTAGTGGAAAGACATATCCTAATCAAATACATTATTTGGAAAAAAAAAGTTTTTTGAAGATGTATTGCTCTCATACCTCATATCGACATACATTATTTATAGTCAACATTAATTTTTTTATAATGGAATAGTCATAGTTTATGATTATGTGAAATTTACTCTTATGGGATTAATTTATGTTAGTGAAACATTATCCCTTTATGATAGTGTAAAATAATAATGACTTCTGAATCCTTTTTGTTTGTTTAAATTTTCATAGAAACATAATTTATATAGGTGGATACAAATTGTTTTAAATAAATACATGAGTGAAAAAATAAAAAAAATGATTTGGGAGAGTCTCTTAAAATTTATATAGCTCAAATTGAGGGGAATCACTTCTTTCCCAGAACAAACACTGTAGGTGATTTTGTTGTATTATTAGGGAAATTCATTCCCTTAAAATTTTTAAGAAACCTATGTTATATTTAAAATAAGTCTTAGGGGTGGGGAAATGTACTATATAAGATAATTATAGTAATTCCATATTTACTAAAACACCTTATGGAAATACAACTTTATTCTTTCAAGAATGACTCCCACTAAGATCCCATTGTCAAGGTAAACTCATGTAACAACTTTGTGAAGTTGAAAAATAAATGATATAAAATTATAGAACCAAACCCACAAGGATATAACCATAATAATTTATGAAAACAAGGTCTCTTAAATTATTTCCACCCTCTTACCAATGTTCCCAGAATATGAAATATTCAAATCATGGTCTGTCACTTCATGATGAAACCTAATTTTGGGAAATCATAAATCATTAATATATTTTTATCATCCCATGTAATTTACATTTTTTGGATTTATAGAAATGAACATATTTTAATCCTTTTTTATGGTTGTATTCTTAATAAAGAAATCCCAATGAATACTCCTCTAAAGATTGTAGACATAAATTGATGGGTAACCATGCAGACCATAACACTCCACTTAGTTCATATATTTCACTGATAATGAACCACTCTTAGGGATTCCTTACAATATAATAGGACCATTAGGGTTATAAATATCAACTATTACCATGATAAATTTTCTCCCTACCATTGGGATACTGGTGAAACCTATCTGAGATCATGTCTCACATCATGTGTGCCCTATATAAAGAATCATGTCAGACCAACATATATTGGATCTATTTCTTCCACTATATGATCCTTGAATATATCATGGGAATCTAATGTAATGTATAGCCAAAAACATACCTTCTCATAAGTCAACACCAATTTTGATTGGATTAGTGCATCATATTCATAACACCCACATCAATCCATACTTTTTAGTGTCATGTAATGTACCTTCAACATGGTGTAATACCCAAGAATACCTCAATGAGTTAAAATACTTGTGAGATCATCTACTTCAATAAGTCAAATTACCTACCTTCTATTTTACATCAAGGTTCCATATTTCATATAATTTGATCTATATCCTCTTATATTTAGTTATCAGTAAACATGATACAACACCAAATGTTTTTTAATTCAAATACATTTCTCAAAAACTAGTTTTATCCCATTTTATGACCTAAGAAACCTTATTTCGTGATGCCAAAAAGACTATAATTTTCTTATCAAATGAAATTAAATAATAAAAAATTGAACTATGTGGGATTTAATTTATGTTATCTAGTATCTATAGGATGTCACTTTGAGGTTCAATTCTAATATTTAAATATTATAGAATGCCTATACATTTGTTTATTTCATTTGGAATAGGTTTCATGAAATGAAAAGTATTTACATATTCCCTTGATATATGACCCAAAAAGGTATATTGTGACTTTTAATATGGAATAAAATAATATGGTTTCTCATTCATGTTCTAGTTATACATATATACCCTCTCTCATGGGCGTGATTCCAACTCCATAATATATCTATCCTCCACAGATGGAATTAAATTCTTGACTTCCCATTTATGTGAATTTAAACATATTATAATTAAGAACAATAAATTACATCTGATAGATATATATTCCGAAATATAAACATAACATCAGTCAATCTCTTTCATGGAGGAAACATATAGTGATATCATTATGGATAACGGGACATGAACATGTATCTTATTTTTTTGGAGATTTTTCTTATAAGTAATATATTCATAGAAAAAATGGATGGGTCCAACCTCCCAAAAAGTGTCCTAATACACTATTAAAATCATCCATGATAAAGGTATAATGAATATCTTCCAATGTCAATTAGGGTTGTGACTGACTAAAAAAACATATTCACAATGGAATATAGGAAATAGAATGATGATCATGACCATAATCTATTAAATAAGAAATAAATCACACAACTATATGTTATTACCAGAGATGATGGATTGATGTGTCCTTTATTTATATTTACATTATCCCCTATTAATACTAAAAATAATACATTCATTGAAAATAATTAATTTACATTATTCAACAGAAAATATCATATTCCCATTCCAAACTAGTAACAACGGAAAATTAATCCATGCATCCCAATGTTCTTTACAAGAAATTTACTACACAAGTGCTTCAAAATTAATGAGTTTTAGGACAATACATCCCAAGGGGATGTTACTAACAACAAAATGAATCTAATACGCATTTAAATATGTGATAATCCAAGGATACCATCTCTCAAATCAATCAAATCACTTGAGGAAAGTCATAAAATCATCTATGTGATGAATCCCCAAAAAATTCCAACCAGTGTTCAGCTATAGAAATTCATTTTGAAATGGTGGCTAGCCTTAAACACAGGGGGAATATATCCCTATAACATGATAAAACCTTCCCTTATAATATTAGAATATTAGAAAAGGATTTTTACAACATTATCACCACTATAACTAAGGAACATACAAGGGGTCCTAATATTCTCCCCCATCACTAACATTATGTGGACCTGGCCCCTCAAGAATACAATTTTGACACTATCTGGTGATCTAAGTCATAGTTATTTAGACATGGGTATCTAAAAGGTGGTTTATCCTAGGGTTTTTTATATTAATGTTAGGGAGTAGGATTTAACTCATATAACTATTGTGGAACCTTGCAATCATGATCTGGTAGAAATCGAAGAGAAGTGCCCTATCCCATAACACACCCACCAAGACTACAAGAATTACATGGTAGTAACAGAATAATTATGTTTGAATATTACAGTTGTGATATAGATGCAGATTCATATTCCTTCTCCTATATATAAGATGCATCAACATAGTCATCTAGATACACATTCGCTTACTTATATTTATACTCTATTAAACACTTAAGAATATTTTTATCATATCTAAATGGTTATTAATGATTTTCTTTGGGATCATATATTTGTTCCATCCAATGATTTTTATATATTTTTTTGAGAAGGAACTAATAAATCTCATCAGGATATTCTAATAGTGACATAAAATGCATATGTATATTACATATCACAACCATAAGTCCCAGAGACATGTCCCAATAAAAATCATGGAGCATGATTATATCATCACATTACAAAATAAATCTCCTCAGAATATCCCTATATTTATTTATATCCTATTAAATTATTATATTCCAATTCATACTGATACAATTATGGACATATGGAATATTTTTACAGTGATCAAAGTGCGGTATAATATCCCTGCTCACATATAATATGAATTTTATCAATCCTAAATGATATCTAATAAGATACATATGAGGAATCCTACTAATGATCATTATTTCCTATTTTATTTGGACCCAAATTTGATAAATATTAGGACCCCTATATTTCAGTAAGTTGTATCATGAAGTGGATATATCAAAGTTAAATATATTTATTTATATAGTTCTATTCCCTAGAAAACACTTACATCCTTATATACCATGAATATATCATAATCATAGCTTAGGAATCTTCTAGGTAATTCTTAACAGAATAAGGCAGTTATGGTTGTAGAGTACCTTCCTGGGATGTCATGATCAAAATATTTATGGGTCCTCCCTATAGGACCCTCTATATAGGTCCTATATATAAGGATATGGGTAATAGTAAAAAATTTCATCTAGATGGAACCATCATCAATTGTCATACCTATTATAACATATCTCCTTAACATGATGTCCTGAATTATGTTAAAAATTCTATGATGTTTCCCTATAATCAAGGGTCACATGAACATTGGAGATAAATTACACCAATAAAATTATAATTAATATGGTAATTTTCATCCATATATATGGGGGATTTGGTTTTAGTGTCAACATCAATGCCTCCCACATATAGTACATCTGTTAATTCGACAAATGAGGCTACAAATAATATAAATTCCCTTCAAAAATAGATATTAATAATGACTATTATCAGATTTGGTAGAGAAAAATATCTTCAAAGATAAGGGATTACATCAACCATTGTAGAGTGTTGGAAAAAAATATTCTTGTAATTTAACTCCCCATTGACACTCACCAATATGATATCCGGAAGTTATTCATAAAGGATTGTAAATTTTATTTATATAAAAAAAATTAAAGACTCTTCATTATCTTAGGAATATATATCATTGTTGTGGAATGTGTGTTAATAACATCAATGTTAGGAATGAGTTTTCTATCCTCATTTTCTAGTTTATTTTCTTCATAGAGGGTAACCGAAATTCATGAAAAAAACAATTGAAAATCATGTATTATTACCTCAATTATATGAAATCACTTCATTAGATAATACATCAGACCTCATAGAATGTGTGTATCAAAGGATGGGTTGAATTTTGGGCTCTAAATTTCTTCCAAATTATCATCACACAAGGAATATAAAGAATATAATCATGGAAATTCATTTAATCCGAAAAACTCCAAAGAACCTCTTCTATATATGCTATTGTGTCTATAAAAAATGATGTTTTCCCATGAGACCAAATGTCATGTATTATGTGGGAAATATACATTGATATAATTTCATATCATACTACTTTAAATCTCATTATAGTCATCTATTTGTGGAAAATAAATCATATTACCTTATGAAAAACATATATGGTGTGTACCTGTCACCCAAATTTGGGATATATCCATATAATTCTAAATAATAGGTCTCAAGAGCCAATAAGATATAAATATTATCTTCCTCAATAGTATCATAGGAAAACCATATCCTGTAGGGATCAAGTAATTTTTATGACCACCTCTTCTGCTATGATCATCAAATCTAAGGAAAATTGTGGCTATGATTTTAGAGGAGCTAAGTCAACCTTTTCTTGAAGTGATAGGGAAATTTTTACCTGGTCATTCTCTAATTACGAAATTCATTTTTAGGGATATTCATACAAACCATACTACTATTTTTATCCAATATGTGATATATATTATTCATTTGGTATAAATTATAATGTTGTTAGGGACTCTCTATGGGTCACCCTCCACAAATCACTTAAGAAATTAAATCATGGATGTAAGGTGAAACCTTACTAGGGACAAAAACTAACACAACTATCTAGGAATCCTGATAGCAAGGAGGATTATAATTTTCCCCCTAATGGATTATAAATAGAAGATAAATCAATAAATTATTATGGCATGGATGATATCTGATTTTTATTGCACGACTTACATCAGTTAATGTCATTGGTGTTGTACTAAAGAAAATATAGGGTATAAACATGAAATGGAAGAATTTGATTATAAGTAATATTATCAAAATGCGATCAATAGAAAAATAAAGTTAAAGGGTGTGTGTATCTATCATCAGTGGAAGAATCAGGAAACTATGTCTCCTTTAAAAATTTAGCTATAGTATATTATTTGATGTTCAACAAAAGATAATGGTAAAGACATGGATACAACTATAAATTACCCAATCATAAAAGTAAACACTAATAATCCTATTTAAATAAAACAGTGTATTTATAATTTATAGATTTATGAAGAAATTAATGTAATATACCATTTAGTTCTCTAATTATATGAAAATTAATGTATCCTTTACAACAAATAAATGAAAATGGTTAAAACAAATCTATGAATTCTATGGTTAATCTAATGGTGGTTCATCCTCTATCTTATAGGCCTTCTTAGTACCTTGTGGAGTGTCCCATTGAAATATCACGACAGTAAGTTCTCCCCTTTTATGTTGCAAAGAATAACCCAAATAACACAAAATATGATTAATTAATGAGTAATCTATATTCTTTAATAATGTAATTGGTTGTGGGGTTCTTCATAGATTCCATGGATAATAATATGATCAAATTTCTATAATTTGAAATATATATATTAATGTTTAGATGAATGATCACCTAGTTAAATACTCACTCATCTATATATTCTATAAATATATTCCTGATTAATTAAAATTGAAGTATATAATATAAAATATGTTTGAGTCTGGAGAGATCAACTTGGAAAACGCATAACACATGTGAATTGTGTCATAACTATACCACCTAAAGTTAAAGGAGAGTAGAATTATTTCCCAATAAAAGAACTATATAAATTTGATGATTTTATGACTATGAAGTTATTAACAAAAACACATTCCAAACTCAATGCACAACATTGTAATATAATTTTGGAGAAAATTATCTTCTCAAATCCATATGCGTATTCGGGATCATCGCAATTTTCTAAGACTCAAGGAAATTTTAAATATTAAAATAAGGATTAAGATGATGAACCTTTTTATGTGATGATTTAAGTATATTCCCAATAATAATTCATTTGAACATAACCAAGAGGGTAGGAATAGACTTTATAATGGGGTTATAATAAGAAAAAAACCCATGATATGGATTTACCAATATCATCCATTTGATAAACCAGTTCACAAATAAAGAGAAATATGTATAGAAAGTCATGTTCCCCACTGATAATAAATAAATAGGTATAATACGACCATAAGTTTAAGGAATATGGGGTCGATATATACCTACATGGTTAAGAAGAGTTTCCAAAAATTCTATGTATGTATTTTAAATAAATTTCTAGACGCTCAAATGATCTAAAATAGAGAATTAATTTGATCCAGAATAATTTGAGTCTCTTTTATCCATAATACTATAAAATTATTGACTTTATTTAATATAATAACATGATAAATCTCTAATCATGGTTAGGAAATCTCAAATCAAAACCTAGATGGAAAAAATACACCCATTTATTGTCAATGAACGAATCCCCCATTATAGTAAGAATCGGCTTCAATGTCATAATCTAGGTAAATATTTACTATTTTTAATTGATAGAACTCTTCTAAAAATATAACATATTTAATTATATTTCATTTATTCCTACTAAAATATTATTTCCTTATGCCCCTTTTGTTTCAATGGATCTTAGGGATACCATCATCAAGTCCCTTTAAATCTATAATGAAGTTTATGATGAATTGGTTGAAAATAAAATATTTCATACAGCCACTAACTCAGTTTGATGCCATGTAATCCTTAATTCATCTTATATGACCTAGTGGATATAATATAGTTAACCAAAAGAAACATTTTATATAACAATAATACTTAAATATATCAAACCTTATCAAGATTATGTGTATAGTGGATCTTAAACAAATGTAATTATACATTAGACTATCTTCCTTTTAAGATTAAGTGAATTTGACATTTCACCATCTATCATGAGAATCCATGGGTATGAAACTATTTATGAGAATCCATTTTGGAGAATAAAAATCATAGAATTGGTTGGATATCACATTTTGACTCAAAATTTTTTATGGTTCACCAATATATATCTTTAAATGTATTTTTAGGAAATTAGTGGCCCAGTATTTAATTTTAAATGAATTAATAATTGAAATAATACATGAAATAAATATTTTATGAGAAATTAAGAATATTATATAGTGAAAACACAACTTTTAATTTTTTGAGACACAATATACTAACATTGACATAAAAAAGGAAGGGGAAGTCACTTATGGTTAAAAGAGGCATCTATGTAACCCCTCTTAATAGTCTAGGGGTTGACCATATCAATCAATGGAGTTAAATATATTAGGAGGCCATGTTTTCCATCAACCCTATCAATGGAAAATTCCAAATCTTGGATTTCGTTTTTTTCATCGGTCTTTGTGAGTAATAAAACAAAACAACTAGTCTCTTTTCTCTCATATTATGACCATGAAAGCATTTATATTGAATCAAATCCACTAGGGAAGGAAAATAACACCATGTAGTTCATGTATATGAATATTAATCCCAATTATCTATACTATAGTAAAATCTTGATTGAAATTTGGACATAATAGCCTTGTATCTTCAATAAAATTGACATGAAAATTTGGTGAATTTTATGGGAGTAGGTTTTATGCATATTCAATATAGTTATCATGTTATAGTATGTTCTTGGTGAATTCTTACATTAAAAAGTATTCCATTCCAATGATAATATTATTTCTCTATTTTTTTCTCTAAAATCATAAAATTTTAATCCACATTTTCATCTTGGAAATGAAGTGGAGGATGTGGAAATAATTGAATATGCTCCTCCACCATTATTGGAATGTGTATTAACCTTTTTTGTAGAACATCAACTTGTGATCTATGGTATAATTTATGTTTTGTGAACTAAATTTATGAGTACCTCCATGTTCCTAAAGAATAGTATTAATATATCCTCTTTCTCATGAAATAACTAAATGTGTTTTCATGGAAATTAAAATAAATTTTTAGTTTTTCTCCCCATGTGGTTTCCCATCATTTGGGCATGTGGAAATATTACTACAAGTGGGAGCCTAAAGAGTGTCCTTGGGGATACTATTCCCTCATAGATCAGAGTAAAATTCTGAAATATATCAATATCAATAAATAGTAGAAATAATGAAAACCATTGGTATAATTATAATCCAACTATAAACAAACATAAAATCTAAAAAATAAAAAACAGGGAATGAAATAATCATAATATACAATATGATGACCATGTCATGGTAATGTAATGATAAAAAATGACAATTCATGGGTAGAGGATACATTTATATACCACATTATAACAAACAACACAAAAGATACAAAAACCAATACAGCTCACATTATGATCATATGCATGATACTCTTCCCCAAACTACATCCATAGGATGGAAATCAGACATTGGTTGTTGGATACTTCCATTTTTCTATACCTAAAACTGTAAATTATAATTGGATTCCAATATCACTTTGAGTAGGGTGTGATATAAAATCTCAATAGGTTGGAAAACATTATGTCTAGGACATTGGATTTCATGCAATATAAAATAACTAGTGTACCATAATAAGTAAATAAATAACAAAAAATATACAATTAAAATACACTCGAATGGGTTCCACTTGAAGACCCATCCAATATTCATACTTTGGAATCAGCTGTTGTATCTGAACTAAGTGATACTCTAATGGTAATGGGAGTGGGGAATAGTATAAGAATATGTACATTCCCCAAGATTATGATTGAGATTATAAGACTCATCCCTAGATTTCTAAGAAAAGGATTTATTACCATTTAAAAACATTTAATTAATTTTTAATTAAATTTGAAACCACTTTATAAATTTCAGGGAGTCAAACTTATCCCATCCTTTGAAATCTTGAGCGTATTTCCATGTATTGCATGAAAGGATAAATATATTTCCAATGCCAAGGAGTCTGTCCAAGGTGACCAAAGAATGAAGTCTCGTGTGTGACTGCAGGCATGGTGTGACCATGCCAAAGTATAAAAGACTTCCAAGTCTATAAATAGTATCACAAGTATGGTCATGAGATCTCTCAAGGCCGGGTATAACAAATCATTATGTCGATCGCATCCAAGGGGTTTCCCCTAGGGAACCAATGTCACTCTTTGGTGGTGAAACTAATTAAACCATGGTAAGACCATCCTAGGCATATCTGATGTTTCCCCAAGAATGTTTAAAAGCACTAAAAACGTATATCTAAGGAATGAGATTATATCCCAGGGATGTTAAATCAAAACCCCTTGTATCACCCCCAATTCTATGTTGAAGAAACTTTACAAGAAACACATGTAGATATATATATATATATATATATATATATATATAAGATTCCTTAAAAAGTACCATTTCATTTTTCAAGAATTTATATGACCATATGCATACAGGTAAAGGATTTTCATTGGGAAAAAAAATTTATCCTTATAAAATAATTCATAATCACATGGGAAATTCAATTATTTCAACAATTCATGAGTGGAATTGGTGAAAGTGTTTTTCACGTCGCTCATCACCCTAATGAAATAAATGTATTAGTAAAATTATTTAATATTTTTCTAAACCACTTTGGGGTATTTAAAAAACTATGTCAAAGGGCCAATTAAGAAATATAGGTGAGTCACATTCATTTTTATTGAATTAACAAGGTGAGTAACCCATGAATTTGATTGACAACTTAATTGGGTCACCAATGGAATGAGAAAGAATTAATTTTAATTTAACAGCAAAAATTAGAGGCGAACTAAATGGATTTGACTTATAGTATAATGGTGAAATTTATGGAATTAAATTAAGCAGTAGTAAAAATACACGACCACCTACCTTAGCCTTCTTTATATTCCCTCATCCTCTCCAAACCTTTGATTTGTTCTAGGTTGGAATAAATCAAAAAAAACCATCAAAGGAAAGGAAAATGGGGGAAATGATCTTACACCCAAATAACATAATGTATGGGATGAAGAACATGAAATAGATTGGAGAGGATTAAAGAGTTACCTTTAGATTCTTGTTGGGTCCAATGGCTAATTTGATAGAGATCATATGAAGGTGTTCTATTAAAACCTATGAGAATAGGAGAATAAGGATCAAGTGTGGGTGGTAGAGGATCCTATTGGAAGAATAAGGGAAATTAAAATAAATTAGTTTCAAATCCTTAAATTTTGGGAAAATAATAATTGCATTCACATCTATAATTGGGCATGTTTTGGCCACACATTTATCCAAACAGTATGCCAGCATATTCTATTTACTAGTTGAATGGGGAACATCACACAATTAAGCACATGGTTAATTTAACTTGCAAAACTGTGAAAAAAGTTATTTTTCCAAAAATTATGAAGCATCAAATAGTTGTGTGCCCAACTTTGAAAATTTTTAGACAAACCGTGTGTCCCCAAGGTTCCCACTATATGTAAATGCAATGTTTTGGGTTATCATGTGGGATGAGAGGTAGGGATTTTCTTATCCATGTGGCCTAGTATATCTTTCCCATATTGGTGGTTCGATCTATGCACAAGACCTGAAGGCACCTGAGACCTCCTTGAAACTTTTATGAATCATATTTAGGGTCCTTTAAATGAATTTGAAAAAAAATATAATGATCCATAACTTTTTGAAAAACCAAGACGTTACAACCTTCCCCCTATAAGACAACTTGTCCCCATGTTCCTTTCTTAGGGTAGTGGAACATCATATGAGAAGAGGTATGACCACTAATAATGTACATCATCTTCTGACTCTTAGGCCATGTACTATATGCATCGTAATTCCATAGAACCAAAAACCAGTGGAACTAAGCTACCTCAAAAATCCTTTATGCTCTGATAAAAAATATTTATCAGAAAGTCATTGAAGAGAACATCTTCTTCCACCTCAGTATCATATGGGTGAAATTAATGATATGGTTCAGAGTGATACTGTCAAATTTGGGATACATGGAATATGTCATAAATGGTTTTTTACCTCTATGGTAATAAAAACTGATAGGATACTGGCCCAAATATCTCTACTATCTCGAAAGGCCCGACATATCAAGGTGAAATCTTTCACTGTCTCTACATTAATCTATGTCCCAATATAAAAGATAGACACAAAATTACCAAATGTCCCACCTCGAACTCGAAAGGTTTGTATAAACAATTTGTATATGAATTCGGACAACAATAAGCTATATCTATACACTTATGATTCTATTGGACTTTCTCTAAAGTCTCTTGTATAATATGAGGACCCAGTAGAGCTTCCACACTGGCCTCAAGAATTCATATAGGTGAAC
This sequence comes from Viscum album, assembly GCA_963277665.1. Lineage (NCBI taxonomy): Eukaryota > Viridiplantae > Streptophyta > Magnoliopsida > Santalales > Viscaceae > Viscum > Viscum album. The sequence goes on along the minus strand of OY728140.1, from coordinate 1,043,169,114 downwards.
GACATGACCTATCATAGAATGATTTGTATAGATCTATCGAAATTATTTGAGAAAAGTTATTTTTTATAGGAAAAATCATCCATAGTTACAAAATATTCCCAGGATCCTCCAAAAACTAGGATTAATGCTTAATGTATAACCTATAACACCTTTAGGTTCTTCTCATACTGGTCATCGGTCTGAGGGTGATATGTCGTACTAAATAGAACCTATGAACCCAGTTTCATATGAACCATTTCTAGAACTGTGGAGTAAAATGGGCATCTCAATCTAATTTTCTAGAATGGGGGACAACATGAAGTCTCACTATCTCTCAGATATAAAGCCTTTATATATCATCTATAGAGAAAGACATCATGATTTGTATAAACCATGTAACTTTGGTTAGCTTATTGATGATAATCCATAATGCATCACAACATTGAGGTGATCTCAGTAATTATGTCAGTAAACCCATAGTGATTTCATTCTATTTCCACATAGTAATGTAATGAATCTATAGTATTCTGACAGGTCACTGATGCTCTTCCTTCACCTACTAACAGGTGGAGTAATGAGTGATAAATCTTGCCATCTACCTCTTCATGCCTATCCATAAAGGTAGATGGTTCATGTATCAGTACATATTGGTAAGACCAGGATGATCTTCCCATAAAAATTCATTAGATTCCATCATCAACTCTTTCCCCAAATCAAGGTGCACCCATACTCAACCACAGAAGAGTATGATTTCACTACCATGAACAACCCATCAAGGAGGTTGATTCTCCCCAACGATGTTGTCCCTCAAGAAAATGCCCTCAAAATCTTATAACAATCATATCCATACCTACTCTAGAAGGGATGAAGCTGCTACTAGAGCTTCTAGAAATAGATCCCCTTGTAGTTCCAAAACATATAGATGCATCTATGAAAAAATAGTCATCAAATACAAATCACAGTTGTCCTCCTTTATATCTTTCATCTAACACTTCCAACTCAAGGCATTAGCTATGACATTTCAATTTATTACTGAATAAGATAGATCAAAATCATTTTATTTTATGTTTTCCACCAACATACATTGCCTTAGATTCATGTCACACTTAGTGGAGATGTATTTGAGACTTTTATTTTATATGTAAACAAATAATCATTCAAATAATAGATAGTGCCTCCAATATAATTGATAATTATCTACAACTACTAGATTGAGGTCAAGAATTGGGTAATTCCTCTCATGAGCCCTCAACTGGTGGTACCCCTATGCCATGACTCAATCACATTACATCAGAACTTCTCACAGCCCAATTCTTGAAGTATCACAATAAATATTAAAACTTTTTCCCAAATGAAGTTGAATAACACTTATAGATAAAGGTAATATTCCATGTAACTTCGACTAATATTTCTCACAATCCTTAGTCTAGTTAAATTTCACACCCTTCTTGGTCATGCCCGTAAGTGGCACTTCCAAGCATGATAATTAATGGATGATTCATCTGTATTAAACATATTTCCCTATAAATTTTCATATGTTTAATACAAACATGGTATTCTCTTAGGTAATCACAACCCTTGACATCTTTGGGTCAACTGATACAACTGCCTCTGATATGATATAACCCAGGAAGTGAATTTTATTGTTCTAAAAGTTTAATTTACTATTAATAACATATAGATGGTTATCTATTAATGTACTAAGAATGATCTCAAGATGATTATCTTGGTCATGTCTAGTGATAGAGTACACTATTATGTTGTCTACAAAGACTACCAAAAATTAATCATGGTATAGGTGGAAATCCCAATTCATCAAATCCACGAAGACTGATGGAACATTTATCGGGTCAAATAACATAACCAAATACTCGTACATACTTTACCTACTCTAGAACACTATTAATTATTTTTATAATGGCATCATATGAAACTGTTAATATCCCATCCTCTAATATATCTTATAGGAAAAAAAAATCTCCTATAAGAACATTGTATATATTATCTATTCAAGGAATTGGATAATAGTTCTTCATTATAAGTTGATTCAAGTTGTGATAACCTACCCACACTCAAAGGGAACCATCCACATTCTGGGAGAAAAGGGATAGGTAAACCCCATGGTGATGTGTAGGGATGGATAAAACCCTTATCATTTAATCCTTCTAGCTTCTTCTTGGTTTTTTGGATCTTTTTAAGTACCATATTATATAAGGGATTGGACACTGGTTCCACAACTAGCACATGATTGATGGTGAAATCAATATCCATCTTAAGTGGTAATCTGAAAAAATCATTATGGAAGACATCCCCAATAGAATCCATAATAGGAGGAAATTACATGAGTGAAATTCCACAATTTATCATAAAGAGACTCACCATCTTGGAAGTTACTCCTCTTATCCCAGTACTCTAGAGTCCATATAGACTAGTTTGGAGATCACATTCTCCCTTATGGATATATGTACTGCCCTTGGTGATGTGGAGGAGCCCGATGATGATATAAATCCACATGGGCTCAAAAAGGAATGATCCAGTCCATACCGATAATGACATCAAAGTCTGTCATCTTAAGAATGAATAAACTCCACAAGAAAATGGTACCCCGTATTTTGATGGGCAACTCCCTACACCGGAATAAAACCTCATCTCAAACTCATAATGTCATATAAAGGGTTATAACATCACTAGAGTATTCTATCACTAAACCCATACTTCACATATTTGAAGAAGATATAAAAGAGTGTGATGCACCTATGTAAAATAAATAAAATACTAGTGTAGAGGCTACATAATAGAATCTATAACTGTAGATAGATATGGACTCTGGTCCTATGGAATAGTCTACCATACATAAATATGTCTAGAAATATTGTCCAGAGATGCTTATTGAGTAGCATAAGAAGGTCCCCTCTGCTAACGCTGAAATTCTGAGACCTGAATAACTCTTCCTCAGCCGCCAAATTGGCCTAAACATCTTATAAAAGACCCGATTCATGCCTATTGAGGTTTTACTGACCCTAAACCTAAGGTTTGGGTTTTCAGAAAACCCTATTCACCTGGTACAATAGTAAAATGCTAGAAGAAGTTATAGAGGTGACCCATCCTGCTGCAAGCCTAAAACACTATCAGTTCCCTCATACACTGGGGATTTTTGTGTCATAGCCTCCCTCACTGGTGAAACACTGCAATAATGTCAGTGCATTCCACCTGTCTATTACTTCCCCCTTATGTAATATTTAATAATCATTTATTAACATTGGGTAAACCATTTCTATTCTTTGATACATAAATTCCATGGTCCACATCTTCTGATTCCCTCCGGTTTCCCTCAGGGATGATGTATTGCTTCACTATTTTTAAACAATGGTCATTCAAAATACGGTCACCTATGAAAAGATATCATAAGCAATATCATCCTCAAAGTTCCTCATATTATTCATCTCCTAATTAGATAGGGTTAGTGAAAAATTATTTAATTCAATTAAGGGAGCTGAATATTCAATCACTGATATGTCACCTTGATGAAGGTTGATCAATTCCCAAATGTGATTTTTTTTTCTCAATGTTTGATGGAAGAACTAATTGAATAAGGTTTTATGGAAGTCTTCCCAGATCATACACTAATTTCAGCCAGCTTAAGTCAGAACGTCCCACCAATTCTTGGCCGAGCCACATAGCATATAGGTCCTGATCATGACCCTATGCTTTATAGGAATCTTGATATTCTTTAATATTGGCCCCATATCCTCTAACTAAGACTCATCAGCCTAAGGCCCACTATCCCCTGAGAAGGATGGAGATTTATACTGTTGAAACTCATGGGTCTGCTCTACCATAGAAGTTGTAGGTTAAGGTGAATCTTGAATTGATTTCTTGAATTGTAGGAATCTATAATGAAACTAGGCCATGACATCCTTGCAGGATATAGAGCTAGTTCTGTAGGTGGCACTATAAGAGGTATCATAGTTCTATCCAGGAAAACCACATTGGAAATTTTCTCCTCGACAATTTCATGGAATTTAATAAAATGTCATTATGGTATAATATCTCTAACAATTCTAATTAAATTCCTCATAAAAGATTTATAATAGATAGTGAAGGTGATAATGATGTATAGGTACAAATCCCACCAATTAAAATTATACATCTTTTAATCTTCTCTATGATATTGGTTTTGATGATTAGAACAAGTCATGGGAGAAATAGAGGAGACACGGAATACTTCCTACTACTAAGTCATTTCATGTCTTGTATCCCACATATATATACCTGTTTCATTTTAAATACTATATTCATTTAAATAATTTATGTAATATATTTCTTTTAAGTGGTTTAATTAGATGAATCACCATCTCCAATTTATAAGTGAACATACACGTCAGAAGTTGAATGTTGTTGTTCATTTAGTCATAACCATAAAATTTTCCATCCCATGCGACTAATGGTCTGTGGCCTAATGTGCCATAATTGGAATCTTAAGGAATCTTAATTAACCTATTTAGGAATAGACTATTAGGTTATAAAAGATGCTTTAAGTAACAATTTTTTCCTTAAATACTGAAAATATATATAAAAAATTTCTATAATAAACCATAAAATCAATTTATAGCAAAAAAGGAAAGAAACAGACAAAAATCATAGGTAAATAAAACAATTCTCATAAAAATGTAAATATTTCATGGAATAATGCATGACAGTTTATTATAATGGTTAGGAGTATGATACATGTATTCAGTTTTCCAACATATAATTGGGAGAACGAAAAAAAAACATATTTAACAACATTAAAATCAGTAATGGCATAAATAAATAGGGTCACCCAATGGTCAAATCCATTAAATGGTAACAATGTTAGCTATAAAATCATTTACCCATCCCTGGTAATTTGTGTTTCCTATTATGTGGATTAGCATCTCATAGGAACATACTCATGAAATTTTTTCTATATCTTAGTCTCCAGTCTAACTGAAGCGTGGATAATTTTCACATATTGACTATTCAAATGTAAAAATATTTACTAATGTGTATAGAGTCACTCAGGTCGAATCCTTAGTGAGGGTATACATTTTTTTTATAGTTTATTACTTTTGATTTATTTTTATTTTCATTGGATTTTTTTTGAAAATCATAAATTAAATGATTGATTAATGAATATTTATTTAACAATTTAATAACATTTTGAGTGATTTAATCATTTTTGAGTTAATCTTGTGATATCTTTGTTTTATATATATATTTCATTAAATTAATATCCACTTTATAGTAATATTTATGATCGAAATTCCAATTTTTTTTGGATTTAATCCATCCTTAACTAGGGTATCAAACTAAATCAATTTTTATTGATGTAAGGTTTAATATTTCATGAACCCATGTGTAATTGTACTATCATTAATCCATATAATCCAAATTTTAAGAAAAACATTTCATTAATCCATGACATTTTATGTTCAATATAAACAATATTAATTTAAATAATATTAATGGAGAAAATGTTCTCAATTGTTTTACAAACCTAAATTATGACTCACCCTAATAAGGGATTTACTCAACCATTTGGGTGACTAATTATCTATTTGGAATGTTTCTGTAAATGAGTAAAATCTATGAGAAAAAATACGGGACAAGAAATGTCAGTCCACCGAACACCCACATGAAATGTGAGGAGAGGTAAAAAAGCACTTTCAATTAAATGAAAATGAATGAAAATGGAAATTTTTTAAACTTTATTTAAAATATATTAGGAACATTAAAATTACAAAAATGTTACTGGATGATTATAGGATAATATTGAGATGAAACAATCATAAAAATTCAAATGAAATTTAAAACAAAATTACAAGATTACATATAAGAATAATGAAAAAGAACATGAGTAAAAGAGATGATAAAAGGTGTCTCAAGTGAAAACATGAGTTTCATAAGTCATCCCTAGAAATTGTAAATTTTTGGGTCATTCCAATGTATGCTCATATATTCTAAAATTCCACCCCCTTCCATGAAGATAAGGGGAGTGTATTTATAGCCAAATGTGGTGGAATTTTTAATTCAAAAAATTTCCCATAAACTCATCAAAAAATGTCAATAATTTTAGAATCATGGTGGAAGGGATAATTTATATTTGAGAAGTCACAAGGAAAATGGATTGGAGTTTTGTAGAGTAATTGATGGAGTTGAGAGAGTGGATATCATTTTTTTCAGGCTTTCTATTATTTTCTTTTCCCATCACAACTTTTAAAATGGATTTTGTGGATTTATAATGAAGAATATTATTTTCCCTTCATGATATAAGTGAAATTTTACTTTCATTTACCTTGGGTTTGGGTAATGGTTGAGCTAAGATGTTGGGAGAATTATATTGTTACTGCTGGGAGAGGTGGGATGCAAGTTAACCAATTTGGGTTTCAATATTTTTAAGAATAAAATGGGTGTAAGGGGAAAGTTCTTGCTTAATGATTTCCTATTGTTTTAGGAAGAACATTCTTGTATCTAATTGGTATTAAAATGACTTAGGTTCTTGGTAAAGTGCTTGTTTTGGGTTGTGAATGGAGAAGGCTCATTAAGATAGATGAATTCAGGAGCAAGGGGAGGATTGATCTTTTGAGGATGAGGGAAAAAAGATACAGATGTTGGATGATACCACCACCTTTACCATATTAGAATTGGTATCAATTTTGAGGATGGAACTATGTGAGTGAGAAAAGGGATTACCATACCTCTAGCTAGTGTTATAGGTAGAAGAGGATGGGCCAGAGTTGGGTTGGGTAGAATTTCTAATGAACTGGAATGATTATTGATGGATGGTGTTCCACTGTGCTTATTCTGCATTGAGCTCCATTGTTCTATAAGAATCCAATGGATCATCATAAAGTTGTGTAAATATGTTGGTTTGATGAGTTGGTGAGCTGTAGATTTTATAGTTTTTGATAGGTCTAGGGAAAATATATTGTGAAGAAGATGAGGTTGGGGATTCAGTATCTACAACTTGTGTCTGTAAATACTTATAAGGTCACTCATACACTTATTTATCTTGTCTGTATCTAAAGATTTATTCTCTTAGATGTGATAGACTAGATCATATGTTTAATTATGCATTTGTTGCATGTTTTCATCCATGTTTCTTATAAGATCTCTTAGAACTAATTGAGTTTTCTCAATAAGGGAATAACCATGTCTATCATAAATGAGTGTTATCTCCATATCCAATAACCCCTCATATAAGTATTGGATCAGTAGTTTGTTTGGTATTTGATGATGTGGGAAGTTTTTCACAATATTTTTGAACCAATCCCAATAGTCATGGAGTTATTCATTACGGAATTAAAGAATACCACTTATTTTCTTTCGGATAGAAGTAGTATTATAAGAAGGAAAAAAATTATCTAAGAAGAGTTGCTTCATGTCATGCCATGTGTTTATTAAACCATAATTAAGGTATTAGAGACCTGACGTTTTATGAAGTAAGCTAGGGGGAATGGGAATTCTTGATGATTTGTTTTTTCTTTAGAAACACCTTTAGAATTCATGAAAGAGAACAACACCTGGAACTATTTGAGGTGAAGATGATTATCTTCACCATATTACCTATGGAAATGAGGTTGACGATGAATCAAACCCATTTTGAGTTTGAAATAAACCTAAATATATGGATATCAAATAACAAGGGGTTGCTAATTTATTTAATGGTTCGTGAGTTATTTTAGGATTTGTTCCCTTGGATTATATATATATAGAGTAATTTTATAGGAAATGAATGAGACTTTATTTATTTTATTATCCCTAATATTCCTCCTATGTTTCCAAAGTGTTCACTTGATTTTTGGGTAAAACAAATCTAATGAATTATTTGGGAGGATATGGGTAATTTGGAAAAAATTTTAAAGTATGAGGAAGGTGGTTTTATCTGGGTGGGTTTTTTAATTTATTATATTCATGATAAGGTGGTGTTTTTATTGTTTTTTATAGATATTTTATTTGTTTTTTTAAATTTTTTTATTATTAAAAATCCATAAATACTGACTATAATTTGCATCTTCACCTAAAATGTAAAAAATTTAATTGAATCATAGATAATTGTCTCATATGGGCTGTTCAAAGGTTTGGTTCATTTATAATGTGTATAGTGGAACATGGGACAAATACTTAGTGATGGTACAAGTTTTTTATAGTCAATTTCTTTTGATTTATTTGTATTCTTGTTTGGGGTGTTTCCTTGAAGATAATAAATGAAATGATTGATTAATTATGATTGATTTAATAATTTAATAATGTATGTGGTTAGTTCATAATTAGTGAATTAAGATTATGATATCATGGAACTTTTCTATATATTTCATGAAATTAACAACCACTTAATAATATGATTTTTTATTGAAATTAATATTTTTTTGAATATTATCAAAGACTTAAATATGTTGTTCATCTCAATCAATTCTAATCTATGGAAGATTAAATATTTAATGAACCCATGAGTAGTTGTGGATCCAATAATTCATGTAATCTAAATTTAAAACATAACATGTCATTAATCCATTAAATTTTATGTTAAATGCTAAAAATATTAATTTTAATAATATTAATCGAGAAAAAGCTCTCAATTGACTAACTTCCCAAAATTATGACTCACCCTAATGGGATATTTACTAATCCATTTGGGTGTATAATTATATGGTTAGAATGTTAATGTCAATGAATTAAAATGATACAAACAATAATGGTAAAATAATGACCGATACACCGAACACACACATGAAATGTTAAGAGATGTAAAAATGATCTTTTGATTGAATGAGAAAGCGAGAAAAGGGAAGGGTTTTAAAAATCATTGAAAATATTTTCAGAACATTAATATTACACAACTATAGATAGATGATTATATGATAATATTAAGATGAAGAATTAAATAAAATTCAAATTAAATGGAAAAAATATACACGATTACAAGTATGAAGAACGCAAAAGAACATGACAAAAAGAGTCTAGGAAAGGTATCTAAAGTGAAAAATTGATTTTGGAATATCCTCCTAGGACTTTTGAAAGGCTTAGGTCATGCCAATATATTCTCTTGTATTCTGATATTTTAATATCTTACACAGAGAGAAGGGGACTGTATTTATAGCCCAAAGTGCTAGAATGCTTGAGTTCCAAAACTCCCCCTTCCATTGGCTCCCAAATTTGGCCATCTAGACTACCTAATATCGATATAAATTCTTATTAAAATTTCATATATGGTTGTATTATTTATATGATTAATATTTTTCATCCATTATACTTTTGTAACCAAATTTAATAGTATTTTACTAAATTATTTTTTGTTTTTAAACCTTTTTAATTATCTGTATATGAAGGCATATATGTCTATGAAGATTAACTCAAATATAAATCATTTTTTCTAAACACATTTTTTTATATATATTTTATTTCACAATGTAAAATATCATATTAATTTATTTCTTTATAAGGTTAAGATTCATAGATTGTGTGATTCATTTCAATCCTGGATAGAACCGTGGGATGGACATTGAAGGATAAATTGGGACACTTATTGGGTGATTTTAGGATTTAAACTTCTATCAATGATTTCTTTGGATATTCATGAACCTATTTTGGAGTTCCATAAAATATGGGATTCTTTATTGAGCCTAGAAATTATATCTTCATGGCTAGTCAATTTTATTCACAAATTTGGTTGGCCTTCTAGAGTGGAGCATATCCCCATTCAAATGACCAAGTTGTACGAAGATATAGATGGATTATTTGTCGGAAATTTCTTTAGAACAACAAAAAAAATAACAACACGAATTTGTTATGTATGGTGATAATGCTAATTAAAATAGTAAACTAACTCAATTAAATTTAATTCAAAAAAAGATCAAAATTTATATTTAGTATTAAAACATGGGTATTTTATACCAAATATGCAATTTTCAGAAAAAATTACTAACAAGAGTAGAAGAAAATGTTTTTAATCAACGAATCACATCAATAACACCAACTTTAAGACAAAAGAAAAAACATAAATCTAAGATAAAACTTTGTAGTGACCCTCCTAAGATGACACATAAATGTTCCCCAAGACGGTGGGCAACAAGATCTCTTGTGTGCCTTCCAGAACTCCAGAGGCTTCTAACTAGAAGAGAGGGACTTGGGAGTGTCCATGGGGAGACTATTCCCTCAAATATCAAAATACAGGGAAACAATATATCAATAATGAGATACAACAGAAGTAAAAAAACTATATATTGCAGTAGAACCCAACTATGAATAGTCATACATGTTAAAGAAATAAACTATCATAAATTAAATAATTAGAAGATACAATATGATGATCATGTCATGGTAATTCGTCTATAAAAAAATTACTATTCAAGTGAAGGGGATATATGAATATAAAACATGCTAAAAAACATACAAATAATCCAAAAACAGTTACAACTATCATCAAGTTCATAGGCTCAGTTATCTATTCCCAACACCATCATTAGGCTTGAAATAAAACAATGGATGCTGGATTCTTAAGTTTTTTATACCTATAGCCATAATGTCTACTCTGGTACCAAATGTGCTTGAGTAGGTTTTGAGATACAATCTTAGTAGGATGTAACTGATGTTGTCTAAAGAATTCCATTTTGTGTAATGTAAAATAAGCAGTCTTCCATAAAAAGTAAATTCATATTGAAAATAAAAAATTGAAATAAATTGGACAAGTTTCTACATGGAGTCTCATCTAATCGACATGTTTCAACCAAAGATAGTATTTTTCAACTGAGACATCCCAAAATGGTAAAGTGAGTGGGGTAAATTACATGAATATGGATTATCCCTATTCTTGTGATTGGGCTTGGAGGACTTGTCCCAACATTTCCAAAAACAAAGGATAAATTATCTTTTAAGAAATATTTAAATTAATTTTAATTAAATTTGAAAAATCTTTATAAATTATGTAGATTCACCCTTATCCCTTCTTTAGAAATCATAAGAGACCTTCTATGTATCTCTCTAGAGGCTCAGTATATGTCCAATTACATATAAGCCATCCAAGGTGGCCGAAAAATTAATTCTCATTTGTCTGTCTAGGAATGGTGTGACCATAAAAAAAATAACATACCACTAAGTCTGTAGAAAATATTTCATGAAGGTTCTAGAGTCTCTCTCAAGGCATGATACAACCAATTGGGCTATGGAGCCTATCAAAGGTGTCTCCCCTAGGGAACTAATGTCACTTTTATGTAGGTGAAACTGATGAATGCATAATTATCCCATCTAATGAATATATGGCGTTTCCCCCATCATAATTACAAATAACTAATAATCTATAACTAAGGCATGAGATTCTATCTAAGGGGTACTAAAATTGCAACCTATTTTTATAACCCCAAGCAGTAATGTGAAATAGCTGAACAATAAACACACACACACACACACATATTTATATATAACATTAGTATTAATTTATCATTTAATTTTTTCATGAATTGATATTTCTATATGGATATTTTTTAAGGAATCTCATTGTGAAAAAATAAAATTTAAAAATACGGCATAAGGGATAAGAATATAGAAAATTCAATTAGTTCAACTATTCCTAAGTGGCATTTATACAAGGGTTTTTTATTTGCCTCATCACCATAAACAACTCAATATAGAGGTCGTGGTATTTAATTTGAGTCCAAACCTCTTATGGGTGTTCAAAAAACTAATTTAAAGGCAAAACTAAGTACTTTAGGTGTGGTACACCCATATTGCTAGAATTAACAAAGATATTAATGTAAAAAACCCTCTTTTATTACATTAATATTACACAATTTTTAACAATAAACAACATAAAATCATTAAATTAATAATATCCAAAGGTTTAGTGTCTTGGAAAAAACTGGGATCATACATAGAATTTACAACATAAAACAGAAACATTTATTTAATTCCTTGTTCTATAGCTTTCCCTAGTCTCTTGAATTCTTCTTAGTACAAGCTGCCACCTAAGGATATACATCAAAAAGGGGTGATCTAAAATCCCAGAAAGAGAAAAGATAAGAAAATTAAACAATATAACATGGGGTTAGAATAGTCATAAAATCATCATTATAACCAAGAATGGGAGAATTAGATAAAGCCATTGAATGTGGAAATGCAAAAAAATGAAACATCAAGTCTTAGTGGTCATATACCACACATAGTTGTGAGCACAGATAGCCTAATTTTCTTGCATATTTCAAATTGACTCATGATATTCATCACATTACCCAATTAATTGGAGAACTATATAATTCATGGTCCACTTGTCACATCAAAACATTTACGTAGAACTATATAATTCCCAACACACCCATCACATCATAACAATTACATTATCATTCAGAACACATGTAACATATATGAATATTGAACATAAAATAACCCATGGAAAGGAAAAAGTTTCGTTTAATTAATAACACATTCATAAAAATTATGTTCCTAAATTAAAGAGCGAATAACGTACTTGATATAAGAATCATTAACCTTGAGTGATGAAGAGACAATCTCGAGAAGAAAATGCGTATTTTTCTGAAAGAAGAGTTCTTTTGTAAAACATAATGTTTGTCATTAATACTTTCAAAAATGGAATATCCCATAAAAGGTAATATAATTATAAAAAATAATTTTAAAGGAACATATTGACTGATAATTGGGTAAAATTGGGAAAACCCATAAAAATAGATTTGGGTTTGAGAATTCCCCTTTCCTTGTTTCTGAAAGCTTTCTTAACTTTTATGTCATTTATAATGAAATTAGATTCATTAGATATAAATTAAAGAATATTTTAATCATGAATATGATTCATTATAGTTTCACTAAGTTTTTTATGGGCCATTGTATGAGTTATAGAGTTCAATTACCTCGTTCGGGAGTGTCCGTTTTCTTTGTTTTCATGATCAGTTCATTTGTATACACGAATAGAAGTTCGTTTAAAATGTTTATAAACATAAAAAATTGTAATAAAATGTTATTAATGATATTAATGAAAATTAAATTATCTTATAAATAATTTTGTAATATAATATGAGGATGAATCATTTGATAAAATTAAATAATGATTGTTTTTGGTTAATTTGGGTAGGTTTTTGATCACAATGAACTTGTTTTGTTTTATCATTTAGTTTCATGTATATATCATTGTTAAAAAAAATAAAATGCATTACAAAATAAATATTAAAATATTTTTTAAACCATTTAATGGCTTTATTTACATTCTTTAAGTAATTGGAGGAAGATAAATGTGCATCACCCACAATGATGGTAAATTAACACATCACAGACAATGATTTCCTAAAAGTGAGAGAGGGAGGATTTTAATGAATAATATTCCATTGAAAAAGATTGAATTAAAATATAAACACCAAAATGGGGTTATCATTACATTTTTAATAAGGGAGTTGCGGGGGAAATAATAAATTAAATTAAATTAAAAGGAATTTAAATGAAAAAAGTGAGAGGATTTACCTCTTGATTTCTCCTCTTGAGAACCTCCTCAAGGAACATAGGCTTTGTATTTTGATGATACCAAGAGCTTATAGACATTAGGTAGGGATACAGAAGATTAGTTTTATGAGTTTATACATATCTTTAAGCTTGATAGGTGTGTAGAGAAGTGGTGGATAGGGGTGGTATTTATAGTGGAAGTGAGGTGTGTTTTCATATTATTTTAATCATTAGTCTAATATTTTCCTCCATATAGGAAATAGTGAGGATTATTATGAATAAAAATAGTAATAAGTGCATTTGAGTTTGATACAATTTCCATTTACATCATCCATGACTCAATCATGACTCAAAACTTTCAGGTTTTTAGCATTTATCGAAAATTATCATATTTTACTATTCACCCAAAATTCAAGTATTTCAAACAAATCCCAAAAAAATAACCCTAACCATTTTTTTATGTGTAGAAACCAAAAAATCGACTCTATATTATTAAAATAAATTTATAAATATGAATAATTTAATTTAGAAATAAAATCATCCTTTACTCAAAAAAATTAGATTTTAAAATTTAAACTAATTTTATATAAATTTAGAAAATTACATAAAGTATCATAAAATTATATTAAAATCATAAGACCTAAAAATATCAATTCATAAACACATTTTTGGAAAATAATTTATTTTTAAATTACTAAAATAATTAAAAAATTTAATTAAATATTTATGAATTATAAAACTACAAACACTTAACTAATGATTTTTAAAATATTTACAAACATATACTATGGTTTAATTGAATTATATTTCCACTTATAAGATTCATAAATTTTATTTATACTTTAATGGTTGAGTTTAAAATTCATTTGGCAGGTTTAATATTTATATGGGTCATATTACTATTCTTAGGGTCAAGTCATTATTTTGTTAGTATAGGTTTATTAACATCTAGAAAAAAATTCTTATTTTATTAATGTCTCATTTATAAATCTGTTATTATGGTATATAAGTTATTTTATGAGCATTATACTATATTAAATTACTATAATAAAGGATAAATTCCTTTGATAAATGTTTTTTTCATTACATTCATCCCCACCTTTGAAATTTATCCCTTGAAATTTCATTAAATAGGTGAGGGTATTACTCCATCATCAACTCCTTTGGTTCCCAAGTAGCTTCTTCATACTTATGGTTCCACCAAAACACTTTAACAAGGTGGGATTTTTGGTTGTGTACATCCTTATCTCTCTGGTCCAGAATTTTTTCTGGCTACTCCTTATTAGACATACAATCTTCCATCTATACCACCTCTGAGTTCTGTACATGTGAGGAATTTTGTAAATACTTCATCGGGAGTGATATGTGAAACACATCATGAACTTGACCCATATTCGGTGGAAGTGAAATCTAATTGTTGATGAATCTTATCTGGTCAAGGATCTCAAAGGGGCCAATGCACCTTTGTCTTAGTTTCCCATTCTTTCCAACCCATATGACTATATGACATGATGATATTTGAATGAAGACATTATGTCCAACATAGAACTCTATGTCCCTTAGACGGTTGTTAACATAGATTTTTTTTCCAATTTTGGTATGCTTTTATATGTTTTGAGATGACTTGAACCTTATATGTCATCTTTCTCACAAGATCAGGTCCACGTAAATTTCTTTCACCAACCTTATCCCCATAGGTTGCAGTTCTACATCAGTTTCTATACATAGTTTCATATGGATCCATCTGAATACTCTAGTGGAAGCTATTTTTGTATGAGAACTCAACCAATGGGATATACTGATACCATAGACCTTTTAATTCTAAAGAGTACGCTCTTTACTATCTTTGTGTGACTTAATTGTTTTTTACATTGGCCATCGATGTGAAGGAATATGTCATGCTGAAATATAATTTAGCACTCAAATCATATTTAACACTCCTCTAGAAATTATATGTGAACCTTGAATCATGATCAGAGACAATCAAGAGTGGAAGTCAATGAAGTCTCACCACTTCCTTCACATATATCGTTGAATTTTGTTCATGTGAGTGGTGTTCTATAATAGTGATATAGTGGGTAGTCTTGGGGATTCTTTCCACCACATCTCAAGTCGCATTATTTCCTTTGGATGTCTTCAAGATTCCTATGACAATGTGTATAGTGACACTCTCCCATTTCCATATGGGTATAGGAAATGGTTGCATCATCCCTTCAGATGTTTTTTTATCTTCTTTAACTTGCTGACATATGAAGCACCTTGGGTAAACTCATAAATCTTCTTCTTCATGTTGTCCCACCAGTAGTGTTATCAGAGATCACAGTACATCTTTGTACTGCCATGATGGATATATAAAGGTGTGATATGTGCATTATCCAATAGCTACTTCTTTATATCAGGTGATGAAGGCACACAAAGGCTCATTCCAAACTGAATCACACCATTATCTTCGATATCTAAATCTATTTGATTCCCTTACGTTTGTAAATTCACCTTCTTTGACAACTCAAAAAAATCCCTTTGTGCCTATTTAATCTTATCTTGAAAATATTATTAGATAATCATTTGGGAAAGATAAGATTTATTCCATGTCGTTATTATTTCAAAATCTATCATTTGCATATCCATTAAGATAGGGTATTTCTCAATCCGCAACATGGATAGAGTAGCAGGTAATTTTCTTCTAAGAGAATTAGCTACATTGTTTCCCTTGCTGAGATGATAGTGAATAGATAAACCATAGTATTTGATTTGATAAAACTAACTATTTTGATGAATTTTGAACTCCTTTTTTGTGAAGATATTCTTTAGGATATTGTGATCGGTATATAAATTACACTTCTCATCATAGAGGTAGTGTATCTAAATTTTCAAGGAAAAAACACAACTTCTAGCTCCAGATCATCGATCAAGTTGTTCAGATAATATATCTTCAACTTCTTTGAGGTTTAGGCTATCACAATATCATTTTCCATGATTAGATAACCCAATCCTTTCATTTAATCATCATTTTATATCAAAAAACATCCTCCACTTTTTGGTGATGTGAGTACTGGTGCTCCTTGAAGCATTGATCACATTCATCCATCTAGACATACTTCTCCCCTTTCCATGTTAACATAGTTAGAGGTCTTGACAATCATGAGAAATGTCCCACAAAATGACGATAGTACCTTGCTAATCCATGAAAACTGAATATTTTCATGAAAGCATAGGGACTAGGGTGTTCCTCAATTGCCTTTTTTTTAATGGTCCACAGAAATTCTCTCACTTGTCATCACATGTCCTAATAGTTATATCTGATGTATCCAAGAGTCACACTTTCTGAACTTGGCATACATATTCTCTTTCCTCAATGTCTCTAATAGAAGACTTATATGTTCTTTGTGTTCCTCTTTACTCCTGGAGTAAATAAGAATATCATCGATAAACACTACAAAAAATATTTCTCGGTAATGTATAAAGACTATGTTAATCGAATACAAGAATTTTTTAGGGTAATTATGGAGTCTTGGGGGAATATCCAACAAATAATAGTTCTCATGTCTGTTATGAAAGGTACTTTTCTAAATATCATCCTTCTTTACCTTAAGCTGATGATATCTGGATTTAAGATCCATATTTGAGAAGTATTGAGCTCCACAAAACTAATCGAAAATGTCATAAATCCTTAGAAGAGGATACTTGACCTTTATGGTTATATTATTTAATTCCCAATATTGCATACACAAGTGCACTGATCCATCCGTCTTCTTCACAAAGATCACTGGTGAACCCCATGTTTATGCAATATAGATGATGAACCCTTCTTCCAAATTCTCTTGTATAAGTTTCTTTAACTCTTCATGTTCTATAAGATCCTTCATATAGGGACACATTGAGATAAGTGTAGATTTGGGTATGAGTTCTATTGATAACTCTACCTCACGATATGGAGAAATTCTGGCTTACTCATTGGTCAATACATCACTATATTCCCACATGATGGGAATTTATAGTAGGTTGTCACATTCTTTTGTCTTAACTATTTGAGCATGTTATACTTACTCATAGGGTGTAAACACCTACACCAATGAGGGGTTTTCAAAAGAAGATATATAATATTTCTGTCATTTTTATAAGATCATCAGATGGTCTGGAATGTGAAAATATATTTCCTTTTCTTGAAATTTTATATGTTCTCAATATAATGAGAGCCAATCTAGTCCTATTATAGCATCGAATCCCCCCAAGGTAAGTATAAAAACATTTTTTGGAAGAATATTACCATTTACACCAACTGATTAATAGTGCAAAAATTTGGTTGAAATTGTTGCACCATATGGTTTTTCTACAGATATCTATACTTAAAGGTTTCAGGGATTCAATTATATAGTTCTATAAAACATTAAATATATAAAGGAATGCATATAACCATAATCAAATAAGTCTTTTTTTCCAATCTTGAGTGAATAGGAAATGTACCATGTACAACTTCATTTTCATTATCCACTTCCAAATTAGTGATGGAATAATACATACATTTATCCTTTGTCTATGGTGGCTGTTGACGCTAATTTCCATCAAGGAATAGAGGTTTAGTGCACTAGATTGAATAGTGCAATTTCCCCCTATAGTTGTTGCATTGGACCATGAGTGATTCTCTCCTTTACACCAACACATTATCCTTCCTTCTCATGTCTTTTATAAATTTATGATGTTGGTGGCCATCTCTCTTACAATTGAATCATTTATTTATCCCATTGAGTTATTTCCCATGATGATTCTTCCTACATTTTTGGCATGTGGGTGGTTGAATTTTTTTCACACCCTTATCTTTAGATCATCCATCATGAAACTCCATCTTTAATTTCTTATCACTATATCCATGAGACTATTCTCCAAAATCAATGTCAACTTTTAGAGGACATCGAATGACTTCTTCATAACTCCCAAATTCATTAATTTCTAGAACCTTTATATGGTGTGGTTTTAAACCACTAAAGAATAAATCCATTTTACTATCATCGTTGATTAAAAAATTGTAGCATACCTTGAAAGTATTGTGAAATATTCTTCGTAGGTCGTGAATGATTCTCCATTAATTTGGTTCAGCTCTAGGAATTATATCTCCATCTTGGTTTGAAGTGTTTGAGGGAAATACATGTTAAGAAATATTGTATTAAATTATTCCCACTACATATCATCAAATTCATTCCCTGACATGGAATTCTCAATCAATTCCCACCATTGATCGACCTCTACATCTAGATGGTAAATGGAAAGAGTCATATTCTCCATCTCATAACAGTGAATTAAAGAAAGAATCTTCTCCATTGAGTTGACACACTACTATGCAAAAAATGGACCAGAATACCCACTAAATGTCCTTGGTTGTTTCCACATAAAATAGTCAATAGCTAGTTTATCACTCTTAGGTGAAGGAGGACATTTGAAATAATTCAGGTCATTGTTCATAACCTAATAATTTTGATCACTATGTAGTTCTGAACTCCACCTCTTAAATAATTAGTGATGTCATTTGGGAAATTACTACATAGTCCCTCACATGGGTTGTTGGTATGGTTTCTATTGGTTCCCACCACATTATAAAATAGAAAAGGATTGAAAAAAATATAAGTCAACAATTACTAAAAAAAATATTATATTCCTTTTTCAATTAACAGTAAAGTTTTATCTTATGGGATCTTTATGTTTTAAAAATTTTCTGATGTGTTTACATATACATAGTCTTTGACTAAGGGGTTTCACTAGAGTTATCTAAACCTAATTCCCAAATTTACTAAACCTATACTTGATACAAACTATAGAAACCCTGATTTTCTTATATTACTATTACATCATTTATAATGATAAGAAACATAAAATCACTATATGATGAGTATCCAAAGGATTAGTTTCTTTGGAAAAACTAGGATCACACATAACATTTACAAAAAAACATAAAAATTTATTTATTTCTACATTCTCTATATTATTATTGCCTCCAGAATTATTCTTAGTAAATGTTTCCACCTAATTATATAAATCAATTATTGGTGAGATAAAATCCCAATATGAAGATATAGATAAGAACATGAAACAATATGACATGGGGTGAGCATAATCATGACATCATCATCATAACCATTAGAGGAAGCATTAGATAAAGGTATGGAATGAGGTAATGTAGAAAAACAAAACATCATGTCATTGTGCTCAACTACCACAAATAGTATTGAAAAAAATCTATTATCATTTTCACATGTATTTAACTTTTCCTCATGATAATAATCATATTACACAATTCCTTGGAGCACTATATAATTCTGGACACACCTGTCACATCATAAAATTTACATTATCATGCATTACACATGGAACATATTTCAATATTCGAAATAAAATTACCCATGTAAAGGAATGGATTTCATTTCATAAATAAAACATTCATGAACTTTGTGTTCCCAAATGAATTTGGTAACAACAAACATGACATAATAATCATTAAAATTGAGTGAAGAAGAAACAATCTTGAGAAGGAAGAAGTTTATTTTTTGAAAGAATAATTATTTTAGAAAACATAGTGTTTGTCATAAACTCAAGTGAAAAAAATATTTATCCTAGAAAAGTTAATAATTATGAAGAAATTTTTTTTAAGGAACTTCCATACTGAAAATGGGGTAGTAGAGGGAAAATCCAAAGAAAGAGAGTTGGGTTTGAGAATTCCTCTTACCATTAATATGAATGGTTTCATCACTTTAATGTCCTATATACTGAAATTATTTTCATTAATTAACAATTATAGAACATTTATTACCATAATATCATTCATTATTGTTTCATTATGTTCTATTATGGTTATTTTTTATGAGTTATAGGATTTAATTTCATCATTCATGAGTGTTCATTTTCTTAGTTTTCATGATCGGTTCATTTTTATAAATGAGTTGATGTTTGTTTAAAATGTTGATAAAAATACATAATTATTATTGTATTTTATTAATGAAATTTCATAAAATTAAATTATCTTATAAATAATATTTTTATATACCAAGATGTTGATTCATTAGTTAAAATTTAATGACAATCATTTTTAGTTAATTTTGGCAATTTTTCAGTCATAACAAACATGTTTTTTTCCTATCATGTATCATGTATAAAAGTTATTTACAGAATATAAAAAAGGTTAAAACATAAATATTCCAATTTTTTAACTATTTAATGGTTTTATTGAAATCCTTGAAGTCATTAGAAGAAATTGAAGGTGCATTTCTCGTGATGTTAGTAAATTGACACATCACAGGTGGTGATGACCTAAAAAAGAGAGAGGAAGGATTTTAATGAAGAATATTCCATTAAAAAATATAATATTAGTATATAATAAATATTGGGTTTTTCATTTCATTTTGAATAATAGAGTTCATGAGGGAATAGTAAAATAAAACAAATTAAAGGGAATTTAAAATAAATAAGTGAGAGGATTTACCTCTTGAATTATCCTCTTGAGATCCTCCTCAATGAACCCAGTCTTGGTATTTTGATGATACCAAGAGATCATAGGCATGGGGGAGGGATAGTTTAGTGTAATTGGAAAAATTTAAACAAGTCTTGAAGCTTGAGAGGTGTATGGAGAAGAGGTGGAGAGGGGTTGTATTTATAGTGGATGGGTGATTTCTTATTATTTTAATCATTAGTATATTATTTTGATCAAGACAAGCAATTGTGAGGATTATTATGATGAATAATTGGAATAATTTAATGTTACATTGAACCATTGGCTATTTACATCATCCATGAATGAATCATGGATAAAAAATTTAGGTTTTTATCATTTATAGTAAATTATCACATTCTACTATTCACTAAAAATTCATGTATTTCAAAAAAATCCCATAAAATCACTCAAAACATTTTTAAACTTGTATAAACCAAAAAAGAACACCATTTTATAAAAAAATTATAAATATTAATAATTTAATTTTTAAATAAAATCATCACTAATATAGAAAATATATATTTTAATATTAATAACGCTTTTATAACACCTTACAATATTACATAGGATATCATAATATTATATTAGAATAATAATACATCATAATACCAATTTTTGAATACATTTTATGAAAATAATTTTTATTTTAAATTATTAAAATAATTATAGAATTGTAATTAAATATTTATGACTTACAAAAATACCAACAGTTAACTTGTAATTTTTAAAATATTTACTTACTTGTACTATGATATAATTATATCATATTTTCACTTATTAGATGACTAAATTTTATTTATACTTTAATGGGTTAGGTTATTATTTATTTGGTTGTTTTACTATTCATAAGTGTCATATTACTATTCTTAGGGAAAATTTAATATTTCATCAGTATAGGTTTCTTACCATCCAAAAACACTTCTTATATCATTAATAAATCATTTATAAATATTTTATTACGATATCTAAAAGATTTTATGTTCATTGTACTAAATTAAATTACTATAACAAGGGATAAATTGCATCAATAATGGTTTGGGAACTTACAATCAACCAAAGGGGTACATTAAAGACATACTCTGGTTTCAAATGGTGTGTGAAAGCGTTATTTATAATTTAACATGAAAAAATAGAGAAGATGTTAGATGAGTAGGCACATGGAATAATGGTGAAATTTATTGAAAGAAGTAGACCAATAGGGAAAATCCTAGACCACCAATGTTAGCCTCATAGAGCTTTCCACAACTAGTCATGACCATTGATTTGAGCAAGGTTTAAAGAAATAAAATAAACCATAAAACTCCTTGAAAATGGGGAAATAGTCATGAACCCATATTGCACAGAATTTGTGATAAAGAAATTTTAATAGATTGAATAGGATTCAAGATCTTGCCTCTAGCTTCTATTTGGATCTGATGGAAAATTAATCAGATATCAGATGAAAGAGTTTTATCAAAAACTATGAGAAGAGTATAAGAAGCACTATGCGTAGGAGGAAGATGAGGCCATTATAAGATTGAGGAAAATGAAAAGAAAATTGTTTTAAAACATTAATGGAATGAAAACAGTAATTTCACAGAAATTTATACCTCTACATGGTTTGGCCACGTGATTGCCCAAACCAGGCGCCAACAGTGAGTCAGTTACTCCTTTAATAGGGCATATCAAACGGTTAGGTTCATGGTTTATTTGACCATTTGAAAATTTTGAAAAAGCATAATGTCTAAAATTTCTGGAGAACTGCATGGTCATGCACCTAGGGTCGCATGGTTTCACACAAATAATGTGGCCCCCAGGTGCCCACTATATACACCAAAATTGTTTAGTTAACCTATACGATCTTGGGGAAATATTTTTTCTTATTCATGGGGTTGATTATTTTCTTCCCATTTCAATCCTTAAAGTTTCGCATGATCCCTGAATGCAGCTAATACCTTCTTGAACTGCATAAAAATTATATTTAGATCCTCTTAATGTAATTAGAAGAAAAAAAAATTATGGTTCTCATCTTATTGAAAAACCATGATGTTACAGGGATTGGGTAATTTTTATAAAACCCTCTTCACCTATTTTCATAAAATTAATGAATAAGTGAGTCTATTATGGTGGAGGATCCAAGTTAACCATATCCAAAAAAGATGGGTAAATGTTTACCTGGACATTATCCAAGTAAGTCAGTCATTTTTTGTATAGAGGTGCATTCTTAAGAAACATCCTCATAGTTTCATCCACTATATGATCTATCCTCATCATTGGATATACATTAAATAATTGTTATTAGGGAATCCCTTTGGGTAGCCCCTCACAAATCACATTAGATAGAAAATCATAAAGTGATGGTGAAACCTGAAATGGTCCACAAACTAACATGGCCATCTAGGAGACATGATATCGAGGAGGATTACGATTTCCCCCAAATGGATTCTCAGTATATGGTACATCAATAAATTATTCTGATGTGGATGAGGATCTAATTTTGACAAAATGGTTCACATCAGTAAATGACATTTCTGTTGTACCTGAAGATAATATTGATCATATACATAAAATAGAAGAATTTAATTATAAAAAATATTCTAAAAATTTGACCTACAGAAAAATAAAGTGAGAGGGCGTGTGTATCCGACATCAGTGGAAGAATCCAAATATGGGATCTCCTTTAACCATTTAGCTACATGATTCTACTTTATGTTTAACCAAATATAATATTAATGACATCAATACACCTATAAATTAATCAATATTCAATTTAATCAATTCTAATTCAATTTAAATAACATAGTGTGTTTATAAAATATACATCTATGGAAAATTAATGTAATATTACTTTCAGTTATATAAAGTTATGGAATGAATTTTTCCTTCACCAAATGAAAAGAATACAGGTAAAATAATAACTAGAGATGACATTATTATAATATGAGTGGTAAAACCTATATCATGTAAAAAATCACAGTAACCTGTATAGTGTCCTCTTGAATATAGTGGTAGAAATATCACCCTTGTTTTGAGGCAATGAATAACCCAAATAACAAAAAAACCGATTACTATTACATCCCATGTAAATAAATAAATAAAACATTTTAATTTTAAATAATATTTTTTAAATTAAATTATGATATTACTTTAAAGGGGTTTCTGTGATCGATGGCGTACCTGATACGCAACAACGAGTTTTTTGAAATCATATGCTGCAGAATAATAATATAATATTATTATTCTAAATGGTAGTTAACGCCTAGCCATTGTATTGGTATGAATGAACAGAACTAACTATAATATAATTATACATGTTTGTTAAATGTTTTTACATTTATCCAATAAAATCTTAAGGCTTAAAATGTGAATGAATCTAAATATAAGACTAAAATGTGAATAAATATAAATGTTTGGTCACATTTATATGTTATATATTTGACCAAATAAAATTCCTCTTTAGAATCGGGACATCATAAATCACTTTGTGTAAAATTTTGGTATTTTTCTTTTAAAATTCAATTTTTTATGAATAGTGGAAAATACTGTATTTTAATTCAAAACTGCATTTTAATCTAATTTATTTTTATGGTTACATAATATTTTTAATTGATTTTAAATTCTAATTAGATTATATTTTTACCATTTAATCTAATGTTGGTCATTATAATTAATTTCACTTTGAAATTGGACATAAACAAGTGTCAATATTTTGATAGTTAATATTTCTTAAAAACACGCTTTTTGTTTTACCAACGGGAATGAATTTTAAATTAATAAATCCAAATTCTATGTTTTAAATTTGGTAAAATAGAAATCATTTTTTAATTCAGATTATAAAAAATAGATTATGCTAAATTTTTTGTATTTTTATAAAAAAATATCAATTTTTGATGAATTGTGAGACCACTAAGTAGTAGTTAACAACTGTCTTTTTCATTTAAATGAAATTTTTACACTTATGTGAATTTAATTTCGAAAATCAAACATAAATTGTTGTTATTACTAAGTAAAATGTGGTTCAATAAGATGAAAATATTTTTTGGTAGTAACTTCTGACTTTTATTTACCACCGTTAAAGGTATGTAGGGTAATTCAAGGTAAAAAGAATATCATAATAATACAGAATTACCATAAAACATTCCCTAGTCTTATTTGATGAGTCATGGTCGACCATCGGCATCCATGGGTCTTTTTTGGGACCCCATGGATCAACTTAAGAGTGATAATGACAATTTATTTTAATTAACATAAACTAAATGAAAAATGACATAAACAAATATCATTAAGTAAATTAATTTTTACGTAGGGTTATATATGTTATCAATTATTATATAAAAAAATTTTGGAAATAAAAACTTTTTCCTACATCATGGTATACTTTTTATAATTTTTAGACATCGAATAAATAAAATTATATATGACACAATAATGATGTAATCTTTACCTCATTAATAATAGATTTAAATAAATAATATTATAAAGATTAATAAATATCCAAAACCTATATAATAATTATTGGATGATTTTATTTCTACCATGAGTCATCTTATATTTCACTTTAATTAGTTTGAGACCTTTAAAAACAGAAAATCATTATATAATAAAATAATATTTTCACACTTTCCTAAAGAGGCCCTTCTCCGCCTTATAAAAAGCCCTCACCTCTATCTCATTCCTCACACTTCTCAAGACCATTGCTTCATCCAAAACCTACAAAATTAATCTCTCAAGTTCCATATCTTCCACCTAGAAGCCTTACTATAGGTAGAAGGTACTTCAATAAACACTTTTGTTTCAATCCAAAGGGAGTTACCCGATTTAAAGGTAACATCTTTTCTTGAGCTCGTTTGATATATTTTACCTCTCTAACCACCTAAACTCTTTTTATTATTTTCTTTTATAACATCAACAGTATCTTCAATATAATATTATTTTTTTAGGATAAGGATTCAAACTACACTTACACATACCTATATCTAATTGGTAAACAACATATTGTTTATGTGGATGGGAAATTAACGTCTCACGAAGAAATGATTTTTCAATTATCTCCTACCACCTCTAATGGTGGAAATTAAGATAAAAATGTGTTTATATATGATAAATTTTATGTTTATGTTTTATTTATGATCTTGTATTTTTTATTTATAATATACCTTTTTTGTTTCCATTATGGGTAAACGAGATAATTACATTTTAGGAAGTGCGGACTACAGCCCATCAAAGTGATATGACTCGTTAATGCCTTATGTGGAATTTATAAAGGATAGATTTAATGATATTATATATGATATTATATTGGAATTATAATATACCTATGTATCATTATGTTTTATTCTATTAAACTTATAAATATAAATGAATGTAGTATTCTTGCGTACATACGGCTTACCATCTCCATGAACGGTTCATTTCATTTTTACCTCCAAATGTTATGAACTATTATAAATAGATACATATACTGGATATATAAAATATATTTTATTTCTAAATAATTAATGTCATTCTAGATATAATGGTCTTTTGACCACATAGACAACATGTAAATATCAGAAGTTCATTTTTAACTCAAGTACCAAATATCGACAAAATGATCGTTATTAACATAAATTATTACATAATGTTTATAAAATGGTAATATGTGATATAAAAGGAATAATAAACTTGAAATATGTTCTTAATCAAGTATAAATTAATTTTACTTTATCATTCAAAATATTAAATAATGAACGGGTTAAGTTGGACACGAGGTAAGGGACTATATCTCAGCCTCCTTTCAATGAGGCATATTTTGTTTTATACAAGAAATTATTTTATAAGATGTATAAACACCTTTGAAATTTCATTTCATTCAAAAGGAATACTTTTCTACGCAGAGTTTTACTAAACTATAAATAGGAATGTTTGTTTTAATGTACGTGGTGGAAACGACCTTTTCCGTCGTTGCGAGTATTATTAGATCTTTGGGCATCCTTAAGAGGTCGTAATGTTTTTAAAGGGAAAATAAATACCATATAATATGTTACATATTTTGGTATTGAAAATGGTTTTGATAATGTATTTGTTATGTCAATATAGTTAAATGATATATTGTGATTGAAATGTGGAAATGATATCTTTCCTTTATATTTTTTTTATGTGTTATTAATATGTTATGGTTATTTGGAATTGTTACGTATATGGGTGGTTCTATGATAATCCTTGTAACACCCCAGGTAAATAAAGAATATGAAATTTTTATATTTATCCATATTTGTGAATAAAATATTAATATTACTTTAAAGGGAATGTTATGCTCGATGGCATACCCAATACGCAACAACGAGTGTCTTGGGAATCTTACGCTGCACTCTAATAATAAAATAATATTAATTTAAATGGTAGTTAACGCCTAGACGTTGTAATGGCGGGAATGAACAGAACTAACTAAAAAATGATTATATATGTTTGTCAAATATTTTTACTCTTTACAATAAATGTTAGAGGATTAAAAATGCGAATGAATCCAATTTTTAAGCATAAACATTCTAATATTCATTAAAAGGTCGATTAACCGCCTTTGGATGGAGAACCTCTTTTAAATCCACTTTTTAACAATGTTATGTGTTATATTTGAAAAAATAAAATTCTTCTTTAGAATCGAGACAACAAAATTTACTTTGTGTAAATGTTTGGTATCATTCCGAAAAAGTTCATTTTTGTAATGAATAGTGAAAAATGTTGTATTTTCATTCAAAACCACTTCTTAATCTAATTTATTTATATGATTATATTATCTATTTAATTGTTTTTAAAGTAAAATGAAAATATATTTTTACCATTTAATCCAATAGTGGTCATTGGAATTAATTTCACTTTGAAATCGGACTTAAACTAGCGTCAATCTTTTAATACTTATTGTTTCATAAAAACATGCTATTTGCTCTGACAGCGGGAATTAATTATTAAATTAATTAATACAACTTATATGTTTTGAATTTTGTAAAATAGACTTCATTTTTGAATTCGGAATATCAAATATAGCTTAGGGTGAAGTTTTGGTATTTTTCTGAAAAACTTCAATTTTTGATGAATAGTGAAACCACTAACTAGTACTTATAAAAACTGATTTTCCGTTTAAATGAATTTTTTCCACCTTTGTGTTTTGAATTTCAAAAATACGACATACATGGTTGTCATTAAGAAGAAAAATTTGGTTCAATGGGATTAATATAATTTTTTGGTGAATAGTAACTTATTATGTTTTTAATCGCGATTAGAGGTAATTAGTGTAGTTTAAGATAAAAATAATGTTTTAATAATATAAAATGACCTAGACACATGTCCTACCCTCATTGTATGAGTCGTGGACGACCAAGAAAATCCATGGGTCAACTTGGGTACCCCATGGAGCCACTTTAGTTGGAAAATGACATAAATACCTTTTTATTTAATGTTAAAGAAAAAATGACACAAACATGAGATGTTTTACTAAAACAATTTTTACATGGGGTTATACAAGTTAGATTTTTGACTATAAATACTAATTGGAATGATAAAAATATTTCCTACATCATATTATTTTTTTTATAATTTTTAGACATTAAATAAAGTAAATTATTTATGACATCATGATGATGCAGCGATGACCTCATTATTTAACGATTTAAATAAAATGGAAAGATAATGTAAAATATAAGACCTAAATATGTCCAAAACCTATTGGATGGGGGGTTTTCGACCCCTTATCACCTTATCCTAGACACACATAAATGTGGGACCATTAAAATCCGAAACGCATTCTAAAATAAAGTAACATTTATTTACTTTCCAAGAGTGACCCTCCTCTCCTCTAATAAAAGGCCCCCACCTCTACCTCCTTACCCACACTTAAAAAGCCTTTGGCTCGGCCAACCCTAGCCCATTTTGTCTCTCCAAATACCTCTATAACTACTTGAAGCCTCACATTGGGCAGAAGTCTTCCCAAGTAAGCCTTTGAGCTCAAACCAAAGGGAGTTACCCGAGTTTAAGGTAATGTCTTCACTTGTGTCCTTTTATTTTATTTTGTTTCTCCAACCCCCTAAACTCTTTTTATTCATTTATTTTGTAACAAATACAGTATCTTTAATATACTAGGATATTTTTATAAAAAGGATTCGAGCTACACATACACATACCTAAATCTAATGGTTAAAGAACATACTGTTTTTGTGGATGGCGAATATATACTTCACGAAACGATGATTGTTCAACATTCTTCTAACACCTTCAAAGGTGGCCATTAAGATGACACTATATTTATATATGATATATAATATGTTTATGTTTTACTTAAGCTTATGTATTTTTCATTTATGGCACACCATTATGGTTTCCATTATGGGTCAACGCGATATCTTCATTTAAGGAAGTTCGGACTACCGCCCCCTCAAAGTGATTTGATTCGTTAATACCATATGTGGTACGTATAAAGGATATATTTAATGATATTATATATGATACAATACTGGAATTAAAATACTATTATGTATCATTATTTTTTAATTCCATTAAATATGAAATAGAAATGCAAGTATCGTTCATGCGTACGTACGGCTTACCGTCTCCATGAACGGTACATTTCATTTCTTATCTCAAAATGTTATGTACTATTATAAGTACATATATATAATGGATATATATGTAATATATTACATCTAAATTATGGATATCGTTCTGGAATTATAACATATATATATATATATGTATCTCATTTTTTTTAATTCCATTAGTATGACAAAAAAATGAAAGTAGCGTTCATGCGTACGTATGGCCTAACGTCTCCATGAATGGTGCTTTTAATTTTTAACTCCATATGCTATTGAATAGTATAAAATGAATATATACTCTATATATATGATATTTAAAACATCAATACTATTCTGGATATTATGTACCTATAACTACATGGAAAATTATTTTCCAACAAGTTCAATTTTTGACTCATGTACCAAACATCGACAAAAACGTCTGATATGAACTCATATTATTAACCAATTATTATAACATTAAAATATGTGATATTAACTGAATAATAATCTTTATAGGAGGTCCTTAAGCAATTATAAATTGACCAAAGTTTATTATTCAGGAATATAAGGAAACGAACAAGACAAGTTGGACTTGAGGTAAGGGACCCTGCCCCTCTCTTTCTTTTTAAGTACACTCTTTTACTTAATTCCTTTTAAGCTCATATTTCTTGTTATTGGGATGTTCTTTTATATTAATCTTACTGTATTTTTTATTCTTCATATGATGAGAGACCCTATTCTCTCTCATCAATCCATTTTGGATGTTTTGAGTGGCGCCGTTAGGCTGCCGAATTTTCGTGAGAGATCTAAACTCTCTATTTCTTTTTAAGTACTCTCCTTTATGTCACTTATTTTAAGCTCCTCTTTGTTATGATGGGGGATGTTATTTTATATTACTCTTTTTGTAAATATTTTAATATGATTAGAGACCCTATTTGATCTCATCGATCCATTTTTGGATGTTTTAAGTGGCGCCGTTAGGCTGTCGAGTTTTCGTAAGGGATTTTTCATCTTACTTTTATTCCCGTGATATTTATGCTACATTCGCCACAATTTACTTTGAGTGGTGTATGTACTGCCCATTATTTTACTCATTGTGTAATATACTTTCATTTATGAGTATTTACATAAATGTTGTATTGTCCTTCTATCACGGGGTGTACGTTTTGAAAGTTACCCAAGTCGGTAAGGGAACCTTTCACCCTACTCTTTTTAAAAGACTTCTTT
The DNA here is from genome assembly GCA_963277665.1 of Viscum album. Taxonomy (NCBI): domain Eukaryota; kingdom Viridiplantae; phylum Streptophyta; class Magnoliopsida; order Santalales; family Viscaceae; genus Viscum; species Viscum album. The sequence continues at coordinate 1,043,138,442 of OY728140.1, read as the reverse complement.
TGTTGTGTCTTTTAATTCACATAACAATATTTTGGGATATGTTCTTCTATATCCTTATTGAATTAAATTTTATGTCCATGTGATGAGATACCCTTTTTATCTCTCATCCACTCATTTTCTGAATTTTTTAGTGACGCTGTTAGGCTGTCAAATTTTTGCAAGGGAACTTCTTAACCCAAATTTGATTCATTGTGATAAACATGTACTCCTTGAATATGTAATTCTATGAATATGTGAGAATAACCTCTGATTTTTTTACACTTAATATCCACTTATATTTGGTGAATTCGTTTGTCACACATAATTATGTAATTGATTTGTCCTTAATCCAAGGATATCGTCTTTGTAAGGGTCTTCGTCTCAAACTCCTTTCATTGAGGCATATTTTGTTTTATACACAACTTTCTTTTATACGGTGTATAAACCCCTTTGACTTTTACGTTTATCCAAAAGGAATCATTGTTATACGACACATTTTACAAAACGACAAAATGGAATGTTTTTGTCATACGTATGCGGCGACAATGACTTCTACGCCGCCATGACCATTATTTGAGTTTAGGCTTCCTCTACAAGCCATACCTTCTTTTTAAATGAAAAATAAATACCATGTTTTACTTTTCTTTTATTTTGGTATTGAAAATAGTTTTCCTAAGGTTTTTTATATCAATGTGTTTTATTGATATCTTCTGATTGAAATGTGGAAATGTTATGTTTCCTTTATGCATGTTTTATGTGATATGATTATGTTATGGTTATTGGGAATTGTTATGAAAACGGGTGGTTCCATGATAAACTAAGGGCGGTTGAGCCCAATATAGCTCTCCAATGCATTGGGTAACGTGAAGGAGTGAAATTTTAAGGTTTCTCTGAAGAGATTTAGGGAATATACTATGGTGGTTATTCCAAACGTAACCGAGAGGGTTACTCAGTACATAAGAATGTTATGAATGCCTCAAGTTACCTTTATGTCTTATGATTTCTATGATTTATTAATGATTTTATGTGGTATGTTAAAGTTCTTATGTTTTATGGGTAAAGTATGATTTCATTCGTATGTACACATGTACTCATGTTTCCTTTCCATATTTTTATATCCCTTACTGAGCTTTTTATGCTCATCCCATGTTTTTGAAATGTTTTTCACAGGTCAAGGGAAGGGTAAATGATATGATGATATTTTCAAGGAAGTGTCAAGAAATAATCCATATTTTATTTTAAATATGTTTCCGTTGATTGGAAAAAATGAATACTATCTTTTATGTAACCACTTTGTTTAAATGTGGAATGTAATGCATGTTTTATGATCTAATTCTCTAAAACTCTAAACCTGAAAAGATCCTCAATGTGTAATCTTGTAATAACTCAAGATTAATTAAGGTTTAATGCTGGGGCCTTATAGTTGGTATCCAAGGTCGGTTTAGAGAACTTTAGAGGTTAAGGTATTCTTTAAGCATAAGTAACATTACCATAATGGTTAGAATTTCAGAAAGAGTCCTAGTTTTAGATAAAGTGAATGAGTAAGTAAATCTTAGTGTTTATCTTCCTCATTAGTACATGATTGTTTTGTTGATATACTCACACTGACATTTCTGTTTTTAGTGAATGGATGGATCTAGCAGGCACAAAAGTGACAATAGGTTTGAAGGAAACTGTGGTGGTTCTCTGATTAAGAGACTGGATGAAATGGGGGATTCAATGAAGAAACTCGTGGTTGTTCTAAACCATCTATCAAGGAGTCATGATCAAAAACATGTACCTTGGTATGTTATGTAATGCATCTTGTATGAGATGACCAATCGATATGGAAGTTCAGGTAATAATTATAAAGGTAACCATTAGAGATTATATGATCCTTACTTTTGAGGTAATTACGAGTTATTATATGTTATGATGGAAAATGAAAGGCATGAGATAAACTTGAGGTTTAAATATGTTATGATCATTTTTGAAGATTTTATCTCGTTTTGGGGAATGTTTTATGAATTATATAGTTTTCGAAAAAGGACAACACACAGACCGTGTGACAACCCGTCGTGTCGGACAAAGATGCGGGAATCGAACCCACAACCAAAGTGTGACTGGTATTTATCACCTACCACTGGACTACATGAAGTCCCTGGTTAGTTTGACTAATTCTTTTTTGTTAGATGATTTTTGGAATCAAGATTAAGTTTATTTTGGGTTATCTATGGAAATGATTAACCTATCATCGAGGATATGTGATTAGGTTAATTACTTTTCAATATGAGAATTTAAGAGCAACTGATGTTATTTGGAGATAAAAGTTAATTTGTACCTTGGAATACTTTGTGATTAAATCCTTCAAATATTTGGGTTTCAATCTTAGTCTGGTTTACTTTGAATATTTTTATGGACAAATTGTTTATCGAATGGTCCTCATTGAACTTTGGGTTTTGTTGGACAAATTTTGAAGATTAAGAATAGATTTTCTTTTTATAAAGGGTTATCCTTTTCTGGACTATCTGATCTTGTACTAACCTTTTTTGTTTCGGTTTTGGTTAAAGTCTAAAGACATGGGAATTATATAGTTCTCTTTTGTAGATTAGGTGATTCTCTAGAAGTTTATTATAGTACTCTTAATGTGAACAAGTCTTCCTAAATACTTGTCTTTTGGAGAAAATATGAGTTTGTGTAAGGAATACAATAAAAGATGAAAGTCAACATGATAAGTGATTATGTTTCCTTATGAATAAATTCCTCAATAAAAAGTAACTAAAAACAAAAATGTTGTCTATTAACTTTTCCTACTAGGGACTCGAATACTGTTTAACCCATCACAAGTTTGTGATTTTCTTATGGTTAACTTTCTCCTAGACATGTTTACTATCACTCTCCATCAGAACATGACCCTTTGTTTTTTCCTCCATGTCCATATTTTCATACATGGAATCATAGTATGGTTTATCTCGGGTGACCTTTGTACATCCCTTTCTTTCTTTTAAAGTGATTGTTTTACCGACTCTTGTTCCAATGCGAGACTTTCAAGGATGTTTTCGAGCCCAATTTTAGAATTGCGAGGACGCAATTTCCAAAAGGGGGGAAGGATGTAACACTCCAGGTAAATAAAGAATATGACATTTTTATATTTTTCCATATTTTTGAATAAAATATTAATATTACTTTAAAGGGGATGTTATGCTCGATGGCATACCCAATACGCAATAACAAGTTTCTTGGGAATCTTACGTTGCAATCCAATAATAAAATAATATTAATTTAAATGGTAGTTAAATCCTAGCTGTTGTAATGGTGGGAATGAACAGAACTAACTAAAAAATGATTATATATGTTTGTCAAATATTTTTACTCTTTACAATAAATGTTAGAGGATTAAAAATTCGAATGAATCCAATTTTAAAGCATAAACATTCTAATATTCATTAAAAGGTCGATTAACCGCCTTTGGATGGCGAACCTCTTTTAAATCCACTTTTTAACAATTTTATGTGTTATATTTGACAAAATAAAATTCTTCTTTAGAATCAAGAAATCAAAATTTTATTTGTGTAAATTTATGGTATCATTCCGAAAATGTTCATTTTTTTAATGAATTGTGAAAAATGTTGTATTTTAATTTAAAACCAATTTTTAATCTAATTAATTTATATGATTAGATTATCTTTTGAATTTTTTTTAAAATAAAATTAGAATATATTTTTACCATTTAATCCAATAGTGGTCATTGGAATTAATTTCACTTTGAAATCGGACTTCAACTAGTGTCAATCTTTTGATACTTATTGTTTCATAAAAACACGCTATTTGCTCTGACAGCGGGAATTAATTATTAAATTAATTAGTGAAACTCATATGTTTTGAATTTTTTAAAATAAACATCATTTTTTAATTCAGAATATCAATTATTTCTTAGGGTGAAGTTTTGGTATTTTTCTGAAAAACATCAATTTTTGATGAATAGTGAAACCACTAAGTGGTACTTATAAAAACTGATTTTCCGTTTAAATGAAATTTTTACACCTTTGTGTTTTGAATTTCAAAAATCTGACATACATGGTTGTCATTAATAACAAAAATGTGGTTCAATGGGATTAAAATAATTTTTTGGTGAATAGTAACTTATTATGTTTTTAATCACGATTAAAGGTAATTAGTGTAGTTTAAGGTAAAAATAATGTTTTAATAATATGAAATGACCTAGACACATGTCCTACCCTCATTGGATGAGTCATGGCCGACCAAGACAATCCATGGGTCAACTTGGGGACCCCATGGAGCCACTTTGGTTGGAAAATGACATAAATACATTTTTATTTAATGTTAAAGTAAAAATGACACAAACATGAGATATTTTACTAAAACAATTTTTACATGGGATTATACAAGTCCAATTTTTGAATATAAATATTAATTGGAAAGGTAAAATGATTTCATACATCATAGTATTTTTTTATAAATTTTAGACATTAAATAAATTAAATTATTTATGACATCATGATGATGCAGTGATGACCTCATTATTTAACGATTTAAATAAAATGGAAAGATAATGTAAAATATAAGATATAAACATGTCCAAAACCTATTGGATGGGGGGATTTCTAATACTTATCACCTTATCCTCTACACACATCAATGTGGGACCATTAATATCCGAAACTCATTCTAAAATAATGTAACATTTCTTTACTTTCCAAGAATGCCCCTCCTCTCCTCTTATAAAAGGCCCCCACCTCTACCTCCTTACCCACACTTACAAAGCCTTTGGCTTGGCCAACCCCTGTTCATTTTGTCACTCCAAATCCCTATCTAACTCCTTGAAGCCTCACTTTGGGCATAAGTCTTCCCAAGGAATCCCTTGAGTTCAAACCAAAGGGAGTTACCCGATTTTAATGTAATGTCTTCACTTATGTCCTTTTGTTTTATTTTGCTTCTCCAACCCCCTAAACTCTTTTTATTAATTTATTTTGTAACAAATCCCGTGTCTTCAATATACTAGGATGTTTTTATTAGAAGGATTCGATCTACAATTACACACACCTACATCTAATGGTTAATGAACATACTGTTTCCGTGGATAGCAAATTTCTGCCTCACGAAACGATGATTGTTCAACATTCTTCTAACACCATCAAAGGTGGACATTAAGATGACAATATATTTATATATGATATATAATATTTTTATGTTTTACTTAAGCTTATGTATTTTTCATTTATGGCATACCATTATGGTTTCCATTATGGGTCAACGCGATATCTTCATTTAAGGAAGTGCGGACTACCGCCCCCTCAAACTGATTTGATTCGTTAATACCATGTGTGGTACGTATAAAGGATATATTTAATGATATTATATATGATATCATACTGGAATTAAAATACTTTTATGTATCATTATGTTTTAATTCCATTAAATATGAAATAGAAATGGAAGTAGCGTTCATGCGCACGTACGACTTACCGTCTCCATGAACGATACATTTCATTTCTTATCTCAAAATGTTATGTGCTATTATAAGTACATATATATAATGGATATATATGTAATATATTACATCTAAATTATGGATATCATTCTGGAATTATAATATATATATATATCTCATTTTGTTTTAATTCCATTAATATGACAAAAAAATGAAAGTAGCGTTCATGCGTACGTATGGCCTACCGTCTCCATGAACGGTGATTTTAATTTTTTAACTCCAAATGCTATTGAATAGTATAAAATGAATATATACTGGATATATATGATATTTAAAACATCAATAATATTCTGGATATGATGTACCTATAACTACATGGAAAATTATTTTCGAACAAGTTCAATTTTTGACTCATGTACCAAACATCGACAAAAACGTCTGATATGAACTCATATTATTAACCAATTATTATAACATTAAAATATGTGATATCAACTGAATAATAATCTTTATAGGATTTCCTTAAGAAATTATAAATTGACCAAAGATTATTATTCAGTAATATAATGAAACGAACAAGACAAGTTGGACTTGAGGTACGGGACCCTACCTCTCTCTCTTTTTTTAAGTACACTCTTTTACATCATTCCTTTAAAGCTCATCTTTAGTGTGATTGGGATGTTATTTTATATTAATATTACTGTAAATTTTATTGTTCATATGATTAGAGACCCTATTCTCTCTCATCAATCCATTTTGGATGTTTTGAGTCGCGCCGTTAGGCTGCTGAATTTTCGTGAGAGATCTAAACTCTCTCTTTCTTTTTAAGTACTCTCCTTTATGTCACTTATTTTAAGATACTCTTTTTTATGTTGGGGGATGTTATTTTATATTACTATTGTTTTAAACATTATGTTAATATGATGAGAGATCCTATTTTATCTCATCGATCCATTTTTGGATGTTTTAAGTGGCGTCGTTAGGCTGCCATGTTTTCATAAGGGATTTTTCATCTTACTTTTATTCTCGTGATATTTATGCTACATTCGACACAATTTCCTTTGAGTGGTGTATGTACTTCCCATTATTTTACTCATTGTATAATATACTATCATTTATGAGTATTTACATAAATGTTGTATTGTCCTTCTTTCACGGGGTGTATGTTTCGAAAGTTACCCAAGTCGGTAAGGGAACCTTTCACCCTTCACTTTTTAAAAGAATTCTTTTGTTATGTAATTTAATTCACATAACATTATTTTGGGATATTTTCTTCTATATCCTTATTGATTTAAATTTTATGTCCATGTGTTGAGATACCCTTTTTATCTCTCATCAACTCATTTTCTGAATTTTGTAGTGACGCTGTTAGGCTGTCAAATTTTTGCAAGGGAACTTCTTAACCCAAATTTCATTCTTTGGGATAAACATGTACTCCTTGAATATGTCGTTCTATGAATATGTGTGAATAACCTCCAATTGTTTTACACTTAATATCCACTTATATTTGGTCTATTCGTTTGTCACACATAATTATGTAATTGTTTTTTCCTTAAACCAAGGATATCGTCTTTGTAAGGGACTTCGTCTCAATCTCCTTTCATTTAGGCATATTTTATTTTATACACAACTTTCTTTTATACGGTGTATCAACCCATTTGACTTTTAAGTTTATCCAAAAGGAATATTTGTTATACGAATCATTTTATAAAATGGCAAAAGAGAATGTTTTTGTCATACGTATGCGGCGACAATGACTTCTCCGTCGCCATGACCATTATTTGAGTTTCAGCTTCCTCTACAAGACATACCTTCTTTTTAAAAGAAAAATAAATACCATGTTTTAATTTTCTTTTCTTTTGGTATTGAAAATGGTTTTCATAAGGGTTTTTATATCAATGTGCTTTATTGATATCTTGTGATTGAAATGTGGAAATGTTATGTTTCATTTATGCATGTTTTATGTGATACGATTATGTTATGGTTCGTGGTAATTGTTATGAAAACAGGTGGCTCCGTGATAAACTAAGGGTGGGTGAGCCTGATATAGCTCTCCAATGCATTGGGTAATGTGAAGGAGTGAAACGTTAAGGTTTCTCCAAAGAGATTTAGGGAATATAATATGCTGGTTATTCCAAACGTAACCAAGATGGTTACTCCCTACTTAAGAATGTTATGAATGCCTCATGTTACCTTTATGTATTATGATTTCTATGATTTATTAATGATTTTATGAGGTATGTTAAAGTGCTTATGTTTTATGGGTAAAGTATGATTTCATTCGTATGTACACATGTACCAATATTTCCTTTCCATATTTTTATATCCCTTACTGAGCTTTTTATGCTCATCCCAAGTTTTTTAAATGTTTTTCACAGGTCAAGGGAAGGGTACATGATATGATGATAGTGTCAAGGATGTGTCAAGAAAGAATCCATGTTTTATTTTAATTATGTTTCCATTGATTGGAAAAAATGAATACTATCATTTATGTAACCACTTTGTTTAAATGTGGAATGTAATGCATGTTTTATGATCTAATTATCTAAAACTCTAAACCTGAAAAGATCCACAATGTGTAATCTTGTAATAACTCAAGATTAATTAAGGTTTAAGGCTGGGTCCTTATAATCCTAGGGCGGGTGAGCCTGAGATATCTCTCCAATGCATTGGGTAACGTGATAGAGGTAAACAAGAATGGTTCTCCTAAGATATTTAGGGAATATACTATGATGGGTATTCAAAATCTAACTCCATACATAGCTGTGAAAGCTACAAAATAAGTATGTTATTGATGCCACAAGTTACCTTTATGATTTTTGTTTACAATGTAAATATTATGATTTAATGAGGCATGTTAACGACCATATGTTATGTAAGTATTGATGAACTAATTTTTTCGTTCTTTATTTTATAACCCTTACCGAGCTTTTTATACTCATCCCATGTTTTGAAATTTTTTTCACAGAACCTAAAGATTAATAGGCTCAATGATGATATCAAAAAAAGTCATGTAGTCTAAAACATGGGACTAGAAATGACTCTTTTTAAGTGTTTTTATTTTATGAAAAAATGGAAACTGAGTAGAAGTGTCTACATTGTAATTTTTGAGATGAAATGTAACGGTTATGACCTAATTATATAAAAATCTAAACCTAAAAAGATTGTAACACCCCATGATTTCATAGTGTGTTATTTCTTTAAAATAATTCAATAACTTGCACTACACGCAAAATCGAGTTTAAGTGCACCGGGACTTAACAAACAAGCCATTCAAAAGAGGTTATGAATAGTATTAACTAAATTTTAAACTTTATATAATAATTATAATTTTAGAATCCATATTATGAGTTTCTTAGACATAATGTAAGAAAAAATTCAATTTTTTCAGATAAAAGAGTTATTTTTCAAAAAATGCATTTTTACCAACTTTTAATAGTGAAACACATTTTTTTAAATCCAATATTTTAAACTTTTATATATTCAATTTGACTAAATAAATTTATTATTTAGAATGGGGACATCAAAAAATTTACAATGAAACACCCCAAGCTTCCACGGTATGTTTCTCTTTGAATAATGCAATGGCATGCATTGTACACAACTTCGAGATTCTAACACACCATAACCAATCAAACAAGCCGTTATAAATAGTAATACCTACATTTTGAAATTTTATAATTTTTTCTTTCTAAATGTACTTCATTTTTGAATTCGTAATATCGAAATTAGTGTAGGGTGAAATTTTGTACTTTTCGGATAACTTTCATATTTTGATGAATAGTGAAAATTACTAAATTTTAATTAAAAACAAATTTTTTAATAGAAATAATTAATAGTGATAAATTATTAATTTGAGTTCTTTTAAAGTATTTATAGAATATATTTTTACCATTTAATACAATGTTGGTAATTTAATGTAATTTCACATTTAAACCAGACATAAACAGGTGTCAATCTTTTGATAGTTATTATCTCTTAAAAACACGCTATTTGTTTTGAGGACGTGAATTAATTTTTAAATTAATTAATGAAACTTATATGTTTTGAATTTGGTAAAATAAACATCATTTTTGAATTCATAATATCAAATATATCTTAGGCCTAATTTTTGATATTTTTCTAGAAACTTTCATTTTTTGATGAATAGTGAGACCAGTAAATGGTAGTTAAAAAACAGAATTTTTCATAAAACATAATTTTACCGCTCCTGTGGGTGGAATTTTGAAAATCTGAGAGCCACGGTTAATATCAAAGAGTAAAATTTGGTTCAATTAGATGAAACTAATTTTTGGTGAATAGTAACTTTTTACTTTTATTTAACACGGTTAAAAGTAAATAGGGTAATTAAGGGTAAAAATGAAATTAATATTTCCATAACACATGTCCTAATTCTATTGTAAATGTGCATCTCGACCAAAAAACAACCTTAGGGGTAAAATATTATCATTTTGGTCCACATGGATTAGATTTGAACATTTATTATTATTTAATTCAAAGAAGAGTTAAAAGAGTTAAAATCAATGTTTATTTACTAAAACATTTTTAATATAGGGTTATAAATAAGATAAAATAGATTGTAAATATTCATTAGAAAGATAAAACCATTTCATACGTAATTCTAGTTTATTTATAATTTTTAGACATTAAATAATTTAATTTATTTATGACACAATGATGATGGAGTAATTATCATAATAGTGAGAAATTAAAATAATTGATATTATAAATACCCAAATAAATATAATTTGAGACTTATTATGAATTAAAATATTTTTCTAGGTTAATATTACATGTTATGATTTATTTAATTAACATTTTTTTAAGTAATCCTTCTGTTATGATTTTTACAATAAAATCAATTATTGAATAGTGTCAAAATTGACATAAAATAGTTTTTAAAACAAATATTATATTATTAATTGATATTACATTCCTAAAAATCTAAGGTTAGGACAAGAGACTTATATCATAATAGTTTTATAATTAATGGACCACACGGAGGTCTCTTGGATGTATATAGTATGTTTATTAACCATATAATATGAAAATACAAAGAGACATTGTAAAAGTGAAACTAATTAACTAAGAGTTAATAAATAAAGATAAGGTTAATATAGTAACCAAAACCTGTCTAAATCCTATTGGTTGAGTGGTTTTCGACCTATACCCACCTTAACCTTTAAATAATCCACTTTGGAGCCATTATAAACCGAATATGAATTTATTATAAAATAATATTTATAGCTTTTCCAAAGGTTCCCCTCACCCCTCTTATAAAAGGGCACTCGTCCTTATAATTAATTCACACCTTAAAAGACTTTTGGTTCGGCCAAAACCTGCTCAAATACTCTCTAAACTTCCCTAACATCATCCTAGAGGCCTTAGTTTGATCAGAAAGCCAACCTAAGGAGCCCTTTTTATCAAATCAAAAGGAAGAACCCGAAGAAGAGGTAATGTTTTCACCACCCTTTTTCAAATTCATTTCTTCTTCAACTTATTATTTATTTGTTTTTCCCATTCTAAAATAATTAATCTAGTATCTATTATATACTGTAATATTATTATGAATATGCTAAATCCATATTCAGTATTCTATCCATCATTTGAATGACATGTCACCAAACGTGCATACGCACGCCTTACTGTCTCCACGTCGTGGTGTAATTGTTATTCAATATATTATTATTTGGATGGGTATAATAATGATTTGTAATTCATGTAAATAATAAATATAACATGATAATTATTATAAATATATTATATAACATCAAATTATATATTATTTTAATATCAAAATAATGATATTGTCGCTCGTGCGTACGTACGGATTACCGTCTCCATGAACGCGATGAGATTCATTCTCCATCATATCCATTCAAGTCTAATTCTCATTTGAAGATTAATAATAATGTTTAAGGACTTAATATCATTATTGATATGAATAATATTCAACCTATCCGTAACAAACATGTCTTACACAACAAAACAAATAAAAGAAAATGAGTAAGTTAACACACGAAATGACGATAATTCTAAAATATTATTAACAAATCAATGTTAAAAGATCATATATGATATCATATTAATTTAAATGATTCATGTATAAGTTAATAACAATTATTTCACCATTATACAGGAGTTTAACCTACCCCAACCAATGAAAAGTACAAGTTAAGGGTTTATTTCTCAATCTCTTCATTATCCGAGGTTGTTTATACGTAATAATCTACTAGGACATCTTTATCATCCACATCCATGTTTCTTAAAAACGTATTTCAAATAATTCTTACTATTTTAAAGACTACGGTATAAATTCATTTATAACCTTATTGACTTTTTATAATAGTTTTATAAAGGAATCATTCCGTAGTTTTCCAAACGAGTTGCTTTTTAACCTTTTCGACAGAATTAAGGTAAAAATGTTTTTTAACGTATATGACGGGTGCAGCTATTTTCCGCCATTATAAAATCTTAGAATCTTCCCTTACAAGCTTATAAGAATATTTTCAATGTAAATGTTTTATTTTTATGTGACATTTAAATGATTTCAAAATGAATATTTTAAGAATTTTTGAAAGGTACTCTTTATCAAGATTAGAATTTTAAATGTTTTAAAGATTTATCTTTCTAAAGCATTTTAATTAATGTCCATGTTTTCAAAATGATTTTGAGGATTTATTTATATGGACATTAATATTTTTAAGTGAAATTTCTTTTCAAAAGTTTAAAAGTGGTATGGGACACTTTGATTTAAAAATCTCTTTTAAATTACTTCCTTTATAAATGTGTGACTTTTAATTGATTTAAAAAAAGAAATATTTCCCTCAAATAGTTTTGATTCCGTCTATGTTTACATCCTTTGATGGATTTTAATATTATTTCAAGTTTATTTATTATGATACAAAACTTCCATATTTTATTGAAGGTTTTTTGATATGTTTGACTATGGATGTGTTATTTCTATACCATTCATGGTTTATGGAGAAAGTATTGACATTTTGTAGACTAGTTTTAATATGAATGTTTATGTTATGTTTAGACCTGTTCATATAAGGAATGCATTGGACTTAATAAGTGACAGGTGGAGCCTGCTATAGCTCCTCGATGCATCGGTATGTCTCATGAGACAAACTAGTGTCTTGGTACAAGGCCATGAAAAAAAATTATTTGTATTCTTGGAACGAGGCCTTGGCTATTTGGTTATGATTGTCTGGAATTATGCATTCCATTATTATGAAAGTGGATATTGATATTGCATGTTATTATTCGATTAGTAGAATATCGATGGTAATAATTAAATGGCATTATTTCATTTTATTTCTGCCATATTATGTTGAGGTTCAAGTTTAAAAGGATTTTGTTTTAGTTATACATTGCCTTAAATGTTTATTCCTATTTATGAAAGTTTCCTCTATATTGTTATCCTTACTGGGCATTTGAGCTCACCCCTTTCTATGTGTTATTTTTCCCAGGATGTGAAGAAGTTTTTTATGAATGACCTGCAGGGATAGTATGAGGGGATAAGAGTTTGGACTATGGTGACTATATTGTTGTAGTTTTCATTTTATGATGTTATGTAAACTTTATTAATGTATCTAGTTATTCCAAGGCTACTAAACTAATAGGTCTTTCAAGACTTGATCTTTCTTGTGATCATGACGATGTTATGTAATAATGCACTGACTCTGGGTAACTGGGGTTGGTGCATTATAGTTGGTATCAGAGGAAGTATTGTACAAACCATGAAGCTATATTTAGATAAACTATGATTAGATCACATAGATTTAAGATGGAATTTTAGGATTAGTATAGAAGAAATTCCTAGAATTTTGGTATTATAGAGATTTTGTGAGTTTTCTGAGCAATACAGCCATGTTTGGATACGAGCAGGTAGAGGCAGCTCTGGCACAAATGTACCTAGGGGTAAAACCTGAAAGCAACGCTTTGAGCTAGACTCGAACGGGAACTAGTGCACGACAATGGGCCTTGCTGCACTCTTGGTAACGAAACTCCCGAGGGATATGCTTAGGATAATTCTAATTTTCTTTACAAACCATTATGAAGGGTTTATGAGTATATACTTCCTCAATGGAGACATTTTTATGATTATGGATTATATCCATAAACTATTTAATTAATGTTATGTGTTTTAAAAGTTTGGGATTAGCTATTGTTATTCATAAATAAATCTAGTGTATGCCATTGTTTAGAAATGGCACCCATTAGAAGGAATGAGAACTCTAGCAATGCACATGATCCAAAGAGAAAGAAGGATCATATCTTTCATGGTCTTAAGCCAGAATTTATAAGATAAATAGTCTCCCATGTATTATCATCATATGAAGACATAATATCATGTGTTGATAAGATAAGTAAAGAGTTTACTGAGTCCTATGTTTTTGAAGGGAAGCAAGAGAATAAAAGTATGGAAGAGAGAATGATGGATAAAGGGAAGAGGGAAAAGAAGAATTTTCCCATATGTGATAACTGTGGGAAGAAACACCCTGGAATTTTCCTGAAAGGAATAATATTTTGTTATAAGTGTGGAGGAAAAGGGCACAATGTACGTGACTGGAAGGGTAAGAAAATGGTTTCAAATGTACAATTTTTCATTTGCAACGAGTTTGGACACTACACGAACCTATGTCCCAGTCATCAGACTATGCTGCAAAAGATGCTATTGGATAATAATTCAAGTTATGATACTACCACATATGAAGAGGAATGATTAGAGTTATTATGTTGATTATGTCATCTGAGTGTTGTATAAACAATGTACTTGTTATAATAATTATGGAGTATATAAGTATTGTATTGTAGTACTATTTAATTAAGGACTTGAGATTGTGTGGAACAAAGAAAAGTGACTCAATAGAAGGTTAAATTTTTTGGAAAATATATGGTTGAGAGAATGATAAACCATCATATAGTTCTAATACCGAGGTAGTGATTTTATAATAATACATGATTGATTTGGATAAATTATATTGGATATTATTGACTACCTTGAAACTGATTAATGATTTGTATATTCCATCATTGTTGGGGTTTACAACATTTTTGGATTGAGAGAGTATATCCATTATTCTTTAAGGAATAAGGGATCATGAATGTAATCAATAAGGTTTTATGGTAATTCAGGATGTTGCAGTGTTTTAAAAGAATACATGACGAAGGTGTTCACATGTTATTACGCAGAAAAAAGGATCTTCATTTTGTTTACCTTCCTTATAAATTTTGGACTAAATCATTTTGGATAGTTCTAGTTTGGATTAATTTTGAATTTCCATAAAAGGACAACTCGGAGGTCGGGCCGCAACCCATCGCATCCGGCAAGGCCGCAAGACTTGAACCCACAACTGAAGGGTGACAAGGGTGTGTCACCTACCACTGGCCCACATAATGTCTGAAATTATATAATGTAGTTTTTTTTAAAATATGTGGTAGATGAATTATAAATTCATTTTTTTGGAACCCTATACTAATATGATAAATAGAATATATTTTTTACGTTCTATTATCTTTTAGAGTGAAAGATGAGTTTGTGATAAAAATTAGTTAAAGGATGGAACTCTACTTGTCAAAATATATTTTTTCTTCTTCTGTTATTATATGAAGAAATTAATTCTTATACTTTATTTAGGGAATCCTAAAACCAAAAATGTGTTATCCTAATACCCTATGTTTTGTTGAACCGATGGTATTTCAAATCATCATAGATTAATGAATTTAAGGACCTCAATTTTACACTTGTTTGTGATTGATGACCTCAATCAATACCTATAAATATTTACATTTTTCCTCCAATTATATGTCTCTAATTTCCACCAATGTTCTCCTAATTGAGATCATAATTTGGTGGTGACCCTTTTATTTCCCGTTTCCTCATATTAAGACTAAATTTTAGTAACCCAATTTCCGAAGTGGGTTTTCCCACAAAGATATTTTCTATTTTAAACCTTTTATTTTCGAATAACAATTTCAAATTGAAAGGTCACAATTTATTGAAGGAGATAAGAATGTAACACCCCAAGATTTCATAGTGTGTTATTTCTTCAAAATAATTCAATAACTTGCACTACACGCAACACCGAGTTCAAGCGCACCATGACTTACCAAACAAGATGTTAAAAAGAGGTTATGAATAGTATTAACTAAATTTTAAATGTTATATAATACTTATAATTTTAGAATAAATATTATGAGTATCTTTGACATAATGTAAGAACAAATTCATTTTTTTCAGATAAAAGAAGTATTTTTCAAAAATGCACTTTTACCAACTTTTAATAGTGAAACTGTTTTTTTAAATCCAATATTTTAAACTTTTATATATTCAATTTGACTAAATAAATTTATTCTTTAGAATGTTGACATCAAAAATTTACAATGAAACACCCCAAGCGTCAATGATACATTTCTCTTTGAATAATGCAATGGCATGCATTGTACGCAACTTCGAGATTCTAACACACCACAACAAATCAAACTAGCCGTTATATATAGTAATACCTACATTTTGAAATTTTATAAATTTTATCATTCTAAATGGACTTCATTTTTGGATTCATAATATCGAAATCATCTTAGGGTAAAATTCTGGTACTTTTCGGATAACTTTCATATTTTGATGAATAGTGAAAATTACTAACTTTTAATTAAAAACAACTTATTTAATCGAAATAATTAATAGTGATAAATTATTAATTTGAGTGGTTTTAAAGTATATTTTGAATATATTTTTACCATTTAATACAATATTTGTCATTGAATGTAATTTCACATTTAAACCAGACATAAACAAGTGTCAATCTTTTGATAGTTATTATCTCTTAAAAACACACTATTTGTTTTCACAACGGGAATTAATTTTTAAATTAATTAATGTAACTGATATGCTTTTAATTTGGTAAAATAAACACAATTTTTGAATTCATAATATCAAATATATCTTAGGCCTAATTTTTGGTATTTTTCTGGAAACATTCATTTTTTTGATAAATAGTGAAACCACTAAGTGGTAGTTAAAAAACTGAATATTTCATAAAACTTAATTTTACCGCTTCTGTGAGTGGAATTTCAAAAATCTAAGAGACACGGTTAATATCAAGGAGTAAAATTTGGTTCAATGAGATGAAAATATTTTTTGTTGAATAGTAACTTTTTTACTTTTATTTACCACGGTTAAAAGTAAAAAGGGTAATTAAGGGTAAAAAGGATATTAATATTTCCCTAACACATGTCCTAATTCTATTGGACAAGTTTATCTCGACCAAAAAACAACCTTAGGTGTATAATATTATCATTTTGATCCACTTGGATTAGATTAGGACATTTATTATTATTTAATTCATAGAAGAGTTAAAAGAGTTAAAATCAAAGTTTATTTACTAAAACATTTATAATATAGGGCTATACATAAGATAAATTAGATTGTAAATATTAATTAGAAACCTAAAATTATTTCCTACATAATTATATTTTATTTATAATTTTTAGACATTATATAATTTAATTTATTTATGACACAATGATGATGCAGTAATTACCATAATAGTGAAAACTTAAAATAATTGATATTATAAAAACCCAAATAAATATAATTTGATACTTTTTATGAATTAAACTAATTTTTTTGGGTTAATATGACATGTTACGATTGATTTAATTAACCTTTTTCGAAGTAATCCTTCTGTTGTGATTTTTACAAAAATCAATTATTGAATAGTGTCAAAATTGACAAACAAATAGTTTTTAAATCAAATATTATATTATTAATTGATATTAAATTCTTAAAAATCTATGGTTCATCCAAGAGACTTATATCATGATAGGTGTATCATTAATGGACCACTTGGGGGTCTATTGGATGTATATAGTAAGTTTATTAACCATATAATATAAAAATACAAAGAGACATTGTAAAAGTGAAACTAATTAACTAAGAGTTAATACTTAATGATAAGGTGAATATAGTAACCCAAACCTGTCTAAATCCTATTGGTTGAGTAGTTTTCGACCTATACCCACTTTAAACTTTAAATAATCCACTTTTGATCCATTATAAACTGAATTTGAATATATTATAAAATAATATTTCTAACTTTTCCAAAGGTGCCCCTCACCACTCTTATAAAAGGGAACTCCTCCTTATCATTAATTCACACCTTCAAAGCCTTTTGGTTGGGCCAAAACCTACCCAAATACTCTCTAAACTTCCCCAAATTCAACTTAGAGTACTTAGTTTGATCAGAAAGCAAACCTAAGGATCCCTTTTGATCAAATCAAAAGGAAGAACCCGAAGAAGAGGTAATGTTTTTACCACCCTTTTTTAAATTCATTTCTTCTTCAACTACTTATTTATTTGTTTTTCCCATTCTAAAATAATTAATCCAGTATCTACTATATACTTTAATATTATTATAAATATGGTACAACCATATTCATAATTCTATCCATCCTTTGAATGGCATGTCACCATACTTGCGTACGTACGGCTTATCGTCTCCACGTCGTGGTGTAATTGTTATTCAATATATTATTATTTGGATGGGTATAATAATGATTTGTAATTAATGTAAATAATAAATATAACATGATAATTATTCTTCATATATGATATATCATCCAATTATATATTATTTTAATATCAAAATAATTATATTGTCGCTCGTGCGTACGTACGGACTACCGTCTCCACGAACAAGATGAGATTCATTCTCCATCGTATCCATTCAATTATAATTATAATTTGAATATTAATAATAATTTTTAAGGACTTAATATCATTCTGGATATGAATAAGATACAACCTATCCATAACAACCATGGCTTACATAACAAAACATATAAATGAAAATGAGTAAGTTAACACACGAAATGACGATAATTCTAAAATATTATTAACAAATCAATGTTAAAAGATTATATATGATATCATATTAATTTAATGATTCTTGTATAATTTAATAACAACTATTTCACCATTATATATGAGGTTAACCTACCCCAACAAAGGAAAAGTAAAAGGTATGGGTTTATTTTTCAATCTCTTCATTATCCGAGGTTGTTTGTACGTAATATACTACTGGGACTTCTTTATCATCCACATCCATGTTTCTTAAAAATGTATTTCAAATAATTATTACTATTTTAAAGACTATGGAATAAATTCATTTATACCCTTGTTGACTATTTATAAGAGGTTTATAAAGGAATCATTTCATTGTTTTCGAAACAAGGTTATTTTTAACATTTTTGACAGAATTAAGGTAAGAATTTTTTTTAACTTATACAGCGGGTGTGGTTATTTTACACCATTATAAAATCTTCAAAGCTTCCCTTAAAAGCTTATAAGAATATTTTCAATGTAAATGTTTTTTTTATGTGACCTTTAAATGATTTTAAAATGAATATTTTAAGAATTTTTGAAAGGTACTCTTTATCAAGATCATAATTTTAAATGTTTTAAAGATTTATCTATCTAAATATTTTTAATTAATGTCCATGTTTTCAAAATGAGTTTAAGGATTTATTTATATGGACATTAATATTTTGAAATGATATTTCCTTTCAAAAGTTTCAAAGTGGTGTGGGACACTTTGATTCAAAAATCTCTTTTAAATTACTTCCTTTATAAATGTGTGACTTTTAAATGATTTAAAAAAAAGAGATATTTCTCTCAAATAGTTTTTATTTCATCTATGTCAATATACTTTGATGGATTTTAAGATTATTTGAAGTTGATTTATTATGATACAAAACTTCCATATTGTATTGAAGGTTTTGTGATATGTTTGACTGTGGATGTGTTATTTCTATACCATTCATGGTTTATGGAGAAAGTATTGACATTTCATTTGCCGGTTTTAATACGAATGTTTATGTTATGTTTAAACCTGTTCATATGAGGAATGAATTGGACTTAATAATTGATGGGTGGAGCCTGCTATAGCTCCTCGATGCATCAGTAGATCTCATGAGACAAAATAGTGTCTTGGCCCAAGGCCTTGACAAAATCTTATTTGTAGTCTTGGAACGAGGCATTGGCTATGTGGTTATGATAGTATGGCATTATGCATTCCATCATTATGAAAGTGGTTATTGATATTGCATGTGATTATTCGATTAGTAGAATATCCATGTGAATTAGTAAATGGAATTATTTCATTTTATTTCTGCCATATTATTTTGAAGTTCAAGTTTAAAAGGCTTTTTTTTAGTTATACATCGCCTTAAATGTTTATTCCTATTTATGAAAGTTTCTGCTATATTGTTATCCTTACTGGGCATTTGAGCTCATCTCTTTCTATGTTTTATTTTTCCCAGGATGTGAAGAAGTATTTTATGATTAACCTACAGGGATAGTATGAGGGGATAAGAGTGTGGACTATGGATAATATATTATTGTAATTTTAATTTTATGATGTAGTGTAAACATTATGAATGTATCTAGTTATTCCAAGGATACTAAAGTAATCAGTCTTTTGAGACATTATCTTTCTTGTGATCATGCCAATGTTATGTAATAATGCACCGAATCTGGGTAATTGGGGTAGGGGTGTTACAAAGATCCTAAATGTGAATTATTCATTTAATTCAATATTATGTAATGTTTAAGGTCAGGTCCTTATAATTGGTATTAGATGTTAGTTTAGAAAACTATAGGAATAGGGTATTATTAAATTAATATCCATAAATTAATTTATGTTAATATTGAAATGATATCATTTAAAAATTACCGTGTTGCTTTGGCTAAAATATATCTGTGTTAAGAATTTTTTTCCGCATAGGAAACATGGTAGCTATGTTGGGATGACATTTGGATGAAGGCAACCATCCAAATCAGTAACCTGAGATAGAAAGAATCAGAACTGAATAGTTTGTTGAAGTGATGTCATGTTTGACTCAGGCTATAAATGGTGGTGGTATCCATGCATGAGGTTAGCCAGATTAACCACAGAGGAACATGTCAGTAGTGGAGAATTTCATGAGGCAACATCCCCCAACTTTTAGAGGATCAACTGACCCTATGCTAGAAGAATGGTGGATTAAAGAACTTGAGAATTTTTTTGATCTCGTGGGGTGTTTAGAACATAAAAAGGTTATTCTTATTATTTATTGTTTTGAATGTGAAGCTAATCAGTGGTGGTCGATGGTGAAAAATATCAAGGATGTTGAGGAGATTGATGCTCTTTATTGGAATGAATTCAAAGGTATGATTCTAGAGAAATATTTTCCTAAGGTGGTATATCTTAAGATGGAAAAACAATTCCTAGAATTGAGGCATGACGATGACTCAGTGGCTGCTTATGAAGAAAAATTCACTCAACTTGAAAGGTATGCTCCAAATTTCATACGAGATCTTGATAGTAAAATCAGCAGTTTTTACTCAGGATTAAATCCAACATATCGAAGGGATTTAGCTTCTCATGAGTTCAAATGTTATGAAAAACTTGTTCGATGTGCGGAGAAGGTTGAAATAAAATTTTCCGATGATGTGGTCTTCTTTGAAAAACAACATAATAAGAGGTCGAGGTAGAAGATGAAAGGGAAGAGATCTTAAAAAAAGTCTCATGGTATGAAACAAAAGTTTATATTTTGTGAAAATTGTTATAAAAAGAATGTCGGGGAATGTGTTTCAACTTCTGGTAAGTGGTATCGATGTGGTAAAATGGGACATAAAGCTCGTAATTGCACTGAAAAAGATCAGGGTAATGGTAATAAAAAATCTGATTTACATTCTGTAAAATGATTTAAGTGCAATGAAATAGGTCATTATGAAAATAATTGTCCAATGAAGAACTCAAATGAGGGAAAGCAACCAGACTAAAAATTGAAACAGGTCGTGAAATCCTTTATAATTACTTTAGTAGATGTTGGGCCATCAAATGAAGTAGTTCCAGGAATTGAAAATAAAATTGGTGAATTCTCTAGTTTTGGCACTACCTTCCAGAAATGGTGAGTTTTTTATTTACAGTGATGCTTTATTGAAAGGACTGCTACGTGTCCTTATGAAAAATGATCAGGTAATTTCTTATGATTCATGTCTGTTGAAACCTCATGAGTTAAATTATCCTACAGATTATTTTGAATTAGCTGTTGTTGTTTTTTCTTTACAAATTTGGAGGCATCAATTGTATGGATTAAAATGTGACATATATACTAACGAGAAAAATTTGAAGTATATATTGACTCCAAAGGAATTAAACATGAGATAGAGGAGATGGCTGGAATTAATAAAGGATTATGATTTCATGATCCATTACCATATGGTAAAATCAAATAAAGTGGCTGATGCTTTGAGTCAAAAGAAATGCTTCATTAACCATGCCATGTTTGGAAAAAGATCCTTTGGTTTTTGATTTGATGAACTTTTTCATAGATGTTTTTGGTGCGTGAAATTCCTCTTTTTTGTTTCAAGTGTCAGGGAGATCATCTCTATCAGACATAATAAAGCAAGTACAGAAGGAAGATAGTGAGTTTCCAAAAAAGGTTGACTTGGTTCAGAAGTGTATGTTGCTTGAATTTAACAATGATAATGATTGTATTTTGAGATTTTGGAAGATATTATGCATGCCAGGTGATTAAAAGTTGAAGAATGAGTTGTTATCTGATGCTCATAGTTATCCTTTTTCAGTTCATCCTGGCAGTAATAAGATGTACATATATCATCGGGAGTATTACTGGTGGGATAGAATGAAAAGAGATACTGTTGACTTTACTGAGAGGTGTTTGACATGTTGTAAGGTTAAATTAGAGCGATAGTTACCGAAAGGGATGATTCAGTCTTTACCGGTGCCATAGTAGAAATTGGAAAATATATCCATGGACTTTGTTGTGGGATTACTGAAGACACCTCGAGGTAATAATGCAACCATGTTTATTATTGATCAATTGACTAAATTTTCTCATTTCCATTATATTTGAGATACTTTTTCTCTATATCAACTTTCTAGATTGTATGTTAAAGAGATAGTCATGTTTCATGGTGTTCCCCTCTCCATTTTATCTGATCATGATCCTAGGTCTACTTCTAACTTTTGGAAAGGTCTTTTGAAGTCGTTGGGTGCTGAATTAGTTTTTAGTACGGCTTTTCATCTGCAATCAGATGGGCAGTCAGAACGAACAATTAAGACCATGGAGGATATGCTATGTGCTTGTTCACTGAATTACTAGGAATGTTGGCACCATCAAATTTCTTTAGTTGAATTTTTTTATAATAAAATCTTTCATTCCAGTGTACAGATATCTCTATTTGAGTCATTATATGGGAAGTAGTGTCAAACTCTACCTTTTTGGGATGAAGTATGTGAAAGGATGCTAATGGGACTAAAATTGGTAGAAGAGATGGTAGAAAAAGATCAGTTGATTCAAAATCACATTAGAACAGATCAGAGTAGGTAGATAAGTTATGCGGATAATCAGAGGAGGGATGTTTCTTTTGAGGTAGGTGATCATATCTTTGTCAAAGTATCTCCATGGAAAAGTATGATGTGTTTTGGTAAGAAGAGAAATTTGAGTCTGAGGTTCATTAAACCTTATCAAATCCTGGATAAAGTTAGATAAATTGTGTATAGAGTGGCTTTACCTATTTGTTTATCCCATGTAAAAAATGTTTTTCATGTTTCAGTGTTGAGAAAGTATATGCCAGATCCATATCATGTTTAAAGTCCAGAGGAAGTTCAGTTGGAGGAGAATCTCTCTTATGGGGAACAACTAGTTTAGATTCTTGACTGTAGATAGAAAGTGTTTCCGAATAAGGTAATTTACCATGTAATGGTTTTATGAAAAAACTATATGTTTGAAGAGGCAACATGGGAATATAAAAATGCTACGAGGGATAGGTACCCCCATTTAATTGATAAGTGAATAAAATTGTGAGGTCCTAATTTCCAAAATGGGGGAAGGACGTAACATCCCTGGTAATTATAGAAATTATAAATTTTCATTTTAATTAATATTTTGTGAACTAAATATTAATTTTACTTTAAAGGGGTTTCTATTTTCGATGGTGTGTCTGATATGCAACAATGGGTTTCTTTGAGATCATACTTTGCACCACAATAATATTATATTATTATTTTAAATGGTAGTTAACGCCTAGCCCTTGTATTGTAGGGAATGAACAAAACTATCTGAAATATGATTATGCATGTTTTGTAAATGTATTTACATTTATCCAATAAAAGTTAGAGGCTTAAAATGTGAATGAATCTAATTTTTAGCATAATTTACTTTTAAAGGCTAATTTTTTTCCTTTTGATGGAGAACCATTTTAATTATAGTTTTGGTCACTTTTATATGTTCTATTTTACCAAATAAAATTCTTCTTTAGAATCGGGACATCGAAATTCACTTTGGGTAAAATTGTGGTATTTTTCTATTAAAATTCAATTTTTGATGAATAGTGGATAATACTGTATTTTAATTCAAAACTTCCTTTTAATCTAATTAATTTATATGGTTAGATTATTTTTTAATTGGTTTTAAAGGCTAATTATATTATATTTTTAACATTTAATCCAATTTTGGTCATTGTAATTACTTTCACTTTGAAATTGGATGTAAACAAGTGTCAATATTTTAGTATTTAATATTTCTTAAAAACACACTTTTTTTGTTTTGAAAACGGGAATTAATTTTAAATTAATTAATCCAACTTCTATGTTTTTAATTTGGTAAAATAGAAATTATTTTTGAATTTTGAATATCAAATATATCTTTGGCTTTTTTTGGTATTTTTCTGAAAAACATCAATTTTTGACGAATAGTGAAACGACTAAGTAGTAGTTAAAAATTGTCTTTTTCATTTAAATGAAACTTTACTACTTCTCTGAATTGAATTTCAAAATTTTGACAAACATGGTTGTTATTATTAAGAAAAACCTGGATTAATAAGATGAAAATATTTTTTTGGTGAATAGTAATTTTTGAATTTTATTTACCGTGGTTAAAGGTAAAAATGGTAATTCAAGGTAAAAAATAATATCATAATAATTAACAATTACCATAAAACTTATACTAACCTTATTAAATGAGTCATGGCCGTCCATGGGAATCCTTGGGTCGATTTTGGGACCTCATGGAGACACTTAAGAGTGATGATGACACTTTATTTTAATTAACCTAAAGTAAAGGCAAAAATGACATAAAAATTTAACTTTTAGTAAATTAATTTTTACATAGTGTTATATAAGTTATCATTTCGACTATAAATATTTTTTGGAAATATAAAAATATTTCCATCATCATGGAATTATTTTTAAAATTTTTAGACATGAAATAAAAAAAAATTATTTATGACACAATAGCGATGCAATGTTACCTCATTAATAAATGATTTAAACAAATAATATTATAATGATTAAAAAATATTAAAATCCTTTCCAATT
Organism: Viscum album; assembly: GCA_963277665.1. NCBI lineage: Eukaryota > Viridiplantae > Streptophyta > Magnoliopsida > Santalales > Viscaceae > Viscum > Viscum album. The sequence goes on along the minus strand of OY728140.1, from coordinate 1,043,113,635 downwards.
CTTATTGGATAATTTTATTTCGACCATGATTCATCTTATCTTCTAATTTAATTAGTCTTGGAACTTTAGAAACCAAAAATCATTATATAATAAAATAATAATTTCACACTTTCTTAAAGATAACCTCCCCCCATATAAAAATCCCTCACTTCTAATGCATTTGTTACACTTCTCAAGACCCTTGGATCATCCCAAACCTACCCCATTGAGCGCTCATGATCCCTCTCTTCCACCTAGAAGCCTTACCATTGGCAGAAGGCACTTCAAGAAACTCTTTTGGTTCAAACCAAAGGGAGTTACCCGATTTAAAGGTAACATCTTCTCTTAAGTTTGTTTTTGTTTTATTTTACCACTATAACCCCCTAAATGCCTTTAATATTTACATTTACAAAGAAAACAGTATCCTAAATATACTAGAATGTTTTTATTAGAGTTATTCTAACTACACTTACACACACCTTCGTCTAATAGGTAAAAACATACTGTTTCTATGAATGGAAAATTAACGCCTCAAGAAACGATGATTGTTCAATTATCTCCTACCACACATCAGGTGGCCATTAAGATGAAACTGTATTTATATATGATACATATTATGTTTATGTTTTCTTTATGCTTTTTTATTTTTCATTTATACCATACCTTTATAGTTTCCATTATGGGTAAACGCGATAATTTCATTTCAGAAGTGCGGACTACCGGCCCCTCAAAGGGATATGAATAGTTAATGCCATATGTGGGAAAATTAAAGGATGGAGTTTATTATATTATATATGATATTATACTAGAATTATAATATACCTATGTATCATTATGTTTTAATTCCACTAAAATAATAAATAGAAATGAAAGTAGCGTTCATGTGTACGTACGACTTACCGTCTCCATGAACGGTGCATTTCATTTCTTACCTCCAAATGTTATGCACTGTTATAAATACACATATATAATAGATATATAAGATATATATGATATCTCAATAGTTAATATCATTCTGGAGAGAATGGACTTTTGACCACATAAACAAATTGTAAATATAAGATGTGCATTTTTTACTCAAGTACCAAATATCAACAAAATGACCATTATTAACTTAAATGATTACATAATTTTTATAACCTAGTAATAAGTGATATAAAAGGAATAATAAACTTGAAAATGTTTCTAAATCAAGTAGAAATTAACTTTAGTTTATTATTCAAGAGATTAAATAATGAACAGGTTAAGTCGGACATGAGGTAAGGGACTTCGTCTCAATATCCTTTCATTAAGGAATATTTTGTTTTATGCATGACTTTAATTTATACTCTGTATAAAAACCATTGAAATTTAATTTCATTAAAAGGGAATATTTTTCTACGATGTGTTTTACTATACTAAAAAAAATAATTTTTCTCTTAATGTAAGTGGTGACAAAAATCTTTTCATCCGCCTTGAGTATTATTTGATCTTTTGGATTCCTTAACAAGATGTAATGTTTTTAAAAGGAAAATAAATACCATATTCTATGTTATGTATTTTGGTATCGAAATAGTTTTTATGATGGAATTTTTATGTCAATATATTTAAATGATATGTTGTGATAGAAATTTGGAAATGTTATCTTTCTTTTATATTTGTTTTATGTGTTACGAATATATTATGGTTCTTTGGCATTTTTATATATATGGGTTGTTCCATGATAAACCTAGGGCGAGTGAGCCCGAGATATCTCTCCAATGTATTGGGTAACGTGATAGAGGTAAATGTGAATGTTTCTCCTGAAATATTTAGGTAATATACTATGATTGTTTTTCCAAATCTAACTCCCTATGTAGCTTTGAAAGATACAACATAAGTATTTTATGGATGCAACAAGTTACCTTTATGATTTATGTTTACTATGTAAATCTCATGATTTCATGAGGTATGTAAAAATGCTTATGTTATGTTTTTATTGATTAACTAATGCTATCTTTCTTTATTTTATAACCCTTACTGATCTTTTTATGCTCATCCAATGTTTTGAAATGTTTTTCATAGGACTTAAAGATGAATAGAGTCGAGGATTGGATCAAGGAATAGTCATGTTGTCTAAAACATGGGACTAGAAATGAAACTTTTTTAAGAGTTTTTATTTTATGAAAAATTTGGAGTTGAGTAGAAGTTATTAAATTATAATTCATGAGATGTATTGTAATAGTTATGGCCTAATTCTCTAAAACAATAATCCTGATGAGATCCTCATTGAAAATTATTCATTTTATTCAAGATAATGTAATGTTTAAGTCCGCGTCCATATAATTACTAGATAAATAATCTATATTCCCTATGAGTAGAATAAGTTATGAGGTTCTTCATGGATTACATGGAGAATAATACGATCACATTTATATAAATCAAAAAATATATTAATGTTTAGATGAATGATCACCATGGTTACTATTCACTCACCTATATATTCTAAAAAATATTCATGATTTCTTAATATTGAAGGATATAATCTAAAATTTGTTTGACTCTAAAAATGTCAACCAGGAAAAACATTACAAATGTGAATTGTTCTATTCCTACACCACCTGAAGTGGAATGAGAATATAATGATGTCAAAATAAAATATCTATAGAAATTTTATGATTGGATCTCTAAGAAGTCAGTATACCAAACACATAAAAAACTAAAATCCCAAAATTACCATTTATTTGTGGAAAAAAATCCCTTCTCAAAACCATATGTGGAATATGGGCCATCACAGTTTTATAAGCCAGAATTCATTTAAAATTATTATAAAAAGGATTATGATGATGAACCTTTTCCAGTAACCAAGTAATTATAAATCCTAGATGACTTCATTCAAACATCACCATAAATATTGGAAGAACTTTACAAATGGGGATTCTAACCAGAAAAAAATGATATGGATTTAACAATATCATCCACTTGATAAATGCCTTCACTCATAAAGAAGAATACAAAAATAAAGTTAACAACGCCTCTGATAATCAGGGAATAGGTCCCAAAAGTCATGGATTTTGGTGAATATGTGGTTGAAATAGACCCAGATGGTCATGATAAGTTTCATATAAATGTATATGTTCATCATTAAAATATTTACAACCACTCAAAAAAGGTAAAAATGCGAATTAATTTGATTCTAAATCATTTGATTTTCATTGAGACACAATATTATTACCTGGAAGATTGTTTAGCATACAATAACATTGTAAATATCTCCGTATTAGATGGAAATATCAAACCAACCCCTAGATGGAAAATTTTCCCACATTTCTAGTCAGGGAATGAATCCCCCATTATAGTTAGAATCAACCTCAATCCCACAAGCTGGGAAAAATTTTAAGATAGTCATCCTAAATCCTTTTTCTAGAAATATTAAATATTGTAATAGATATCTAATATTCCAAATAAAATTGCAATTCTTGATTCCCTTCACACTAACATATATAATAGGGATTCCCTCATTGAGTCCATATAAAAAAACTTATAATTTGATCATGAATTGCATGAAATTGAATTATATCATATGGAGGCCAACTCATTTTAATGTCATGTAATCTTTTAATTCACCTCATCAGACCTAGAGGATATTATATAGGTAAACATCAAAAATATTTTATATATCAAGAAAACTCAAATATATTAAAATCTCTTAAGATTTGGTTGATAGTGGATGTTGAAAAAATTTTATGCTAGTCTAGACCATCTTCCTTTTAGGATACAGTGAAGTTGTCGTAAGAATCCATGGGTGTGAAAAAATTTATGATAATCCATTTTGGAGAATAAAAATCCATGAATTGTTTCAATATAAAATTTTGACTCTCATTTTTTCGTGGTTCACTAATACATGACTTCAAACATATTTTTGGGAAATATGTGGCTCATATTATTCTATAATTATTCAGGCTATTCAGGGTATTAATATGTAATTGAATTAATTATAAAAATAGTGCAGAAAATGCTTATTTAATAGATAATTATGAATATTATAGGTTGTTAACACCAATTTTATTTTTTCGAGACACAATATATAGACATTGGATTTAAAAAAATGGAGGGGAAGTCATTGATGTTTAATAACAATATATATGTCACTAATATTAATAGTTTGATGATTGTACCTATCAATCCATGGAGTTAACTCCATGAGGATGCTATGTTATCTATTAACCCAATCTAGGAAACAATTCCAAATTGAGGATTTCATCGAGTTTTATGGGTATTTCTGGGTAAAAAAACAAAACATCTCAATAATTTTCTCTCATATGATGAATAAAGAGACATTTATATAGAAAAAAATCAAATGAGGAAAGAAAAAGTACACTATTTAGATCATGTACATGAATATAAATCCAAATTAACTCTAATTGAGTGAAATAATGAATGATATTTTGCCAGAATAGCCTTGTATATTAAAAAAGATTGACATGAACCTTTGAATAATGATATGGGAGTAGGGTTTATTTGTGTTCATGTGGGTAATCATGTTATAATTTGTGATCAATGAACACATCAATTCAAGAATAATCCATTCCAATGAGAAGAATAATCCCCTCTTGTTTCCTCTCAAATAATAAGATCCTCATCATCCTTTTTATCATGATGAAGAAGTGGTGGATGGGGAAAATTTTGATATTATCTTCCACCATTTGGGGGATGTTTATTTAACATCATTGTAGAACATCAACTAGTGATCTATAATAAAAGGGATTTCTAATGAATTACACTGATGAGTGCCTCCATGTTCCTTGAAGAATAGAATAAATATATCATATTTCTCATGAAATAATTAGCTATGTTTTCATGTAAATACCAATAAATTATTATTTTGTATCCCCATGTGTTTTCCCCTCATTTATGTGTGTATAAAGATAACCATTAGTATAAATAAGAAGAAATGTGAATGAATTAAACTTATATTTTAACGCTGGATGTAGAATTTGATAATATAATCAATCAAAATAGTATTCTCGGTGCTCAATAAATGGAATGGATAAAAACATTTTCCTTTCTAGGAAAAAAGAATTGATAATTCTATATCTTTTTTTAGATCAAGGATCTCATTTGGAACTTCCCGAAGGATGATTTCATAGTCCAGATTATGGATATATTGATCATTGTGAGTACCATATTCTAATCCCTATTCATCATTGATAATTTTTTTGGGTATCACTAGATATGAATCGCCCAAATGATGATGATTATACATTCATTAGTGCACCGTAATGGGTTTACTGATACCAGGTGACAAATTTTGTCTTGAAGAACATTAGAAGAACATTAACTATACTAAGAAACCAATTTTGAAGCCTTTTTAGGGTAAATCTATTGAATTATATGAGAATGAAATTGTGGTTATGTATCAAAAACACCATGTCTATCTTACTGATCATGAGACATTTTTTTAACCAATACCAATAATAAAACATGTTGTTAAATCATTGGAAGTGTGATTGTTTGATAACACCAAATATATTCCTTGGAATTATGATACTCTATAAAAACATTTATGCATATCATAAGAATAATAAATAATCGCTAGATATTACAAACTCCTTGGAAGCTATGTAAATCAAATATATTATAGAAAAATCTTACTAACATCAAGTACTTCAGATAAAAAATCAATGGAAATTATTTTCATTTCTCCATGATGATGAATAAATTGGTCACCTACCACACTGATGAAATATTTTAAGTCTTTAATAGTAAAAATAATTACATTTTCAATCCATTTTTCAGGATTACAACAATATAATTAAATATTTTTATCCTCTATATTGAAACCCTATAATGATGATTTAGTTTACTTCTTGATCCAAAGAATTATGTGAAAAGGGAGAATAATATCTATTTTCTCCATAAAAAAAGATAGATTTTAAGACTCAATATTAAAAAATAGATATGAATTACCTTGTGATGATATCTATAGTGTAGATCCTAAGACACTAAATATATCCTTGTTATTTTAATATGATCCCGCATGTTGACTAGCTCAAATACATTATTATCCATAAAATTTTAAATTTTTTTCATTATGGATGGTAATTATGAAATAATTTTATATATAGTTACAATTATTAAGGTTGATCAAAGGGAAATAATTTTTACACTTTATTACAAAACATCATTTCTTATAATTGTCATTAATGAATACATAACTCCCTGATGAATAATTTTCCTACATCCATGAAGGCTATGAGTAAAGGAAAATGTATGATAACATAATATCCAAATGCCAAATAGCAAAGAGGATGTAAATATTTAATTTAATCATCTCATCTTGGGTCTTATATTAATATATCTATGAAAAGATGTTATATTATAACCCTTCCATATTTTAGAATAATGCATGAAGAATGAGGTAAATTACCAATTAGTAATCTTAGACTTTTAATAGGCCCTACATATACCTATTTAATAATTTTACATCAAGGGATAAGTAGAGTTGGTAAAAAAATCTATGAAAACTACACCATCAATAATAAATATCCAATTATCATTCTAGATTATATACAAGGGTATATGGATGAATTAAATTCAAATCCCATATATTCTGACATATAATGTTCATATAATTTTTAGGATTATAAATTGGACAATTTTTTTAAAACCATGTTAGATCCGTAACTAGATCATATTATCATTATCATAGAACATTATAGGGTGTTCACTGAACTAACACATACATTTCATATGTAAATATTACACCTTAATAGATGAATATTAATTACATAAGATAAATATCCATACCATACTCATTTAGGATTGGTGCCTTTAAAAAATTTGATACAATAACGGTTGGTTCATAAGTGAACTATATCATGCACCCTAAGTTCTTCAAAAATGGAACACTTATTATACAAATCATAGATAATCCCTTTATTCAAAATCAAGGAAAAGGATTCATAAGAAATAATGTTATAATATGGTCAATAAGGGTAGAGAAGATAGATATCAACATAACATAAGCATAATGTTATGTGAATATGAGAATAACATTTGAAAACCATACCTTGTATATCATAGAACAGAAACATGAATCATGAAAAAAATCCAGGTCATTAATATTATATGAATCATAATGGAATCACAGAACATGAGCTATGATAGAATAACATTTTCTGAAAACATAGATTTTTTGATGACACATAATCATAGAAAATATTATTTCATTGTTATCCACCATGAAATTCATAATATGTTAGGCTTGTGATAACCACCAGTGTACCTACTTTGGGCTTGTGATAACATCCCATGTATCCTATTTCATGATTAAGATAATCTCATGTATACCACATATTATTATTTGGATAACCTACTTTTTACCCTCCATGGAGGTAGCGAATCCTCGCACACACCCTCTTTTGGCCATGGGATGACCTCCCATGTACCCACTTTTGGGTATATAATAACCTTCTATGTAACATTTGGGATCATAAAACATTATTCACTAACTAATTAATTTGAGGGAGGTAACAGTCCCAATCATAAAATAATCTATACATTTTTGTGCCATAACATTATAAAAAATTCATCACATCATTCTCAGATCTAATGAATTGGGTTTCATTAACATTTTTTCATAGTAAAACAAATAGTAAATAAATGGGTTTCATAGAGATTTGTAATCATAATCATAGATCAACCATATAAATAATAATGATTTTATCATTGGATAATATCCTAGTTAATTCTTATGTAACATAAAATGATTCTATCATGGAAGGAAAATTATTATTAAATATAACAAGAATAATTTCATGAGGAAAATATCCATTCCATTTTGAAATCAATTATTTAAATTATAAAAATTTCCCTAATATTAATGGGAAATTTATAATTAAAAATAATATCTAAAACATATAATTTAAGTGTTAGACGGTTGAGTATTCATGATGGTGAAATATACCACTCACGCTGTGTACATTAAATAGTTTTTCTTTTCACATTTTCATTAAAATTTAAATGTGCCTCATTTAGAAAGTGAAAAAAATAATCCTTTTATAAAATTTTAAAAAATTTATAACTTTGGAAAATTTAAATTTTCAACATCATAGATGAATATTATATACAATATTTTAAATATTTTTTTTAGAAAACATGGATATTGAAGAAAATGGATTTTCGACCGATTAGAGAAATGAAGTCAGCTTCCCTTTGGAAAATTCATACAATCATGGTCACATAAAGAAATGATAATTAAATTAAAACATGTAGAAATAACCAAAGGAGAATAAAAGTAAACTTTTTATTGAGAGTTATATCATAGGATCATATCATTGGTATCTCGATCATAAATCATCCTAATAAACAATGAGATTGTAACATCAATCGCTTAATAATTAGTTAAATTTTGAAAAGTAATGCCCATGAAATAAAGAAACATATATACATTTAAAAATTCCAATAAAATTAATAATAGGAATAATATTATTCTTAAGTATCAGTATATACACCACTAAAAATAAACAAGTTGTAAATATGGCATGGATCTCACAGATATACAAGTGTGATGAAGATACATTACCTCAAGTATCAGGATTATTTATACAGTTCTGGACCTACTTATTAATAAATATAATATTATAATTCATCTATTATATAATATTAAAATAAATATCATAAAATAAATTATTTACTTATGAAATTTTGTTACTCGTTTATTAATAATTCCTTCCTAAAATCATGTTTCATGTAACAACTGATTCACTTCTAATTTATGTTTTAGTACATCATTATTGGTACTTTTAATTTGATAATGGTTCCATTATATAAAAAATTTTAAACATGATATAAATATCATATATATTCATTATATGTGTATTTAGTGTAATTCAACAAAGTTAGATATATGAAAATAAACCACATCATTAGTGGAGATGATGGTATATCAAACAAAAACATGGACATTGTTTCCATATCTTATATGCATGTAAAGGAAAAATGTAATTAATATATCACCTATATAGAATAATTTTAATCCAATATTTATCATATATATTCATTAAATCTTTACTTCTTACCATCCATGTCCCAAAAAATGACAAATGAATCACATCACTTCGTGGAGCCGGTAGTCCACGTGTTTTCATGGGCGACATTAATGTTTTCATATTAATTGGAAGGTAAAAATATAAATGTGATATTATAATTCAAGATTAAAATTATTTCATATATATCATACATAAACATTAAATCCAATATTATACTCCTCCTCAAGAGGCATTTATTAAAAAAAATATATCAGTTTATGAGGTGATTGTGTGCCAAGCATAAGATCAAAAATTTCATTTACCCTTAAATATAAGAGGAGATGGATATAGGTTAATAAATTAACATAATAAAATCTCCATATATGTTATATATTGAACAAATTATATGAAAGAACCTGGATTTTCACTCAAGTATAGATCCATTAATTTTTTTTCAAATTTTATTTTATGTACCAAAAATGGAATCCTAATGAGTTATTGAAGGTGTTGGGAGTGTCCAAGGCTTGTTCAAAGTATGAAAACAAGATTTTTGGGAGAAAATAGCCTATTGAATGGTTAGAAAAAACCATGGGAGGTAGGATACACTATTAGATTAAATAGTGTGAGTTGGGATAGTGAGTAGTAGGGGGTGCACAGTTTGACCTAACCATGCGAAGTGGGCGACACAACCATGCATGAATGTCTTAAATTTTTATATGGGAGTTATTTATATTTGGAGAATGGTTTACATAATAATACTGCCTAACTATGTGTTAATTCCCTTCTTATAGCTTCCCGTTCACAGTTTTTAGACAATTTGCCCAAACAGTGCAAAGGAAAATTATGATCAAAATTACCATTTTCCCCTTAAATGAAATGTTAAATTAATCTATTATTTCAACCATTATTTCAAGTGGACAGAAACCCAAAAAATATCCTATTGAATACTTTTTCAAGAATAATGTATCTATTGAGATTTAGTATATTTCCAAAGTATGATTGAATCACTATTCATCTCATTGGTTCTGTACCGATACATTCTCAATTATTTTTTTAATATTTTTCATTCCTTAACCTACATATGATGCTATTTAGATGAATCCTCGTTTGACTCAATTTAAGAGAATTGATCAACTATAATATCTCTTCTAATTTTGGATGAGGTAGTGTCCAATACTAGATAATTAGAGTCATATGAGTATGATGTTTGAGGTCTATAAATCACTCCTCAATATTCATCATTTTATAAATTACCACATGTGCACCCCTTTTTCATTGAGTTTCATTTCTCAAATTAATATGTCTTGATTTTATTTGTCAGGACTATGTTCTATGAACCTTTCCATATATGTAACTCTCAGTTTTTTTTGTTTACACAACTTCGATGACCCCATGTAGGGTGATTTAACATAATTAGGTTTTTAATGTTTGACACATTTGAGGAACTATTCTATCATGCTTCATCTTGACCCAGATAGTGGTAAGACTCCCTTAATTTAATGAATATTGAATTAATTAATGAGTAGTACCATTACTTCATTCCACTTGAACTTCTTATATAAGTGATTAAACTTAATTAAAAAAATATTAAATGATAACATCAAATTATATGGTATGTATATGACTAGGCTTAATTGATTGAATATTTGGTTTCTTGACTGTCAAACTTGTTTCCACTTACGATGGAAGGTATTGGAATGAACCTATGGAATTAACTTTTATATAAATGGATTTATTAAATCTTGTCATGCTAATTTGGCTTTCATGCATGAATGAATGGAAATGTGTTGAACCTTGTGTTATGTCACATCCCTTCCTCGAGGCCTATGATGTGACTACCCCAAGCCCGCCTTCTAGAGGCCAGAGGCTAGCGACTAGTACAAAAGGCGTAAATCCTTATACTGGGAAGGAATTTCTTTTATAAAATAAACCAACACATCAGAGTATGCAACTAATGTAAGCAGTAAGCAGAACTGTATACAAAATAAGTGCTGAAAAGAAAGTGTCCAGAAATACAAGACCATCAGTATGTATAGTACAACTGCAGTAAAGTAAAACAACAACCACTGAGTCATACTCTAGGAATCCCACCTTAAGGGTGGGTATAGATAGTCTCCTCAGCACCTTAGGTCCGTTCGTATGCTCTGTGTACGTCTTGTCAAGTGGTCCACCTCTGTGTACCTTCAGCTCTACAAGACTCTACCATGATCAGTGTTTTCTATCGTTGGCATCCAACATAATGTAGTGCGGGCATAGCCCGTGCAGGGGTGAGTTTACGATACTCATTAGAGACCCCGAGACCCCCGAAGGTCACCCAGAATCCACGAAGGATAACCACAGAATAAAGATACAATCATGAAGTATCAACCAACTCTACTTAGGTATATTCCCAAACATATACTTAAGTTATCAATCATGGTTCATCTCCAACTCTCGAGCCCAAGCACAACCCAGTCCACACAGAAAAGAAGTCAATCACATCGATGATAATGATTGAATGTCAAGACTTAGCTCACATAGGTATACTTCTTTTGTATAGAGATAGAGATGAATAGATGTAGTCACTGATTCATCTAAGCTGTCGGACCCACGTGGGATACTAGACCAACTAAGCTGTTGGATCCACATAGGATACTAGGCCAGCTACTCTGTCGGACCCACGTAAGATACTAGAACAGAAGTCAACTGTCAGACCCACATAGGATACAAGTATAGTAGTCATCACTATCGAACTGATGGAGGATTCAAGTACAGTTGTTGTCATCGTCGAACCCACAGAGGATTCCAGTATGGTAGTCATCGTCGTCGAACCCACAGATGATTCCTGTACGGTAGTCCTTGCATTCGCAGCCAGCTCTTGGGTTTCCGTACACAGCAAGATCGATTCCGGGAGGGTCCGCTCCTCAAGAAAATGGGTTATTACATCAACTATCATGAAGTCTATTGTTAATGTACCCCGAAGTTCTGTCACGTATAAAGGAACCCAACATGGGAGACGACTCGTCAATCAGACGCTCGGTCTGAGAGATATTGGCTTTTCCGTTCCATGGGCCCAGTTGGAATTATTCTCATTCCAAACCCATATGTTTTCCAAATTCATCCAAAACTCACTTAGACTATCACAAAATGACCGTCTCGTTACGAGGATCCAAGTGCTGCAGACAGTGTGTCGATCAGACGCCCGATCGTGAAGTTATTCGCATTTAAGCGTAACAGGCTCGACTTGTTAATCCCAGTGGGATGGTGGGTCGGGTTGACCCAGTTTTGGAAGATCTGACCTGGCTGGTGTTAGATTGGCCCGGTGAATCCTGTGGCCTAGTGCAGCGTGGCACGACCCATCGTGGCGCAACGTGGCCTGCCTGGCCGCGGCTCGGCCCAGCTGGCCGAGCGATGCGGGGGGGGGGGGGGGGGGGGGCTTCCCGAAACGGCGGCACAGAGTGGCGCCACCCTCCTATCTGGACGGCCGAATTCGGCCGGTCCTCCCAGTGTGAGTGGCCTACTTGGGTGGTCCACATTCCTCTTGTGCGGCACCTGTGGGTGTCATGACCTTCATCAACCCAACTGGCCTACAAGCCGGCCCGTTCGCCCGCCGAAGCAGCCCACAGAGTGTGGGTAGCGGTCCTCCGCAGCACGGCGCCATGTGTCACCATGGTTCCACCAGCCTAGCTAGCTACGTCCAACCGGTTCTTCTTCAGCCGAGCGGCCCACAGTTGTGGGCCGCAGTTCTTCCGCACGCGGCTGGGACGCAGCCTCCGCCTTTTCTCATCGCTCCCTCTTCCAACATACTTCCATCATGAATAAAAATAGAAAACATCGAAGGGTCATTGGGATGTGTTTGTTTTACTCGCGCCCTTCGCGTTAGGCAGTAGTAGTTGGCCAAATACATTCCAATGGATTCAACATGAACGAGATAATTTATTTACGTAGAATTATAAAAAAAAACCTACCTCGATATTTATGTCACACATCGACATGCCACAGAAGACGAGTGTCGTGGTAGTCAGGCATCATATAAGATGGCATCACTAAAGATGGCATCATGGAGAACGGTGTCATCACATCAATGTTGGAGGAAGAGTAATTGACGTAGATGACACTTCTCGCGAGCTGTGTCTTCTCCCTTGATGCAGACGAAGAAGAAGGTAGGAGAAGTCGTGGAGCGTTCTTCGCCGAGAGAGGATGATATTCTTCGTTGAAGAATGAAGCTTCTCTAATTCTCTAAAGGTTCCCCACCAAAGTATTTGCAATGGAAAATATTATAATATAATTCCCCAATTTTAAATAAATTCCATGCAAAACAAATTAATTCAAAATAGAAGTGCCAATTCATTAATTGATCATTAAATAGAAACATGTTGGCAAAATTTATGGGAGAGAGAGAAGGAGGTGAAGAATCACAATTAAAGAGGGGAGTAAAATGGGTGTTTCAAGGGAGTTAAGGGGAGGTGATAAGTTATGGGCTCATGTGGGCCCCACCACCCTTAGTTATTTCCTCCCATGGGAAGTTTGGTGGGGTGTGGGTCCCACCCCAACTTCCCTTTGGAGGAATTAACGGCCACTTAAAATAAAATTGTAACACAACAATTTTATTTAATTCTAAATGAATCCCCAAATTTTAACTACCACATACGACAAAACGCAACTGTGGAAAAGGTCCCCATAAGAGAATACTGGCGTTGTGAGTTCATCGATGCCCTCAGATTTCAATTCCAAGCACCGGATCAGAAGATAAAAAAACCCGCATGTACGTTTACTAAACATACCCGAACAAAACTTCATAAATTGATTCCGAGCACATCGGGCCTCGGAATCCAGTGCCATTAGAAACCGCAGACTCGTAAAATTCCAAAGTATTTAAGAAAAAAATTTCCTTGAAATTTTTGGGTCTTTACATTACCCCCACCTCAAGGATTTACATCCCTATAAAGCTACAACATACACTAGGAAAAAAAAGTGGGTACTGAGCACGCATCTGAGCATCCCGCTCCCAAGTGCACTCCTGGAGGTTCCCGTGCTACCAGCGAATGCGCACAAGAGGAATCGACCATCCACGTAGGACCCACTCCTATTTATCCTCAATCTCCACCGGGACCTCCGTGAATGTCACCCCGTCATTGATTTCTAGCTCCGCATGATCTATGATGTGGGTCAGGTCGTGCAAGTATCTCCTCAGCTGAGATACGTGGAAGACGTCATGCACCTGGTCCAATTGAGGTGGAAGGGCCAGGCAGTAATCCACCTCCCCTACTCTGCTTAGGACCTGGAAAGGTTCGATGAATAGTGGAGATAACTTTCCACCCCGGCCAAATCTCAGTAGACCTCGTCGAGGTTTGACCCGTAAGAAAACATGTTTTCCATCCTCGAACTCCATGGTTCTCCGTATCCTATTAGCATAAGACTTTTTTCTTCTCTGTGTAGTCTTCATCCGCTCCTGGATGACCTGCACCTTCTTTGTTGTAGCCCGAACCATCTCTGGTCTTACAGGTGCTGACTCCCCTGGGTCAGTCCAACATAGAGATGATCTACAAGGTAGGTTGTACAATGCCTCGTAAGGGGCCATCCCGATGGTGGAGTGGTAGCTGTTGTTGTACGCAAACTCCACAAAGGGTAGGTCATCCTCCTAACTGCGACTAAAGTCAATGACACATGAATGGAGCATTTCCTCGGGAGTCTAAATGGTCCTCTCAGTCTGACCGTCCATCTGAGGATGGAAGGCGGTGCTCAGATGTAGATGCATCCCAAAAGCCTCATGTAACCCCTTCCATAGTCGAGAAGTGAAACGATAATCCCGATCTAAAATGATAGATGATGGCACACCATGAAGTCGTACGATATCCTGAACATAGAGGCATCCCAAGCTCTTTACTAAGCCCTTCTCTCTGATCAGTAGGAAGTGGGCCGACTTGGTGATTCGGTCTACAATCACCCATATAATGTCATGTCCTCTAGATGTACGTGGAATCCCCGTAACGAAATCCATGGATATCTCATCCCACTTCCACTCTGGGACCTGTAATGGCTGTACCAATCATTATGTTACCTGGTGCTCTGCCTTCACATGCTAACAAGTGAGGCATTGTGTTACAAACTCTGCTACAGACTTCTTCATACACAGCCAGCAGTTCTATCTTCTGAGGTCTGGATATATCTTCGCCACTCTTGGATGTACCACTAGAGGGGAAGTGTGAAACTCCCTCAGCACATCCTCATGTAGTGCAACTGGAACCATAGGACGTCTCCTGAAGAAGGTGATGTGCTCCCCTCCTTCAGAAAATCCATCAGGCACCAGGATGTTGATATCTGAGCACGTCGCATATCACAGTCTATGTCCCCACGTTGTGCCTCCTTAACTCGCTGAATTAGTGTAGGAGTGACTATGAGAGACTAAAGAAAGTTTTCTCCATCTCTATCCACAAAGGACATCTGCAACGTAGCTAGATGCTTTGTCGCCTCTCCTAGCAGCTGAATTCCTGATCTACTGCTGAGAGCATCAGCTACAATGTTCCCCTTCCCAGAAGTATAGACTATCTCAAATTCATAGTTCTAGAGGAACTCGAACCAAAGTCGTTGTCTCAAGTTCAGGTCCTTCATCAAGAAGATGTACCTGAGACTCTGGTGGTCAGAGTAGAATGTAAAGTGCTCACCCATCAGATAGTGCCGCCAAATCTTCAAGGAAAAGACCACTCCTGCTAACTCCAGTTCAGGGGTATCATAGTTCTTCTCGTTTTATCTCAACTTCCGTGAACTATATGAGATCACCGCTTGCACCAGCATCAGGACACACCCTAGTCCAGTCCCTGATGCATCGCAGTAAACTATATACCCAACACCCTCCTTCGGTAGCCTCAAGATGGGTGCACTGGTGAATCTCTACCTCAGCTCATGAAAGCTCTGCTGGTATCTCTCTGACCACATGAAGGGTTTCCCTTTCTTTGTCAAGGCTGAAAGTGGTGCTGCAACTCTGGAGAAGTCTGGAACAAATCTCTGATAGTACCCAGCTAGACCCAAGAAACTCCGCACCTCCACCATTCTACGGGGTGGCTCCCAAGAAAGTACTTCCTCGATTGTCACTGGATCAACTACAACTATATCCTCTGAGAGGACATGTACCAAGAAGTTAACCACTCGAATCCAGAACTAGCACTTCGAGAGCTTACCATAAAGTTGGTGCTCTCAGAGTGTGTCCAGTAAAACCCGTAAGTGGTAGGCATGCTCCTCCTCTGTATTTGAGTAAATTAGTATGTCGTAGATGAAGACTATGACAAAAGGATCGAGGTAAGGCTGTAATATCTTGTTCATGAGACTCATGAACATAGCTGGTGTGTTGGTTACGCCGAAAGGAAAAACCAAGAACTCATAGTGTCCATATCAACACCTAAAGGTCGTATTCTGCACATCCTCGTCTCGAACACTGAGATGGTGATATCCTAACCTGAGGTCTATCTTTGAGAACCATCGTGATCCCTTGAGCTGATCAAAGAGGTCGTCAATCCTTGGGAGAGGTTACTTGTTCTTCAAGGTCATCTGATTCAGGCGACTTTAGTCGACACAAAGTTGGAAGCTCTCATCCACCTTCATGGCGAACAAAATCAGAGATTCCAAGGGTCAAACAATGGGTGAGATAAATCCCTTCCCCTGCAAGTCCTCAAGCTATACCCGTAGCTCACGAAACTTGGTGGGAACCAACAGATATGCTGCAGTAGATATTGGTGTTGTCCCAGGGTACAGGTCAATGTAGAATTCTACCTCTCTACGAGGAGGTAGTCCTGGAATGTCGTCAGGAAAAACTACTACATACTGATCCACCGCAACAGAAAAACTCGGACTCCGCACATCAACTGCTCCGAGGATGAGAATAGGCAACTGATGTGTGATCGGCTGCCCTCTCCTCTGTGTAATTCCATTCTATACTACAAAGTCTCCCTTATCGCCGGTGAAGGTGAACCTGCACCCATCCGTGCGGACACACCGCACTTTGTGCCTAATGCAATCGATCTGAGCATGGACTATAGAAAACCAGTCCATAACCAAGAAGAAGTTGTAAGGCCTCAACGCCGCTACAAGAATATCCTAGCAGAAACTCTCACCTCCTAGAGTAAGCTCACACTACCAGCACCAGTGTGTAATCATCGAGTCTTCTCCCATAGGATTCTCTACCCGTAAGGATCGAGCCAGTGGCTCTGTCGGAATCTTCGAGCTCTAAACAAGGGTAGCGACAATAAAAGAATGACTTACACCTGGGTCTATAAGTACTGCAGTAATGGTGGAGTAGACACAAATAGTACCTCGAATAATCTCAGGTGCGCCGTGGTCATTGGCCTCGACTGCCTAGAGCTGAGCCTGCCTTTTCCCGCCATCTCCCTGTGGTCGGGGTGGACCTCCTCGTGGTGGTGGTGCTAGAGCCTCGAAACGTCGTCCACCACCCGCTGCCCTGCCAACTCCTCTACCTCATCTGCCTGCTCCCAACGGACCACCATGGTCAAACCTCTACCTCAACCTGGGAGGTCCCTCTACTATCTGCTTCTCGTCTGCATGGCGGTTCGGGCAGTCTCGTTACATGTGACCCTGCCCGTCGCATGAAGAGCACTTTATGCTCCTCGTATAACTTGATCAGTTTCTTGTGCCCCGCAAAACCGAACCTATATCCTGAGGTCACCCACCTGATGGACTCATCCGCTTGGACCTCTACGTCAAATGTCTACTACCAGATCCAGATGACTCCTTTATGTGTCATCCTATGGTGGGTCTCACAACTGATTTCGTCTCATAAAGAAAGATCTCCAAAAGAAGGGCGTGCTCCAGTACTCCTGCCTATGTCAGAATACTGAGGGAGATCATCAAAGCTCTGATATCATGTCTGAGTCCCTACTCAATGGTCTGAGCCCTGAAGAATGGGTCACGTACCATATCTTTAGAGTAGCATGAGAGGTCAGTGAACCTCACTGAGTACTGAGCTACTATTATGCTGCACTACCGTAGATGTAGTACCTCCAGAATCTGCACCGCATGAAGGGTGGATGGAACGAACTCCGAGCGGAAGAGACTCTTGAAGTCTATCCTAAGTAAAGATTCCCCGTCATGCACCTAGAGCATCAAGCTCCACCATCTACCTTCTGCTGTGTTTAGAAGACTCATGGAAAGGATCACAATAAGGTTGGATGGTGTCCCGACTAATCTGAAAACTCTGATGATAGCCTTCATCCAGTCCTCAGCTGCATGTGGATCCATCTCTCCATGGAACATGGACGACTTCTGTCACTGGAACTCAAGAAACCACTCAGGTGGAATGCACTCTATGCTGCTAAGGCTGGTGGTATCGGTGGCCTAGTGGATAGTGGTACCGCGGGTGCCTCCGCTGTGATGGGGCCCAGCACCGAGGCCTCGTCACTCGATGGGATGCCCTCTCATACGTAAGTCAGAACCCTTGCTGGTTGCCTTCATGGGGCCATTCTGAAAGGGAGCAGGTGTGCCATGGTCAAAAAACATACCTGGTGAGATGACACAAAGTAATCGAAAAGAAAACTTTTCAAAGGAAACACAAATGCAATCAGTGTTTTCATGCACCGAGTGGGAAATCAGAAGTCAGGGTCCTGATGGATGGATTCCACGGCCGCCGCACCAGCAGTGGATTCCCTAGACAGAAAACCACACTTGATACTCTTAACACTATTTCTTCACAGAAATGAATGATCAGAGTCTTGAGTTCTGCGGTAGAACCGACTCCTTTGATACCAATTTGTCATGACCCGTCCTCGGGGCACGTGTCATGACTACCCCAAGCCCTCCTTCCATAGGCCAGGGGCTGGTGACTAGAACCAAAGGCATAAATCCCTATACCGGGAAGTCATTTCCTTTATAAGAGTAAAAAAACACAAAAGTGTATGTAACTAATGTAAGCACTAAGCAGAACTGTATACAAAATTAAGTGCTGAAAAGAAAGGGGCTAGAAATACAAGCCCACCAGTAAGTACAGTACAACTGAAAATCTAGTATAACTGCAGTAAAGTAAAACAACAACCACCGAGTCGTCCTCCGGGAATGCCACCTAAAGGGTGGGTACAGATGGTCTCCTCAGCACATCGGGTCCATCTTTCTACTTCATGTACGTCTCGTCAAGTGGTCCACCTCTAGGTACCATCCATCTCTACAAGTCTCTACCTCGATCAGTGATTTCCGTCGTCTGCATCCAACAAAATGTAGTGCGGTCATATCTCGTGCAGGGGTGAGTATACGATACTCAGTAGGGACCCCAAGACCCTTGATGGTCTCCCAAAATCCACAAAGGATAACCATAGAAGAATGTTACAATCATGATGTATCAACCAACTCTACCTAGGTATATGCCCAAACATATACCTATGTTATCAATCACGGTTTGGATCCAAGTCTCGAGCCCAAGCACAACCCATTCCACACAGGAACGAAGTCAATCAATTGATGATAATGATTGAAATTCAAGACTCACCTCAAACAGGTATACTTTTTTTATATAGATATAGAGATGAACAGATGTAGTCACTGATTCTTCTATGTTGTCGAACCCACATAGGATACTAGACCAGCTAAGCGGTCGGACCCATATAGGATACTAAACCAGCTACTCCGTCGGAACCACGTAGGATACTATAATAGAAGTCAACTGTCAGACCCACTTTCGATACAAGTACAGTAGTCATCTCTGTCGAACCCATGGAGGATTCCAGTATAGTAGTCGTCATCGTCAAACCCATAGAGGATTCCAATATGGTATTGTCGTTGTCTAACCCATAGATGATTCCAGTACGGTAGTCGTTGTAGTCGCAGCCATCTCTAGGGTTTCCACACACAGCACGCTCGATTCCAGGAAGGTCCGCTCCTCGAGAAAAGGGGTTGTTACATCAACTATCACGAAGTCCAGAGTTGATGTACCCCAAAGATTCTTCTCATAAAAAGGAACCCAACGTAGCAGACTGTGTGTCAATCGGACGCCCGGTCTGAGAGATATTGGATTTTCTATTCCAGGGGCCCGGTTAGAATTACGCTCGTTCCAAACTCATCCATTTTTCAAAGTCATCCTAAACTCACTTAGATTATCGCAAAGGGACCGCCTCATCATGAGGATCCCAGTGCCACAGACAGTGTGTTGATCAGACGCACGATCGTGATGTTATTCACATTTAAGTGTAACGGGCCCGACCCGTTAAGCCCAGTGGGCTGGCAGGTCGGGTTGACCCCGTTTTGGCGGGTCTGACCCGGCTGGTGTTGAACTGGCTCGGTGAAGCGTGCGGCCCGGCCCGGTGGGTAGCATGCCGACTCGAGGGGCGCGGCACGACCCAACCCGGCGGGGCGTGGCCGAGCCCAGCAGGGCGCAACACGGCCCTGCGCGGCGCGACCTTGCTAGTCGTGGCTCAACCCAGATGGCCGAGCGATGTGGGAGGGGGGGGGGGCGACTTCCCAAACCAGTGGTGCCGAGTGGCTCCACCCTCCTGGACGGCCGGCCAAAGCCGACCGGTCTTCCCGGCACGAGCGGCCCGCTTGGGCGGGCAGCGGTCCTCCGGTGCGGCACCTGCGGGTGTCGCGACCTTCATCAACCCACCCAGTCGACGAGCCAGCCAGTTCACCTACTGAAGCAGCCCTTGGAGATAGGGTCATGATCCTCCGCAGTGTGGCGCCATATGGCACCACGGTTCCACTAGCCCGGCCGGCTACTAGTGACCTATTCTTCTTCAGCCGAACGGCCCATGGTTGCGGCCCGCGGTTCTTCCACACGCAGCCAGCGCGGGTCACTCACCTTTTCTTGTCGTCACCTCTTCCAACACACTTCCATCGCAAATAAAAATAGAAAACATTGAAGGGTCTTCGGGCCATGTTTGTTCGGCCTGCGCCCTCCATGTTAAGCAGTAGCAGTTGGCTGAAGACATTCCAACAGATTCAACATTAACGAGATAATATATTCACATAGAGTTATAAAAAACCCCTACCTCAAAATTGATGTCACACGTTGACAAGTCATGGAAGACGAGCGTCGCGGTAGTCATGCGTCGCAGAAGATGGATTCATAGATGATGGTGTCGCAGAGAATGGTGTTGTGCCGTCAATGTTGGTGGAAGAGTCATTGACGTAGGCGATGCTTCTTGCGAGCGGTGTCTTCTCCCTTGGTGCGGAGGAAGAAGAAGGTAGGAGAAGTCGTGGAGTGTTCTTCGCTGAGAGAGGATGATGTTCTTCATGGAAGAATAAAGATTCTCTAATTCTCCAAAGGTTCCCCACCAAAATATTTTCTATGGAAAATATTATAATAGACTTCTCCAATTTTAAAGAAATTCCATGTAAATCAAATTAATTCAAAGGAGAGGTGAAAATTCATTAATTGATCATTAAATTAAAACATGTTGGCAGCATTTATGGGAGAGAGAGAAGGAGGTGAAGAATCACAATTAAGGAGGGGAGTTAAATGGGGGTTTCATGGGAGTTGAGGGGAGGGGATAAGTTAGGGGATCATGTGGGCCCCACCACCCTTAGTTATATCCTCCCATGGGAAGATAGGTGGGGTGTAGGCCCCAACCCAACTTCCTTTTGGAGGAATTAACTTCCACTTAAAATAAAAATGTAACACAATAATTTTATTTAATTCTAAATGAATCCCCAAATTTTAACTACCATATACGACAAAACATAACTGTGGTAAAGGTCCCCTTAAGAGAATACCGGCGTTGTGAGTTCATCGGTTCCCTCAGAATTCACTTCCAAGAACTAGTTCAAAAGATAGAAAAGCCCACATGTATGTTTACTGAACGTACCCAAACAAAACATCAGAAATTGATTCCGGGAACACCGGGCCTCAGAATTAGGCGCCGTCAGAAACCACAGACTCGTAAAATTCTATATTATTTAGGAACAAATTTTCCTTGAAATTTCTTGGTTTTTATATGTTACATTGACTGGATTTATTAATGGTCCAATTAATAAAAAGAGTTTAATATACGATTCCTAATTACAAATGTGTACCTAAAAAATGTATAAGAGTGGTTTTAATCATGCACGCCTTTGATTCCTGGTGGAATTTCTTGATCACTCTAGGACCCTCTTCCTATTCCTAGATGTTGGGTGCCTTGGTTTATACCCACCTTGGAACCCCATCCTCATCTATCAGTGGATTTACGATATGACACCGTACGATCCCTTATTTACTATTACAGTATTACTTGGACACACTCCTTGGATAAAGTATGTATTCTATGTACATGAGGTGCCTTGGTTATATCCTTGGGCATAGCCATAAGTTATCCGATATTACCTTGGAATCAATCCTTGGACTTTGTTATATCACATTATTACGGAATTCCTTAGATGCATATACATATATTAAACTCTTAACCCTTATATAAGATTCATTTAATACTTAGTGTGTGTCCCTTGAGGTCTCGAATGCCTTGGTTATTAACATAGATCTGTTTAATTATTAATATCAATATAGGTTCACTTGTTACATCTTGGAACATTTATTTGCACTATCATGTGGTGATGTCAGTTATTTTTATGCCTCATATGACAAAAATACATAACTGGGAACATAATTAATTAATGAAATGGTTATGTGTTCATACACCAACAGAGGAATGAAGCAGGTACATGGGTATTTACATCACTTTTCTATTTAACTTTTACATATGAATTCCAATACACTAGTTCAGTTTATATTACATAGACATGATGTTATACACACCATTGGTGGTGTCCAACTAAGATTTCTCTCACACTCTATCCAGGTGATATTGTAACCAATGAATATTATATGAATGCAGCTAATGAGAAAGGGAAGCCTGGCACTTTAGACACTTGATTGTTTTTTGCCTATGATGGAGCTGGTAGTAAATAACTGAGTTGGATATCAGGATTCTTAGGGTGGTTTTTTGTTTATTTTTATACATTTTTATAGAATTATTTTCTGTTTAATGTATCTATGTATTCTAGAATTCAAGATACACAACATATGACATCATAATCTTTTGAATGATTATATAAGTGGGTTCAGTTGCTTATTACTCTTGTCTTGTTCATTTGTAACATAAGTTTATTTCATTTCATCAACTAATTATTTACATATTTTTATATGTTATATTATTATAATAACTATGATTCAATCTGGTAATGATTTCATAGTTTCCCCACATTCACAACATAGGCCATAGATGCTACTTAGTAGCCTCTAGCATTTAGGGATATGTGCTTGAGGCTATGTGACCAACAAAGATAGGGGCACATCTAAGAGGAATCTAGGTTTGGGATGTCACAATGTGGTATCAAATGGGTTCCTTTATTTATTTACTATTTGGATACAATAGATTGAATATTGGGAATTCTTAGGATATGGTCATAATCCATTATTGGTCATCGTGAACTCATGTTCCTAGTAAAGGATGAGTTTCCTAAATTACAATTCTTATTATGATTTTTCCCATTATAGCTGATATCATTTCAGCATTGGGTGACTCATATTTTATGTGGTGTTGTTGATTATTATTATGATTGAGGATCTTATTTCATCATTGTCTTGATGATATGAGGGAAAGAAGAATTTTTACGTGTGTCATCATAGGCACCTAGAATTCACATGCCATGCATATTTCCATGTCATGTTGGAGAATTTGACTCTTATCATTCCTTATTAAGCCTATGATTATTGAGTGATGATGTGGTATATATATTATGATTATTATTTTACTTGGACATGATCAACTAATTATTGGTTTCAATTAATGATGATTTATGGGACATTTTTTGTTGAAATTGGTAATTTATTAAGTTGATCAATTAAATTAAAATCAAATGGATGTCATTTCCAATGATTCGGTGTATGGTCTATGACTCAGTGGGAATGAAAATACATTTTAGATGAACATTGATATATGGAAATAAGATAATGCAAACAAAAAAATGAAACTTGACATATTGAATGTAATGGTTTCATAACCTTATCCCTCATTGTCATGTTAGTGGATAGTAATAGAGTGAATCTTGTAATTAATTATAAAATGAATGAAATTGTTTATAGTAAATGAAGATGTAAGTTATTATTGACAATTTATCTAATATAACCCATATAAATTTTATATTAGGACTTACCAATACTTTACCCTCTAAGTGTGTATTTGGGGTAGTATAACATGGGTAGTGATCCATTTATTATGTTCGTCTTCCATTAGTCTCATTATATAACATTTAGAATCTTGTTTAGAGGTGAGTTATTGGATTTTGTAGACTAATGTGGCCATGAAATTTGTGTGTCAAGCACCTGGAGGGTTGTGATGACCATGCTTCAGATGTGATGGGCCATGAGCCTTAAGTCATACCTACAAAATTTATACATGAGGCACGACCTGTTATACCTGAAATGAAAACAGATGATATTTTTCAAGATAATTTTCTACATCGGATGCCTTCAATGCATGGTGATACACAACCTACACCTGTGATGGATAATCTAACTCGTGAGTTCGAAAAGAACCATCCTCTTACATTCTTAGGGGATAGATGTTTACATGATACTAAGTATTTTCATATGCCACCTAATCTATCTTAGATAACCTAGATATGTTGATAGAAAATAGTGTTAGGATTTCTACATACAGGATGCGTGATTTGTCCAAGCACCGGTGGTATATGATCACCTAGGCTGGTAGCTATCAAGGAAAGGTATGGTATGATTTTCATACAATCTTTTATTACTATTTCCTTCCTCAAACACTAAGATATGATCAATCCAAAGAGTTGATGCATCTTGAGTAGGGTTTTATGTCTTTTATAGAGTATTCAGAACATTTCACTTAGTTATATCAATTTTCACCACTTAAATATAGTAAAGAGAATTATAATGATAGAAATTTCAAGGATGGGATTTAGGATTCTATCCGTACTCATGTGAATGTATTTAGGCTACCTACCTTCTTTGAAAGAGTCAATCATGATCTTTTTACTAAGCCCAACCTAAGGGCTAGTGATAAAACTTGTTATAGATGATTGGGGCAGTAATGGGCCAATAGTTCTTCTGGTAGCAGAAATAACACTCTCAAGATTTCTATTTAGAGAAGTGGAAGCCATTGTACTCATGATGGTAGCTCTATGGTGTATCACTATTGTGCATGATAAGAGAACCTGAATCATCAAGTGATATATACCTTCTAGAGTTATGGGATTGTGGCCTTTTAGGGAATCATTAGAGATTCTGTAAGAACATTCCACCATCTTCTAAAGGCAGAGGTCCCATAAAATATTCACCTTTAGGGATATGTTATTTTACATAGTGTTAGGAGCGGATTTGGAGTAGTGCCAAAAAGAATTTTTATATATGATGTTGCGGTCATGGAATCTAGAATCCTGATCACCAATAACACCAGTATAGCATTTTTTTATCATTATAGTACATCTGTTGCACAAGGATGTCAATACAGTCAATTCCATGCATTATAGTCAATACATGAGGATCAGGATATAGGACCATCTGCAGTTTGAGGTACTATTCTAGTAGGCTCCACTATAGTATATTCTTTATTTGATACAAGTGATTAAGAATCATTCATATCTTTATCTATTATAGAAATCCATGGGCTAGACATGTAGAATTAATATGGTGTAATGACCTAGGATACACTTTTTGGAGTAAATCTGAAGGGCATACACCAATGTAGGTACTTTCTCCATGAATTATGTAGTTATCACTTCCTATGGGATTTCTTGTCATTTTTAGGATGGATAGATTGGTTGTGTATAATGACTTCATAGATTGTGATCATCGTAGGGTACTATTTTCATCCCCAAAGTGTAGATGTTATCTAAAAATGGGTGATTGGGATGTCCAGGTTACTAGATCGTGATGAGAGAGTCATGGGATATGTCGAGTGACATCCCAAAATTACACTATCTTCATCGAGGACTAGTGTTTACATCAGGAAGATGTCCCGCCCCTGGTATATTATTTTAGAGAAGTCTTTCCCAAGGTATTTTCATAATTACCACTTCAGAAAGTGGCAGAGTTAATGATTGTGATCATTCTAGGAGAAGCACCGATGTACACTCTTCCAAACAGGATGCGACCTACTGAGCTTTATGAGGCCAATTGGTATTTAGAGTACTTGGAGGTCAAAGGTTTTATACAGCCTAATAATTTTTATTGTTATTTACCAAGATTTTCCTGAAGAAGGTAGATCTGACCCTTCATCTATGAATGGATTAAAAATAGTTGAAAGATCTTATGATCAAGAACTGGTATCCATTGCCTCTCATAGATTATCTATTTGACTAGCTCTAAGGATCAATGGAGTTTTTTAAGATCAACCCAAGGTTGGGCTATCATCATGTGTGAGTCAGAACATTAGACATACCTTATAAAACATTTCATAGAATGTATAGTCTGTATGATTACATCATTATGTCATCTAGTCTTACAAATTAACCTTCCATTTTGATGGATATGCTGAATAGGCGTTTTCACCCATATCTATATACTTTTTTCATTGTATT
This sequence comes from Viscum album, assembly GCA_963277665.1. Taxonomy (NCBI): domain Eukaryota; kingdom Viridiplantae; phylum Streptophyta; class Magnoliopsida; order Santalales; family Viscaceae; genus Viscum; species Viscum album. Next base: position 1,043,087,170 of record OY728140.1, on the reverse strand, counting down.
TATGGAAGAAATCTTGGTGTATTGTCACACTCCAAGACCATTCTAAGCACCTTGAGAATGTTCTGAGTAAACTAAGAAATTATTCACTTTATGACAAGCTTTTTAAGTTCCACTTCTGGATTTATAAAGTTCAATTATTTGGTCATGCTATCTCATAATCATGAGTCTTTATTTACACAGATATGGTGAGTTCTATGGTTTCCTAGGATAATAATAAGAACATGTTTGATATATATAGTTTCATGGGGTTGGATGGTTACTATAGTAATTTCATACATTAATTCTCAAGCCTTTGTCAACTTATTTCATGACTTACAAGGAAGGTTGTTAAGTTCGTATGGTTAGAGGTGTGCAAGAAATTCTTTCAGGAGAATTAAGAGAGGCTTGTACTGGCACCTATTCTATTTTTTATATAGTCTTGAAGTGGCTATATCATCTTCTGTGATTCATCATAAATTTTTATATGAGAAGTGCTGATGCATGAGGAAATTTTATTTTCATATAGATCATAGTTACTAAGGCCCCATGAGAGAAATTACATGATGCACGACCTTGAGCTAGCTTCCATTGTTCGTGCCTTACATTGAAATAGACAATATCTATTTGGTGAGAGCTTTATGCAGTATATTAACCACTTATGCCTCAAATATATCTTTAAATAGTGTGACATGAATATTATATAGAGAATATGGGTGAAATATTATTATTCCTTTGACTTCAAGCTTTCCTATATGCTAGGGAAGAGATATGTAGTTGCTGAGGTACTAATTCGTAAAACTCAGTCACATTCCATACATGTATCTGTAGATGAATGGAAATTTATGGACCTATTTTCTAAGCCGTATCTATAGTTTTATGATATTCATGAGTAATCCAACCTCTCATCCTTGATAGTTACCTATTTCCGCATTGATATGGTGAAGAGAATGAAATTTTCAGATCCCGAGGTCTTGGTTATCAATCAGAGTATTCCAAGAGCAGACCCACCTCGAGATTGGTTTGGGGATAGGGATAATTTCATGTATATAAATAGATGTATTCTAGGTCATATATATATGATATATGAGTTTATGTAAGATTCCCATGATTCTCATTAGTTAGTTCATCCAATAATATCCAAGATGTATCGAGACATGCCACACCAGTATTGGTGGATTGGGATGAAATTTCAGATATTAGGCTTAAACACTAGGTGTTCCATCTATCATTAAGTGATTGAAAATAACCAAAGACCTATAGGATTTTTTCATCCATTTCTAGTCCCAGAATATAAAAGGGAATTTTTTGAAATTGACGTTATAATCATTTTTTCTAGGTCTCCTATATGTAGTGATGTTGTATGGGTTTTCATTTTACAACTGAATAAAGTGTCCACATAATTCATATCTAAGCGGAATTCTATATTGATGAGTTGGGATGTTTGTATGTACCTGATATCATATGACTACATGGAATCCCAGATACAATATTTTTTTATATGGATGTTCATTTCACATCAAAGTTCTAGCAATGGTTATAGAAGGCTATGGGTACGAAGCGGCATCTGAGCATAACCTTTCACCCTCATACTAATGGAAATACAGTGGATATGGGTAGATTCATATCCATCCATCGAGTTCTTATATAATAATATCTACTAAGGGATAAATTAGATGAATCTTTATGAGTCCTTATATGACAGGTTGTGGTGTTCAACCCTATGCTGGCTAGAGGAAGGTGAGGTATCCCTACTAGGTACACATATTGTCAATAAGACTTAAAAGAAATGGAAGCTATTCTGAATTTATATGTCTATTTCTCTATCAAGATAGAAATATGATGTCAATCATTGAAAATGACCTCTAGAGTTTGAGTTTATGGATTGTGTTATCCCATGGGTATCATACAGACTAGGTAATAGATATATACATAGGCAAGGGATGTTGTCACCAATTTTTTTTTATCATTTGATATACTGGAGAGAGTCAGGATTGTAGCCTATCGGTTTCTACTACCTAAAGGGTATTTTCCCATGCATGATGTCTTCCTCATTTTTTATCTTCACCTATAGCATGAAGTCTGATCTCATACTTTTATCATAAGAATGTTTATCTAGACATCAATGCTTCTTTGGAGGATAATCCTATATGAATTATTTTCACAAAACTAAGTCACTCTGAGGTTGGTCTATCTATCTAGTACTGGTGCTATAGCATCACAAACATGTACATGATGAGATTTAGGAGTGAAAGGCCGATGTGCATTCCCGATGTATGGAGTTGTTCTCATACAATCTTTCAACGCCCTTGGAAGGTGAACTCAGGGATGAGTTACATTAAGGGGAAAATATTTTAAGAAAAAGGTTTATCACATAGGTATGTGTCCTTTTAATATTGGTCAAATTTACTTTTATGGACCTAATATGGATTCCTAATGAGTTAAAAAAGGTCTCGAAATTTTCTAAGGCTTGCTTGGATCCCAGAACATGGATTTTTAGGATAAAATGGAATGTCTCATGGTTATAATAAACCTTGTAAGGAAAGCGACATGGTTAGATTTAACCATGTGAGAATGGATAGTGAGAAGTATGAGGGAACATGGTTTAATCAATCTTTGCGATGTGGGTTTCACAACTAAATTAGAATTTGTTCAATTTTGATAGTGGAGTTTCTCATGGTTCGTGAAAAGTTTCCCTAACTATGTGGTCTTCATGCACCTTCTCATTTGTACTTAGTGCATGATTTGGCCAAATCGTGCATCCAAACAGTGTGATGGAAAAGTTAATGAATATTTTCCACTTGTTATTAGATTAAAATTTAAATTAATCCCATTTTTTCTATTACATTATATTGGATAGAAACCAAAAAAATATCCCATTGAAGATTTTTTCTTGCATAATCTATCTTTTGATATCTAGTATTCTTCTAGAGTCTGATCGACGTGTCGTTCATCTCGTCGGATCCACATCGGTATGTTCTCAATTACTTTATAACCTTTTGTTGTTATTATTCCTATCAAGAAAACTATTTAGATGTATGGTCAAATGCACCAATTTTAGAAAATTGATCCATTCTTCATATATCTTCTTATATGGGATGATTTAGAGGATGATACTGGATAAGGAGGGTCGTATGAGTACGAGGTAAGTGGTCCATAACTCTCTCCTCAAGATTCACCTTTTTATAGATTGTTTCATGGGAACATTGATTTCCTCAGTCATCATTTTTCTAATTAATATGTTTTTCTTGCAGTCATTATGACCATGTTCTATGAATCCTTAAATATATTTTATTCATTTTTGGTGGTTGCATCCACAACATCAACAATCCCATGTATGGTGATTTACCATAGTTGGGTTTTTGTTGTTTTGACACATTTGAGGCACCATTAGGGTGTTCTATATCTTGAACCTACATGTGGTAATCCTCCATTAATTTAATGACTATTTAATAGATGAATGGATAGTATAATGACTTCTTTCCACTTGACCCACCTATGGTTTGTTCTTCTATATAATTAAATATATATTAAAAGTTAATTGGAGAGTCAATAGAATTTAAATGATTTGGCCTAATTGAATGAATGTTTGGTTACATGTCTGTAGAACCCCTTACCACTTATGATGGAAGTTATTGGATTTAATTCGAGGAATTAAAATGGACTTAAATGGATTAATTAAACAATTGTATGCTCAATTGGACGTGTCAAACTAATGAAAGGAAATGGATTAAACCTTATGTTATATCAGGATTCATTGGTGTTAAATGGACTAATTAATTTAATGAATTAAATTTAAGGGGCCTAATTATATATATGTACATTAATATATTTATAGGAATAGCATGAATCTAAATCACGTTGGATTCCAAAGAGAATTCCTTGAGGTCTCGAGGTTGCCATTCTGATTCATGGATGTCAGTTGCCTTGGTTATGACCCACCTTGGAACCTGATCCTCATCTTCAGTGGATTCCTGGTATGACACTATAGGATCCCTTATTTACTATTATATAATTATTTGGATACAATCATTGGATACATAATGGATTCTACATACATGACGTGCCTTTGTTATATCCTTATGCCTAGCTATTTCTTATCCCAATTTACATTGGATGAATTCCTTGTACTCTGTTAGATTACACTATTGTGGAATTCCTTGGATAATGCTCTATGGATTACAATCTTACTCCTTATCCATGTTGTAGTTACTGCTGCGTTGGTATCCCTTGAGGTCATAGATTCTTTGGTTATTACCTTGGATCCCATTCATTATTAATATCAATACAGTTTACATTGTATCAACATGAAACCCATACTTTTAAAATCATGAGGTGATGTCACTACTAGCTAAGGCCGACACAACTTAAATATCTAAAATGGAACATAATTAATTAATGTACTAGTTGTGTGTATAGAAACCAACTGAGGGATGAATGAGGTAATTAGATATTTAAATTTTTGTTCTATATTACATTTATATATGAATGCATGCAAACTAGTTCAGTTAATGTTACATGGAATGGATGTTTTATAAATTGTTGGTGGGGGACAACTAAAATTGATCTCACACCCTATCCAGGAAAAATTGGCACCCCAGAAGATTATATGTAAGCATCTGTTGAAAAAGGTAAGCATGTCCCTACAGGCACATGATTTCTTGTCACATAGGATAGAGCTGGTAGTAGATGACAGAGTTGGATCATGTTATGTTGGGGATATTTTCTGGGTTTTTTTTCAACATTTGTATATCATTCTTATTTACTAATTATATCCAGTTTTTTTAGTTATCTAGATACATGAAATATTACATTATAAACTTTCTTATGTTTATATAAGTTGTTTTAGTTTTTTATTACTACCATCTACTTATATTGTTCCATTAGTTTATTCCATTTATTCTTCTACTTATTTACATGTTTGTATATGTTAAATTATACCGAGACACTATGATTCACTCTGGTAATGATGTATTTGTCTTCCCATGGATATACCCTAATCCCTTACTACTGGATGAAAACCTCTGTTATTCCCAGATATGAACTTGATGCCATGTTGTCAACTAGGATCAGGTCACCTCTAAGTGTCATCCGTGTATGGGATGTTACATTACATCATCATAGTTGAACTGTATTTGAAGGAGGTGGAATAATAAATAAAGAAAAAACTTCTCAGTTAAGAACAATAACAGTTATTCAAACATCCTTGTTTGGTTTGCATGAAAATTTTTTTATGAGGTTTTCCAAATAAAACTAAGGAATCTAGGACAAGAGTTGTGATGAAAGGAATTTTTTTGGGTAAGTCATTGATGAACCCAAAGGATTTAGATGTGTGAATCGGAGAGAATAGGAGTTGGAATTTTTTAAAAGGGAGAGAAAAAACACCTAGAATTTTTGAAAATAGAAAATCACACACACATTTACATATGCCATAGGGCTCTACAATTTCTCATTATCTATACATAGAATATGTAATTTTGAAATATGAGTATAAAATAGGTGTTGTAAATTTGAATAGGTCATTATAACCCTTATCGTTTTATATTAACCATTAGTAAACTGGTTTTAACCATAACCAAATAATAAATTTTTACAATTTGTTAATATTAGTTATAACTAAAAAACAAAATAACCTACCTATATAGTATTAATATGACGATTCTAAATATGTAATAAATAATTCCAAATTCAATTCACAAAAGTCAGATAATTTAATTATTTTATATGTTTACAAAATGAATGAAAAATTTTTTTAGATGAAAATATATTTTAATGTCACATTAATACTTTCCTAAAATATAAAATACATATCTAAACATGTGTCTATTTTTTCTATAAATATATATTTAATTTTGAAAATGTGGTTATCCAATTAATACTACCCCATTTAATTGATAAGTTATAAATTTAATGTTTAAATAATAATATTTGTCGTATATTGTAGCTTGTTAATTATTTGAGTTGACATTGATATATGATATCAAAAATAAATCTATATAAAAAATCATAAAAAATACAGATGTCTAATTATACACTTCATAAAATTAATTTTACCCTCAAAAGTTTTTCACTCCAATATATAAAATTAAGGGTATTATAGCCTCTTCATATCTTGGGTTTCCCACATAGCTTCTTCAAGTTGTTGGTTTCACCACAAAACATTAAACATGTAATGAACCAAGCATGATGTACGTGGAGATGAAATTTATTTTGCGGAATACATAGTATATTACACAAATAGATTCCCAAATATCTTATTAGTTTAGTACGTTTGGAAACTTGGAACACATTATTCTATCTCGGTTAAAGATATTCAATATCTCTTATACTAATATTTCCCTTTAGTTCTCCTATATAAAAACATTCTTTATATCTTGGTGGAATGAAAACATATAAAGGGTGAGATGAAATTCTCACTAAGGGTAAACATGTAGAACATAAAACAAAACAGAAATATAAGAATTTAAAAACATGATCATATATTTTTAATATCAAAATCTTGGGTCATAAAATAAATCATGGAAGTATGTAAGGAATAATTAATAAAGGAAAACTAACCATGATAAAATATCATTGGCATAAAACATTTAAATTTTTGCTATCACATAACCATATAAAATAATTTCAATATTATCCAAGACTCATAACAGAGACCAACAAAGAGGGAAAAGTCCATTATTGAACTGGGATTAATCATCATTCCATCCATGTATTATTGAACCATATTGAGTTACTATTCTAGAAATGTCTATCTCATGAGATATAAATCTTTATTTAATGAATTGTATGGAGATATATGTCCCACACATCTCATAATGAAATCATTCTTACATGGTTCACAATAACAAAAACCAATCATCATTGCATAACTGAAGGAGCAAAAAATGGGTTTCTTAAACACCATTCCATCATCATTCATATATAATAATTTTTTTTATAAATATAATTCAATCATAAACATAGTAAAATCATAGTAATAATAGGGATAAAAGCATAACCATATTTCATCTTATATGGAAAGTAATTTTGATAAAATACTTGAAATAAATGCTTAAGGAAAATATCCTTTCTTATTCAACAACATTTTCCTTTATCCAAATTTTGTGTAATTTTAGAAGTAAATAATTTAGTAAAAAATAAACTCGAAATCATATATATGAATATTTATGTAAATAAGGCTTAAAAATCCATCCATATTGTATAATTAAAAAAGCATTCTCCATGTACTTTTTCCAGAAATGTCAAAAAGTACCTCATATGGTAGACGAAATAAATATTCCTTACAAAACTTGAAGTAAAAGTAAAAAATTGGTAAAATTGACTTTAAACATACATAGAATAATATTAAAAATTTTATGAAAAAAAAATATTAGAAATGAAGGACATGGATGATAAAAAATACCCGCAGTAAATACTTACCTATAAAGAATCTTGGATAAAAATGTGATTGCAGAATTCTCCATTACCTTAGATCCAACATCATTCTTATGTATTTGAACCCCCTATATAATGAATTAAATAATATTTTTCACCTATTATAAAATCATAGTAATTTTTATGATATTATATATGATCATATGATCATCTATTTTACAGTAATATTTCATTATCGCTCGCTATTAAAATATCAAAGGATTTATTTTCTTGTGAAAATTTTGTCAGATAAGTTCATGTTCTAATTCATAGGTTATACTTATATCATATACAGAATGATATTAGTATACACTATTAGAAAATTAGGCTATATCCACGATTTGAAACTATGGCTATATGCCCAAAACTATGGCTATAGGTTATAACCACAGTTTAATGGACCATGGAGGGTATTAGCGTGGCTATAGGACAAGACATATATTCCACGGTTTGAAATTGTGGATGAAGGTATATATACACGGTTTGAAACCATCTCATAAAATTAATCCACACAAGGCCTATTTCCACTGTTCAAAACCATGGTTGTATAGCTTTTGTCACTGTTTAAAACTGTGGAAATTTGACTATAGCCACAGTTTAAAACCATTACTATAAGAATTCCCATTTCATTAAAAAACACCCCCTAAACACCCCTTCACCCCATTCCCCCCATAGATAGCCCCTTACTTGCACCCCCATGCCCTCAGGACAACCCCTTGCTTGCACCCCACTAGGAAGCCCCCTTGCACCCCCTTGAACACCCCCCCCCCCACACAGACATCCCCATGCCCCCTAGACAACACCCTTGCGCTCCCTTGACAACCCCCCACACCCCCTTGAACACCCCTACACCCCCAGCCCCACCCTAGACAGCACCCTTGCACCCCCTAGACAGTCGCCTTTCACCACTAGACAACCCCGTGAACACCCACTTGCACCCCAATTCCCTTGGACATCCCCCTAGAACCCCCTTGGACACACCCTCTATACCCCCCATTCCTCCTAGACAACCCCCCTGCACCCCTGGACATCCGCCATTAACCCCCCCCCCCCCCCCACCACACCCCCATGCCCCCTCCCCCCTCTGGGAAACCCCCTCCCACCTAGTTACCCCCTCCCTCCTGGACCCCCCTACACAACAATGTCCTCTATCACCTCCTCCTAGACAACCCCCCTTCCCCCCTTAGACACCCACAAACACCCCATGCATTATCCCCCTGAAAAATCCCCTTACACCCTGATGAACACCCCTTTCACCTCCCACCCCTACACCATCTCTCCCCCATGAACAACAAAAATGAACCACCTAGTATCCCTCCCCCACAAAAATCCCACCAGGATAGCCCCCAACCCCCCCCCCCCACACACACACACCTGGACACCACCCTCACACATCGACACCCCACCTAGACACCCCTGGACACCCCTCCCAGACCCCCTCCTCCGGGACACCCTCTTTCACCCCCTAGACAACCCCTTGAACACCCCCACACATCCATTCCCCCTTTCACCCCCCTCTGAGACACCGCCTTGCACCGCCCTGGACAACCACCTTACACACCCATTCCCTAACCCCCCCATCTTATACACCCCCTTTCACCCCTTGGAAAACCCGCTTGAACACCCCATGCACACCCATGCCCCTTGCACCCACCCCCCAATAGGACCCCCACCCCACCCCACCCTTGCACCCCCATAGATAACCCCTTTCCCCCCATAGTAGCCCACCCCCCTTAAAAAAACCCCCTTTAACCCCCTTGAACACCCCTTTTCACCCCCATGGATAGCCCCTTGCACCCCCACTCCTGCAGTTCCCACCCCTGCAAATCCCCCCCCTCTTGGATACCCCCCTTCCTGGACACCCCCACCCACCTAGACCCCCTCCCCCTATACATGCTCCTCCTTGATAGCCCCCCCCCCACATGGACTGCCCCCCCCCCCACCCGAACATGCCCCTGAACCCCCTAGACACCCCCCTTGAACATCCCCCTTAGCGTTTCAAACCTAACCTATATCTATGTGGAAATTGAAAAAAACTAACTATTAATTTTTTCATAGGTTTACATAGAATTGTTTGAAAATAGTATTTCGTATGGGAGATTATGGACTGGATCTCAAAGTCATATCACTTCAAACATATTCGTGTTTCTAATATGGTGGATGACTTACCAAACTATTTGGTTCAATTGTGTTGATCCTGGGTTGATATCTAGTGTCAAGCCATACAATTATAATTTATAAAGGAGGCATAACCGTAACATAATTCAATACATGAGGCATTACCTCTCATGTTCCAAGTTAACCATGTTCAGTTCTATATAACTCATTCAATTCATTAAGATAACCTTACACACCCTTGGATACCCCCCTTGAACACCCGCCAGGCACACCCATACCCCCTTGCACCCTCATCCCCCTCCTGGACACCCCCTTCCCCCCTACACCCCTCCCCTAGGCCCTTTCCCCACCCCTACCCTCCCCCCTACACCCTACCCCTTCCCCAAATAATAGAACCCATCACCCCCTCCCATGAACACACCTTGGACCCCATGCACCCTCCCCGTACCCCTTCCACCCCTGCCCCTCCCCTTCCCCCATAACACCCCTACCCCACCCCGCATGCACCCTTGTAGCTTCCCTAGCACACCCCCTACCCACCCCACCCCCCTACACACACCCCTTCCCACCCCCTTTCCCTTTCACCCCTCCCCTTTCCCCTTGCATCCCCTCCCCCTCCCCCAGTACACCCCCCTTCACCCTACCCCTACCCCTTGAAAAAGAACCCAGCACACCCTTCCCCTACACACCACCCTGCACACCCCTTGGACCCCCCCTAACCCTCCCCTATCCCCTTCCCCCCACCCCAAGTACACTACATGCTCCCTCACCCTACACACCCCCTTCCCCCTTCCCCTACACACCCCCTGCCCACCCCACCCCTACACAAACCCCATGCCCACCAAACTACACACTTCACACCCCCAAGAACACCCCCATTCCCACCCCCAACATCGTACATTAACCCTTTCAAAAAACCCAGAACACCCCATAAAACCCCTTGGAAACCCCCCCCCCCCCACAACCCTTACCCACCCCATGCCCCCTTCCCTTTCAATAAAATCCAGCAACCCCCCCCCCCCCACCCACCATCGGGTGAAACCATGATATTTCATGAAACTTCATCTAGAGGAGAACATACTGGTGTTTTTCATGGGGATGGATGCAGTGAGATGAAAATCTCATTGAGATCATTTTTCAAAATCCAGTTACCAGGTCAATATACTATTGGAAGATCATTCTCAGTTGAAAATTTATATGGTTAAGAGCACCACAATGTTTCGTAATCCTTCATTAGAAAATTATTATGGTTGGGATAACCATAAGATTTAAGATGAATCCATTGCAGAAACCGTGGGGTGTCCAAATATATGGGTGAGTGGATTGACTTATGGTGAAAATCATGCCTTAGTGTATAGATTTGTGTAACAGAAACATGTTTAGAATTCAGAGATAGAGAATAGTGAGTTATCATGGAATTGAAAACAATATTTGTTTATGAGACATGTTTTGATGAATACCATGTCTTCTCGGGGATGATATGTGTTAAGGTGGGGAGTTTGTAATACACCACAAGTTTATGATTCATTATTTGAGGGGGGGGGGATTGTTTTTTTATATAAATCATGGGTTGTTGCTTAAATTGAAATTTGGATCAGAAATATGAACTTTTGATGTTCCTAAATGAAATTTTTGTATTTGGTTTTAATCCCTTGTTGGAACCTCTGAGGTTTGGGTAGAAGTTGATGGAGGTATAGAGTGAAAAATAACTGAAATTTAAGCCATCATATCCTTTCGTGCTATGACCCATAAATTTTATGCCTTGAATGGGTTTGGTTGAGGGGTAAACCCCCATATCTTAAACATTTCCTACTGTGAACCTCAGTTCAAGCCATGAAATTACCAGGGGTAGGGATTCATGGTGTCAAACCTCTGGTCACGCCGTGAATCATGCCTAGGTGGATTTATTTTTATAGGTTAAATTCTTTATTTTTCTGGGTCAAGTGTTTCACAGTGATGTTACTGAAGAATGTGTCAAGTTTTCAAGGTAGGTAGTTTGTGTTTGATGAAATGAAAAAAAATATTATTTATGTTTTAGATTTTTATAGAATGCTTCGTTCATGTTTTCTCAAAATGATGGCATTTTCATCTCTAAAGTGAAGTAAATTTCATTTTCTACTATTTTTTTGGCCTAAACGTTCCACTAGTTCATGCTGAAGGGTTAGGGAAAAAATGTAAAACATGAGGAGATGTCATTTCAAAGAGCCAAATAAAATTTCATAGCATATAAACATTATAAAATAAGGAAGAAAAGTTTCTAAAATACTCAAGACAATATAGAATTCTAATTAAAGGGTTAAGTAGTGGGAACTAACCTCATCCTCAAGGTGCACTCCTTTTGACAATAACAACTCAAATCTTCCTTTTATTGTGCTTTCAAGAATAGGAAACTTCATATATATACAAGGACACTTATCCCCTATGTACATATTTTCATGGACAAATATGCACAAGGGGGTCCTTAGATATATGTTTATACTTTACATATACCCCTTTCCACTTACACATGTATGAAATTTTCATATCTATATATAAGTACACCTAGCCCAAATATATATATTCATACTTCCATGAGTGAATATATATAATAGGGGAACTTATATATGTATATTCTTACCTATGAATACAAATGTAATCCTTTGTCAATGGATACTCAAATCCACCTCAACAACATCTAGAAAGAACTACAAAATATAAAGAACCCAAAAGTCCCAAAAGGCCTAATTAATTTTTTTTCCAAATAATAAAAACGGAATAAATCTTACCCAAATCTTATGTTGAACTCACTGTCATCGATGGTGGTGGATAGACCCAGACACATAGTAAGAAACAACCTATAAGTAAATTGTTTGAAAAGAAATGAGATGTGATGACTTTTTATATATATATGACCAGTGATGATAAATGATACATAAATCCATTACTATTATAGATTCTATAATTTCATTTTATTATTACCACAATATCATGATTTAGTCACTCCAATTTGACTGATAATTTATGGAGGTAATTTCAACACAAAAAAACCATAAACAAACACATTTTCATCATAATATCAATAATCATTTCATCAGTAAAAGAATAAACAATAAAAAATAAATCCATGAAGCACACCATGTTATTCCATATTATCATTTCCTTTCCATATTCTCTTCTTAGAATTTATTTTTAATATATATCACAATTACCATATTAAATCATATAAAATAGGTTGTTCATGGTCAGTATATAATCAAAAAATATAATATAAAGGAACTCATATTCATCATTAATTTCTCATTCCCTTCAATTTTCCCTATTCTATTCATTTCCAAAACACTTCCCAAATTTTATTTCCATCCCCCTTTCACAACTCCCCCCATCCCTTCCCCCCATCCCCTAGCCCCAACCCCATCCCCACCTATACCTCCACTACCCCATCCTCTAGAAACACACCCCCCCCCCCGTATCAGTCCCCCTACACCAGCCCCTCTACACCACTCCCCTAGCCCCCAGCCCCCAACACCCCCCTCAAGTACAAGCACCCAGTACCCCACCCCCAGCCCCTCCCTCAGACTATAGCCCCAACCATTACCCCCATTTCCCCCAGCCCCCTGCACCAACCCCCCATCCCCCCAGCACCCCTCCTACCCCAGCCCCCAACACCCCCCAGTACCAGCCACCAGCACCCCACCCCCCAACACCCACCCCAAAACCCCAACCCACACCCACACTTCCCACATCCCCCCAGCACTATCCTCTCCCCCCAACACCATCCCACCTACACCAGTCCCCTACACCACCCCCCTATACCCCAGCACCCCCCTCCTGCACCAGCCCACAGAACCCCAGCTGCTTTCCCCTCCCCCACCTGCACCCCCCCCACATCCCCCCACACCCCACCCCCAGACCCTAGGAATGCATCCCTAAAATCTTAATCATGGATAGTTTTTTTTCACAGATAAATTCTATTCTTAAACATTGGATTTTTCTGGTATGTTTATGAGATTATTATACCATTTTGAATGAACAATGATGGATAAAACCCAAAATTGTGTTATTATAATAACTTCCATGTAGTTTTAAAATTTTTTTATTAGCACCTTTAATTCCCAAAAAAAGTGGAACAAATAATCAATGTAATAAGGTCATGACTTATACCCCAATAGGGAAAATATTTTTTTCCATATATTAAATATTGATATCTATTCATGTTAGATTCACCCTTTATTTTCTAAATATATAAATCATTAGAAAATATTCTTTTTTTTTTATATTTCCATCATTCAATAAATATGGAACATGGAACCTTATTTTAGATAATAGATCACTTTTATACATTTTTACTATATCAATCTTCTTAATCTCTCCCAATTACTTAGGCCATATGATCACACATCCTTGAGGTACATGATCTATTTAATGAATGTGTGTGAAAAAATTTTCTATGGTGGTGGATAGAACCTAACTCATCATAAGAAACCACCTATAAAAAAATAGTGGGAAAAGAAATGAGATATAGTGAATTCTTATATATATTTGATATGTGTGTCAACTATACATGATAAATGATACATGAATCCATAATCAAAAAATGAAAAAATAATATTCAGATTGATATGCACATCCCAATACTAAATAACTTGATCATTAATACAACGCTTTATTTTTCAAACATCATGTTCAATTACCTATTCAAAAATAAGAAATCTCCAAAATATGGGAATGAAGTAAACTTTCATCAGCACTTAAAAGCATGAAATAGGGATTAAAAATTTTTCTTGACCTATAAAATCCATTACTTGAATGTATAAAATACCTAAAACTATTTATGCCTATATCCTTCTAAATTTTTTAGATCAAAACCACATTTTTAGAATATTCTTCTTCTATAATTCACATTTATTCTTTGTTTATATAGGATAATCAATTTTATAAATAAGAATTTTTTTCTTTTATTCTTACTCAATTTTCTTTTATTTTTCAAACTAGTTTGCTAATATGATTAGAAAATATTTTTGTGCATGATCTTCCTTCTTCTTTATTGTATATTTATTCTTTGTAGAAACTATTTCCAAAAATGTGGTAATTTTTTCTTTACTTTAATATTTAAACAATTATTATTGTTATGGAATCTATGTCAAAAATTATTCACAATTTAGACTAATTGGTTTCAATTCCACATAAACATTCAATCACCTTTAGAGTAGCCTTTTTAGGATCCCTTTAAAACTACACACTAGAATTGGCAAGCACCAGCCAACTACAATCTCACATATTGATACTTAACCCAAAAAATTTATCTGAATGACATATTAGAAATACATAAACTCTAAATATGCTATTTATCGATACAAACTATTCATAATTAACCAAACACACTAACTATAGCAACCACTAAAGGTAAATAATTAATTTTGGTGGAGTCTTGGAACCATATATGGTTCATCCAATATCCATCTCCAGACACTAAATTCATCAATTTACCGTCTAAGTTCATAAATTTCACAATCATGAAAATGATCACCACCCCTTGATATGGATTTCAGTCTTAAAATAAGAGTATTAATCTCCCCATTACAGTGTTATCGATACCATCATGAATCCTTCAAACACATGTCTAGTACATCATATCACATTATGATCACTATATAAGATCTTATCCCAATAATCTCAAAAAAAAATCTTCATTTAAAAACAATAATCTTTCAAACACACATTATATCTAACAAAACTAATACATTAAAATATAATAGAGAAAGAAATCAAAATTATAAAAATATAACTCTATGAATACCTTGAAAATTGTGGTACTAAAATCCCCTTCACCTAGGATGGATTATCTCAATTGAATAATATAGAAACCCACATCTTAATAGATGCATGAAACATATTTTTTATATCCAAATACCAAGGGAGTACATGTACATTATTGATACATGAGAAATGGCCATGATTAGTTTATTTTTCTAATATTGAGCTGAGATATTACTCATTCAATTTACTCCATCACCCTCATACTGAGGCTCACCAACCAACCTTCATTCCTACCTAGTTTCCATCCTTCTACATGATACATTATATCCAATGGATGTATCTATGATGATAGCTCAGTATTCCTTGAATATATCATAGTAGGTGTTTGGATAAAAGAAAGCTACTCAATCCCACATGATTAAATAAGACCATTTAAAAAATATAATTATTTTAGGAATATATTTCATTTGAAGGGTGGCATGAAATGAATAAACCATTCAAATTCAGTGGCATATGCCATTACTGATTCCCATAATGATACAGCTCCATGAATTCCAAAAACATGATCTTATTCTGTATATCTACCATATCCTCTCATAGAAGAGGGAATGAAACTCGATCCATAGAACCTCCACATTCATTATTTTTCAATCAAATGTACTTGTCCATTCTTATTCATCACCTTTGAATTTAGAAACTTATAGTTTCACCCATATATTTTCTTGAGTTCCAATCCTTTAAAATAGGAATTAAACATTCTTTATGATATTCTAAACATCCTATAATCCCATGTCACTACTAAAAATTACATAATTATACTCCTAGAACTCAGGGATAACTTTGAAAACCATTTCTTTTTCTTTTTGAAGGCCATGGTCAATAAATCAAAGTATTTATAACATAATATGAGGGAAACATCCAATTGAGAATATTACCCATGAGAACAAAATTTCAACCTAATTAGATGATTTTTTGATGAATTTTGAGTCATCGTCATCCGGTAATAACAACATTACTAATTAGAAACCCATTGTGCCACAATCCTAATCATCCATTTTTACCAAAAATTCGTAAAACTGCCTTTAATACTTACTTAATAACAAAATATCATTTCCAAAACACCAAAACCTAATGATTATCATAATAATCTAAGGGTTAATCTCTTACACACCAAGTATAACAACCAAAACCCACACATTTACCACTTATAATAAGAAACCATCTACCGCCTTTACTTATCTAACAAGAAACATCCTTATAAAAATACACAATCAAATCCCCCATAAATAACCAAAATTCCCTATGCCATGATTTTTACATAAAAACATCAAGAAAATCCCAAAAATATCTACCAAATTGAGGTATTACTACCAACCAAAACCCCCAATGGAAAATCCAAACCACACCCAATACATAGCCATCATACTCCATATGTCACCCTAAAACCCAAATTCACATGATTTTATTAACACAAATGTATCTTGTTTTTCATCCATCATTTGATATTTTAATCCACATTAAATCTCATAAACATATAAATTCCAAACATTAGAGAAGATACATGAGTGAAATTTTAGGGGTTACAACCCTAAATACCTAGTTCTTGTTGAGAACATCATAATATGTTTAAATAAGTTCGCTTCCAAGATAACCACCACTTCTGGAGTTGATGAACACCAAACAATGATATATTGGTGAGTGGGAATCATTTCTAACCTTGAATTCGGGTTTAAAAATATAATCAAGAATAAAAAAAATACTTTACAATGGAATTTTGTTAGTTCATACAGGGAAAAATTTCCAGCTGCTCAATCAAATTAGACCAGTATGGAACTAAAGAATAAAAGGTTTTCAATGTAGTTAACAAGTACATAGAAGTACCTCTAATCAATTTTTATTAGGAAAAAACCACATGCTAACTCAATTATTGTAATCAGTAGAAACATATAGAAAATTTTGAACTCCTTCAAATTTGAACCACATGATATGCTAACAAGCTTATCAATGAAGATAGTAGAATTTAAGAAAATATATAGAGAACATCAGATAATGATAAATAAAACCTCACATACCTAATTACATGGAACACAAGGGAAGTGACGATTTCATTTAATTCATCATCCAATCGTAGGTTCTCCAGGAAGCCAATATAATAAATTGATAAATGAAATAATCATGATATGTAAAAGGAAAATCGAATACAAATTAAAAAATTCCTTTCAGTAAGTAACTTCACCTCACAAGAAATGAATCAATAAGGAAAATACAAAGGCATGTTGTAATTACAAGCAAGAAATTGAGTCTACTAAAACAAAAATCCAAAATACAATCCTTCCCAAGAAGATAAAATTTATGTGAAAAAAAACTAAATGCAACTTCCAATTACTAAATAAATAGAAACAATGATAATAAATTCCCAACTATACACAAATTCAAAATATAATCTACTCTATCTTCCTCCACTAACTCTCTATATTCATCTGGACCATGTGATTTTCATTCCATAATTAAAATAAAAAAAATAAAAATAGAACACCTTCCACGGGGGGTTGATGATTCGATAAAAAACATAAGAGGTTTATGGTGGGAGTGAAATAAAATGAGATGAATTCAGAAAGTACCAATATATTTCAAGATAAAGGGATAATGGATTTCGTCTTCTGAAGGGCCTCTATGAACAACATTATAGAGGTTGACGGTTTAGAGAGAATGGTCGTAGTGAGAGAGGTCGACGACAACATGGGAGAGGGTATTGATTAGAACTGTTGGGAGGAGGGTTCCATGGTGATAGATGTAGACAGTTCAGAGAGGAGGTTCACAAATCAGGGGAGGATAAGAGGAGATCCTGATGCATATTAAAAAAGAAAAATGAAATACATATTTTTATCCATGGATGTTTAATTAAATCATGGCTATAAACAACCTATAGCCACGAACCTATAAAACTATGGAAATAAGATCATGTTTATATATTAAATTTTTTTAGTGATAATATATATCATATTTATTCATTCCATTCATGTATATAATCATGGATTAATGAATATTATGTATAATGAATCACATTTCATTATAGAGACAGTAGGTTGTACGAACACATGAGTGACGAAATCATTCACCTAATAGTTAAATGGTATAAAATTGGAAGGAATCATAATTATAAAGAATAATTATCATGTTATATTCATCATTTAAATCCATTATACTCATCATTATACAAATCAAAATTAAGTATTGTTGTATAAAAAATTACACCACAACATGGAGTGGGTAAGTCATATGAACACACACTTGGTGATATAGTTATTCCTAGGGTAGATAAATGGAGGTATAAGGTTGTAAAATAATTATAATAAAATCTCATAATTTATAACACATGGTATTTACTACTTTATTATAGAATCAAAAAATGAATATAAAGTATGAGAAGAAAATAATTTTGAAATATGTGATACAACAATTACATATTTATTGAGTATCTCATTTTTATTTGCGCAAAAGGACTCATTAACATGGATTTCTACACAAATTGTGGACTATAAGAGAATGGGAGGGATTTTGAGAGATTATTTGAGAATAATTTTGATTATATAATGGGATTGAGAGTTGTGAGTAAGTGGATAGATGTGGTATCATCTTATTAGAGGGGGATGGGCACATTAAGAATGTCTTGAAATATTATTTTATTACATTTTTTTAATTATAATAATTTTTAATTGAAATATTACTATGATAAGATGAGTATAGTTTGGATTAATCTCATACAATAATTTTTAGACATGTATTTTTTTAAACCTTATCTTTTGAATTTACCCTCAATAACTCTCTTTTAATTTTAATTTAGGTAACAACATTTTAATTATTAAGAGGATAATAAGTTTACTTATATGGGGTAAATTTCCCATAATTGGAAAAATAATTAGCTTTTCTACCTTATTAAGGCCACAATGTAATTTAAATTTTTATTATGATTTTTAAATAATTTAATAAAAAGTTATTTTAATAAAATATCAACAATTTATATTTTACACTATTCATTTCATTGAATTTAAATATTACCCAAACATAGATATAACATTAAAAAAAGAATTTAATAGTCTTATATAATGTCATACCAACCTATAAAAATCTTGGGTGACATAAATTATTTCAAATAATATATATTTTACTATTTATAATATATTTTATTTGAAATTTCTCTTGATAAAATAATTATTCTATCACTGTTGTGCTAATATTTATAGAAATTATTTAATCTCTTAAAATTATAAATAAATTAATATGATACAGATAATTTCAGTATATTTGTGTAGAATATTTATTTTCAAATGTTTGTCATTTTTATCACTACATTAATATGATTATACTTATAAGATATAATCGAGTGACATGTTGTCACTTTTGATTTAATTAAAATTACATCAATTTCATGGACAAAATTCCATTAAATGAATCAATTCTGACCCTTAGATAATATTGGTTTAATTTCATTTATCTGATCAGGATTTTTTAAGTGATATGGTAATTTTATTATCTTTATAATATTTTTCCCCTAATATACCGAATTTTCCTTTAACAATAGTAAAAAAATACCATAGTTACTATTGATAATATCCAAAAAAAATAATGGTAACATATTAAAATAAATTTTGACCAACTTATTCCAAATAAAGAATTATTTTTTCAAAATTCAAATAATATAAGTTTCAGTAATTTATTTAAAATTAATTCTCATTGTCTAAATGAGAAAAGGTGTTTTTTTAATGTTTAAAGATTACAAAAGATTGAAATGTTTTTACATCTGAATTTAGTTCAAAATTAATTATAATTATATAAATTATATTTAATGATAATAATATATTCTATTTATTCTATATATCCAAAGAAAATATAATTTATTTTAAAAAAATTATTTACTTTTTTTTAATTAAAATTTTGTATAATTTTACTATTCATAAAAATTTAAAACATATTTGAAAAATACAAAAATATTATCCAGAGGAAAATTTTATATACCGTTTCCAAATAATAATATTTTTTTTAAATAGATTATATACAATTATCAAAAACTATATTTAAAATGGGTACACCATCAAATGACGGCAATTATCTATTTTTAAAAAATACTTCATTTATACAAAAAATAAATTTTTTTTATATCATGTATAGAAAACATATAAAATTACTTTTATACATTATATTGAATCCATAAATAGTGATATTATTCTTTTATAGACTCACTTATTTTCATTTAAATATATATTTTAGATGAAAGTTAATACTATTTATACCCACCATTATAATGACTGGGTTATAATATTTAGTTGTTCACTTATACTTGGTATTGCATGAAATGAAAATCTAGAAAAAGAACATGAAATTGTGTGTACCACAAGCCAATAATTGTGGTGGGTATATTGAAAGATAATACAATGTTTCGTATTTGCATTCAAATCTTGGTGTACTGTACAACACAAGATATCCAAGAAATTTAAAAGAATATATCTCATAAAATCTCAGGGTGTCACATTCTACCCCCCTCAAAAGAATTTATCCTTTGAAATTAATTGAGGTTATAAAAGGTTTAGTAATTGAATGTTTCTTTCATAGAAACCCACAATATAAAATGGAATACTAAAACACCATTTTAAAAAGGAAAATTTGAAACATAAGGGTTACCAAAAGTAACTCATCACTGGGTTTCCACATAGGAGAACATAAGTGGGATGTGAAAAAATAGATATTGATGAAAATATAACCATCATGTTCAGTTGGATAGTCATAGAGAACAATATTTGGAATAATTTAATATCCATAAATTCATAAATATGTGAGGATTTAAGGGACCATATGATTCATCAGAAAAAAGGAGTTTGGATAACATTTTGGGTTTTTAATATCCTTTCCCTATAGTTGATGAACATGGGAAGAAATAATTTCTTGATTTTAGTAAAATATCATGGTTGGTCATGCCTTGAACAATTTTCTCTTCATATCTTATTCAAGGAAATGTAGTTGAATTTTTCATTATTGATGTGTTAGTATATTATGTGATCCATAAATAGAATGAAAGGTCATTCAAAATGTCTCAATAAAAAGGTTATAGTAGGTTATAAAATATGCATAAGTCCACCTAATGTGAGTAAATACATTAATCTAACAAAATTCAACAAGAGTATAATATATACTATCCATAAATGGATTACATTACAATCCTTAAAAAACTAAAAATATAATAGTTTAGAAAGAGGTGAACTAAACTAGCTTATCATTTATCTACCATAACTCAAGGGAATTTATGGGTTTTCAGATTCCAAACATGTGAATACCTTAATCATGTATTCTCATGAAATATGGTAATAAAATTAATTTTCAAATACCATTAGTGAAATCATGCATGTTTCCTGAAATTGACTCTTACCAAGAATCCCTAAAATTATATATACTCAAGAAATGATATAACTTTGTCCTTATATCATTTATGATTTCATTGATAATATAAAATATATAATTATATCCTTAATACATAATTATTAACTTATCATGTGTTTTCAAAAAATATCTAAATAAGTTTTCATGTGAACCAGTATTATTCAACATATAATTTCAACTACTTCAGGAAAAAAAGTGTAGTAATATTTAGATTGGTATTTATTCCAAAATATGAAAAAATTACTTATACAAAATTATTATTGATAAACATGTAATCATTCCACTATCTTATTAAACCATTGACTGAGCTTCATCATTTTATTCGTTGACATTTGTTATCTCATATATAATTTTTAGTGTCTACACCATCAGAAACATATATAATACCCATACAACCACGATGATTATCTTCATAATATTTTCCATTAGGGCATTGATGTTCATAATGACCATGCATTCCATAACCATCGTTGATGTCTTATAAATACTAATATCCTTGTCCATTGTATTTACTGAACCTTTTGCATTCAAATTACTAGATTTGTGTCCTTTTTTCCACAACTAAAGCATCTTCCAGCTCCTTTGAAACATTCTCCTTGATGCCTCTTCCCACAAGATTTACATGATAAAATTGAACATTCTTTCCTATATGATCACCATGATACTCCATATTTCTATTATTTTCTGGATCAAGAAACTCACTAGAGATAATATTATTGATCATTTCCTAAGATTTCAAATTAGGTATAATAACTATGCTTCACCTTCTAACTCCAATTTCATTTGGTTTCTCATGAATAATAACATTACATTATCTATCAAATTCTCCATTAACATTAATTATTTTATTTTAAATTATTTTCTAAAACCCAAAAAGATTAGTTTTAGAGGTAAAAATCATATTGGGAAAACAAGATAATCAATGGAGAGTACTTTCAATCTCTAATATCATAGGTTTAGTCCTAGGTTATACATGATTGTTACCATAATTCTAGGATGGTAACCAATGGTTAGACATATCCTTAGGGACATTCCAAGTTGTATCCTTAGAAATATCTCTATGGATCTCACTAGGTTTTTCGCATCCTAGTTTCCAAAGGATCACTAAAACTTTGCTCTGAAAAAAACTCTAACGACTCAAACTTGATGTACTTGGAAATTACATTTCTTTTGAAGAATACTTATTACATAACATGAATATACTTCCAAAGACTATATTAGTTAAGTGTCTTTGGAAACTCGAAACACATTATTCAAGCTTGCGGAAAGATCTTCAACATCTCCCATAAAGATCATCCCCTTTAGTTTTTCTATATAAATCCTTTCATTATATCCTAGGGGAAAGAAAACAAACAAAGGGTGAGCTCAAATTCTTAGTATGTGGAAGCATGTATAACATCAAACAAAACATAAACATAACAATGTAAAAACATGATCAAATATTTTGAATATTGAAATCACGAGTCATAAAATAAATCTTGGTAGTACATGAGGTATAATTCATAATGCAACACAAAACCATGATAAAATACAACTGGAATAAAACATGAAAATTGTGGAAAAACATAAGCATATAAAATAAATTCCATATTTTCCAAGTCTCATAGTCAAGACCATCATAGCAGACAAAATCCATTACTAAACCAGGTTTAACTATCTTTCCATCCCTATATCACTGAACCAAATTTACTTGTTGTTCTATTAATGTCTATATCATGATATATATATCATTACCCACTATATTATAAGTATACATAGGTCCCATCCATCTCATTATTAAATCATTTTTACATATTCCACAAAAACATAAATCATTCATTATAGCAGAACCCAAGGAACAATAAATGGGTTTCTTAAACATCATTATGTCATAATCCATATAAAATAAATAGATTTCATAAAAATTATTCCATTATAAACACTGTCAAATAAAATTAATAATAGGGATAGAAACATAACCATATTAATTCAAAGATGTAAAGTAATTTTGTTAAAATACTTGAAATTATTTCTGGAGGAAAATACCCATTCTTCTTCAAAACATTTTCTTTTCTCAAAATTTGGTGGAATTTTAAAATAAAATAATTTATTTGATTATAAACATGAAATCGTGTAGAGGAAGATTTATAGAAATAAGGAATAAAATTCTATATGTGGTGTATAAGTTAAAAAATCATTATCCTTTTATTTTTTCTGGAAAAGTCAGAGTACCTCATATGGAAGAAGAAATAAATATTCCTTCCAAACCATGAAGTAAAAGTAAAAATTGAAAAAAATTGACTTTAAACATACATATAAGAATTGGACACTTTTTATGAAAAAGTTTTAGAAAAAATAGACATGGACGATAAATATACCCCCAGTAAAAACATACATATAAACAATCTCGGATAAAAATGAGATTGAAAAATTATCCATTACCTTACATCCAATATTCTTCGTATATATCTAAAATCCACATATAATAATTTAAATAATATTATTGAATTATTCCAGAATCATTTCCATTTTTATGATATAATATATAATCATACTATCATGAGTTGGTTAGTAATATTCCATTATCACTCTTTATTCAGATATTAACCGCTTTATGTTCTTAAGCATGTTTTCTCTGATAAATTCATGCTAAACTTCTTAAGATATAGTTATATAGTTTATATAGTGATATTAGTATAATATATAACATATTTATTGATTCCACTCAGGTATATAATTGTGTTTTAATGATGATCATGTAGAATGAATCGCATCGCATCGTGGAGATGGTAGGTCATACGTACATACGAGCGACGATATCATTCACATAATGGTTAAAAGGCTTAGAATTGGATGGTATATTAATAATAAAGAATAATTATCATGTTATATTCATTATTCAAATCCACTATACTCATCATTATTCCCTTCCAAATTATGTATTGTTGAATAAAAAATTACACCACAGCGTGGAGATGGTAGGCCGTACTTACGCATGCATGGTGATATTGTTATTCTTATGATAGATAAATGGAGTTTTAAGGTTTTCCCATCAATTATAATAACATATAATCATGTAGAATATACTATATTTATTACTTTTGTATAAAAAACACATAATCAGAGTAAGTAGAAGAAGAAAATAATTTTGAAAGAGGTGATTAAACAATTACCTCTTTTTCATGTATCTCCTTTTGATTTGCACAAAATGTCTTTTTAAGATTGCTTTCTTCCCAAGGTGTGGCATATAGGAGGAATGGATATACGTTGGGAGTTTATTTTAGCATTATTTGGATGATACAATGGGATTGAGTGTTGTGGGTAAGTGGGTAGATGTGGGGGCCTATTATAAGAAGGGGAATGGGCACTTTAGAAATGTCCTGAAATGTTATTTTATTATAAATTTATTTTCATATAAAAATAGCTCAAAAGTGACATATATAAGGGATAATATGAGGTTATTTTTAAATAATATAATAAAATAATTTTTAATTGTGTATTTATTTTATTTTAATGCTTATCTTATTCATTTTTCCCTTAATTACTCTAGTTTTAATTTAATTGAGGTAACAACAATTTAGTTATTTAGAGGCTATAATGTTTACATGTATGGGGTAAATTTTCCATTATTGGTAAAATAATTAACTTTTAGACCATATATAATCCACATTGTAATTTTAAAATATTTTTTTATTTTTTAAATAATTTAATAAAATAATAATTTAATATAATATCAATAGTTGAAATTTTTATACTATTCATTTCACTAAATTTAAATAAAATTGATATAGATATATAACCTAGACCTAGAAGAATTTAATATTTTTATAACATATCATATTCTCTATGAAAAATCTGGGATGATATAAAGTATTTCAAATAATATTTTTTTACTATTTATAATATCATTTATTTGATCTTTCTTTAATAAAATAATTATTGTATCAATATTTTGTCAATATTTATAGTAATTATTTAATATCTAAAATATATAAATAAATTAACATGATGTATATAATTTAATTAGATTTCTTTTGGATATTTATGTTCGATGTTTTATTATGTTTATCACTACATTAACATTATTATACTTATAATAGCTAAGCGAGTAACTAGTTGTCACTTTATTTTGTTTTAATTACAATTACATCAAATTCAATGAAAAAATCCATTAAATGAATAAATTATAAAATTTAGATGATATGGCTCGACTTTAATTTATACAATATGATTTTGGCATGTCTTAGGGTAATTTTATCATCTTTATCATATTTTTTGTTATCCTAATTTACTTAATTTACCTTTAACTTTTGTAAAAAAATTATCGTAGTTACTATTAATAATTTGAAAAAAAATTACCTATTAACATAATTGGAGCCACATATTCAAAATATGGAATCCTTTTTTCATAATTTAAAAAATATAAGTTTATGTAATTAATTTACAAATAATTCCCATTTTTAAGCGAGAAAACTGGTTTTTAGAAGCTAAATCATTGCAAGAGAAAGAAATGTTTTTACATATGAATTCATTGTAAAATTAATGATAATGAGTTACATTGTATATAATGATAAAAATATTTTATATTTATACATTAAAACCATTCAATTATATAATTTAATTACATATATTATTTCAATGGAAATGATTTTTTCAATTAAAATTTTGTATAATTTTACTGTTAATCAAAATTTTAAACATATAAGAAAAATATCAAAAAGTCATACGAAGACAATTTTATGTCCTTATAAATAAGGTTTTTTTAAATATAATTTATAAACATCTCAAATACTATATTTAAAATGTGTGCACTATGAAAAGGCGATAATACTGCATTTTTTTGAAAAATAATTATTTTATCTAAAAAATGTAATTTTTGATTATATCATTTCTAGAAAACATATAATATGAAATTTAACCTATAGATTGAATCTATAAAGATATAATTTATTATTATATAGAAAATATTATTTTCATTTAATAGTTTTTTATAAGGATGTTAATATTATTCATTCCCACCATTATAATTACTAGGTTATAATATTTAGTTGTTCATTTATACTCGGTCTTGGATGAAATGAATTATTAAGAAAATCCTTAAATTTTTTTAGCACAATCCAACATTTTTTTTCGTATTCCACAAGTTATTATAGTGTTTTATATAGTGCACGATAATATTGGTGTAGCGTACAACACAAGACAACAATGAAATTAAAATAAATATATCTAATAAATTTTGGAGGTGTTATAAAACTGGTGGGTTGTCTTATTTTGTATAACTATCTGACTATGATCTATAATATCCATATCTAATTACTAATTTGAAATTTATTGATCTATTAGTATGAATTATTAGTAAATTTTATGTGATGGATTTGGATTGAACTTACTCATGAGAGATACATAGAAAATATAGTGAGCAAGAGAGAGGTTTTTTTGAAGAGGAATGAAATAAGTTACTATTCATTATCAATCAAGAATCAATGAGGGGAAACTATACCTTGGGAATTTATTTCATTTCATTATTAATTACATAATCGTATTCCACGTATGAATTTGAATAAAAAATTCTCCCCAACCTCAAACATCAGATCATGCCGAATATTGTCAGTATAAAATATTTATCCACTACGAGCTACCTTGATGTGTTGTTGAATGGATAAAAATTTCTCAACCTTTTCTTAAGATATAATAGATCCTAATAGATTTATTTTTACGATATCATCCCAAAATTTTGGATATTTACACATATTTACATTTAGTATTTCGTAATGATGCTTATAAAATCTTTATTAAAATTCATTGTTTTATGAAAATAGAATACATTAAGTAATAGATCGCAACCACATTTAAAATACTTGGAAAAATATCTCATAATATCCTGTAGAGTTTGAATATTTATATTATGTATAATATCTATTTTTGTACAATACAAAATATAGAATATTAGTTTTGTATCAAGTGTTTGTTTAATATTATTCTAGAACATCGAGGTTATCCTCAAATCCTGATCCCATAAAATAGGATGTGGTACTCCATGTAGCTTTACAACATATTTAATGTATATTATGAAAAGTGGATATAGAGAGAAATATTCTCTCATAGCAATCATATGGTATAAATATGTAATATGATCAACTACAAACCAGATTGGACTATTTTGTTTATATATTTACTAAGTCTCACATCACTATATATGATTTTGTTTCACCATTTCAATTCGGGTATGAGTGACTGAAAATTAATTTTTTTATTGAAATAGACCCCATTTTAATGGGTGAGGGGGAACCCATCATGACCTCAAAGACTTAAAAAACCATTCCGCATAGTACAAAGGGCTACAGAGAAAAACAAAACAATTCAAGTCTGCAATGAAAAGCACCTCCCCAACATTAATAACAAAAATATTGGACTCCACCCTCTCATTGTTTATTAGATAGTTTTCTCGTGAATGGATGCATGTGCGTAGTACTGATAGAAATTGACATACCCTATAAAACATCCAATTATAGATAGAAATTATTAGGTGAATGCATCTTTTTTTGAACCACTTCGAGGAAAGTCCCTTGAAGGTGAACTTGTTCCATTGTCCAATAAATGGAAGACCGTATAACCAAAAAACATTAAAATCATACCACAATCAGTCCAATATTAAAAACATCATCTACAAAACACAGAAAATTTATACAACAACCCAAATGCATGAAACATTCGTGATTACAATGTCCCAATTCAAAACCAATCAACATGGTATAATACGTAGTACAACATCATGCTATCACAAAAATCCGCCACTACAGACAAGAAAACAGTTTCCAGAACTGAAGATAGAAGAAGATCCCATCACGATCCATTCAACTTCCCCAACCAGTCACAGAATCATCCCAATGAGGAATGTTTTCCAAGGGTCATGAATCCGGACCATCATGACCAATGACAGGATGTCCCAACACCGCAAAGAGGGAGAATCACCAATAAGGATATCCAAGACACTCTAACTGATAAACGCTGCTCTAGGAATGGATCTGATCAGTTTTATACCTTGGAAGAGCCACACTGGAGTCCAAATCGTGAAAACCACAAGATTAAGAAGAAAACATCCAGGTGGAGTACAGAAACTCCAACACCGACAATTCCAAAAAAACCCCTTCTCAACATAAAACATAAAAAATAAAAGCAAAATTATTACCTTAACTCGAAGAATACCATATTCCAGACCTACAAGAGATAATTAAACTGGAGAATAAGGAATGGGGAAGAATCACAAAAATGTCATCTCAACATTGAAGTTGTGAGCCTCATACCTCTATATCGACACCGAGGGAAACCCTAGGTCATGGGAGGAGAGAGAGGACATCGCTCAAATGTTTGATCTCAATTTGGGTACGAGTAATTGTTATAACAACCCATTATAATTTTATACTTGAATCTTAACTTTATGAAATAACTAGATCCAATATACAATCTATTCAATATCCCTATTTATTCTATACCACTATAAATACACTTTCATATCTATTGAAATCTTTTTACATCAAGGTTGTAAATAGAATGAAGAACTATTAGCTTCCTCTAACAATTATTTTTCTAAAATCTGGTATGAATAAATCACTTGCATGATTCCTAAACCAAGTCATTTTATAATAAACAATGTTAAACATAAGGTTATTTCTAACCTTCTTATATAAATCTATGTCTTCCTTTTGTGCCTCATTAATGTACCACGCATATGTTTTAATGAAATATTTTATATAAATAATTTTAATTCTTCAATAGCTTGCATTACAAAAAATCATGTGTTTAAGAAAACCATGAGATGTCCTTCGAATAAAATGTTTGTTTTAACCTCTATGTTAGGTTAGTAGGAATAAATATAACTAAATTGTGAAAATGTATTTTGAAGTCATTCTCTACCAATTATTTATCAATTATATTTTATATATTATATATTAATAAATTTAGGGATTTACTATTAGTACATTTAATTAATTCAATATATATGTTATACTCTTAATAAAATATATTTTATATTCATCCAATATATATTTTCATCAGAGGGTATGAACAAAAACTATTTGATGTAAAAAAACTTATATTTTCTCAAATGGGTAATTTTTATCCATTCAATGGAATACCCCATTTAAATTATCATTTGAACATATGAATAATTATTATATGACAGAATAAATATGTTCTTTGTAATCATGATAAATTTTTTTACTTTGGATGAATTTTTAATAGTTTTCTGATAACTTTGAAATTTTGATGAATATAAAGAATACACTAAATTTTAATTGAATTTTTTTTTGTAAAAATAATAATTTATATGGATAAATTATAATATTAAATGGTTTTAAAGTATAAATAGAATATACTTTTACAACTAAATATAATTTTTTTCATTAGAATTAATTTTATATTGAATTCAGAGGAAAAACATTTCAATATTTTGAAATGTTTTCACTTTTAAAATCGACTCTCTTTCTAACAATGGGAATAATTTTAAATTCATTATGGAAACTTATTTTTATTCAATTTTGAAAAATGGAATAAATATTTGCAATCATTTGGAACATATTATGAAAATAGATTTATTTTATTCTTGGGGATTATAAATAGTAACTTCGGTAATGTTTATTATTTTAGTAAAAGGGTAAACCGAGTAATTATGGGTAAGAATACTATTATAAAATTACACTAACACTTTTATAAATATCACTAGATGATTCTTTTTCTACCTAAATAATCCTTGGGTTGAAATGGTATGCATTGGACTCCACTTGGATGAAATTAGTACATTAAATTTTTTTTATTAAAGGAAAAGTTAAATATGTCCCCCTAAAATTTAAATTACTAAATTATTTTTAATATAAGCTTATACTAAAGATAATTCTGATCATAAATACTCATTTGAAATCAAAATTTTATCATTTATCACACTAATTTATTATTAATTTTTAGAAAATAATTAATTAACTTAAAGACTTATACATTGATGATGTAAAAATTAATTAATTGATTAGAAATAAATAAGACAATATTAATTAAAATTATAATAACCATCAAAAGTCCTAAATTCATGAAAAATCTTATTAGATGAGTATATATATTCCATAACAATCCATGGTTTGTGTTAGTGACCATTTGGAGCCTTATATAAGAGAAATAGATACATATTTCTTTTATTTAAAGTAATGTTAAAGTTGTCACGTTCATAATTTAATAAATAGAACATTTTAAATTCTATATTTTACAGAAGATATATTTTACTAAAATTATTATTATAACTTCTATTATATTTATATTTATCATATTATTCTATTTTTAATTTTTATTGAACAAATTAGTACATTAAATAATGACAAAAAAATTAATGTAGTAATCATTTTATTAATAGTGATCACAAATAAATGTTATTAAAAATATTAAAATAAATATAATTTGCACTAATTAATATTTAAAAAAATTCATATATGGCCTTGACTAATTAGTAATATAATATAATAATCTTTTTAAGATAACATTTTATCTTAATTTTTTGAAATATCACTGAATTAAATAGTAGAAAAATGTACACTATTGTTTGTTTATCAAAATAATGTTCTAATAAATTACATAAAAATAATAATTTTTATAAAAAAAATATATAATAATTTTTATATGGTATAAAATTCTATAAAATATTTATTTAGTCTCTAATTGACATAAAATAAGTAGATATTACCCAGTTTTAATATTGAATTATTTGTTACCCTAGTTAAGAAGTAAAATGAATAATGAAGTGTTAATTTAAATGGTATGGTTTAATTTCATAAACAAACTTGTCAAAAATTTATTTTATGATGAGATTACAACCTTATATCATCCCATATTTAAAATTTTGATATTTTGGGGTTTTGTAGGGTTTTATATTATTAAAAATTAATATTTATTAAGCTTCAAAAAGTTCCCTCACCCTAATTATAAAAGGTTTATTCCTCCCTCACCTCATTACTTAACATTGAAACTGAAAGATAAAAGATACACTAAAATTATACATTCTTATCTTCACCTGTTACATTCTATAGGTTCTATTCTTCTTAAAATACAAACTCATGTTATCTAAGAGTATATTTAGAGGAAGCACATCGAAGAAAAGGTGATCTCCTCTACTGATTCATTCAAACTTCATTCTTCTTCTTCTTCCTCATTATGAGTTCTTTCATTATAAAATAATAACTCCATTATAAATTATATAATAAAATTTTATTATAAATATGAAACAACCATATTTCACCTTCTATCCATCCTATTAAAAACCAAATCACAATGTGTGCGTCCGTACAACTTACAGTCTCCATGCCATGGTGCAAAGTATTTTTCACAACCACATTACATGGAGGGGTATAATGATGGAAATAATAACTTTATATGATTATTATAACATGATATTAATTCTGAAATATTATAAAACATTCAATTCAATACCATTCAACAAATATGGGAATGATATTGTCGCTCGTGCGTATGTATGTCCTATCGTATCCATGATGTGATGGGATTCATTTTACAAGATATTCCATAAATAATGATTATATAAATTTATAGAATGAAAAAATATAGTATATATTTTTTTCATATAATTTTTAAATGACATAAATATGTTCTAAGAAGTAAAACCATAACTTATTCGGCAAAACATGCATTAGAATATAAAGAAGTTAATACCTGAATAACAAGTAAAAATGAAATGTTATTAAAAAATAGATGAAAATATGATCGTATATTATATCATAAAAATATATATGACTCTAAAATAAATAAATTAAATTATTTAAATAATTTTAATGTATATTCAGATACATACAATGAAAATCAAACCTAAAAGGTAAGGGATAATTTCACAATCTCATTATTATCCGAGATTGTATATAAGTAAGTATTTAATAGGATATATTTATCATATGTGTCCATCTTTCCTAAATTTGTAACATTATTTATATTCTTATAAAATTTTTTAAATTAAATTTTACCTATTAGTTAATTTTTATTTAATGATATGAACGGAGTATTTTGTCGTTATTCAATACGAGGTACTTTTTTACTTTCCGACAAAAGTATGAGAAGAATGTTCTCTTTTAACTTTTATGGCCTGAATAGATTTTTATTCATTAGTAACGCCTTATTTCATTTAATATTACCTTACACGGTTCCATGTTTATTTTAAAATTAATTAATTTCATTTATTATTTCACATCAATTTAATAAAAAAAATAGATGAAGAAAGGATATTTTCTTCAAGAATTAATTTCATGTGATTTATCAAAATTATTTTCCATCTAAGATTACAATTTTTAAATAGGGTTATTTTTCTATGCTTACTGTTACTATGATTGTATTGGATTTATGATGCAATCTATGTAATCAATTTGTTTTAAATAGATCATCATAGAATTATTTTTAATAAATCACATTTATTCTTTAGGTTATGATATGATGAATGATTTGTGTTTTTGTAGAACACGTATAAATGATTTAATTATGAGATGCATGGGACCTATATCTCCCTCCAATTAATTAGGTAATGATTTATATCTCAAGATATAGATATGGCTTGAATGGTAAATGATCTAGGTTCGGTAAGACAATGTTGGAATGAGGAGCGAACTTGGTTTAGTAATGGACTTTGTCTGCTATGATGGTCTTGGCATTAAACCATGACGAATATGAAATGATATTATATTTTTATGATTATCCAAAAAAAATTCATGTATTATGTTAATAATATTGTGATTATGTTAATAATATTGTGATTATGTTAATAGCTTCTTATGATCATTCATGATTTATCCCATGGAATGATATCACGATCTTATATATGCAGGATCCGATTTTCAAATATTATGCTCTTGTGTCTTATGATTATGTCATGATTGATATGGCCCTTTTTAAGACTTACTGAGAATATGATCTCACCCTTTTATTTGTTTATTTTCACCAGGTTATGAAGAAGGTTAT
This sequence comes from Viscum album, assembly GCA_963277665.1. Taxonomy (NCBI): domain Eukaryota; kingdom Viridiplantae; phylum Streptophyta; class Magnoliopsida; order Santalales; family Viscaceae; genus Viscum; species Viscum album. The sequence goes on along the minus strand of OY728140.1, from coordinate 1,043,053,519 downwards.
TAATTAAGATAGGTAAAAAATGGTTCTAGTTACGAAAAAATAAGTAGGAGACAATAAAGATGTTTTATGATACAGCTGTTTATGTTACCCAGATTCAAAATTCACTATACGTGTACAGTCCTATTATTGTTTTGTTATATTTTGTAATGAATATTATTAAATTTGGAAGTAATATATATGTATGTAAATCATGGTTAGTTATAGTTGTTATAAAAGGAATAGTATAATTAACCATTGGAAACTATGATAAGAAAACCTTAATAAGAACCCAATGGATAGGTCAAATTATAGGCTATAATCCTTGTGTTTTATAAATAATCAGGAATAACCTATGATAAAACCTAAAGTGTACTAAATTGAAATTTTATTCTTGATTATGGTGTTTTCCCAATATGATTAGTTTTGATCAAACAATGCATCTTGGTTTTAATCAATGGTTGGAACGATAAGGTACCATGTTAATGTTGAATGTGACGGGCAATGCAATGATTATCCTCCTAAGAAACCAAATGTTATGGGATCTAGAATGAAAAATCATGTAGCTTTGGTCACACAACTTTCTCAATCTATAAATCATGAAGGGTATCTAAATGAGAAAATGAGGGAACTATATTCTACTGAGTCCTTCATGAGGCAGAGTCCACCGTCGTTCAGCGGATATTTTGACCCATTTGTGGTTGAAAAATAGACCAGTACCAATAAAAATATATTTTTAGTTCTCTAATGTTCAGAACATGATAAATTTATCTTAGTAGTATATCATTTGGAAGGTTATGTTGATCATTGATGAAACATTATAAATAATCCAAGGCAAGAAGATGAAATTGAATCCATGGAATGGCATGAGATCATGAAGTTTTTTTTAATAATTAATTTACTTTTATTTTTTAAACAATGATTTAGGAAGAGTTCCTTGATCTTGTGGAAAAGTATGATTAATCTGTTGGTACATACAAATAAAATTTCACAAGACTTTCTAGGTACTCTTCGAGAGTTATTATCCATCTTGGGCATAAAATATATTGATTATTTAGAAGTTTAAACAATGTATCTGACGAGAATTATCCATAAGGGCCTTTGATAGCTATAAAGAAATTGTTCGATGATCTCTCAAGGTTTAGATGGATATTAGATTAACCCATCAGTACAATGGGTTTGATAAGAAGAGAAAATTGGATGTCATGAAAAAATATAAAGACCACATTGAAAAGAAGATGTGTTTTCCCTTCTTATCATTATGTGGAATGAAACATGGATGAAATTTTCTTAAAGCGACTAGTAAATGATTTATGTGTGAAAAATAAAGCATCAGGTAATTGAATGATTTAGTTATTAGAAAAAGGGTTATAATGATGTGAATTGAGAAAATGTTATACATAATGAACCTCCTCAAACATTAATGCTACAAGTGCTAGGAAATGTGGAATTATTCCAATAAATTCTCTAGTCCAAGGGTTATTGATGATTGAAATCATAAAACTCTTATAGCCCAAGAAAAGGGAATGTCGCATGTGATTACTATCATTGACATAGATTATGATAATGAAGTGGTGAAAGGTACAATTACTATCCAATCTAAAGTAATTTTTTTATAGGATTCTAGATCCACCCACTCTTTTATTAATGAAGAAGCTTTTAATCGCATCATTGTATTATCTCAACAATTAGATGTGGATTTAGATGTGACAACATTCAATGACACAATAGTCACATAAAAAGATTATAATTCTTATTTTTTTGAATTTTGTGGGAATTTTATTCCTGAAAATTATGTGATCCATCCTATAGTGTAATTTTATGTTATTTATGACATAGATTGAATTTCTCTATATGGATCTTAAATCAATTTCCAAAGGAGGGAAGACACATTTCATATTCTGGATAAATCTATGATCACTTATCAATGTGAGGATGTGTATGACCATCCAGAGAAAATTTCTACCATCTTATGTGTAATGATTCCAATAAATGAAGGTAATATATCTCAAATTGTTTGGGAGAAACTCACAATTAAGATTGCACCAATTGTAATAAAGTTTTATGATGACTTTCTAGAAGAATTTTCAAAACTTATACCAAATGGTGAGGTTGAATTTTAAATAGAACTCATACTAGGTGCTATGAATATTTCAACGACACCGTATATTATTACCCCAATTGAGTTGTACGGATGTAAGAAGAAACTCCAAGAGAATCTTAACAAGGTATTAATACACCCAAGTGTGTCATCTTAGACTGCAACTATTCTGTTTATTTGAAAATATATATAGATCAATGAAACTCTACATTGATTATAGTAAATAAAAAAATCACTATTAAGAAATAATATTCTCTTCCCTACATTAATGAATTATTCTTACAACTATGTGGAGATTAATATTTTTTCAATATTGATCATCCTTCAATATATCATCAGTTAATAGTCCAAAAAGTGGATATACCAAAGGAAACATTCCGTACAAGGTATGGACACTATGAATTTCTTGTGATTCCATTTTTGTCTTACTAATTCCCCTGATATATTCATGGATATAATGAATAGAGTCTTTTGAGACTGTATTTATCGGTTTGTGTTTGTCTTAATATATGGTATTCTTGTCTATTATAAGATCAAGGAATAATATGAAGATCACTTTAAATTTTGTACTAATGACCCTGAGAAAGGGGAAGCATCATGAAAAATTTACCATGTCTGAATTTTGGCATCATAATGTTAAATTGTTTGGTGACATAATATCAAGAGAGGAGATATATATGGATCCATCAAAAATATATGTTATTAATAGTTGGTCGAGACCAACAATGGTAACTAATATCCATTGTTTTCTTGGTTTGGTTTATATTATCAAAGTATTGTGAATGATTATTCATGATTATCTAATCCACTCAACAAGTTTACTAGGTATAGAGTTATGTTTTTGTTGATTGAGGAATGTGAAGATAATGTCAAAGAGATAAAAAGAAGTCTATCTAGTGAACCTATTCCCACACTATCTTGTAGTTGAGAAGGTTTGTGATCTATAGTGATTCATTGAATAAGAGACTAGGATGTTTCCTTATGAAAAATGATATGGTGATAGCTAATGCCTCATGAAAATTGAAAAACCATTAGAAAAATTACCAAATTATGATTTTAAGTTAGCTATGATAGAAATTACATTAAATATATGGAAGAATTATCTTTATGCTGAAATGTGCAGTATATATACTAATCATAAAAGTTTAAATTATATTTTAACAAAAAATGAGTTGAATATGCACCAAAGAAGATGGTTGGATTTTATTAAAGATCAGTATTCCTCAATACATTTCTACCCTAGGATATAGAATAAGGTTGAATATGCTTTGAGTTGAAAGGACCATATAAGTCTATCAATGATGAGGATAAAACAATATCCAATATTTATTGATTTTCAATGGACGGATCGTGACATTTTAAAGGAAGGGGAGAAATATTATCTTTCTTAATTGAATGTTCAACCATAAATAAAAGAAAAAATCAAAGAGGTGCATAAGGTTGATTTAGAGATACAAAATAAAGTGAGAATGATACGGAATTCATCCTTGTTTGTTATGTAATAATAAGGTTTGAGAATAGTGTTTTTATTCTTCCCTTATCAGAACTAAATTAGGAGCTATTGGACGAGGATCATAGTTCTTCATTCTTAATTAATCTATAATGCACAAAGATATACAGGTACCTCAAAGATTATTTCTTGTGGGATGGCATGGAAAGTGTTTTTTCCAAATATATTTCTCAGTGCTTCGATTTTCAAAAAGATAAGGATGAAACCCAAGAGGGTCAACTTGATCAGAGGGGATGCCCTCAGCCTTCACTATTTTAGGCCACTATAGCTCCCAACACAGGGGATGGGGACGGGGGAGGGGGCGGGGTGATGGGGTGGGGGTGCTTTGGGGTTCATCTGTGTGTTTTTCCTCTGTTCTCTTAATGAAAATATAATAAATATAATAAAAGTCTTAGGGGTTCTTACAACCATTACCCATAGTATAATAGAAATGGGAAAATATCATTGTAGTCTTTTTCATCAGACTTCCCAATACATATAAAGTACATAATTTTATAGGGGTTATAGTTGATCAACATATACTGTGAGAAGACTTCATTTCAATGGTAGATGATTTCTATCTTGATCATATTTCTAGGATATATGTAAAGAAAATGGTAAGATTTTATGGAGTACCATTTTCCATTGTATATGATCGGGATTCGAGTTTTACCATTAAGTTCTGGTGAAGTATTCATTAGGATTTAAATATAGAGTTAATTTTCATCACTTCTTATTATCCTCAGATAGATAGATAGTCTTAGAGGACAATTCAAACTCTAAAAGACATGTTGAGAGAATTCTATATAGATTTCAAAGGTGGTTGGGATCAACACCCACCTTTGGTGGAATTTTATTACAACAATAGATTTCACTCTAGTATTAATATGGCTATTTATGAAGCCATATATGGAATAATATGAAGAACTCAAACTTTTTCGAATGAAGATGGGGAAGAAAATATATTAGGACCTAGTCTTGTAGATGAAATAGCAGAAAATTCCATAACCATTTAACAACATATAAGAGAATCTCAGAGTCGACAAAAATTTAATGCTGAAAATAGAAGAAAAGACATATTGTTTTAAGTGGGTGAAAAGGTGTTTCTAAAAATATCTCCCTATAAGAGAGTAATGATATTTTGAAAGAAGGGAAAGCAGAGCCCAAGGTATATCGATTCTTTTGAAATTCTAAATCGTGTTGGGATGGTAGCTTACCGATAGACACTTCCAACAAATATATCTCAAATTCATGATGTCTTCCAAGAATATTTCTTGAGAAAGTACATACCTGATCCTTCACATGTACTAATCTCTGAAGTTGTACTGCTGGAGAAAGATCCTTTTTATCAAGAACAACAGATAGAGATTCTAGATCATAGTGAAAAATCTCTACGAAACAAGACCACTCACCTGGTTAATGTTTTGCTGTGAAACTATAACTTTGAGGAAGCTACATGGGAACCTATTTATATGATTATGGAGATATATCTTCATCTTTTTGTCTCTAAGTGATTAATTTCAATGGTGAAATTCAGTTTAAGGGTGGTAGAATGTATCACCGGGATTTTTTAATGAAATATTTTCTCCAAATAATGATAATTATTCAATAGGTTGCATTACACATAATCATGAGTTTAAATGAAACAAGAGATACCCTTAGTTTAAAATTAATTTTTTAACCTCACAATTTGGTTATCGAAAATAATTTTTTCTAACTTATGAAAATATCGCTACCAATTATTTATTAATTATATATATATTTTTTGTATTAATAAATTGATGGAATTACTATTAGTAAATTAAATTAATGAAATATAAATGTTATATAATTAATAAAATATTTTTATATTTATACAACATATAAATTGGTTATAGGGTATGAATGAACTCTATTTTATGTATAAAAACCTATATTTTTTCAAAACAGTAATTTCCCACCATTTAATAGAGAACCCAAATTAAATTATGATTTTCACACATCAATAATTTTTATATGAAAATATATCCATTTTATTTGGTAGTAAGTTATAAAAATTTAAATTGGATGAATTTTTTAATATTTTATTGATAACTTTTAAATTTTGATGAATAATAAATATACACTAAATTTTAATTGAAAACAACATTTTTCATTGAAATAAGTTATATCACTAAATTAAAATATTGATTCATTTTAAAATATATATAATATATTTTTTTACCATTCAATATAATTTATATCATTAGAAAAAATTATACATTGAATTTAGAAGTAAAAACATTTCAATCTTTTGCAATATTTTATCTTTTAAAAACCACTATCTATTTTTTAAAATGGGAATAATTTTATATTATTTACTAAAACTCCTATGTTTTAAATTTCTAAAAAAGGACTAAATATTTGGAGTTATTATAAAAAAAATATGTAAAAAGATTTATTTTATATTTGGGAATAAAAATAGTAACTTCGGTTATTTTTTTTGTTATTACAATATAATGGAAAACCTGATAATTAAGGATAAGAATACTATTTTAAAATTAACCTAACAATTGTATTAATATCATTTTATTATTTTTTTCGACCTAAATAATCTTTGGGTTGAAATGGTATCTATTGAAATCCACTTGGATGAGATAAGTAAATTTAATTTATTTTATTTAATGAAAAGTTATATATGTCTCACTAAAATTTTAATAAATAATTTTTTTATAATAAAACGTTATATGAAATAATAATTCTATCATAATTTCTCGTTTTAATAATAAAATTTATTTCTTTATCATGGAAATTAATTTGTAAATTTTTGGAAATAAATAATTACCATAATGACTTATACTTTGATGATGTAAAAATTAATTAATTTAAAGTGAATCCCTAATATAATTTTTATCAAAATGATAATAACCATAAATATACAAAAAAACATGAACAAAATATTATAGGGTAAGTATAACTCGACCATAACCATTAAATGGTCGATTTAGTAAAGATTTTTAGCCTTATATATATATATATATGAGATTATGAAACTTATATTATTTTATATAAAGTGATGTTAAATTTTTCACATTCAGAATTTAATAAGTATAATATTTAAAATTTAGGATTTTATAGAAGATAAATATGGCTATTGGAATTCTTATGAAATATAGTAGATTTATATTTATCATTTTTTTCAATTTTTATTCAACAAATATGTATATTAATTAATTATAAAAAAATGATGTACTAATTATTTTATTCATAGAGATAATAGATAAATGTTATTAAAATTTTAAAATAAATAAAATTTGGGATAATTAATATTTCTAATAAATTATATAGATTTCATTGAAATCTTATGAATATAATCAAATATTGTTTTCGAAGATTACTTGTTATATTAATGTTTGTAAAATCAGTGAATTAAATCGTGAAGAAGTTGAAACTATTGTCTATTTAATGAAATAATAATTTATTAAATTAATTAAAAAAATTAATTATTTTTTAAAAATATATAATATTTATGAAATGGTCTAAAATTCTCAAAATTATTTATTTTTGGTCGAATTTACGTCAAATAATTAAATACTTCACCCTTTTAATGTTGAATTATTTGTTACCCTAGTTAAAAAAGTATAATGAATTACGATGTATTAATTAAAATGATATGCTTTAAAATGACTAAAAAACATGTAAAACAATTATTAGTTGATGATATTACAACCCTATATCATCTCAAATTATAAATTTGGATATTTTGGAGGTTTTTTTTATGTTTTTATTTTATTCTAAATTAATATTTACAGAGCTTCCAAAAGATCCCCTAACCTCAATTAATAGAGGGAACATCATCCCTCTCTTATTCACTTAACATTGAGCCTTAAATATTCACCATACCCTGAAATTTTGATTTTTTAACTTACCTTGTAAAATTATAAATTTTTTTGGTATTCCTCAAAATCCAACTCTAGTGCTCTAATATGAGATTTAGAGGAAGCACATTAAAGAAGAGGTAATCTCCTCTATCGATTCATTCAAACTTATTTCTACTACTACTTCATCTATATAAGTTGTCTCAATATAAAGTAACAAATAAATTATAAAATATATACTATGATTTTATAATAATTATTAAACAATCATATTCCACCTTTTATCTATCCTATGGAAATCATAATCACTAAACGTGCATACATACAGCTTACCATCTCCATGTTTTTGTGTAATATTTTTTAGCCACCAACATAAATGGATGGGAATAATGATGGAAATAATAAATTTATATGATTATTATAACAATATATTAATTATTAAACATTATACCCCATCCAATTAAATTCCATTCAACAAATCTAGGAATGATATCATCACTCATGTGTACATAAGACCTACCATCTTTATGATGCAGTGCAATTAATTTTACATGATCATCATTAAAGAATGATTATATAAATGTAAATAATGAATAAATATTGTATATATTTTGTTAATATCATTTTTAATGATATAAATATGATATAAGAAGGATAACCATAACATATTTGACTAAGCATGCATAATAAAATAAAGAAGTTAATACCTGAATAACAAGTAATAATGAAATATTATTAACAAATGGATAATAATAGGATCATATATGATATCATAAAAATTACTATGACTCCTAAATAAGTCAATATAATTATTTAAAAAATTATACTTCAGGTTCGGATACATTAAAAGGAAATTAGACCTAAAAGGTAAGGGACAATTTCGTAATCTCATTATTATCTGAGATTGTTTATTGAAAAGTAATTACTAGGGTATATTTAACATTTATGTCAATGTTTCCTAAATGTTTAAAATTATATATATTTTTATAATATTATATAAATTAAAATTTACTGATTTGTGAATTTTTATTAAATAGTATGAAAGGGGGATTTTTTCATAATTCGATAGGAGGTACTTTTTGACTTTCCGACAACAGTACGAGAAAAATGTCCTCTTTCAACATATATGGAATATAAATATTTTTACACAATGAAAACACCTTATGTTCGTGAAGATTAATTTAAAAAAAATCAAGGGTATTTTAAATTAAAATATTTTATTTTAAAATTGTTTGGAATTTTGATAAAAATAAAATATTTCAGATAAAGAAATGATATTTTTCTCATGAATTAATTTCATAGGTTTTATAAAAATTTATTTCCATCTAAGATGACATTATTTAAATATGGTTATTTTTCTATCCATATTATTACTATTTTTTGATTTTTATTATGAATCTATCTATGAAATATATATATTTTATATGGAAAATGATGGAATTTTGTTTAAGAAACATCTTTTATTCCCCAGGTTATGTTGTGATGAATGATTTATATTTTTGTGGAACATGTAAGAATAATTTAATTATGATATGGGTGGGACATATATCTCCCTCTAATTCATTGAGTAATGATTTATATCTAATTATATAGATATAATAAATGATCTTGGTTTAGAGATACATGGCTGTAATGAGGAGTGAAATCAGTTCAGTAATTGAATTTGCCTACTATGACCGTCTTGGCATTTTCCTTGATTAATATTAAATGATTTTATATACATATTTTTATTCCACAAAAATCCATGTCTTATGTTGTTACTTTTTTGGATTATGTTCATTGATTCTTATGAAACTTTATGATTTATCTCTTGGCTTGATATCATGAAATTCCATATACAGGATCAGATTTTAAAATATCATGTTTTATGTCTTTTGATTAAGAAATGAATGGTATCATTATTATTTACCCTTACTAAGAATGTGATCCCACCCTTTCATATGTTTATTTTACCTATGTAATAAAGAAGTTTATTAATTAAGATATGTCAAAAATGGGTCTAGTTATGATGAAATAACTTTGTTCCCTTCCAAGTAAACTTGGTTAGTAGATTATATAGTCAAGATAAAATTTCCAAAAACCATCATTATTATCCATCCAAACAAAGAAATATTTATAATTATTTCACTTTTTTTGGTCAGGGAAAATGATCGATAACTTCTGTCTTTGATGTATAAATTAATATTCCATCATATTATTTTGAATACCACAAAAATGAATCCTTTTATAGCCAAAATTTGATCGTGGTAAATTTTTATTATTACATTACCTTCTTTAGGGACTTCAAAATAATTCCCACGTGATCATCATGATATTATTTTTTAATGGATATGAATTTCGACCATAAATAATTCCAAAAATTGATCAAGGTATTCTATAAAAAATTTAATAACAAAATAAATGAATATGGATGGGGTGTTAGAAAGACCTAATGGAATCATTAAATATTCTAGTTTTCTATAACTTTTATAAAATTTTGTTTTGGTTAAATCCTCCTCCTTGACCTTTAATTATTGATATCTATAATTATGTTCAATCATATAAAAGTATTGAGATTTTCACAGTCGATCAAACAAGCCATTAATATTGAGTAGGGGAAACCATTTCTTGTTCATGATCAAGTTCAATTTTAGATAGTAAATGAAAAGTAACATCTATCCATCATTAATATTAAAAAAATAACATGTGGTCCCCATGTTGGAACACTTGTATAAATGAGTACCTTTTCTATATTCTATTGGAGTAGCTTCTTAAATTCCAACAACTTAATTATGGTAATTTAAAAGAGATTAATTAAAAAAGGGTTAGAACTAGTTATAAATTCGATTGAGAAATCGACATCACATTTCTATGTAAAAGCTTAAAAATATTCTATAAAGACATAAAAAACACCCAAAAATATGAATATTATCGATTGTGTTTCTCCCTAACCATCTGAGATTAAATCCCTTTTGAATGTGAATAAAAAATCATTCAATGTATCTGAATTCATTCAGATTTTTATATTTATCATCACACTAATAGATGATCATAAAATTGTTTTGGAATATCAGACATGAAATACCTTCCTTGTAAATTTTCGTGGGAGATATGTTTAGAAATAAAGTCTATGATTAAGAGAAAATAAAATTCAACTAGAGAGATAATAATGAGATTTATATAAAGAAAATTCCCACAAAATTCAACCAGAGACTAATCACAGACATGGAATGTAGTCATTGTAGCATTAGTATTTTTCAATACTAATTAACAATATAAAATTTGGGGTGGTGTTTTGACACCCTTAAAAAATTCTTCTGATATAAAAGGGTGGGTAGATAAATAATCAAATAATCCATCTGTAGTGATAGAGTGGATGGTATGTACACTTTTCACCCCATCATTATCATACCACTCATCAAAAATAGCGATCACATGAAATTTTACATTTTCTCTCACCTTAAGAGGTTACTAACATTGAGCATTTTCATTTTCCATTGGATTTGGAAATTATTTAGAGTAATTCCCTTAATACTTTCATTTGGAACACTTAATTTACGATGGGGAATTTTATAAACCATCCAGTTTATTTTCAGAATTATCTAACATATTTATATCACTATTGAATTTATCCACCCGATGACCATCGATTCTAACTATAAAACAATTATATCCCCACTTAAAAATGTTTCTCTATGTTTCTATACACACTTTGGTCATGAAGGAAATAACATATTATTTTTCAATAGATTTTAGATTTTCCATTTAATTAAAAATTTATTTTCTAATTAGAACAATGGGATTAATGAGTAACTCAAATATCCATTTCCACCTTAATAGCACATGAAACGATTTATCCGTAACTACTGAAGTCCATTATGCGTAACACATTTAAAAAAAAAACCAATCCACTGAAGAATTGATCATATTTACTTTCATGTTTTATGACAATACTAGAATAATACCATGTAAGTCTTGAAAAATTTTCTTTATAGGTACCTATAGATAAAATAGATCTATTTTATCCTAAGGAATTCCTTCTCCATTTTGGTATGAATAATATGAGGAATGTACTTTTGAAAAAATATCACCTTAAACTTTCCATACATCATTGATTCAACTTTTTCTTGTTTAATAATATTATTTATTAGAATCTACCATTTATCCGCTTCACCATCCACATTATAGATTACCAAAATGAGTTTTTCATTCTCAAAATATTAGGGAACATTGAATTTCATTTCAATGGTATACGGATAAAACACTATTGTGTTAGTAGAACCACTAAAATATTGGTGTTTCACCATGAAGTACCCCATAAAAACATTGTTACCCCTTTTTTGTAGATAATTACATCATTATTTATATCTTAAGATAGTTGTGTGACCATAAAAATGAGGTTTTGAATTAAATTTCTCACAATTTTTTGTTTCTTATGAGAAAATAATTTCATTATTCATGACATACATCATTAAAATGGTTCCTAATAGTTACATCCATTGAATAATAAAAATAATAATAGTGAAACAGAAAAATAATCAAAGTGGGGAACCACATAATCTTGAATAAAAACATATGGGATGTCCAAATCATGGAACCTTCTCCTCAATATATTACAACTTAGGCTTAACATGGGGAATTCATGATCATTATTCAAACCCATATTTATGGATATTAAAGGGTTCTTTAGTTTCCAAAAGATATCTCCAAGGAGTGTGAAACTAGGTGTTCAGAATGTTCTATTTTCATGTACCCATTGATGATCGAGTCAAAACTAAATGCACCATGTTTGGATTAATTACCCTTAAATAAATATTATTAAATCCATGACTACTTATGGTTTGTAAAAAAATTTAATTTGACTAGAAATACTTTCTTTATCCATTACCAAAATTCTAATTCTATTTTTTATAATTTTACTTAACCTTAGACTTATCCTTAGACATATACCTAGGAATATCACAAAAGTTTTCACATCCTTGTTTATAAGGGTAAAATAAACCCATATTTAATCATAATATAAGTAACCCACGATTTTCATACTTAAATATTACAAATTAATATAAGAATATTTATTATATTATATAATGATCTATGCTAGAATAATTTAGTTATTGTGCATTTAGAAAAGTGGATACAAAATAAATAGGTTAACAAGTGAACTAAATAATTTCCCATTAATATCATCCAAAATAGAACCATTATTAGTCATATAATTCATAATAAATTTCTTCAATATCTGGAGAAAGGAACCATAAAAAAGGGTGAGGTAAGATTGTTAGTAATGGAAAACAAGAGAGGTATCTACATAACATATGCATAAGTGAATGTGGAGATGATAATAATTTTTGAAAACCATACCCTGTATATCATAGATTATAAAATTGAGTCATTTTATAAATGATGGAAGAAATAATACATTAGTCATAAACAATCAAGTATCTTGAGTCATGAGAGCATAAAATTGGCATAAGTTGTTGATTTTTTGAATACACAAACATAGAAAATATAATGGAAAGGCTTTCCAACAAGACCATCATAACATGTTAAGATTTGGCTAACCACCCATGTAATTGAATAGTGATTGGGATATCCTCATATTTACTCACTTTAGGTCTTTTTATAACCTCCCATATACCATATTTTGGGTTTGTTATAAACTCATGTGTACCTTCTTTTGGTCTTAACACAACCTCCCGTGTATAGTCTTTTGGGGTTGGGATAACAGCCCATGTATCCTTTGAGAACATAGAACATTAATTACTACCCAAATAATTGGTGTCAGATAAATTTCCCATACATCACATAATCCATATATTATTTAGAGACAAAATCATAAAGCATTCATCATATCATATCCCATGATACAAAATAGTGTTTCTTAAACATTTCATCATAGCATAACCCATGGGAAAAAATTGGTTTCCTAAATATTTTTAATCATAATCATAAATTATCTATATAAATAATAAGTATGACATATTTTTGAATATATCCCATGTTAAGATTATGTAACATCAAATTATAACTTCATAGATAGAAAATTATTTTTAAAGATCACATGGAAAATTTCATGATGAATAAGTCCTTTCCATTTTGAAATAAATTATTTAAAATAAAAAAAGCATAAATTATAAAGAAAATAAATTATTTTAAAACAATATTGTAAACATTTATATTAATATTTATTTAATTTATTGGTCCTAATATTGGAAACTAATATTCATTTTGTATATATAAGACAAATATTTCTTTCACATTTTTTGAAAAATTCAAAAGTACCTTATTCAGAAAAAGACAAGAAAAATACATTTAAAACATTTTATAAACAGTTAAAAAGTGGATAAAAATTTTAATCTTTATATTTTAATATATAATTATTTAAATTAAATTTTGGAAAACATGGATATGGAAGAAAAGAGGTTTTCAGCCAAAGAGAGATATAATGTTTGTTTTCTTTAATTATATTCTTTTATAATGTTGAGTACCAAATTAGATGAAAATAAAAGGGAAAATTTTAATTTATATAAATAAATATAAGAGCAGAATTATAATGATTTTTTAAGATCTAGTTCATAATATATTATCATTGGAATCATAATCATAATCAATCCCGATAAATAATGTGATTATGACATTATCTTCTATCAACATTGGTAACTTTTGAATCATAATACCCATGAAAAAAATAACATCCTACAAACTTTTAAATCTTTATAAAATTCATAAGAATAAAAATAATATATATTCATGGTTACTATATTCACTAAATAATATAGACATGTAGTGAATATGGCTTATCTCTCACAAAAATAAAAGTAAGATAAAAATATCTTATCTCACATATCAGATTTCATCATATATGTTCAGACCTATTAAATAATAAATATAAGATTATTATAAGTCTTTAATAGAATCAAAATCATATATATCAAACCACATAAGATTTATCTATTACCTTTTATTATCCATTTAATAAAAATTATTTATTAAACTCTTATTTCATGTAATAATTGTTATGTTTTTTATTTATGCTTTGGTTTAGTATTTTTAGTCATTTTCATTTTACCACTGTTCCATAATAAGATAATTATGAACCATAATTTAAATATCATATATATTCATTTTATATTTATTTACTATAATCTATAAATGTTAGATATTGAAAATTGTCTACACAGTTTATGGAGATGGTAGGCTATACGTACACTTGAATGTTATTTCCACTATATTAATGGATAAAAAAAGAAGTATATATAATAAATAACCTTTATATATTAATTTTTTTGTCATATATATGATATATATATATATTCATTAATTATATCATTTTCCATTAATTTCGAAATAAAATGAAAAAAATTGCATCAATTCGTAGAGGTGGTAGTCCACACATACACACTACTGTCATTATCGATTTTTATTTAAGAAGATAGATGTAATATTATAAAAAAAGGATTATAATTATGTGATAAATATCATTAATAAAAATTATATCTAACATTATATCCATACATGACTGGAAGTAATGGAAAACTAATTATATTTATTCACAAGGTAGTAGACTACTGTACCGACGATTGACAATTTCATTTTCTATTTGATAGAGGAGGGGACATGTAGAGGTTATTACATTAAAATAATAACATATTAGATTATTTCAGATATAAAATTCATTATATAAGAAAATTTGAAATTAATTTAGTTGGGTTTATGAATAAATAAAAGGAAAACACCATGTAAAGAATGATACCACTTCTTCAGACAACATCCGTAGGATTGCATGAAAAGCCATCATAGGATGTTTTCATTATCAAATAAGTCTTATATGACACTGAGAGGGAATTAGTATGTAATATTATGTAAATTATAACCCAAAATTATTTTAATGTGTTAATAAGAGTGGATATTAGTTTCCATTAAATAATTAGGGTTGAGGAGAAACATTAAATTCCTGAAAAGAAAAAGTTATACCCATGTTTTAAACATGAAACAAGTCCCCCAAATAGGTCATTATTTAATATAAAATGTTATAAGTTCTAAATATTTTAATAAAATATTTGTTTTAGATGTTATTACTTCATTTTAACATTTATTTATTTAGTTTATCTTCCTATAAACCTGTTTTAAATGTAATCGCGATAATTAATTTTTTTACTACATTCAATATTAATTTTGTCAAAAACAAATTAGGTTATATTTTTAATATAATATTAATTATTTTTATTACATGTATGGAATATAATTTTTAAAATTAAATTCATATAATTATAATATCTTAATTAATAGTTAATCTTATAGAAATGATGAAAAAATATTTTTCCAATGAAATTGTTTCTTTAATTTAAACAGATTTTATATCAAAATTCAAAAATCAAATTATTGAAATTACCTAACTTGGATTTATAATAATATTATTTGTTAAATTATATTTTTAAATTATTTTATGTCTTAATTTATCTTTTTTATGTTGATTTAAACAAAAAGGAAATTTTCAATAAAAATTACTATTTTTCACTATTCCTTAAAAAATTAAACTCTTCAAAAACATATCCATAATTTACTCTGTGATAATTGTAGCATGATAATTATAAATATTAATTTGATTTTTTGGAATAAATTTTTTAACTTTAGAAATATTTTATTTTATTTCTTCCTCAAAAAAATTACTAAAAAATATTTGTTTAGAAAAATGTAAATTCCAAGAATATAAATACTTTTCTCAAAATTAAATATTTATCAATAAATATATCTTATTAACCTAATTTTTTAAAATTAATTTTAATAATATTATTTTTCCTATTCACACCACAAAATTTACTTTTTAGGTTATGAAGTTCTTACTTAAATAATAACATTAATTATATATTATTTTTATTAAAAAGTGGATTTGTGTGTGAGGAATGTTATCAATATTAAATCTCTTTGGGAAAAAATTATTTAATAAATGGTGAGGGTGTTCTATAAACTCAATTGATTAATAATGATAAATAAGAGATCAATAATTTTTAAACCACCCATTATCAAGGATAACATATATTCTCACAAATCAATGCAACAAGTGTGTTGATGTATCCTATGATATTAGTCCTACAAAAGGCCATTATTCTAATCGATCAAGCCAACATTGATCATATATGATAATAAAAAAATAAATTAATCCTTTATCTGGATGTAAATTTCTAGAAGGATTACTATAAGGGGGAACTAATTGAGTTCTTCTAATCTATGTTGAATGGGAAGGGACCCTCAATCTTATAAAATAATTTCATTATGGCATCATTCACATCCAGCATTCGGTAAGTAAGATAATTAATTAGATCATGATTATTTCTAATTTTGGGCCTTGAATTATGCATGATTTTATATGATTTTCAGAAATGTTACATTCATATTAGATAAATTGAAACATCGTCCATAAACTTCTAGAATTGTTTCACACATCCAAATAATGTTTTTCATTTTCGATGTGAAGAAAAGGTTTCATTGGGATAAAAAACTCAACCACATCATGTTAGTTAAAGTAAATATTTACATCCAGATATTTCATATCTAAGAATAATGATTCTATAACCTTCAATGATGATAGAAAAAATGATATCATTAAATTCATAATGAATAATATCACTACAAGAGTTTTTCCCTCACAAAATATTGATGGAAAATGACATAAATTTTTTCTCCAAATTAAAAGGAATATGTTTTATTGTAACATAAAATTAAACTATACAATATATGAATCATAGTGGAATAACATATATAACATATTATGGTCTTTCCAAGATGACCCGACCTTATAATAATAGAATGAGACCCGGGTATGGATTCATGTTTTGTGGTCTATATCTAGAAACCAATGATATGATAGAATGACCATTTCATAACATTGATCTTGATCAAGGTTAATATTGATTAAATATGAAATATGTATGTCCTAATTTATACTCTTTAAATATAAATTTTCATCTTTAGATTTTGTATCTTTGGCTAAGTTATATCTTCCTTCACCATGAAACAACATCCATGTGTATCATATCCTCATTCATGTAGTGGATTTCTATAATAAATAGCATAATAGGATAGCGTTTCAATAATAATAATAATAATATATTTCATGATTCATATTATCTCAAGATATTTTGATACATATAAATTGTAAATTTTAGATGTAGACACTGATCATTACCCATTTCAACTCCACTTTAAAATCTAATAATTCGCCAAACATGGTTAGTTCAAGACTTCAGTGTCCCAAAATCATCTTAAATATCACCTTTAATAAACAAAACATCAAACCATTAGTGTTTTTTATCAACATAAAATTTTCATTGCTATAATAAATGAGTTTATTTGGAATTAAAAAAAATACTATGTATATTAATGATATTAGTCTCTCCGTATCCATAAAAGCCTTAAAAAGACATATTTCATCCTTGGGGGAAGGTCAAATTAAATCACGTGTTCTAGAAAACATTTCAATGGAACCTATTATTCAAATATAGGTCGTATGTCATAATCAACATATGTTTCCCATATTTTTAATTCCTATCTCAAATACCATATTTTTTGAGTAACATAATTGTAATTTCCTATGAAATGGAGTTATGAGCTCATTTTACTTGATCCCTACAGAGACCCAAACCTTTTATACATATTATTACTTAATAATTAATAAAAATGTTGATAAAAACAACCAAGTATCTAGATTAAAATTTTATTTTTAAGAATAAGTATATAAAACATCAACCTAAATCAATTATACAACATCTTTATTTTAGTCTCTATAATGTGATCCAAAATCCACTTTAGCTTCTACAACTATATAGGATAACATGTGGAATACATTAACAAAAGTGGTGACCTATAAATCCAAATAAGTAATTAATTAATATGAAAATGCATGACATATTAGTTTAATAGATGGAATTGATATAGTAAAATAAATATGTCATAAATAATCATACGGAATAAGTAGATACAGAATATAGAATCATAATATCACGAAATCATATAAATGTTGTAACATAAAACAATATATGATTATATGTTAAGGCTCAATTCCTAGGAAATATAACATAGTGGATAAGGTCGTATAACTAATTGGTATTACCCCACAGTCCTATATATATTGTTGGATGAGATATAAACATTACTTGATGAATTAAACTTATATCTTGGTGCATCCATCCTAACATGCACAAGATTTTCTCTTCAATATAAAGAATGTATTTATAAGTCATACGCATAAGGAAAACCCCATGAAATAGGAAATGGGTTATATAATCATGTCTTTGAGCATATCTAAATTGAATATCACAATAAATTCGATGAAATAAGGGATTAAATATATTTTTTGATGTTTAGGAGGGATTAATGATGTATAACTAATAAAAATAATGTCTTAGTTATGTG
The DNA here is from genome assembly GCA_963277665.1 of Viscum album. Classification (NCBI taxonomy): domain Eukaryota; kingdom Viridiplantae; phylum Streptophyta; class Magnoliopsida; order Santalales; family Viscaceae; genus Viscum; species Viscum album. The sequence continues at coordinate 1,043,034,726 of OY728140.1, read as the reverse complement.
GACACACAAATAGTGTGGAGACATGAAATATTGTTGAGGGATATATCATTTATGGGATTTTACCTAGACTAATACCATGCCGAGATCCTACAACATAAGCATGAGTGAAACTGTTTATGGGAGAAGTTCAAGCTCATCGAGATCACGACCCAAACAATGTACACCGAATGTCCCCAAGAAATACCCACCATAAAAAACCTTACATTAGGGCGTATTTGGGTGTACTAAAGCGATATGTAATAAGTCCCTAATATTAAAATTATGAGCATTATTGTTTTATAGAATAATTACTATACTTTTGTTCTATCATTGTTGCTTTATAAATGACTTTTATAGCTGATATATAATATCTAGTTGATATTCAAATTCAATTAAAAAATATATTTTGATGACTTAATTTATTTTTGAATTAAATAATATTTCAATAAAATATTTTTATTAAATTTATTCTATTAAATATATATGATCATATAATTTTTATGAAGTCCAATATAATTTGAATTATTATTTGAAAACATTTTTTGTCAAAAACATCAATTTTCAATAAATGTTGGTTTTTAGTTTCAAAGTGAAAATGAACATATTTGGAATATTATTTAGATAAAATTAATATTATAGTTTCAATTATGATGTCTAAATTATCAATCTATGATTTTTTCATAATTTTCAATGATAGTCAAATTTTTGGGTAAAAATTGAATACCATATTAATATATAATGTGTTTTTCACATTATAGTTACCCAATAATGATGTAATAAAATTCTATAAATGTTATCATCCACAAAAAACATATTTTTAACTTTAAAATAATGTCATTTTAGGTTTATTATATTTATTTTATAAAGCCTTAGTGAATCCTACAAGACATATAAAATAGTTTAACATTTAAAAATCATTTCCATTAATGTCTGACTAACCTCCACATAATAAAGAGAAATATTTTTATATATTCAGAACATAGCCTTATAAAATAATTTATACCACTACCCTTTACTAGAAACCACAGTAAAACCATGGGATGGTTTGTTGTTTTGAATATTTTAGTGTGTAATGTTCAAAACCAAAATAACACAGAATTACCCCAAATTTCTTATATAAATCCACAAACCACCAATTTTGATTCACTAAAGATCTTTGAATATATAAAAACCTCTTCCCCATACTAACTATAGTTCTCACAATTTTCCACATGCTCCCAATAAGCCTCGCCCAAGCCTTTGGGATCACACATCCATGTAAGGGATCTTCACTTTCCTCTTTTACATTCTAATTCATGCATCTTATTTGAAAGTAGTTTTTGTAATTTAAAATTTTTATAATTTAATTAATCTATAATAATTCCATTACTATCCATTTTATGTTATTTTAATGGGTTATCATTTATCCTCCCCAATTTGGACCCATACCTAAGCTGTTACTATACTGCAATTCTATAAGGTATTTTTCATTTCTCATTTCCATTCAAGCTACTCTTTTATATTATGCTTCTGAAGATACATTTTTATATGTTGTATTATGAGTATCCATTATCCAAATACAATTAATTTAATTTATATATTATTATTTCTTCCTTTAACTTTCATTGAACCCCCTAGGATCCTTTAAGTACACCTGTTACAATCTAGAAATTTCATAAGGGTTCCTTCCTTTCTCAATTTTTTTCGAGTTTTCTTTTATTGTTACATAATTAACTTTTTAATTAAAAATGACGGGGTATGTTTTATCACCTCCCCAATAATTACCTTATTATTTATTAATGATTATATATCCCTTTATCTCTCATTAATCCCTTCTGTGTACACCCATTACCATGCCAAAATTCTATAAGGGGTTTATATATTTACATTTACATTCAATAGTTTATATTATATGATGCATATAAATTCCAATTCATATGTTGGGATATTATGTTACATGAAACCATTACTATCCATTTCATGAATAAATGATTATATACCCTATTATCTCTCATCAATCATTTTTATGAATTCCTATTTGATATTGTTAAGCTACCGAATTTGCACAATGATTTTCCATGATAAGATCATCATGTACTGAATACCATACCATTTCATTATTAATGGAATTAACCTTTATGCTAATGTAATTATTTATTGGAGATTTATATTTATTTATTCCAAATTCATTATTTTTGAATAAATTTTGATGTTTATTGAATCCATATTTTATGACCTATAGGGAACACTTATACATGAAAATAAAATGATTATGAGGGGTGATCCCTAATAGCGCTCCACTGAGTTGGGAAATGTCTAGTATCATAATACGTTATGTTGGGATATGGGTTTACCGAATTCCTTTATTGTACTTTTTTACACTATGTTGGGATAGGGGTTTACCTGATTACTTTATGTTAATGATGCAGTGATTAATGTCATTTTCCATATTTCCATGGTATGATAATCATGTTATATCATGCCTTCATGTTCATGTGTCTCTTATGCTCTATTAACATGCATATTTCTTAAAATTTGTTATATTCTTCATGTTATTTGTTATTTACTCAGACACCAAGTTTAAATACAATATTTTTCTTATATATGACCTCATGTTATTCAATAGAATGCTACGTATGAAGGAATGATGAGGTCATGTAAAAGAGTTTTTTAACAAGTATGTGTATTTCATGTTTCAAGTTGTTGTGTAATATTCCTAATCCGAAAATATACTAGACCTATCTATATTTTAGGTTGTATTAGGAGCAATTTTATGTATTAAATCATGTATAAATAAAAAATAAAGAGTAGGTTTGTTATAATAAATGAGTTTTTTAATGCACTCCAAAAATAGTTTTTAAAGAAAAATTGTAATGATTATTTAATGATGTAAATATCATCATAATTTCGATAAAAATAGAAAAAATAAAAAACTGGTTTTCCATATAAAAATTATTTTTTTGAAACCATGAATGGTTATACACATATCATTATTTAGTGCTTGAAATTAGTTAACAAAACAGATCAATTATCCTTACTTGATTCTTTATAACAAATTTAATTGGAAAGGGAACCTTTAATACATGCATATACACATAAAGTGTGCTAAATTAAACTATTCAGATATATGTGAGACATACATACAACATATAAAATAATTAAGTAAGATTAATAGAGATAAAATATGTGGTAAATATATAAATAGACAATACATAATAATAATAGGGTTGTTTAGAGAGATCTATTACCATAGGTCCATATTCATTCAGTATTTTCAATTAACCTCAGAAATAATAATTTTTTTTCAGATACATGACTAGGAACCTTCTTTAATTTTTCTATTATAAATATATTTTTTGTTAATTTAAAGTCATTTAATTGAGATATAGTTTAGGTTTCTTCTATCACTTGGTAGTTCATGTCATGAAACCAAAGTCACATTAGTTGTGTAATATTATTTGAGTTCTTTATGAAATTATTCCCTTTCCATAGAATTATAAATTTATAGAGTTAATGTGTTAATAAAAGTAAAAAAAATATATTTTTATCCACGATGATACACAAATAATCATGATCTATATAGTATAATTGGTATACAATTAGTTCATTTAGGTGGGTTTTCTAACCCAGAAGAGCTTATTATATTTCACCTATTATTTGAGATATATATTCATTCCAGAATTTAAAATTGTTTCTAATATATTTATTTATGTTATTGTTAATCATTATAAGTGATTTCTACCTTCCATGAAGATGGTAACAGAAAACTAAAAACATCATATATATAAATGGTGAACTAAACATGATAAGTACAATGTTTTAATTTTTTAAAATAATAGAAAAGAGAAAAATAGATGAAGGATATTCACAACATACATTATAAATTAATTATAATGAAAATAATTATTTTACATTTTCTCCTCAATGAAATAGATATGTGAATGTATAATAATTAACTATCAAATGATAGTTTTTTCTAATATTACCTCTTTGTATGTCCACTCTTAGAAATCTTCTTAATGGTATATGAATTGGTCATTATATTAAACCAATTATTACAAGGATGTGGGGGAGATATGGGGATAGAATTTTATAGATATTTGGTTTATTAAGGAAGTTAGAATTTGTGAGCATAATGGGAGGTGAGTGGTAGTATTATAAGGTGAGAAGAGGTGTATTATTGAATATAACAACAATTTTATTATTATTTTATGTCATGGGTATCAATTATATTGATTCATGTCACTATATATACTGATTTGTTTCTGTAAGGCTAATAAAAAGGTCTCATATATCATCTTTGATGCATTCTTCATGTATTTGAATTATTAAGAAAATTACAATAGTTTTATGAATTTTAATATTAAATAAATACGAAATATTTTTTTTTAAATATCTTATAATAACCTCATAAATTTTCAATACGATGATTCTGAAAAATTAGATTCATTTTAAGAAGAAAATATTTTATATATGAGAAATTTATTCATAAAACAAATTTATAAATTCATTGAAAAATATAAGTTTTAATATCAAATTCAATTTTTTGACAATTTGGAAATTTACTTGTGGTTTTATAAAAATCATATATATAATTATAATAAAAATAAATATTATTTTATAAATCAATTATATATAGATAATTTTCTCTCAAATCATTATTTTTGTTAAAAAATTAAAATAAAACTATTTTTTTAAAAGAAAAATATTATTTTATCATTTTAATAAATTTAATTACTTTTGTCATGATATAAATATTTTATATTCTCGATTTTAAAAATATCAAAATATGAAATTACTCATCCATAGGCGAGGATACTATTCTAACATCTATATCTCTATTCTAGTGGTAAAATTAATATTCTAATGATAAGATCACAATTCTAATGGTAAGATTATTAATGGTCATATTTATATGCTACACTGTATGAAAACAAGATATTTCATTCATTTTTCAATCCCTTCTATTTACTCATGAGGCCATCTATATATTTTTATTTCAAAAAATAATATATCCTTACTAATATTATATTTCATTTCTATACTATTCTTCATGATTGCGACCATTCTAAAGGATCGATCATATCAATATTTTTATATTATATTTATAATTTTTTTATTTTTTATCCCATTTTTATGTTTCTCATATTAATAAGTATATTTGTAGTCTAAATGTAATTTTAAAGTCAATATAATAAAATGTTTTGGTATTTATCATGTGTTACACATTTTGTATATAACACTGTAATAATAAATATGACACATCTATATAATCAAAAGAGAAATTCAATTTAAAGAATTCTATTTCGTTACATTCCACATTTATTTTTTCATTATCACAGATCATCACTGATAAAAAACCATGAACAAAATATTTATTTATCTTTTCTAGAGAAAATATATATTATTATTAGGGTCACAATCTAATCATTTTGTCAACTTGGAATTTCTGTATCGATCGTCTCACTATTTTATTTCCACGAATAATAAACTTACACTATATGATTACGTTGAAAATAAATATATAATATAGAATTTGGGATTCCCTTTAACTCAAGATATTGTAACCCTTAATTTTTGGAAGACTAACTCATTATTTACTAAAATCTATATGACCTTAAATACGAGATTCCATAGTTTTTCTTCAGGGGCCTTAATCTACTAATGTAATGAAATATAACACGCACAATAGAGAAAATATGAAATGGGAATCCCTGATAATATTTATTCAAAGTTACCTATGAATGTATAACATATATCCAATGAAATAGTTTATTTATTTTCAATAAAAATTCATAAAAATTGTTAGGTAGAAAACCGGAGAAGGGATTCCTAGATAGATGTTGAGTTCCTTCTCGATATACCTTCCCCCAATTATGGGTTAGGAAAATTTTTGGCGAAAAGTAAATTGAAAAAAACCATTTTGGGTCTATTTTATGAACATAAAAATTGAATATATAATCACTATGATTGTTGACCTAAGAGAAATTAGATCACCCCTCTGTTCCTTACATATTGGTTCATATTATTTATACAAAAAGTATAAATTTGTAATTTTTTAGAATATAGATCCATTTAAACAATTAAATTATCATATGAAAATTCAATTAAATGATTTTTACTATAATGAATAATTCATATCACTATTTCATTAATTTAATAAAATAGATCATAATGAAAGTACATGTGCCTCTATATTTTCCCTACCTATATCTGTGTAAGAGAACATGTCTTAGAAGAATCAACAACCCATATCAAAATGAGACAGCTACAGATAATGGTGATGGTACATGTTCCACTCTCTATGAACCTCTTATATCCCTCTATGGGAATATTATTAGGAGGATTCCAATCCTCATGGTGTTTTATCTCATATACTGGCCCCAGATTATTATTTTGGTATAAATTTTTCATATTTAAGACGCCTATGTTTATCTATGTGTACAAGTCTAAAAATATTATAAATTTATTAACCAATCAGTATTGCCTTATGTATATGGAAATGTTAATTTAGTTATCCCATCATTACAAAATGTTCAAGTTCAATCTACTATTTTCATTGTACCCTTTTCCATTATTTTGATTTACCAAAAATTTAAAAATTAAATGGTAGATAAAATCAAATACTTGATGGTGGTTTCAAATGAAATATCCATTTCATTCATTAATAAAATGTTTGAATAAAATCCAATGTTCATTGTCATTTCCATTTATACCATAGAAAAAATAATTTTAATTTTACTAAAAGGTGTTCTAAATAGAATCTTGAAGATGAATCATTACTTTTTTTTTCAAATTCGATAACATTATGGTGTATCTCAACTAAAATTGTTGTCTATTCCTATTCATTATGTCAAAGTGAATTTACCATCATGAAATCATCCATTCATATCTTTTTATACTGATAAATTAGCTATTACATTATCTCTATAACTTTTTTAGTAGTATCCAACTCTTTATTGATAAATTCATACATCTCCCACTAATTCATGGCCTGATGATTTTCTCCACTACTAATACTACATGATATGAATCATCGTTAAATTTTGTGGTTCTATGATTAACCAAAAGAACATGGACTCCATTATTAATATATTTGAATGGATTGCACTGCATGTCTATCAAGAAGTTATCAACACCTTTACACAATAATGGATTATTTCAGAATCATTTAATCCAATTAATAGAGTGAAAATTTGTGTCGAGATGATGTAATAGGATATCAACATTAGTAAGTGGAATCTCAGAAACTATACTTTATATGCTTTCCCACACCCTGTGTTTTATCTTATATTAATGTAATGAAAATTATGGGAATTAATAGGAGTCTATCCTAGTAATATACACCTAATTTTGATGTATGTCACTCATATATGAACGATAATCAACGTCTTCCAAGATACCTCAGATGAAATTGTATGTACCACAGAACGTTAATAAGTTGATACACTAAAACTGTGATATCAAAATTTTTTATTTTTTTATAGAAGGTTTATTTAGAATAACTTCTAGATTTTGATTGAAAAAAAATGCAACGACCAATTGGTAAAAGTTATATATTCCAAATTTTTTTTAGAGAAATGAATTAAACAAGAAGCATAAATCTAAAAAATTATAATGGTAATTGGATCAACATCTAAAAAAAGTAGACACTCTTGTTGAGCTACATAGAAAGGCAGTATTTTAAAAACATAAGTTTTTGTAAAGAATCATGTAAGGGTATATATATAAATCTAAATTTGTTAGTGTGATTGATAAAAAACATATGTATCGAAATTAATCAACATAGTGTAAATATTCACTAAATAAAGGAACCACATATTCATAATGAATGACTATGTTATATACAACCATAAAAATTTACACTAATATTGAATTGGTTACCATAGTAGATAGATAACATAAATCAAGATATTACCCCAGTCTCTCTTGAGTTTTATTGGTTACCTATATAGTGGTAAACCCTTCAATAAGAATGAAAATAATACGTTGTTAGGAAGGAAACACCCCTAAGATATTAAATCATGGATTTATATATGAGAATAAAATGGTTAAGTATAAAATTTAAATAATGGCTTAAGAGGCGTGTGTATCAATTTAAATTGTTTAGCTTATATCCCTAGGTAAATATAGATTGTCATCCACCTCTCATATTATTATAATCTAATTTCAGTCAAATATGACTCTAGAGAAGGGAATCTTTTGTGAGAACCTAGAATTGACCTATAGGGTTAGATTCAATATCCTAAACAAACATCACCATAGTTTTAGAACCTTACTCTTCACCCCTGTTTTTTGTATATTAACTCAGGCCAATAAATGTCTATCAACATGAATATTCCGACCACATGATTGGTGATAAAGCACCATAATATTAATATATTGGTTAATTGATAATTATTTTAATTCATTGAAATTAATATAACATGTTCCAATGGAAACATATCCAACCTTTCCAAATGAAGAAGTCTGACTAGTATGTTTTCCTATGATTTCATTCATTTCATTCCAAGGACATTTATCTTTTTTATCTTACCCTTCACACAACCTTATCTCTATTATCTTGAAAACCTATTAAATTAGAAATTTTCTACTAATAAGTGACTAGATATGGGATTCAAGATCAATAATATAAGAATATACATCATTAGGATCATCCTCATATGTAATGGAAAATGGGTTAGCAAACTTCCCAAATACTATCAAGACATCATACCCAATCTGAATTCACATCCATACATCCTTCATAGAGGAGGTGTTACTCTTTGAATTATAATACCTCAAGTATTATTGAAATTCATAGTCAGAATTTAATTTTTTCAAAATTGATTTCCCAACTAATGAAATGGGTTAATCAAAATATCTAACTTGTTTCCTAGACATTTGGGCTGCGTAATGTTTCATTATTCTAATCCTCCTATGAGTTCATCTAAAAAAATCTAGTCATATCCACTCTTTTTTTACCGTAGTTATCAATTGCATATTGAGCTACCCATTCATAAAATTCCACATTAGTTTATGATTGGATCAATGTGTCATCATTTTCGGTTGACATACTTATGAAGACATTGACTATCATAATGATGACACATAATGTAATTTCTTCCTATATTATTAGTAGAAATAACTAGTGTGTGATTATAGGATTTCATTACATTCACATTCCCTATGGAGGGGAATTATTCCTTTTCTGAATGAATAATAATTTTTTAATTAATATATAATTTTCATAACCCATGAATAAGGTACCCCCACCAATTCTAGCAACCAAAACCGTCGCTCATGGATATATATTATTCACTCATTTGTTGGTTCCCCCAACACATTTCTAGTGATGATTCCATTTTCAAATTAATACTCATTAGTGTTTTCTAAATAGAATTTCAAATATCACAAATAATTATTGTCGTAAATGTATATAATATCCACTTACATATATTTATTCTATAGTAAACGATACTGATCATGCCCCAAATTTTGATGGGGGTATCAATTTATGGGTGACTCTCCTATCTAATATCATTAATTTATAGCAGAAACTAGTAACATGCAATAAAGGGTTTCACTATATATTATCTGATACATTGTTTGGGAAATGAATTATACATTCATATCTTCAATAATTAGAGGAACTCTTAGTATACACTTGTAAACAAGGTTTATCCTAACCTTTCTATGCGTGGAAGATAAGGTTTTCATTTCCAGGTTTCACCTAACGATAAGTTCTATGAAAATATTTATATTATTTTTTGAGAAAGAATATAATACATCATCTTCATTTTATAAAAAAATTAATATATGATCATATTTTAATGTTGTGAAACTCTAACATAATAAATATTTCAAGCCCCCATATATAACAAAGGGACCTCTAGGAAAAATATCCGAATATGACCCCTATAAAAATATCTGCTTAACACTGATAATTTTTAGAATATATACATAACCATTAACCTCAATATCTATAATGTTTCTTCCTTTATTAAGTTATAAGGGAAAATATAAAACAAAAAATTATTTTACATGATCAATATCCCTAATAAAGAATACAATCACAAAAATATTGGCATAAACTATCTAATATTGGTGGTCGATTCAACTATGTTACTGAAAATATGGGTATTTTCATGGTATGGGGAATCACTCAAAGGTTTTAACACATAAATATACATTATACCTGATACAATTTTATATAAATGAACAATAATTCTTCCTAGGGAAAATAAAATTCCATTATATATCATCAATAATTTCAATCGTTTATGTTCTCGTCATGTTAACAGCTCAAGCACGTTGCACTGTGGACATGTGTACAAAGTTATAAGGGTAATCAAATTTTAAAAAATATTTCAAAATATTAAATTTCATATATCTACTATTAGGATTATACACTACATAAAATATATATGGGTAATGGAGTAAAAATATGTATTGAATGAGGTCTCTATAATCATTTAATAGTTACATATGGTGTTCATTAGTAAAAAGGATCATTTGTTGAGGAAGATAATTGATGGTGTAATTTTTTCATGGAAAATAACAATTGATGATGACCAATTCATTCATAAAAAATAATGGTTCTTGAGTTATGGAATTTGAGAATTAGAAATCCATTTAAACAATATATCTAGGGATGGGGAAATATTTTGTGCACCAACCTAAACAAACATGGTCCACCCCTTTCTCTTAAGAACATGCCACTCACTTTTACAATTATATATAATTTTGTTGGAGGGTAATTTTAAAAAAAAACAGGTAAATTATTCTCTAATGTAATGAATAATTAGAAAAAAGTTTCAATGACTATGGTAGAATTCAGAACATTCACATAACAGGATAGTCTATATAAAATCCCATAAAATATTTAGGAATATACTCAATTTCTTGTGGATATATGTTTTTTCATCATGATCACATACATGATTCATTAATGAATGTTAATAGAAAAAATATCCTATTGATAGTTTATAGTTGATTCCAGTACCTATTAACTGGCATCATTAGTAGAATACTGGTCTTCCCTTCATAAATGTGTAAAATATTCATGGTCTGAAAATATTTTTTCTTTAAATATCATTTATTGACTATAAAACCACATAATTAGATAATGAGGTGTTTCATATAAAAACCATGACACAACTATAAAATTTAGGTGAGGGTATTGACTCTATAAATTTGGGTAGCAGAAACTTGTTGGAATATTGACTTTTAAATTTATCATTCCATAAGTGATTTTTCTTCCTTTATGTGGACCTTTATAAACCCAACCCATCATTGAATCCATGGTAATATTCAAAGAGAAACAATAGATATTGGTTAGGAAAATACAAAAATATATTTTCCATAATTCCATACCAATGTAAACTCATTGTGAAATATCCTGCAGAGATCCATTGCAAGGGATTATCATAAAAACCCCTTCATGTAGGGCTACTCATGTACGTCATTCCCAAACTAGAATCCATAAGTCCCTATCATTAGGGAAAATTTTCCCCTCGTCTAGATCCCTAATCCTAAATTAGTACAAGATTACTAGAATATATTTTATATTCTTAAAAATAGTCTATAACCATGAAATATTCACTCTATGGTCTTCCACTTCATAAAGTAACACAATTATCAGTATCTAACACTCCTTAACATCCTTTCTTCTACCTAGGTCCTCTATATGCATTGGATAGCTCAAAATGAATGTAAAATAATCCTTTCACCAATTTCAAATTCTCAGAAAATATAAACCCTAAAGACCACCTCTAAGGAAAGTTCACATACATAGTCAAAATAACATGCTTTTTAACACCCCATGATTTCATAATAAGTTATTTTTTAAATTATTTTATAGCTTGCACAACATGCAACACGGAGTTCGAGCGCACCATGACTTATCAAACTAGCCGTTCAAAAAATGGTTATGAATATTATTTACTAAAATTTTTATTTTATATAATCCATATAATTTTAACATCCATATTATTTGTTTCTAATACATAATTTAAGAAAAAATTCAAATTTTCAGATAAATAAAGTATTTTTCAAAAAATGAAATTTTACTACCTTTTAACGGAGAACTCTTTTGAAATAAAATATTTTATGCTCTTATATATTCAATTTTACAAAATAAACTTCTTCTTTATAATTGGGACCTAAAAAATTTGTTAGGGTAAATTTTTGGTTCTTTTCTCATAACTTTCACATTTTTAAAATAGTGAAAATACTAAATTTTAATTAAAAACAACTGTTTTAATCAAAAAATGTTTATAGTATTAAATTATACTTTTATATGGTTTTGAAGTATAATTAGACTGTATTTTTATCATTTAATCCCAATTTGTTCATTGGAAGTAATTTTTCATTTAAATTGGACATAAACACATATCAATCTTTTGATAGTTTTTACTTCTCAAAATCCATATTTCAGGTTTTGACAATGGAAATATTTTTTAAATTAATTAATACAAATTCTATGTTTTTAATTTGATAATATTGACATCATTTTTGAATTTTGAATATAAAAATTAGTTTTGGGTGAATTTTTGGTATTTTTCTAAAAACATTAAAGTTTTGATGAATAGTTTAAAACACTATGTTAGTATTTAATGCATACATTTTATTTAAATAACAACTTTTAATTTAAATTTACTTTAATGTAAAAATAGATACATAATTATTATATTAGTACAATTTAATTAATTTAAGTCATTTTATTATAAGATTATATATATAAAATATTATTGAACATTTTAACGTCTAGGCACATTTACAAATTTATATAATACATAATTTTACCGATTATGTGAATTGAATTTAAGAAATACAAGAGAAAAAGTTGACATAAGTAAGTAATATTTTGTTCAATATGATGAAAATAATTTTTCTTGAATTGTATCTTTGGAATTTTATTTATCGCGGTTAAAAGTAAATAGGGTAATTAAAGCTAAAAATGATATTATAATCACCTTAAAACATGTCCTAATTCTATTGGATAAGTGTATTTAGAAAAAAAATCAACCTTATTAATAAAATATGGTCCTTTTACCCACTTGGATTATATTATGACAATTATTATTATTTTATTTAAAAAAGAGTAAAATGTATTAAATTCAAAGTATAATAACTAAACCAATTTAAATGTAGGGTTATAAAAAAGATAAATTTGACTATAAATATTCATTTGAAATCTAAACAAATTCCTAAACCATGGTATTTTATTTATAGTTTTTAGACATTAAATAATTAAATTTATTTTTGACACAATGATGATGGAGTAATTACCTTATTAATGAAATATTAAAATAATTGATATTATAAATATCAAAATAAATGTGAATTACAACTTTTGATGAATTACATGAACTTTCTAGGTTACTATGACATTTTAGTGTTGAGTAAATGTATTTTTTTTGAAGTAATCATTTTTTTACATTCACAAAAACCAAATACTAAATAGTGTCAAAATTGACATAAATGAGTATTTAAAAAAAACTATATTATTAAATGATATAATATTACTAAAAATATAAGTTTTTTCCAAATGAATTATATAATGATAGATATGTCATTAATAAGCCAATTTAGGTACTCTTGGCATTTTATAGTAAGTTTATTTACCATGTAACATAAAAATACAAGAAGACATGGTAAATTTAGACAATTTAACGAAGAATTAAATATGGAATTTAAGTTCAAGATGTAATCTAATGTTGTATAAAACCTTTTTGTTGAGAGTATTTAGACCCATAATTACATTATCCTCAAAATAAGTACATTTTCATCCATTATAAGTGGAAAATTCTTTTATAATAAAATAATATTTCAAGCTTTTCATAAAGAGACCCTCACCTCTCTTATAAAAGGGTATTTCCCCTTATCTCAAAATCACTCCTCCAATTCCATTTGGCTTAGAGAAACCCTATTACAATATCCACAAAACTACCCTCACATTAAACTATAGCCCTTAATTTTATCATAAATCCATCCTAAGGATCCCTTTGATCAAATCAAAAGAAAGCACCCGAAGAAGAGGTAATAATTTCATCACCTCTTTCAAAGTTATTTTCTTCTTCCACTTCCTATTTCATTTTAGTTTCCAAACCAAAAAAATAACACTTTTATCTTCTATATAATTTTATTTTATTGTAAATATGGTACAACCATATTCTTTATTCTATTCATCCTATGAATGACAATGTCATCATACGTGCGTACGTACGACTTTCCATCTCCACATCGTGGTTTAGTTTGTTATTCAACAATTCATTATTTGGATAGGTATAAGAATGAGTAGAAAATATGTCAATAATAAATATAAAATGTTATTTATTATTTATATATAATATAACATCCAATTACATACTATTTCACAACTAATAGATTAATATTGTTCTCGTGCGTACGTACGACGTACCCTCTCCAAGACTTGATGATATTTTGTTCCCCATTGTAACTATTGAAGAATAATTTTTATTCTATGATTAAAAATAATGGTTAAGAATTTAATATCATTCTGGATATGAATAAAATACATCCTATCTATAAAAAAAATATGATTTCAGTACCAAAACTTATAAAGGAAAATGAATCAGTTAACACCCAAAGGAATGATACTACTAAAATATCATTAGCGAAGCAATATTAAAAGATCATATATTATAACATATATATATATATTTATATATGCAGTTTTTTATAATTTAATAAAAATGATTTCACCATTATACATGAGGTTAACCTAACCTGTATTATGGAAAATTATCGGGTCAGGGGTTTTCATCTCACTTTTTATTCCCGTGAGATTCATGCTATATTTTCCACTATTCTCTTTTGTGTGGTGTATGTACTTCACATGATTGTATTATTTTTCTAATATACATTAATTTATGGGTATTTACATCTTCATTGTATTCTTTTTCTCTAATGGATGTGTATGTTTCATATGTTACTAAATTTGTAAGGGATTTTCAAATTTCAATTTCCACTCATTGGGTTTTATGGATAATTAATTGATTATTTTACTCCAATATTATGTGTGGAAACAGTATTTATTTATTTATGTAGTAATTAAAACTCCACATTGTGTGGACATAATTTTGATATACATAATCACTCCGTTTATAAATTCTCAAGTCATTGATATGGACTTGATAAGGGTAATCTTAACTCAATTTCCATTTATTGAGTTAAACATCCATGTAATTGGTTTTGTTTTTACAAGAATTTATGCGAATTTACTTTGATTGATTTAAAGTGAATATCTAATAATATTAAGTGTATTTATAGTATTCACACATAATTATGTCATTTATTTGTCCTTAATCTAAGGATAATGTCTTTAGAAAGGATTTCATCTCAATTTACATTCCATTGAAACTTCTTAGTTTTTATGCACCAATTCACTTTTATATGGTGTATATACTGCCCTTTAAAATACTATATCATGAATCCAATTATTCTCATGATATAAAAATGATTTGATTAATTTTATTCCTTAGTTATTTTTATTCAATCTTCTCTCATTTGTTTAGGAACCCTTTAACTAAAATATCATTTTAAATGTTTTAAATATTTATTCTTCTAAATCATTCTCACTGATGTCCATGTTTTAAAATTATCTTAAGGATTTATTTATATGAACCTAAATATTTTATAATTAAAATTACTTTCAAAGTTTCAAAGTTTTATGGGACACTTTGATTTGAAAATCTCTTTTAAATGACTTCTACGATAAATAGTGCGACTTTTAAATGTTTTCAAGAAAATGGGATATTTATCCCAAATAGTTTTACTAATTATCTTCATCTATGTCTATATCCATGATTGAATTTTATTCTAGATTAAGGTTGATTTATTATAATACAATATTCAATATTGTATTTAAGGAGTTATGTTTGACTGTGGATGTGCTATTTTTTACACCATTCATGGTTTGTGGATAATGTATTGACATTTCGTATGGTAGTTTTAAAACTAATGTTTAGATTATGTTTCACCAATTTGATAAATGGAATGCATTGGACTTATTATGTGATGGGAGGGTCCCACTATAGCCTTTCGATGCATCGGTAGGTCACATGAGACAAACTAGTGTCTTGGCACAACGCTTTGAATAAAATCTTTTTCAGTCTTGTCATGAGGCCATGACTGTGTAGTTTTGATGTCTGACATTATGCATTCCATCATAATGAAATTAGATATTGGTATTAATGTGATTATTCTACTATAATAATATCCATGTGAATAAGTAAATGGAATTATTTGATATATCTTTCCCATATTATACTAAAGTTTATGTTTAAAAGTCTTGAGTGTTAGTCTTATACATTGCCTTAAATGTTTATTCTTATTTATGATGGTTTCCTCTATATTCTTATTCCTATTGAGAATCTGAGATCACCAATTTCTTATGTTTTCTTTTTCCCATGATGTAAAGAAGTATATTATGATTAACTTGTAGGGATAGTCCCAAGTATATGATTGTTTTCAAAGGGGACACAATGTTGTCTTAATTTATTACATGATTTAATGTAAAACATATTTATATATCTAGTACATCCAAGAATACTATAATAATCAGTCTTTCAAGACATGATCACTTGTGATCATGCCAATGTTATGTAATAATGCACCGACTCTAGGTAACTAGATTCGAGGCATTACAATTGGTATTAGAATAAGTTTTGTACAAACAATAGAAGCTAGATTTTGAGGAACTCTAATTTGAAAACACTACCCTAAGATTGAATTTGATGATTAATATATAAAAACATCCAAAAAATTTGGTTATGTAAATATTAGGTGGGTTTTCCAAGAAAAACATCCATGTATAGATACAAGTAGGTAGAGGTGGCTTTGGTACAGATGTACCTATGGGTAAAACCCAAAAACATTGCATTGTTCTAGAACCAAATGGGAATTTGTGCACAATAACGGGCCTTGCTGTAATCTTGGTTATGACACTCCTAGGGGATATGGTTAAGATAATACACATTTTATTTAAAAACTGATTTGAATGATTTTAATATAATATGAGAAGAAATTACCTTGGTTTATCCTTAGGTGTTTTAGACTGAAAATAAAGTGTCCTGATATTTTCTAAATGATTTTATGACTATTGTTACCCACACTATGCTTTCTGGTTTTAATCAATGGAAGGATTCCAAGGAAGTCATAGTAACATTTAATATGATGTATAAGGTGGGAATGATGGTGTAAATGAGAAATTAAATGGAATTATGATAGTTGTAAAAGATATTGTGGTCATGCCGAAGTAGGTTTCAAGAAATATGATCTACAATATATGCATTGACCAACTCCCAAACTCAACAAAGAAAAGAACAGCAGAGACTGATAAGAGATCCAGAAGTGAAGGTCATAGGGAAAAGAAATCTCAATTTCCATAATGCATGAAATGTGGAAGGAGAAACCCAGGAAAGTGTCTCAATGGAACAAAGAAATGCTTTATGTGTGGGAAAAAAGGACATGAAGTAAATAATTACTGAGGAAAATGAATAGTACTATGGAAGAAATTAAAAATAATCCTAAGAATCCATTTATAGTCATTTTCCATAAATATATGGTAATTGGGCATTACACGAGTCAAATGCCTATTCAATAGGATAAACATTAGGTCAAGGAAGAAACGATGTAGAAATAAATGTATGGTGAAATGTTTAAAATTATTAATGCTCTTTGTTAGTGGGATTACTTTAATAGACCATTGTCTTGTATGTGTAACCATGTAGTTTGTTATGTGAAAATTTTATTGGAAGAAAAATTAACTTTTATTGTGGATATAGTTATAAAGAACCATTTGGGTTTATATAATCCGTGAATTTGAGGTAATTAAAAATTATTAATTATTGGGGTGAAAAGTCAAGGTATGAGATAAAATTTTTGGTTAAATTATGTAATGGTTAATTTGATGAATTTATCTCATTTTGTAAATATTTTAAAATATAGTTTTTGAAAAAGGATGACACGCAAACCATGTGACAACCCGTCGTGTCAGACAAAGATGTGGGAATCGAACCCAATACCAATGTGAGATTATGATTTATCACCTACCACTAGACTAAGTGAAGTCTATAGTCACTATGACTAATTATTTTTAGTTAAATGAATTTTTTTATGAACAATAAATTGATTTGGGATAATATTTTTTATCAAATGGATATCTTTACTATAGGAAAATAATTTAGAGATTAAGTGATAAATGTAATTTTTGAAGACGTTCGCTTTGTTGGGAACACTATATGGCTAAGGAAAATCGAATACTATGAGATTTTATAAGAGGATTAATGCTGGAATTTGTTTTTGGAGTAATCTATGTATTTTTATAGAGATGCATGTTATTAATGGAATTGATTAACCTATCATTGGGAATATGTGATTTGGTTCATTACACTTATATACGAGTCTTTAAGAGTAGTTGATGTTATTTGGATATAAATGTTAAGATTTACTATGAAATAATATGTGAATAAAATCTTCAGAGCTTTGGTTTTCAATCTTAGTTTTGATTATATTGAAGTATTTTAAAGATAATTTCTAATTGAATGGTCTTTATTGAATGTTCGTTATTGTTTGTTAGATTTTAGAAATTAAGATTAGTATTTATTTCTATAAATGTTATCTATTTTTGTGATCATCTGATCTTGTATTAACAATTTGTTTTTGGTTAATATCAAAAGTCAAGGGAAATATATAATTCATCCTTTGTGAATTGTGTGATTCTATTGAAGTTGATTTTAGCACTTCAGGTGTTGCCAACTCATCTTGAATACTCATCATTTAGAGAAAAGATGATTAAGTGGTAGAAATTTATTTAAGGATGAAAATCTACTTAAAAATTAAAAATATCTTTTTACGTTCTTAGTAAATCTCATAAATAAATTCCTTCACTTTAAGAATTGGAACTTAAAACGAAAAAACATTTTCCATTTTATTTTCTTGCTAGGAAACTAATGACTATTTAACCCATCAAAATTTTGGGACTTTCTTGTAGTCAAAATTCATCTGACCATGTTTTCTATCACTATCCATCTAAACATGACACATATTTTATCTTCAATATCCATGTTTTCCTAAATTGAATCCTAGTATGGGTTATCTCGGGTTACCTTTTTTACATATGTTTCATTCTTTTTAAGTGATAGTATTAGTGACATTTTTTTTCTGATGTGGGAATTTCAATGAAGTTACCAAGAACAATTTTAAAATTTAGAGGATGCAATTTCCAAAATGGGGGAAGAATTTAACACCCCAATATTTCATAGTAATTTATTATCTTTATTGAAATTCAATATCTTATGCTACACGCAACACTGAGTTTGAGCGACCCACAACTTACCAAAATAGGCATTCGAGAAACATTTATCCATGGTATTAACTGTATTTTTAATTTTATATACTCCATATAATTTTTACATCCATATTATGTGTTTCTAAGACATAATATAAGAAAAAATTTAATTTTTCAGATAAAAGAAGTTTTTTTCAAAAAATAAAATTTTACCATCTTTCAACGGAGAACCCTTTTAAAATCTACTATTTGACACTTCTCTATATTAAATTTTAAAAAATAAACTTCTTCTATAGAATTGGGACATAAAACCTTTGTTTGGATAAATTTTCCTTACTTTTCTTATAACTTTTATATTTTGATGAATATGGAAAATACTAAATTTTAATTGATAACAACTTTTTTAATCAAAATAATTTATATTGTTAAATTATGAATTTGAATGTTTTTAAATATAATTATATTATATTTTTCTCATTTAATATAGTTTTGTTCATTTGATGTAATTTTACATTTATATTGGACATAAACACATATCAATCTTTTGATAGTTTTTACTTTTCAAAAACCTGATTTATAGTTTTGACAAGGGAAACATTTTTTAAATTAATTTATACAACTTTAATTTTTTCATTTGGTAAAATGGGAATAATTTTCGAATTTATAATATCAAAATTATCTTTGGGTGAATATATGGTATTTTTTAAAAAAATACAATTTTTGATGAATAGTGAAAAACACTTCATTATTATTTAAATCCACCCTTTTATTTAAGTAATTATTTTTAATTTTAATTTATTTTAAATTAAAAATAGATACCTAATACCTATATTATTTCAATATAATTCATTGATGTCATTTTATAATAATATTATATATATAAAATTTTATTGAACTTTTTACCGTCTTTTACTCATCTTCTAGGCACATTTAAAATTTTACATAAATCATAATTTACTGCTTCTATTAATTGAATTTAAAAAGTCCTAGAGACATGGTTGACATCAATATTTAAAATTTTGTTCAATATAATGACAATAATATTTGGTGAATAGTAACTTTTGAATTTTATTTACAACGATTAAAAGTAAATAGGGAATTTAAAGGTAAAATGATATTATAATTACCCTAACACATGTCTTATTTCTATTGGATATGTTTATTTTGACGAAACTGAACCATAATAAAAAAATGATCATTTTTATCCACTTGGATTAGATGAGGACATTTATTATTATTTTATTTAAAAAAGAATTTAAAGTGTTAAATTCAATGTTTAATAACTAAATCATTTTTAATATAGGGTTATACATAAGATAAATTAAACTATAAATATTTATTATAAAGATATAAATATTTTGAACATAATGGTATTTTATTTATAATTTTTAGAAATTAAATAATTAAATTTATTTATGACACACTGATAATGTAATAATTAACTTATTAATGAAGGATTAAAATAAATTATATTAAAAATATCAAAATAATTGTGAATTGAGACATTTGATGCATTAAAAATAATTTCTAGGTTAATTTGAAATTTTTGGGTAGATACAATGTATTTTTTCTGAATTAATCAAGTTCATTTGACTTTCAGAAAAACCGAGTACTAAATAGTGTCAAAATTGTAATAAATGAGTATTTAAAACAAATATAATATTATTAAATGATTTAATATTCATAAAAATATAAGGTTCTTCTAAAGGAATTATATAATGATATATATATATATATATATATATATATATTTCATTAATGAATCAATTGAGGTTCTCTCAGCATTTTATTGTATGTTTATTAACCATGTAATATAAAAATACAATAAGACATGGTAAAAGATAAACAGTTTAACTAAGAATTAAATCTAAAAGATAAGGTTAATATGGTGACCTAAACACATCTAAAACCCATTGGTTGAGATGATTTATACTCTTCCCCACCTTATCCTAAAAATAAATCCATTTGGATCTATTATAAACCAAAAAATGTTTTATAAAAAATTACTTTTAAATGTTTTCCTAAAGTGACCCTCACCTCTCTTATAAAAGGTTACTTCCCCTTATCTCAAAATCCCAAATCCAAAGCCATTTGGATAATCCAAAACCTTCTCAAATATATTCCAAACTACTATCAATTGAAACTATATTCCTTGCATTGATCATAAATCCAACCTATAGAGACTTTTTGATCAAATCAAAAGGATGAACCCGAGGAAGATGTAATAATTTCATAACCTCTTTCAAAGTTCTTTTCTTCTTCCACATCCCCTTTCATTTTTGTTTCAATACCAAAATAAAAACTCCAGTAACTTATATATACTATGATTTTATTAAAAATATGGTACAACCATATTTATTATTCTATCCATCCTATGAATGACAATGTCACCGAACGTCTGTACGTATGACTTACCATCTCTACAGCACGGTGTTGTTTGTTATTCAACACTTAATTGTTTGGATGGGTATAATAATGACTATAAATGATTTAAATAATAAATATAAAATGTTAATGACTATTTATATATAATATACCATTATATTACATATGATTTCACCACTAATAGAATGATATTGTCGCTCATGCGTACATACGACTTACCATCTCCACGACGTGATGAGGTTTCTTTCCCCATCCTAACCATTCAAGATTAATTTTCATTTAATTATTAAAAATAATTTTTAATAACTTAATATCAGTCTGGATTTGAATCAAACACATCTTATCCATAACAAACACGACTTACGTAACAAAACATATAAAGGAAAACGAATCAGTTAACACCCAAAACAACGATACTACTGAAATATGATTAACAAAGAAATATTAAAAGATCATATATGATATAATATTAATGTATGGGGTTCTTTTCTAATTTAATAACCATTATTTTACCATTATACAAGAGCTTAAGCTACCCTCTTCTAAGGAAAATTACAATGTAAGGGATTTTCATCTCACTTTTTATTCAAGTGAGATTCATGCTATATTTGACACTATTCCCTTTTGTGTGGTGTATGTACTGACTAGGATTGTATTATTTTTGTAATATAATTTAATTTATTGGTATTTAAATCTTCCTTGTTTGATCAATATTTAATGGGGTGTATGTTTCGTATGTTACCAAATTAGTAAGATAATTTCAAATTTCAGTTTCCTATCATTGGGTTTTTTACGAACATCAAGGATTATTTTACACTATGATTATGTGTAGAATCGGTATTTATTTATTTATGTATTTATTTTTACTCCCCTTTGTGTGGATATACTTTTGATACACACAATCACTCCATTGATAAATTACCATGTCATTGATATGAACTTGGTAAGGGTAATCATTACTCAATTTCCTTTGATTGAGTTAAACATCCAAGTCACTGGTTTTGTTTTTACAAGAATATGTGTTAATGTCCTATGATTGATTTACACTGAATATCCAATAATATTGAGTGTATTAATTTTATTGAAACATATTTATGTCATTGATTTATCATTAATCTAAGGACATAGTCTTTATAAGATATTTCATCTCAATTTACATTCCCTTGAGACATATTTGTTGTTATACACCAATTAACTTTTACTTTGTGTATATATTGTCCTTTGAAATATTATATCATAAATCCATTTATTCTCAAGATATTATAAATGTTTTATTAATATTATTCCTCGATTATTTTTATTTAAGAATCTATCATTTGTTTCGGAACTCTTTATCTAAACTATCATTTTAAATGTTTTAAAGATTTATTCTTCTAAATATTTTTCATTGATGTCCATGTTAAAAAATGGCTTAAAATATTTAATTACATGAACAAGAATGTTATATTATTAAAATTCCTTTCAATGCTTCAAAGTGGTATGGGACACATTGATTCAAAAATCTCTTTAATGGATTTATTTGAAAATAGTTCTACTTTAAAATGTATTGAAGAAAAAGAAGATATTTCTCCCAAATAAGTTTTCTAATTATCTTCATATATATCAATATCCTTCATTTTATTTTATTTTTGATTGAGCGTGATTTAGTATAATAAAATCATTTATATTATATTGAATGAGATATGTTTGACTATGGTTGTTCTATTTTTATACCATTCATGGTTTGTAGATGAAGTATTGACATTTCATATTCTAGTTTTATTACCAATATTTAGATTTTGTTTCACCCTTTTCAAATGAGGAATGAATTATACTTAGTAAGTGATGGGTCGGGCCCATTATAGCCCCTCTATTTATCGATAAGTATCATGTGACAATATAGTTTCTTGGAAAACGGTCTTGACAAATTCTTATTTTTAGTCTTGGCATGAGGATTGACTATGTGGTTGTGATATCCATAATTAGGAATTCCATCATTATGAAAGTAGCTACTGATATTATATGAGATTATTAGACTAGAAAAATATCCACGTGAATAGGTAAATGGAATTATTGGATTTATATCTGTTAAATTATGTTGAATTTTATGTTTTAAAGGATTGTGTTTTAGTCTTATACATTGCCTTAAATGTTTATGCTTATTTAAGATAGTTTCCATTATATTGTTATGCCTATTGAGCATCTGAGCTCACCCATTTCTTATGGTTTCGTTTTCAATGGATGTGAAAATGTATATTATGATTAACCTATAGGGATAGACCAAAGGATTTGAGTATGTTCAAAGGGGACACAATGTTGGTTTTCTTTATTTCATGATGTAATGTAAAACTTATGAATGTATCTAGTACATTCAAGGATAATAAAATAATTTTTATTTAGAGACTTGATCTCTTGTGATCATGCCAATGATATGTAATAATTCACTGAATCTTGGTAACTAGGGTCGAGGCGTTGCATGGTTAGTAGCATTCACCTCTTTGATCATGTATTCCATTAATAATTTACATATCGTATATCTTCCTATCCAATTGGTTGGAACCTCATAGTAAAAACGATCATGTATTGACATAATAATGAGAGAAACTATCACTGGGATAATGTGGAACCCCTACTAGAACATGTTTCTCAATATTATTGCCCTATATCAAGTATCATGTCAATCATGAAATCTTATAAAACTATTACATTCAACCAATATGTCATAAAATGATTAGGATCCTCTAGTATTTGATACACCATGAAACCCTATTCAATCTTATTCAAAAACTAGATTAATCTCATTCAGTTTGAATATTCATAGGATCCCATTATATCATTTATAATCTAATGAATTTAATGGTACTCTGAGTCATTGTGTGCCACAACCATATTGTAATTTGAAATATTACATTCAAGCAAGTATACCAAAAATAAATATATCCACAATGATCCATTCTACCTCAATGGGGTATATTCCATTAATTTCCAACCATATGATATCCATCAAACTGCCCAAAACACTTCAATTTTGTTATTATAAATTAACCCCATTTTAAGGAATGAAGGAGAAAACCCAAAAGACTTAATTGACATAAGAATAACTACAACTTGAAGTTTAAAGATAGAAAAATCAGACTGAAAAAATGAAACTACCCCTCCTAAGCATGTGATCTTGATTATGCTCTCCACCATTGCAACACTGTTCGGCAAGTAAGTGTCTTGTATCACAACACATGCCCAATCTGATATCTAATGACATAGCCTCTAAAACATCCAAATTTTTCAAGCTCTGCAAAGATGAGTCTCCAGCTCTGAACCATCATCTCAGACCTTTTCCATGTGGTCGACTACAAACAAGCTGAATCATAGTAAAACCATTCACTGTAATCCCTTTTTAACTATTAGAAATTAACACTGATGATCATTCTTAGATGCCAGAAAACTAAAGAAAAATTCCCACAGCTAAGATCCCATTATCCACCCTTCATATTTATAGAAGCAAGTAACTTGAAGAGGCAGGAGGTCCAATATATCAGATGTCAGGCCAATTCCAGCTAGGGCTGGATGTAAGGACCCGACCTTAAAACATTACATAATCTTGAATTAAATGAATAATTCACATTTAGGATCCTTTCATGTTAACAGTTTTAGAGAATTAGGACATAAATATTATATTTCATTTCAAATACAAAGTATAATCTTCAACACAATTTTCATTTTTTCATAAAATATAATATCTTGAAAAAAAAAGTGTCATGGCTACTTCCATGTTTAAGACAGCATGACTTTTCCATAATCCCTTCCTTGACCCTATTCCACATTATTTTCTGTGAAAAACATTTCAAAAACTTGGGATGTGCATAAAAGGCTCAGTAAGGGATACACAATGAAGGAAAACTGTTAGTTTTTCAAACCAACAGGTAAACCATGAATACTTTATCATAAGTAATCCTTTTAACCTTTATGAAGTAGTAAATACTCTTCACTGAACAAAAGATCACTACTTACCCTTTTGTAACCAAAATATTACCATAAAATCAATATAAAGAACACATAACATATAAAGGTAACTTGGGAGATAAATATACTTAAATGGAATAACCATACGGTCGTCTTCCACACAAATGACTAAATGGAATATCCATACGACCGACTTCCATACCCAATGCATTGGAGGTTATAACATAACCACCCATCCTTGTATTCACAGCACCACCCATCATTTGGTTTATCACGTAACCACCTATCAAATGTCCAAGTGCCATCATAACACATAAAATATTAAAAATATAAACATTTCACTAATAACATTTCATTTTAAATCACAAGAAGTAATTTCAAGATATTGAAATAATCATTCCATTTTCATAAACATTTTAAAAATAAATTTTTGAATCAAAGTTTCCCATACCAATTTGAAGCATTAAATGGAATTATAATTTTAAAACATTAATTTCCATAAAAATGAATACTCAAAACCATTTTTAAAACAAGGAAATTATAGGTAATGATTTAGAATAATAAATCTTTAAAACATTCAAAACGATATTTTAGTGAAAGAGTTTTTAAGAAAATGAAAGTCTCTTTAATAGAAGTAATTGATGAATAAAATTTAATCAGAAAATTATAATATCCTGAGAATAAGTGGATTCGTGATATAATATGTCAATGGAAAGTATATACAACATATAAAAGTGAATTGGTGCATAACAACAATGAAGTCTCAATGGGAATGTAAATTGAGATGAAATCCTTTATAAAGACGATATCCTTAAATTTAGGATAAATCAATCACATAATTATGTGTGAAAAATATAAATACACACAATATAATTCAATATTATGTGTAAAACAATCATAGGTCATTCAAAAATATTCATAGGATGACATATTCAAGAAGTACATGTTAAACCCAAAAAATTAAAATTGGGTTAAGAAGTTCCCTAGTAAAAATTCGATAGCCTAACGACGTCACATTAAAATTCAGAAAATGAGTTGATGAGATAAAAAGGGTATCTCAACACCTGCACATAAATTTTACATCAATAAGTATATAGAAGAAATTATCTCTAAATAATAAGATTTAAATTAAAAGACATAACAAAATTAAGTCATTTAAAAAGAGGAGGGTGAAAGGTTCCCTTTCCAATTTGGTAACTTACAAAAAATACACCACATGAAAGAAGGATCATTCAATAAAGATTTAAATACACATAAAGGAAATTATATTACATTAATAGTACAATCATGGTCAGTACATACACCACACAAAAGTAAATAGTGGAAAATATAGCATCAATCTCACGGGAATAAAAAGTGAGATGAAAAATCCTTAATTCATTGTATTCAAATTCAATCGTATGACCAAAAGTTAATAACCAAAAAATGAATCACATAATACGATGAATATTAATATAATAAGGATAATATATATCAATGGAAGCACACATTACACCACATGTAATAAATAAGTGATGAATAATGGAAATCTCAAGGAATTAAAAGTGAGATAAGAAATTCCCTTACCTCATGTCCGACTTGACTCGATCGTTATTTAACCTCCAAAATAATAAACTAATGTTAATTTATAATTTTTTAAAGACCTTTTTGAAGTTTATTATTCCTTTTATATCACTTATTACCATGTTATAAACATTATGTAATCATTTAAGTTAATAATGTTCGTTTTGTCGATATTTGGTACTTGAGTCAAAAATGGACTTATTCTAATTACATGTTGTTCATGTGGTCAAAGTTTAATTATATACAGAATTATATTAATGATTTATATATCATATATATCATATATATCATATATATCCATTATGTACATGTATTTATAATAGTACCTAACATTTAAAGGTAAGAAATGAAATGCACCGTTTATGGAGACGGTAGGCAGTACGTACGCATGAACGCTACTTTCATTTCTATTTTTTATTTTAATGGAATTAAAACATAATAATACATAGGTATATTATAATTCCAGTATAATTTCATATATAATATCATTTACTCCATCCTTTATACATCTCACATATGGAACTAACAAGTCATATCACTTTGAGGGGGCGGTAGTCCACACTTCCTCTAATGAGATTATCGTGTTTACCCATAACGGAAACCATAAAGGAATGATATAAACAAAAATTGAAGAATCATAAAGAAAACATAAACATAATATATATCATATATAAATATATTTCCATCATAATGGCCATCATGAGAGGCGGTAAGAGTTAATTGAACAATCATCATTTCGTGAGGTGTTAGATTTCCATCCACAGAAACATTATGTTCATCACCCATTAGATGGAGGTGTGTGTAAGTGTAGTTTTAATACATCTAAAAAAAAAACATAATAGTATATTGAGGATACTGGTTTTGTTACAAAATAAAGGAATAAAAAAAGTTTAGGGGTTGGAGAAGTAAAATAAAAGAAAACAAATTAAGAGAAATCGTTACCTTTAATTTGGATAACTCCCTTTGGTTTGAACCAAAGGACTTCTTTAAGTGCCTTCTTCCTAAAGTAAGGCTTCTATGTGGAGAAGAGGGATGTAGGTAGATTAACTGGGTAGTTTTTGGACTAGCCAAATGTCTTGAGAGGTGTGAGGAATTGGATAGAAATTGTCTCCTTTTATAAGGGAGAAGATGGGCTCTTTAGGAAATGGTGAAAATATTATTTTGTTATATAATGATATTCGGTTTCTAAAGGTACAAAAATAATTAAGGTCAAAGATAAGATGACTAATATTCTAAATAAAATCATCTAATCAATATTGGAATTTTTTGGATAATATTTTAATCCTTATAATCTTATTTATTTAAATCATTTATTAATGAGGTAAATACTGCATCATTATTGTGTCAGGAATAATTTCATTTATTCGATGTCTAAAAATTATAAAACAAATACTATCATGTAGGAAATATTTTTAGCTTTCAAATTAATATTTATAGTAGAAAATATGACTTATATAACACTATATAAAAATTAATTACTAAAAGATATTTTCTTTTTTCATTTTTCCCTTTACATTACGTTAATTAATCTAAATTGTCATTGTCACCCCCATGTGGCTCAACGGGGTTCCAAAATCGACCTAAAGATGCCCATGGTCGTTAATGACTCAACCAATAAGTTTTGTACAAGTGTTAAGGTAATTTGGAATTATTATAATAATCGTTTAACCTTGAATTTCCTTATTTACCTTTAACCACGGTAAATAAAAGTCAAAAGTTACTATTCACCAAAAAAAATTCATATTATTGAACCAATTTTTACTTCATGATAACAACCATGTATTTCGGATTTTTGAAATTCAATTCACAGAAGTGGTAAAATTTCATTTAAATCAAAAAGTATGTTTTTTTAACAACTACTAAGTGGTTTCACTATTCATCAAAATTTGAAGTTTTTAAGAAAAACACCAAAAATTCAGCCTATGTTTTATTTGATATTCCGAATTCAAAAATTATGTTTATTTTTCCAAATTCAAAACATAAAAGTGTCATTAATTAATTTTAAAATCAATTCCTGTTGTTAAAACAAATAGCGTGTTTTTAAGAAACAATAACTATCAAAAGATTGACACTTGTTTATGTCCAATTTGAAAGTGAAATTAATTCCAATGACAAAAATTAGATTAAATGGTAAAAATATATTATAATTAAAATTTAAAACCAATTAAAAAGATAATATAACCATATAAATAAGTTAGATTAAAAGGAACTTTTGAATTAAAATACAATATTTTCCATTATTCATTAAAAAATTAACTTTTTCCGAAAAATGCCAAGAAATTACCCAAAGTAAAATTCAATGTCCCAAATATAAATAAGAATTTTATTTGGTCAAATATAACATATAAAAATGATTAAATCTATATTGAAAGAGGGTTCGCTATTAAAAGGTGGTAAATTGACCTTTTAATGTAAATTATGCTAAAAATTAGATTCATTCACAGTTTCAGCCTCTAACCTTTATTGAATAAAATTAAATTCATAAAACAAACATGTATAATCACATTTTAGTCGGTTTTTTTCATCCCCACCAATAAAATAGCTTGGAGTTATCATCCATTTAAAATAATAATATTTTATTATTAGTATGCCACGTAAGATTTTAAAGAAACCCGTTGTTGTTTATCAGGCATGCTATCGAACATAACAACCCCTTTAAAGTAAAATTAATATTTAATTAAAAAATATTAATAAATATGAAATATGCCTTATTCTTTATTTACCTGGGATGTAACATCCTTCCCCCTTTTGGGAATTTCATCCTCACAATTTAAAAAAATGGGCTCGGAATCTTCATTGAAAGTCCCACATCGGAAAAAGAGTCATTAAAACTATCACTTTAAAAGAATGAAATTGAAGCACAAAGGTCACCCGAGATAACCCATAATAGGATTCCACGTAAGAAAACATAGATATGGAATAGAAAACAAAGGGTCAACTTCTAATATAGAGCAATAGAAAACATGTTCAGGATAAAGTTATCCATCAGAAAATCACAAACATGTGATGGGTTAAAAAATATTTTATTACCCAGTAAGAAACGTAAACCAACAATGTTTTTGTTTTACATTCCTTTTCATAATTTGGTGGAATTAATTTACTACATTGAATAACAATATAAGGAAATATACTCACCTTAAATTAGAGTTTCATCATTTAATAAGTTTCTACCAAAAACTAATCTTTTCTCCAAACAAAGAGCATTCAAAAAGACATAGTCACATAAAAATCACAAGAATCATCTGCATGAGAATCACATAATCCACAAAAAATAACTATATGTTTCCCTTGTCTTTAGACATCAACTAAAACCAAAATTGTTAGTGCGAGATCAGATAATACCCAAAAGGATAATCTTATACGAGAAGAAAAACTACTCTAAATCTCCAAAATTTGTCAAAATAAAACCAAAATATCGACAAAGATCATACAATAAAAAATTGTCCCTAAAATTATTCAATGTAATCCAAACTAAGATTGAGACACAAATCTCAGAAGGATTTAATCACATAGTCTTACAAGATAAATCTTAGCATTTATCTCCAAATAACATCTATTAATGTTAATGTCTAATATTAAAAAGTAGTTAACCGAATAATATATTCTCCATGTTAGGTTAATCATTTTCCTAGAAAACCCAAAATCAACTTATTCTTGTTCCTAAAAAACATTTTACTAAAATAATAAGTCATACTAACCAGGGACTTCAAGAAGGATAATGTTAGGCGATGCGCCCTTGTCGCCCTTCAGTTGTCGGTTTGATTCCTACAGCTTTTTCGGATGCAATGGGTTGTCACCCATCCTACGGGTTGTCCTTTTTATATAACTCAAAAATAACCCTAACATGTTTTAACCTAAATTCTATCCTTATACCTCTCATTTTCATCCAAATTCATTGTGATATCAACATCTTATTTCATGAAGTCTTATTTCACCACCATATGGTAAAATAAAACAATCCTCAAAATGAAGAACATCATACCCTGATCATGGTGTCCATTTGGTATCATCGTCATCTTGTTCACGTATGTAGATGGTCCATGCATTGAAACAATGATTTTAAGAATCCTTTAAAATAATTTTCTTCCTCCATCCAAATACACCTTGTAAAACATGGGTCATATGGGTGTTCACAGAAAAACAGTTTTGGAAAATAATCATGTATGCCATATAATTTCAAAACATCTGATAAAACATGATTTCTATAAAACAGTCGAATCAAATTTGAGTTGAAACTTTCAATTAACGGTCCTTTTAAAATACCATAAGTATGTGCTGAGAGCCTATATTTTAAACTCAAATATAAATAGGTTACGCAAGGGTATCCTTCTTCATCACCTTTTTTAAAATCATAATATGCTTCAAAATCTTGTGATAAGGTAAAATATTTGAAAATACCTTTATAATATTTATCTTTCTTGAAAATATGAGAATATTTTGAAAATATGATTTTTTTAATACAACCCATGATCCACAATGATAACGAGGTATGGTGGAGGTGTTTGATATCTCAAAAAAATTCTTTCAAGTGAGTTGTATGCTAGAAATTTTTTTACAATCATCCGAACATGACTTTGCAATAATTATTGCAAGCTTGTCATCCGGAAGAGATAAGAATGTCCTTTGAGATCCTCCTCCTTCCATTTGTAACAGACATTCCTTGATCTGAAAAAGTTATAAAACAAGGATTTAAATGAAATATTAGATAGGGACTAACTATATGTCTAATGAAAATTCCAAATCACTAAAGTTGTCTAAAACAACCTTTGATACCAACTGTAAGGACCCAACCTTAGAACATTACATAATCTTCAATTAAATGAATAATTCACATTGGGGATCTTTTTAGGTTTGGAGTTTTAGAGAATTAGGACATAACTATAAAATTTCTTTTCAAATACAAAGTAGACATTTCTACACAATTTTTATTTTTTTCATAAAATATAAACTCTTGAAAAGAAAGAGTCATGTATAGTTCCATGTTTAAGACAAAATAACTTTTCCGTGCTCCCATACATGACCCTATTCTACATTATGTCCTATGAAAAACATTTCAAAAACTTGGGATGAGAATAAAAAACTCAGTTATGGATACACAAAGAAGGAAAAATATTATTTTTTTCAAAACAACTAGTAAACCTTGAATACTTTATCATAAGTAATACTTTTCACCATTATGAAGTAGTAGATACTCTTCACTAAATAAAAGATCATTAATTACCCTTTTGTAACCAAAATATTACCATAAAATCCATATAAAAAATACATAGCATATTAAGGTAACATGGGACATAAACATACTTAAACAGAATAACCATACGGTCGACTTCCACACATATCACTAAATGGAATAGCCATACGGCCGACTTCCATACCCAATGATTGGAGGTTATTACGTAACCACCGGTCCTGGTATTCACGGAACCACCCATCATTTGGATTATCACATAACCACCCGTCAAATGTCCAAGTACCATAATAACTCATAAAATATTGAAAATATAAACATTTCACTAATAAAATTTCATTTTAAATCACAAGAAGTAATTTCAAGATATTGAAATAATCATTCCATTTTCATAAACCATTTAAAATGAGATTTTTGAATCAAAGTGTCCCATACCACTTTGGAGCTTTAAATGAAATTATAATTTTAAAACATTATTTTCCATAAAAATGAATACTTAAAACCATTTTTAAAACGTGGACATTATAGGTAATTATTTAGAATAATAAATATTTAAAACATTCAAAATGAAATTTTAGTTAAAGAGTTTTTAACAAAATGAGAGACTCTTGAATAGAAAAATAATTGAGGAATAACATTTAATCAGATCTTTATAATATCATGAGAATAAATGGATTCATGATATAATATGTCATAGGATAGTATATACACCATATAATAGTGAATTGGTGCATAACAACAATGAAGTCTCAATGGAAATGTAAATTGAGATGGAATCCCTTATAAAGACGGTATCCTTAAATTATGGGTAAATCAAACACATAATTATGTGTGACAAATATAAATACACCCAATATATGTTAATTTTAAGTGTAAAACAATCACAGGTCATTCACACATATTCATAGGATGAAATATTCAAGAAGTACAAGTTGAACCCAAAAAATTTAAAGTGGGTTAAAAAGTTCCATTGTAAAAATTCGACAGCCTAACGACATCACATTAAAATTCAGAAAATGAGTCGATGAGATAAAAGGGTATCTAAACAGTTTTTCATTTAGTTTACATGAACCAGATTATATAAGAACATCTACCTAAATAATAATATGTAAATTAAAAGACATAACAAAATGAAGTCTTTTAAAAAGAGGAGGGTGAAAGGTTCCCTTACCAATTTGGTAACTTACAAAAAATATGCCACATGAAAGAAGGATCATTCAATGAAGATGTAAATACTCATAAGGGAAAGTATATTACATGAAGAGTACAATCATGGGCAGTACATACACCACAAAAAAGTAAATAGTGGAAAATATAGCATGAATCTCACGCGAATAAAAAGTGAGATAAAAACCCCTTACTTCATTGTATTCAAATTGAATCGTATGAAGAAAATTTAATAACCACAAAATGAATCAAAGAATACCATGAATATAAATCTAATCATGATAATATATATCAATGGAAGTACAGATTACACCACATGTAATAAATTAGTGACGAACAATGGAAATCTCACGGAATTAAAAGTGAGATAAGAAAATCCCTTACCTCGTGTCTAACTCGACTCGATCGTTCTTTAATCTTCTGAATAATAAACTAAAGTTAATTTCTACTTTCTTAAGAACATTTTTCAATTTTATTTTTTCTTCTATATCACTTATTACCATGTTATAAACATTATTCAATCATTTAAGTTAATAATGTTCATTTTGTCGATATTTTGTACTTGAGCAAAAAATGGACATCTTATAATTACATGTTGTTCATGTAGGAAATGGTTCATTATATCCAGAAATATATTCATGATATAGATATCATATATATCATATATATCTAGTATATACATGTATTTATAATAGTACATAACATTTTTAGTTAAGAATTGAAATGCACCGTTCATAGAGACGGTAAGCCGTACGTACGCATAAACACTACTTACATTTCTATTTATTATTTTAATGGAATTAAAACATAATAATACATAGGTATATTATAATTACAGTATAATGTAATATATAATATCATTTAATCCATCTTTTATACATCTCACATATGGAATTAATGAGTCATATCACATTGAGGGGGTGGTAGTCCGCACTTCCTCTAATGAGATTACCGTGTTTACCAATAATGGAAACCATAATGAAATGATATAAATAAAAATTATAGAAGAATAAATAAAACATAAACATAATATATATCATATATAAATATATTTTCATCATAAAGGCCATCATGAGAGGCGGTAAGAGGTAATTGAACAATCATAGTTTCGTGAGGCGTTAGTTTTCCATCTACAGAAACATTATGTTCTTCACCCATTAGATGGAGGTGTGTGTAAGTGTAGTTTGAATACTTCTCATAAAAACATCCTATTATATTTAGGATACTGTTTTTGTTACAAAATAAAGGAATAAAAAGAGTTCAGGGGTTGGAGAAGTAATATATAAGAAAACAAATTAAGAGAAATGGTTACATTAAATTTTGGTAACTCCCTTTGGTTTGAACCAATGGACTTATTTAAGTGCCTTATGCCTATGGTAAGGCTTCTAGGTGGAGGAGAGGGATGTAGGGAGATTAATTGGGTAGAGTTTCAATGAGCCAAATGGCTTGAGAGGGGTGAGGAATTGGATAGAAATGGTCTCTTTTTATAAGGGAGAAGAGGGGCTCTTTAGGAAAGGGTGAAAATATTATTTTATTATATAATGATATTCAGTTTATAAAGGTCATAAAATCATTAAGGTAGAAGATACGATGACTCATATTCAAAATAAAATCATCCAATAAATATTGGAAATTTTTTGGATAATATATTAATCATTATTATCTTATTTATTTAAATCATTTATTAACGAGGTAAATACTGCATCATTATTGTTTCATTGAATAATTTAATTTATTCGATTTCTAAAAATTATAAAAAAAATACTATCATGTAGTTAATATCGATAGAATTACAATGAATATTTATAGTAGAAAAATTACTTATATAACACCATATAAAAATTAATTACTAAAAGATATTTTCTTTTTTCTTTTTTGCCTTTACTTTATGTTAATTAATCTAAATTGTCATTATCCCTCCCAAGTGGATCAAAGGGGTCCCAAAATCGAACCAAAGATTCCAATGGTTGTTAATGGCTCACCCAATAAGGATTTTAAAAGTGTTAAGGTAATTTGGTATTATTATATTATTCTTTTAACCTTAAATTACCTTATTTACCTTTAACCGCAGTAAAAAAAAGTCAAAAGTTACTATTCACCAAAAATTATTTTCATCTTATTGAACCACATTTTTCTTCATGATAACAAACATGTATTTCCTATTTTTTAAATTCAATTAATAGAAGTTTTAAAATTTAATTTAAATAAACAATTCAATTTTTTTAACTACAACTAAATGGTTTCACTATTCATCAAAAATTGATGTTTTTCAGAAAAATACCAAAAAACCAGCCGAAGCATTATTTGATATTCCGAATTCGAAAATGATGTTTATTTTTCCAAATTCAAAACATTAAAGTTTCATTAATTATTTTTAAAATTACTTCCTGTTGTTAAAACAAATAACGTGTTTTTAAGAAATAATAACTATCAAAAGATTGACACTTGTTTATGTCCAATTTGAAAGTTAAATTAATTCCAATGACAGAAATTGGATTAAATAGTAATAATATATTCAAATTACAATTTAAAACCAATTAAAAAGATAATCTAACCATATAAATAAATTATATTAAAAGGCACTTTTGAATTAAAATACAATATTTTCCATTATTCATTAAAAAATGAACTTTATCCGAAAAATACTAAAAAATTACCCAAAGTAAAATTTAATGACCCAAATAAAAAGAAGAATTTTATTTGGTCAAATGGAACATATAAAAATTACAAAAACTAGATTTATAGAGGGTTCACCATTAAATGGCAGTAAATCGACCTTTTAATTTAAATAATGCTAAAAATAAGATTCATTCAAATTTTCAGCCTCTAAACTTTATTGGATAAAAGTAAATGCATCTAACAAACATGTATAATCACATTTTAGTCAGTTTTGTTCATTCCCACCAATACAACGTCTAGGAGTTAGCTTCCATTTTAAATAATAATATTTTATTATTAGTGTGCCACGTAAGATTTTAAAGAAACTCATTGTTGCGTATTGGGTACGCTATCAAACAAAGAAACCCCTTTAAAGTAAAATTAATATTTAATTAAAAAATATTAATAATTATAAAAAATGTCTTATTATTTATTTACCTGAGGTGTTACACTGGAAAATCCAATAAACACCCCATAAGAGTTCCACCAGAAAAGGAAACCACGTTGACCTGCCCTAGAAGCGCTGCTCTGGGCAGAAACTAGGTAGATCTGGATAGAGTAGGAACCCACACTGGATGCCAAATCAAATGAACTCCTGAGATTAGAAGTGGGGGGAACCAACAAGAATATAGGACATGGTAGTGCGGTCAATTCCTATGCCAAGAGACCGACCATAGGAAACCGACAACAAAGCATCACAAATTTGAACCAGAATCCAATGCGAACAAGCGACGTAATCAAAATACCACAAGAAAACCCAAACCAGGATACCTCCCACTCTAAGACTTTCCAGAGGTGACGACGAACTACTCTAGAGGATGTTGAGTTCGTCATCGAGTCACTCCACCCCCAGTCCATCCAATAACTAGGAAACTCATAGCTGGAGACGTAGCCAGATGCCAACCCGTAGCCGACACTCCACCTACAAGACAGTCGAGATCAAGCCGAGACCCACACCATTGTTTTACCCACAATCAACCTGAGATCCGGAGTATCCATAGTTGGTGAATCCTCTAGACACTGAGGCTAGAATCAGTGCTCCATTCCTAGGCCATGTCAGGTCCAAAACACCAGAAGATGGAGGTTATGCCTGACATCAGATCCAGCAACAATGTTCCACTACCAGGCCATCTGAGAACCAGAACAGCTGAAGATGGAGGCTCCACCACCAGATCGGGACTCCTGAACTGATGATGCGCCACTTCGAGAACCATATGTGGGAGATGATGTTGCGTATAATGGTAGAACAAGAGGAGGGGAGGAGGAAATTGCAAAAGGAAGAAACCCTAGCTTCCGCCTTGGGAAGATACATTCTGCTACGAGGCGATGATGCCTTGTCTCATGATATTTTATACCTTGTAGTGTATAATCATTCCATGTGATATCATTAATAGTTATCAATGTTAATGATAAACTTAAAATGGTATCAAAATGAATTATTAATTCTTAATAATTTATTTACCTCCCTTTCATGACATTGGAATCCTTACAATATACTACTAATCTACATGGAAATGAATTATTACATGACCTCAAATTGTACAATAAAAGCTACCTGGGTGTTGATTTCTATTTAGATAGATATGTAGGATGCTTTTTTTAGGTCTAATATAACTTCCCTGTATGTTATAGTTTCACAAACATAAGAGTAACTTCATTTGGTTTTGGATTTATAATCATAAAAGGAACCACATCACTCCTTGTCAAATGACTATAAAAAGTTCAACTTATCATGTTATGTGAATCAAAAATATTTGGTATATAATTGTATTTATAGGGATATATATAAAACCTTTATAATTGGACATATACCAACTCAACAACACCCATCACCCCTTTATGGTGGTAAATTCTATAGTTCCATGATTTTTGGATTTTTACACCATTTGTTAAAATAATGATCCAAATACTTTAATATAAAAATATGTTCACATATATTCATAAAGTCAGTCGATCACTTAAATAAAGGTCACAAGTGTTAATATAATTTCTTTCATGGATTAATGAACATGTAATAAATTATTAAGACATACTAGCTTAGTTAATTTGAAAATAAAAAACTTTTGGGTAGAGCTTGACCACCCAACCAACTATCCAACCTAATGAATTGATTGTAAATTATAATCTAATGCATGTATTTATAACATATATATATAGAAAACTCAAAACATAGGGTCATGGGGTATTTGGGAGACAAATTTGATTCTCCATGATCAGAAGGTTAATCAAACGAAAGGTTGATTATTAGTGATGGGGAGTGCGTAAATGGTTGAAATTCCAATAAATAGGGTTGTTGGATAATTTTGTCACCACATTTTTTATTGTAAAAAATAACAATGTTATATAGTGTTTTGGTTCCTATATTTTCTGGGTTTTCAGGAATAATATGATCATGTGTATATTTATTATGAAAATATTTTTTTAATAGGTATGATTTCTTGTTCAATGTTTTCTAAAAATGTTAAAATTTATATTTAATGGGTCTGAACCATAATGAAAGGAGAAATTTTGGTATTGGAAGTTATAGTTGAAGGAGGGGGAAGTGATAGTGGAATTTTGATATAGAAGATGGTGATATCAGAGGCCTTTTAAAATAGTCATCGTGTTTTAATAGAAACTAATATCGTGTAAGGGGAATGTGTAGGTGTGATGGGTGGATAGGAGCTACTAAAATTTCACATAGAACAATGAAGTCGGACCTTATAGACTAGAGGGGGAGGAAGTGAGAACCCTATTATGAGTGCTCCATTTCCATGGACTATACGATTAATCAATG
This sequence comes from Viscum album, assembly GCA_963277665.1. Lineage (NCBI taxonomy): Eukaryota > Viridiplantae > Streptophyta > Magnoliopsida > Santalales > Viscaceae > Viscum > Viscum album. The sequence continues at coordinate 1,042,995,795 of OY728140.1, read as the reverse complement.
AAGCCACTTAATACCCATCCTAAAACATCCTTATGACATATTTTTTTTATTTAACACTCATTTATACCCTCTCACATGACCTTTTATCCCTTATAGGGGTTTTTTAGTAATCATTGATGATTTGATGTGTGGAGAGATGGTAATGTTTTTTTGAAAACTCTCTTATAATCTTGCTTGTAGTATCACTTAGTAGAAACCCACACCAAATATGGTTTGGGTGTTTTTATGAGAAAAAGTTGGTTCAGATATTTATATTTTTTGTTATAGTAATTTTATGTAAATAAATTAATCATAAATGTTGTTCATAATATAAGGATTCCATGTTTTTATCAGATTTAAGGTCCTCTACTTCATAAGTATTCTATGTTTATAGTATTCTTAGGTATTGGATAATTAAATTATTTGAAATAATTTATGAACATGTATTTTATGATTTATGTATTTTTAAAAGAATTTTAAAATTTATGGTGATTTTTTATGTTGCTTAAGAAAATAAATTTTTTCCTTTTATTGGTGCATTGGTTTTTCTCAGAATAAAAAAATTGGGTTACTGAATTATTAAAAAAAATTATGGCATTGGGTTTTCTTGAGTATTGATTGTTTTTTGATGTTGTTAGTGGAATTTTGTTTTCACTATTGGTTTGTGATATATTTTAGTTTTTTGATTGGTTTATTGTTTAATATAATAAGGCTAATTTATATTGAAATCGCACTAGGTTGTGTAACACTATTCTAGTAATAGATAGGTGATATGGAAAAAATACAAATTTTGTGTGGGGACATTATTGAAAATAAAAACGTATGGTTTGGTTATGCTTCTTCTTATTATGATCTGGTGATACCAAATTGTGATAGTTAGTTAAATTCTAGGGAATACCACATGTTTTAATTGGCATAAAAGTTTCGGGTATATTTTTGAGTTGGTGATTATTTTTTTGGGACTTAGATTTGAGAATTTATAGCTTTGTTATGAAAATATAGTTTATTTTTGTTTCAATAAATTATGTTTAATGTGTAATGATAATTTTAACATAGTTTCAGGGAGTTTTTTAAAATTTAATGGATTGGGTCATGTTTTATAAAAAAACTAGATCTTTATTGTTTTCTATATATATAAGGCATATTGTGAGATTTGGGTTAATATTACTAGGATTAGTAGTCACCATTTATTTTCCCACCAGTTTCACAAATTTTTTATTTAGGGATATGGAACATAACAGTGTTCATCATTAACATGATTTTAGATAAAAATGGAGGAGACATATTGATGAGGGGATGACTCATGAAGGACCATTGTGATGGAGGTGTCAGTTGAGGCTCTACCTAAGTACTTTCATCAATATCATCATTGCATTATGTGAGAATAGTATTTGTTTATTATTTTTTATAAATAAATTTTTTTAATAAAAAAAATTTCATGTGATTTTTTTTAACCTTTTTTGAGTTATTTTTCTGTTGAAAAATCAAATTTATATTTCTCAAGGGTTTTAATTGATAAAACATGTTGACGGAGTGGTACTTGATATAGTTGAATATTTATGGAGGTTTAGATGAAGCTATCAAAGGATTTGGTTATTCATAGAATATATATGATACCAAAATGGGATTTAATGTTTCAAGTTCATTGCCATGATGAATTATGTTATAGGTGAGACTACATATGATGATCCCAACTGATGGATCACAAATATAGTTTAGGACTAGGGTTAATTACATAATATATTCAATGAAGGATAGTTCATGATGGTTCTAAGTGATGGTTCTATATAATGACCTCATTTTTTTCAATTGTGATATTTTGATTTTATACTGACTATTGAGTATGATTATGATATAAAATTTCATAATATGTAATCATATGTGAAGGTAGTTCTATGAAGGTTTGAATAATAATTTTATGATTATAGGGGTTTTCAACTTTCTTTTAATATATAAGGATTCCCTAATCACGTAATTATTGATTAAATAAATTAGTAGATAATATTACCCCTATATAATTACAGTAAATGGCAAAGGAATTGATGGATTATATGGTTATTCTCAATGGAATTGGTGAAATTGATGGAGGATTTCTTCAAAAACTATTACAAAGATTCTTTCCGTATAGGGATTTCTGGAGGTAGTTTCAAAAATTATTAGTCCATGGAGGGATTCAATTAGGGTAATATATGTGGAAGCATTTTGTTTAGTTAGAGGATTATAATGTATATCCCTGTAACAAATCACAAGGTGATTATTTTTTTTGAATACCACAGAAAAAATTGAATTTCATGAAGATAATAGTTCCAAAAAGAAATTTAATTGATGTAAATATTTATCAATAAAGGGGATTTTAACTAATGGATAAAAGAATAACATCATGTCACACCTATATTAGTGTAAATTAATTTAGAGTTAAAAAATATCATTTGAATAATAATTTATAGGCTTATTTAGTTATTTTTAGAAGAGTGTGTTCTCATGTGCCAAAAGGTTTCAAAATTTAAGGACATTGAGTCCACTATAAAAATTTTAAGACAAAAACAAATTCATTAGTGATTCTCATACATTATAAAATTTCTTTTATATGGATAATATATTATCTTGGTAAAAGTGAAACAACTAAAAAATGTTCTGTCTCAAAGGTATTTTATTTTATATTTTATATATTTGGGAAAGAAGAAGAGAGAAGGTAGATTTTTATAGATTAAAAAATATTAAAAGTAGAAAGAATTTGATATGGGATTCCCTAATTCAGATACCTCATAAGGTATTTAACATATTGGGACTAAAAATTAGTGTTAGAGTTAATGTTTAATGTAAGAGTTATTCTATGTCTACGATTATTATGGTAGTAGTTTATCATAATGAAATTCTGGTCATTGAGGGTAACAACCTTAAAATATGGAAAATTATAGTGAAACACCATTTTCTATATCTTTTAATGGTTATTCATATAAATTCCATGAATATAATTTATGATAGATAGAGTATAGGTACTTATCTAAATAATATCATGAAGAAATTGATGCTGACTATAGTGGTATCAGTGAGTTATAGTTTTTATCAAAAAAATATAAAAGAAAAAAATATCATGTTAATCATATCTTTCCAAGTATGAATCTCTAATTAATAAGTAAATAAGTGATTAAATTGTTTGAGGAGAAAAATTATATGATTTTTTGATTATGTACAATTTTTTTATGATGCACCCAAATGAATCAGTTGATGCATTCTTTGTTTGAGTGAGTCTAATTGTATAGAATATGTACCAAATCAGAGACTCCCTTAATGATTTTTTGATTTTAAAAAGTATCCTAAGATGAGTTCAAAAATTGGTTCAATCCAAATTTATTCATTCTTGAGTATATTAATCTAATGAAGCTACAATTTAATAATAATCTCAATACTATTATTACATAAAAAATGAGGAATAATGTTAATTAGGCTATGAATAAGTAAAAGATTAGGGAAATGAAATTTAAATACTGGATATTTATCACAATAGAGAGAAATAAGAATAATAAAAGGTATATTAATCCATGTCATTCATTTCATAAATGTTAAATAGGAGGGAATAAAAATTTATTGGGAAAACTATACTCATGTTATTTCATTATTCTAACATTATGAATGATATTTAAAAGTATCATATGAAGATTTTAGATGATGGTGTTCCTATAAATAAATCATCACCTGATGTGAATGGTAGAAGAATCATAAAGAGGGATTTCATCAAGAAGATAAACCTCAATTCACATTAGGATAACCATTCAAAAGAAACTGAGGTAGAAGTAATTGTTAACCTTAAATTCTATATTACAAATTTTATCATGTATTTCCTATACAGTAAAATGGAAGGGTAAGAGAGAGACAATGATGATGGAGAATTGGAAGGGTATAATTACATTCAATTGGTGTAATATAATGGTTTTGGGGTAAAATAAATTATAATGATAAAATAAACAAATCCAATAAAGTGGTTCATAATTGAAATCTCTATATGTAGTAACAAAAATATAATATTTCCATGTTAAATGAAAAACTATAAATTATTATGTACAGAAATCCATAAAAATCATAGAGTATTTCTGAGTACATGTTCAATTTTGTGGATCATAACTGGCTTATTAGTGTTCTGAAAAAATATTGAGAGATCATGTTGAACATATCAAAGGGATTGATGAATAATTTTTCAAACTCTGATGAAAAAATGGAAATCATAGGGGAAACATGAATCTCAGTATTACATTGAAAATTAATATTAGACATGTGACAGAAAATTATGATGTGGAATTTTGAGTTATGATAAATTAGTCCAATTAATTTCATGAAATGTAAATTACACATGAATGAATATGTATGTATGGGGATGGATCATATAAATAAAGAACTTGTGATTCAAGATAGGCCACACACATTTCTCAAATATTTAAAGTTGATTTTTATATGAAATAGATTAATAATACTCCAAGTACATAATATAAAATTTGTGTTATAAAAAAATTCAACAATAAAAAAATTAGGTGATTTTTTGTATAATAATGTGATATTATAAAATTTGATTTTGAAAAATAAAAAGATACTATATGAAATAAGAGAAATAACGGATTACCTGAAGAGTTCAATTTTCAAAGAATGATGTTTATGGTCACCATTTATAGTTTAGATTATTTGGATATATATATATATATATTGGTATCTCTCATAAAAAATTCAAGGAAATGAGAATAATAAGTCCAAAATTGATTGTATCTAGCAGGTTTAAGAATCACCAAGTATGATGAAAAATCAAAATCAATTTTCATATTTAAATTATGAAGTTGGTTTGTAAATATCTTTAAAAGATAAATAATATGAATTAATAAATAATATGTATATTATTAAATAGATAATGAAAAATACATGAGAATTTTGTGGTTGTATATGTATATATGAAACCATTTGATAAGGCACGTGTGTAGATTCTTAATATTTTTTTTCTTCCCAAAAGAGATGAAATGAATATCTTGTCAAAAAAATTTGTGAAACATGATATGTGTTTCCAAATTTTGGAATGATAAAGAAAACAATATTTTATTCTCATAGAAAATGAAATTTGGTGGAAAATATTTGAGATGTGCATATGCCTTGTTTTTAAATGTCTTAATTATAATTTATTTAGTTTCAGATAACATTCTGACTCAGTTCATGAAATCAAAATTACCATTCAAACTTGTTTCATACAGGGAAATTATTATGACCTTTTGATGAAAGGGGTTGGAAAAAGATGAATCATGTCCATGTTAGTGGGGGACTATTTCATTTCATCCATGGAAGATAAAAATAGGCAATGTAATAAACAACAGGTCTATTTTAGTTAGTAATACATGGAAGATCATACCAAACATGTTGTATATTAATATATGTTTAAACCATTTTGTGATCATACCCATATATAAAACTTTTTTATATAAGGAATAATATATGAATAATATAAAAGAAAAATTATCATTGTTGTGATGGGTTCTTGAATGATTGCTGATAAATGTATATAGAACTATTTAACCCGGTCCAATTTATGATGATAGATATTATTCTATCATCAATTATGATTTCAGTATGATGGAATACATAAAGTAATAAACAAAAAATAAAATATTATCAATTTCTTTGCACAATATTAGAGAAATAATGAATGATGCTTTAGTGGGAAATTATGATTTTTTTAAGTATAACAACACAAAATACATAAACATCATGGTGGAGTATTAATATGAAAAAACTCTATATGTAATTGTATCTTAAAGTGATAAATATATAGGAAAATTGTATAGTTGAGATGAGAAACTTAATCATAAGAATCATAGAAAAAATATTGATTATCCAAAAGGACATACATAAAATGATTTGTATGGAGGAAATCATGAAATCAATCCAAATATATAATAGTAATTCCGTTATTTCATGATATTAAATTAATTAAAGGAATATTTCTATAGAAATAATATAATAATAATGTAGTTTTCATTCCTTGGATGTAAGTGATTTTTTGGTTATTAAAGAGAATTAGATGATTTATGAATCTCATGGACATTAAGAGAGTTTTTTTCTCTTATTAAAAAAGGATAGAAAAATTTTCAATTTCATTAATATGTGGATTGGATGGTGTTTCAAACATAGTGATTTATCATTAGTTGAGTATAAAGAAAATATTTAGAAAAATATTGAGTATATTTATGTGAATAATTAAAACATATTTAGTGGGATAGATGGAGAACAAAGACAAAATACAAATTTCAATGTACGATTTGAAGATTGGTTGAATTAAGTTAATCATATATCAATAATGAAACCAAAAAAGTAGGGATATAATATATAGGAAAACTGGATCAATGATTTGAAAATTATAGTTTATAAAAATATAATTAATTCTATATATAAAATGAGTTTCTTATCCTATTTAGATCCAAAATGTGTTGAGAAAGATTCTAAAAATGTTAATTGGGTTTAAGATATGAATGATTATTTTGATCAAATCTAAAAGAATTAGATATGGGTGACTATTTTTAGTTTATTAAATCAGATTATTTTTGGGGACACACCATTTTTTTGAAAAATATTAATGATTAAGGGATTGTTATTTAATACAAGGAATACCTTTTTCCAAAATACATTCCCTTATATTGAGTGAATTTATATAGATGACTCTTTTTTCACATGTATTGGATACACATAATTTATCAATTCTTAATCATAATAGAAAAAAGTAAATTATATGTATCTAATATGGATGTTATGTCATTGTTTTTAAATAGATGATAGGAGGAAGAGGTGTCCAATAATAATCTATATGGTTTTCTTTCCATAAAAAATAGAATAATACTTTTTCATTATTGAATTTATTCTTATGCTAAAATAGGCACTATGATCATGGTAATTAGGATTTGAACAACACCTAAAGAAGATTAGTTTCTAAAAATATAGTGTTTATAAAAATCATTATATAAAAATTTAGAAATAATATAGGATTATTGTTCAGGTATATTTTTGTGACATAATTTTTGGGAAATTAAATGAATCATCATTAAATTAATTTTCAGAATTCATGATGCGGTATTTCAAAAATATCAATGATTAGAAAACTAGAATTTTTTCTTACATATCAAATATAAAAATATGGAATGGTACCTAAATATCGAATGTAAAATATTAAAATGTGATTTTGGAAAGATTTATACTGAATGATTTCATAGTGATAAAAAATTCACAAGTTAATAAGATTAATTTTTCAAGGGATGATTATGGAAACATAATATATAAATTATAATACAAGAAAACCATTATGAGATTAATTTTCGACACTACAACATGAACCAAGGTTGGGTTTTCCATTAGTCAAGACACATGATATACTAATATTATGAATTAGGAAACATTCTTATTATAAAATTAATTCTATGACACATCAAAGGAATTGTGTATTTTAGGTTTATTTATAATGAAATATTAGAAACGAAGTATTTGTCTTTTATTAATTATAAATAGTTTGGTTTAATATTTGAAAAAAATAATGTAGATATTTTATTCCAGGTAGTTTTTTTCATGACTAAGACAAAAACAATAGTTTATTTCTATAGGAAAATCATAAACAAATTTTATTTTAGCCACTTAAGTTTATACAAGGTTATTGTGCACGAAGCAGTAACATCAAGAAATTAGTATTAATGTGATGTCTCTAAAAATAATTTTTTTTGCTAATTCATGTGAAAAAAACATTTTTTAAATTATAATCCATCATTTATGGAAAAATATTATCTAAATAAATAATATCTTCTTCATGTAGATGATTGTGAAATTATTTGTTAAACTAAAGTATGTTCTTACCAAACATCAAGTCATGGATATCACGACGAAGGCCTTAACAAAAAATTAAATTGAGAAGAATCATCAAAATTACAGACTTTATCATCCTCTATATATAATATTTATATATTTGGAACCCCAATTACAAAAGGCATGAAATTTACATACGTATGACTAACTGTTCGATTCAATGTTGTGGAATGAAAATTTTTTTCCTTTTAATTAATTGACCAAGGAGATATATTTTATTTATCATAGTGGAATAGATTGGTAAAACCACTTTAGGTAATAATTATATAAATCTATTCCAATTTAATGTTAAAATTATAAATTGTGTTGATCAAGAATATAGGGTGAGTTTTAAAATATGATGATACTAAATTTACTCTCCCAACACATATAAATAATGTATATAGAGAATGATGACATTTGGGTGTGTGATAATAGAACATTTTCATGCATGGTTAAATAAATAGTCTTATAGATTTCTTAACACTATATAAAATGTATTATCATCTATTGAATCAATCAATAAGTTGAATCGATAATGAAATGATTCAAAAAGGGTATTTTTATACTTATATTTTATTCCCATGCCTATTTTGACTCATGTGGGATTATAGTTTGTTTTGGTTAATACATTGATTTTCATCCGGAGTCATATTTTGTGAATGGTATGTGAATTATATTTTTCTTAATTTTTAAAATTTAATTTTTAAAAGTGGTTAGAGTGTTTTCAATAAACCCGAATGGGAGATTATTATGGAAAAATACCTTATATGGATTCTCTGATTTTTTTTATTTATTATTAATAATGTTCCAATTTTTTCTTGAAAATGATGGTTGAAAAGGTGGTACAAAAAATAAAACAATATTTTCTATATTATAATAGAAAAATTAAAATTATAGGTATTTGTTCAGAAATTATGTGAGACAAAAATATAAGTTTGTGGTGTCCAGTTCACATAGTTGATATTTGACAACGAGGTAGTACAATATGAGTGATACCACCAAGGATGTTTGTGGTTTATGGTTTGGAAAAGTATAATGTGGTGTGGGTTTGTCACATATAAATTTTATAGAAATATATTTTTAAAATGTTCCTTGTGATAGTGCATTATAACAACATTTTCATTTGTCATTATAAGACATTTATTTTATGTCAACCATGATAGGATCTTTTGATACATGATTTCATCATAGAGAATCATATGTGATGTGACTTTTGTGAATGGATGAAGTGTAATTTTTTTATTAATGGTAATTATTGGGTTCCTGTAATACATAAGGACCCCATAATCACATCCTTATAATGAGAAAAAATTATTATATACTATTTTTATTAAATTTATCATTTATTTCTAAACATAGTTCATAGATAGAAGGGTAGTTAACACTAAAATTCACCCAATGTGTGATGGATGTCCGTGGAGATATGTATGTGGAGGTAGCTTGTGGAGGGAATTTACATGAGAGTGTGATGCAGAGTAAATTCATCTAGGGTGCTCTTAATACAAATTTAAGTAGATTTAATTATTTTTGGGACATGTTCCTAAATAATATCGTTTCAATATAGTATTTGACGATTTTATTATCACAACAATGGAATAGAGAAGAGTATTTTGGGAATATATGAAGTCATTATTTAATTTCTTTTGAAGAAAATATTATGTGTTATAATGGATTTCATATCATAGATGAATGTGGATCGTTATTTCACATCCAAATACATTTCAACCAATTGATCTTAGTAAAAGATCATATGGGAAATATTTAAAAGGGGTATTGGGTTACTTTTATAAGAGTTAGTGTAGTTTTTTTTCAATATTTAATGGTTTTAAAAGAAGATGGAATGTGTGTCACTAAAAAATATAAAATAGCAGTGAGTTTTTTTGATTCTAGGGCGTTAGTACTTTTTCATTGTATGATCCTTATATTAGGCTAGTTAAGGTGAACCATATATAATGTGTGTTTTCTATTGAGTACATTAAATATTAGTTTATACACTACTACACGAAGAAGTAATAAGAGATTTTTGTTTAACGATAAATAGAATAACAAAATGGGAAATTTTTTTTATCATATGTTATCCTTGTTGTCTATTTCTATTACATTGATTTATTTCCCTACAAAATTTATATATTCGAGTTAAGGAAGCCTCATATTGAAAATCTATAAATAGTCATAATGTTACGGTTATGAGATCTGAGGGAAACCCATACCCCTATGATAATGTATCGGTAGTAATTTTTTTATTATATTCATTTTTGATATAACAAATTCACGTAATTCCTAATAATATTCAATTTTGATTCAGGTGAGGTTTAATGTTGGTGAGTGGGGTTGGGTAGTTACATTATTTGTATATCATCAATATCTTCTACTTTGTATTATGTACTTTATTATATACTCACCATTGACATTAGGACAATATTTCATAATTAAAATACGTAAAATACATTGAAATAATCAATTATGATATTGATATTCAATATTCTCATCTTTTTAAAATTTGGTACAGTTGTCAGTGCAGCACACAATGCTATAATAGAAATGGAAAATAAACTGTTATTCCGAGGACTTGACCTAGTGACCTTGTCCCCAACCCTAACCCACCCTCACCACCCAAGCCGATAGTGGTGGAAAATCCCACCTTTTTAGTTGGCCATATATCCTACAATAATTATATATTTGTGATCCTTAGTGTATAGAATCATATATTTATATTCAATCAAACTACAAATCACTCAAGGGTATTTTCACATCTTAGTAATATTTAATTTATTAATTTAATTCAATTAAATAAATGATAGAATTAATATTATATAAATATGTTATTATTAAATCTTCATCACATGTTAGTTGTTTTATTTATTAAAAATTCCACGAAATGACATATTATTTCCCACTATTCATACTCATTTTTCATAATAATAATATTATCCAAAACTCAATCACTATACTCAAAATCCGTATTCAATACTATGAACCAATAATTTTGGTAATCGTTACCTATTGTTTCATGCACCATGATATTAATTCTCAAAGGAAAAATAAAATATTATAAGATTTGATATTTAATTTCACCATGAAATAAATATTTAATCCAATGTATCCAATAGAAGAATATTATGTGTCATTATTAAAACTCAGTTAACTATGACATATCATCATAATAAATATTATGTGATCCAGAAATCATCTAACAAATTTTATAAATTTCATTATTATAAATAAAAATTCTAAGTTATAATATTATATAAGTTTTCAAAAATTAGAGTTTATATTATTTATCATTAGATTATACTTCAATGTGACCTATGTTATTCCTATATATCATTTTAATTTTCAAAATAAGACTTTTTGGAACATATGTATTCTATGGGAGGACTTTTTATCACTAATGAGGTGTTGTATATCACATTACACCCTTTCATTTATCACATATTTACTCTAACACAAATCAGGGTAAACTATCACAATACTTTTATAATTTATGATCTATGATATACTACTCACTAACTTTTTTGTTTTAATATAATGATAACAATATTAAATATCATTGAAAATATAAAATCTAATTATACCTATGAACTACATCTTCCATAAAAATCAACAAATCTACCCAATATATTTTCCCAACATCCCCATCCAAAAGAATTTAGTTTAAATAAAATCAGGAAAATTCGAAAAAAATTTATCTGCGTTATATTAATAAAAAATACAATTTCATGATATATAACACCCAAATATATTTTCAATGATCATACACTACCTCAATTTTCATTATATCTCCTTAAAAAATAAATAATTATTCATCAATAGTGCATTCATTAATTATCTTTTAATGTTGAATATAATTTAGTTTAGCTCAATCATAACTTGTTTACTTATCACCATCAGAGTATATGTTATATATAATATAGAAATATTTAATCATTATAACAAAATGATAATATACATGTTAATATCTAGATAATTTTTTCTTCTCCAGTACATCACATAACTTTTCACAGAACACCAAAATAATATATTTTATATTATAACATCTACACACATTATGGGAAAATAAATGAATATCAATAGTTTATATATGTTTATTAGTACACACAAATAATAATATATTACATAGATTCCAAATCCTTACAATTTTAATATATACCTTCTACAACAAACAACAATATCAACACAATTATTCAACCTTATTATCTTTAATCTGTTAACAATATTAAACAATTGTCTGACCATTTTAATAGTATAATAATTTATATTACCTTCCACTTATTATCCAATTTCTATAATATTATTGGACTTGTAATAGAAAACACATTGTTTTTTAGAAATAAAAATAATTTATATGAATTTTAAACTATATCTCAATATTATTTATCAAATGTGTTCTCTAATCATTTAATTTATTGGGTAATTCATCTTTAGTAAAAAAATGTTGGAATAATTTATTGAATAGATTATTATATATCCAATATACTCATATCAACAAATATTTAAATTAATTATTATAGAAAATAAATATAGTACATCATCATTCAATGGACTCACAATACACATTGTGGGAGTTATTTTCAATAAATATTAAATAAGACATTGTTAATATGTCATACACTGTTTTCTTCTATATCCTTAACTTATAGATAATTTATAAAATATTTTTTACCTATAATAGGTTGACAATTAATAATCTCCATAAATTAATAAAAATTTCTTGAAGAAATAGGATTGAATAATTAACCTTCCAACTTCAGTCATTACTACCATGGGTACCTCAATAGATTATCCTCATTCTTTTCATTTAGTCATCTAGTTTCTTATAGTTTATAGATTTTTATAATAATTATTAGGTACCCTGAATACATTATTCTCCATGGATTATCTCTTTTTTATATAAACTCCATGAATATATTTTATAAATCACTTTCAGTTTAAATAAAATTCATGATGGATGTCTCCCATATGGATCATATAGATTTTCTATAAAATTTCAACACCACTTATCATTATAGATCACCCTCTAAATGAAACATCTTTCAATTAATACCATATACAATAATTAAATAGATATATAAATGAAAAGGAACCTACACATTTATTTAGTAAGTGAATCATGATATAGAGTGGTTTTATATCTAATGAACTATTCACTTTTTAGCTCTATATTTATGTGACTCTTTATTATTTCATATATTATTTTAAAAATAATATTATCATTGGGGGAAATTATTTTTTGTTATTCCATGAATTATCATTCTGGGATATTTTTTTATTCAAATAAAAATCCAATGTATTTGTTTTTCTTAGATATTAACTATTTTTTACATTTATTTCTATTCTAATATTCTGATCATGAAATATTTATAATGCTTTGAAGATTAATTAAACCTTCAATAAAATTTATAATGAAATATTGAGTGAAATTTTTCTGAGAAACTCTCAGGAACATTGAATAATTATTTTATATCTTACATATAATCCCTTAAATAAATACATTTAATTATTAAATTGATTAATTCTATTACTTAGAGATCCATATTTTCTCCATTAACATATTTACTAAAGTATTTCTTATAATAGATTTTAATATGTACATTTCAGAAATAATAAAAATAGTTTGTTTTCATTTTTGTAAAATCCTTCTCATTATTATTTGGAATATTTTTTCATCACCATCATTTTTCTTATAACACAGGGTAAACAAACAATCACTTTTATTTCTTTATTCCACATTTACATGGGCATATTTTTTAAATTTAACTAGGAAAATGTATTATTTTTCACACAAAAATTAGTTAACATAATGAAACTATTGTTTTAATTTATAAAAATATTTCAAAATAAATATAAATATATTTAAATAGATAGATTCCTGAAATCCTTATTTTGTGTACTGTTCAATGACTTGTGTTTTTTACCCATTAATGTATTCCATATTTATATTATATTATCTTACATATTATGCCTACAGTTCACAACCTATTTCCCTTAACATTAATGACCTAAATATTTTCCATTGAATCATGGTTTTCTCAATTGATCAACATTCTTCTTATATTTGAAATGTGGTTGTTTTAGGTAATGAAACATTCCATTTTAAAATACTCTAGTTAAAAATTTTCTTATCATTTTTATCTTCCACAATCATTAGATAGGTGGGATTATCAGTGTTTTTCTATACCCATATTTTTCTTAAATTTTCATTATAACCTATACTATTATTGAAAAAAACATTTTCATAAAAAATATTTTATTGAAGCAATGGTAACTTTTTATTTGAGGTTATATTTTATATATCATATGATAATTTCAATATCATATAGCCTTAAGGAATTAGATTTTTAATAATAATATCATCCAGAAAACTATTCCTGTTATAAATTCATCTATTAGATGTTTTTAAAGACTGAACATATGGAACATAATTGTATTATAATTTAACATTTTCTCAATAAACATTAGATTGTGAGAATTCAACTAGAATTAAATTGAATTCCCCATTTTTTCACAACATTTTTAGATCATCTTCACATGATTCTCATCATATTTATGAAACCGGATCTTCCATTGAAATTAAATATCAAGAGAAATTATCTTATATTACTTGATATTAAATTGAGTTATAAATAAAAAATATAGTTCCTTTATTTCACTTCAAATGAATGGATCCACTACTATAACACATTAATTACTTAAACTTTCTCTTGAACATCAATAATCAATTTGTTTTCAATTTTGGAGAAATTTTCTTCAATATATATATTTTTTAACTTCTGGAACAATTTTTTATGGTTTTATTTAGAAACATAAACACCTTTTTCAATATTCTATTATAATCATATTATATTTATCATCATGTTTGTAACATACTCTTATAAGTTACTAAAATAGATAAACATTAATGTGATAAATTAATTATGAAAATATTTTAATATTATCTCTAAAATTGTGTTTGAATAAATCGTAAGCCCATAGGATCATAATATCCCTCAACCTATAATTTCATAAACCATAGTAAAAAAAATATATTAATGTTTTTTATGAATTATTCATGTATGTATTTTGATTATCTTATCATGCTGATGTTATTTTTTTCTCACTATGGATTTAACCACTAAATTATCTTGAAAAAAGAATAATATGATTTCTATATGATTAAAGAAAGTAAAATTTTTGGGGTTTTAGCTTTTCCTATGACGGAATAGGTACATCATTCCCTAAAATAGCATCTTCAAGAGGATGGTTGTTAACAAATTTAAAAAAAATCAATTTAATTTCCTCTAATTAGTAGTGAACAGATCTTTTATTTTCTCTGTGATGAATCATTTCCTAACTTATTATCTCTTTTATTCCTATTATTTAAACTATTGGTAGATATTTACTCCATGTTTTCCCGGACATTGGACTCAAAATAATAATAAAATATATACCTCCATTTTTTGTAACTAAAAGGGAAATAATAAAGACAAATATTCAATTATTGATATTCCAATCAAAGGTAGAATCTGATTTTATGACAACAATTTTTGATACATAGATATTTTTTAGCCACACAAGGAGGGGATGGATTGAAATTGTGTGGGAAAAAATTTAACAATTAAAATAGTTTAATTTTATCTCTACTATATTAATAGTGAATAGAAATAAATCTATTATCTCAAAAAAATATTTCATACATGTAATGAACCATGAAACACCAAATAAAAAACATAGTAATATATTATTTACACTCACAATGTGGTATAAATTCATTGGTGTTTTATTAACATAAAAAACCTACGAGGAACATACTAAGTCCAGTTGTATGTACGTTATTCCATCCCAATACTTCCTCTAATATGATAGGGGTTTGCGATCGACTCCATGAAAAAATAATCATATATGGGAATCTTTTTCCTATATCAGCATGTAACATATAATCAATATACAATAATGAATATAGCTAGAAAATGATGAGAATATAAATGAATAACTATAATATATAACATTTACATAGAGAAAATAACTATATAACACAATGTCTAATTAGAAATCCCAAAAAAACCAGACACATTAAAATAATATCCAACACAATAAATGAGTATAATGTGATGTCTATATTTTTATAGAATATACACATTAGAAGAGACTTCAAGTACCACCTAATACTAATGAATCCTGATGAGGGTTATTTATAAAATACTACCTCATTAGAGTAACACCACGTACCATTATAATCCTTCCAAAAATAATTTCTATCTTCATAGCCATAATTGTCATCTTTAAAATGAGAATTATATTAACAGACCTAACAAGTGTAGGATAATATCATGGGAATGGCTGTGTATATGCATACCAAATAGGAAAAAACAAAAAATTTAAAAATTAACCTCAATAACAATATATACAAAAGTGACTAAGATGGAAAAGAAATTGATACACCAAATATTCTTGAAATAGAAAGAAACACCAAAACATAATGACTCTTCCTTTACTTTATCTTATCTTATCACAAGAGATACCAAGTAATATAAGTATATTAGGACATATGGGTTAATAAAAAACATTATTTATCATAATTTTTCGATTTAACTATATTCTACACCATAATGAAAAATTTAATTTGTATGGACAATCCAGAAACCAATAAAATTAACAACCTGAGAGTTCATGTGATTATGGAAATAAATAATATCAAATAATAAACATCATCAAAATAATATTATACCTCAAAATTGTCACATCAAAAATGTTGATTTAAATAGTTGGATTATTCCTTGTTAGCGTAAGGAATATATATTACCATATCTCGTTTATGGAGAAGGAAAAATCTAAAAAATCAATAAGTATCCAGAATACTGAACACCAAAAATCATCCCAACTATTTCACATTTATCCATTATTAATCATCCATATGAATAAATATAGGATTACTATCTCATTTAAGAATAAAAAAACCAATAAGGTAACAAACCACTACGAATCACCTATATGTTTATGTGTGTAGTTCAAATTGTTTGACCAGGATACTAACTCCATGAGTGGATAAAATGAACCCCATTATTATGATATGAGTATATAATACACAACAAAAATTGGGGACTTGGTCCCTATATAATTATTCTCTATGAGGGTTACCACACCATTTCTTCTCTATTCATACATGCACAAACATGATCGTTATCACTACAAATAATCAAATATCATTTTTCATGAAATATTGTAATAAAAACCCCAGATGAGATTAATATTTAAAAAAATTATTAAAATATTTAGAAATACAGAAAATATTCTATGCATATAAACAATAACTATCATTTGGGTATATGTTAAGTAAAATAACTAAATCTAACCTAGTACACGATATGACTATATATGGTACAAAACATGTGGGTCACTAGGGGAGGCTTTCTAGTGTACCCACACAACCCAATACATTCCATATAACATGGTACATGACTTGTACATAAATTATATGAGATGTAAAACTAATCTGGTTTGAAAATATATATAGTATATACACATTGGGTCACCTCACTAGATATATATAACGTCTTTCAGTTGTTTGATAAAGGTTTGTGGGATATACAATGTATGTGATGTATTCTACTATGACACAAGAAAAATATTTTAACATAAATACATCCTTACTAGGGATCATGGTGTGTGAGATAATTCATATGTTTTTTGGGACTACTATACTGGATGGGAGTGTACACAGTTTGTTGAACATAAAATAATAGTCTCATTATAGCCAACATCTAACTCATTATCCCATGGTGTGAAGTATTGGATTCAAAACATCAAATAAGATAGGTAAAAATTGAACATTACATGATCAATTTCTTAATGATATATTAATATTAGTATAAAGTTCTAAATAGTAACTAAATATGGTTAAATACTTGGATGTTACTGAGAATTAAATTTCAAACAGTCACAAAACACCCATAAAGAAAAAAGAATCATCTCTCAGCATCATATGAACGTTTCTACCACCATTACCTCTGGCCACACCTATACTAGAAAAAATCCCCATAGTACACATTATGTACTATTATTACAATTAAAAAACCATTATTGAACTTACGTAGAAGAAATAGAGAATATAAATATGGAGATGATGATGTAAAATTTTAAATAAATTATTGAATTATTTACTAGTGATAAATAATAATATCGAAAGTCAGTAACATGAACTATTCATGATACATGGAAGAATGCAAAGATAATATCTAATATTAAATTCCAGATAAACAATGGGGCATTATACCCAGGTATTCCAAATTCTTGGAGTATCAAAAAAACTATTTATTTATGTATGTATAACTGGGGATAAAGAAATATTAGATACCTATATTTACATCATCACACATCATGTTAAATAACATAAAACAAATTTACTGAATAATAACATATCAAAAATAACTATAAAAATAAAAATAAAAATTATACCAAAATTTTAAAATCCTATAAATTACTTAACTCATTTGATGAAAAAAATATCTTAATTTACTATTAATTTTTCAATTTATGATTTTTACTTTTAAAAATACTCAATCCTTCATTGAAAAAAAATCTTCACAAGTTGTTCTCAATTTTTTTATCAAATAATAAAATTATCATAAAATAATTAATGCAGTTATAATGAAATTCAATTAATATTTCAAAAAGTGATGTGGATATTTTTTTAGAATAATTGTATATTTCCAAAATAATTTTTTCTTTTGAGAAATAACCTAAAAAAACGTTTACCATTTTATTACATTTTAGGTTTGGACAATTATTTTAATGTAAAATAATTTTACAAAAGAGAATAATATTATATATTCATTTACAATATAATTTTTAAAGAAAATTTATGAAAATAAATTCCAAATATTTCTATTTCCGTTATATATTTTTGACAAAAAAAATAAATAATTTTTTATATATTTATTCCATACAATTTTAATAAAAAATATCCCATTATTTATTATTCCATTATCATATAATATTTATATTATATAATCATGTGAGAATTGTTTTTCATTCTTAGAGAAATAATTCTTGAAATAACAACAATATAATGGCCTGTGGTATATATTTTTAATTCCAAAATCATTTTTTTTTATTTTTATGAGATCACTATCACCATAGAAATCTACATTTTCATTTTTTCTTCCTCAACCCTGATGAACTAAAATATTGTAAACTAATTATTCATCATTTTTTTGGGTTGGGATAGAGATGGAAGAGAATTAAAATATGTTACATTTATCCATAATAAATTAGTATGAATGAAGAGAAATATATTTTCAAGGTTGAAAAAATGGCATTAGTAGAGGAATTATTCCCATAATTATTCCTTCTATAAATTATATCATTAATTCACTATATAAATTCATGTTAATACACTAATGTAAATATTATATTTTCTGACACTTTTAATGGTTAAGTGAGAACCATCATAGTATAATCAGATCAAAGATAAAATGAAGCAATATAATAGTTAAATAAGTTTATAAGCCAATTGCAATCAAGGCACCTAATCAATTAATAAGGAAAGAAACTTACTTGGAGATCTAGATCATCCTTTAAGATATTTTTATAGTTAAACTCTATATTTTCCCATGCTTGATTTTATTCCTCTTTGTTAATATGCCACATATTGAATCCTATAATCCAAAAACTGTCTTTCTTATCAATATTCTCACTTTTATCGCTCATAGTGTGCACTCACCTAAATATTCCCATCATTTGGTCAGACACATCCTTCAACGTTATAATCATCATAAATTCCTCCACCATTTCTTCAAAAAACTTCATAAGCAGTTCAATATTCTAATCCAGAACATCATCTTTCTCTGGATGAGGGCCATCGGAATACCCTTCCTCTTACTGCTGACTAGGGGGTGTGGATCCTCCTTTATGAGACAACTATCCTTTATTTTTAGTACTATCTCCCCATGTTGATCCTCTGTCATCTTAACTACATCTCATTAGGGTGTCTCCATAACTTCCAAGGTTCCCTTAGCCTAAGTAGCCTCTACATTCATTGGGATCCCGGTGTCTCCTACGTGTTGATTCCCTTCACCCCCTTCCACTATCTGGGGACCATGTTCCTTGTATTTACTATATTTTTTGGCTGAATGAGTCTCCATTGGCATTGTAAGGTAATATTACTCTTCAATCCCCTTTAATTTGTGCTTCTTGGTGATAATTCATCCCCCAAGTCTCCATTTTATTTATTACCCTTTCTCCTCCTTGGACGGTGCATGCCTTTCCGTACCTTAATTTTATAATGTCATCAGAGGATTTTCCTCCATCAGAATCTACTTCTGAGAAATAATTGGTGTTGCATTCATACCCTCCATCATCACCCGTGCTATCAAATTTATTTTTCAAATTAAGACAAGCTAGAGTCCGTTTTTATTGAAACAATGTTCGATAACCATCTGATGGCATGAAACATGCCCTAGTTCCTCCCTCTCATGACTACCCCTGGAAATTTCCCCTCCATACCATTGAACCAAACCTTTATGATTTTTACTACTAACTGCATGAATGACCAAAGCATACCTATTGTTATTCAGTATAATTGTACCCTTAGCATATATTACATCATCTATAAATTTTTCCACTAGAGCTGGTTCATCAGCTTTGTGTATATCTAAAGTAACATCCACCATTGCAGTAGCATTTTCAACCTCTAAAACTATAGTTTAAATTCATATGAATACATCTATTAGAATTATTTTTAAGTATTCAAATTAGGGGAAGTGATCTCTCCCGAAATATGATTATGTAGAATTTTATAACATGCCTGGTCATCACAACATGGAATATCAATATCATATCACCACTCAAATCAAATTTTTTTTTATATTAACAATAAAATTATTTAAAATAAATAACAAAAAATATTTAGTACATCTCTCAACACCAACACATAAAATTTATATGTATAACAAAAAACACATGTTCCAAAAAAAACTACATTTTTATAATTTTCATCGGGATCCTGATTACAAGATATAAATGTTAAAACCCATGAAATAAATATTTATATTTTTAAAATAATTATGATTCTATAATAGTCATGAATATCAGCAAAAAATTAAAAAAATACATACCGTGGTAAAAATAATGTGGCCCCAGATAATCATAACCTAAATAATACATTAATCAGGTGATTAAAATATTTCATCTCAAAAACAGCCACATAACCCAATGAACGAGAAGTTTCGTGTCTAAGAAAGAACATACATAAACTTCATATTTTAAAACACCTATTAGAAATTCTATAAAATATTTATCCTCTAGACCATTTTGATGGTATATCAAATGAAAAAATAATTTTCCAAAACTAAGGGATATGATACATAATTCATGGTATTATATATGTAGTAAGGAGAAGAAATATAATTACATGACCAAAAACATGAGGAAGACATAAATATCCTAATAAATGATTAAACACTTTGGATAATAATCATAAAACATGTTTGTGTAATATAATTTCTTATGAATGTAATTATGGAAGAAAAAAAGATATTAAAAATCATATATAACTTCTAAATAGTCATATAATATATAAGAATGAAAAAGAGTTTCAAACATAATAAAAAACATGAATATTTTTGAAAAAATAGAAATTAATGGAACTAATATTGTCATTTAAAATTTAATATAACTTGATTAAAAACTATTATATTTGAAACAACCATAATCACTAGAAATATTTTATGATAAAAACCAATGGTCTCATGATAATGTGAAAAAACATGTTACATCCATGCTTGAAAATGTGAGCAAACAGATCATGCCCACACCTGTGTGAACAAACTCATTATATCCTCATATCACTATCTCATTTCATAGAAACATATAAAAGTTAATTTTAGTGTTATATTAGACCACACCCTTCATTATCCATACATATGTGTTCCAGTTAATGTCGATCATTAGCATATATTTATAAACCCATAGAAAATGAACATGTTTCATAACCATCAAAATGATATTTATTCCATTTCTTCAAAGAACCCATTGAAATATAATGGATCCGACAAAAAATAAAAGTATAAATCATTTAATTTTCATAAATAACATACATAGATAAAAAATTGGTTTCAGAACATAAAAACATGAAAACAATCGGCTGTTGTTGAAAACATCATCACCTATAAGTAATAAGTTAGTAAAAGATTAATAACGAGTAAAAAAATTATTATAAATTAATTTGAGAAGGATATTTGTAATTATCTGAATTAATTGGGAAAACAAATCATAAAAGATATTTCATGAAAAAATTAGAAATCATTATTTGATAATTCAGAGTTATGAGTCTATTTTCAAAAAGATTCAAATAGTTTTTATAAAAAAAAGTGAACAAAAATCAATAAATTTTATATGAATTAATAACTATTTTAGCTTAAAAATAATAATAGTATAACATAAAAAATCAATTCATGTAATAATTTGTTAAATAAATAATTTTATAAATCAAATAAAGACGTTTGAGTTAGAAAATCCCCCACATTTACCCCTGATTTCCATGAAAATTATTTAACCTCATGTATTATAAGGATAAAAATATTAATTAATAATTTCACAACCATATAAATTTTTATATTTATTTACATTATACATTAATTAAAACTCACTTCAATTATAATATATCTGTGATCTCATTTCAACATCAAATTTTAATAATCCTAACCATTTGAACTAGGTTCATAAAAGTGGTATTGATCTTCTTTTTTCTCCCATATAAAATAATTTACAAACCATTAAAGTTTCAATAACTGATGTTTTATAATAACTTATAATGTTATAATTCTATTATGTGTGTTTTTAGTATCATTTTTTTTGAAAAATAAAAAGGTGTAGAACACATTTTATGTTATTTTTTGAATAAATAAATTATCACATAACAATATTTACATTTTTTGTTATAAAAAAAAGAAAAATATTAATGAAAAATAATAATTATAGATATCATATTTAATTATCATATATAAACTAAAAAATTATATATTTTGAAGTGATTAAAAATGAAACATGTTAATTATTGAAGGTGGTATTCCGCACAACACACGATTTATGTTTTAATTTTTCCTAATAGAAAAGAGGAGGGTGGATAATGCTTGTACCACCATTATAATAAAATATTATTATAATAATGATACTAATGTTATCATTTTATAATGGTGAAGTGAAAATTTATAAAGTTAAAAATGTTATAAATAAATAGAAAAATAAATAGAGTTTTAGGAACTTATACCACACTTCAAAGATTATCTCCCTTAAAAAAAGGATTAATCCATTTAATGATGTTATATTTGAAGTCTAGAAATAGTTAAATGTTTATACGAGTGTTTTGAAGATTTTTGAATATATTTAGGGATAAATAAAAGAGTTTTTTCTATTAGGGAATGTGAGGATAGGAGTACCATTTTAAAAGTGGTAAGGACAAGAATTTCATTAATACCAAAACATTCCAATAATGAGAAGTCAATCTCAAGAAAATAGGAAAAAAAATTGATACCTAATAGAGTGTATTGGATAAAATGTTGATCCAAACCTCTACCATTAAAAAAACATGGTTTAAACATTATATTCCCTTTATGTCTAAGAATAATCCCTTTTACTAGTTCATATTTCTCCGTAATATCATGTTTTTTCCTACATAATTTATATTTTAAGAAAAAAAATGCACTTTTTTTTATAATTTGGAAATAATGATTGCAAATTCCAAATTTAATATTTTTTTTCAATTTCTATAAGTGATCAAAAATATTTTTAAAATACTCAAGGTATGATTTATCAAAAAATATTATATAAAAACCTTACATAAATTATAAAATGTAAAATAAGTGTTTATAAATTAAATAAAATAAATTTAAAATTTAAAATTGAATCATAAAATAGAAAAATTCGTTTAGAATGTGGTTTTATAAATTTTCAATTCATAACTATATACAAATAATTTCATAACACCAAATTATTTTTAGAAATGGTATTTTACAATTTTTATATAAAAAATAGTTTAAAAAAACAATAAAAAATTCATCCTCATCAAATTTGGCCAAGATATATCCAAAAATGTTTTCAAATTTATCAAATTCAGATACTAACCATAATAAAAATAAATACATTTTAAAATATAAAATAAAATGAAAATTTGTTTTTTTAGGATAGATACATTTCTTATATTATCTATTCTTCATCTTATTACATTTAAATTGAAATTTAATGATTTTGAAACATTTTTATTATGACTATATTTATTTGAAAAGAATAATTTTTTATAAAATAAATTTTATTAGATTCTTTTTTACACTATTTTAGATGATATTTAAAATTAAAGTTCTTATATATATATATATATTCATAGTTCTATTAATGATTTTTATACCATCCAATTCTAGGGCTACCCTAAAAGGGCATGTAAGTTTTTTTTTGATTTAGATTTATATTTGGAGAAATTTCATGAAAATAATATTTATTTATGGAGTAAAAACTCAATATGTTACATTATACACCCCCCACATAAAAATAATTTCATCATTTAAATTTCATTTCATGGATGAAAACAATTGGGGGTACTTTTATCTCATAAAATCCAAAAGATCCAATGTATCCTCCTTATACTTATTATTTTTCATATACTATTAACTAGATGTGTTGCCATGTTATAAAACACGATATATATTCTATCCTAAATTTAAACTGGTTGTTCATTGTTTGGGATATCATGTTCCAATTGTATAACTTCTAATCTTAGAACATGTGTAGGATCTTTTCTGTACTTTCTCAAAAGTTATACATGGAACACAACATCTACATAGGGCAGGTGTAGAGGGAGAAATATGTGATATGAAATGACATAAAAATGATAAAGGATATAAAAGGTCCTGATGTATATATTC
The DNA here is from genome assembly GCA_963277665.1 of Viscum album. Classification (NCBI taxonomy): domain Eukaryota; kingdom Viridiplantae; phylum Streptophyta; class Magnoliopsida; order Santalales; family Viscaceae; genus Viscum; species Viscum album. The sequence continues at coordinate 1,042,971,067 of OY728140.1, read as the reverse complement.
CTCAACTTCCTTTTCCTCCAAAATATCATTAGTAACTTTAGATGAAATATTAAAAGGAACACATTATCATTATCTTGAATCTCTATATCTCATTGAGGATTAAATACATTACTATTTTTTTGAATTTGTTTCAGTTATATGTTCTAATGTTTGTATTGAACCTTCTTGATCATTTCTTGGAAAATGATTGAACTAATTGAATCCCTCTCTCAAAATTCATCCTATAATGTCAAATTCCTGAAAATATTCCCATATATAGCATAATATGGTGCATCTAATTTATAGAATCGAAATGGTTATTTTATTAGAAACATACTAGAGTGGGGGGATGATGCCAAAATCCTTATAAATCCATCGAATAATGTATTATTATATTCTATAATGATTGAACTGTATTATTAGATTATCCATTTGTATGAGGATGATAATTAGTGTAAGGCTTTGTCCCCAAATCATTCTATATACATCTCTAGAAACATGATTTTAAAATCATATTCTGATTAGATACAATGGATAGTGGTTCTAAATGCATCCTCACCAATTATAATATGTGTATAATGGTGAGTAAGTCAATGGATAAATCATATTTCATGGAAACATTATTCACTCGTTTTTAAGGTAATTGTGTACAACAAAAATGGAATTAAATAATTTAAAACTTTTGTTGAGTCCTATGACGCTTTCTATGGGTATGATTTCTATTTTCCATATTGGTGTGGGTAATATTTACAATATACCATTTTAATATTATCATTTATCCTTAGAATATTAAAATTCCAAGATTCATGACATGTATTCTATAATCAATCTCTTCATACTATCCCTCTAGGATTTTTTCTTTAGATCTCTTTACAAAATTGTAATTCCTAGATGTATAGAGAATGATGATATATATGCATCATCCAACAGATCCTTCATTAATTAATGAATTTGTGGGAAACATATCTAATTTTTAAATCTTAAAACTCCATGTATATCAATGTTTAACTCCAAAATATTACAAACCATTTCAATAGTACTACACCATCATTATAGGCTTATTTGATCCTTATAGTAAATGATTTTTTTCCAATAAGTTAGGAGTTTTAGTATTTATCTCCCATCATTAATTCATTGAGATTAATCCTCTAGATATCGGCGAGTGTGGGGCCATTTTATTTCATCATCATAAATAGAGTTTCATGATGTTTCTTACCTAAAACATCAACAACCTTATTTACCTTATTCAGGTGGTAATTTATTGAGTTGTGTGATTATTTTATAAACTACTACTATATCATTTTGTTCATATTTTATTACTTCTCTATGAATATATATTTACATCTCATTTGATCAATATATATATATCACAGTTTTTTCTATATATATGATTTCACCAAATTTTGAATAAAAAAACACTACTATCATCTTGAAATCATGCATTGCATAATTTTTCTCAGGAGTCATTCATTGGAATTAACCATAAGAAAATATCTTATCATCATTCATGTAGATTCAAAACAACCCTCATTTAAAGTATCACTGTATAATATAAACCATTCCCCACTTTAGTGTAAAGTATGAATAGGTACAATGACTAATCTCTTCATAAGTTCCATAAATCATCCTTAGAATTCGTTTATCAAAAGTAACTTTACTACCTTCATTATCAACCTGTTCACTGGATTTGATATACATGAGAAATTTATCATAAAGAATCGTTAATATCTAGTTATCAAACAAAAGTATAGATCTCATTTATAGTGGTCAGTCTATGACATTTTTGATAACTTATATCTTTGATATATATATATGGATATTTTATTTATTTCAATTATATTATACATGAATTATTCCTTTTTAAATTAGAATTTACATTTTTTAAATTCTCATAGTGATTCTCTTATATCAATTTATTGATGACATTATATAAATGATCTTCTTTCTTTTTCCTTCTCTTCAAAAATATTATAATATTCTATAAAATGAAAAAAGAACTAATTGATCAAGGTGGTCTCAAAAGACACTATTTATTAGATCCATGATGATTGAAATATAATTTGAAAGTGAAATAGACATCACTATAATGTTGAAGTGTTTGTCCCTTCTATGAAAATTGTTCTATGAAATATCCTCCACTTTATTCCATAATTGATGGTACCTAGAATTAAGATATATCTTCTAGAAGTATTGTTCTCTTTGTATTTCAACAAATTGATCATCGATATGATGTTTTTGATACTTTTTTTTATCATATTTTGTTAATCTTATGATAATAAATGAAAATTATCATCAATCCATCCTTATTTTTAAGTAAGTGGACATGTTCACCCACGGTAAACCATTGGGTTTTATTGAAACCTTTTCAAAATTTCATTTTATTTATCTATTTAAATTTTATAATTCAGTGAAAGAAATTATATACAATTTCATTGATATAGGAATAATGCCCGATTTGAGTTTTATTTAAAACCCATCCTCATTATCTAGGTGATTTCCTGGATATTCATATTGAAATAAATTATAATATTTCTAAAAAAATATACATATTATTAATTTCTAGACATTCTTTGATTATTTCACCCAATACTCCATCATTGTTTTCTACCATAATACAAATTATTTATTTTTTATTCAATAGAGATTTCATATTAATCTTGACATCAATACATAATAATATGATGACTTGGGGTATGAAATTAGAATTAAATATATAAAAAATTGATATATTATTTATACAAGAAAATCAGATCAATAAAAATTATATATCAAATTCAATCAAAGGAAAAATAATTAGTTCTGAAGGAATTAGACACCCACAAATCTGAATAATTACAAATTTTTAAATCATGGATGAAAAAATTAGACCACTAATGGTTTTTACTAATAGTTTAATATCCATTGATTGTGGTGGTGATTCCAAATTCATGGAAATAATTTTTTTATTTAATTATGTAAGATATAAAAAACAATTAAGGTACTTATAGACCAAAATGAGAGATTAAGTGTACCATACATCACTTCATTTTGTTGACCTACCTCAGTGGTAGTTATCAAAAATTCCCTTCCATATTAATAATGATTTTGAGGTCATTGGGACCTATTTTCATCATTGTCTAGATGGTTTAGGAATTGATTCCCAGAATTTCTAAACTACTTATACAGGAAACCTTATTGTGTTGGTAGATTAATAGTAAGGACCCTCTTCTATTTTACAGTGTTTATCCAGATCATTACCTTAGTTTGGTCATTGTGTACCTAGTGTCTTAATATACCTCGCATAATATACTTCTAAGTTTCATTAATACAATTACAATGGTGCTTTACCTCTTATATATTACATTTTTTAAATTTCACTTTCTTCTAATCTTGTGTCTTATCTTTGACGCTTACATGGAAATCCACTTTCCTTTCCTTTTTTCTAGTATTTTGATAGTTTCTAATTTCATTGTAAATCATAATATAACTTCCAAAAATTCTTATGCTATTTTAGATTATCTGATGGCCAATTCCCTCTAATACTTGGAATTGTTCCTATAAAAAGTGATAAATCTTATTCATAATAATAATGATAAAACCAGTTTTATACCTTGCATGTATTGTATAATTGTTCCCATATGATCCAATATATTCATTTTATTTTTATTTGATTCCCTGAATTCTATCTATAAAATATTTTGGAAATGTCTACAGAAAATACTTATTAAAAAATATATTGTTGAACCCATCCCATTCTATAGATTCTATATCTACCTTTTCTCCAGTATTCTAATTGAGAATCAACAACTTGTCCTCATTACATTATAAATGATATACTTCCAAAACAACTATTTTATTTTTTTGAGCATTGGAGAGAAAAAAAATACATTTTCTATTTTATTGACCATTACTCAGTAGAAGGTGAATTATATGGACCACTAAAATGGAATGTACATTTCCTCATAAATGATAATATAGGGTGTTTGGTATATTATCATGATCTTGGTTTTTTCCTCGAACATTAGATGGTTGAATGAGTATTGTCATGATTTATTTTATTCCAACCCCAATCCCATTAGGTTTCCTATTATTATTTTCTCTACACATTCCAATATACCTATTCTAAACCTGGTTTTTTTATGTTCATGCCATTACCCTGAGGAAATAAATATTATGAATGAGTATACATAAATTAATGATTATATATAAAATGAATTAATAAATTTTGAAGAAGGATTTCCTGAAAGTTGTAAATGAGTTTGTATATGAATTTATCCCATACCATCTAGGTTATTAAGGTTTTTATTTTTAACTTGATTAGTTATATTAACTCAAACATGTCATAATGTTTTACAAGGATTGTGTGATTAACCAAAGAATATCCCAAAGGAGTGTCAAATCAGTTTTGAGGTTGAGAACAATTTATAATTAACTATAATGATAGTTGAGATACACTCGACCAACTATATTAAGGGTTATTACCCCTTAATGCTTCTATTCCAAAACCACATCTACTTTTATTATTCGAGGATTATTCTATTGATGGGAAACCCACATTATCCATACTTTACCAAAATATTAGGATGGTATTTTAGTCCTATCCATAGGTTTTTCTATAATATTATCTAAAGTAACATCTAAAAATAACTAAACCCTCCACTGATACAATTTTAACCAACACATGCTATGTATAAAATAAATTACACAGTAATCACAAGATTTAAATATTTCACCTCAAACCCCAAGGAACTAAAGCATCAGTGTCCCGACCTTATCCCTCCCCATATGCCCCTATGGGGAAAGAAATGAAGAAACGGTGGTAATGACCTTCGAGTCCCGTATCTATTAGGACCTGAGTTTGTGATGAGCACTAAGGGTATACAAATATCGCAATATTGAAGTCATTACCCTTTATAGGAAACAAGATCGGTAGATAAAGATGAATCATCCACAAAACCTTCATGAAATATATTAATGAGAATCCCAAACCATCCTAAATTCATGAAAAAGTATAACTGAAAGAAATACAAGAATGTATCCAAATTAAAATACATAGAAGTAATGATAAAGCAGTGACTCAGTAACTGTCAAGGATGTGATCTATTAGAGTACATTGTGGTCTGAAAAACACTCATGAAAACATGAAAAATGTTTTATATACATAAGGTGACAATACAAGTATACTCAGTAGGAAAAATAAATTCTTTCTTTCACTTTTGAAATAAGTATACTAATTCTTCGATGAGAAAATACCATAAAAACAACAACTAAATATTTATACTAACCATCCCAATCTCACCAGGGAACTCTCATCAAGATACTCAAGAAAAATAATACAATTTAATGTAAAGAACATCGGTGATAGGGTACCCCACACAACCTTCCCAATGGTATGTCACTCTTGACCAACATCATACATTTTGAAGCTTCCATCCCTTTGGTATACCCCATCACATCCCACCCACACACACATGGTCCTGACAACACATTTTGCTAGCACACACCTGTTCCACAGAACAGGTTCCACCTGTACAAACTTAGGCCTTACAATACATCCTGCCAGCACACACTGGGTCCTCACACCACATCACGTCTCATCCTGAAGAAATATGGGAAAGAACATCACCATGTCAAAAATAGACACATGGGGAAGAAACAACCTCCTTTCCCAAAAACACATGGGCCATCACATCTCCCCCATAGACACCTGGTCCATCGTAACCACCAAATAAGACACAAAAATTCATGCATCCATCACATCCTCTACCATAAAAACCTCTCCATGAAGGGTTTGTAGAAAATAGTGGGTACCCGTCTAACTATTGTCTTCACCAGATGTTGGGAAAAACACCCCCAACGCGAGGATAAGGGTGTCCAGCACATAGTGACCAACATGGGTGATGTGAGTATAGAAATCATAAGAATATAAAAATATTAGTATAGTATAAAACACTCCATTCAAACCTATTTTATCACAAAAAATCAAACCAAACCACAACACCGTCACTTTTTATTCCACCTCTAAAAGCATCACATCACACAACACGCCACAAACCCCATTTCACATTTCCACTTGATTCCATTTAAACATTGAATTTTTTCATTATTTAGAATCAACCACATTTAACCAAACAACCCACCATTTAATATTTAGTTAACCAATTTCATATCATTAAAAAAATCCCAATATATTTCCAAATTATTAAAAAAAATTGTTAATATTCTACCAAAAATCGGACATATAACGCAATATAACCAAAAAAATCTAAGTCACGGTAATTTCATAAGGTGAAGATCCATAATAAATCAAGGTTTATTAATATTTAAGACACATCGTACCATGAACTCTCGATACAGGTTGATGATTTATACATATTACACATTTAAAAACATTGGGAAATTTTCTCATACCAATCACTAGCATCCTTCTTTATGTTTATCATTCCAAAATCACTATACCAACCCAAAAAAACCCTAACTGACAACCAAAACTAAAAAACTAATATAAAGAAACCAATTCTATAGCCCTAGTTTATAATCATATAATTCCCATCACAACCCCATTATACAACCACTTTCCATCTACTTCCCCAATATGTACAAACCACAACAAACCACATATCAAAATAAAAATTTATATGTTCACTTAAAATATTGTCACATTCAACAAATTTTTATTAGGGATTTTTCACAAAGAAAAAACACTGGGGAAACCAATTTTATCATCCAATTATATGTGGTTAGTCATTTGATTAGGGTGAAACCAAAAAATCACAAACAAAGAAACAACCACAATAGATGTATCCAGCACAACCAAAGCTACCGACAACCACATTTTTCAGCGGGGAGTTTAGCTTATATAATAATCATGTCACAAATAATATCAAAGAACTAAAACAACTGATCAAACCCTATTTACTCATTCAATTCAATTAAATAGACATTTATCTTTAATTTAATCCGGAACAACCATAATTCATAGATAATCGGAAGAAAAACTCCTCCCACATGATCTGTTATAAAGATAAATGAATGTAATCCTACCTCAAGGAAGATTTAAGTTACTAAACACCATAGGGAAAATAATAATGCTCACTAACCACAATTGAACCACGATAACTATAGATCCACCTATACCAATCCAAGAATATATCAAAACAAAACTAGAATGCACCCCAAACCAAATAAAGACCACCACATAATATCCCTTGGAGAATAAAGGAATAAAAAGGATGCGAAATAGAGGATAGATAAGCATGGATTGACCATATATCTCCAATGTACATCCATTGAGATTAACGGATGAAAGAGGGATAAAGAAGTTCTTGAAGAATGCCTTGGGGTGCCTAGGGTTCTCCCAAAACGAGAGGAAAAGGAAACCACAACTGAATAAATGAGGGTTCATTTGATGGAATATTTTAAAACTATATATGATTGGGGTATTACATGATGTGTAGTACACTTTCATGTCATGTAATACTCGGGGTTTGGTTGCCACAAAAAAAATTCATCGCCTCTTAATTTTATATTATTTTTCTAACCCTGAAATATTACACACTATGAAAACCTTCTTCACCCAATGTAAAATGTCTACATGATTTTAAAACACAGAGAAAAGTCATGAAACTAACTTTAACATAATATAGTCCACTCACACGATGTGTAATCTACCTACTTCCATCCTTTAGCGACTGAACTTCTCTAAAATCTCACCGAGCCTCCTCTGAACACCTCCAATAACCCAAAACCTAAAAATTAATAGACTAGGATGGAAAATACCATAGCATAAGATAACTCTCAAATGATTCTCTTCCTCAAGAATCCAAACCCTAGTCTATATGAAAAGAGTTTTGCGAAACCACCCTCTGAGATACCTCTCAATGATATCATAATTCCTCAAATTCCACCACTATGTAAACACACCAACTGAAATGACAAAAAACAGACCGCAAAACTTCAAGCTGCCTCCTCTAACATACGAAATCTACCACATAGCCACCACACAACCATCTCAACCTCCAAACTGCCCAAACCAAAAACCTCTTCAAAAAGTGAACTGCATTTCCACCCAACTAACAAACTGCACTATCTAGAACACACGAATCAGGGTATTCCGTCCTCCATGTCAAGATACTATCCACATTGGGCGACACTAAATTTCCTGCACAAGTTTTATAACATCCTAATTAATGTGTCTTGATTAGGAATCTGGATCTATAGTTTCTATAAGTCAATAATTTATGACACATTGCACCACACACATCACAACCAAGGAAAACAACTCATCTCATAAAACAAAGGGATCCAAACATAACTTCATAAAGAAAATAGAGAAAATAAAAACTCAAAACAACTCCTGGTACAGATCAAACATCTGTGTATCTCGATCCAAAGTACTATACTCTAGGATAGAATTTCCCAACAGATCACAAACCAATGTAATGGTATTTTCATGAAATGCATCCCATTAAATTTCTTGAATCTACACTAGGAACTCTATAAATGTTGTTTCATCTTTGATATCCAACTCTTCCTAATCAATGACATGGGAGTCATCATGTAGACACCGATGAAGATGAGATTCATGGAAGACATCATGGATTATATCTTACTATGGTTCCAATTCTAACCAATACACCACCTCGCTAACTCACCCCAACACCTAAAAGTGCCCAACAAAACTAAGAGAATGACTAGTCCCTCTGTTGAACCTCTGTTTTGCTGGTTGAGGAGAAACCTTCAAGAAAATGTGGTCCCCAAACTCAAACTCCAAGGTCCTCCTTCTGTGATCGAGATAAGGATTTCTCCTATCCTGCACTGATTTCTCCCTCTCACGAACAAACTGAACCTTCTCTATCATTCTAAACATCACATTAGGACCAATAATGGTTGTCTCCCCAACCTACGTCCATCACAATGTTAAATGAAATAGTCTCCCTTACAAAACTTCAAATGGATCCATGCTAAAGAAATATTGACAGCTATTATTATAAGTGCATACCACCAAGGGAATGTGTTATACCCAAGATCAACCAAACTCCCTGACACATGCTTGCAACATATCCTATTACATCTAGATAGTCTATCCATTTTCCCATCTGTCTAAGGGTATAAATCAGTGCTATGAAGTACCTAAGTTAAAGAAGCATTTTATAATCCCCTCTAGACTCATGAGGTAAATAATGCATCCCTATTTGAGACAATGAAATTTATAAATCCCTTAAATATCACCACCTAATCCTCATTACTCTTATCCAAAGCATCCATTTCTCTTGACTCCTTAATTTCTATGAAGTGGGATGATTTTGTTAATCAATCAACTATCACTCAGATAACATCACAACCTCTCTAAGATATGCGTAAAACTGGGAAAAGATCCATTGATATGGCATCCTATTTCAACTTGGGAACATCCAAATTCTTTAAAAATCACGAGTAACATAATTCTCCGCCTTTACCTGCTGGCAGTCCAAGAACTTCACCAACAACTCCACAACTACCCATTTCATCCTACGCCACCAAAATTGTGTCCTCAAGCCACGATACATATTGGAAACTTATGGGGGACCACATAACGTGATTTATTAAACTCATTGAGAACTCCACTAGGAATATCCAATGGAACAAAGAACCTTCCAGTAAAAAACACCTCATTATAACTATCCTATCACCATCCCTCCAGTTCATCACCATGGCCACCATGATCATGCATCATCTCTACCACTAACTATCCACACTAAGACTCCTCCACATAATGTATTGGAGAAGAATACATCATTATTTGAAAAACTAATATACCACCATCCACTCTTTCATCTATGTGAAGGGATGTTAACTATTCCATCACTCTCCGAACATCCGCATACACTTGAGAAACATTATTTTGTGACTTTTAGAACAAATAATCTACAATGACATTTCTCTTTACTGGGGTATAGGAGATCTCAAAATCATAGAATTTATGAAACTATATCCCCCTCTGTTGGCATAGATTTAGTTCACGCAGGGAAACGATATACCTCAAAATCCTGTGATCCATGAAAACCTCAAAGTGCTTCTTAATTAGGTAATGTCACCACAACTTCAGTGTAAATACAACTACTACAAGCTATAAATACTGGTTGGAATACTTATGATAATGGGGAAATTACATCATGGACCCACAATATACCAATACTCGCAACTGAAATAGCATGCTTTCCAATACCAAATAAGAAGCATTACGAAACACCCCAAACAACATGACCTGCTTAAGATATTGGATCACTAGAGCCCTAAACAACTTCTCCTTTTAGGTTTTCCAATGTTTCCTGACACTGATTAATCCACAAAAAATCCTAGTATTTCCTTGTATAATCCTTCAATAGTGATTTAACTTGAGATAAATCATGTCGATTACTTCGATAATAGCATATGAGTCCCAAGAAATTATATAATTATCCAACATTAATGGGTGATGAAAAATAATCAACTGTTTCAACCTCCGATGGGCTTAATTTTACACCTTGATTAGACACCATAGGCCAGAGGAAATGCACCTCTCTTTTCCAAAAATTGCACATGGGAAATCTTCTATAGAGTTGGTGGCATTGAAGAACCTTCAAGACACCTCTAAGATGCATGACATGCTCATCCTTTGACATCAATTATCTCAAGATGTCAAAAATGAATATGATGATGAACTTATCCAAAATATCATGGAACATAGAGTTCATAATCCCCAAGAACAAGGCTTGTACATTCATTACACAAAATAGAATAAATACAAACTCTAGGTGCCCATACCTGCATATGAAGGAATTCACCAGGATATTTCCCTCCTGGGACTCCAACAGGTGATATACATACCATAGAACGATCATAGAAAACCAACATTACCCTATTATTTGGTTGAAAATATTTTCTATCCTCAGATAAGGGTATTGGTTCTTGATTGACAGCTGATTCAACCTCCGGTAGTCTATGAACAACCTCACACCACTGTCCACATTCATTTCAAATAGCACTGTAGACCCCATAGAGAGACACTGGGAAAGATAAAACCCTTCTTCATTAGATCGTCTATCTAAATTCTCACCTCCCACAACTCAGAAGGTTTTATATGATAAGGATCCATAAAAATAATATAATCACCAAGATTCATGTCTATCCCAAAAACAACATCACGTAGATGGGGTAGTGTTACACCCTACTCGAAGAAAATATCCAGGAACTTCCAAATGACATGGGAACCTCGACAACTTTGTTTCCCAATGATTCCATTAACAACTATTCCAATAATAAAATAAGTGGCTCCACACATGGAATGCCCACCTAACAACCTCACTCACCAATGAAAACCATATGGTGGCCACACACATCCAAAAACATGACTATGGTTGAATAGTATTTGATAAAAACACATATAGAATACAACCAGTTGATTCTGAGGGTGACAATGTAAGTCTTCATTGGTAGCAAGAAAAGATCCCCTTGGGACTGATGTTGTCCCATCATCAGTCTACCCCACCAACACACAAAAAAAAGTTATTATGGATTCTGACTGGTGTACTCAACACCAGGTGAATGGGAAGACTCTATTTATAAAGTCCCATTGCATGGGGTTGAGTAGGTGAAAAAAGGATTGTGAATCTCTTAAATCAAACAAGGAACATAAAAGGGTACTAAAAACTGATTGTACCTATGATGATATCTGGACATTGTGGAACTGTTACTTCGACTGTCTGAAACGAACCATTCCCAACTCCTCTATCCCAATGTAGATGAACACCTCTATCTCCTAATCAGGTCATAGTCACTAAATATGATGAATATCCTATGCTCATACTCTAACCACTTCATCTCCCCTCGACATGGCAAAAACCTCCTACCCTTACTTTTAATGTGTCCCCATTGGAAACTACTATAGTGTCTAGAACTTAACCTGTCCACACCCACCAAATTAACCTTAGGGAATACCATTCACTATATCTGGTGAAGACTGCTAATAGCAAAAACAAATCACAATTGTAAAAATACAATAAGAAAATCATGAAATCCAGTGGCACCAAAAGGACGGAAGGGAAGCTTCTAAGGTCGACTTCTTACTAGTTAAAACCTCAAAGGTCATGGTGCCTATGGCCTACCACTAACAACTATTCCCCTTGAATAACATTGTTTTATCTCCTCTCCTGGTAGAACTCTTTGTGAGTGCTTCCACCCGATCATATATTCCTTCTTCTTATCCTCCATATACGTTGAAAATGTAAAAAGAGTAAAAAAACATGATTGAAGGATAAAGTGTCTCCTCAAGATTTATCACAATATATTCCTCATCTAGAAAATGATCTTGGGAAATAATGAAGCTCCTTGAACATGATCCCCAAAACCCACACCGACTTGTTCCCCTACTTAAGATAAATAATCTCATTCATCTCTACTGGCTTCATGGTTGATTAATGGAACTCTACTCAGAACTCATTCAGGAAGTAAACCTACAAACCGTCTACCTCCTTTCACTCCCACAAATAAAATTTCCACCACTGATGTGCATCAAACCACATCTAAGTGACCACCAAAGGGACCCAGTACTCTATTGATGCCAAGATGAAACTAAAAACAATCATTATCTCCTCTAGAAAAATCTTTATATCTACATATAAAACACTTCCCTCATAATTTTTGAAAAACGTATTTCTAAAAATAACCATATGTCATTTTACACAATCCCTCCTTCTCAACTGGATCATCCCAATTGTGATCAACTAGATCAGCATGTCACACCTCCACTACCTGATCCACATGTGGACGATGACCAAGAGCCATAATTGAATGTTAAACAATGGTTTCCTATGCCCGGTAGAGTTTATTTTCATTAAGATTCACTTAAATTCATTTTATTTGTTTTATCCATTTTAAACTATCCAAAACAACCCAATTAAAACAAGAACACAAGCAATTATGACTTATGTACCGTTTCTATGTCTCTAACATACAAGGAGGTATACCTCACTTCAACATCAAATAATTTCAAAGTATGTGCACTAGATCACAGTGGGCCCTAAAATCCAAATTCCTAGACAGTCTCCCTAGACTATGTCACACACTAAGTTCTATTGGAATTGTTTCCATACTATCCCATGAAATACTCACTATTCCTAACTCCAACACTATCCTATATCTCAACCATCACCTCTAATACCACTTGGTCTCAGCCCCCTTCCTACAAGGATACCCCTCCTAGGATGGTAAATAATTAAAGGAGATAATGACCCATGATTCCAACCTCCCATAGTCCCAAAGTTGGAAAGTATCACCTAGGGTGTACAAATATCACAATATAAGAGGCAATTCCCTTTATAAAAACAAGATCAGAAGATAAGATGAATAATACATGACAACTACAGGACATATATGAAAGAAAAACCCAAACCATACCATATGCATGAAAAATTAGAACTGATACCAATAAATGAATGTATAAAAATTAAATTACCTAAATGTAATGCTAATGAAGAGACTAATTAACTATCAAGGTTATGAGCTAGTAGAGTTTACCAAGGTCTGTGAAATACTATTAGAAACCTAATATAGTTTTATATATGTAGGATATGAATACATGTATAATCATTAGAAAACCCAAGTCTCTTTTGGAAATGTGAATGAAGCATACTAATGATCCTGTGAGAAAACAAAGAAACTAAAGAAAGCCAAAATTGGTATACTAACCATCCAAACCTCACAATGTCATACTCACTAAGTAATAGAAACCAAGTAATGCAATATAAAGTAAATCACCTTAGGGTTAGGGTACCCCGCACAAATTTTCTACTTGTGCATATCTCTCCCAATGTCATACATCTGGGAGATCCTATTTCTTATGTATGCCACATCACATCCTACCTCACACACCCGTGCCTCACAAATCATCCCACATACATACACCAAGGCCTCACAACACATTCCTCATGTACAACACTTGGGACTCACAACACATATTGCTTTCACAAATATGTTCCTCACAACACATCACATCTCACCCCGATGACGTCTGGTAAAAGACATCACCATCTCATCTTGAAGACAACTAAGAAAGAACCAACCACCTTGCTCTAAAACTCTTGGGCCATCACATATCTCACAAAGACACCTAGACCATCACAACCACCATCTAAGACACAAACAAACCTCTGACCATCAGAGCCTCTACCATACTTACCTTCCCTAGAAAAGAGATCTGAATAGAGTGGCTACGCAACCACGTGTAATTCACACCGTATGTTGGGAAAACCATCCCTTGTGTATCAGCACTCCTCCAGGTCTGACTAGCTACATCAACAACCATATGTAATTCACACCATATGAAATGTTTCAACAAAATCTATGAAGTGGAAAGTATTAGCACTCCTCCAGGTCTGACTAGCTGTATCCCAAAGTTGGTTACAGATGATATGAATCATCAGTTGGAAAGATATATCTCTAACGATGATGTGTTTAGATATCTTCATCTTATTCACTCTACCAAGGCCCCGGGGCCTGATGGGTTTCATGCCATGTTCTTAAAACACTTTTGGCATATCGTTGGGCCTAATGTTGTGGTCTTGCTGAAGGAAGTCTGGGCAGGTAGGGCATCTCTTGACTCCATTAATGAAACTCTTATTACTCTTATCTGAAAAACTCAGTGCCCCCAGACAGTCTTAGAGTTTTGGCCAATCATTCTGTGCAATGTTGTTTACAATCTTTTCTCCAAAATCTTAGTGGAAAGACTTAGGGACTTCCTCTTGTTGATTGTTTCAGATAACTAAAGTGTTTTTTCCCAAATAGATCAATTACTGATAATGTTGCCATTTATTTTGAAGTGTTCCACTCTATGAAAACTAGTTCCTCATCTAAGATAGCCATCATGGAAATAAAATTAGATATGATGAAAGATTATGACAGAGTGGAATGACCTTTTCTCGTACTTGTTCTCTCTAAGTTGGTGTTTGGGACGAAATGGATTTTGAATATCATGAATTGTGTTACGTCTATCTCTTACCGAATTAATATTAATGGGGCCCCTTCAATGAGCTTTAAACCATCGAGAGTTTTGAGAAAAGGGGATCCCTTGTTACCTTATCTATTCATTTTGGTGGATAATGTTTTTTCTCACCTCCTTCTGAAGGTGGCGGATCAAGGAACTATTCCTGGTGCTCAAGTATATAGAAATTCCCCTATCTCTCATATCTTCATTGCAAATTATAGCCTTATTTTTGCTCGTAATACCCCACAAGAATGATGTTCAATGTTTCATACCATCAATATGTATGAAAGGGATTCTGGGCAGCGTCTTAATCCTTCAAAATCAGAGTTATCTTTCAGTAGAGGCTTATTTCAAGCAAAGAGGGAGTAGTTGCAGCGAATGTGTGGATTTCCACTGGTGTATAAGCATCCTAAGTACCTTGGCCTCCCGACCCTTGTTGGGAGGTCAAAGAAACAAGTGTTCACCTTGATTATGGATAGGGTGGATAATCTGAATTGCCTTTCGTCTAGTAAGATGATTTCCTAGGAGGGAAAAGATGTTCTTGTGAAGTCAGTGGCTCAAGAAATCCCATCTTATGCTATGTAGATGTTTAAATTCCCCGAAACTCTCGTCGATCAAATCAACTCCTGGTTGTCCAATTTTTGGTGGGGCTCTCATGAGGGAAAATATAACTCATACTGGATGTCTTGGGAGAAGCTGGGTGTTTCAAAATTTCATGGGAGGATTGGTTTTAGGAATATCAAATGGTTTAATGAGGCTCTTCTTATGAAGCAAGGATGGCTCCTCCTTTCCGATCCATATGCCCTGCTCTCGAAGGTTCTGCGTGATAAATATTTCCCTCATTCTGGCTTCTTTCATACCCAGCTGGGGCCACGACCGATTTTTATGTGGAGAATAATCTGGGGCGCAAAATATATTCTTAACACTGGATGCGTCTAGAGAATTGCTGATCGAAATAACTTTCATGTTTGAAATGATTCATGGTAGACCAATGGCATTAACCATAAGGTCTCCTCATCTGTTGTTCATGGGTTTGAAGATGCAAGGGTACAAGATCTGATCAATGACGTGCACAAGGAATGGGATCGGGGGAAGCTTCTCAGCTGGTTTAATGAGGTTAATCATCAACTCATCCTGAGTATTCCTCTCACATCAGGGATGGGAATTGACCATCTTTACTGGACTTAGGAATCTCATGGAAAATATTCTGTCTGCTCGGGTTACAAATTGTGGGTCCAAGGCGTGGAACATGCCTTTCTTGATAATCGATGGAAGAGCATTTCGTCACTCTATGCTCCCCCTAAGGTGAAATTTTTTTGGTGGACGGTCTGCTCTGGGATTCTCCCAACCGATGACTTTTTGGTGTGGTGTCATTTGGAAGATGATGACACCTGTCTATTGTGCCTCCAAGAGGTGGAATCCCCTCTGTATGAAATTCTTTCTTTTCTTGAGGTGGAAGGGGTATGGAAGGCATAGAAACCATATTTTGGTTTGTTCTTTGATCTTTCATTGGTGTTGGTCCAAATCTATTGAAATGGGTGTCCTCCCTGGAACCGAGAGTGGTGGGGTTGATTTTCACATTTTCTTGGTTGGTGTGAACTCGACGTAATGATTTTATTTTCCAAATGATGGTGACCCATGATCTTCTTTGGGTGGATAGGTCTAGAGAATGGATGGATGGTTAGAAGAATAACGATACAATGATTTCTTTGGGAAACACTCTACAGACGGTCCCTTGCTGGTTTCCCACACCCGAGGGTTCTCTTATGATCAATACTGATGTTGCGGTCTCTGCTAATTCCAAGGTCGGTATTGGACTCATTGTTCATAACATTTGTAGCCAGATTGTGGATGCTCAGTGCTGGGCATTGCCTTGTTCATGGAGTCATGTGCTTTCAGAGGCCTCTTCCATCCTTCATGAGATCCTATTAGCCCATTAAAAAAATGGCCCAAGGTTTTGGTGGAATCCGACTACCTCGAAGTGGTGAACGATCTATCATCGAAGGACGATGACTCTCAACTGTATGCCCTTATCTTGAAGAAGATTTGGTCTTTAACTGAAGGCTTCGCTACATGCAATTTTTATTTTATCAAGCATGGAAGGAATATGAAGGCTCATTGTTTGGCTCGTTTTTGGAAATCTTGGGGTGATCATTGTTGGGTGGACTCGTTTCCAGCCTGGCTTTGTTGGCCTGGTTTGCTTGATCAGTAATATAGCTTATCTTTTCTATAAAAAGAGATGTCATACCATGACCTCTTGATATGGGGTGATGCTTTCTGTATGTTACTGCTAGAGAAAATCTTGGAAAATTTCTAATACCAATCACTATTGTCCTTATTCATGTTCATCCCTCCTAAACCACCATTCCAACCAAAAATCCCCCAAATCACAACCACGTACAGTAATATAATATTTCCCAACTATTTCCACAACCCTACTACATAATAATTCAACAACCATCACATTCCAATTATACAACCACATTCCATCCACTTCTCAAATATGTAAAAACCACAAAAAAACACACATCAAATAAAAAAACATTTTACAAGTTCATAGAAACATTTATCACATTCTATAACTTTTATTTTTAGTGTTATCTCAAAGACCAAATCTAGGAGAAACAAATTTCTTTATCTTGGTATACATGGTTATCCAATTATCATTTTTATGGTTAATCCAAACAATATCAAAAAAAGAAAAAACTACAATATATGTATCTAGTGCAATTAAAAAAACTAGTATAAAAAATATCATAATGGAATTTCTTCCATATAATCACAATTTCACAAATAAATATCAAAGACATAAAAACATATAAATCAAACCACATTTCCTCTTTCATTTCAATTAAATAATTTTTTATATTTAATTTATGTCAGAACCACCATAATTCATAGATATAGATAATTAAAACCCCTCCCACCGTATGAAAAATAATGAGAAATAAATGGAATCATACCTCATGGAAGATTTACAAATGTTGTACACCAACGGGAAAATATTAATGCTCTAAAACAATAACTACACCACAAAACTGTGGATCAACCTATATCATAACAATGATCCTTCAAAAAATAACTTACCCCCATACTAAATAAACCTCATAAAAGTGGATCCCTGGGAGAATAATAGAAGTAAACACATGAGAAATAGAAGAGAACTAACCATGGATTCACCATAGATCACTAACGAACATGAATAGAGATAAATGGATATAAGAGGGATGAAGAAGGGATTCAAGAATGCCCCGAGGTACCAAGGGTTCACTCAAAATGATACGAGAAGGAAAAAAATCCAATGAAATAGGGTTTGGATAAAAAATAAGTTTAGAACTTCAAATGATCTGGGTATTACAAGATGTGTAATCCCCTTTCACATCATGTAATACTCGAGGTTCGGTTTTCACAGAAAAATGTGTATACTCTTTATTTTATTTCATTTTTCTTGGAAAAAATATTAAACACTATAAAACCATTTTTCACACTATTTAAAATGTATGCAAGACGTGAAAAATACAATAAAAGCTGAAAACCCAAATTTCATATCTTGTAAATCACTTAAACAATGTGTAATATACCTTAATCTAGAAATTAGGAACCAAACTTCTCCAAACTCCCTCTAAGCCTCATTAGAACACCTACGACAATAAATAAACCACAATGAAAAGGATCGGGAAGGCTAGGACTATTACATTTCATGTCTTGGAAATTATATATATATCCCTCCTATTTTATTACACTTGATAATATTTCTCAATGTTCATTCTCTTATAGACACTATTCTATCTATCTCACATGATATAATCATCTTCAAAAACTAGGAATTTAAAATTTTAATCAAAGGGGTTATCTTATATGCTTAGCTAGGGATAAACATAAAATAAAATGGAAGAAAACAAGAAGAAGTCATAAATATAAAAAAAATATGATCAAATAAAAAATATGATTATTTTAAAACATTTTTAAGTAATAAAAGATACTAAAATTATTATTAAGGAATCATAAAAGAAATATTAGGGCTCAAAATACATCTCAATAGTTATCTAACATGTTATCTTGACATAAATGTGTGGAATTATTTAAAAACATGGAAGAAAAAAATTAATATTTCACAGAAAATAATTACAAAATGAAAATTTGTCAAATATCTCAGAATAACATGGAAATGTGTCACAACCATATCAATAGTAAAACCTGTGTGAGAAAACGCATCATTCCCAAAATAGTGTTAACAATAATTTTATGGACAAGGCTAAAAATTTAAGCAAACCTATGATTCCCATACCTATCTCAAAAATGACATTATGTCCACACCTGAATATCTATAGAGATATAATCATATACTAATTCATTGTAGGATGATCAATGAGCCCACCTATCATCACCCATATATATATGTGTGTGTGTCAGTGTGTGTGTGTGCAACTTAAAATCAATCATAAATATATCTTAATGATCATAAGAAAAAATGTGTTTATTAAACATATAAATTGAATTAATTCACCTTAAAAAAATCTAAGTAAATGAAATTAGTTTTATACAACAACCAAATGGAAATCATTTACTATTTATGAAAAAAAATGCAAATAAGAATTATTTTCATAACATAGAAACATGAAATAAATAAATTAACAAAAAAACATGATCACCCAAAAATAATCACTCAGTTATAGAATATTGGAGAGTAAATAGTAAAAATAAAATCATTCTAGATAAGCCTCATTGAATTAGTGTATTGAAATGAAAACCAAATGAAAAAAAAATACATTTCATAAATATTTTTTGGAAATCATCAATGTAAAAGTCATAGTTCTAAGAATCTTTTAAAAAAATCTCTAGTATTTTCATAAAAACAAGTGAAATGAAAATAAATCATAAAATTTTATTTTTATTAAAAAAATTCCCTAGAAAAAACAATTGAAAAATATTTAAAATGTAGTTTATGGTAAATATAATTTATAAAGAAATTTTATAACTCATGGAATGGTGTTTGAGTTACAATCTCTCCTACCGTTACCAATGATTTAAATAGAAATGATTTATCTTTTTCTATAACAAAGATAAATTAATAATGAACTAGTTTATAATGTTATTATTATATATTTATATTAATACTCATCATTAATAATCACTCTCTTTAGGTATAATATTATTGGAAAAAAAATTTAACATCAGGTGAAAATAAAATTAATTGTTTCTAACTTGATTCCTAAATGTTTTAATGATATTAATTTTTATCATAAATGTAATCAATTAAAAATAATATAATTTCATTGAATTTATTCATCATAAATTATTGTAATGATTTAATTTGTATACTTTTTTTTAGTCCCATTTTTTGAAAATAGAAATGGTGAGGTAGTAGTTTCGAGTTACTTACCAATGAAAATGGATTATATCATAAGGATCATTACATTTTTTGTTACCAAGAAATATCAATATTTATTATATATATTAATTATATATTCATATATTCATATATAATTATATAATAAAAACTAAAACCATAAATTTTTTAAGTGAAGGAAAATGAGTAACATTTACACAAATAGGGTGTAGTCCATAAAACATATGATTCACATTTTCATTTTACTTAATTGAAAATGGGAGTGGGGTTAATTATGGGAACACCATTATAATATGATTAATTTATACTAATTATACAGTTATTACCATTTTATTCTAGTGAAATTAAATTTGATTTATAAAAAATTCAAATAAAGAAAAAAAGAAAAAAGGGGGCATATAATCCTATACATTAATTCATGGATTATATCATTTTCATAGGGTATAGAAACATTGAGGGATGGTATTTTGAGAAGACCAGAACCTCTTAAATTTGTATTGGAGTGTAGAGGATATGGTTTTGTAGAGTTTTGGCCATACATAGTAGGTATTGGTTAGAGGTTATGTGAGGTTCGTATTGCCCCTTTTATAAGTGGAATGAAGTAAAATGTTTATAAATACACAAAAAAATCAATAATTTGAAGTCACTCTCAAAGATAATGGCTCTAAATTTTATATATAATTGAGTTCAGGGGATATGAGGTTGATAAAATCATCCACCAATCAAATAGAACCTTGTTAGAAAAATGTTATTTCCTTTACCTCCAAGGATACTCACTTTTACAATTATTATTTTCACCATGATAACTAGTTTTTTAAATGAGTGAAATAACATTTAAGTACAAAATCAAAATGTTTTATATTATATAAATCATAAATTATTATTTCATCTTTGAACATTAATTTTGAATTCAAATTTTAAATGTGTTAAAAAATCATTTTACAAAACTAAATTTATCATATATAAATACTTAGTATCAAATATAACATAAATTTTGAAATGCCAAATATGGGTTTATAAATAATGAATTTAATAAAACTATAAATTCATATATATATACATACATATATTTTCTTAGAAAATGGTTTCATAAATATTTTGTTAATAATTATATATTAATAATTCCATCATGCAATATTATTAATAATAATTTATTTTTTAATATTCACCAAAAAGAATTATTTTTACAAAAATATAAAAAATTATTTTCAACAAAATATGGTAATGATACATGAAAAATGTATATTAAAATTTTTTAATTCACATATAAAATTTCAAAAAAAATATACTTAATTAAAACTGTAAAATATAATGAAAACATGCTTCTTATAGTAAAAAACTTGGAAATATTATGAATTGTTCTTCTCATTTCCTATAAACTACTAATTATACTTTTATTAATAATATATTCATATATATCTATATATATATATATATTATTCATAAAAATTAGTAAATTTTATAAACGTGATTTCATTAATTTCCTTGCTTCAGTAGTTGAGTCGAAATTTAAAGTGGTCATTATTTTATATATATATTTAATTTTTTTTTAATTAACACTATTTATAAATGAAAATTATATGTATACCCTATAATGATCAATATTTTTTTCTTCCAGTGTTACTTTCTAATAATGGTATCTATAAATGTACTTATTTAATGACGAAGATATCAGTCCATTAAATAAACATCATATCCTCAGGCCAATATAAGAAATAAAAATGTTTTATGAGGTCATTTATTATGGTTAAAATTTAATTATCACATTTTTATAGACCACGTATTTCAAAAAAGTGATCAAACTGTCGATGAATCATAAATTTTAGAATATTTTTCCTCTTGAAATTTATAACATTTTTTCCTCAACAGGAAAACAACTCGAGTAAAAAATTTAGAATCTCTTGAAATTATAATTTTTCTAATAGAAAAACCTGACCGTTCATGTACTTAGTCCACCTAGAATGTTTTTATTTTTTATGGAAATTTAAATTTAGAAATATAATAAAATTATTTTCTATTGTACTACATAAACCCAAAATTTTTCCCACAAGCTTCTATTATATGAAAATAAATATTTATTTAAAATTTCTATAAATAATATCCTCAGTTGAAGCATAAAATTTATTTCTTATCCACAACCCCAAAACCCTTACCTTTTTCACCACCAAATTTCTATCCAACTAAAAGGAATGAGTGAAAAAAATTAATGTCAAACTTTCATTATGAAATGTTTCATCATTATGGATACCACCTATGGGAGAACTACACTCCCCATATTTAAGAAAAGAATTGATATCTGTTATACATGTATATTCTATCTATATCAATATCCTTAAATATAATCTATATGTATACTATATATATGTAATTCCTAGATATTTTAAAATAAGATGATTCTTGATAGAGTACACAACATGAAACATTATACTTAAACGAAACTTGAAATAAAATTACATAAATGTTATTGTTATAACCTAGTAATTAAATTTGTGGGTATGAATATAATTAACTATATTATGATATATAAATTAATTTAATAATAAATCAATTGATTAAGGCACATGGAATAAATGATTAATTTTTTTGTAATGTTTTTTATGCTTGAAAATTTTGATTTCATGAAAAATGGTTTTTTTTAATTTTTTTGACTGAATTTTATAAAAAAATAATAGAACATTAATAAATTATATTCCATAAAAATTATATGATTTTTGAAATCATAATTTCAATGTTATATTAAGATGAATTTATAGATAATTTGTTTGAAAAGATTGATTTTTAAATTAATAGTGGGAAATATTTATTTTAATTGAATAATTGTATTTATTTTATAATATATACAATTTAACATAATAATTTTATTTTTTATAAACTGTTCTTATTATTATTATATTAAAAAAACCAATAAATTTAATTTGAATAAAAGTTTTTTTAGATTTTTTATTACAACATTATTATAACTAAGAAGTCATTTTAATGGAAATTCACTTTTTGTTGTGTTTCTATGTTTAATTTTAAATTAAATTATTCCACTTATAAAAATTTTATTTGATAAAACAGATTACTTATTTAAATTAATATTAATTAACATTAGGTAATAAGTTCATCTCTATTTTTTCAGTATGAATATTAACCATAATAAATAATCGTTATAATTGTAAAGGTAAAATGGGTTGATTGGGGTTGAAACCAAGGCAGTAAGGCTTATAATTCATTGATTAATTTTAAATAAATTATATAGATTATAATAGTTAATATATAATCAACTATTCTTCAAATATAGGACCTTTTGATGCCTCTTACTACTTATTTTTACCTTTATAATATTTTTTGTAAAATATAATGTCAAAAATGACACTTTAATATTTTTATTATATATCATATTTCTTGATAGGGATAAAAATATATGTTTAGTTATATAAAATTATTTTCAATAATAATTAATTTTATTATGGAGGTAATTTTTTGGTAATTTTTTGTTATGAGGAAATAACATTAGATATTATTGAAATTTCGACATTGTGTTTGTGTAAAAAGTAGAAAAATAATTTCATTGATATAAAAAATTATAAAATTAATACCGTGTGAGTGAGGTAAAGAGTCCCAAAAAAAGTTAATATAAATACAGCCAATTATATATATTTGGATAGATTTATTTTAATTTCATTGCATTCATGTTTTCATCAATGTAAAATTATGTGAATAGTTATTCAAATTATATTCATAGAATTTTATGCTAAATAAATTTTATTGAATTTTATAAACATTATAAAAATATATAATGGAGAAAATTAGGATTATAAATGATAGAACATTTCATACATTGTCAACTTATGAGGTAATTTTATCCTTAAAAATAAAATTATAACTCTTTAATAATGAATAATTAACTGCCACATGTAATGTTAAAATTGTATAACCAAGAGGATAATCCAAAATATATTATTTAAAATGATATCCAAGCCATTATAAATTTTTTGGGTGATAATATTAACACCTAAACCTCCTTATATTTTAATACATTTAATTTTGGAACCATTTTATAGGATATGGACACAAATTATATTATAATACTTCATATATTTATAAAATATGCATTAATGGTATTTTATAATAAAAAATACTTTTCTAAATAAATAAAAATTCATAAAAAACAATAATAAGATGTTATATTTCTATGTCGTTGAAAATATCTTTCATTATCCAGTTTGTGGGTTATTGATCTGTTTATAGTAAATTTCATGACCCCTAAAAAGAATAAATCAACGATTTCATAGTAATCTGCATAACAATTAATCAGGGTTAAAATAAAAAGATAAGGGTAATAATAAACAACATATTTACAAGATTTTATTTGAAGTGAGTATTTCAACTCATCCTCATTTTAAATTATAATTATATCATTTTGGATCTATTTTTCAAGAAAATTAATATATAATAAGTTAATACATTATGTTATTCCTACAGTTCCACTCCCATCACTTATAAAAGGGAACCTCCTAAAAAATCATCCACAAACTACAAGAACCATTTGGTTTCTCCATTACCAGACCAAAACCCATCTTATAATCCATAAAACTATTATAGAGTTGTTAATTTTTCTTCAATAACTACTATTGATATCTTACGGTATAACATGAAAGAGGTTGTTTGAAGAATAGATATAGATTTTAACTAAATGTTTATCTCTAATTATAGTTCTATCTCCTAAAAATATCCTTCATTTATGCTATAATTATAACAACAGAATCTTATATATTCATAGATTTTATTTTGTTTATATAATAACCTATATACATCTTCTATACTATTGAATAGAAAATTAAATCATCATTCATGTGTATGATGGACTAAAACTACATGAACCCATGTAATTTTTTTCCTTATTCACCTCTCACATATATTTAAAATGATGACTTTAATTAACATATATTATATTACTCACATAATTATCATTTTGGAAATATATTATGTTATATATTTTCTAACATTACCATTCATTGAAAAATATTAACACCATTCTTTCCTCACATGGATATATAAGTGTATATAAAACGATAATATAATAGTTATGATATAATAATAATGATATAATTATAAAATAATACAGACCTTATTTCTATCAAGTTTAATGGAAAATGGTAAAACTTATAATGCCTACATACAACCTACATCTCCATGATTTGTAACTAGATAATTTTTATATCATTTTTTCATGGTCATTTATAAAATTATAATTGACAAACTAATAAATTCATGATTTTTATCCTGGGTATGAGGTATTAACTATCTATTTGACCACAATCTTCATAATTAGGATATCATGGGATTATAAATTGAACATCTTCAAAACAACCAACATAGACATAGTAAATTAAGTAATTAAATATCTCATCAAAATAAATGAAATAAAATGGTAAAGGATATGATATTATATCTAGAGAATTGTTTGTATAAAATAATTTAATATATATATGATTATTAAGAAAAATTAAAAGGATATACATTAAATTTATGGTCCTGAGGTAGGGGATTTTATCTCAATATCCCTTCATTAAGGAATATTGTAATTTTATGACCCTAATTTATTTTATGTAGTATGTGTTTTTACCTTTTAGAAATTTTATATAATGAAAAATTCATACATTATTTTATTTTAATTTGAAATTGAAGATATTTCGTATAAGGGAATTTGACTTGAAACATTCCAAGTGGTAAGGTGTTTCTTAACTCCATTCACATTCATTTGATTATACATCTACTGAATTGACATTGTTATGATATGATTATGTGTTATTTGATCTCTAACATATATTATTAAGTATTTCACCTTCATTTAAATTGACTTATATATGTTCACATAATTACTTCATGGATTATTTACCAACTAAAAAATTATGATCTTTAATGGGGTATTACTTGTCTAAAAATAATTTTCTTAAGACATGTTTCATGTCATTTATAATTATTTCTGTGAATGGTGTTCTTAGTGCCTAATGAATGAATTTTTATATATTTCATCAGGAAATTTAAGATATATTTATAAACCAATATCATACTCTTTATATCAATGACTTTTGAATCAAAAGTTTCCAAAACTGTATGGATTTATGTTACAATCACATTTATTTTTGAGATACGTTCACTAGAAGAAATAATATGCTTTTATTTTCCAAATAAATATCTATTTTATTATCCTTGAGTTATGAATTTTTTTTTCATGTTATCTTCCATTTCCTATCTTATTGATTATAGAGGAATCATGAATGTTCTTTGTAAGTTATAAGAATTATGTATCTTCTTTTAGATTAGGAATAACTCAATTCCATGTCCATGATTTTTAAAATTTAATTAATAATGTTCTTATCTAAATAAATTATTTTAAAACTATATTTAAGATAATATCTGGAATTTTTTTAAATGGTTTTAAATTAACATTTTAAAACACTTTCCACATGGGTAACTTCTGAATCTTTTTACAAAATATTGAAAAGAATTTTTATTTTTAGCATCTATTATGTGTATTTATTTTCCCTAAATCATGACCATTATTATATTTTAATATCATTTATATATTTACTAGGTTATCTTTAATGAAAATTATTTTCATATTATTCTTAAAATATTTATTTTATAAAAGTAATTTGCAAAGGGGAAAAGGTATTCAAATCAATAATGTTTTTAATTCTTTTTAATGGTATTTCTATTAACCAATGACAGTATACATTTTTGATACATAAGATCCACTAGTGATATATTATAATGATACTTTCTTTATTATTTCTCTAGATGGTTTATAAATTTTTCAATGTGATTTTCATGGAACCCCTTTCTTTTTAGTGGGTAAATCAATCTATAAATGGAAGTACAATGGTCATTATTATGTTGAAACGTGAAATATTATAATTTTTTCCTCATTCTATGGATCATTTTAATTTTTATATATGATATGTGGGTGATTTATTTATATAAAAATTTTGGGTGGTGACATTATAAACTAGATATTGGTTTTTCAGTTATATCACTCTGATCATTGGGTAATGAGAGGAAGATAAAAGGAAGGAAGATAATATTAATAGAAGAAGAGGTTATGTAACTCCTAAGAGAACGTTGAGTTTAAACAATATAGCTTAAATTAAATATATTTTGGAATTATCATTTTAGGTAATTAAATTATTAATGATTGATATTCCAAATTATGGAAATTTTCACTTTATTCATTTATAAAGTTCAAATAAAACATTTTATAATGAAAAATTTTCACATGGATCTTGATTGTTAACTTATATGAATCTAGTATCATGTTAATTCTTTAGACTTTGTTTCATGATTTATGACCCTAATTTTATGGGTATGAATTCCCTTGTATTATTCTAAAAAATATTAATTATGTCGTTAGACTATAATTATCATTATATAATTATCGATGACATTGAATTATTAATGTTATGTTTACCGTTACAGGTTGATTAAGATCCTTAATTTTATTCTTTCTTTTTCAAAAGAAATAAAAAATTATGTAAAATTATTTGTTTATAGAAAAGTTTCTATTTTGAATAATTTTATCTTAGACAATATACATTTTTCTGAATTAGTGGTTCATCTATCTGTTGTTTATGTAATATTTTTTCATAATTATATAAAAATCTAAACCATAGAGTCCATGGTTACTTAAGTGAGCCAATATTTTCAATTTATTTTCTCTGTTTTGTATCGTATAAATTGTGTAACGTTTATCAGTATCAAAGACAGATATGCAAAGATTATATTTTTATAATTAAATGTAGGTGTAAATATTAGAGACTATTATAGTTGATATCATAGCAAGGATTATATAAATTTAGATATTATGATGTTATCATTGAGGAAAACTTATGTTTTATGGATACCATTATGGGTTTATATGATTAAGGTTTACTATAGATTCAATATAATATAAACCTTCTTTTGTGGATTTAGTTGATGGTATTTTGAGGTGATCCACAAAATTTACTTGTTTAAAGGTATATAATAATATTGGGGTTTAAAAAATAATTTTAGTAAATATATGATTTTATTTGTTGTTACTTATAGTGTTTTATAAAGAAAGATATATAATATTGATATTACCATAAATAATCAATGATAAGGTGAAATCTATAGAGATATCTTTGTTCAAACTAATTATTTCCATTTTGGTTAGTATATAAATTTGATTGATTATATTTTTTAAATTTTAATACTTTATAAGTATAAATAGTAATTTATCATATTAATTAAATGATATTTTTATATATTTTTCATTAGGATGAATTATCTGATATTATTATGATTTACATTTTATTTAACGTGGGAGATTAAATCCAAAGAATACTATTAAATTTTTTAGGATGTAAGCTAAAATCTACGAGACATCCCTTGAGAATAAAAAATTATTTAAAGTTAAATTTATTATTTTTATTTAAAATATAGGTTTATATACTTATTTAATTTTCTATGTTTATCCAATGGTGTTATTTTTAAATTTTTTACTGTAATATATTATTTCTTTATATAATGGTTTGTTTAATTTGGGTATTTTCTTAAATTTTTCTGTTGTATTTTGTCTTAGTAAATGGAGGATGAATATATTGTTATATGTATTCAGATTATTTGAACCATTACTTGTGTATTTTATTACATTCAGGCATGAAAATTTCATATGGAAATCTCATTGATTTGTGGAAATTATGAGATCATTGTGGAAATTGATTAAAGGATGAAAGTCTACATATAATGTATCTATATTTCAATTTTTTCTTTGTAAATAAGGTAATGTAATTACTCAACTATAGGAAAAGGATCTTTAAAAAAATAATTATGTCTTATTACATTATTTTCTGATGAATTCATGGTCTTTTTTAAACCCCATTGAGTTATGGTTTTGTAGTTTTTAACATTCTCATGGTTATTTTCTTTCTTGTAATAAATTTTCTCTATCATTCTTATTTTCATGAACATTATAATTTTAATCAATGACTATATTCTCACATCTCACTAATGATCTCCTATTTTTAATCATATTCATCATTTCTTCTTGATGACATTTTCATTTCTCTTTCTATTTTTCGATAGGAAGTTATACTAATAATTTTTGTTGTGTGGGTATTCAACAAAATTATTTTAAAATTTAAATAAAATTATTACCATGATCATGTTAATGTATCTATAACACCATACATTAAACATGGGAATATAATATCCTATTTTTTTTTAAAAAGAATGGTATTTTTATATAATATACGACACATAAAACTGAGCATAAAAAAACCATGAAATAAAAATATTTAAATTTTATAGTTATAACTTAGACATTAAATTTGATTGTATAAAAATAATTATCCAAATATATATATATATATATAAGTCCTAATAAATTTATTGATTAAATATTAAGAAATAATCCCTCAGTTTTTTAGTAATGTTTGTTTGTGCAACAAAAATAGGGTTTCGTAAAAAAACGTTTTCTAATTTTTTTGAGTCAATGTTATAAATAATTTCTATAAATTTTAAAAAATATTATGTAAAAGAAGGCTATTGATTTTTTATAAAAAAATCTAAAACTATCTTGGGATTCATTTTTCATAATTTTTAAAAAAGTGTGATTTTTCAGTAATTATTAAAAATTATTGATTTATATTTAAAACTGACTTTTTTTAAGTAATTAAAAGAATATATTATTAGTTTTAAAATTTCATTAGTTACTATTTAATAATAATACTGTAATATTTTTTATTTAAATCAACATTATACATGAATTTGGTACAATAAAAATTTTCAAATAAAAAAACAGATTTGTGAAAAAATCTATTTTAGTTGTGTTTTCAGGTTTACATTTATATTAAATAACACCAATAAAGTGAATTAAATTAAATAAAATGTATTCCATATTTTGAATAAAAATAAAAAATAATATGTAACAAGTTCAACTAATTTTTTGGTCAATACTAATAGTAAGCACTGTAAATATTTATTATAATGGTAATGGTAAAATAGGTTAATTAAGGATAATACTAATGTGATATGTCTTTTAATTCATTAAAATAGTATTTATTTATTTTAAATTTTATATTTCATCAATAACCATAAAAAATTATAAAATTTTACCTTTTCTCCCTTTTATAATTTCATTTGACCTTATTAATATTTAAGAAAGATAAAATGTCAAAAAATTCACATTATTTATTTTAATATCTATAATATTTTAATATTGTAAGGTAAAATAATTTTTTCATATAAATTTTTTGTTATAATATTAATTTATTTATTGTTTTTAATTTAATTTAATTTATTTTATTTTATTTTTCATTATTATTGACAAAATAATTACCTTAAATTCTTATTCAATGTTGAAATAGTTCTTTTGTAAGAACTTTAAAAATGAAGTAAATGATTTACAAACCCTTATAGGTAATATTTTATTTGGTTTTTTTAAAGTTTATAACAAATTTTAAAGATAAAATAAACATCTTAGGGATATTTTTAAGGATTTTATTTCAATTACCAATATTACAGTTATTTTCAAATTGAAATTATGTGAATATTTTTTCAAATGACATTAATAGAAATTTACAATAAAAAGATTTTTTTAAATTTTTTATAAATAATAAAAATCTACCGAGATGAATATTTGGATGATAAATGCTATAAATGGAATATATTCAATTTTCACATTATAATAAAAATTATGGCTCTTTAAAATTTAAAAAATTATTACCATGGTTAAGGATAATATTGGATAATCATGGGGTTAAACCAAAATAAACCATTTAAAATGATATCCAAACCAAATTAAAATTTTTGGGTGAATAGATTATGACCATACACTTCGTATAATATAATTAATGTCATTTTCAACCCATTATACATAAGTTAGAAAAATATTTTGTTATAGTATTTCATATATTTATAAAAATGAAATTTATATGATTTTATAATAAAAATATTCTTTCGACAATTTGGTGCTCTGGCCTCTCTCTCTCATGATGATAGATTAACCCTAATGTTGTGTGGTTATTCTCCCCCATCCCAATCTTATGGTGGAGTCCTACGACCTCTTTCACATGAGAAGGGTTACTCATTCTTGCTGTTTTCAAATACTAAATCCCTTCCTCCCTTCCCAAGGATCTTGTGCTCTCTGAAAGCCCCATCTCTTTTCTGTGATACACCTCAGCTATCTCTTTTCTCAATGGAGCTAAATAGTGCCACAAATCTATGCATAATTATCCTGGTGGCTTGGTTTCAAACTCATCATCCCTCATTTGATGAGTTCGATTGATTCATATTTGGTTCCTGGTCGTTACAGGTATGTGCTTTGGTTAGAATGATTTACTGGAGATACATCATGATCTGGTTTGGATCCGAGGAGGATTTGATCGCTCCCTGGTCTAGGGCCCCTCAGAGATTAAATGGATCTTTCTTTTTTCTATTTTGGTTGAGCTTCAACTATCCCATGCGGCACGATCCATTGACAATCATGACCTTGGTTAGTCTCTCTGGTCTTCCTCTCTACTTTCAAAATCCATCTATTTTTTGTATTATTGGGAATATGGTTGGAAGATATCTTTGTTCTGATCTGTGAACGATAGTTCTGTGCCACCATATTTGTCCAAAAATCTATGTTGATGTTGATGCTACAAGGTCTCCCATGAATTTGGTATTGATCATGGATGGGAAGTAGTTATGGTGGAAACAAGAGGTAATATTTGAAAATTGGATGAAATATCGTGCTGATTTTCATCGATTTGGTCACTTAGAATCATTATTCCGCAATAAAAGTTTGGATGGAAGATCACAGGTGGTGCAGATGATGGGAACTGGTGGATTTTATGTCAATGGTTTGACTCGGTCACTGGTGAAGGGCGACCCTAGGTCTTCTTCAATAAAGAGACCTTCTATAAGTAGTAGAAAATTCTTGACTGGGACCCCATAGGGGGTGATGAAGATGGGTAACAGAGGTTGTTTTGATTCTGATTTAGATTTTCTAGTCTTGAGGATTCGGCCTAAGAGTATTCCACTAAGGAAACATTATGTTGAATTCTTTTATGAGAAGGGAGTGAGAGTGGGGTCGAATTATTTTGGAAATAAAGTGGTTGAGGAGCAACCACAAGAAATTTCAGTGTGGGAGCATAAGCAAGTTGATCATGCATGGGTCAATGTGTATGGTAATGTTTTAATGGAGGTTCACTCGAGTCCACCAGATATGATAGTGAGTCAGGTTTTCGAGCATCAAAAGAAGGATCTTGGTATTGATAAGGCATCTCCATTGGAAAATACTATAGGAAATTGTCCCTTGCAGCCATATATTATTAACGAGGAGACCTCATATATAGTAATATTTTTGGATAGTGCAAGAACTTGAGATTTACATGACTCAAGTTGAGAAGTTTCCATGTCTCTCTTGGGGGATATAGTTGGATGTGTTGGAATGTTGGAAGGGATGGTTGATATCGATGGTAGCTTTAAGATCACAGTCCCTACTAGTAACTGCATTCAATATGTAGATCATGATGATATCTATTATGTGGGGGAGGGTCCAAAAATGAATAAAGGTTATAGTATGCAACTTGATTTCTCATATCAAAATGCAGTTACCATAGATGGTTCAAGGAGTAATGACATTTATGGTGGACATGATTCTGTGGAGCACCCATAGTGTTTATCCATGATTGATTCTAACAGACAATATCAGTAGGGCCGAGGAGCGAATGATAGTTACCAAAATGATAATATCCCTAGAAAATGGGTGGATATCTATAATTGTGAAAAGTAAAATAATAGTGTCATGGTAAGACCTTCCTATAGTGACATAGTTCAGGGTGGGAAGAAGAAGGTGTCTAGAAATGAGTAAGTTATGACAGTCCAAACAAGAAGAAGGTCATGGAATGACTATTCTTATCTACCAAAGCCAATGTCTTCTAGGTCTTCTTTTAAGAAGTAAAGAAGGGTTGTTCCTAGTTTTAAAAAGTGTAAGAAATATTTTATTGAGTTTCTATCATTGGAGAAATTGAATCTTAGAAAGAAGTATGCCATGATTCTGAAGCACTATAAATACTCATAGTGGGAATCAGCTACTATGAGGGAGAAAATATATCATGGATGTGGTGGTAGGTATGTTTTTTATGATTTGTAGTTTTATTTTTTGGTTTGTTGCACTTGATTACTGTATATTTCATTTATCTTAATAAATTTTTAGAGGCTTACCTCTGACTGAGATTTTTTTGGAATAATAAAAACATTTTATTAAATAATTTAAATTTTCTAATAATACTATCATAATTAAATTGAATTTATTGTGCTGTAAAATATCATACATGGTATTTTTATAGGAAAATTTATCTTTTTTAACAACTTCCATGACTTTTAATGAGTAAAAATAATTCATATCATAGTATATGTGAAAAGGGTTAACATGGGCTAAAACTATGAAATAAGGGTTAAATTTTTACCTAAAAATTTCAAATTTTAATGGAAGAGGTTATATATAAACATAGTCATATAACCATTAAAATATGTAATTATAGGGAAAAATTCCCAGAATATTTAATTATGAATTTTTAATAATTTATATAATTCCAAGAGTGCCCATCCTTCCCCATATAAAAGGGTATGGCCTCCCGTCCCATTTCAACACTTCAATAAAACAGTTTTTCAATCAAAACCAATGAAAATACCTTCTTAGAATATATTATAACTTTCTATATTTCTTATCTTTTACATAATAGAAAACATTGAAGGCATAAGATGTAAATAAAAGGGCATTGTGAAAAGAAGATGTATAGATTTAAACTGAATGGTTTAAATTTATTTCTTCTCCAACCTCATTTATATAATATTCTACCATGATGAAATAAAAAAATTTATACTCCATATGACTTTATGTTATTATTTTTGTGTAATAACCTATATCTGTACAATCTTCCATTAAATGAATAATTAAACCATAGTTCATGTGTTCGATAAAATACCTCCCAAAAAACTGATGTAATTCACATTCCATTACCACCTCTCATGAATGGTTTTAATGACAAATCTGATTTACACATATTATGTTGATAACATATTTATAATTATATAAATATAATATATAATATATTGACTTACATTTCTGATCATTGAAAAATAATAATGTCATTCATTTTTGTGTGTGATCTACCACCTCCACGAAGTGATGTGATCCATTTTTATAAACAACTCTAATGGATGGTAATTTTATTAAAAGAGATAATATTATAATAATTTTATAAAAATAATTCGTAATTTTTAGAATATATCTCATCTTTTTTCTCTTGTGTATGTTGAAAAAATGGGGATGTTACTTATGTGTTTGTATGGACTACTGTCTCTAAGATACTAACAGAGTTCATTTCCCATAACATATTTCAGGGTTTGTATTAAATATATATTTTATGTATAAAAATTATTAATATTTCATGATTTTTATTCTTCATATGATGGAATCATTTTCC
This sequence comes from Viscum album, assembly GCA_963277665.1. Lineage (NCBI taxonomy): Eukaryota > Viridiplantae > Streptophyta > Magnoliopsida > Santalales > Viscaceae > Viscum > Viscum album. The sequence goes on along the minus strand of OY728140.1, from coordinate 1,042,936,272 downwards.
ACTAAACATCCCCAAAACATTCGATATAGACATAATTGATTAAGTAATTAAATGTTCCAATAAAATAAAAGGAATAAATAGATAACTGAAAATGGATTAATCCCAAATAATTTTTTTTAATATATGATTAATTTGAAATATTTTTATTATACAATTGTTAAATTATATACATTAAAATTCAACGGGCCTAGGTAAGTGATTTCATAACAATTTCCCTTCACTAAAAAATATTTTAATTTTATTTACCTAAATTATTTTTTATGGTGTATATGGTTCCCATTTTTTTCATTTTATATCATAAATTTTTCATAAATCATTAAATTTAAATTTATGATTCAAATTATGTCATCCAAGGGGGTTTGACATAAGAGTCATGTAGTGTTAAGGGGTTTCTTAACACAACATCACTACATTGAGTTATTCTTATACTTAACTGACATTATTATTCCATGATTAAGAGTGAATTAATCTATAAATTTTATTTTTATTTCTTTTTTTGTGGACATAAACATGTCCATATAATAACCTCATGGATTAATTATCACATTAAATGTTTTGAACATTGCAAGGGTAGTCTTTATCCAAATCTAATTTTCCTGAGATATTTCAATGCTATGAATTACGATTTCCTAGAACATTTTACATACTACCTAATGAATTAATTTTGACATGTTAATTTGTGAAATTAATTGGATTTATGTATCCATATCATACTCTTTAATTCAATGAAATTTTATTCTAATGTTTCCAAAGTGGTAAAGGATTTATATTATAATCACATTTATTTTCATGATCATTATGTTCATTATTCCTCTATGAAAATAATATTCTTTTATTTTTGTGTACAACATTTATTTTCTTCATGTATATTTATTAATGTTTTGGAAATTTTTAGTTTACATTTCCTCCCATATTGATTAAATAATCATCAAGAAATATTTTTATAAGTGACACCAATATTGTATATTATTTTAGACCTGGAATCATCCTCCCCCATTACTATGTTATCTATACTATTTTCAAGAATGTAACATCATAAACATAGATTATTTAATTAAATTGTTTTACATAATCATTTAAATTCTTTTATGTAATTTTTAAAGTAAATTTATTAACATTCCATTCGTGGGTCACATTTGAATCACATTACAAAAGATTAAAAATATTTTTTAATTGTAACATATATGACATAGATTGACCAAACATCATGACAATCATATTTATTGAAGCTTATTTTATATGATTGAAAATATATTTTGAATGAAATTTATGTTAAAATATTTTTTGATTTTATTTTTTAAAAGTTATTAAAATAGTAGAAATAAGAAATTATTCAAGAATATTTTTAATTTTATTTGAATAGTATTTGTATTTAAAAATGAGAAAAACAAATGATATTGTAATATCCCAAATAAGTAATTAATAATAGATATTTTTATCTATGTCTATTTATGAATTAGATAGTGTTTTAGAGGCTTAAAATGAGAATAAATCCAATCTTAAGCATGGAATACACTAATATTTTTAAAAGATTGTTTTACTGCCTTTTGATGGCAAACCATTTTTAAATCAATCTTTTGAAAATTTTATACTCTTAATTTGTCAAAATAAACATATTCTTTATTATTGGTACATTGAAATTTACATTGGATAAATTTTAGTATTTTTCTGACAATGTTCATTTTTTAATGAATAGTGAAAAATACTACATTTTACATCAAAACTCTTTTTTCATCTAATTTAATTATATGGTTAGATTACCTTTTTAATTGGTCTTAAAGTTTAATCTGAATATATTTTTACCATTTAATACAATAGTGGTCATTAGGATTAATTTTGCTTTGGAATTGGGCATAAACTAATGCAAAACATTTCATAGATATTGTTTCAAAAAAATAGGTTATTTGTTTTGACAATGGGAATTATTTTTAAATAAATTATTGAAATATTTGTGTTTGGAATTTGGTAAAATTGATTACATATTTGGAATCAGAAGGTACAAATTATTTAATGAATACTCTTTTTTTTGGATATTATGAATATTAACGACAGTAATTATCTTTAATTATCATGATTAATGAGTAATCGGGTAGTTAAGGATAATAAAATAATATCATAATAATAAAAAATGACACCAACATGTGTCCCAATGCTACTTGTTGTATCATGGATTACCATGGGATTCCTTGTTACAAACTTGGGGACCCCATGGAATCACTTTTGTGTGAAAGTTACTTTTTATCTTTTTATTGTTAAAGAAAGTAAAATATAACAAAGAATGTATCACCTGAGTAAAACATTTTAAATTTTGTCTAAATAAATGATATTTTGGACTATAAATATTCATTGGAAATCTAAAAATATTTCCTACCTCATAGTATTTTTTTCATAATTTTTAGACATTAAATAAGTCAAATTATATATGACATCATGATGATGCAGCGATTACCTCATTATTTAATGATTTAAATAAAATAAAAAGATGATGTAAAATATAAGACCTACAGTTGTCAAAGTCCTATTTTATGAGAATATTTCGAACTCTTATCACCTTATCGTCGAAATACATCAATGTGGGACCTTTAAAATCCGAAACACATTTGAAAATAAAGTAACATTTTGTAACTTTCCAAGAGTGCCCCTCCTCTCCTCTTATAAAAGGCCCCCACCTCTACCTCCTTACCCACACCTCTCAAGCCTTTGGCTCGGTCAACCCCTGCTCATTTTGTCTCTCAACATCACTCTCTTACTCCTAGAATCCTAACTTTGGGCAGAATTCTTCCCAAGGAAGCCTCTGAGCTCAAATAAAAAAGAGTTTCCTGATTTAAAGGTAGTGTCTTCTCTTGTGTTCTTATGTTTTATTTTGCTTCTACAACCCCCTAAACTCTTTTTATTCACTTATTTTGTAATAACACCAGTATCTTCAATATACTAGGATGTTTTTATAAGAATCATTCGAGCTACACTCTCACAGACCTACATTTAATGGTTATAGAACATACTGTTTCTGTGGATGGTGAATTTCTGCCCCACGAAATGATGATTGTTCAATATTCTTCTATCACCTTCAAAGGTGGCCATTAAGATGTCACTATATTTATATATAATATTTTTATTTTTTCCTTAAGCTTCTGTATTTTTCATTTATGGCATACCTTTATGTCTTCCATTATGGGTATATGCGATATCTTCATTTTAGGAAGTGCGAACTACCGCCCCCTCAAAGTGATTTGATTCGTTAATACCATATGTGGTACGTATAATGGATAGATTTAATGATATTATATATGATACCATACTGGAATTATAATACTATTATGTATCATTATTTTTTAATTCCATTCAAGTATGAGATAGAAATGAAAGTAGAGTTCATGCGTACGTACGGCTTACCGTCTCCATGAACGGTGCATTTCATTTCTTATCCCCAAATGTAATGTACTATTATAAGTACATATAGATAATGGATATATATGATTTATGTTACATCGAAATTATGAATATAATTCTGGAATTAAAATATACATATCTCTCATTTTGTTTTAATTCCATTAATATGACATAGAAATGGAAGTAGCGTTCATGCGTACGTACGGCTTACCGTCTCCATGAATGATGCATTTCATTTCTTACCTCTAAATGATTATGTAATATTATAAATGCATGTATATACTGGATATATATGAAATATATGGCATCTACATCATGAATATCATTCTTGATATAATGGATATTTGACTACGTGAACAACTTGTAAATATAAGAAGTTCATTTTTGACTCAAGTAACAATGATCGTTAAAACGACCTTTATAAACTTAAATAACAACATAGTGTTCATGACATGGTAATAAATGATATAAAAGGAATAATGAAATTGAAAAAGGTTCTTATGAAATTAGAAATTAACTCAAGTTTATTATTCAAGAGATTAAAGAACGATGAAGTCAAGTCGGATATGAGGTAAGGGACTTCGTCTCAATCTCCATTCATTGAGGAATATTTTGTTTTATACACAACTTTCTTTTATACGGTGTATAAACCCCTTTGACTTTTATGCTTATTCAAAAGGAATCTTTTTTTTATACGAAGCATTTTACTAAATGACAAAAGGAATGTTTTTTTGTTTTTTTGTTGGACGTATGAGGCGACAACAACTTCTCCGCCGTCGTGACCATTTTTTGAGTTTCATATTCCTCTAAAAGCCATACCTTTTTTAAAAAAGAAAAATAAATACCATGTTTTACTTTTCTTTTATTTTGGTATTGAAAATGGTTTTCATAATGTTTTTTATATCAATGTGTTGTCTTGATATCTTGTGATTGAAATGTGTAAATTTTATGTTTCCTTTATGCATGTATTATGTGGTACGATTATGTTATGGTTCTTGGGAATTGTTATGAAGACGGGTGGTTCTATGATAAACTAAGGGCCTGTGAGCCCATTATAGCTCTCCAATGCATTGGGTAACACGAAGGAGTTAAACGTTAAGGTTTCTCCGAAGAGATTTAGGGAATATACTTTGATGGGTATTCCAAAAGTAACCACGAGGGTTACTCCCTATGTAAGAATGTTATGAATGCCTCAATTTACCTTTATGTCTTATAATTTCTATGATTTATTCATGATTTGATGAGGTATGTTAAAGTACCTATGTTTTATGGGTAAAGTATGATTTCATTATTATGTATATATGAACTCATGTTTCCATTCCATATTTTTATAACCCTTACTGAGATTTTTATACTCATCCCATGTTTTTGAAATGATTTTCACAGGTCAAGGGAAATATACATGATGTGATTATAGAGTCAAGGAAGTGTCAAGAAAGAATCCATGTTTTATTTTAAATATGTTTCCATTTATGGGAAAAATGAATAATATCTTTTATGTAACCACTTTGTTTAAATGTGGAATGTAATGCAAGTTTTATGATCTAATTCTCTAAAACTCTAAACCTGAAAAGATCCTCAATGTGTAATCTTGTAATAACTCAAGATTAAGTAAGGTTTAAGTTTGTGGCCTTATAGTTGGTATCATAGGTCAGTTTAGATAACTTTAGGAGTTAGAATTTTATTAAATGATTATCCAAAAAAAATTTATGGTTAAATTGAAATGATTTATCATTTGAAGATTACCATATTGCTTCATCAAAGACATGTTTGTTCAAAATGGTTTTACGCAGAGGAAACAGGGAAGCAGTTCTAGGAAGGCATACAAAAGGAAATAACCTTCCGAATCAGCATCCTGAGATGGTCATAGTTGGAACTGAACAGTTTGTTGCAGTAATGGTACAGTTGACTCAAGTGATAAATGGTGGCGGTATCCATGCACGAGATCGGCCAGATCAACTGCAGAGAAACATGTCAGTGGTGGAACATTTTTTGAGGCAACATCCCCCATCATTCAATGGATTATCTGACCCTGTGCTAGTTGAAGGGTGGATTAAAGCATTGGAGAATATTTTCGATGTCATGGGGTGTTCAGACAATCAAAAGGTTAGTCTTGCTATTTACTATTTGGAGGGTGAAGCAGATCAGGGGTGGTCGATGGTTAGAAATATCAGGGACGCTGATGAGATTGATGCTCTTGACTGGGATGAATTTAAAGGTATGTTTCTTGAGAAGTATTTTCCTAAGGTTGTTCGACTTAGGATGGAAAAGAAATTCTTGGTATTGAGGCAAGAGGAAGACTCAGTGGCTGCCTATGAAGAAAGGTTCACTCGATTGGCAAGGTATGCTCCAAATTTTATCCGAGACCTTGTTAGTAAAATCAATCGTTTTTACTCTGGATTAAAGCCAAAATATCATAGGGAATTAGCTTCTCATGAGTTCAAATGTTATGAAAATCTTGTTCGATGTGCTAAGAAGGTGGAAATAGAGTTTTCTGATGATCAAGTGTTCTATAAAAACCAACAGAAGAAGAGACGGAGGTGGAAGGAGAAAGGAAAGAATTCTTCAAAAAGGTCTGATGGTAAGAAATCTATGTTTCTAGTTTGTGATAAATGTGGTAAAAGGCATGATGTGGAATGTCTTTTTAATTCTGTAAAGTGCTACCGATGCGGTAAGATGGGACATAAGGCTCATGATTGCACAGATAAAGATCAAGGTGATGGTAAGACCAAATTTGATTTACAGTTAGTAAAATGGTTTAAGTGCAATGACATAGGTCACTATGCAAATGTGTGTCTGACAAAGAGCTCGAGTGATGGGAAGCAGTTATACTAAAAGCAGAAAGGGGTGTTGAAACCCTTTGCAACTACTTCAGTAGATGTCGGGCCATCAAATGAAGTTGTATCAGGTACTTTGTTTTTTTTTCAGATTATGCCTGTGTGTTGTTTCATTCGGGGTCTACAAATTCTTTCATCTCTGAAACCTTTTCTAGTAAAATGGGAATACCATATTAAGAAATGACTTTTTAACATGTGGTAAAAACACCTGGGGGAAATGTTGACGCAAAAAGAATTTATAAGAATCTACTTCAGCAGATGTCGGGCCATCAAATGAAGTTGTATCAGGTACTTTGTTTGTTTTTTCAGATTATGCCAGTGTGTTGTTTGATTCGGGGTCTACAAATTCTTTCATCTCTGAAACCTTTTCTAGTAAAATGGTAATACCATCTTAATAAATGACTCTTGAAGTTGTGTTAAAAACACCTGGGGGAAATGTTGACGCAAAAAGAATTTATAAGAATCTTTATATCCTTATCCGTGGAAAGAAAATACTTGCGAACCTTATTGTTTTACCTATAGTAGAGTTTGATGTTATCATGGGTATGAATTGGCTCTCTATTTACCATGCTAAGATTGACTGTAGAGCTAATGAAGTTTCTTTTCAGAAAGAATTTCAGTTTCTTTACAAGAATGAACCCTTAATGTTTATAACATATCAAGATGCTGAGAAACTTGTAAAAGATGAAAATGAATGTTACCTTGCACACAGCGTTGAAAATAAAGGAACTGTTCAGATTAATGATGTGCCAGTGGTAAATGAGTATCCTGATGTTTTTCCTGATGAGTTTCCTGAAATAATACCAGATCAGGAAGTTGAATTTACTTTTGACTTAGTTCCTGATGCTAAGCCAATTTCAAAACCCCCTTATCGAATGGCTCAAACTGAACTTTTAGAGTTGAAGGAGCAATTGCATGATTTATTAAAGAAATCTTTCATTCGACCTAGAACATCACCATGGGGTGCTCCTGTTTTATTTTCTAAAAAGAAAGATGGTTCAATGAGACTTTTAATTGATTATAGAACATTGAATAACATCACTGTTAAGAACAAATATCCTTTAACTCGTATCGATGTTTTGTTTGATCAGCTCCAGGGAGCTCAGTATTTTTCAATGATTGACTTGAGATCGGGGTACCATCAGTTGAAGGTAATGGAAGTAGATATTCCGAAGACCGCGTTCTGTACAAGATATATCCATTATGAATTTGTAGTAATGCCTTTTGGGCTAACCAATTCACCTACTGTATTCATGGAGTTAATGAATATAATTTTCCATGAGTTCTTGGATAAGTTTGTGGTTGTTTTCATTGATGATATTTTGGTGTTTTCTAAAACTAAAGAAGAGCATGAAAGACATTTAAGGGTTATTTTGAAAACCGTGAAAGAAAAGAAATTGTATGGGAAATTCAGCAAGTGTGAGTTCTGTTGCAAAAAATTTCTTTCCTTGGTCACATTGATTCTAAAGATGGGATAAATTTTGATCCTACAAAAACAAAGGCTGTGGAAGAATGAACAAGACCCACAAATGTAACTGAGATTTGTAGATTCCTTGGTTTGGAAGGCTATAACCAAAGGTTTGTTAGATATTTTTCATGGTTATCTAGTCCAATGACTAAGCTAACTCGGAATGGTGTTAAGTTTATCTGGACAAAATAATGTGATGATTGTTTTCCGAAACTGAAAAAAAGATTGGTGAATGCTCCAGTTTTGGAACTACCTTCCAGGAATGGGGAGTTTGTTATCTACAGTGATGCTTCATTGAAAGGACTTGGTTGCGTCCTAATGCCGAATGATCAGGTAATTGCTTATGCTTCACGTCAGTTGAAAACTCATGAGGTAAATTATCCTACACATGATTTGGAATTAGCTGCTGTTGTTTTTGCTTTAAAAATTTGGATGCATCATTTGTATGGAGTAAAGTGTGAAATATATACTGATCACCAATGTTTAAAGTATATATTCACTCAGAAATAATTGAACATGAGACAGAGGATATGGATAGAATTAATCAAGGATTATGATTGTACAATTCATTTCCATCTGGGAAAAGCAAATAAAGTGGCTGATGCTTTGAGTCGAAAAAGTAATGCTTCATTAACAATGTTTCATTTGGAACGTGATCCTTTGGTTAAGGATTTGATGAACATTGTAATAGAAGTTGTTGGTGCCAGATTTCCTTATGTTTTGTTTTAGGAATCAGTGAAATCTTCTCTATCAGACAGAATTAAGCAAGCACAGAAGCAAGACAGTGAGTTGCAGAAAAAGGTAGAGCTGGTTCAGAAGGTTAAGTTGCCTGAATTAATCATTTATAATGATTGTGTTTTTAGATTTGGGAAGAGATTGTGTGTGCCTTGTGATTTATAGATGAAGAGAGAGTTTTTATGTGAAGCTCATAGTTCTCCGTTTTCGGTTCATCCTCGCAGTACTAAGATGTATAGAGATCTTCGGGAGTATTACTGGTGGGGCGGAATGAAAAGAGATATTGTTGATTTTACTGTGAAGTGTTTGAATTGTCAACAGGTAAAATCAAAGAAGCATTTACTGAAAGGGATGCTCCATCCATTACCAGTACCAGAGTTGAAATGTGAGAATATATCCATGGACTTTGTTGTGGTATTGTCGAAGACACCTTGAGGTAATAATGAAATCTAGGTTATTGTTGATCGCTTGACTAAATCTGCTCATTTCCATGCTATAAGAGATACTTTTTCTCTGGATCAAATTTCCCATTTGTATCATAAAGAGATAGTCAGGTTACATAGAGTTCCTCTCTCCATTGTATCTGACCGTGATCCCAGGTTCACTTCTAACATTTATAAAGGCCTTTAGAAGTCGTTGGGTACTGAATTAAATTTTAGTACAGATTTTCATCCTCAATCAGATAGGAAATCAGAATGAACAATTCAGACTTTGGAAGATATTCTACGTGCTTGTTTGATGGATTATCAGGGATGTTGGGACCAACATAATTCTTTGGTTGAGTTTTCATATAATAATAGTTTTCATTCTAGTGTACAGATGGCACCATTTGAGGCATTATATGGGAAGCGGTGTCGAACTCTAGCTTTCTGGGATGAAGTGGGTGAAAGGAAGTTGATGGGACCGGAAGTGGTAGAAGAGTTGTAAAAAAAAGTTCAGCTGATACAGAAACACATGAGAACAGCTCAATGCAGGCAGAAGAGTTATGCGGATAACAGGATGAAGGATCTCTCTTTTGAGGTAGGTGATCATGTTTTTCTAAAAGTATCACCATGGAAAAGTGGGATGCAATTTGGTAAGAAAGGAAAGCTGAGTCTAAGGTTCATTGGACCATATTAAATTCTGGAGAGAGTTGGATCAGTTTCATACCGAGTGGATTTACCTCTGATTTTATCTCAGGTACACAATGTTTTTCATGTTTCGATGTTTAGAAAGTATATGCAAGATCCATCTCATGTTTTGAGTCCAGAGGTAGTTCAGTTGGAAGAGAATCTATCTTATGAGGGACAAACGGTCTAGATTGTTGACCATGGGGAGAAAGTGTTATTGAATAAGGTGATTCATCAGGTAAATTATTTGTGAAAAAACCACATGATTGAAGAGGCAACATGGGAATCTGAAAATGCAATGAGGGATAAATACCCTCAGTTATTCGATATGTAAATAAATTGTGGGGACACAATTTTCTAAAGGGAGGAAGGATGTAACATCCCAAGTAAGTAATAAATAATAGATATTTTTATCTATTCTATTTATTAATTAGACAGTGTTTTAGAGGCTTAAAATGAGAATAAATCTAATCTTAAGCATGGAATACAGTAATATTTTTAAAAGATTGTTTTACTGCCTTTTGATGGAAAACCATTTTTAAATCAAACTTTTGACAATTTTATAATCTCTATTTGTCAAAATAAACATATTATTTATTATTGGGACATTGAAATTTACATTGGATAAATTTTTGGAATTTTCCCGAAAATGTTCATTTTTTAATAAATAGTGAAAAATACTGCATTTTACATCAAAACTGTTTTTTCATCTAATTTAGTTATATGGTTAGATTATCTTTTTAATTGGTCTTAAAGTGTAATCTTAATATATTTTTACCATTTAATCCAATGGTGGTCATTAGTATTAATTTCACATTGGAATTGGTCATAAACTAATGCCAAGATTTTCATAGATATTGTTTAAAAAAACCCGCTATTTGTTTTGAAAACGGGAATTATTTTAAAAATAAAGTATTGAAATTTCTGTGTTTGTAATTTGGTAAAATGTATTACATATTTGGAATCATAATTTCTAAATTCTGTGATCAAGACTCTTTTGTTTTTGGACATTATGAATAGCAACGACGGTAATTATCTTTAATTATCATGATTAATGAGAAATCAGGTAGTTAAAGATAATAAAATAATATCACAATAATAAAAAATGACACCAAAATGTGTCCTAATGCTATTGGTTGTCTCATGTCCGACCATGGGATTCCTTGTTCCAATCTTGGGGACCCCATTGAATCACTTTTGTGTGAAAGTGACTTTTTATCTTTTTATTGTTAAAGAAAGTTAAATATAATAAAGAATGTATCACCTGAGTAAAATATTTTTAATTTTGTCTTAATAAATGATATTTTTGGACAATAAATATTCATTGGGAATCTAAAAATATTTCCTACATCATAGTATTTTTATTCATAATTTTTAGACATTAAATAAATTAAATTATTTATGACATCATGATGATGCAACGATTACCACATTATTTAAAGATTTAAATAAGATAAAACGATAATGTAAAATATAAGACCTAAACCTGCCAAAGAACTATTGCATGAGTATAGTTCGAACCCTTATCACCTTATCCTAGAAATACATCAATTTGGTACCTTTAAAATCCGAAAGTCATTTGAAAATAAAGTTACATTTTGTAACTTTCCAAGAGTGCCCCTCCTCTCCTCTTATAAAAGGCCCCCACCTCTACCTCCTTACCCACACCTGTCACGCCTTTGGCTCGGCCAACCCCTGATCATTTTGTCTCTCAAAATCACTCTCTTACTCCTAGAAGCCTCACTATGGGCAGAAGTCTTCTCAAGGAAGCCTTTGAGCTCAAATCAAAAAGAGTTACCCGATTTAAAGGTAGTGTCTTCTCTTGTGTTCTTATGTTTTATTTTTCTTCTCCATCCCCATAAACTCTTTTTATTAATTAATTTTGTAACAACTCTAGTATCTTAAATATACTAGTATGTTGTTATAATAATCATTAGAGCTACACTCACACACACCTACATCTAATGGTTAAAGAACATACTGTTTTTGTGGATGGCGAATTTCTGCCTCACGAAACGATGATTGTTCAATATTATTCTAACACCTTTAAAGGTGGACATTAATATGTCAATATATTTATATATAATATGTTTATCTTTTCCTTAAGCATCTATATTTTTCATTTATTGCATACCTTTATGGATTCCATTATGGGTATACGCGATATCTTCATTTTAGGATGTGCGGACTACCGCCCCCTCAAAGTGATTTGATTCGTTAATACAATATGTTGTACGTATAAAGGATAGATTTAATGATATTATATATGATACCATACTGGAATTATAATACTATTATGTATCATTATGTTTTAATTCCATTAACGTATGAGATAGAAATAAAGTAAGCGTTCATGCGTACATACGACTTACCGTCTCCATGAACGGTGCATTTCATTTCTTATCCCCAAATGTAATGTACTATTATATGTACATATATATAATGGATATATATGATTTATGTTACATCTAAATGATGAATATAATTCTGGAATTAAAATATACATATATCTAATTTATTTTTAATTCCATTAATATGACCTAGAAATGAAAGTAGCGTTCATGCGTACGTACGGCTTACCGTCTCCATGAACGGTGCATTTCATTTCTTACCTTTAAATGATTATGTAATATTATAAATGGATTTATATACTGGATATATATGATATATATGGAATCTACATCATTAATATCATTCTTGAGATAATGGATATTTGACTATGTGGACAACTTGTAAATATAAGAAGTTCATTTTTGACTCAAGTACCAATGAACATTAAAATGACCGTTATAAACTTAAATAATAACATAGTGTTCATGACATGGTAATAAATGATATGAAAGGAATAATGAACTTGAAAAAGGTTCTTAAGAAAGTAGAAATTAACTCAATTTTATTAATCAGGAGATTAAAGAACGATGAAGTCATGTCGGATATGAGGTAAGGGACTTTGTCTCAATCTCCATTCATTGAGGCATATTTTGTTTTATACACAACTTTCTTTTATACAGTGTATAAATTCATTTTACTTTTATGATTATTCAAAAGGAATATTTTTTTTATACGAATTGTTTTACTAAACGACAAAAGGAATGGTTTTTTTGTTTTTTTGTCGTACGTATGCGGCGACAATGACTTCTCCGCCGCTGTGACCATTATTTGAGTTTTGGCTTCCTCTAAAAGCCATACCTTTTTTAAATGAAAAATAAATACCTTGTTTTACTTTTCTTTTATTTTGGTATTGAAAATAGTTTTCATAATATTTTTTATATCAATGTGTTGTATTGATATCTTCTGATTGAAATGTGGAAATGTAATGTTTCCTTTATGCATGTATTATGTGGTATAATTATGTTATGGTTCTTGGGAATTGTTATGAAGACGGGTGGTTCCGTGATAAACTAAGGGCAGGTGAGCCCGATATAGCTCTCCAATTCATTGGGTAACGTGAAAGAGTTAAATGTTAAGGTTTCTCTGAAGAGATTTAGGGAATATACGGTGATGGGTATTCCAAACGTAACCAAGAGAGTTACTCCCTATGTAAGAATGTTATGAATGCCTCAAGTTACCTTTATGTATTATGATTTCTATAATTTATTCATGATTTGATGAGGTATGTTAAAGTGCCTATGTTTTATGGGTAATGTATGTCTTCATTCTTATGTATATATGAACTCATGTTTCCTTTCCATATTTTTATAACCCTTACTGATATTTTTATGCTCATCCAAAGTTTTTGAAATTATTTTCATAGGTCAAGGGAAAGGTACATGATGTGATGATAGTGTCAAGGAAGTGTAAAGAAAGAATCCATGTTTTATTTTAAATATGTTTCCATTGATGGGAAAAATGAATACTATCTTTTATGTAACCACTTTGTTTAAATGTGGAATGTAATTCAAGTTTTATGATCTAATTCTCTAAAACTCTAAACCTGAAATGATCCTCGATGCGTAATCTTGTAATAACTCAAGATTAAGTATGGTTTAAGGCTGGGGCCTTATATATATTACTTATGCTTAACTGGGGTTATATTTTCCTGAAACCATCATAATTAATTACTTGGATGGATTATGATTTTTTCAAATATATTTTCATGGAAGTCATTTATTTTTTTATGGTAAATCATGTTATAAAAGAAAAATGGTTGTTATTAAGTTGAAAAGTGATAGATTCTAATTTTTTTATCATTATATGGTACATGGAAAAATGAATGGATGATTAAATGGTAGTTCTGTTATATACCATGGATGGGTGGTTCAATTATAAACCAAATATTGGTGGTTCTATTTTAAACCAAGTATAAATGATTATGTTATTAACAATGGACATGTGGGTCATTTATATCCCTCCAATACATTGGGTAATGGATGGAGTTAAATTGATGGAATGGTTTCCCAAATAGATGATTGATTTATTATACTCTAAATAGAAAAATGATTTCACCATATATATGTTACTCATATGATATATGGGAATAATCCAGTTAGCTAATTTCTTGATGAATGTTTCATGTTCCAAGTTACGAAAATTTATTATTTTTGTTTGAATAAAGTTGAAATACATCCCTTTCTCAAGTATTGTTTCCACATGGATCATGATTTCTTTATTATATTTCTCTCTAGTCATTTTAACTCATTATTCCTTGTCTCATAATTTATGATCCATGTTTTATGTGTGTGAATTCTATTATGTTGAGCTAATTTACATTAATTATTTCATCAAATACTTATTATCATTTTATCCTCACTGATGAAAGTATATTGTTGATACTTAAGTTTACCCTTACAAATAACTTTAGATCGCCCTTCTTATATTTCAATTTTCCTAGTTTTTAAATAATAATGTAAAATGATTTGTGTCTAGAACGGTTTATTATTTGTATTATTTTTTTAGAGATGTTCTAGTTTTTTAAGAACCATCTGTTTATGTATCATAGTTTTTTTGTAAATTTTTTTTATTAATACTATAAAACTATAAGTTTTTATGTTCTTTGGTTATGTAAGTGATAAAATATTTCTTATTTATGTGGTTATCTTTTTATGGTGAAAATTGGGTCATGTTTATCAATATCAATGAAAAAATATTTATAGATTATATTTATAGCATCAGATCCATTAATGTAGATTTGATGATTCTATAATACAGACTCTAAGAGAGATTATTGTTAGTATGTTTTGTTGTTTTTTTATTAATTTTCATCATCTATTCAAAATAGGGAAATCACATCAATGTCTCTAGTATAGGGCACAAGGTAAATAAGGCATACCAGATATAACACCTTAAAGAACTATGGTAATTTCATCACCAACCCTTGACTTATAAACATGATAAAATTATCTAATATAACAATCCATTTATGATGTTTCACAAATTTTTATAAGATTTATGATGAACTTTGATGAAAAATACCAATCTGTTTAATCTACCAAAACACATTCAATTAATTATTTGTCAGTAACTCAACTATAATCCAAAAAATGGTAAGAAAATCTTAGAATACCATTATTTATCTAGTCATGACACACAAATAGTTCCTTCCAAATACTAGTGACTAAAACCATAACCATTTAGAAAAATAATCCAATATTATTTTGAATTACTACCTTCTTGTATGAGTAAAATCATAAAGAGATATACTTTATTGATGAACATATTAAACTATGTAGATCATTTCAAATTATTTTTATCAATACATCCAATATGGCTGTCATAGAGAAATATCCACCCACTGGTAGAAGTGATGGAAATCTCCCAACCATTAAAAATAAACCATTAGGTAAAATTCTTATGATTTCAATTCACAGAAGACTAATCAATTAAAACTAATAAATGTGGTGTACATTTCCCAATTTCATCAACTACATAAAAAATTCCAATTCTAGAAATGATTAATAAAACATTATGACGAAAGATAAAATTGAGTCTCATAATTTATATTATGTAATCCATTAAATAATATATTTCAATCTTAATTTTAATGCCACATCATATGGATGATTGATTTAAATATGATCCACATCGATGGAAATTATCTGTCATTCATTGATCTAGTAAGAAACTCAACATGAATTCCTAACACAAGAAAATATATCTCTTGCCGAATATATTTTATATAATATGATAAGAAAAATTATTTATAATGATTGTACATGAATCGTACCCTGGAATACATCTAAAAAAATATTATCATATCTATATGTTGAATGTGTTAAGTCACAGTCAATGTTGTTTTCACTTTGAGTTATGTTTGAAAAATATAGGAGTGGTATTTTATAGAGGATATCAAAACACTATCAAATATTAAATATTACAACCCCCCCAGTTCTTCAACCAAATACACATTCCAAATAAGGTCACTATACCTAAAATAAGAGTGTATCGTGTACCATTTCCTTCTAAACATGATGGTTTTTCTATGGTACTACTTTGGAGAAAAACATAGTTAATTAATGTTGGAAAATAAAAATGTTTATATTCCCACACAAGGAACCTAGAATGGGTGGGGATGAATATTTTAACAACTCTACCCTATGTTGTCACCTCAAATTTACATCTCTAGAGACTGATCTTGAAAAAAGCATTATAAATAATTCTAAAGGTGTATTTTGTAAGGTATTTAGCCTCAAAAAACAACTAAAAATGATCATGAAATCAATTTAAGGGTATATAAACATGGAAACTAAAACAAATATAAAGTAAGTGGGTTAAACCAAATCATAAATATGATATAAAAACTTCTCCTTTATAGAGATATTCGATAATGAGTTTTTGAAAAATATCCTCAACCAGCAGCTTGTCATGTCATGTAATGGAAAAATGGTTGAACATCCATCTATTTCTAGGATGTCTCAACAATGTATTATTAAAATTTCATTGACACCAACCATCTATATACCATTTTATGATTAATTTCATCAAGAAAACAAGTAAACCCCTTCTAAAAGAGCTCATACAACTTTAATTTTATAAAGATAGCATCATCTAACTCTGTAGGAGAAATCATGTGTTCTACCTATGTTTCTACAAGAATCATAAGGGAACTAGAAAATTTCATGATAATTTTGGTTTATTATCACACAATCAAAATATAAATAAATTTCTCATCACACTAGCTATTCAAACCCAATGATTTTTGTAATTAGTTATCCTTTGTCAAAAATCATGTAATTAAATTCCCTTCCACACTACACTAAACTAAAATGAAAAACATAGATACATTAATACAATTATTAAATTTGATAATTATACTACATAAATTAATTTTGAATAAATCACTATATTAATGAACTTTATGAAAACTATAAAAAAGGTTATTACAAAAAATGACATTTTATTCTTAGAAGATATATTTTACATAATACTGTGTTTTTTGTGTTATGTGTGCTAATAATAATATTAAATTTTACTAAATTTAGAAATTGAATCTAATAAAATTATTTCCACATCTATAATTATAATGGTTAAATTAATTAATTTTTTTAATTTCTTTTTAGCTAAAATATAATGCTTGGAAGGTAAATATTAGTTATCATGGTAAAACAAATATTTTTAAAATAATGCCACATTCCTAACTATTGGGTATTTTTCCAAAATTATATTGTTATATTTTAAATTAATAATATAAAATTACTTTTAATCATAGTTAAATAATTAGTTAATATTCATCTAATTGGTAATTTATGTTATATAAGATTGAAAACACATACAGATTGAAAAAATATTTTTCTACAAAAAAATAATTTTTCAATGTATTAAGTGATTTAATTTAAAAGTACATTTTCCAATAATTATAAATTTAGCTATATTAAAATTATCTCTATTTAATATTAAATATGTTACAATTTAATAAAAGGGTCATCTTATATTATCAGTAATAAAATGATTATCATGATTAATATTTTTCAATACTGTTAAGGGTAAAAATTGGGAAATAAAGTATCTTGGATTTTTAATAATTAAAAGATCTTATAGGCCTTCTAATAAGCCTTATTATTTATTAAATTAATAGCCACTTATCTCATATACCATTTATTCACCAAATTCAACTAACTCAAAAAAACTCACCTAACACCCATGTGATTCCATTTGTACCCATTACCACATGTTAGTTTCCATGGAATATCCATCCTTCAAAACTATAAAATGAAATGAATCCCACTAATTCATTCATACATATCCAAAAAATAAATTAATGATGAAATAAAATCCATACCCATCTATAAAGGAATCCAAATGAGTTTTTTATGGTTTTAAATATTCTTCACGACACCTAAGAGGCTACATAGAATTGTAAGGGTTTTCCTCATATTTTTTCACAAACCTATTGTGATAATACCTTTTGATTTCAATATGAATATGATTAAATGTGTTCATAATAAACTATTTATAATATAAATGACTAATTAATGATGATATAATACCCATACCTCACATTAAAAACAAATTATAATCCTTTATTTATTATCGAAATTATTATGAAACCGCTCCTTGATTCTTTCCCTCCACCATTCATTTCAAGCTCTTCCTTTATTATAATCCTTTTTTTCTTCCATGTGATTATGCTTCCAAAAGTTCATAACAAATCCATTAATATCCAAATTATTCACTATTATTAATATAAAACCATTCATCATCATTAATCTTTTTCCATAATCCCTTTTAATAGAAATTATGTTATCCACATCACTCCTTGATATTCAAGTAACATTTTCATGATGTAAATATATTTATTGAATGAAATATTTTTCTTGACTCATAGTACATACATTTATATATTTTTTATTATAGATTAAATTACCCTACCATATTATTTCATTATTCTCTATTTATATATTTATTTATTTATTTCCATAAATCATGTTTCACACCGATTTATTATTCTTTGATGAATCTGAAATTTTACAAAAAATGTAAATTTTTAAAAATAATCCCTATATGTTTTAATTAATTTTATTCCATGTATATATAATTTATACTAAAAAAATATCCTTGCCAATGGGTATGTACCAAAGTCGAAAAGGCTTCTAATTTTCATTAATGAGTTCCTAATATCAAGCCCTATTGGGTGTAGATGCTATTCACTACTATGTAGGAGGTGATGCAGACGACGACACAGGCCTGACACAGGCCTGGTAATGTAGTCAGGAAGATACAGTCATGACTCTGCACTTGTATTTTAGTCCATGTAATGATCTTTTTGCCCACTGAGACTATCTTCCATGTAATATAAAAATAAGGCATGATTGGTCTGTTATCCCATTGGGGGGTTATAGCCTTCCTTTCCGGATTTTGCATGTGCTGTGTATGTTTGTTTGTTTACTTGAATGTCATTGTACCCCCAAGAACCTAATATATATCCTACCAATTTTCTCATGTACTTTTTTAAATCTTATAAAAAATATTTTCTATTATTCTCGTAATTCTTTTTTCCATTTTAAAAAGGAATTTTTTTTACTCTTTCTACTGTGTGTGTTTTCAAACTAAGGTACTTCCCAATATTTAAAAAAAGTGATTTCTGTCCTTTCAAAATAAATTTTGTATATTACACTCCATATATTTTTTTCAAAGTAATAATTAATAAAAGTTTCATTTCTTCGAAACTGTATATATTATGTTTCTAAAAATTATTCTACTTCCCTTATCAAAAATTATTTTATATTTTATTTTTTAATGAACATTAATAAAAATGTTTATATGTTTTTGTAAAAACTTTTTAACACATATTTTTCTTTAAAATTTTATCATTAATTGAGTGATTTTTTTATCACCCTCTATATTTTATTATGATATTATTTCATTTTTAATCAATGATTTTTAATATCCAAGGTTATTTTATGTTTATATTGTGTGATGCTTTTGGAATTTTTAAAAATAATTTTTTCTTCCAGTGGATCATTATGATATGTTTTGATTGATTTTAAGTGGCACACATACTAGTTTATGATGATGTTTGGGGGCCTATATCACCCTCTAATAAACTATTTTGACCTTATATCTCCTGAGATATAAAGGAATAGAGATAATGTAAAGACCCGAAGTTTGACGTACATGGACTTTACATTACTTTTGAGGAATACTTAGTACATTACAAAAACACACACACAAGGATCGTAATAGTTTAGTGTCTTTAGAAACTCGGACTATAATCTTCTAAT
The DNA here is from genome assembly GCA_963277665.1 of Viscum album. Classification (NCBI taxonomy): domain Eukaryota; kingdom Viridiplantae; phylum Streptophyta; class Magnoliopsida; order Santalales; family Viscaceae; genus Viscum; species Viscum album. Next base: position 1,042,916,576 of record OY728140.1, on the reverse strand, counting down.
CGTGGTGAAAGATCTTCAAAATCTCCCATAAAGATCTTCCTTTTTTTTACCTAAAACCTTTCTTTATATCCTGGGGAAAAGAAAACATAAAAGGGTGAGCTCAAATGCTCAGTAAGGGTAAACAAAAGAAATATAAATCACATCATATTCATAAGAACATAACATTTTGGAAATCATAACCTGCAAAAGAGAGCATAATCTCATAACCATGGGATAAATCATGGCAGTGAAAAGTAATCCCAATAATCATAACATAAAACATGAAACCTTGTGGCATACACACATAATCATAGAGAATCATTTCTTGTTAGTCAACACTAATTGCCAAGACTATCTTAGTGGACAAAGTCCCTTTCTGAATCGAGTAACCCTCGTTTCAGTCCTGTTTCACTGAACCGGTATAACCTACTGTTCCAGCCCTGTCTATCTCATGAGATATAAAATCTTTACCCAATGCATTGGAGGGATATATAGGTCCCACCCATCTTATAATGAATCCTTTCTTATGTGTGCCACATAATCATAAATCATACATCATCGCATAACCCATGTAATAAAAATGGGATTCTTAAACAACATGACATCATAAAACAATTCATATAAGATAAAGGAATTCATAAAAATGTTTCCATCACAACATAATCAAATCCATGTAATAATAGGGATAAAAACAGAACCCTTTTATTATCTTAGATGGAAAATAATTTTGATAAAATACTTGAACTCCATTCTTGAGGAAAATATCCTTTCTACTTCAAAAACATTTTTCCTTTCATAACATGTCATACGACTTTAAAATAAAAGAAGTTGATTAAAAATAAACTTGAAAACTTGTAAAGGATGTTTCTTGGAAATAATGTTTTAAAAATCCATTCATGCCGTATAAGTTAAAAAAAACATTCTTCGTACTTTTGTCGGAAAAGTCAAAAAGTACCTCGTATGACAAAAGATTCCTTTCATAGATATTACTAAAAACTCACCGAAGGGTAAAAATGGATTTAAACAATTTTAGGTGGATGGAAATAACATTACATATTGATGAAACATGGATGTGGATGATAAAATACACCCCAGTAAATACTTACGAATAAACAATCTCGGATAAAAATGAGATTGTGATATTTCCCTTACCTTAGGTCTGATTTGCTTTGTACGTGTCCGAAGCTCCTGTATAATGGTTTAAATAATGTCATTGACTTATTACAGAATCATATTCATTGTTATGATATCATATATGGTTCACTTATGACATTATATTACCCGTTCTTTTGTAAATTCCATGTTAAAGAAGCGTTTTGGGTAAAATCGTTTCTTTTATCGTAGGTGTTTTGACTTGTTGTTCTTGACATTATTATTACTTATATCATGATTTACTTACTTCAAGAATATAAAATATGATTTATATATCATATATATTCAGTATATATATATATATAATAGATAGATAAATGAAAAACACCGTTCATGGAGACGGTAGTCCGTACGTACGCATGAACGCTGTTTTCCTTTCCCTATGGTCTTGAATGGAAGTAAGTAGATGACATACATATATATATATACATAAATCCAGTAGCTTTATAATGTCATATATTTCATTATTATTTCTTATATATACTTTATAATCATTCTTAAATGGTTAACATGGAGAATGAATTTCATCGCGTCGTGGAGACGGTAGTCCGTACGTACGCACGAGCGATGATATCATTTCCATAATTATTGAATTGAATTGGAGTGGATTATACAATATATCAGAATCAATATGATGTTTTAATAACTATGTATAGTTATTCTTTACACCATTATACCCATCCATGTAAGGTGGTGGTGGAAAATAGATTACACCACGGCGTGGAGACGGTATTCCGTACGTACGCACGCGCGGTGATTTCTTTTTCCGTAGGGTAGATAGATGGCGAAATAGGGTTGTTTCATACTTATAATAACATATCAGTATATGAGTGATACTGATGTTATTACTTCATAATCAAACAACCTAAGAAGAAGAAGTGGAAGAAGAAATAAAGATGAAAGAATTGGTAACGGTAATTACCTCTTCTTTGAAGCGCCTTTTGGAGACCTCCTCTTAGGGAACTAAAATTGGTCTTTGAAGAAGACCAGAACCTCTAGGATGTTTCCAGGGAAGTGGAGAAGAGATTTTGGCAGGGGTTGGCCGAGCTTGAGTGCTCAAATTGGTGTGTTGAGGAGGGGAAGGAGGTTCCCTTTTATAAGGGAGGAGAGGGGCACCTTAGGAATATCTCAAAATATTATTTTATATTAAAGTAAAAATCGGTTTATAATGGTTCCAAAGGGTCTTATTTCGAAGCTAAAGTGGTTATGAGTCGAAATCCTATCAACCAATAGGATTTAGATAAGTTTAGGTTATTATTTTAACCTTATCAATTAGATTTAACTCTAAGTTAAATAATTTAACTTTTACCGTGTCTTTTTGTTTTCTTTCACTATATGGTTAATACACTTACTATAACATGCCAAACGAACCCAAAATTGTTTATTATTAATATATATATCCTTATCTAAGTGATTTGGCCGAACCTTAGATTTTTAAGAAAAAAATAACAATTAATAATATAATATTTGATTTAAAAACTATTTTGTGTCTATTTTGACACTATTTGATATATGATTTTTGTGAAAGTCATAACAGACTTATATGTTCGAACCAAGTTGATTAAATCAACACTAATATATCATAGTAACCTAGAAAATTAGTGGAATTCATAAAAAGTCTCAAATGACATTTATTTTGGTGTTTATAACACCAATTATGTCAATATTTAATTAATAAGATAATTACTGCATCATCATTGTGTCATAAATAAATTAAATTATTTAATGTCTAAAAATTACAAATAAAATACCATCATGTAGGAAATCTTTTTAGATTTCTAAAGAATATTTATAGTCGAATTTATCTTATGTATAACCCCATATTAAAAATGATTTACTTATTAAACTTTGATTTTAACTATTTTAACCGTTCTTTAAATAAATTAATAATAAATGTCCTAATCCAATCCAAGTGGGCCTAAATGGTCATATTTTATTCATAAGGTTGTTTTTGGTCGAATTACACTTATCCAATAGAATTAGGACATGTGTTAGGGTAATAATAATATCATATTTACCCTTAGTTACCCTATTTACTATTAACCGCGGTAAAAAAAATAAAAAGTTATTATTCACCAAAAATTATTTTCATCTCATTGAACCACATTTTACTTACTGACATCAACCGTGTCTCTCGGATTTTTGAAATTCCATTCACAGAAGCGGTAAAATTAAGTTTTATGAAAAATTCAGTTTTTTAACTACCACTTAGTAGTTTCACTATTCATCAAAAAATGAAGGTTTTCAGAAAAATGCCAAAATTTCATCCTAAGCTATATTTCATATTCCGAATTCAAAAATGAAGTCTATTTTACCAAATTCATAACATAGAAGTTGCATTAATTAATTTTATAATTAAATCCCGCTGTTAAAACAAATAGCGTGTTTTTAAGAAACAATATTTATCAAAAGATTGACACTTGTTTATGTCTGGTTTAAATGTGCAATTACATCCAATGACCAACAATGTATTAAATTGTAAAAATATATTCTAAATATACTTTAAAACTCCTCCAATTAATAATTTATCACTATTAATTATTTCGATTAAAAAAGTTGTTTTTTAATTATAATTTAGTAATTTTCACTATTCATCAGAATATGAAAGTTATCCGAAATGTACCAAAATTTCACCTTAGGCTAAATTCGATACTCCGAATCCAAAAATGAAGTTCATTTTGAAAAATAATATTTACAGAATTTTAAAAAGTAGTTATTACTATTCATACCGGCTAGTTTTAATAATATTTTAATAGCATATCTTTGTTTAGTGAAACTCGGTATTGCGTATTACACACGCTATCGAGGAAGGTCGCGATTGCGTGTAATGCAAGGCAAGTAAAGGATGCATGTTTTGCAAGCTCCTTTTGGTGTAGCATACAACACAAGACATTAATAAAATTAAAAAGAATATTTTTTATAAAATCTTGGCATGTTACATTCTACCCCCCTTAAAATGAATTTCTCCCTCAAAATTCGTTGGGGTTATAAATGGTTTACTATTTGAAAGTTTCTTTAATAGAAACCCACATCGTAAAAAGAAATATCAAAACCAATCTTTAAAAACAAAAGTATGAAACGTAACGGTTACCCAAATAAACTAATCATTGGGTTTCCACATAGGTGAAAATATGGATATGGAAGAGAAATCTAACCATCATGTTCTGATGGAGAGTGGTAGAGAACATGGCTATGGAAAAGCCAATAATCACAAATCCATAAATTTGTGACGATCTAAGGTACCATCCGATTCATCAGGTATAAGATCACTAGGACAACATTTTTGGTTTTCAAGATCATTTCCCTAAAGTTGAAAATTTGAATTGGAATAAATACTTTCTTTATTTTGGTACAATCTCACTATTGTTCGTGCCTAGAACAATTTCCACTTCATCTCTTAAATAAATGAAGTTGAATTTGTTATTCATGAAGTGTTAGCAGATCATGTGATAGAATGACGGGTCATTCCATCTGTCTCAAACAAAAGGTTAGAAAAAATTATATACATAAGTCGATATATAGTGAGATTAATCATATATAGTTCCTAAAATGGACTTATACTTCATATATCATACTGATTAATATAATAAAACTATTTTATACTAAACAGGGACTTCCTGTAGGCCAGTGGTAGGCGATAAAGGCCAGTCGCACTTCGGTTGTGGGTTCGATTCCCACAGCCTTGTCCGAAGCGATGGGCTGTCGCCCGTCCTGCAGGTTGTCCTTTTTATAAAACTATATTACTATAACATCCCATAAATAATATCGAAAAAACTTCTATCCTTAAACAATACTAACTTATGTCCAACATAATCCATTTCAATCTTTAGTCCTATCCATAATACTGCAGTCCATTCTCATAACATAGTGAAAACGATTACCAGAGATTTAATACCATCGTTGATCCCCATATATCATAAGATATATCTTTTTGGACACATTCCAAACATTCAAAGGCCTTAATCTTGTACTCTCTTGAATACCCATTGAACCATAGTGAAAACTTGAATGCAGTTAAAAGTTAACACTTTCCACATACCAAAATCCTCAAAATTCTATATACTCAAACCATGATATCACTTAGTCCTTATATCAATCATGAGCTCTTGAATACTGTTAAACATTTCATTTTCTCGTTTTCCCTTCATTATGCGCATAATATCTCAATCACTTTGAATACCACATTAGACCAATACATAAATATTCCAATATTCCATGATACAACATTATTTTGGAATCCCATTACATAAAAACTTAATCATTCCACCACATCGTGTCATATTCAACATTGCCAATTGTGATCGCATGTGACTTTCCTTTGTCCTTTGCCTTAAGCGGTTGCTCATGTCGATCATCACTAACCCTTGGATTAGGGCATTTATTGGCATAATGTCCCATCTCCTTGCACTTGAAGCATTGAAGTGTTGGTTGTGCGTTCTCTACAGTGTTTGCTTTATTCACTTCATTAGAATCCCTTTTTCCATTACTTCGACACTCAGCTGCTTGATGACCTTCTTTTCCACACTTAAAACATTTTCTAGTCCCTTTAAGACAATCTCCACCATGCTTCTTTCCACACTTTGTGCATAAGGAAACATTCATCTTCTTTTCACCATTATTCTGAGATTTCTCCTTGAACTCCATCTTTCGTTTCTTGTCAAAACCATGAGATGGATATGTAACACCAACTTCCATTTCTACCTTGATAGCACAATGCACAATTTCTTCATAGCTACTGAAGTCTCTTATAGCTAATGCCCTTCGAAGACTTCGTTTTAAGCCACTAAAAAATTGATCAACTTTACTTTCAGGTTGGATGATAATGCCAGAAGCATACCTTGCAAGTCTTGTAAAATTCGCTTCGTATACACCAACAGATTCATCATCCTTTTGCTTTAGTTCAAGAAACTCCTTCTCCATCTTCGTTCGAAGAATACGAGGGAAGTACTTACTGAAAAACAAGTTCTTGAACTCGTCCCATTCCATGGAATCAATTTCATCTCTTTGCCTCGTATTCTTGATAAGATTCCACCATTGATCAGCTTCACCTTCCAAACGATATACTGCTAAGATGACTTTATCATGTTCAGAACATTGAAGAACTGAAAATATCTTTTCAGTAGTACTAATCCATTGTTCAGCAACTAATGGATCAGTAGACCCACTGAAAGAAGGCGGACGCTGCCTCATGAAGGATTCAACAGAATGTTGCTCCTTCCTTTGCTCGTTGGGAAGTCCTGCATGATTCATAGCTTGAGAAAGTAGTGTGAGCATGGCTACAAGATTTTGCATTCCAGCTCCCATATCGTTTGGTTGCTCAGGGGGACAATCATTGCATTGTCCATTGCATTGATCAACACGGTTCCTTCGGGTTCCAGCCATCGTCTAAAACCCCAAAAGAATAGTGTGAGAGGCAAAAATCATGCTAGGGAAAACAACATAATAAAGGGGTAGTACCCTCAATATCTAACATCTTAGGTTAAATTCTAAGATCGTTAGAGAAATTCTAGGACTATAACCAATACGTATACTTAACCTTAGAGACATCCCTAGACATACCTTAGAAATATCTCTAGGGATCTCACTAACGTTTTCGCATCCTAGTTTCCAAAGGTTGACTAAACCTTTCCTCTGATACCAACTGTAAAGACCCGAAGATTGACGTACATGGACTTTACATTACTTTTGCGGAATACTTAGTACATTACAAAAACACAAACACAAGGACCGTAATAGTTTAGTGTCTTTGGAAACTCGGACTATAATCTTCTAATCGTGGTGAAAGATCTTCAAAATCTCCCATAAAGATCTTCCTTTTTTTTAACCTAAAACCTTTCTTTATATCCTGGGGAAAAGAAAACATAAAAGGGTGAGCTCAAATTCTCAGTAAGGGTAAACAAAAGAAATATCAATCACATCATATTCATAAGAACATAACATTTTGGAAATCATAACCTGCAAAAGAGAGCATAATTTCATAATCATGGGATAAATCATGGCAGTGAAAAGTAATCCTAATAATAATAACTTAAAACATGAAACTTTGTGGCATACACACATAATCATAGAGAATCATTTCTTGTTAGTCAAGACTAATTGCCAAGAATATCTTAGTGGACAAAGTCCCTTTCCGAATCGAGTAACCCTCGTTTCAGTCCTGTTTCACGGAACCGGTATAACCTACCGTTCCAGCCCTGTCTATCTCATGAGATATAAAATCTTTTCCCAATGCATTGGAGGTAGATATAGGTCCCACCTATCTTATAATGAATCCTTTCTTATGTGTGCCACATAATCATAAATCATACATCATCGCATAACCCATGTAATAAAAATGGGATTCTTAAACAACATGACATCATAAAACAATTCATATAAGATAAAGGAATTCATAAAAATGTTTCCATCACAACATAATCAAATCCATTTAATAATAGGGATAAAAACAGAACCCTTTTATTATCTTAGATGGAAAATAATTTTGATAAAATACTTGAACTCCATTCTTGAGGAAAATATCCTTTCTACTTCAAAAACATTTTTCCTTTCATAACATGTCATACGACTTTAAAATAAAATAAGTTGATTAAAAATAAACTTGAAAACTTGTAAAGGAAGTTTCTTGGAAATAATGTTTTAAAAATCCATTCATGCCGTATAAATTAAAAAATCATTCTTCGTACTTTTGTCGGAAAAGTCAAAAAGTACCTCGTATGACAAAAGATTCCTTTCATAGATATTACTAAAAACTCACCGAAGGGTAAAAATGGATTTAAACAATTGTATGTAGATGGAAATAACATTACATATTGATGAAACATGGATGTGGATGATAAAATACACCCCAGTAAATACTTACGAATAAACAATCTCGGATAAAAATGAGATTGTGATATTTCCCTTACCTTAGGTCCGATTTGCTTTGTGCGTGTCCGAAGCTCCTGTATAATGGTTTAAATAATGTCATTGACTTATTACAGAATCATATTCATTGTTATTATATCATATATGGTTCACTTATGACATTATATTACCCGTTCTTTTGTAAATTCCATGTTAAAGAAGCGTTTTGGGTAAAATCGTTTCTTTTATCGTAGGTGTTTTGACTTGTTGTTCTTGACATTATTATTACTTATATCATGATTTACTTACTTCCAGAATATAAAATATGATTTATATATCATATGTATTCAGTATATATATATATATAATTGATAGATAAATGAAAAACACCGTTCATGGAGACGGTAGTCCGTACGTACGCATGAACGCTGTTTTCCTTTCCCTATGGTCTTGAATGGAAGTAAGTTGATGACATACATATATATATATATATATATACATAAATCCAGTAGCTTTATAATGTCATATATTTCATTATTATTTCTTATATATACTTTATAATCATTCTTAAATGGTTAACATGGAGAATGAATCTCATCGCGTCGTGGAGACGGTAGTCCGTACGTACGCACGAGCGATGATATCATTTCCATAAATATTGAATTGAATTGGAGTGGATTATACAATATATCAGAATCAATATGATGTTTTAATAACTATGTATAGTTATTCTTTACACCATTATACTCATCCATGTAAGGTGGTGGTGGAAAATTGATTACACCACGGCGTGGAGACGGTATTCCGTACGTACGCACGCGCGGTGATTTCTTTTTCCGTAGGATAGATAGATGGTGAAATAGGGTTGTTTCATACTTATAATAACATATCAGTATATGAGTGATACTGATGTTATTACTTCACAATGAAACAACCTAAGAAGAAGAAGTGGAAGAAGAAATAAAGATGAAAGAATTGGTAACGGTAATTACCTCTTCTTTGAAGCGCCTTTTGGAGACCTCCTCTTAGGGAACTAAAATTGGTCTTTGAGGAAGACCAGAACCTCTAGGATGTTTCTAGGGAAGTGGAGAGGAGATTTTGGCAGGGGTTGGCCGAGCTTGAGTGCTCAAATTGGTGTGTGGAGGAGGGGAAGGAGGTTCCCTTTTATAAGGGAGGAGAGGGGCACCTTAGGAATATCTCAAAATATTGTTTTATATTAAAGTAAAAATCGGTTTATAATGGTTCCAAAGGGTCTTATTTCGAAGCTAAAGTGGGGATGAGTAGAAATCATATCAACCAATTTGATTTAGACAAGTTTAGGTTATTATTTTAACCTTATCAATTAGATTTAACTCTAAGTTAAATAATTTATCTTTTACCGTGTCTTTTTGTTTTCTTTCACTATATGGTTAATACACTTACTATAACATGCCAAACGAACCCAAAATTGTTTATTATTAATATATATATCCTTATCTAAGTCATTTGGCCGACCCATAGATTTTTATGAATAAAATAAAAATTAATAATATAATATTTGATTTAAAAACTATTTTGTGTCAATTTTGACACTATTTGATATATGATTTTTGTGAAAGTCATAACAGAATTATATGTTCGAACCAAGTTGATTAAATCAACACTAATATATCACAGTAACCTAGAAAATTAGTGTAATTCATAAAAAGTCTCAAATGACATTTATTTTGGTGTTTATAACACCAATTATGTCAATATTTAATTAATAAGATAATTACTGCATCATCATTGTGTCATAAATAAATTAAATTATTTAATGTCTAAAAATTACAAATAAAATACCATCATGTAGGAAATCTTTTTATCTTTCTAATGAATATTTATAGTCGAATTTATCTTATGTATAACCCCATATTAAAAATGAGTTACTTATTAAACTTTGATTTTAACTATTTTAACCCTTCTTTAAATAAATTAATAATAAATGTCCTAATCTAATCCAAGTGGGCCTAAATGGTCATATTTTATTCATAAGGTTGTTTTTGGTCGAATTACACTTATCCAATAGAATTAGGACATGTGTTAGGGTAATAATAATATCATATTTACCCTTAGTTACCCTATTTACTATTAACCGCGGTAAAAAAAATAAAAAGTTACTATTCACCAAAAATTATTTTCATCTCATTGAACCACATTTTACTTACTGACATCAACCGTGTCTCTCGGATTTTTGAAATTCCATTCACAGAAGCGGTAAAATTAAGTTTTATGAAAAATTCAGTTTTTTAACTACCACTTAGTAGTTTCACTATTCATCAAAAAATGAAGGTTTTCAGAAAAATGCCAAAATTTCATCCTAAGCTATATTTCATATTCCAAATTCAAAAATGAAGTCTATTTTACCAAATTCATAACATAGAAGTTGCATTAATTAATTTTATAATTAAATCCCGCTGTTAAAACAAATAGCGTGTTTTTAAGAAACAATATCTGTCAAAAGATTGACACTTGTTTATGTCTGGTTTAAATGTGCAATTACATCCAATGAACAACATTGTATTAAATTGAAAAAATATATTCTAAATATACTTTAAAACTCCTCCAATTAATAATTTATCACTATTAATTATTTCGATTAAAAAAGATGTTTTTTAATTATAATTTAGTAATTTTCACTATTCATCAGAATATGAAAGTTATCCGAAATGTACCAAAATTTCACCTTAGGCTAAATTCGATACTCCGAATCCAAAAATGAAGTTCATTTTGAAAAATAAGATTTACAGAATTTTAAAAAGTGGTTATTACTATTCATACCGGCTAGTTTTAATAATATTTTAATAGCATATCGTTGTTTAGTGAAACTCGGTATTGCGTATTACACACGCTATCGAGGAAGGTCGCGATTGTGTGTAATGCAAGGCAAGTCAAGGATGCGTGTTTTGCAAGCTCCTTTTGGTGTAGCGTACAACACAGGACATTAATAAAATTAAAAAGAATATTTTTTATAAAATCTTGGGCTGTTACAGATAATGAGTATGTTCTTACATGCATGTGCATGTTGTGTTTACACACATTTTCATGCATTGGTATAACAAGTTCTTTCGCATAAGCATCAACATGATGGGTTTTATCACAATTTATGTATTCATGATATGGTTTTTCTATATTTCCACGATGGTTATGAAGTTATGAAAAATTAAAAATATACACCTTATTTCAATGAAATTTATGGTTTTCATTATTACACAGTATTTTTAAATGATTTACACCTTTATATCATGCTTAAAATTCATATAAATAAATGATTTTTGTTTTGAGCCATTTTATATCTCTTAGTCTTCCTTAATTATCAATTTATGATCCTATTAAACTCTAATAAGTTTTAGGATTACCATATTAGGCCTTTAGTTCTTTTACAATGGTATTTATGTGTTCCTCATATTCTTCGTAGTTTTATTAATCTGACACAATATGATATGGTTTTCCCTTAATGAGAGTCTATTTTTACCATTTTAAAATGTTTTTATTCCATAGGTTATGAGGATTATAATAACATGTGAGATGTCTAAAATATTCTATAGTAGAATTATTATGATGAATATTTTCATGTGTGGTAAAATAAGATGTTTTTGTTAGTAATATTCAAGATACTAAACCTATGGTCTTTTGGTTTTGCAATAATTCCTAAGATATATTATCCAAATCAGGATATTAATTTATTATTTGTGTTGTTTTAGAAAAGGTCTATTGATCTCTTATTAGATAAGTGATTAGTGGTTTTTCTTAATTACATTAGTAAAATTAGTTGAAACCCTAGAGAAAAGTCTAGTGGCAAGTCTATGTATTGGATCACATATGAATATTTTAGAAAATTTGATATTATTTGGTTCATCAAGAAATTACATCCCTATATAGATACTAAAAGTGGTTTTACAATCTAGTATTGTTGTTACTTGAATAATAACTTTGAATTTTTCATGTTGGTTACTAACTAAACTATGATTTGGTATACAATAAAAAGGAATAATTACACACCTCGTTCGACACTAATAGGTGATATACATTGGATAATCTCATTATCTTTGTAATACATTACAAATTATTTGAATAGATATATCTATTTTAATTAAAATTAGGAATTTGGATAACCTATATTGTAAACTATAGATTCATAGGCTAACATATTCATGTTATATATGAAATCATCCTTCTGCGTTTATAGTTTTGATTTTATTAATTTAATTATAATCATTCAAAATTTTCATTAGTCATGAAAATAGTGGTAATTTGAAGAAAATTATTTAAAAACAGGTACAATGGATAATGGTGAAATTTTCCAAACTATAAACCTAATGGGATTGGGGCTGTAATGAAAAACCACTATGAAATTCCCACTCAATTAACTCGAGTTATGAGAAGAAAACCAAATCACATGAATATCATGGACACACCATGGAATTAGTAACTATATATTGATTCATTTGTGAGACTATATCCAACCACTTTTATCAAGTATTATAATACACTTGTTGTTGAGGAGTGTGACAATGTAATGGAAATTATATTTTCTATTCTCTAGTGGTTAGGCTATGAGAAAGTCATTTTCAAAGCCCATCATCTAGAAAATGATACTGAACAGTGGTGGAATCTCATTGATAATTCCATAGAAAATGAGGAAGTAGGCTATATGGATTGGAAATTATTCAATAAGATATTTTTCACCAATTATTTTAATTGGAATCTTCCATCAAAAATATAGTAGGAATTTTTTTAATTGAAGAAAAAATATAATAAATCTATTTGATCATAAAAATAAAATTTCAAAAGAGTTACATGGAATTCCTTCGGCTTTCTCTATGATAGTGAGATAAAAATTGAACTCTTTTTTAAAAGATTAAATAATTTAATTTTTATGGTTTTATCCATAAGATCCTTCAATATCTAAATTTTTTTTATCTTGTCTAAATGTTCATATAGAAATAATAACCTCTATATAGTATAGGTAAAATAAAATTAAAGTAGAGTATCAAGAAGAATCCAATTATAGTACATTTTGTGGGAATAATATAAAATTTAATATATATAATAAAGGTGATATAGATCACCCTATAAATTTTGTTGGGGGCTTGGGATGTGTTTTAAGTGTGTTAATTTAGAAAACCAATCCCATTACTATAAAACTAATCATAAGATGGTGATTAACATAATTTAAGGGACAAATGATTCAACCATACTATACTTCTTCATGTGTAAAGTTATACATTCAATTTTTGAATTAATAACCCAAACATTAAATAATGAATAAAATATGACCTAATAACTCCTCCAATTAAGGGAAAAAGGAAGAGAATTCATAATCCCTATAGTTAAAGTAGATCAAAATAATAAAGTGATGATATGTACACTATATATCTTCATTATATCTACTAATTCAATTTTTGATTATAGGTCGTCATATTATTTTATATCAAAAACTTCTTCTCACAATGTGGAATCAAATCCTCTAATAAAAAACTATTAGTGAAAACCCTTGGTGGAACAATGATCACGTGTAAGATTTATAATTATTCTTTGATATTGATTTATGGGAGGATACTTCATGAATATCTATTTCCTATTCATTTGGTTTAATTTAAAACAAATTTTGGCTTTGATTTTCATTCCTTGTATAAATCACTTTTCAACTGTGGGGATTAGGAAATAACATTTCAAATCTAAATTCTTCTTATCATGGAGTATCAATGAAAGGGTTATTATAAAAACCATGTGGAAGAAAATTAAATAATATGTGAAATGATACAAAACCAATGGGGACACATGACATAAATTATGAAGGTGAAATTCAACATAAATGAAATTTTTTTTATATAAAAATATACTTTTAAATTTCTAGATATTATGTATCATATTCCACTATTTCACAAGGATTATATATCAATTGAACTCATAACTAGATCTATTTATCTCTAAAATGTGCCATATATGATGGATCCCATTCAATTATAGGATTTTAAGAATAAACTACAAGATAATTTGGATAGGAGTGTTATAGTCCCCAGTTCTGCACCTCGGGGTACAATAGTCCTTTTTTCAAAAAGATGGATGGTCTGATGCACCCATTCATTGATTATTGTGAGTATATTAATATCATTGTCATAAATAAGTATCTTATACCATGTATAGAAGATATATTAGAGAAAATTATTTGGGAACAACACTTCCTGAATATTGAACATTAATATGGATACCATATAAAAATTTTTAAAGAGAAGTTATTTTGAAGACATATTTCTATATAATAGTAATAAATTATGAATTTTTAGTGATTAACATTGTACATATGAATGATCCAACTGTCTACGTGGATCTAATTAATAATGTTTTTAAAACATAGTTTGATTAATTTATTATTGGATTTACTGATGGCATGCTTATATATTCAAAGGGAATGTAAGAGCAAGAAGATCATTTTTAAATTTTTTTATTGGCCTTGAGAAAGGATATAATGTATAATAAATTGAGAAAGTGTTAATTCTTGAAACAAAGTATCATTATTATGTCATGTAATCATAATCAAAGGAATATTAGTATATCCAAAAAAGGATAATAATAAAAAAAATGGCCCTAACTAAAAACTATAAGTTTGATCCATTCTTTTCCTTAATAGAATATTACTGATGCTTTTTGAGAAATTTCTCAGAAATATAAAATCGACTAATAATGTAAACAAGGAATGGAGTCATGTTCCTATATATAGACAAATGTGCAGAATATTTCATGGAACTGATGAAGATTTTGGTCACTTATTTTATACATAAATTACCCTACATTGGGGAAGGGATTAGGTTTCACCCTCATGAAGAATGATAAGTTAAATTATTTAGTTCCATTTCAATTGAATAATGATTAGAAAAATTTCCAAACTCAACATTTAGAGATGGAACTAGTGATTCTTGTACTAATGATTCGGAAACTATATATCTAGGGAGAAAAGTGTGATATATATTATGGTCAAAATATTTATAGATTTATATTCACACAAAATGAATTGAATATTCACCAAACAAGTTGGTTGTAATTGATAAATGTTAACAATGGTTCAATACATTACCACCTGGGAAGGAAAATAAGGTATCTAATTCTTTGAAAAGTAAACAACATGGTACTATATCCCAGATAAAGATTGAAAACCCCAATACACATGGATTTGAAAATGCTGGATCAATATTCCTAATTGGAGGAGATAAATTACATCTTTCCAAATAGACATCTAAACCATCCGTTAAAGTAAAGATCAAATAATGCTAGAATGATGATTTAGAGATAAATAAAATGTTATCAAACATATCATAGGTTAAAATTGGTAAGGACAGTGTTTTATATTTTTGAACCTGGATATGTGTCCCATAAAATTTGAAATTTAATAAGGAACTTTATGATGATGCACATATCACATCTTTCTCTACCCATCATGGATGCACAATTTTGTATAGAGACCTGAGGCAAATATTCTAGTGGGATAGCGTAAAGAGAGAAATCACGTAATATATATCTTTATGTACGATATATATATAAGTAAAAAATGAATGAAAAGAGTTAAGGTTATGTTGAGACCATAACCTATACTAGTATGGAAATGAAAAAACATCACCATGGATTTCAGTATAATGCTCCCCAAAAACCCTAAAGGCTATATTATTATTTGGGTTGTATTTGATCAACTTATGAAGAAAGGGAATAAAATATCAATTATATAATATTTCTCCCTTGATCAACCCTCAAAGATATATATATAAGGTAAGTGGTGAGGCTATATGGTGTACTATTATCCATTTGATCTAAAATCTATCTAAGGATTAAAATAAGGATTAGGATATGTCTTTATAATGAATGCGAAATCGTAACACTGTGATATTTTAAAAGAATAAATTTGGGTTCAATAGAGTATAGAGAAAAAAAATGATCTTAGATGAGAATGTATCACCTAGATAAATTATGATATATTTTTTTAGACAAATCATATATATTTGATAGCTTGCAGTCTATGCAAACCCGAGTCTAAAGGAATTATAATATAGTATATCATTATAACCTACCTGTTAAATTGGTGGGTATAAATTATAAAAACTAATTATAAAAAATATATCGTTTAAAAATAGAGAAATAATCACTCATTATATATTGATTATGAATAAGTTAATAATCCTTTTCAATAAAGAGAACTATTTTCTGAAAAAATATCTATTTTTAATAAACTTTAGTTTTTCTTTGTGCACGTAATTTGAAACTAATATTTGGATAAATTAAAAAAATTATTTACTGAAATGAAATTATTTTTTTTCATAAACATATCACAAATATCTTATAGTGCCATTTTTTATTTTTACTAGATTTTTTATTTTTTTATTATTAATGAAGAATTCTTATTTTTAATAAAAACTTCGTTTTCATTTAAATAATATTAAATTTTAAATTATATTATAAATTTTCAAAGTAAATTTATTTCATTCATATAACAATATAACTAATATAGTTCATTATTTTAATACCCAAAGGTTTTACAGATAAATTTATTATAGAATGCATTCAACACTAAGTCAATGTGAAATATATACATTGATATATATAAGAGATATATATAACATGGACATTACATATAATTTTTTCGCTTTTGTGATTTAAATTTGAAAAAACAAACATACATGATTACAATCTGAAATATATTTAGAGTCTGATGGGATCAACATACTTTTTCGGTGAACAGTAACATACCTGTATGAATAGTAACATTGCTTTATGAATAGTTATATACCTTTTTGAATAGTAACCTCTCTAATGCAATTATAAATAAAATATAGGCATCATATATATGACAGTGAATATTTTAAAAATTAATAATTTAATGTTGATATTTTTTTATTAATAAATATTTCTTAACAATTGTAAATAATTAAATTTATTTAAAATTATATTCATTTGCATAAAATGTATTCCTAAATAAAAATTTTGTTTTCCTATTAATTTAGGATAATTTTATGAGTCCTTAGTTAATTTTTTAATGTTTTATAAAATAATTTTGAAATTTAAAATATGTATTTTCCATGTAAATAGTGATTTTATTTAAAAATTAATGTTCTCTTATTTATAAAATAATATTGATAAATTTTAGTTCATTATTAATTATACCTTTCAAAAAATAGTTAGGGTGAATTTTTGGTATTTTTCTGAAATACTTGAATTTTTCTGAATAGTGAAATTTGTAAATTTATGAAATATGCTATATAAATGAATTTATGCATCATGCTTGAGTTATAGATGATGTAAATTACCATTGTTTTCAAAACCACACACACTTATTAAAATTTTCAGTCACAAGAATCAATAATATTCATATTCTTGAGCCAAAATAATTAAATAATGGTTAAAATGGTGGAAAACCCCTCCTCTCATCCACTATTAAAACCACCCATCACTCCCTCTCTTATTTGCTCCTATCAAGACTTGTGACAAGCCTAAATTCTATAATAATCTCCTCACAATATCCTACCCATGTCTAGAATCCCTTGTCCTTTTCATAATACCAAATCCTCCCCCCCTAATGAGGCTCTCAAGGATGATAAATTCAAGAAGTAAATTCCTCTTTTTATTTCATTTATTTTCTTTCAAGATCCTTTCTTTCTTTTTTTCCTCACATCCCTTCCTCAAAATATTATGAAAAATCCATTAACATAAATTTACTAAAATGTTTTTATTTAATAATACATCATCATCTCTCCTTTCCCCTCTTGTTATACAAGCTATGGATAGATTATTCGAGATGTGTTAATTTATCATGTTCAAGGACGATGAGTTTTCAAAATCTATTACCATCATAAATTATGGTCATTAAACCAATTTTTTGGTTGAATAGGATCATAATATATGTAATATATCTTATATTATGGTGTGTAACTGTTTTGTACACATTTTATTAAATTATAAAATAAATTGAATACGTGGTGATTGATACACCACAAAATTAATCCAAACATTTATCATTGAAATTTTATCTAATGATTCATCCTCACCCAAAGAAACAAAATGCCTTTTATGATCATTTAAACATATTTATGAACATTAATAATATATAACATTAATTCTATATTTCAATTCTCATTTTACATTAACTTCTATACAAATGAACCGATCATTAAAACTAATGAAACGAGCACTCACAAACGATGATATTGAATCTCTTAACACCTACAAATGACCATAAATGAATTTAATAAAATAATAATCAATAAAATAAATGTTTAATAGATTTTGAATTAAGTTATTAATAATTATAATTTCAAATTCCAGGACGTTATTTTCATGATCAGAATATATTCGGACAAAAGGTAATGGTTTTCTACCAGAACATCCATTTTCTTTCGGGTTACTATTTTTCTCTCTTAATACAAATTATATTCTTATTTATTCTTATGTACCCATCATCAATTCTGTTTTAGTATTATACATATGTTTATCAACCATAATACATCTTTATTTTATGTATATATACTTGTTTTCAATGGATCTTTAAAAAATTGATCCTGATATAGAAGTCTTGTTCAAGGTAATTTCCCAAATTCTTACCTATTTTCAAGGTCACATTATAATTTGTTCTTACAATCCATTATTTTTATAAATTTTTTCATTTTTTAATGAGAATTCAATATGGATTTACCTATAGTTTTATACAATGTTTTTTCCAAAATAACTCTTCTTTTTAAAGTAAAAGTGTATTTACCTCAATAACTACTCAATGGTTTTATAAGAGTAATTTTCTATATTTAAAAACACGTGTTGAATCTTATGTGTAATTAGTACTGATATTTTATGATATCATCTACCATATTTAATTTAATGGTTTATTATTATTTTTTCTATGTATTTTATATCTTGAAACCTTTTACTATATTACTATAAATGGTTAGTGTTTATGTTTGGGCAAAGTCATTTACATTTCATATGTCAGTTTCAATATGAATGTACATATTTTTTAAGATTATTTCCATTTATATGTGGAATACATTGGAATTTTTATGTGATGGTTGGGCCTGGAATATCCCCTTTATTAATCGGTAGGTATCATGAGAGAAAACAGATATGGGGTTGGAAGATTTCTTTCCTAATTTCATATATGGTTTTGGCCGAGGCCATAGTCATTTTCAAATGTATTAGATGAGGCCAGGACTGTATATTTCAGAATGTACATCCTTATGCATTACCACATTATGAAATAAGATATTTAATTTCAATATGATTATTTTACTAGTAGAATATTCGTGGTTATGTTTTATGGAATGATTTAATCAGTTTGTGTTCATTCCATATTATACACAAGTGTATTTTGAAAGGTGTGCATTTTTAGATATTCATCACACCTAGTGTTTATATTTTATTTCACTGTATTATTTACCCTTACTGAGTCTTTCATCTTACACCTTTCACATTATTTATTTCTCTTAGGTTGTGAATAAATATATTATGAATGAATTTGAAGGATAATCTAGGAGATTATGTGTGATTAAAAAAATGATTTTATGTTTTTTTATTTCAAGTTGTAATGTTGAACATATGTATGTATCTGGATTTCAAAAACTACTAAACTGTTTGGTGATTCGTGATGCGTATATCTTGTTTATATTCCAATATAACAAATTATGGCACCGACTCTGGGAAACTAGGTTCGAGTCCTTACAGATGGTATTGGGAGATGTTAAGTAGAAAACATGTGATCTAGATTTAGAAAACGTAGATTAGGGAAAAAATGCTATGATAGTCTTTGAGGATAAACATACAAGAACAATATAGAATTTTGTTAATGAATAGATTATGAAGATATTTCTAAAAAATAAATCCTTATCTAGATACTATAAGTGGACATGGTTCTGGTACAGATGTACCTAGGAGTAAAAACATTGACAAGGATTTTTAGGCTTGAACTGGGGTATCTTGGTACATGAAAATGGGCCTTACTACCCGCCTAGTTTTACACTACCTAGGGATATTCTTATGATAATTAATATTTAATTTAAAACCCATTATAAAAGAGGTAAAAGAAAATTTTTCATTATATAATCTTTGATTATGATATTAGCTATGGATGGGATTTTAATTTATGAGAAGTATTTTTCTATATTGACATTATACATTAAAATTCATAACCTAATATATTGTATACCATTATTTAGAAATAGCGCATAGTGGAAGGATTATAAACCGCATGAATGTGTGTATCTCATGTAGGTATTTCCCTCTTATGAATGATAATGATGGTGGCTCTAGAGATACGACTGTTATGAGAAACATATAACTATACTAGGTCAACTAAATTAGGTTATGAACAATAATGATAAACATAATGAGAATCTTGGTTGTCAATGTAGAGGAGTAATGTTTAACTGCTTTATGTGACAAAAGAATCCATCATTCAATGGAACTGCAAACCCGTTCATTGTAGATCATGGGATATTTTATTTGGAAAATATATTTATCACTTTGGGATGTAACAAAATAGAGAAGTTTTTCATGGAAATTTATCATCTATCCTGATATTCAGATTTGTGGTGGTCATTAATTAAACAGAAAAAGTATGAAAAAGAAATAGAAAAAAATATTGGATGGATTTCAAGGAAATTTTCCAAGAAAAATAATTCCCTCATGAACAGTAGTAAGTTAGGGAAAATTAGTTTCAAAAACTGAGGAAAAGTGTGGATGATAATGTTTAAAAGTATGAATCCAGCTTTATATGGTTATCAAGGCATTCTAAAGACTATATATATAATCTAAGGATTAAGATTGATTGATTATTTTATTGGTTAAAACCATTCCTCAAAAGGGCACTATTCTCCCAACGTTTCTTATCATATGAATACATTGTCTCAAGTTCTATCATGATAGAAAAATAATTATCTAGGTATTTTGACATTAAGGGGAAACAAGAGAATAAGAGGGTGGAAGAGGATATAATGGACAATAGAAAGAATAAAAAGGTGAATTTTCCTACATGCGATACCTATAAAAAGAAGCACCCTGGTGCCTTATTAAAAGGAAAAGGTGTGTTCTATAAGTGTGGAAATAATGGATATCGTTCTAGTGATATCATGGAAAAGAAAAAATCTATCAATGTTCTATGCTATAATTGTTGGGAGATGGGGCACTATGATAATTATTTCCCAGAGAGTCAAGGAAAAATGCCTGTAAAATGGCCAAGGGATCAAGGCCAAGCTTATGCTATCACTACTACTAGGATTGAAGTTCCTATTGATGTAGTGGTAGGTACTTTAATCGCTTCCTCAAACTTCGCTAATTCTTTATTTGATTCTGGATCATCGGATTATTTTATATCATCAATTTTTTCTATGAAAATAAGATATTTACAATTTGATTTAATGAAGTATTTTTCAGTCAAAAATCATAAGGTAATTATAATTACCACACATATGTGTTGATCATTTCCCCTTTTGATATATAAATGTACCTTAGTTGCAAAACATATCATCATACCGATGATATACTTTGATATAATCCTCAGTCTGGATTGTAATTCAAATTATGATACAAAAATATACTTTAGTAAGAAGGAACTTAATTTTTTTAAATGGTGTAGAATCCCTTATCTTAATAGCATAAACCTCGCCATCTGATTCTCATCCAGATCCACTACCAATAGCTCTATTTAATTCAATTATTATGGAGGAATAGAATGCAATATCTGTGGTTGAGGAAATGAATGTTCAAATATAGTGAGTACCTATTGTGCAATAATGTGTTGATGTGTTTCTATTGGATTTACTTAGACATCCTCTAAAGTGAGAAGTTGAGTTCTCTAATGATTTAATTCTTGGTTAATGTCCTATATCAAAGACACCTTATATAATTTCCACTATGGAATTATTAGAAATAAAGAAACAACTAGAGGAATTGAGTGATAATTGATTTATTCTCCTTAGTGTTTCTCAATGGGGAGCCCATGTACTTTTCGTTATAAAGAGACATGGATCTATGAGGATTTCCATTGACTATAGATAGATCAATGATATAAAAATAAAGAACAAGTATCCCTTACCTCACATTGATTCATTATTTGTTCAAATTCATGGAGACCAATAGTTTTCAAATATTGACCTTAAATCTGTAAATCATTAGTAATGTGTGAGGAAGGAAGATATTCCAAATATAGAATTTTGAATGAGGTGGGGGGAAATGAGCTTACTGTAATTCTTTTTGGACTGACTAATTCACTCTTTTTATTCATGGATCTAATGAAAATGGTTTTTAAGGAATATCTTGATGAATTGGTTGTGGAATATATTGATTATATCTTGGTATAATTAAAAAGCTACAAAGACAATGAATATAACTTTTTCATTATTCTAAAGACTCTTAGAAGAATTAAATTGTATGGGAAGTTTAGAAAGTGTGAATTTTGGTTTCAATCAATTTATTTTCTTTTCCATATTGTATCTATGGATAGAATATCCATTGATCCCTTGATGAAAATGGTTTTTCAAGAATGTCATATACCAACAAACATAACCGATGTACGTAGTTTTATTGGTTTATTAGGTTTTCATCGACTCTTAGTTCAAAAAATCGCCTGATTAGCCAACAGGTTAACTGATCTTACTCATTATTAGGTTAATTTCCTATAGAAGAAATAATGTGAGGATTTTTTATGGAATTAATGGGGATATTAGTGAATGATATTATCCTAACATTAACATCATGGAATGATGGGTTTGTGATCTATAGTGATTCATCAATTAAAGTACATGGTTGTGTCCCTATACAGAATGATAGAGTTATTTCCTATGCAATAAGGAAGTATAAAATTCATGAACAAAACTATACTACTCATGATCTTGAGTTATCAGCTGTAATTTTTTCTCTGGAGATATAGAGACATTATCTATATACGGAAATATGTGATATATATAAGGATCATAATAGATTGAAATATGAGTTCTCATAGAAATAAATCAACCTGAGATGAGGGAGACGACACAAACTACTCAAGAATAATAATTTTTCTATACACTACCACCCAGGAAAGAAAAACAAGTTACCTGCTGCCTTGAGAAGGAAGGGTTATAGAGTTTTTCAAAAAAATATGAATAAAAGGGATCATGTAGTATTGGATCTAGTATAGATGGACATGGGAATTATCAAATAGGGTGAAACATCATTACTTTTTCAATTGGTTCCCCAACAATTTTTTTTAGAAATGATTAAAAGTTTTTAGCCTTGTGATGAGAATCGTCAAAAGAAAATTAATGTTTTGAATGATGGGATGTTCCAATACTTAATATATGAAGACAGGATTATGAAATATGGGAGGAGGATTTCTGTTCTAGCTATACACGAGCTAAAAAGAGAGTTACTGGATGATTCCCATATTTTCAATTTCTCTATACATATTGGTATCACTATGTTTTATAGATATTTGAAGGAACATTTATAATGCGATTACATAAAGAGGAAAATTTCTGATAATGTATCAAGATGTTTAGTATTTCAATAGGTGAAGGTTGAAAGAAAACATCCTAGAAGAGTCATGAAACTTCTACCTATTAATACATGGAAATTGGGATGACATCACTGTGTATTTTGTCACTCCATTACCCAAAACATCAAAAAATAATGATACAATATGGGTAATTGTTGACCAACTTACGAAATCAACAGATTTCCTCTCTATAAGGGATGATTTTCTACTAGACCGCCTTAAAAAAACAATATCAATGGTGTTTTGAGACTTTATGGAGTACCTCTATAAATAGTGTCTGATCATGATCCATGATTTACATTTTGATTGTAGAAATTTATTCAGAAATATTTGGACACTGAGCTTCATTTGAGTACTTCTTATCACCCCCAAACTAACAGGTAGTCAGAAATAATGATCCAAACATTATAATAGATGTTGATATCATTATTTTGTGACTTTCCAGGTATGTGTAATTTGTAATTACTTTTGGTGGAGTTTTCCTACAATAATATTTTCCATTATAGCATTAAAATGTAAACATATAAAGAAATGTATGGAAAGATATGTTGTACACCAACATGTTAAAATAAAGTTGGGGAAAGGAAGGTTGTGGGGCCAGATCATGTGGAAGAAACAACAGAGAAAGTAAATACTATTCACAACTATATCAAAGAATCCAAATGTAGGAAAAATACTTATACCAATAACATAAGGAAGGATTTAGATTTTCAGTAGGGATATCACATTTTCATGAAAGTATAATCATAGAAGGTTGTTATTAGATTTTAGAAGAAAGGGAAACTGAGCCCCATATATATTGGTTCTTTTGAAATTATAGAGAGAATTTGAGCTATGGATTATTATTTATAAATGACTCATAGCCTTTATAATGTACAAAATGTGTTCCATGTCCCATTATTGAGAGAGTACATGCTAAACCCAACACATGTCCTCACTTCTGATGGTATAGAGTTGGAACCTAACTTATCTTACTGTGAATAGCCTATATAGATTATGGATACTAAAGAATAGGTGTTGGGGAATCATATGACTCGGCTGGTAATGGTACATTGAAAAAAATAATATTACTGAAGAGGAAACGTGAGATCCAGAAGAACATACGATGAAGACCTATCCAAATCAATTGTATGAGGTAACATTCTAGTAATTTTGAGGAATAAAATTTGTAAGGGGGGAGAATCTAACACCTAGAGGTTTTACAAATCAATGTATAATAGAATACATTCAAAACTATGTCTATGTGAAAAAAAAATTATATTTATAGGAGATAGTTATAAACTAGTCATTAGATATAATTTTTCTTCTTCTGTTATTTATATTTCCGAAAACTGACATACACGGTTATGATTAGCAAGATATTTAAAGTCAGATATGATCAACTTACATTTTTTGTAAATAGTAACATACCCTTATTAATAGTAACATACCCTTATGAATATTAATTTACCTATTACAATATTAACCTCACCCATGTGAGTATAAATAAAATCTAGGCACCATATAAATGACAATTAATATTTTAAAAATAAATAATTAAATATTGATAGTTTTTGAGTAATACATATTTAATTATAATATTAAATTAATAAAAAATTTAAAATAATATTAATTTGAATAAAATGTTTTCTTCAATAAATAATTTGTTTTACTATAAATTTAGGATAATTCTATGAGACCTCAGTTAATTTTTTAATGTAATATAAAATCAGTTTTAAATTTAAAATATGTATTCTTCAAGTAAGTAATGATTTTAGTTAGAAATTAATTTTCCCTTATTTATAGAATTATTCTGATAAAATGGAGTTGATTTTTTAATTCTATATGTCAAAAAATGGTGAGGGTGAGTTTTTCATATTTTTTCGAAATACATGAATTTTTAGTGAATAGTGAAATTCGATAATTTATGCAATAAACTAAATAAATGAATTTATGCATCCGTATTGAGTCATGGATGATGTAAATGATCATTAGTTCACACACACATGAACTTATTACTCTTTTTAGTCAAATGAATCATGATATTTTACAGTCTTGAGCCAAAATAGTAAAGCAACGAATAAAATAATGGAAAAATCTATTTTCCTACTCAATAAAACCCACTCCTCACTCCCTCTTATCTTCACTCCATTGAAGCCTTATTCCTTGTGTAAATTCTGATAGAATCTCCTCTCAATCTTCTCTCTATTTCCATATTCCCCCTGTCTCTTCAATTGACCAAATCCTCTCCCCTAAAGAGGCTCCCATGGATGATAAATTCAAGAGGTAAATTCCTCTTTTCATTTTTTTTATTTTCTTTGATGTTCCTTTCATTAATTATATTTCCTCATCTACTTTACTCACAATGTTATGATTAATCCATTAAAAAACATTTACTATAATTTTTTATGTAATATTACACCATCATCTCTCTTTTCCCCTCCATTTACACTAGAAATTAAAACACCATTCAAGATGTGTTAATTTATCCCATTCATAGATGATAGTTTCTAAACATCAATTGCCATCATCAATTACGGTCATGAGATCATTATTATGGTTAAAAAAGATTATAATATATTTAATATACCCTTTGTAACGTTCTGGAATAAAAGTGTACCCATGGTATTAAATTATAAAACAAAATGAGTTCGTGGTGATCGAAAAACCACCAAATTATTCCAAGTGTTTATCATTAAAAATTTATCTAATGATTCATCTGCACTAAAAGTAAAAAAATGACTTATATGTTCATTTAAACTTATTTATGAAAATTAAAAACATATAATATCAATTCTGGAATTCAATTCTCATTTTATATTAACTTTCATACAAATGAACCAATTATGAAAACTAATGAAACGATCACTCACAAATGACGATATTGAATCTCTTAACCCATAAAAAATGACCAAAAATGAGTTTAATAAGATTAAAACAAATCAAATAAATGTATAATAGGTTATGAATTGAGTTATTAATAAGTCTAATTTCATATTCCATGACCTTAATTTCATGATCATAACTTATTTGATCAAAAGGTATGGGTTTTCTACCCAAACCTCCATCTTCTTTCAGGTTAGTCATTGTCTCTATTAATCCCAATTAAATTAGTATTTATTTTTATTTACTCATCATAAATTATGTTTCATATTTATAAATATTTGTAAAAACAATAATACTTATTTATTTTATGGATAGAAACATGTTTTAAAAGGATCTTTCAAAAATTCTTCATGAGATACAAGCTCGAATCAAGGGAATTTCTCAAATTCTTGCCAATTTTAATGGAAACTTTATAATAAAATCATATCAACAATTATATTTATAAAATAACTCATTTTATTATTATAAAACTGTATTATTTTACTTCTGGTTTTATATAATTTTTTTTCTAATGGAAAACTTCTTTTCAATGTAAAAGAGTATTTATCTGAATAACTATTCAATAGTTTTGTACGATATATTTTTCTTATTTAAACACTCTTGTTGAATCCTATGTATATTTGGAAATAATATTTTATGATATCATCCAAAAAATTGTATTTAATGGTTCATTATTATTTTGACTATTAATGTTCTTTATTGAAACCATTCACCATATTACTCTAAATGGTTAGTGTTTATGTTTGGGTAAAGTTATTTACATTTCATATTTCAACTTTGATATAAATTTATATATTGTTTAATTTTATCCTTATTCATATTATGAATACATTATACATAGTAAATGATGGGTGGGGCCCTCTATAGCCCCTAGATTCATTGGAAAGTCTAATTTGACAAAAATGATATGGACTTGGCTGTGGACTTACCCATTTTCAAATATGTTTTTTGTTAAGGACTTAATCATTATCAGATGTCTAGGTCAATGCCTTGAAAATATATTTCCAAATGTAGGGAATTATGCATTCCCTCATTATGAAAATTTATACTAATAGTACATGTTAATATTTGTCTAGTATAATATTTGTGGTTATGTTTTATGTCATTATTTTATCAAGTCTGGTTCCTTCCCTATTATGCTCAAGTATATTTTTAAAGGAATGAATTTTTTGTTATTCATAATGCCTAGTGTTTATATTTTATTCCAGTGTATTATTAACCTCACTGATCATTTGAGCTCACCCATTTAATATGTTTATTTTCCCCAGGTTGTGAATATGTAAATTATTAATGACTTGAAAGAATAATCTAAATGTTTTTGTGTGATTAAAATAAGGTGTTATTTTGTTTTTTTCTTTCAAGTTGTAATGTTGAATTTATGTATGTATTTGGCTTACCAAAACTACTAAACTATTTGGTCCTTTGGGATGTGTATTCCTTGTTTATATTCCAATTTAACCAATTAAGGAACCCAATCTAGGCAACTAGGTTGGGGTCCTTACAATTATAAAAAAATCATATTGAATTTTGATATTAAAACCTTCTATACATATGAGAATTTTATTTTTTGAAACCCTCTTTTTTATTGTGTATGTGGCTATAATATTATATTTTATTTTAAAAAATCTATGAATTAAATTTAGGAAAATGAGTTATATTTTTTTAATCATTATAATTTATAATATCTAAAATTTCAATTTAATATTTTTTAATTATAAATAATAAAATCGGTAAAATTATATTATCACAGTTAAGGTAAAAACAGATTCACCATTTTAAACAAAAAGTTAAGGTTTAAAATTAAATACCAACTTGTCCAACACCAATTTAATAGAAATATTTCTACATTATAATTTCTTAGAGTGGTTAATTATTAATATTTTAGACTTTGTGTATGATAAAAATATTTCTGTAATTAATTATTTTCAAAAAAAATTATGTATGTCCTCTCCCCAACATATAAAAGGCCACTCTATCCCTTCGCTTATTCACACCTATAAAGCCCATTTGCTCAGCCAAACCCTTCTAAAATATCTCACCACCATCCATATCCACGTTTTGGAAATTATTTTCTTCCCAAAATTCCCACCCTTGGGTCTTTAGGAGGATACCCAAAAGAGATTTCTTTAGGATAATGTTATTGTCTTAACAACGATCTTTCATTTTATTTCATCATTTTCAACCTTAAATTTTGTATTAACTCTGAAAATATAATAAAACCACTATATAATTAATATTTAAAAGTTATTATGTTGATTTAATTATATTTATCCATCTCCTCCCCCATAAAATGGGAAATGAAATCATAGATTGTGTGAGCAGCGGACTACCACCACGCGAACCAGTATAACAAATTTTCCATAAACAAATCCAATGATTGTATAAAGTGAAGGATAATATATATATATATATATATATATATTATTTATTATATTATTATACTTATGGAGTTATAATATAAAATAAAACGTCTTACTTTCCATATTGTTAAATTATGACAATGTCGCTCTTTTATACGACATATAACCCCTTCGAAGAGAAATTTGATCAGTTTTCACATATGCATTACATGGATGGTACTAAGGATAAATTTAATTAATATATTTGATTTATAAGAAATTATTTTTATTCATAATAATTAATATATCACCCACTTATTTACACTTTCTCTTGTTAATGGAATTATATAGTCACTCATGTGTACATACGACATACCATCTCTGCAAAGGGATGCGATTCATTTTCCTTACCCAAACATATATATTGATATTAAAATTTTATATAATGAACCATTATAACAAATATAAAATTAATATAATTGTGGATACTATGTATCTATATCCTATACCCAAGAACCATAAATATCATGGGAAAACACGCTTGTTGAAACAAGGTAGTTGACACCCGAAACAATAGTAATAATCAAAAATTATTAATTATTATGTGATGAAATGTTATAAAATTATCATATATGATATTATAAATATTATTATTTTAATATTATAAGTTAATAATATGTTAAGACCCACTCTATATGAGTTTAAATTGCGTTCAACTAAAATTAGGCCTGTGGTAAAGGACTTCATCTCAATTTCCCATTACGGGGACATATTTTATTATCATGCACATAATTTATTTTATATTTGTCATACACATCCCCATTTACATTAAATATATTGAATCCATCATATTTTATGGAATTTTATGTTTCAATTTGATTTCATTAATCTAAGGGGATTTGAATTGAAAATTACCAAGTGGTAAAGAATTGTGTAAGTCAATTTCATTTCATTGAGTTATATAACATATTCGGTTTCTTTGATATTCTATCATATATTTTGTAATTACATTATTATACTATGTTTTATTTAAAATATTTTTATTATAATTATATTTGATACCCACAATAAATTATTTTATTAATTATCACTTTAATGTTATGATATTTGTGATGGTTTTTTTCACAATCTAATTTTAATTAGGGTTGTTTATACTTGAATTTATAATGACGTATGTTATTTTATAATTGTATAATGAAACACTTTTATATTGATCTACTATTTGTATTCCTGATTTCTTCATGTAATAGTATTATTTCTTCACTACTTGGTACTTAAAATTATTTATATAATATTTCCAATAAAATATAGCATCATTTCTATCTTCTATCATAAACATTTCCGTCAAAATCCATGTTCTCCTAGAATATTTTCAAAAAAAATTTAATATTCTAGAAATTAGTTTTAAAATCATTTTAACTATTTATTAGTTTTTAAAAAATGGTCCTGAAACAATCTTATTGTCACTTTCCGAACAAGGTGCATTTTACCATTTTACAATTGTGAAAAACTAATGTTTCTGAACTTATATGAAATGTACCTAATTACCTACCATAATGACCACTAATTTCTCTGAAGCTTCATTTTAATTATTAAAATAGTGATTTTAACCAATTTTTTCCCCTAATATTCTATCATTTTTACATTTTAAAAATATATTCTCAACGTTAAAAGGTCGGTTTCCTCAAAATTGTTCTTAAATTTCATTGTATGGTATTTCTATTCATCATGGAAAATAATACATTATTTTAAATATACTCCACTAGGGATAAGTTGTATTGATACAAAAATATGTTTCCTATTTCTGGTTTATGATTATTGTTTCCAAGGATAGTATTGATATTCAAAACCTTAAATAATATTTGTAGTCATTAATTTTCCCCCAAATTATTGACATTCATATAATCATTCAAAAAACATTTACCAAAAATATATTTTACTTATCATTGATATAATTATTTATTAAACTGTATATCATTTCGGTATACAGTGTTCTACATTGAAAGTTATTCTATTAACAAGGTAAATATTTATAATGTATATTCATTATTCAATATAGATATTTAGTGGAAAGGAATATTTTTCATGAATTAAAACAATTATTTTTTTATAAAGAATGATTTGGATATGTAGTTGTGGGATGGGTTTGGTTATATATATACTCTATATGCATAGGTCATCTCCTGAGATGAATCAGTTGGATAACCTTAATTAAATGGGGTTATGGTGTATATATACCCATCAGTTTTAAACTGGGTTGTGAAATATATTAATAGTAGAGGTATAATGATGCATTAGATTATGAATTCTCATATTTAATTATTCCATTAATTAATAATATATATATTATTATCCACGATATTTTATATGGAAGCATTTTTAATCTTAGTTTACTGATTAAATGTCATCTGTCACTATTTACTTTCTTTTCCAAGTTTATTATTACTTATTTATTTACAATAATCATGTTATTTATTAAATACAATATTTGTTATATTCTATACCATTCCATATTTATTATTACTAACCTAATCATGACAATCAAGTTATTAAAATTAAATGTGTGGATATTTAACTTTATATATTGATTATTCCTCACCTAATCAAGAAAGTGAAGTTATTTAAAAGGAATGTGTGTTTAGTTATTTAACATGAAATATTTATTAAAAATTACATAATATTAGTAGTAAAATTCATTATATATTATTTTTTTAGTTATTTACCTTTATATGTTTATTATAATTATTTATTCATGATATATTCTATTTTACTTAACCCTTACTATGAATTTGATCTCACCCTTATTTTATTTCCATTCCCACTAGTCATGAAAGTTTACAATGAATGATATGCAAGGATATAAAAGAGGGAATAATGATATTCTCAAAAAAAACTATTGTAACATGTGTATTAAAATGTAATATGGGAATATCTAATATATCTAGTTTACCAATACATATAAACTACTCAATCTTTTAGGATGGGGTTCCTTTTATCTTTTACCAGTGTAATAAAGTGGAAACAAGCTCTTGGTTATTGGATTTGTTGATGTTACAAATGGTATCATTAAAATTTTAGTAAAATCCTAAAAACCATATTAATGAAAACATATATTAGGGAACATAACCTTAATATTGATATAAATTATTAGTATATAATAACATTCTAATGGTTTGGTATGGTATAGTTTATCTTTTTTTTTTACAAATACATCTCTGTCTGGATACTACATTTGGAGGTGGGTCTAGAACATATTTTACTAGGGGTAATAAATCCAAAAATTTTGTATCGATATTAACTTGATTGAATCATGGTACACAAAAATGAGTCATATTTGGAACCTAGTTTGACACTCCCTAGGGATATAGTTTGGATAACTCACATTTCCTTGAAAAAACATTATAAAGTATTATAACAGATTATGATAGTTAATATAATAAGTCCAAACAAAGGTGTATTATATTGAAAAAAATGTATCATGAAATAGACATCCTATACATGATTATATGTTTTTTCAAATTATATCATTTTTTATCACACTATGATTTTGGATTATAGTCAATTGATGAAACTCAAAGGAATTGTGTTAATATTTGAATGTGAGGGAAAATGTGGTGACCATGAAAAATAAAATTGGATAATAACATGAGTGAAAAATATCATTATTATACACAATATTTTATCTCATAATATTATTAACAATTTATACCTTAATCGACACCCATACTCTCCAAATAATATACGGATAGAGTTCGCTAAGATATAGAATGGTGGAGACCAGGGAGTAAAGACGGATTGATTTCATTCATGTTCAGTAATAAAGAAATAAACATCATTTAACATGTATCAATGTATTGGGAGAATTTTTGATATGTGGAAAAAAGGGCATAGAGTAATGAAATACCCAAGAAACTCTTCATCCCTTTCTCGAACCCCAACTATCTCCCGGATTTCCCAACGACCTCGATATGTCTGAAGGTTTCAGATCTTCATCAGGGGGCTCCTTAGCTGCCGATCTCTTCATCTGAATTCCTCGAAGCTTTGAGTCACCTAGATTTGACGCTGGTTGCTCGCTTCGATCGCAGAAGGCCCTCGGTTGACGAGTTCAACCGTTTCATTTTCGGAAAATGGGATTTGCAAGAACGTGTTGTGGTTGGGCTTCTAGACAGCAGACGTTTCATGATCCTCTTCAACTCAGAAGAAGATTTGGTTCGCGCCTGGTCTAATTCACCGCGGAGATGCAAAGGGTGCTGTTTCTTTCTCCTTCGATGGTCTTTTGATCTTCACATGAACCGCGATCCGTCAACCACTGCGACGTGGGTTAGTCTTCCGCAACTCCCACTCCCTTTTCAAAACCCTGCTATTCTTCGTATGGTTGGTAATTTAGTGGGGCAATACCTCTGCTCGGATGTCCGCACATCCACTGTAAGTCATCCTGTGAATCCGCGGATCTGCGTGGAGGTGGACATGGATCGGCCTGCTTTCAACTGGGTGTGGTTAACCGTTGGTGAGGAATTTCGTTGGAGGAAACCTGTGGTGTTCGAATCCTGGGCTGGTTACTGTGACAATTGCCATCGGTTGGGGCACCTTGTGTCACGCTGTGGCTCTGAGATGCTGAACAGACGAACTCTGAGCTGGGAAGAGAGGTTGGTCGAGTCCCCTAGCCCGGGTGCTCTGCCTGTTGGGAGTGTTGCTTATGGTTCTGCGGTTGATGTGAGGAAGCGGTCTGTTTTCCCTGTGGGGAGCGGTGCTGAGGCTTCTATTAATCCTGCTATGTCTGCTGTTCTCGGCAGGCTCAAACATGACTTACAGTTGGGTGAGCATGTGCGATGTGTTATTGCCAGCGAGGGCTGTGGCTTAGGCGAAGGAGGAGGTTCTGCTGGTGACCTCAGTGTGGTGAGGGAGTCGCAGAATGGGGTGGGTATGCTGGCTCCTACTGGAATGGCTGAAAATGGGGGAAAAGAGGCAGGAATGGTGGAGAATGGAATACCGGATGAGATCAGAAGAGGCAGTGGCGGTTTAGAGAATGTTGTCTTTGAGAATGGGGTGCAAGGAAGGGCTGCAATGGATGGGCAGGTGGGCTTCACTGTGGCCACTGCAAATCAGTTTGAGGGGCTGGAAAATGAATCCAGAGAGGAGGACTCTTCCTTGGTTGTATTCCAGCATGAGTCTGCTGTGCAGGAAGATGAAAATGGATCAACAGAGGTGGTGCGGGGGGCTTCAATTACTCAGGAATCTCCGGAACAGTCAAGATGTCTTGCGGTAATTGATGACAGTGGCCAATGTCAGCAGCCTAGTGGTGAGGATGGTATGCTTCAGCAAGTGTGTATCACTGGAAAGTGGGGAGATTGTTACGAGAGCGATCAGGATTACTATGGTGACATGAGAAAACCCTCCTTTAGTGATGTGGTCCAAGGAGGGAAGACAAAGACGATTAAAGCTCCTGAAGTCTTAACTGCTCCACCGCGGCAGAGGGCAAAGAAAGACTACTCATATCTTCTAAAGTCGTTGGCCACCAGATCCTCTAGAGGCAATGATGATCTATTATCCTTAGACCGTATGAATTTGCGAAGGAAATATGCCAAGGTTTTTAAGCGTTATGAAAGCTCGGAATGGGAAACAGCCACAATGGAGGAAGAATATGGAGATGGGTATGGTGTTTGTGATATGTAACTTGCTTTCCCTTTGGCTTTTGGTGCATGTTTACTGTCATTTTCTTTTATTTTTATAAATGGTCAGGGAATTCTCCCTGGCTGAGCCTTCCTGGTAAATTTCATCATAGGGATCCCTTTATAGTTCATTTTCATAAATGTGGGGAACCTTGGAATTATCTATGTCAATGCACTCTTTTAAATTTAAATACAAAGATATACTTAATATTAAATAAAATTATTTATATATTTTCTTATTGGTATACACAAATTAAATTATATAATTATTTTTACCAATGGTATTTTGGTTATAAGAATCATGAAATACATATGGATTGTGTTACATTTTAGAAACATATATTTCTTCATTAACATAGGAGTTGTATAATCCATCATGGTTTTATGAATTTAAGGTTGACCAAAAGATCAATGTATTCTATACCGCTTTGAATATTTGTGTGATTGTAATATAACCTGATAAGGTATGTTTTTAGAAAACAAATATTGGAATACTGCGAAATGCTTTTATTTATAAAAGGGATATATAAGGAATAATTCCTATAAATTTTTATGAAATAATCTTACATTTATTGTTAAACTATAATTATTATCTCATCTTTGAGGTTTTAATAATTTTGTGAAATCTAAATTTCTGAATTTTACATAAATTATATTAATGTATTTTTTAAACAAAGAAAACCTATTGCACCAGGAAAAGTCCACTGATAAAGAACCCATAACTAACTGATGATAAGGTTTTAGTGTATATCTCTATCCTACATGATTCCATGATTAATATTTAATTTTTTTTCATTAAA
Organism: Viscum album; assembly: GCA_963277665.1. NCBI lineage: Eukaryota > Viridiplantae > Streptophyta > Magnoliopsida > Santalales > Viscaceae > Viscum > Viscum album. The sequence continues at coordinate 1,042,881,406 of OY728140.1, read as the reverse complement.
TAATTCGATATGTAATATTAGTTATGAACCAGTGAGGTTTTTGTTTTTGTTTAGAGATGAATTTATTATATTGGATAATTTTTTCTAACCATATTGGTTTTGGAAAATATCGAGAAGTCTAAGGAATGTTTTATCACTCATTTATGATCTTATGATTTGGTAAAACATATTTTTAGTTCCTAAAGAATAAAAATTCATTTTATATATTAATTATTTTTTGTAAAGACAAAGAGGAAACTGATCTAAGAAAGACCAAATAATGAAATTATTCTTATGAAATAGAAGTGTATCAAATATGTATATTTTCATATATTCTTATATAATAAATGAATTTATCTATTTTATAAAAATGGATATTGAAAAGAATATCCAATAAAATTATTATAAGATATATCAAATGGTATTTTAAATCATCATATATTTATGGTTTTTAGGTCTTTATCATTCCATTGATCATTCACCTTCCAATGATCAATGATAATTTTCACTCTCTATAATTATTTACTCTTTTATTTCATTCCCATTTTATTAATTCCTGTCTATTTTATTGTACTTTTAAACCTAGTTATTCATTATTTTATATGACCATTCATATTTATCTTCCCTTATTTTAATAGTATGTTTTTTTAAGTATTTTTATATTGTTTCCTGTTCAAGAAATTTATTTCCAAATGTCAAAACCCTCATTACTGAGGTAATTTTTAAATATTTCTAATGAAATCTATTGATGGGGGGTGATGTAACACACCATGATTTTAAATGATAAAAAATGTATTTGATATCATATGTGACATGTCACACTAAGATTATAAGAGAATTAAATACCCTAAGGCATTATGATATATTTCTTTCTAAATTGATTTGATCTCCTTGATATCTTGGGGAGAATGTGACCTTGTGTCTAAATGAACCATAATATATTATAATGATACAACATAGATGTTAAATAATAATGTATTAATTACAATAAAATATTTAATAAAAATAGATTTTTACACATTTATAAACAGATTAATTTATTATATATTTATTAGGAATATAATAATAATATTTTTATGGAAAAAAGAAATGTTTTATAAAAAATTAATTTTATAAAAGAAAGTTTAGAAAACACTTTTCATATATAATTTAAAATTATTTTATAAATGTATTTTATAAAATTGAATTTATTTTTTAAAAAGTCAAATTGAAATTATATTATAGAAAAGTTTTTTGATCTTTCAGTAATAATTCATTTTTCAATGAATAGTTAAAAATACTTATTATTATTGGAACTGTAAATTAGTTTATATAATTTATGTGGAAAAAGTAAATTGAAAATTGGTTTGAAAGTAAAATGTATTATATTATATTAAAATTTAACTTATATAGGTGATTTTAATCAATTTTATATGGAAGTTTTATATTAAAAAAATTATACTTAGGAGAATTTTCACTTTGGAACCTTGCTTTTTCGTCAAGCTTGTAAGCATAGTTTTAAACTATGGTTTTTCAATAATAAGTATTTAATTTTGAAAAATGGATTCCAAAATTTTAATCGGATTGATTTATATTATCTAATAATTATTACATAATATTTTACCATTATAATTATTAAAATTAGTAAAAATTAATTACATTATTTATGGTAAAAACCAATTTACCAATGGTCAAACTAAATATATATGGGATATAATGAAAATAAAACTGGTAGATACCCATTTTTAATGATATGTAAACTATATAACCTCTCTGTCTAAATAATGGTCCATTTTTGTGGCTTGACTAATGATAAAAATGTATGCGTGATTGATTCCATTCAAAAATACCATGTCTTTCCTCTACCTCACATATAAATGGTCACTCCCTCCTTTCAATTATTCATACCTCTAAATACATTTTTCATGAAAAAAAACCACCTTATCTCAAAAATATCATATTACACATTATAGAGCTTATGGTCTTCCCAAAATTCCATCCCTAAGGTCCCTAAGAGGATATCCAAATGAAGTTTCTCTATGATATGGTAATTTTCTTAATAGAGATATTTCACTTTCATTCTTCATTTTCCATAATAAAATTCTTGTATTAAAACATACTCAATTTTAATATCAATATATAACATATAATTAAATATTATTATGTCAGTTTAATGATATTTATCCATCTTTTTCTTTATTAAATGGGAAGAAAAATTATTGATCATGGGTACAGAAGACTACCACCTCATGAACTGATGTAAATCATTTTCTATCAAAACATATCAAAATTTTATATAATGATGGATTTAGTAAATATATATAATATTTATTATATTATTATACTTATATAATTATAATATCATGTGTACCATATTACTTTCCATGTTTTTTAAAATAAGATAATGTCATTCATGCCTACAAGTGACTACGGCCTCACAAAGTAATGTGATATGTTTTTCACATGTTCTTTTCAATGATGGTAATATAGATAACTATAATGAATATTTATTCCGTATATTATGTCAAAATTATTCTTTAAAATTAATATATCAACCACTTCCTTACAATTTGACTAATTAATATAATTAAATCGATTCTTCTGTGTATGTATGACCTACCATCTCTATAAAGAAACGAGATTCATTTTTCAATTATAACCATAAATATTGAGTATATATTTATATTAAATATATTATTTATATAATTTTTATAATTATGGATATTATGTATTTGTATCCTATACCAAATAACCAGATCATTCATAAAAAACACACATTATAAAACAAGGAAGTTAACACCCTGAACAATAGCAATAATATGATATTATTAATGAACATGTGATAATATGTTATAAAATGATAATATATGATATTATAAATAATAATATGGTTTTTTATATGTTAATGATATCTTTAAAACCATTATACAATAGGTCAAGTCTTATTCGTCTAAAATATAGAGTGAGGTATGGTACTTCGTCTCAATTTCTCTTCATAGTGGTATATTGTATTGTTATACACCCAATTTCATTTATATGGCTTATATAATACCCTGTTTTAATCTAATTTCATGAATAATATATAATTCATTGTATTTTATGTTTCAATTCAAAATATTACATCCAAGGGGATTTGACTTGATAATTTCCAAGTGGTAACAAATTTTTTTACTCAATTTATTTTTATTGGGTTATATTACCCATTCGTTGTATTTGATATTCAAATAGTATGTATACAATGAAATTTGATTATATTATGTTGTATATAAAACTTATTTATTAGGATTTACATTTAATTAACATAATTGATCAAATTATTAATTATCACTTCAACGTTACTATATTTGTGAGGGTTTATTTCACAATATCATTTTCATCATCATTGTTTACGGTTGAATGTAAATTGAAGAACTTTTTTGAAAAATTAGATAATAAAACCATTCTATTTTACTCTCTAATGGTTATTAATTAATTTTTTAAGCAATAGTATAGTATTTAAACTATTTTTTACTTAACAATATCAATTAAATGTTTTTAATAAAAGCTAACTTAATTTCTATCTTGAGTCAAAAATCATTCTTCTTCCAAATCCATGTTATTAGAAAGTGGTTTAAAAATTATATAAAATTATACAAATTATTTAATAAATACATTTTACAAAAAAAATTCTTTAAAAAATGTTTTTAAAATATTTTTCTTGTCTCTTTCCAAAAGGGGATCATTTCACCCTTTTTAAAATAGTGTGAAAATGACTTTTTTAACTTATATAGCATGTATATACTTTCATTATAACATAAACTATAATATTGTTAAATATTCCTTGTAAATTTTACAAGATTTTTTTAATAATTTTTTTTTGTAATATTTTAGAAATAATTAGATTAAAAATTTATTTTCAACGTGAAATGTTTTTTCTACAAGAATTATTTTTAATGTTATTTTTTTGGAATATTTATTCATCAATTAAAAACCCCTTTATTTTATATATACTACGCTAGGGGATATGTTTTACTCATACTAGCCATACTCTTAAACTACATGGTTACTGATTAATTTGACAAATTATAGTATTGAAATTATCTTCCTTGGTTAATTTTTGTAGTAATTAAAATTCAATATAATTATTCACTTTCATGTGATCATTAGAAGTTAAATTTAACATAATTATACATATTAATTATCATGGATATTCTTATTTCTCAAATCATATATCATTTGTACATAATGTTTTTTATATTGAATGTTATTTGATTTACTATGGAAATATTAAAATCTGTATTCTTTATTATATATGGATATTTAATGGTGAAAAATACTATTCAATAATTAAATTTATTAATCAGTATATGATAAATGCTTTAGACATGATGTTTTTGGACAGTCTATGGTATAGATATCCCATCACTGCATAGGCAGTCTCATGAGACGAAACATTTTCTTGGCCTTGGTAATATGGGTTTCTAGTGTATATATACCTATCAGTTTTGAGCTATCTTATGAAAGATATTTATAATATAAGTATCATGGTTTATGAAATCATGACAGCCAATAATTAAGAATTTTCTACACTAAGAATTCAATTATTATTATCCATGATAATTTATCAATGATATTATCTCTCGATTCATTTTTTATAATTAATTTATATAGTAAATGGAATGTTTAGTTATTCATTTACCTTACCATGTTTTTTGTTCCTAATATATTCACAATAATGAATTTATTTATTAAATAGAATGTGTTTTTTGTTATTTAACTTTCCATGTTGATTATTACTTATCTAATCATGCTTTTCATTTAATTTAAATGGAATTTGTGTTAAGTCATTTTCAATACCATATTGATTATTACTTATCTAATCATGATAGTCAAATAATTTAAATGAAATGTGTGATTAGTTTTTTTCTTTTCTATATTGATTATGTAGTATCTTATCATGATAATTAAATTATATAAAGGGCATGTGTTTTCATTTATTTACCTTTCCATAATGATTATCCTTACTGATTCAGGATAACTTTTTATATAATTAACCAACATTGATTATTTGAGTACAACCTTGTTTTATTACAATTCCTAGGAATCCATGAAGTATACCATAAATGATATAAAAGTATATTCTTGAGGGAATAATGATATTCTCAAAAATATGTGGTAATTTTTAGATTCAATGTTAATATTGGAATCATGTGTGTATCTTGTTTACCAATACTAATAAGTTATTCGTTTCTTTCGAATGTTGTTCCATATATGTTATACCAATATAATAAATTGGAAACTAACTCTGGACTACTGCATTCATAGTCATTTCCTAGAAATAGTTGATTTTTATCATTGCTTTTAATCCTCAAATATGGTTAGTCTGAGAATAAAATTAAAACTTTATAAGATATGGTGAGTTCTTGTTAATTGTATTAACAAGAATGTTGGTATTGACACCACCCCTAGTATATTTCTCATATAATAACACTCTCTATTATAGAATTAATATTGAACCATATGAGGTACTATATGGGATGGTATATATGAATCTAACATGATTAGACTAAGTTAGAGATATTAACATTATATGTCCACATTTTTCATAGAAATAACATAAATGTTTCAAAACATTTAGTGGAATTTTAAATTCATACAATTTTTAAAAAAGATATAATCATATTTTCATTGATTATATCTCGAGTTGTAAGTGATTGAAAATGTGTTACTTTAAGTATCTCTATGGTATTGTTATGATATATCTGATGAAAGGGATTTTGAAACCTATATTGATAATCCACTTTGAGAACCTTGATAGGAAAAAGGTTATATCCCATCACATATAACTCTTTCCAAACCACTCTCAAGTCTATGATGTATTACATATATCACTTTCAAGTAATTTCATAATAGACCCATCACATGTAATATGTTTTGATGTTGTATAATAGGAACACAACATTTTATATGAAGGAAACCCCACAGAAATTATGGATTGAAGAGACAGTTTCTAGAGGAACAATACCACCCATATGATTAATTATATGTAGCAGAATCATAAATTTATGGAGAATAACTTGGAAATTGGTTGATTTATTAGAGATATGTATCCTCAATTTTTTTTACTTAATGTAATAAATTCAAAATTAAACATTTGTTTGAAGTGGGTGCAATGAAAAAATCAGTGATTTTATTAATTACCTTTCTATAATCAAATTCCATTTGTGAATATTTTCTTTCATACAAAACTAAACTAAAAATAAAAATCACATTATCTTAATATAATTATTAAATGTGACAATTATTTTATTTTAATTAAATTTGTATAGTATCACTAGATGTAACTACTTTATAAATATAATATAATATAATATAATTAAATATTGATCCTTTTATATTTATAATATATATGTTTTCATTAAATTGTTTTTATTCCTTATGAATGCTTATATTAATCTTAATATTTACCAATTTTATAAATTTAATCATATAATTTGATTTACATAATTTTATTCAATTAGATAAAATTAAGTGATGTTTTCAATCTATTTTCAGGCATAATATTTTGTTTTTCTAGTAAATATTAGTTATCATAGTCAAATGGTTATTTTTTAAAGAATGATAGATTCAAAAATAAAGTATATTTCACTAAAACAAAATTTAAAATTTTTAAAGAAGTACTCTGTTATTATTTTTAAACATATTTAGAAAATAAAAAACACTCCTCAAATTGGTAATTAGTGATAAATAATGTTAATACCCTATAATTATTAAAATAATGTTGTTAAACAAAAATTGTTTTTCAACACATTATATTTTTATTTTACAAGATAATTTTCATATACATAACAAGTGAATTTTGTTAAACAGAGCCCTTATTATTATTCAACACACAACAAATAGTTTCAAATATTTATCTTGTATTTTTAGTAATAAAATTATTAGAATCATTAAATTTTAATCAATTTAATTTGGGTAAAAATGTTTAAATATATAATCTCTAAAATATAATTTTTAAAATTTCACTCAAAACTCATAAAGAGCTTTGTTAGGTATTAATTTCATACCCTCATATCTCCAATTCCATTTCTTCACCTTGTTCACCTAACTCACCAAACCCGTCTAACAACCATATGATTATATTCTTATCCTTTATTGAACATTATTTCTAATGGAAAATACCCTCTTTTTAATAATAAAGGGTGATCACTCTCACCCATTCTATCATCCCTCTCCCCTACAATGTACATGATAAAAAATTTCCCTTCACTCTCCTCCCCTAATACCTTCTAACATATTTATTATGGATCTTGGTCCCCATACAATGATTTAGGATGATACTTAGTAAGGTAAGGGTTCTCCTTATCTTTTTTATTTAGATACTTATTTTTGACAATCTCTTTTTATTTCAAATTCATTTAGCTTCCATGTGTTAATAATCAATCATTTATTATTTTAATGATTCATGGATAATGATATAATACCATTAACTATCATTAAACCTATGTCATTGGAAATTTTAAATAGTCTTCATGATTCTAAAATAACTTCTTTATTCTCCCCCTATTAATTTCAATTAAACCTCATACTTGTTTGAATTTCAATTCATTTCCATTTTATTTTTTTTCAAATGTTAAAAATAATTTATTTAATATCTTAATGATTCTTTATAAATGGGATATTATCCATGTCTCTCATTAATACATTTCTATAAAGTTTTTTTATTGCTATAATGTTGGTGAAATAACTCACTGATTTCCTATTTAACATTTTCATGTTGTAAGGGGCTTTCTTGACTAAAATATTATTCATCGGTCATAGTCACTCCATGTGAATTTTTATATTTAAAAATTGAATTCTCATATCATGTGGTGATGTTATGTTTTTTGTATGTATTATTTTCTTGGGAAATATTTTATCACATCGAAGTCTTCTTCCTTGATGAATCATTGTTTCATTAAAAAATATAATATTTTATAGAATAACTCCATTATATTTTACTGTATTTATATTCCATGTACATATTTTACATCGTCATATTTTTATAAAATACTTTTAGGAAATATAACGAATTATTTTTTATGATTCTCATAATCTCGATAACCTTTTTTTGAAAGAAAACTTTTTACTCCTTTTATGATGTGGTATTTCAAAAAGAGGAAATTTAAAATATTAAAAAAGGGGGGTTTACATCCTTTCAAGATTAAATTTTTTACCTTAAAATAAATTTTTTTTGATAAAATTTTAATATTTAATGTATATTTTATTTTTAATTATTTATATTAAGCTTTTTGATATCCTTATTATTTTTCTTCTCAAAAATGTTTTTGATAGTTATTTTTACTTTATCTTTTATAACAATGTTTAATATATTTTTTGAAAAAAATCTATTTTCCCTAAAATGGTTATTATTAATTAAGTGAGGGTTTTTTCATCCTCTATAGTTTATTATAATATTATTCCTTTTGGAAAATATTATTTTTTATATCTTATTATTTTTTAACTTTGTGTCATGTGATGTTTTTTAAAGGGTTTGAGAAACCTAATAGTTTTACTTATGTTCATTAAGATAGGTTTCTTAACTAATGTTTCAGTGGGAATAATCTGTATCAATGATGATGAAAGAGTTCCTATATTAAACTCTAATTCATTGGATTAATATTATATCACATGATATAGTTATGCATCTATATAATGAGTCTTCTCTCAAGATAATGGTCAGGTTGAGGTTGATCATATTTTTTTATATTTGAAATAATGAGTCTATTCACATAGGTGAGGCCATAATGGGTTTTCTCAAAAATTTCTCATTGTGATTACGATGGTGAAACAGTTCAATTTTTTATCATGTTATTCCAAATTTACAATAAGCACTTAATTTCCAGTAAATGATATGTTTTTTATTATTCCAAATTTTTAATGTATCCATCACCTCTATGTCATACTCATGTGTTTTATGACTATTGATAGGTGTTGTAATGAATGTTATAGATCTTATGATTCCTTAATCATTATTTGTAACTCTCAAATATTTTATGAACATAATATAATAAGTGTTGATCATTAATTAAGATATTTTGGTCTTTCTCATGTTCACCATGATCTTTATAATCTGATACAGTAAGATATATTTTTCCATTAATGGTAATCTGAGATCGCCCCATTCTTATGATTCATTTACCAATGTTAATACTATTATTATATCATTTGAGATGTCTAGAAATGGTCTACAATTTCATGATTATGAATATAAGTTTTCTTGTATTGTTAAATAGGATTTTTATGTGGCTAATCTTCAAGACACAAAATTTTTTTGTCATTGGGATATGTGATTATTTTTGAGATATATCATCTAACTCGTGAAATTATTATATTATTTAAGGAATATTTATCTTAGGGAACATTTCATTTGATCAGTGGCCATATGTTTCATGTTTTTTAATGTTAATTCATAATCATTCCTTTATATAAGACCTGGCTATATATGGGTGAAATGTTTTTTTAGATAGGATAAACACATAATGGTCAACAAATATCTAAGTGATTTGAAATATAAAGTACACCAAGGACATGAAATTCAATTATATGATGAATTTTATATCTTGAATATAACACATAATTGTTGCTTTAAGATTATGAGTTAAGAAACTGATTATTAGAGTCTTAGTTAATGGATACAGTGACTGGAGGACCAACACAAGGTTACCTAGTTATTTAATCAGAATAAAAATATTATTATCATTAGTATCTAAAATTAAAAAAATCACGCATTAAACTTACACTAACTCTAATATATATAAATATAACTTGAGATACTTATTTACCTTTTTTAAATGACCCATCCCAATTAGATCCCACATAGGTCATTTGTAAAATTATTTTACCACCTCAAGATCACCTTAAATAGGATTGGGGATAGAAACTAGTTCTATAAAGTTTTAATAATATATTTTATGGCATGTAATATATGAAATATAAAGATAAATTAAATAAAAGAAGGCAATATAACTAAAATATTAATGGAATCTAAATAAATTACTATTTAGTATATAAGTATATGATTCGAAAATAAATACACGATTTGGCACCTTATGGGAAATACCAAAACCCAACCAAACATATGATAACTCTATACAATGAAATTGATGGGTAGAAAGGTGGAACTATATATATGTCTAAAATAAATTTGAGATGATCCAATATATAAAACTAAATTATAAATACTCTTTTGGATGTCCCACCAATATTTTTACCACCATTGAGTACCACCATGTGGGACCAATAATTTACGTGTATAATCAAATCGAACTTCATGGAAACTAATACCTTATCAAAAATATATATAATCTATATATACATCCAATTATCATCTTCATAGACACTAAATGTGTGGGATCAAGGCCCATACAAGGGTTATAATATACATACTGAGTATAATATCTCTAAAAAATGATGTATAAAGTAACAAGTAATATCAAAAACTCGATAGGATAATGTATCTAATAAAAAAAGTGAATAAAGAATCTAAATATAATTTAATTAGAAATAAAAAAATAAATATAGGTAGTATCCTATCACTATATCTTAGATAAATATTTGATTTATTATGTTAAAAAAGCATATGGGGTACCATTGATTAGAAAACAAATTATGGGTTCCAAAGTCTATTTTCCAACTATGTGACAAAACTTGTTGGTGAAATTATGTATGAGGGAAAATCATCAAACAAATTAGGTTAAAAAATATATAGAAATTATACTGAATTAATCAAATAAAATATTATAATTCACATATTCTAAAAAATCAAACCCCTCACAATCTATGCATCACTACTCTGAAACTGCGCTATGGATTTTCACATTGTCATTATAATGAATTTCAACCACCACAACCCATATATCCAGAGGTTAAACTATTAGATAGTTCTTTAAGAATCTAGAATACTATAGAACTTAACTATTCGAAACTATGACACACATATCTCTTCTCCATTATCCCTTGTCATTAATTGTAATGTATTTCAATTCCCCAGTGGAAGATACCTTTGTCAATAGAGTAATAGACCCTTATAGAGGACCTATACCAAAACGTGTATATTGTACATCATCAGAGATGGTTTATTTATTTATGAGTGTAGTGTCCATACCATGGTCCTATGAGAGGGATATATACCCAGGGTCGGCCCATTGGCGAGCCCCGCGAGCCCTTGGGCTAGGGAAACGCCTCGCCTAGGGGCAACCAATCTCTCACCCCTTTTCCGAAATTTCAATTCCCCGTAACACCTGTCGAGTCCCGATCCCGAGCCTCTCCCCTCCCTCCCCCAACGTTTCTCATCTCCACTCCCTTATATTTATTTCTGTAAGACTGTATTTCCCTCCCCCCCCCTCTCTCCCCGTCGCCACCCCTGCACCGCACGGTCGCACCCCCCGTGGCCTCGGCTCAGCGCCTCTCGCATCGCCCCCATCCTTCCTCCTCCCCCCCGTCGGCACCCCCCCCCCCCCCCCACCACACCTCCTCGCGCTCGCCCACCCCAGCCCAGCTGTGTGTTGTGCATGCGCGGCTGCGCCCCCCTCCCCTCACCCCTGTGTCGCCGCCGCTGCGCTGCGCCCCCCGCAGCAGCACAGCACCGCCGCTGCGCGGCTGCGCCGAACGCCCCCCTGCTGTGCTGCCGGTCGTGCACGTGCTTTCCTTTGCCCCCACAAACAAACAGGTGTTTGTTTGGTCTGATTTTTTTTAAATTGGTTTATCATTTTGTTTTGTTTTTATTAATTGATTGATTGTTTTGTTTAGATTTTAGAGTTATTAGGTGAATTAATTGCCAATTAACCGGTTGCCGGTATATTGTTCATCTCAATTGTGATTTATTCGTCTCTCAATTGTGATTTGATATTTATTTTCTTCGTACGCAGGTAATTAGAGTTTTGTTATCATCAATTTCACGTTATTATTTTTTTTTTTTATATTAATTGTTTTGTTTGGTTTTCAGAAATTATCTGAATTTCAAATTTATCATTGGATTCTCCTCTCAATTGCAATTTGGGTATTCAATTTCAATTTGTATTTTGTCTCTCGGTAATTGGTGTTTTTTATAATCATTTTTAAATAGTATTTTTATTTTTTTATTTTTATTAATTGTTTTGTTTAATTTTCAGAAATTATCTAAATTTAGGATTCATTGGTGTCTTGCCCGACTCAATTTAATTTTACCATCTCAATTGCATTTTGCGATTTTTCCAAGGTAAATAATGTTTCTATAATCATTTTTTAATTTCAATTTTTAGTTTATTTATTTTTATTAATTGTTTTGTTGAATATTAAATAAAAAATCAATTAGTTGGAATATATGAATTTATTTTTGAAAGATGACTATTTACTTTAAATATGTTATAACTCTTAATGAATTATAATTTATAACTTGTAGGTATTACAATGAAGAGAAATCAAAATTCTGGATCTCAAAACAGAAAAATCAAGCAAAGAAATAATGAAATTGAAAAAACACTAGTGGGTTCGATTTCTAAATTATTTTCTGCAAGAAGTGAAAAAGAGAGTTCATGTGTTCAATTTAATGAGCAATCTATGGGCGACAATGTTTCTGAAGGGAATGAAAAATCTATAGAGGAACCTATGACTCAAAGTGTTGATACGATAAATGAAAGTGTGGATGTGGATTATAGGGAGGATGACAATGAAAATACTATTCACATGATTCATGATCTTGGAGATCAAAGCGTGCTTGATCTTGAGAAAGATGTGGATGTGAATTATGATCCAGGATTATGGGGTAATATCAATGATGTTAAGAGAATTTTGTTGGTTCGACGTGGCCCGATTAAAATATTAAAATAAAATGATGCATTTACTAAGGAAGTCAGTCGTGGGAGACACTTTACTTCTAATCATTATTTTTGTCTACTTCCTAATGGTGAAAAACACGAGAGGAAGTGGCTAGTGTATTCTAATGAGTTGGACAAGGTATTTTGTTTTTGTTGTAAATTATTTAAGTCGAAATCGATGAAAAGTGCTTTGATTGAAGGAGGATATAATGATTGGCACAACCTTCCAACAAGACTTAGGGAGCATGAAAGAAATTTTGAACACATTGCTAATGTTGTGAAATGGGTGGAATTGCACAGAGGACTTGAAAATAAACAAACAATTGATAAAAATATCGAATGTCTCATTGAGAAGGAAAGAGTTCGTTGGAAGATGGTACTTACTAGAATCATTGGAGTTGTGAAGGTACTTGCACAAAATAACTTACCATTTTGTGGAACAAATGAGAAGATTTATGAGAAGGATAATGGTCTTTTTTGTAAACTTATTGAATTTGTTGCTGAATTTGACCCAGTTATGCAAGATCATGTTCATCGTGTTGTTAATAATGAAATTCAAAAGCATTATCTTAGTCATAAAATTTAAAATGAATTGATAATTTTGTTGGGGAATGCGATTAAAGAAAAAATCTTGAAGAAGATTATGAGAGCAATGTATTTTTCGATTATCCTTGATTGCACTCTGGATCTAAGTCATAAAGAACAAATGTCAATTATCATAAGATGTGTGGATGTCGAGGAAGAATTTAATGTTAAGGTGGATGAATTTTTTCTTGGCTTCATAAATGTGGATGACACATCCGGTCGTGGGCTTTTCAAGTCACTTGAAGATGCTTTGGTTGATCTTAAACTCAATATTGATGACATAAGAGGAAAAAGTTATGATAATGGATCAAACATGAAAGGTAAACATCAAGGTGTCCAAAAAAGGCTTCTTGATGTAAATCCTAGAGCATTTTACACTCCATGTGGATGTCATAGCCTGAATCTTGCTATATGTGACATGGAAAAATCTAGCGTGAAAGCCAGAAATTTTTTTGCATATGTGCAAAAGATTTATACATTGTTTGTAGGTTCACCACATCGATGGAATGTATTAAAGACTTATGTGAAGGGTTTGACCCCAAAACCCTCATCAATAACTCGTTGAGAAAGTCACATCAAGAGTATTAGAGCTATAAGAAGACAGACACCCGAGTTAAGAAATGCATTGGTTGAAATTGCCAATCTTTCTAAACATGATGATGTTGTGATGTTGGATGCTAAAGGATTGTGTTCTAATGCATTAGAGAATTTTGAATTCATCATTAGCTTATGCATTTGGTACAAAATTTTAGATAAAGTTAATCATATCAGTAAAATCCTTCAAAGAGAAGAGATGGATATTGAATATGCAAGTACACAAATAAAAGAGTTGATTTTTTTCTTTGAAGAACTTCGAGCGGAGGGGTTTGAAGTTTTAATGAATGAAGTAAAAGAACTTGCACTCGAAGTTGGTATTGATCCAATATTTGAAGAAAAAAGAGTTGTTCGCAGGAAGAAACAATTTGATGAGGATGTGGAAGATGATGCTATTAGAAATTTGTCTATGGAGGAAAAATTTAGAACAAATTATTTCCTTCAAATTATTGATTAGGCCCTTATGTCAATGAGAGAACGTTTTATAAAGTTTGAACACTTTAATGAAATATTTGGATTTTTTCTGAAAGAAAGTTTTAGAAATATTTCTGAAGAACAATTGAAGGGACACTGTACTCAATTTCAATGTTTTTTGAAACACGATGAACATGATGATATTTGTGGGGATGAATTATTTCAAGAGCTCAGACATCTGAAGTCAATATTGCCAACTAAACTGATAAAATCAATTTATATCCTTGATTTTATCAAGCCTTATTGGAAGGATGGAGGGTTTCAAATGACATGGGTGGCATATCGAATTTTATTGACTATACCCGTTACAGTTGCATCAGAAGAGAGAAGTTTTTCTAATCTAAAGTTGATTAAAACTTATCTTCGGACTACCATGTCACAAGAGAGATTATGTTCATTGGCAATGATTTCAATTGAAAATACATTTTTGGATAGTATGAATTATGATGAGTTAATTGAAGAATTTTCATCAACAAATGCAAGTAGAAGCATTTTCCTTTGAATTGGATTATAAACTACCATAATCGGGTTCATGATGTGCCGCAACATGCTCCGGTATGTCATGCTCTATTTCTTTGTAATTTTTTATTTTCTTTGAATTGGATTATTTAACATGTTTGATTAAGAATATCTATCATAATTGCAGCATCTGAATCAAATTTTATCATTGAAGGACATGGGTTGAACAAATATTGGTGTTATTTTCTTCCAAAAAAAATCAATTCTTGATTTTTATATGAAGTTGGTTTCATAGTTTTTCACCAACTGGTAATGTTTTTAACTATTTAGAAGTGTGCTTTTGAATACAACTATTATGTTATTTTAAATTTGTAGGTTCAAATTTGTATAGGTTTAGAAGAAGAAGTGAGTGGTGAAGATGAAGATGAGGATGATACGATCTTTTTTTCAAAGGCTTAACAGGCTAGTTTTTATAGACTTTAATGTCTTTTTTGATCGGTTATGAAGTGGTTTAAACGGTTAAGAAGTGTACAATTTTTTTCTTTAATAAAAGAGGGGTGTTTTGCATTATTTATATATATATAAGACTGAAGTTTTTATATGATTTAAATCATTTTTTGACATTCTTTTCTAGTATTTTTTCAACCAATACAGATTAAGTTTTAAACATATATTTTTGTATTGTATTTTTTACTTTTTAATATTATGCGGGTCAAAAATAAAATGGTACTACTGAACTTATTTTTTGAAGTTCGCATGTAATGTGGTGGGTATAAATAAATTTATAATTTTGGATTGGAAATGTGTGTGCTTTGATCTGGTTTGTTTTGGTATAATCCTTTTATTATCCATATTTAAAGGGAAACATTTTTATAGTTCATCTCGGGCAACAAGATTGCCCGGGCCGGTCCTGTATATACCCCACCGTTTACATGGAATATATATACATGAGAGATAGATATATATAAAGAGTTCCACAACCCCTTATCTTCCCTAGTCATCTTCCCATACTTTTTATCAATGTCGCTACGATGTAATGAAACTAAATCTAAATAAGTAGATGAAACCGACATACAAATATGATGAATATATTCCCATCATCTTTTTCTATAGAGTCAAATTATCACATTAAGATAATCCTAGTTATGAAATATACATCGGGGTATACATTTATGAAATGTAATTTAAATTACATGGTACATAGTTTTCCTCTATTATATAAATGTTGTGTTGGTCACTCAGACATGATGGGTACTATAATAACACTATCCAAACCATGTCATGTAATTGTGTATATGAAATATACATAATATAAACATTATATATAACTTCACAACATATAATTAAGGTTTTATTGTCCCAACTCGGTAACTGAATATGGAATCTCTATTAAGTAAATGAAAAATCTATAGGATAAATGATTCCTTAGATTTACAAGGCTACTTTACTTGTATAAAATATAAGGACGATAATATAGTTATCAATTTATATGACATCAAAGATGATGCATATGGTGTTTAGATAAATTATTTTATACCCTATAAATACCATGTAAACCTTCATTGTTTACCTAATAGTGAGATAGTATATATACCATGTTATTCCAATGTAATGGATGGTATTTTTGACATTTTATATGTAGACATAAATGTTATTTATATACAATTTGTATGACATGGTGTCAAATGGTGTGTAAAATTATCTTTTCAACTCCTTCTAATTCAAATGTAGAGTCACATGGCTCATATAACAATGTTATAAATTGTGTAGTATTAATTTTCATTGATAACTAAAAGTTACTGAAATACATTGAATGTGATGGGGTAATAAATGATGTGTAGATTCAAAACATTTAGAAAGGTTTAACTATTATCTGTTGATTTGAACTATGATGCCACCATCCGCCCAGGAAACACCTTTATAACTACCTAAACCAATGGTCCTCGGGATTCACTTTTTTTAATGAAAACAATTGTTGAATTTATGAAGGTAGGATAGAAAAATATATTTAGTAGGGTGAGAACATCACTCAATTAATAAATCAAAGAATTATATACCAATAATAAATAATACTAATATAATTCATCAATATGACCAATCCGAATTTGGGGAAATAATCCAAGGATAATCATTATGATAAAATTATAGATAATCTTGGATACCCCTTCCTATTTTTTGGTAAATGATTGAAACACACAATAAATATATATCCATGTATTTTTAATCTAAGAGGATGAATAATGGAATGTCCTTGATAAATTATTTATGCATCGAGATAAATAATTACAAATTAAATCAATAATTGATACGTTATCCAAAATTGTGATAATTATAATATACAATGTTTTATTATTATTATTATTACCATCTGTGATAATTATCCAACATGATTTAAAAAATAATTTATGTTTAATATCAATTCTTCAAATGAATAGGAAAATAATTATATTTAATATTTTGAATAAATATTTCATCTTATATAAATAATCTATCCATCTTTAATAAATTTCATCCAATGTTTTAAATATTAGTTTTTTGTCTAATAATTCACATCTCATAATGTTATTAATATAATTATGAATAAATTATTTTAATTGTATGATGTGATATATATTAACTTATTATGAAAAATAATATATTCTTTGAAAATAAATTTAAATTAATGAAAATTAATATTTATAAGGGAATAATTTTCTTTATTCATTATTAACAACATTTATAATGAATTTCCAATATATTGAATATCCAAAATTTCTATTTTTGATGAATTTGACATCAAAACATCCATATATCAAATAAAATCCATTTTTTATTGGAAAATATTAATAAATTTAAACATACCTATTTTAATTACACATTGAGCAAAGAAAATAATTTGATATTAGTTAGAGGGGAATTGGATCGTGTCACATGAAGAGAATCAATGACATAATAAATTATAATATAAAACATTCTGGCAAAGGCTTTATTGTTTCAAATTTAGTTCTCATCAGCCGAAAATGTGATCATCATCACTAGGAATATTCTCTATTATTTTTTGTCACTTATACCCTGAAGAACACAAAGATAGTGACGAAATTCATCATTATTGTTAAAGGATAGAGAGAGGAGGAGGAGGGAATCCCTCTAATTTCTTTCTAGAAACAAAAAATATTATGGATTAAAAAAATTCACTATATAATAAAAATTTATTTATCATAGGAATTAATCCATTAATTATTATAACAATCAATTCATTAATTATATCCAAACATAACCACAAATTAAATCATATATTACATTTCCAAATGATTCCTCAAATCATAGGATAACATATCTCCCTAAATATCTTCCTCTAGATTCATTAAATGTTCCATTATATCACTATTCTAGCATATATTTTCCATATACCCACCTCAAATATATATTTTAAAATATTTTAATATGAATATACTAGTGATTTAAAATAATTTATGAAAACTTCTTATTCCATGGATTGACAGTTGAGAAAAAAATTTATACCTTTCCGAGATATAATTGACTTATTTTTAACATATAAATGATGTCAAAAAATTTATTCAAACCACTATTTAAGAGATATAATGATTCAAAACAATTAAGTTCCACAAAATAATACAAAAAATTAACTAAAGTGTAAACATTTGGTTCATATACTAAGAAATAATCAGAAGAATATTTCAAGGTCATTTAAAATAGTGGAATTATTATTTATCAATTTTAATAAACTACAAACATAAAAAATGAAAAATAAGATTATTCTAAGTCATAAAAAAAATTAGTCTCCCCAATATTAGTTGTTATCCTGAAAAAATGGATGATATTTTATTATTAATTACATCAATTGGAAAGGGAATAGAAAAAACTACATCACCTAACTCCAACTAGATTATATTTCATATCACCAACAAGATTAAAAAGAACCCTCTTTTATTTTTTCTTAGACAATATTAACAACTTGGTACATTCATCAAAACCATTTTTTATAGGGTTATCCTGGAATTAAAATAAGTAGTGAAAGCACCAATATTTATAGGACTACTCTAATTCAATATACTTTTTAAGAAACATCCATCTACTTGTATGCAATATCCTAAAATTTTAATTTATATTTTTATAAATAATCAATGAAAAAGTACATATATTAAAATAATTATATTTCATGATAATAAAATAATTTTTATAATCATATATATTAAATTTTATTCTTAACTAATTCAATTAATGTACAATGGAATATTATAAACAATAATTATTTTAATATTGATTTATAAAATCTACTTTATTGTATTCAATATATTCTTTTCACATAAATTTTTATTTTTTAACAACATTATTATCATAAATAGTTATTGGTAATACATTTATTATAACATAAGCATTATCAAAATATAATGAGTGTTTTCATTGTCAAAAAATGGTAATATATAATAGTTGAATGTAAAATAATATAAAACTTTATGTGTAAAATGTGATTAATTGAATTGTTAAAAAACATATATAAAATAAAATTATACCTTTTCATTATTTTTTTACTTAAATTTATATTAATAATGGTTTTCATCAAATATTATGGTCAAGATTTTTTACATAAAAAATTCAATTTATATTCATAAATAACTTATTTTATAATAACATGTTACGATGAATTATTTATTTATTAATTTTAAAATTTAATTCCAATTATATATATTGTCTTATTAGGACAAAATGGTAATTAAATTTTCAAAATGCTGTTTCTAGAATGGTTAAATATTAATTTACATAAAATTATAATGATAGTGAATAATTTTGGTCACATTAAAACTATTTAATCAATTATGAATTTAAAAAAAATTACACTTTATGAAAAAAAGAGCTTCATAAAATTTATATGTTTATATGTATAAATAATTATTTTAAAATCATATAATAATTATTAGATAATGACTATTATGAATTTAAGAACTCAAAATTTAATAATTTTTTTATTCAAAAAAATTGACATTTTTCCCAAGAATTATATGCTCTTATATAAATAGTCAATTTATATTATTAAAGTATTTAATATGAGACAATTGATTTCATTTATTAAATTATAATATAGAAATTATCTTAGGATGAATTATTGATAAATTTCATGAAAATCATATTTTTGGTCGATAATAAAAAATATATTTTTTGACAATATGATAATATTTATGACATCCTCGTGAAATATATATAACATAATATTATCCAAATCCATTTTACAAATTAAAAATGTTATTAACATAATAAATAAATCTTTTAAACTTAATGACTATAATTTATTAACATGTATTCTCAATTTTTCTATGTATGTTATTATTTATTGTAATAAAAAATTATTTTTGATCCATTAAAATTAATAATTTGTTTTATATATGATCATTGGATTCTTTGTGGTTTTTAATTAAATATTTCAATTATGATTAATAAAATACTAATAATGTTTTAATAAATTAACATTATTCATAGTCTTTGGCCTAAATCAAAACATAATCAATAAATTATTGTAAAATACCTCTCACCCCTTGGATATATAAACACATTTCGTACTCCCCTTTCTCTTCACTTCCATGATTCGGTCAATTATTAGTAATATTCCCAAATACCTCTCTACACTCTCCTTATCATATCCAAAATCCACTAGTGTGAAAAAAATAATTTACTTAGAAGGATTTATTCTCAATCCAAGGGAGGATACTCAAAGATAAATATAGACCTTTCCAAGCCTCATTCATCATTCTTCAATGTGGATGTTATTCTAGAAAATTTTTTAAAAATCCTCTTATTCCACATAAATTATTCTATTCATATTTTATAGGAATTTTCAATACATCAATAATGATATATTACCAAATTTTATCTATGTAAATGAATTTACATATGTCTTTACTCTATCAAAATATATGTTTCAGAAATAGTGGTTTTTTGACATAATATTTCACCTTAATTAATATATAATAAAATTAATCCAATATATTTACATAAAAAATAGTATATAAATTTCATTTATGTTTTTATGCAACAAAAATAATTTTCATGTTTATATATTCTTTTTAATTTAACCGTCATAAAACACCCTTCGCCTTTTATAGGTTTACATTACCTCAGAGATTGAAAATATTTTATATTATTAATTCCTATAATTTATATTTTTTTATAATTTAATTCATGATTATATATAGAATTAATATTCATATAATTTTATGCATTTTAATCTAAGATCATTAAATATTAATCTAATTTTTAATTTTTAATGAAAACAATAATGTTTTCATGTTTAACTATTAAATACAATGTTTCGAATGAATATACACTTAATTGAAACTATTTACCTATCCATAAAACTCCACCAATTATATAATTGTATGCATGATATACCTTAAAACATAAAAAAACATAGGAAAATATTATATATTTACACTTTACATATACTTTTATGTCAAAGAATATTTTATATCACAAAATTTATTACCTCAAAAAGATTTAAATACAAAAATGTATAAAAATAAATAAATAAAATTTTATAATAGAAGAAATAATATTAATAATTATAATAATTAAATATTCTTGTTGAAGGTTCTGAATATTGTAAATATTTAATATAATATAATAATCCAACATATTATTGGATATATGATTTGATTCGGAACATGAGGTAAGGTGTTATCTCCAAATCTCAATTACTTTCATGTATTATTCTTCCATTTCATTTATTCTCTTAAATATTTAACAGAAATAACACTAATTTGTTCCTTAATATTTAAAAACAAATTGATCAATTTATGGTCTCATTTCATCATATATGGTTTCAACTTTTTTTACCATGTGTGATTATAAATAATGTATACAACACGTCTTTGCTCTTGTGGTCATGATCTCTATAAATATATATTTTTAAATATTACTCTTTCATTATAAATAATGATATTCATTTAGTTTACTTATTCAACATTCAGCATCCCATTCAATTATATATATTTTCCTTTTTGGTTTACTTCATAATATTACATTATGTAAAACAGTATCATATTTATAAATGAAACATTTAAATATTTAATATCTTTTAATCAAGGATTCTTATATTTTAAATTAATTTATTATTAAGGATCCATTTTTTTAACATTTTATTATAAAAAATAGTGTTTTAAAATATTTTTAGTCCCATTTTAAAAATTATTTATGAAATTGAATCATTTATCTTTTAATATTAAAATACATATAAATAATTTTGTTACACTTTTTAATATATCTAATCTCTCTATATTCTAATTAATTTATTTTGAAAATGAAATACCTTTGGAGTTTTCTGAGTTGTGTTCATTGATAATGGAGTGTTATATTGCTTCTAAATTATATCACTTGTTTTTGGATGAGCTTCATGGAGTGTTGTAATAAAAAAAAAATTAGTTGGTTATTTGAAATATGATTCACCATATGACTACAAATTTTTAATCATGAGGTATAAGTGATATATAAATTTATTTCTACATTAATAAGGTTCTGTATTTCCATGATAGTTATTGAATTATTAACACAGCTTTATAAGACATGTCAAGAGTAATTTAGAAGGATATTTATTCATATTTTAATGTTTTATACATTTCTATTTTGTATAAACGTTTTCAAAATCTGAATATAATGGAAACACCATGTTGTATTTGGTATATAATTAATTGGATACATGAGAATTAGGTTTATACTATTAGTATAAGGATGGTGAAATGAATTTATTTTTGTGGGTTTCTGGGATTCTATCTATTTTAATCCCACACCATATAATTCGTGTCATATAGTGAGTTAATCTGAGTGAAATTCAATGGTTCTATCCATGTGAGGATTCAACATTGAATAAGAGGGTCATTGTATGATTTTTTGTGGATTGAGATGAATTTTATGATCTAAATCATGATCATGGGAAGAATGAATATGACATATGGATCGAATTTATTATATATATTTTTTTCTGTACCTTCTGTGTTGAAGGTTGTAGTTTCCCCATGAAATGGATAATATTCAGAATGTCACACACTATTTGACATGGAAATCCATTAAGGTGAGATTTATATGATTTTTATCTATAACACATAGAGTTATGAATAATTAAATATCATCGTAATCAAGTGTTTGAACAAAATTGAATGAAATTAGATGACAATATAAATAATAAGTGTTACACAAAAAATTATCTTGGTGGTCTATAAAAATGGGAATTAATTATAATCATTAGGCTAATATTTATCTTCAATGGAAGGAAATAGAAAATACATGGTTTTTTTTATAAATATAGATAAATTAATGTAATTATAATTGGTAGAGATTACACCAATATTGTAATATTAGAGATTGATGAATAGAATCTACAAGAGGTAATATTACTGGAATATTATTGGAATTATTAAAGAGAATGAATGCGCAGTTGAGTAATACACCATTGATGGCATATTATATATAATTACCCTTGATAATTGATTTATACTCTTTTGGATGAATGTTATAGTGATCAAAGACATTTATAGATACTATTATATGATATTAAGAATAATTACCCATTAAATAAAAACAGAATATCAAAAAGTCTAGTGTCTTTAGAATAATGGGTACATAAATAGAAATCATGAAACTTGAATAAAACCTGTTTTTTAATTTCTATAATTATATCCTAACTCAATATGAAATCCTTCAACTTCATAGGATAACCTGGGGAATACATAGTAAAATGTTGTGAGATAAAAAATCTAGTAAGGAAGTAAACATGGAATTAAAGCATTGAACATGAGTCAATGGAATATCCTGATAACATAAAATTAATGAATCTTAAAAAACACATAGTGGAATATCATATAGAACATAGAATCATATGATCATGTAAAAATAGGAATGTGGTAACAACATATATGATTACATAAACATGAGTCAAGGTTAACTTCCACGATTATATTACATAGTGGAAGAAGCCCCATATTGGATTAGTTTTACTACTTAATCCCATAGATAATGTATCATGAAATTAAAACTTTACCCAATTTATTAGAGTGTTTTTTAGGAACACTAATTATAAAATGCACATGAATATGTGTTCCGTATAATGAAATAAAACATAAGTAATTATCATAAGGGTTTCCCATGGAAAAATTGGGTTTCATAACCATACCATAAGGGAAAAAAATGGTGTATCACAGTGTTATCCTTGATAAGAGGGTTTTAAATTAATATTTTAAATAAATCATATAAATATAAATAAAATCATGAATAATGGAGCACAATTGAAGTGAGAAAATGAAAACAAGTGGCTTGGTAACATTTGAAATGTGTCACTTAAGAATGGTTTTAGGGAAAAGAATAAAGATTATTTAATGTTGATAATGCTATTTTTATTACCATGAAAAAAGAAATGAACTAAAATTATATTTCATTCAAAATGAGTTATTTTCTAAAAAAATTTGAATACTTAAAACAATTTATGGTGTGTATATGAAAATGAGTGAGAAATAAAGATGTTCCCTTTAATCGGGTCTGCCTATTGGGAAGAATTGAGAAGGGGGCCTTTTAAAAATGAAATTCTCCATAAAAGAAATATGAATCGATATAAATAAATATTTATGGTATACATGAACCAAATATTTGTGATTTATATAATAATAATTAATTGATAAATTGAGGCAATGAGAGAGAGAAAGCGTAACCCATAAGTAATGGAAGGTTCAAAGAGATCACATACATTGCACTTTTATTAAGTTGAATATGATTAATAATAATGTATAATGGGTAAAATAATATTATTAATACATACCAGATCCGTATTCGTGTTTATTTTATCATTTATAATCCTTATATAACATCTTACCACTCACTTGTTTGTAATATTTCATTATTACCATAGTTTTGGGGTGTTAATAGTTTCATTTTTTCCAAGATTGTTTTTTCACGTAAGATCTAGTTTATATTTATCTGATATAGATTAATAATCTCTATAATTTTATTATTTATAAAATATTTATATTTTTTTATTTATGAAATTTATATAAACTTTATTAAAAGTTGGATATAGAAAATCATCTTCATCGATTCGTGGAGATGGTTGGGTGTATGTTTAACGGTATCATTAACTTAATGGTGAATGGGTAGAGATGTTGATGATAAAATAATTTTAAATAATCAATATACTTTCATTATTATCAAATATATCTATTATTTTCTTCAATTTTACAATTCGAGTAAAGTGGGGATTAAAAATGAATTACGCCACAACATGGAGACGGTAAGCCATACATACACACTTGTGGTGCTTTTGTTTTTAATAATATTCATAAAAGTTTTATTATGGGAGTATAAAAATAATTGTAACTTATTATAATATATATGATACTATATTTTTTATTTTAGTATGGGTATAACAAATTAAAATAATGTATAAGAACAACGAAATTTTAAATTGTCGGTAAAGATAATTATATATTCTATGAAGGTGATCTTTTATAACTTATTTTAAGGGACCTTGGGTTAGTCTTTTTGAAGGTTCATAACCAAATGAAATTATATAATTATGTTTATAGGATAAATATTTAGATTTTGGTTGAGATATTTGGCTCAAAGCGGAGTAATGAAGTGAAAGAAGGGTGCACTTTTATAATTGAGGTGATGGGAACTTTTAGAATTTCTCAACATATTAAATTATTATAAGAATATTATAGATACAATTTTTTTAATATATAATATATATGAATATGGGGAAAAATATTAGACCATTTGCCATCACCTTATTTCATATTTAATATTTTTATAATTTTTAAATAATTAATTAAAATACTAATCCCATACAATATGATTGGTGTCAAATTTGACACAATTCATTACATTGAATTTAAAATCATCATTAAAGCAATTAATATTTAGAAAAAAATATTTATTATATTTTTATAATTTCATGGTAATGGGTATATTTTTTGATCAACTTAAATATCCAAAATTATATTTATTTAAATATTATTATTATTATTTATTTCATTTTTTTTAACTGAATAATTACTACATCACCATTGTGAAAGAATTTATGTTACTTACTTGTAACAAAATAAATAAAAAAATTACCATTATTAATATAAATAATTTATCATTCAAAAAACTATTTATTGGAAACATATTTTTTTAACCACATATTAAAAATGATCTATTTGTGAAAAAAAATTGTGTGATATCTATGAATTTTCATTAAATAATATATAATACCGATTCTAATCATAGAAAAATGTCATAAAATCATTATAAAATAAAACCATGAATGATTAGGTACTATACTTACTCATCAGATAAAATCAGGGCAATGGTTATGGTCATTTTCTTTATTTTATGTATGCCCTTAGTTACCTGATTTCCCTTTATCATGGTAACCAAATTACTAAAGTTACTAGTTATATTATCTATAATTAAAAGTGAACTACTTACTAAATTAATACTTCTTGATTTCAAATAAGGATTTTTTTTTCAAATTATAAATACTGAATTTTGAGAATTTAATTTAAATTATAACTGTAAAAATGCAATGAAACCCCGTTTTTTCTTCATAAATAAATACTTTTTATAATATAAATTTTTTTCATAATAACTTTTTGTGTAAAATAAATTTAAGAAACTTTATTTTTTATTTATAGTAAAAATTAACCCATGAAAATTGAAAATTAATCCAAAATATACATTTTCCTTGTAAATACTTTAAACTAAAATTTAATTTTAAATAAATATCAGTATTTTTAACCTTTCCTTGAAAAATAAATATTTTTTTTGAAATTTATAAAATATTCATACTAAGTTAAAATTAAATTAATTCCATCAAATAAATTTTCTAAAAAATCAATAAATTAATTATAATATTAGTTCAAAAAATAAATGAAACTCCATTTTATAAATAAATGTATTTTTATGAAGAATAAAATTATTTTATGAAAAAACTGAGTGATTATTTAAAAATAATTATTTAAGATGTTAGAAATGATTATGACCGTTATATATTTCAAAATTTGTTGAATACTATTCATTCACACTAAATTAACGGTTATGTTATAGTGGTCACATTTAAATAATGATTTTTATTTATTCATTTAAGCTCATTTTTGTGTACCATATATGCTAATAAAAATACTACTTAATTTAAAACAAACATGTGGTGTTATATTATCCCCTTCCCCCATATGCAATTTTTTCGTCAAAATTTAATGTTACATAATAATGTCAAAATAGGTGAGGGTACTTATCCTTCACCTCTTCCACTGGTTCTCATGTCACCTCTTCTTATTTTTGTTTCATCTGTAATACATTAACCTGATGAGTGGTCTTATTTCATATAACATTATCTTTGTGGTCCAAGAACTACAGTGGATACTTCTTTTAAGAGAGGTAATTTTCCAGTTGTACCACCTCTGAATTTAGTACTTTGAATGGATATGGTATGTACTTACTTAGGAGGGATATATGGAATACATCATGTGCTTAAGACATGGTTGGTTGAAGTTTTATTTGATATCACACAGGTACGATGTGATCATGAATCTCAAGGGGCTGATATACCCAAGACTTAACTTTCCATTCTTCCTATATTTGATAAATATCTTCCATGTAGATATATAGAGGAATACATTATCTCTAACATCAAACTCTATGTTTCATAAACGATTATCCACATAGCTCTTATATAGACTTTAAGAAGCCCAAGTGTGATGTTGAATTGTCATTATCTTTTCAAAAATATCCATGACCATTTCAGGTACAAATAACTTATGTTCACTAACTCATCCCATCTTGTAGGTTTTTTGCATTCCTTCCCATAAATGGACTCATATAGTGTTGTTTGTATGCTTGAGTAGAAACTATTGTGGTAAGACAACTCTACCATTGGATGATTTTAATCCCATCATCCTTTGAAGTTTGTTTATCATGATCACAAAATATCTCCTAGTGTATAAATGGTCTGATCATACTAGCCATCATTTTGAGAGTGAGAATTCATACTGATGTTTAGCTCAATTTTTAGATAATTTTAGCGACTTCTCCTAAACTTCTGGATAAATCATAGACGTTGATCAGATGCAGTCAATAATGGTACCCCATATAACCTCACAACTACTTTTATTTATATATTTGCATGTTGATCGAGTGGAAAGTCCTCTCAAATTTCAATAATGAGATATTCCTCTATAAGACGATCCACAACAACCCATAAAACATTATTTCTTATGGATATCTTCTAAAGTATAGTGGAAATGTACATGGTGATGTATTCCCACATAAATATAGGTATAAGTAATAGTTTAATCATCCCCTAATAATTATTAATTTTAGAATTGACTTTCTGGCATACTAAGATCTTTGAGGTATATTCAATGATCGCCTTCTTCATATTTTCCCACCAATAACTCTCTCAGATATCTCGATAAATATTTTTTCACCCATGGTTGATAGAGAGGGCAAAGGAATGTGAATCATTCAAAATTTACCTCTTTAACTCATAATTTAATGGTATAAATAGTCATAACAAAAACATTAAAAATCATTCCTTAGTTATTTTGAATTGTGAGGATTTCCAATTATTGATTGATCCCATAATCTTTTAAATTTATGCATCAGATGTTTCACCATCCTTTATATTCATCATAAGTTATGGTTAAAAAATAATTTAATAAAGAATGATGATTTTCCTTCCCTTATGATTACCATGTCTATTATATTATATATTATGAATATTGGACTATTTTCAATTCTCAACATTGTTAAAGTTGCAGGATTATATCTAGCTACAACAACTTCAACTTTATTTTATTTATTAGGATGGTAGTAGATTTAACAGTCGTAATCCATGATTAGATCTAACCATATTTTCTTGTTCATATTATTATCCTTCTATGTGGATATATATTTTAGTATCTAGTGATCAGTATATATTTCACACTTTTCCCCATAGAGATAATGAAGCCTGATTTTTAATTCGAAGATCACAAACACAAACTCTAAATCATGTGTGGGATTGTTTTTCTCTGGAAAGCTTAACTATATTTTTTTAAATGATATTACATTATCATTATAAATCATTATAATCTTAATACCTTCTTCGATGCATCATTTTATGCTATAAATATTTCCCCACTTTTGGGTAGTGTAAGTAATATTGTAGTGATAAGCCTCATTTTACACTCATTTAAATAGTCTTCACATTCCAAGATCCAAAATAACAATACTCCCTACTGAGTCATCATTGTTAGTGGGTTTGATAATTAGGATAAGTTCCTAAAAAATAATTGGTTATATATAACCTGACTAATGAAACTATATATCTCTATTACAAATGTGGGTATGTGAAACTCTTCTATTGCATTTTTCTTTGAAGGATTTACAGATATCCCTTTTTTAGTGACAACATACCCCAAGAATAATACTTCCTCTATCCTGAAATCACATTTACTATAATTTTCATATAGTTTCTCCCTTATTAATGTTTTTAACACAATATTCAAATTAACCTCATGCACCTCATTTCTCGTAGATAATATTAGAATATCAAATGAAAATACTACCAAAATATTTTTGAGTTAATATCTAAAGACTCTATTCGTTATGTCTATGAAATTTAAGGGATCATTAGTGAGTCTTGAGGGAAACACTATGAACTCATAGTGTTCATACCTCATTCGAAAGGAAATATTGGTATTATCTTCCTTATTGACCTTTAATTGTTGATATCCTAATTGAAGGTCCACTTTATAGAAATAATTGGCCAAAAATAGTAGATAGAACGAGTCATCTATCCATGGAATGGGGTAAATTTTCCCCAAAAATAATTTTTTGAGCACTTGATAATCAATTCATAGGCATTTTGATCTATCATTCTTCATGAAGAAGAGGGTTGTCAGACCCCACGGTGAATCCATCAGGCATGTGAAACCCTTGTGTTAATTATCTTGTTAGTGATTCTTCTATTATTATTACTTAGTGGTGTCCATACTATAAATATCCCTTGATATAAGAATAGATCCATGTGTAAGTCCAATTGAGAACTCAACCTTTTGATTGGGAGGAAGATAATTTAATTCTTTAAGGAAAAAAGTGGTCATGTATCTCACAGTGGGTATATCTAAAGGAATAATACTCTCATTTTTTACAAACATTTTAGATTTAACATTAGAAAATAATATCCACATTTGAGTAAATGATTATAAAAGATATTCATACTTAATATTACACTTGTACATAGTGGGAGGATTCCTAGAGATGTGAAGAGTGATATCCCTCTCTTGATAGTTGATGTTGGATTTTTATAATGATTAACAATCAATGCCCAATACAGAATCAAACTACACAAAAGGAAGTAATATGAGATTTTATTACAGGTTAAGTACACAAACATTGACTGAGGAGGAGTTAAATACTTTTTAGGAAATAATTTCTATATTCACTGTTCTCACATAGAAATCATCTTCCATATTTTTATGTGGGGTTTTCATAGTTCAACTAATCATTCAATATATGATAGAATGCATCGAAACTAAACAAAAAAAGTAAGTTTTCTATTTGTGAATGAATACATAAAATACCTATCACCACATCATTTTCAAGATCCTACACAGTATTAGGGATATAATATTCCCTTCCTCAGTGACTTAGAGGTTGTTTTAGTTGATTTTATTTGATAAACCTTGTCTTAGGGAATAAGATCATATAATTCCCATGTTATATGCAATAGAAACACTATACTATAGGTTGAGTTTTAATTTGAACCTTAATTTCTTCCTCTATATTAGTGGACTTCTTCATATCCATTTAGAATATATTAGCCTAATTCCCCTCTTTTCTACATTTGAATCATCTCTATATTCCCATTATACATTTACCATGATGGTCAATCCCACAATTTTGACACATGGGATGTTGAATTTTCATTCTTCCATAGGATTTATTTCTTAATCCTATCAAATTAAACTTCGTTATCAACATTTTATCTCTGATTCAATTAGGACACTGAGAGTCCCCAATTTTCAGTTCTACCATAAGGTAACAACATAATATCTCTTCATAGTAGTCAAAATCTCAAATCACAATGGTTAATTATCAACTTGTATTTAATCCACTAAATAATACATTCACCTTTATTTAAGTGATAATGAAAAATATAATGGAATATAATGAATGATTTTTAATGTTTTCCTCACACACTAAAAAACACTCATCTTCCTTTTTCTTTAGTCTGAGGAAATCCCTCTCCATCTTATGATGTAGAGATAAGAGTAAATATTTATTTTAAAATATTTCGTAGAAAATATTTTTTTTGAATCCTTCAATTTCCACATTATATATAGTAGTTTTATCATATTACAAGACTGATCAGATTCCAAAACCGAACGATAGAATATCATTATGAATTTTTATTATTGTAAGCATTAGAGGATTTAGAACATATTCTTAGTGGATTTAAACCATTACTTCATGATGAGAGGAACAAAATATCCACTAAATGTAGGAGGCCTATGTCGCATAATGATTTGACCACAACATGATCTTTATTATGAGAGGAATGGAGTCCCACATGATTAATGTTTGTATTAATTACCTGCGCAAGATGATATGGTATTTTCATGAAGTTCTGATCTCCCATTCCCATCATTTTTGGAATCTCATTAGGGTAATCATCACATTTCCAATCACATTGGTTTTTAAGATGGGTTCTCATATTCAAGGATATTATCAAAAATAAATAAAAAAATAGAGGGGATTAAATACTTAGCTAATAATAATATAATAAGGATTATATGAATATAAATGAATAAACATATAAATTGAAAGGATACTGAAATGTTTTATTCGCTAATTTTCAATATAGGTTATCAATGGTGATATAATTATTCATATGCTTCTTACTAAAATTTTCTAGTACTAATTCCCAAATAATGACTATACCATTCTATAATACCAAAAATAGTTACACAAACCATTTATACACATTATTACATGATTTTATGCATAATTACTCACTAAATACAAACCATGGATTGAATATTATAGTTTCTATGGAAGATTATATACATAAATAGAAATGATGAAACTAGAATAAAACCTCATTGTGTTAATATCTATAATGAGATACGAAGTACATTTGATTTTCTACAACTGTATAGGATAACCTGGGGAATACATAGATAAAAGGGGTCAGATAAAAAGACCATTACATAATAAATATAGAAATGAAGCATAACACATGAGTCAAAAGTCATAACATAAAAATATTAAAGGAACTAATCTTAAATAAACACATAAAGGAATATCATGTAAATCATGGAATAACATTTTAATGGAAAAATAGTAATGTGACAGAAACATATATAATGAGATAGACATGTGTCAAGGCTAATTATGAAGACTATATCACATGGTGAACAACGTCACAAAATGGACTATGTCTACCCCAAATACCATACATAGTGACCCATGAGGATAAAACATTTCCTAATGTATTAAAATGATATCTATTTTAACCCATAATAACATGTTCATGCATATGTATTCTAAATAATAATTCAAACATAAGTATTAATCATAAGGGTTACCACTGGAAGGAAATGGGTTCCATAATCATGTTATATGGAAAAACCAAAGGTTGTGTAATTTTGTTATCCATTAATGAAGGGATTGAGATTATTATTTGATGTTGATAAAGGTAATATAAGAATATATAATGAATAATAAAGTCCATATGAAGTGAAAACATGAAAAAGTGGCTTGGTAAGTACATATATCTAATACTTAGGCAATTTTTTAGGTAAAGGGAGTCATTAAAGAGGTTAAAGTTATAATTATTTCCATAAAACCACAAATGAACTAAAATCTAGATTAATGATAAATTTATTTATATTATAATTTTTTTGGATTATAAAATTTTTATGGAGTGTATATAGAAATAAATAATAAATATTAAAGTTACATTTAATTGGGTTTTCTTATAGGGAGTAATTTAGAAGGGGACCTTTTAAAACATGTAATTACCCATCAAATAAAGATGAATTTAACTAAATAAATTTATTTTTTTACATACAATTATAATATATGATAATTATATAAGCATAATTAATAGATAAATTGTGAAAAAAAAAGAAAATGAAACCCAATGAAAATTTTGATGTTCAAAGTGATTCCTTACTTTGTGTATTACAATTTTTGAACAAGATTTAACATCCATTATAATAGTTTATATAATTTTATTAATTTATTCAAAAAAAATATTCATATTTATTATATCATATAAAATCCTATATAACCTATTAGAACCCTCTCATTAATAATATTTCATTACAACCATTGTTTCGAGTGTGAATTGCTTCATTTTTTCCACGCATGTGGTGTCACATAAACTCATATTCATTTGAATGGGATATAGATTGGTCATTTAAAGAATATCATTAATAATATAAGTGTAACATTTAATGATAAAATATTTTTTTATAACCATTATTTAATGTTATATATGAAAATGGAGTCTCATCTCTTTGTGGAGATGGTAGGGCAGACGAGCGATGATATCATTACCTGAATGGTGAATGGGTAAAGAATGGATGGTATATTAATTTTGAAAAATAAATATCATTATATAAGTGCCATATGTATCTATTATTTCCATAATTATAAGTATAAAAGTAAATTGGTTATGAAAAACAAATTACACTACTACGTGGAGATGTTAAATTGTACATATGAACGCACATCGATTTCATTTTCAATAGGTTGGATAACGGGTGAAATATGGTTGTATCATAATCATAAGAACATTAGTATATATATTTTAATAGAAGAATTATTTTATGATGGATATACATATTAATAGGTGGTATAAGTTGGAAGAGTCAGTAAATATGATCACCTCTTTAACAAAGGATCTCCTTTATAACTTCCCTTTAGGGGCTTAGGGTAGGTCTTTTAGAAGGTAACGAACCAAAACAACATAAATAAAGATGCTTATAAGATAAAGAGTCTGAATTTCCAAACTATAATACTCAATGTAGTTTAAAGAAGTGATGTAAGGTCATTCCTTTTATAATTGAGGTAAGGGGTACTTCTAGAATTTCTCGAACTATTAAAATATAATAACATTATTCTAGAGGCAAACTATATCAAATGTAATATTAGTTCATATGGGGTAAATTTTTAGACCGTATATTATCCACATTGTTATTATTTATGATTTTTATGACATTAATATAATTTAATAAAATATTAATTCCCTAAAATATCATTACTGTCAAATATCATACTATTCTCTACGTTGACATTAAAATAAACAAAAAAACATTTCAAATTAGACCAAATATTTTTTTATTTACTATAAATTTAATGTTTATAAATATTATTTTTGTAGAACCTTAAATATCAAAAATTTTATTTCCTTTAATATTTTAATAGCATTTATTTAAATTTTTTATTAAGTGAATAACTTATGCTTTATCATTGTGGAACCATCTAATTTAATTATTTCATACCTTAAAATTAAAAAAAAATACCATTATAAAGATACAAACTTTATATTTAAAAATAATATCTATAGTAAAACATATATTCTATATAATCACATATTTAAAATGGTATACTTATTAAAAACAATAGTGTTAAATCTTTGATATTTCATTAAAAAAATATTATAATGATCATAATAAAAAAATTGAATAAAATGGTCATATAACCAAAACATGAATGATTAGGGGCTAAAATTTATTATCCAATAAATGTTGGACTTGTTTTAGCGACATTTTCTAGCCCCTATGAGTTTATTTTTTATCTTATTTACTTGATTTCTCTT
Source organism: Viscum album (assembly GCA_963277665.1). Lineage (NCBI taxonomy): Eukaryota > Viridiplantae > Streptophyta > Magnoliopsida > Santalales > Viscaceae > Viscum > Viscum album. Next base: position 1,042,846,690 of record OY728140.1, on the reverse strand, counting down.
TATCGTGGTAACAAAATTACTCATGTTTTTATTTACATTGTCCAAAAATTTATGGGAAATGTTTACAAAATATAGACATCATGATTCAAAATATTGATTCCATTTTTCAATATTCAAACAATAAATTTGTAAAATTTAATTTAAATTTAAACCGGAAAATGCAATGAATTTTTTTTTCATAAAAAGGCCCCTTAAAATATAAAATGATCCATACTAAAATAATGTCAATGATCCATTTCAAAAACCCTAATTATATTATTTTATATAAATATTAATTAATTAGAATTTAAATATATTACAGAATATAATTTTTCCCCGTAAAAACATTAAAATAAAATATAGTTTTCTATAAAAATTAATTATTTTTCACTATTACTTGAAAAATAAATATTTCTAGAAAATTTTAAAATATTAATCCTAAGATAAAAATAGAATTAATTTATTCAAGTAAATATTATAAAACATATAGAAATTAATTATAATATCCTCTCGTAAAAATGAATAAAATTCATTTTTGAGGAAAATGAATTTTTTAAGAATAAAATTACATAAAAAATTGACTAATTATTTAAAAATATTTAATTAATATGTTAGTAATGAGTATGTACATTATATATTTCCAAATTTAGGTAATTATATTAATTTTTTCTAATTTAATGGTTATTTTAGATTGGTCACATTTAAATAATAAAATTTTGTTGTTCATTTATGCTTTGTGTTGTGTATCTTGTATCCTATCGAACATAGTATTATTTTTTAAAACATGTGATGTTACATTATTCCCCAATATGATGTTTTTCTATTGTTTTTTTAATATTATATGGGTATGACATGTGTTGTAAATTATTCTTCATCTCTTCCTCTTGTTCCCATGACGCCACTTCTTAGTTGTGGTTCCTCTATATTACTTTTATAAGGTGAGAAGCCTTATTTCCTATACCTTTATCTATACTATACAATATCTTCCTTATCTATTATTCATAAGATAGATAATTTTCATGATATATTGCCTCTGAATTAAGTACATATGACAGATCTATTATGTACTTCATTGAGAGGGATACATGTAATACATGAATTACATAAGACAAAGTTAGTAGAAGTGCTAGTTGATTTGTCCAAGCTCTAATCTGATTAAGAATCTTAGAGTGTTTGATGTACCTGGGACTTAGAATTTCATTCTTCCCAAATCACTTGACTCTCCTCTATGTAGATACGCATAGGAATACCTTATCTCCAAATATAAAACTCTAAGTCTTATCAATGATATTTTGCATAGCTCTTCTATCAATTTTGGGAAGCCTTTATATTTTATTAAATGGTCTTCACATTTTTTACCATCTACCTGACCATTTCAAGTACCCCAAGATTATGTTCACTAATATTAACCCAACATTTAGGTGTTCTACATCTCTTTCCATTAATATATTCATAGGGATCCATTTGGATGATTCAATGGAAACTATTGTCTTAAGAGAACTCGGTCAGTGGAAGATGTTGATCCAATCCACCTTTTAGTTACATTGAAAATTCACTCAATATGTCTTCCTATTTCTAAATGGTGTAATTATACTGGACATCTCATTAAGGATTCCAAGCTTTAATGGATTTTATCTATATATTTGAAGTATGTTTGACACTTTTAAATACATTGGTTATAAATATCAGATCACAGTAATATACAATTTATAATGGTACTCCTGATAACCTTACCACTTATCTAATGTATATATTTTTAGTTTTATCGATTTGGAAATACCATCATGTTTCAATAATGTGATATTTATTTTTAAGATGATCCACAATAATCAATATAAAATTATTTCTTCCATTTATCTTCTAAGTCTATTAAAAATTTCAATGGTGATGTCTTCTAATTTCCATGTAGTTATTATTAATGGTTGCATCATCCCCTTAGAATTTTTCTATTAATCCTTTACTGGTTGTCATACCAGGAAAATTAATTTATATTAAGTGATTTATGTCTTCATATTATCCCACCAATAATGATCTCAGAGTTCTTGATACTTCTTTACGCTCTTTGGGTTGATTGAGAAGGTCAAGCTATGTGGATCATTCAAAATATCCCTATAAATCTCAAAATTTTATGGTATAGATTGTCAATAGCCAAATTTTATTATTCCTTCCTCATCAATTTTCAACTCTGGGGATTTCCAATTTTTAAAAGATTCCACCTTCTTCTAAATTTCCAAATCATTTCTTTGAGAATAATTGATCTTCTCTATAAGGGATGGTTGAAAAATAATTTGACAATGTAATGATTGGTTTGCTTTATTTATTATTACCATTTTAATACTTTTTAACTCCAAGAATATTGGATCCTTATCAATTCTAATCATTGATCATTTTTTCATATCTTTTCTACTTAGAGAATCTGCCACTTTATTTTCATTACTGAGAAGGTAGTGGATTCAGTAATCATAATCCTTGTTGATTTATAACCATATTCACTGGTGAAAATTATTATATTGAATTTGAATATGTACATGAGGCTCTTGTGATCATTATATATCTCACACTTATCCCTATTGTGATAATACCTCTAGATTTTTAATGTGATGATTATAGATTCCAACTCCAGATAATACATTGGATTGTTTTTCTAATTAATTTTATTTTCCTTGAAGTGCAGTCTATTACTTTATCATTTCGCATTCGCACAAAATTTAATACCTTCTTTGATACATCATTTTATACCACATTGAGTTCCCCACTTAGGTGTAGTTTTAGTACTGGTGTAGTGATAAGCCTCTTTTCCACACTTTTAAGTTGTCTTCACATTCACTGATACATAAAAAAATTATCCCTTTAGAGTCATAATGTATCATTGTTTTAATAATCATGATATGTTTCTCAAAAATCATAAGTAATACCCTCCTAGATCAAATAAACATTGGATATCCATTACAGATTCTGGTCTGTTCCACTCCTCAATTTCCATTGTCTTAAAAGGGTCCACATATATCCCTTAACTCGTGATAACATATCCCAATAATGATACTTCCTATATCCCAAAATCATATTTACTATAATTTTCAAAAACAAATCTCCCATATAAAAGTATTCAGAAAAATATTCAAATTTTCCTCATTCTCTTGGAGTATATCATAATATCATCTATTAATGCTACCATAATTATTTCAAGGTAATCGCTAAAGACATTATTCATTAATACTATAAAATATACCAGAGAATTAGATAGTCTGAAGGGAATCACTATGAACCCATAGTGTCCATACGTTTTTTTAAAATAAATCTTAGAAATATCTTCCTTAATCAACATTAATTGGTGGTATCCTCACAAAAGGCCCACCTTATATAAATACCTGGCCCCATGCAATTGATTGAATAGTTCATCTATCTGTAGAAGGGAATAGTTTTTCATTATCATGATTTTGTTGACCTCAAGATAATTAATGCATGGGAACATGGGTCCATCCTTATTCTTGATGAAGAGGATTGTAACACCCCGTGGTGAAGCACATGGGTGTATAAAACATTTTTCCAAGTTCTCTTGTAGCAAATTCTTCAATTATTCCAACACAATGGTTACCATCATATAAGGAGTCCCTGATATTGTAAGATATCAAGGTATAAGTTCAATTGAAAACTCAGCCTCTCAATTAGTATTAATACCAAGAAATTCATCAGGGAACACATTGTTGTATTCCCTAACAATTGGAATTTCATAAAGAATAATCCTATCATTTCCCTATATCATTTGAGATAGATATTATTTGTCATAATGAAGCAATATCAAAACATAAGTTGATTATTTTTTAAGAGATCCATCCTCCTTTTTAAACTTATACAGAATTGGTGTTTTCCCCAGGATGTAAAGAGTGGTCTTCTTATCTTGGTAGTTGAAATTTTATTTGTATAAATATAGTGAACACGTGACCAATATAAAATCAAACTCCAAAAAATGGTGTAACATGAGATTTTATTGTAAATTTAGCACATAGAACATTACCGAGGAGGTGTTATATACTTTAGATGCTAAAATTTCCCCATTCTCATTTCTCAAAGATAACTCAACTTCTATATTCTGAGTTTTTTGAATAGTTTTACTACAATATCAAGATATGAATGAATGTGTACAAATAGAATAAAAAAATAAGTTGTATACTATTGAATGAATAACTATCATAGTTTTCACTACATTACTATTGGTATCCACCTCAATAGTAGTGATAGAATATTTCCTTCCTAGTTTTTGTGGAGGTTGTTATCATTATTTTTCTCTAAAAACTCTTATCATAGTGAATTTTCTCAAACAATTCCTATGTTCCATATGTTTTAAACATTATAATATAGGTTGAATACTAATATGAACATTTCCTTCTTCCACCGCATTAGGGGGATTATTTATATCCTTTTATCAAAGATTTCATGATTCCCCTCTTTTTCACATTTTAAGAATCTCTTGATTCCATTTAAATATTTCTTGGGATGCCTCTTCCCATAAATTTAACACATGGGATGTTAGTTTTTTTCCTCCGTGGGATTTAAGTTTTGATCCACTCATTTTAAACTCCATTATATATTTTTTTATCATTGATCTCAGCAGACCACTGAGAGTCTAAAATATTCATATCAACCATAATGGAACAATAAACAATATCTTCATAGCTATAAAAGTATCGAATCACCAAGTATTTTCATAGACTTGTAATTAATCCACTAAAGAAGTGATCCAACATTCTTTGAGAGTTCATTATAACGAAAAAGGTGTATCATGCAATCCTTGTAACGTTTTTCTCATATTCCCCAATGGACCCATATTCCTTTTTCTTCTGTTCGAGGAACTCCCTCTTCATATTAGGATGGAAATTTTTGTGAAGGTATTTATTGAAAGATATTTTCTTGAATCATTATCATTATATGGAATCAATTTCATCTTTATACTTTGTGTTTTCTATTAGTTTTCACTAGTGATTAGTTTCCCCATCGAAATGATAGACCGCCGAAATGACATCCTATTATTCTAAAAATTGGAGGAAAAAAATATCTTCTCAAGGGATTTAATCCATTATAACACAATGATATTATAAAAATATCAACTAAAGGTAATAGGCCTTTATCTCATAAATAATTTGACTAAAACTTGATCTTTCTTATGACAAGTATGTTCTTCTACATGATTCAAGTTGTTATTCATAATAATATCTAATTGATCTAGTATTATCATGATGATTTGAGATCAAATTTCCCTTAGTTTTGGAATATCATTAGGGAAATAATATCATTTTGTCCCATTGGTTGTTATCATGGTTTCTAATATGTCAATCCATTGACTCAAAAATTATAAACAAATTAGGGGGCTTGAAAGCATAGCTAACAATAATATAAAAAATTAAATTATAATCATAAAATGATAAAATAATAAATGAAAAATAAATCCTAACATGTGATTCCCTAATTTTTAATCAATAGTGATGGAATTATCCCTAGAGTAATTACTAAGGTTATATATTTTTAATACCCAAAAATTTCTAAATCGTGCTCTAATACTAACTATTGAGATCCAATACTTTTACACAAATTTTTACATGATCTAATACATAATTATTCTTTAAAAACAAAATATTGATTGAAAAGTATTGTGTATTTGTAATACAGGTTACAAAAATAGAAATCATTAAAATAGAATAAACATATTCATTTTTATATATATAATGGGATCCTAACACCCTTTGAGCTCCTAAAATTTCATAGGATAACCGTGGGAGTACATAGACAAGTTGGGTTATTGAAAAAACCTAGTAAGGTAATAAACTTGTAAATGAAGCATAGAACATGCGTAAGAGGGAATAACTTGACAAATTAATAGGAATATATCATAAATAAAAATATAAAGTCATGTCATGAAGAACATGGAATCACTTTATCATGGAAAATATGAATGTGGAATAAATATATATATAATGACATAAACATGAGTCTAGGATCATCGCAAAGACTATATTATATAGTGGGCATAGTACCTTAATGGATTAAGTTTACTGCCTAATCCCATACATAACATCTCATCAGACTAAAAAATTACCCAATGAATTATTGTTTTATATAGGATCACTTATCATAAAATTTACATGTATATGTGTCCCACAAATTGAAATCAAACATTAGGAATAATCACAAGGGTTACACATGGAAAGAGAAGTTTTTTGTAATCATGACATATAAAAAAGGGTGTATCATAGTGTTATGCATGAAATAATGGATTAAAATTATTCTTTGAATTATTAAGGGGAATATAATAACTGTTCATGAATAATTAAGTCTAACATAAGTGAAAACATGAAATATATATTCTTGGAAACTTTAGAAATGTGCCACATAAGCATAGTTTTAGGGAAATAAATTAAGATTCTATAAAAAGTATAAAGTTATAATTGTTTATATAAAACCATAAATGTACTAAAAATTTATTTTAGGTTAAATTGAGTTATTTTATATCAATATTTTGAGGTTTAAAATTATTTATAAAGTGTATTAAAATTGAGTAAGAAATAGAGAGGTTCCCTTTAATCGGGTTTTCTATTGAGAAAAAAATTGGAGGGGACCATTGAAAAAAATATAATTCAACATAAAATAAATATTTATTAATATAGATACATATTTTGGGTATATTTACATATAATAAAGGTTAGTTATATTATTATAATGATGAGATAAATTGAAGAAAAGAGTGATAAAGCATAACTCAAAGTAAATATGGAGGTTTGAATAGATCCATTACATTGCATTTTAATTTAGTTGTACATAATTTAACCTCATTATAATTGTTAAAAATGTGTTATTAATTTATTAAAAAACCATTTTAATATTTTTATATATCATATATAACTCATATATTACAGCTTACCACCTACTCATTAATAATATTTCAATAATACCATTGTTTCGGGTGTTAACTGCTGTATTTTTTCCATCCATGTTTTCCATGTAAGCTATATATAAACTCAATGGGTTATATATTTATCATATATATAATTAACTTATTTATATAATTATAAAATTTAAAAATTTAATACATATTTATAACCATTATTTAATGTTGGATATAGAAAATGAGTCGCATTGATCACTCGAGGTTGTAGGTCGTATGAGTGATGGTATCATTTATTTATTGGTTAATGGGTATTTGAATAGATGATATATTAACATTATAGAATAAATATCATGTCATAATTATTAAATATATCTATTATTTACGTCATTAGAACTTTACAAGTATAGTGGGGATGAAACAAATTACACCGCTATGTGGAGACAGTAAGTCGTTGGTCCTCACACACAGGGCCTTCATTTTTCATTGGATAGATAAAAGGTGGAATTTTTTCTCTCATAATAATAATATATTAGTATATATATTATACTATATTTATTATTTTCATATTGGTATAAATTATTAATAAGTGTTAAAATAAGGATGAAGTGTAAAATAGTTGGTTAAGATGATTACATTTTCAATAAAGGATCTCATTTATAACTTCTCTTAGGGGAACAATGGTGGGTATTTTGGAAGAGAGAGAACCAAATGAAATTAAATAGGGATATTTATAAGATACATTTTAATATTTTTTTTTCTATATATATGGCTCATATTGGTGTAAAAAGTGAAGGAATGAGTTCTCTTTTATAATTGAGTCGAGGGACACTTTTGGAATTTCACAGAACATTAATATATAATTAGCCTATTCTAGAGTCCAGTTCTTAAAAATCCTATAAATAAATATGTTATTACATTTTAGGAACTAAATTATTCACATTTCTGTTATATAGTTTTTTTTCTATGTAATTTAATAAAATATTAATCTTATAAAATATCATTATTGTCAATTTTGATCATATTAATTATGTTGACTCTAAAATCATTGAGATTAAAATAAAAATTCAAAAAAATTATTTTATTATATCCAAAATGTTTCATGGTATTAACTATAATTTTTTATCACCTCAAATTTCTCAAATTATATTTATTTTAATATTTTTAATATCATTTAATTGATTTTTTATTAAGTTAATAATTACTTCATCGGCATTGTACACAAATTTAATGTAATTATTTTTCCCATAAAACATAACTTTTTTACCAAGATGAAGATAAATATTTTATATTTTAAAATAATATTTTAGCTTAACTTATCTTATGGATAACTACATATAATAAATTTTATACATATTAAAAAAAATAGTGTGGAATCATTAACATTTTTTAAATTAAATATTAGAAATTTTATTATCATATCTAGATGGAATAAAATAGTAATATTACTGAAACATGAATAATTAAGGGAAAATTAATCATACAATAAAATTTGTGTAATTTTTAGGTTCATTTTCCAGTCCATAGAATTTTATATTTACCCATAATTTCCAGATTTCCCATTACCATGCTAACAAAGTTACTAATGATACTATTCATATTGTACAAATATAAAGGGTTCTATAAACTAAATATGGACATCATGATTAAAAATATTTAGTAAACCTTTTTAAATTTAAAATAATTAATTTTAAGAATTTAATATAAATGTAAACAAACAAAACGCAACAAGAATCCATTTTTTAGAAAAAAACCCCATAAACTAAAAAATACATTCATATTAAATTCTAGTGTAAAATACATTTCAAAACCCATCAATGAATTATTTTTAATAAAAAATAATTAATGAAAAATTAAAACTATTCCAAAAAATATTTTTTCTTTGTAAAAAGTTTTAAATAAAATACAATTATCATTATAACTCATTATTTTTCAATATTCTACACAAGAGCCTCAGCCGAGTTGGTGAGGACTCAGCCAGTTCATCAAAGAGACTTGAGATCAAAACTAAGAAGAGGGATAATTTCAGGGATACAATAGTAGCACTGGATCCGAACTATAGTAGTTACTATAGATGGTACTATAGCAGTTACTATTTGGTATGGTAGCAGCAAGAACTATTCACCAGTTTGGGCCATCGAGACACAGGTTTGGTCTTCGTGCCCTTTAAGGCCTTCATGCCACCCAAGGACTTTTGAAAAGTTAGTATTTCAGGACACCAAAATTTCTTAGGGCCACCTCAATGCCTTTGGGTCACCTCAAGGCCTTTGGGCCACATTATGAATGCAGTTTCCCTAAGCAGACTCTATAAAAAAGAGAATCCCCATAGAAGGATTCAGAGCAGGCACACTCACCAGAGTAGAACCAATGAATTTTTTAGAATGATAATTTATGGAAACTCCATTGGGACTAGCACATTCTTTCACGGGAAGCTTATCTGGATGTCCATGCGAATGTGGAGAACTACCATCATGATACAGATGTTGGGGAGGGGTAGTTCCTTTTAGTTATAATTTGGTTAAATTCCCTAAGACATTCAGGTCATGTAATGTATCTTAAGCCTGTGGGCTAGGTAATATCTATGCCTATGGGACTTGTTAGGGTTCCCCCTTATCCCATGAAATGGGGGTTATCATAAATAAATAAAAAAGAAGGCATTCGAGCCTTTCAGGATATATTTTTTACCATTCCTTGAAAAATCATTATTTTTAGAAAATTCCAAAATATTAATCCTATGATAAAAAATAAACTAATTTATTGAATTAAATTTTATAAATATTTTATAAATTAATTTTAATATATACTCATATAATCAAAAAATTTATAAAATGTACTTTTTAAAAAATAAAATGACTTTACAAAAAATTTGAGCTATTATTTACAAAGAATTAATTAATACATTATTATAGAATTTGACCATTATATATTTTATAATCTAGTTGAATAAATTAATTACTAACACTTTAATGGATGGTTTATAATAGTCATATTTAAATTATAATATATGTTTGTTCGTTTATGCTTGGTATTACATATCTTGTACACTGTCGAATATATCTTTATTTTTTTGAAAAAAATCATTGGATATTACAAGAATTGAGTCTCTTTAGTAGTTGAGCATAGAAAAATTTTATGATTTGAATGTTTTAAATTAAGTGGTTCAATGAGATCACTAGATAATTATAACAAATATTTATTCTTTAGTGGTTTATGTGTATCAACGCATTTCCGTTTCGTGATCCTATGATTAACCTAGACTGGGTGAACCAAGAAAAAAAATTACAACCCCATAGAATAGTTGTATCATATTTTATCTTTTATGAGGGACAGAGAATGGTTTTCCTAAATATGATTGGTCATTATCATTTTTAAGGTATAATTTTATAATTCTCATACCTTGATTCACCACTCCTCATTTCATATCTTCCTTTCCTTGTGACCAACAAGAAATATCAATATTGAATGTTCTCAATGATTTTATGTATTAATGATAATTTTTGGTAGAATTTATTAATTATTGATGGATTCATATCGGTGAAGGAATTAATATTTATTACATAAAAATACCATGCAACACCACATTAATTCAATTGGGTTAGATGTTTATAAAACTCATATACAAAAAAATAGCCAGCATGGATAGTATAGCCTTATAATTTTGAGATTATAATTAAAAGGATATTTAAAACATTGAATTCAATGTTATAAGGATATATTTTCCATCTCTATATACATAAATGTAATACCATAATTTTTTTTAATACTATGTGGGAGATAATTATCCATATTTATGACTATGATTAAAATATAATAAAATAGAACCTTCAAGTATCTTCAAGTTAGTATTAGGACCTATGATTTATTTTTAATGTGAATATTGATGAATTTTTTGATTTGGTAATTATTCCGATAGAATACATGTTTAGAATTTGAGTAATAATTTATGATACAAACAATTTGAAAAGAATAATGAAAATATCAATTGGTGTTTAAACATGAGTATATAAGTGCTTAAATATAATAATATAAATAATATATTTTCGGATACCCCCATTATACTCTAGTTTAATAAAATAATATTAACATTAAATATGATATGGTGTAAATTGAAAATTCTGAGGATGATGTATTAAAAGTTAAAAAACGAAATGATCATTTAATTGGGGTATCAATGGAGAGAAAGATGGTAACCTGATGTATTCCATATCCTCTAATAATTACTAATGAAAAGGTAAATTCTAAGGTAACCCTCTATATTGATGATTGTATTATGGTAATGTTGTGAATACTTTATCATCATTTCCTAACACTTTTTCAGACAATGATGATGAAAAAACCCCATGATGAAACGGTTCTAATGATATAAAGGAAAAAAGAATACCTCAATAAGAATCTATTCAATAAGAAAAAAATTACTTTATCAATAGGAGGATAGATTTTATAATACTTAACTGGCGGATTTATTTTAATTTACATAAATCCATGAATATTTTTTATGGTTATTGTATATAATCCACTTCTAGATGACAATAATGAGGAATCCATTTATGTTTAAAGAAGGGTTGACTTCAAAGCTCAACACGAGACAATTCACAAATAAATTTTTTTTCCATTGTAATAAATGAATATTTAATATTGTTTTGTATATGTCTCAAAACACTATATACACCTATAAAAATTAGTGAATTTATAATTTAATGTGTAGATTGATCAATGTAAAATATAAATTTCTAAATAAAATATAGAATTGAGTTGATTTTTTATTTATTATTGAAGATAATTATTAGATTATTTACTCTCTTACCAATTCATTGAATAAATGGTTCAAAATAATACAGTAACGTGATGTTGAATCAATGATTTTATGATCGACATCTTTGGATCAATAATTATGTCTTATTCCATGAATAAAAATGGGATGTTCGAGCACATCAGCCTCTAAATAAGCTTCATGATCTTTCACTGAATGTTTTGATATGGTTTTTCTCTCCCTATAATGAAATTTTTTCATGTATAAATTTGTATCCATTTTGGGAAATTATCATAAAAATTTTATGTTTAATTATATAATAAAAACTTACTCCTCAGAAGAATATCTATTTACATGGTGCATAAAAACCCAAAAGGCAACTTTATATTTAGTAAAGGCACAAAATAAGACAAAATGAATTTATTTTTATTATTTATAAAATATGGGTTATACCCAACATATTTTATCTATAAAAAATATATTTTTGTGTGTAATAACATGAAAAATATGATAATAGTTTCTAACTCTCAATATGATATTAATGTTTATGAATTTTGGTTTCATGGTTTTAGGGACAACTGGATTATATTTTGTTTAAACGAGAAACAAAAGGTGTATATATAGTCCAAAATAATAAGTATAAAACAACATGAGATATTATAAAATAATATAAAACCCAAAAAAAAGTTATTCTAACTTTTCTAGTTAAGGGGGAATAAATGGAGATAGTTGTTGAACAAGTTTATCCACCACCAATTGAAACATACCAGAAAACATGAGCCCAGAATAGGAATGATGGGGAAGTTAATGTCATAGATATTTCCATATATGTAACATATAAATGTTTAAATTGGATTCTATATACTATATTCACTTCCAAAAAGCTGGGAAATAATAAATTATTATGTAGAAAAAATATGAAAATTATAGAGTTTTCAGTTTTCCATTGATCAGGAACACCATATCATTGGATATAGGAAATCCAAAATTTATTGAAGATACATTACTTGAACATATTTCAATTTTCCAAATGTTCAACTGGTTGAAAAATTGGGATAACTTCTCATTTCTTAGAGTGGTTTTCATCCTTGGAATATTCACTTCTACTTCATTGTGGTTTCCTTACATTCCCTCATTCCAAATGTGGGTAGACTCTACCACCACAATTAATGTAGTTGAGTGTTCAATCAAAATAAGATTATGTGATATCATATCCTCCTTATATATATTCCTCCTTGGACTTTATTTCCTATTTTGGGTCACTCTCATAGATTTGAGGCATAATCATGAGTATCATTAACTTTTCTATCTTCAAATGGACACCGGTTAATTGTGTTTTTTTTCATGAAGGGTTAGATAACTATAGTCAAAGTTGATATTAGTGTTGGGAAAGTCAAATAATCCACAAATAGTGAACATTTTAGGAATAGATAACAATAATTCTTCTTTTTTAATTAATGTCATCATTGTGGTTGGACTTCTCATGTTCATTAGGGATAACCTTATGCAAGGCTCAAAGGGAATATAAGGATTGTTTCACTGGTAATCCTCTACATGTAATTTATGGTGACTCATGATCATTTTGTTTTTAATGAGTCATCCTTGTTTATAAATACTAGTAATCTTATGATTTTCATATAAGGATTACTAGGCTCATCACCTAGGGCATCTCATTCTTGTAAAATAAGGTAATGTTTTCAATACATCAGGAGGGTGAATTGGTATAACTTCTCAAGGGGATGTTATTATAGGTTTAAAGTTTATTGAGTACTTGATTAGATGATTAATCTTCTGTCGGTAAATTTTATGCATACACACATCATGAACAGGTATGGATAAAGGTAATCATTGTCTGGGGTAACTGAAGTCTAAGGGGTAACTCTTGTTTGGGTGGATAGAAGTGTTACCATGGGGAATTACAATACATCAAGGATGTCACCTCCCTGGGGGAAGATAGATGATTTTATGGTCATGTTAATATTTCTAGATCCACCCTTATGAGGGAATCATATGTACCCTACAAGGATACATAGATCAAATCCCATATAGTTCAAGTGCATAGTTTAATTTTTGTTCTAAGACATGCCCATGTAGTTTAACATCATGTTGTAAAGAGACTCATGTCATGAAAGGGGTAATTTCAAGGGATGGTGTGGGTATTATACATTTTATCTTCATAGAATATGGGGGATCATCTCGTTCTCATGACATGATGCATCTTATTCATGTCACACATGGTATGTTTATAGTTTAACTTGATATGATTAGGAAGTAGTCATTTTGTTTTATATCGTACTACCAGGATGTTTTCTTATAGATTAATGTTGAGTGTTTAGGATTTTATCCGAAATATTAACATAATATGACTATAATGTGTGTTCTATAAATATTAATGTATTATAGCTTATAATTGTTTTTTGGATTTTACAAGGAAATAACCATTCTAAATTTGTAAATGAGTATTTAAGGATATAAGGATCCCATACTCTCTCATAAAATTGGAAATCATGATATTCCCCTAGATGAATCCACCATAATTGATTATGTATCCAAATTACTGGTTATTGTAGATATATAATTCATTGAAACTTGTTTTTTTTTGAAATATGGAGGGGTACTAAGGTTAGGGTGCTCATTATTATGATAAAACATAAAATTATCTGACCAGTCCGACCATAGAAAAAGGGTTTGGGAAAGAGGGTTAATGATACTGGTAGTGGGGATGATTGATTCCTAAGTAAGCACAATAAAGATAAGAACATGACCAATAATCATTTTAAATTTGTGATGTTATCTATTATAAATGGGGGATCATGTAGGTACTTGTGAGGTGGGTTTCATGAAGGATAAGGGATTAACATATTTGAGGCTTTTACAAAACATTAATCCCCTACCTAAGGGTTGTGACTTGGTCTTTATATGTGCAGTTTTGTGAAAGGTGAGGGTATTATGGTATCCTACGAGGCATGAGGAATATGCCTCTGGAATGAGGTGTTTTTTATTTCTTGAATTGTTTCTCTACCATGATCCATAGTTATAGAAGGCTCGTGAGAGGTTACTCTCAATAGATGGATACCTATAGAAATATATTTCAACATTTTCATATAAATGATGGAGTTTTAGGAATTTAGAGTTTCAGTTTTAATTCATAAGGTCACGATCACTTTAAAAAAACATGATGGTAGAGTTTATAATTGATTTTTGGGGATAAGTTTTATATTTTACTATTTATTATCTTCTTCAAATATTATAGAGTATCGTAGAGCTGCAATGTCATTTTTGAAAACATTTCCTTTCAAGAAGGAGTGATCTAATCATGCCCCTTGGATGTATTTTGTGCATTATTTATTACATGATCCCCTATAATTGTCTGTTTTATTCTCAAATAATCTTTTTACACTTTTTTTTCAGTTTCAAGAAATTCCTCACTCCCACCACCCCTTAAAATTAGAAATTATGAGGGATAAGAGGATCAAATTAAAATTTTAAGGCATAAAAAACCCATCATTGTTTGAAGCCTAGTTCGTAGAACATCAGGAACCATTATCCTATAAATAATGTAAGGATCCTTGTGTGGAATTTAAACTCAAACTGAGGATCTGTTAATACTCATTATCATTAAACTTAAACTCCTTTTGAACATTCTATGACTAAAATCATTAGTGATCAAGATACATTCCATCTCCCAGAACAAAATATTTGAGAAACATTTTCCATGTGGAATCTTTCCGGAGGGAAATATTTTAAAAAGGATATATCTTTGTATGAAATAAGTAGTGAACCGTACATAAACTACTTAAAAATAATTTGAGATGGTCATTCAAGGTGACGAAGTTTATCCAACTATAATGATAGAGATGATTAGGTACATTCTAATCAAAGAAAGTTTATATATTGTGTAATAGAAAGAAAAACTCTTCGATTTGATCATAGAGAACCATATATATTACCTAATTTTTGAGTAGAAAACATTCTATGTCTTCATAATGAGGTATGATGTAGATATCCCTAGTCCTAATAAATATGCTCCTATATACTGGTTAATGAATTATTTAGGGATATATAAGTGGAATAGGACACTATCCATTCACTGCATTAAAGTCTAGAAATAAATCATGGATTATTCCTTATGTAATCCCATAAAAACAAGAAATGGTGAGGATTTTTATGAATAAATATCTCCCCACACACACACAATATAAGAACATATTCAAGTTATGATTGGAATAATTCCATTTGAACTAGACTAAAGTGTTGTATTTTTGTCATGGAGGCATCCTCGCGAATGATGGGGCATGGACATACTAGTTATGTAGATCATGTTTTGAGTTAAAGGAGTAGATTTAAAGAGTGGGGGTGTATAAAGTAGAGTGGAATTCCTAGTTCAATGACAAAAAATACATGGATATAATGACCAATCTACAACACATGTGGATTTTGGGGTTCAATAACTTCCATATTCATTACGGGGACATCAGCATCATCTTGTGGGAACTATATTATGTTGGTGTGAACCCAATCCTAGGGGAGGCGTATGATGAGTTCTTCTCTATAGATAATTCCTAGGGTAATTGAGACTATCTCCCAATATTCATAAAGTCTTTAGATAACATGTTTCATGTAATAGTAGACACCAAATGTTTTCCTTTATAAGACATTGAAATATATCAAGGAATATTTATGGAGCCATGGGCTAAGACGGTGCACGATTATAAAG
Organism: Viscum album; assembly: GCA_963277665.1. Lineage (NCBI taxonomy): Eukaryota > Viridiplantae > Streptophyta > Magnoliopsida > Santalales > Viscaceae > Viscum > Viscum album. The sequence goes on along the minus strand of OY728140.1, from coordinate 1,042,830,367 downwards.
CTCTATGTTCCCAGAATTAATTTTGTTAAAATATTATATATATTGTTTGTCACAGATGAACATTTTTTTTAATAATGAGATATCTCTAAAATAGTGTCTTGAATGAATAATATGATACCATTGTTGAATCTATAGTATGAGATTTACCCTAGGTGCAGCCTAATGTTGGCCGACATGGGATGTCTAGTAGAGGAAGTATTTGGAGTGTTCATTTAATTAAAATTAATACATAATTTATTTATTTTATATTAAATTACCTATACTATTTTTCCTCTATAAATATTATGTTAATGCAAATTACTAGGGTTATCGGCATGACCTTGCGATCATTGAGAGGAGGTTTCACCACCCTTTATTAGAAAATCAGGATTGGGCAATGACTGATAACTAGATAAAGGTGAATCAAGGTAAATAAAATGCAACAGATCACCCCCATTATTGGAAATCATGTTATTCACCAAAGAACTATCCAATATCAAGGTAAGACTCATCATTTTTATATTTCTCCCTTATAATTAAAGTATTGAACTTAATAAAAACCTTATTCCTTTTTCTCTATTTATATAAATCATTCTAATGATCCCATGTAACAAAAATAAATTATTTTTCTAATTTATCTCATTTGTGTCATGTTTTTCACCCTTGAAAATTTTAATTTATACTAATTATCCAATTATTGTTTCAACTTTATTTTTTTTGATATTCCCACTTTATAAATCATATTCTTAATCATTGTCCTATAGGGACATCGTTCAAAATTCATAGGTGGGTTTGAGCATGATCGAGCTCTTGAATTTAAGGTGTATTATAATGCAACGAGAAAATTGATGATTTGAGAGTAGATCAAAGTTATTTCTAGGATATGTGTTATGATTTACATGGATTCACGATCTGATAACATTTTCATAATAATAGAGAATTCATGGGGAACATATGGGATTCAAGGGAAGAAACATTAACAAGATTTAAAACCACTAAAGGATGGGAAATCAATGGTTTGAATCACCATCTTTAGTATTTGTGATATTCAAGGTAGACTTGTCTGATTTTGGTTTGGAATTGGTATATTTTTAATCTTCATAACATGTTTTGAGATTCTTTGAAAAACCTAACTACATGCCATGTAGTCTAATGAACACATGTCATGTAGTGAACTAGCTATGGTGGATAGGGTTTTCAAGTGAGATAAATAACACACGTCATGTGGGACCACCACATTCCATGTGACATGATACTTTTAACATGACCTATACTCTACGAGTACATGGACATGAATATTCCCAAGCACATGTCATGCAATGGAACATGGCTAGTATATATGGACACAACTTGGAACACACTATCTACTAGAACATGGATAAGTACATGAGAATGAATTGATGAACATGACTATAATAATATTGCTAGAATAATATTTCTTCACCTTAGGAGGTCATGGAATTCCATTTAATACCCTTACACACCATGTAGTAAAACATGGCCATTGAGTTGTGTGCTAAAGAGGACACATCTAGGTGGAGGAGTGGGGAAACACATTGTGTAGACCCCTTACATTATATGCACAACGTTTTCTAGGAAAATTAAACATCTCGTATTTATTCTATTTGGATTTATATATTGTCTCATGAGTGGCATATCCAAATTTTTCTTCATGTAGAAGATGATGGTGGCCTTCTAAGTGACTTTTTAGATACAATGTAAAACAATATAAACATGATACATATTTAGGTAGTGCTCAATGATGGAAGTGATTTAACCAGATCATTAGAGTGGAACCCCATGATACTCTAGGGCATGGTTCATCTATCAATGCATATAGAGGAACCATCCTACTATGATATGGAATGGTTCCTCTATTTATAGAGCGAAACACCCCTAAAAAACTAGGGTGTGGTTACTTTATCTATTAATGGAGTGTAACCCTCCTAATGGAATATAGAATGGGTCCTCTATCTATAGAGTGGAACCCCTATTGAACTAGAGAATGGGTACTCTATCTATCCATAGAGTCAATCCTCCCTAGATGGATAGGGAAAGGGTCATCTATCTACTCATTGGAACATCTGATGGGATAGTTCATACATTCTCTATCAATCTATATAGTGAAATTCAATGAACTACTAGGGTGTGGGTCCTCTATTCATAGACTGGAACCCTCCTCCTAGGATAGGTATTGGGTCCTATATTTATTATGTATAACCATCCTATTATACCATGTTATGTGTTCTATACATAGATATTATGTCCCCTCAATGGTGTGGCATAGTGTAAAGCTGTGTCTCCACATTGGTACTTCTTCATATAAACACCAAGGATGTTTGGAATCATTGATAGACCATCTTGGAACAGTAGGTAGACTCTTTTTCATGGGATGTGAAATGAGATGGATGTCTACTTTTTCTCTTATCTGGGTTTCATTTATGATCATATATATATATATATATATATATATTGTTTTGTTTATAAATTTCTATGAGTTGATATGTATACTTATATCATGAATCATATTTATTCCCATTCATCTATAAGTGTGTACTACTAGGTATATATATACTCATCCCTTAATGGGATTTTTTTTACACATGTCTTGTATTATGAAGATGATGTATAGGTCAATGAAAAATACATAGGGTCATAGGGGGTACTCTAGTGCATTTTACTTTGTACAATGTTTGAGGATTGGAGATCTGGATCTAAGCTCTCTCTGCATTTACATTTATATTTATTTTCAGGTTAATACATATTTCTTTTTGCGAATGTATTTTCACCCTTTACTTCTCTTATTACACTGTTGTACTCTAGTATTAAATAGAGGTTGTTATACTCATTGTTGTTACTCTAGATTTTTTGTGTATTTTATATATATTCCTATATATTTTTATATATGGATGGTTTGGTGTGTGCATAATGTATATTATGAAAATGAATAAAATATTGTTTATGCCTTATTCTGTCAATATTCAACCTATATCATATGGAGGCGATCATGGGGTAGTCATGGCTCGGCCTTACGTCGGTTAGGAATGCCCTGGTCGGTTCGATCATGAATGATTGGTATTAGAGGTTTTTTGAAATTAGGACAATGTTTGGAGTTATTACCCCTAGGATTGTTTACTTGGAACTTAGGGAATGGTCTAAAAGTGTCTCAAGAGTTTTTTTAAGGCCATTGAACCCAGTGTTATTGTGGAAACTAATGTATCCATTCACCAAGACTATGACGACCTATTTTCCTCCCAACATATTGAAACATTGGTTGTAGGGAGCATTAGTACATGAATCATATAGGATTGAGTCAATTGACTATCCATGTTGAGTCATCTCTCCAAATATATATTCCCATATAATCATTGTGCATACTGATTAAATTTTTAGGATTCCTCCATGAATATTCCTAACTATGTTACTAATTCAGGATAGTGATGATTATCTGATGAGTGGTGAGGACTCAGTTCATGGTCCATAGCATGAGATCTTTCTTCAAGGTGGGAAGGTATAATCACCCCCACCTATCACGTATCATATTAAACAATAATAATGTTGTGTATGTGCACAAACTTACTGAACTCCATGCATTCCAGTGCTATAGGACATAATTTTTTCATAGTGAAACAAATTCCCATGCATTGTAGTATTTTCTAGAGTTATTGATCTATGTTTTCATGCTTTTGTGGACCCTTACAAATCAAATGGATATACTTAAAGATAGCATATTCCACATAGAATCTTGGCATTGGTAGAGATAATTTGTGTAGACACATGATAATTCATCACTCTTATGGTCCAAATTACAATAGTTATTTCATGAAGAATATTACACTTAATGATTGTGCTCAACACATATTTAGGGGAATCTGGAATATAAGTATTGAGGGATGATGGTTACAGAGTTTTCCATGAGGTTCATTGACCTTATGTGGTATTACCTCAACATATTTATGGATAGCTAATTTTGGGCATATAATTTCAATCAGGGTATCCAGAAAGACATGCATGCCAGTGTGGTGCCCTTTTTCATTACTATATATGATGGAGTGTTAGATAAGATGTTTGTGAAGTGTATATTACTACCTAAGGTATTCCATATGTCTATGGATTGAAGTGGGAATCATGGGTCTGAGTCATCTATAACAGCCAGAACGTTTCAATCGGCATGATCTCATCATATGATATCTTTTCCTAACTAGAACTAAACATGTGATCTTGTGGATTTGGGTCCAAATATAAGGATATGGAAGCCTAAAGATGGGTGATTTTACCCATGTGACAAGAGAGGTCACATGGCATGAGATTTCTGAAACCTATGTGCTTGGGAGGGAAGGTTGAAAGCGGATGGACCTCTGCATTCTAGGAATTGTTGTGATCATGGTTCTCCAAGGTGAGGCCATGGTGGACCATAGTGAGGTGAAGCTGGAAGAGAATAATTTGGGGATCCCTCAATAAGAGCCACTAATTGTGTAAGACATTGTGAGATCCTTCCACCACCACCATCAAGTGGTCTAATCTAGTTTTCATGAGTTGGATGTTAGGGTTGTGGGAAACTACATGTTATAGAGGATTAGTACCTGGAAGTTCGTGATACAATTTTAGGTATGATATGTGGATATTATAATCTTGATTCAATAAAATTATACATAGGTGTGAGTCATTCATTCACATATTCACTCCTTGTATAAGAGATATATCTCCCAGTAGAGATTTTATCCCAATATTTTTTTGAGGTTTTATTAGTGAATGATTATTTGATATCATGTATATTATAGGAGTTTGATTTATCTCTTGGTGTGTATAGATTATCATGAGACCTCTTAATCATCATGATTAGGTCATATTACATCGTCTTGGGTATGGAATAGTTCTACACGGTCTGATCCCAGATTAATTATCACCATAGATGAGTCAGATGCCTTTGGAATGATAGGATGAAATTATCCTCTGTGGGCATGAGAGATATAATAGAGGAGAACTTGGGTATTGTGAGAATGAAGTTTCAACCCATTTCTTATTAGTCAATGAGTTTGGATTTTGGTGCAGTGGACCATTTAGGCATCTAGATTCTTTTAGTCATGGATGATTAAATGGATGTCTTCCTTGAGTGCGTTTGTAGACTACCTTCAAAGAAGAAGATGGATTTTTTGAATTGGATTTCACCCTGAGAATACTCTAATATCCTCTATATAATATCATATAATTTAAAACATGTTCTAGTAGATGAGGGTGCAGTTTTAGAACCATTAATAGAATGGTTTAATCATACATAGGGTGTCCCTCTCGGCGGCACCAGTGTTGTTTTTAGAAAAGTTGGATAGGATCTTGTGTGTTTTTTGTGGATTATTATCACCTAAACTAGGCCATTAAAATGAAAAATTACCCCTTTACCAGGATTGGTGACCTATTTGATAAGTTTCATTGTGTGATATGGTTCTTGAAGACCATTCTTAGGTCTAACTACTATAAGTAGAGAGTTCACTAGGATGATATTCTAAATCTGGCATTTTGTTGTCTCTAAAAAACTATGTTTTATAGTGATACCTTTCTGTGTGAATAATTTCTCTACTAGATTTATGTATTTTATGATCTAGATATTTTATCCATACTTGAACCTCTTTTTTGTTTCCTTCATTGAAGGAGTACACATATACTCTGCGTCTGAGGAGGATCATGTAGAGACCTAACTAATTGAACTATACTTTCTTTGGGATAATACGATTTATATTAATCTAACAAAATTATAGTTCAAGATCCATGAGGTTCAAAATCTAGGGCACGTCATTTCAGAGCATAGATTACCTATGGATCTAGTATTGATTGATGCCATTCTTTCTTAAGAGCCATCCTAGAACATGTTAGATATGTAGAGTTTTCATATCATGATAGAGTACTCTAAGATGTTTATGGTAGAATTATCTATGATTCTAGACACTTTCACTTCCCTTAAACAGAATGGGTAATCGTTTAACGAGACTGAGTAGTTCCAAATATCCTTTGAGGAGTTATGGATGAGTCTAAAGAGTAATCATGTTTTTAGACTAATGGAATATTATATAGGATACTTAGTATATTATGATTCATATAGATTTGGGCTTACTTGCATGTTGTTTCATAGGTGGGAAGTGATAACATACGGGTTGAGGTAGTTGAGACCCTATGACTAGAACAAATTAACTCACGGTATTTATTTGGAATAGGTAGTCTTCACTCTAAGAATGTGGAGTAAAATTATTTTGAGAGATCATTTTTTTATTTAGTCTGACCATCATAGTCTTAGATATGTTTTCATTAAAAGATACCAAAACCTGGAAAAAATGAGCCGGTTATAGTTCCTAAAAGACTATGAATTTGAGGTAGTTTACACTTTTGGGAAGGGAAATGTGGTGGAAGATTCCCTTAGCAGGACGTTCCAAGATCGCTTAGTAGAGGAGGCATCATATTTGATGGATACCTCTCTACTGACCATATTTTCGGAGGTGTTCTTTGCATTTCATCAATCATGGGTGTTGACTCCTATTAATTTTCATCATTTGAGGGAGACATTGTTTGGAGATACATATTATGAGGTCCTACATGACTAGATATTCACAAGAGATTTAGTAGATGAATTTTCTAAATGTGGGAATCATGTTATATTTTTTAGGGATGGATAGGGTTCCCAATCATGATGAGAGAATAGGTGGTGGGGTATTTTCACACTTCTCCATTGGTTGTACATCCAAGTGTGGATAAGATTTTCCAAGACCTTCGATGGTAGTTTTGGTGGGCTGTAATGAGGTAGATTGTGGCTGAGTTCATCTCTTGGTACATCACAAGTTAGTAGGTGATGGCTGAGTACAATGATTGGGTAGGTTTGTTGTAGCCTCTGAAGATCCCTACGTAAGAATGGGATGCGATATCCTACAACTTCCTGGGGTACCTTAGACAATTTTCACCAACTGTGATGCGTGATACCTTTCACAGTTGTGGAGAGGCCTAAATGAGGAATTTAGGACCCAAATGAGGATGAGTACATCGTTTTATCCCCATAATGATGGAAGACTAAGTGTATTATCCATGTTTTAGAGAGTATAATGATATATCACATCCTAAACATTGTTCAGATCTAGGAGGATCACCTAGCCTTGGTGGAGGTTACATGTAACAATAGTTATCAATCTAAAATCGCCACGGTACCTTTCAAGGCCCTGTATCAGAGACCCTACAGGTAATCTACATGATAGAATTAGAATAGTGAGGCATCTATTGTTGGTCTTAAGATTGTACAGGTGACAATAAATAAGGTCCTTGTGATCCACAAATAGATGAAGATATCTCAGAGAATTCATAAATTATATATAGATCAGTGTCATAGTCCCTTGGATATCAAGCGTCGAGATATTATTTTCTTGATATCTTCCTCACAAATAGTAATAAAAATATTTTCCTAGGGAGGCAAGAAATACTCAAGGTTATTTGTGCCATTTTAAATCTTGAAAAGGGTTGGTTTTGTTTTTTACAACCTCAACATTCCCCCACAATTGGATTGGGTATAGGAAATTTTCTATCTGTCACAAATGGGAGGATATGTGCCCGATCCCATGTGATTTATTGAGTGGGGAGATCAAGACATTAAGAGTTGTCCCACCTCCATGGATCCCATATTGTAAATTGAGGATCGGTAGTAGAAGAACCTTTGGGTATGGCCGATACCCTCGGTTCCTATGTTGTGGAAGAATGGGGGCATACATGAGAGATCATTGGAGAGGGATATCCAGATTCATAATTAATATAAACTCCTTTTATATTAGATTTCGAATTTTTAGGTCAAAAATATTGAAGAAGGGAATGATTTTTACTAAATGTATTGTGATTATAAGCCTTTCAGATATATATGGGAATATTTCTGGATAAAGGAGCTGATAAGATACCATTCTGAGGCCCGGTTCACCACGAAATAATTCCATAAAAATGATAAATATATTTTATATCACCTATACATATATTTTAAGTAATAATGGGATATATCATAAAATAATTATTGAATAAAAAATATAAGACCACATTTAAATCAGGTGTGTATAATTTACACTAGACACAACCTAATATCGGTCTGCACAGGATGCCTATAAGAGTAACCCTTTGGAGGGTGTGTCAAATTAAAATAAAAAATTTATTTTTCTATTTAAAATTAAATTTCCTAAATTATTTTTCTCTTACTATTATGTTTTTATTAACCTACTTATCTATATAACATTGGGATCATTGGGATGATTTTCTACCACATTTCATTGTAAAATTGAGATAGGGTGATGACCAATAAACAAATCAAGGTGAATCAAGGCATAGTTAATGATAAAGATCTTCATCATCATTATAAAAAACATTATTAACCAATAAAAAACCAATATTGAGCTAAGAAGTTTCATTTTGGGATTATGAACTTTTGATAAATGGACTAAGCATAATTAAAATTGTATTCCTTTATTTTTGTTTAAATAAATTCTCCACATGAGACCATCTATAATATTTCAATTGTTTATTTAATTTATCCCAATTAATCCATATTTATCACCATATATATTCCCAATTTATATTTTTTCCCAATAATTTTTTCACAAATATTTTTCGACCTCTCAATTTTTTATTTACCCCTTCGTTCATTGTGTTCTTCACTGTGGGCCAATGGGGCCACAATATGACATTTTCCAAATGGTTTGACCATGATCGAACATTTTTTGGAGTGACCTAGCTATTATGACTATGTTTGTAAAGATATATAAATATCACATTTCATGTGGGACCTCCACACACCATGGGACGTAGTGATGGTGACCCAATGTGAACTCTGGGAGTACACAGACATGGACCCAGTCAAGCACATGTCGTGTACTGATGCATGGTTAGTGTACATGAACACGACCTAGCACATGTTGTGTACTGGAAAATGTATTGGTACATGGTCATAACTTGATGGACACAACTGGGAGAATATGAATAGTAGAACATGTATCAGCTCCGAGTGGCCATGAAACCCTATATCGTACACTTAAACACCATGTAGTGCATCATGGTCAATGATCCATTGCATGGAAAGGACATGGACCACCAATGGACTGGGCCACATTCTATGTAGACCCCTTACATTACATGAAATTACATTTTGATTAAACTTCCACCTCTCATATATCCTTAGTTTTGAATCATATTTTGGCTCGTGAGTAACCAATCCTGATTGTTTTTTCATGTAAAATGTAATGGTGTTATGATTAGTTACTTTTCAGATATTATGTACGATTTTATGAGTGTGACTCTTTTTTAGGTGTCTCATGATGATATTAGTCATCAGATAGGATCATTATAGTGGAACCCCATGGACAGACTAGGGAATGGGTCCTCTATCTATCCACAGAGCAGAACCCTCTTGTTGGTAAATGGTGTGAGTCTTATTTCTATAGAGTGACCCCCCTAAAAGACTAGGGAATGGTTAATATTTATATATATAGAGTGTAACCTTCATATTGGCATAGAGAATGGGTCCTCTATCTATAGAGTGAAACCCCCTGATAGACTGGGGTATGGTTCCTCTTTTTATCCATAGATTAGAACCCTTTTGTTGCGACAAGGTATGGGTCCTTTATTTATAAAGGGTATCCCCCTAATGGAATGTTTCGTGGGTCCTATATCTATTTATAGAGTGAAAACCACTGAGGTACTTATATTTCAATCTTTTATCCTCATAGTGGAACCCTTCTAATATGATAGAGCATGGGTCCACTGTCAATTGAGTGGAACACTCTTATTGTACTATGGTATGGGTCCTAATCATATTGGTTATGTTCCCTTGACTGTGTGGAATAGTGGTAAGGTGTGGTTCTACATGAATACTTCATCAGACAGACATGTGAGATATTGGGTATCATTGATGGAATCACTTAGAACAACTATAAGACTTTTTTTCAGGGCTAGGATGTGGGATGGAGATCCCATTTATCTGTCATGTGGGATTATTTTATGAGAATATATATAGATATATATATCCTTATTGTCTGGTTTAATTTTTCACTTTCTATTGGTTGACCTATCTACTTTTATCATTTCTCTTATTTCCTCACCTTCAACTAATAGGGAGTCCAATTGGGAATGTATATACTCTACATTATATAGTCCTTTCCCACCCATGTCATGTCTTAAGTAGACAAATTTTAGGTCGAAGGTGACAATATAAGAGAATAGTGGATTCTTAGGGGAAGTTGACTCTTTATAGTGGTCACGGTATGGAGATTTGGATTTTGATACTCTCTGCATTTAAATTTCCACATATTGTTAGGTTGGGACATATTACTGGTTAGATATGTATTTTTCACAATTAATTTTAATATTACATTTTCATGCTACTATAATTTCAATAGGTTATTACATACATGTTTTTCACTCTAGATTTTGTTGTATTTTATATTTATTCTTCTGTATTTCTATATAGAGATGGTTGGGTGTGTTTATACTGGTACATTAGGCAAAGGCCTCCCATATTAGTTTTGTCTTTCAGTGCTAGTCACCAAAACCTAGCCTAAAGTAGATGGATTGGGGTAGTTGCGGCTCGACCATCCACTATCTAGGTGGGAACTAGTGTGTTTGTTCATGATAGTAACTCCTAGAAATTTTTGAAATGAAAACTGTGTTTGATATCATATTCAATACACAACACTGAGTTTAAACGACCAACAAAATATATAATCATTATAACCTAACTGTTAAATTGGAGAGTATCAATAGTGTCAAATAATTTATGAAATATATACATATTTTTTCTAATAAATATAAATTATTAATAATTTTTTTTGAAAATAATGAATCAATTTTTAGTAATGTAATTTTCTTCTTGAAAAAAATACACGAAAATGATTTTTTTTCTTTTCATTAAAAAATATTATAATATTTTTTTTAAAAAATTATAAAATTGAGATAATAAAATTAAATTCATTTCAGAAATAAAATATAAAAATTTACTTTTTGTTATATTTTTCTCTTTTTCTAAAAACAATTATTTTTCTTATGAATGGTGAAAATACTAATTTTTCAAAAAATGTAATTTATTTTCAATATATTAATAAATTAAAAGGCCTTATTGTTTTTATTATTATTTAATGTAAAATAAGTATAATTTATTTTTATTTAATCCATTTTATTTTTTTTAAATAACTTTATATTGTACTTTAGTATAAGTTTGTCTTTGTGTTTAAAAAATAAAATTTTCAGAAAATTATTTTAAACTGCATAATGCTTTTCCTTTTTAATTAATTACAAAAACATATAAATATGAATTATATAATTGAAATTTATAAATAATATATAAATTTAAATTAATATATATTAATAAAATGATTATTATATTACATAGTATTACTATAAAATAATCTTTTTCTAGAAAAATACACTTTTTGAAAATACGTGTTTTCAATTTATCTACTATTTTTGTTTCTAATTACATTTTCTAATTTTATGATTTGAATTTCGTAATATGTACTAAATAATTTATATAATAATTATTTACATTTTCAAATATGGATAACATAAATTTTTTCTATAATAAATACTGAAAAAATGTAAAAATTAATTTCCGATGTTTGAGTAAATATAGGTCTAATGGGGGTTTAAACTAATTTATAAGGGTCAAAAAAACCAAAAATATAATTCAATATATATTTTAATATTTATATTTAGACTTTATCTTTTCTAATGATCCATAATGTTCAATTTTGGATCCCTTTTAATTTGAATAATTTAGGAACTGATTTTTATTTTAAAAAATTATTTGTGTTCCACTCACCTCACTTATAAAATTCAAACCACTCTCCTCTTTTCTTAAAACATTAAAACCCATTTGGGGTAAACATGACATAAGAATATAAATTCAAAAATTTCATAAACTCATCATAGAATCATTTTTTTGGTCACAAATCCTTTCTGGAATACATTATGTATAATCTTAAAGAGGTGGTCCAAGAAGAAGTTAAATTCATAACTATGCATGTTTTGTTTTATTTCTTCTTCCACCTCCTTAAAATATTATTCATACAATATCATATGATAAAACCAATATATCATATACTAATATATGATATTATAATATTTTTATGACCTAAATTCATCTCCTCTTTTGATAAATTGAACAATAAAAAGTCATTTGTGTATACAACATACTACCTCCTCGTGAATAGATGTCATTCATTTTCCATCATCACCTATAATTGATTTTCGTAATGAAGATTTTAATAATTTATATTATATTTTTAACACATTTATACTTATTTAATTATTAAATTACATATAAATTCTTACATTACAATATTTGGGGGACAAGATAATGTCACTAGTGTGTACGACAGACTACCACCTCACAGGGCGATGTGATTTGTTTTTCACTATCACATTATATGTAAGGTAATAATGAAAATTTCAAAGAACATATGTGATATAAATAAAATAATAATGATACTATAGATTTATTTATAATTCGTGAAATAAAATATGTATTTTTCCTTTCTACATTAAAAAATGTTAAAGTCATTCGTTTACTTCTGGACTACCACCTCCACGAAGCGATGCGATTTATTTTTCACCACCAAATCACAAGAATGATATATATATATATATGTATATTTAAAGAAATAATATGCTATTTGTTATATTATGATAATTCTAGAAATATAAAATAATAAATAACTTCTTTCCATAATGATCAATGGAAATGGAAATGTTACTCATGCATAAGTAAGACTTACCCCCTCCATGATCATAACATAGTTCATTTTTCATAACAATTTTTCATTATTTGTTTTAAAATTATATTTAGTGAATAAATATTATAATTATTTCATTATTATTATTCTTTATATTTTTAAATAATGTTCTCTTTGACCAAGGTCAACACACTGAATTCATTTGGAAATAATGAACCAAACGACCTCAAAACACCCGATATGTACTTAATTGATAAAGTTTTAAAACATTTAATTACAATGAAACAAAATTAATTTTTTATTTTTAAGGTTTTAATATTAGAAAATATTATTAATAAATCAAATAATCGATGTATGATTACTATAATGTAGTTAATGGTCACATAAGTAAATTTTGTAAGAGTGGTAAGAGTTTCTCTTCTTGCTTTTATTTATATGAGGCATATACTATATTCACCAATTATTTATATTTTTTGTTTTATATACACCCTATTTCAAGTTTAATATCAGGAATATATTATAAATAATCATATTTTATGTAACAATTTTAATTATTTTATCCGATAAGATTTTATTATAATGTTTCCATGTGCTAATGAATTTCATAGCTCAATTTATTTCATTGGTTTACATTACTTTATAATTGTCTTTTATATTCTATGACTATGTTTTTAAGGATTTCTTATTATAATATGTTTTATTTATACTTATTTTATTTGTATTTATATTTGATACATATAATAAATTTATTAATTATTTACCATATTCAATGGTATGATTTTTGTAAGGTTTATTCATCTCAAATTATCTTTCTTGGACAAATGCATTTATGACATGAAAATATATTCATATATGATGTGTATATACCTCCCTTAGACATGTAATATCATGAAAATTAAAATTTTAATTATATTTAATTTATTATTTGATGTTTTTATTTCATTGGACTTACATTTGAAGAGTTACCAAAGTGTAAAATGATTTATGTTACAATCTCATTTCATCCAGGATCATTTATATTCAAGGTTATTTCAGAATAAATAATTTGTAATGGTTTTATTTGACTATATTTCTTCTATTATAAATTTTTTATTAATTAGTTGCGTAAGTTTAATTTCAATTTCCTTCTTTATTTATAGAAGAAATATCAAGAAAACCATTTTTTTATGATACCAATCTTATATGTTCTTCCAGATCAAGAAATTTTCTCTTCCATATACTTGTTTATAAAATGTATTCAAAATGTTATTTTCTAAAAATAATTGATTTTATAAATCAGTTTGACATTATATTTTACCATCTTTAAAATATTTAAAATGTAAATTGATTAAGGTTTCTCTAAATGATTTACTTTTGACTCCATTTACAAAATGATTCAAAATAATATTAATTTTTAACACTTAAGACATTGATGGATTTTCCCACCATATGGTCAATTATTTTAAATAAATTTTAATTTATATTATTCCATTTTTTGAAAGAAAATTATTTTTTCAATATTTTGTGAATTTTTCATTTTTAATGTGATTTTTAAAAAAGTAAGGTTATTTTCCTCAAAAAAAATCTATGGTATTTAAATTGTATTTTCATTAATCATCATCAATAACACTTTTTTTTAGTTATTATTAAATGGGGATATTTTATAATGATACTATCCACATTCTCTCTCTGGATGGATTAATTGTTTTCAATGTTATCTTCATGGAACTCATTTTTTCCCACTAGTTAAATATGTTTTAAAGAGATTATTATGGAAAAAGTTTTTTTTTATGGTTTAATCATGTTTCAAGTATATTTTTATGGAACTCATTTATATTACATGGTTCAATAATGTTTGAAATATCTTTTTTAGGATTCCATTTAATTTCCATGGGTTAATCTTGTTTCAATGATATTTCAATGGGACCATTTTATTTTTCATGGTTAATCTTAATTCATAGAGACAGTCATAGAAGCCATTTCTTTTCCACCAGTTAATCATGTTTTGAAAATAATTATATTTTTTCTATGTGATTATGATTAACTCCATAATCTATGTACATTTTTTCATGAATGGTTCATGGAAATTATTGATAATCATAGGTGTGCATAAATAGTTCCATGTTACCCTATTATATCTTATATGATGGTTGCGCCAAGATATCACTGGGTGAGACCCTTATATCGTATATGATTAGTGTGTCTATATAACTTTATGAAATCCCATTATAGTTTATATGAAGTGTGATCTAAGATATAGTCGGGTGATCCCGTTATAGATTATATGATTGGTACACACAGACAATGTTGTGTGAGCCAGATATAGCCTATGCAATGGGAGAACCAAGATAGAGCTCCAATGAATTGGGAAATGATTATGTTCTCTAAGAATTATATATAAAGTCATACATATGGTTATTCCAATTGTAAGGGTTCTGTAAGGGTTTTAAAATGATGATGTTCCAAGATACCAACACATTTTATCTATAGTTTCCATTGGTAAATATTGTTTTCATTAGTCTAGTTTTATATTACATGTATTATGATTATTGATCATTATTAACTATTCCTTTATTAAGGCATTACGTGATATTTAATGATTGATAATTAAAGTATTTATGTGTATAATTTTTTTTATTATATTCTTATATACTCTAACTATGTCATCACACCCATATTCACTTTGTATTCTAACTGATGACATTCAATTATTAGTGATTATGTTTACCCTTACAGAGCATTTTGTATCTCACTTATTTTGTTTCCTATTCACTAGTTTATCAGGATTGATGTGAAATTAATTTTTTCTATAAGGGTTTCAAATGGATGATGATGATGATGACCTTATCTGTAATATGAAAAGATGGGTATAGTGAGATATGATGTGAAACATTATTGACATGTTTTTTTAATAATACATGATGTTAAGTTATTTTCAAAATTATTTAAAACTATAAACTTAAATGTACCTTGAAATTTTAAGTTATCCAATATTTCTTTACGTTGTTTTATGTTTTGGATGGTGAAAATTAGGCTACCTTCATCGGTATCAATGTTGTAAAATGTAATGTTCAAGATTTTGGTATTGGATCTAGGACTGTAGGTTTGGGTCTCTTATAGTTAGTATCATATAAATGGTTTAGATAACATGGGTTATTATGATATTTTATTGTGTGATTATCTAAAGAGTTATTGATACCATCAAAGGTCAATAAATTAGGATCGTTATATTTTCAAAGTATTCAAAACCCCATTGAGGTTTTATGAGATATAATCAAATGTTTAATGTCTTAGAAAGCCCAAGGATTCTTGGGAAAGTATATCCATGCTAGTGAACAAGGGAGATATCAACATTAAGAATTTTTCTAATAAGCTTCATAGCTAACATTAAAAATTAACATGGGGGATCCTAGAAAAACATATTGTCTAGGGACGTTTCATATATAATGAATGTGGCGGGGATATGGAATTGGTTTGAGAGATCTCCTATTATCTATGGTCATTCATCCATCTGTATATCCCAACCCTTCAAATCTAAACATTGTGGATAGTGGGAAGGGGTGACATCTCATTTTGGAATCACAGTTGTTCTGGTTTCAAACTGTTTTTCCTATATTTCTTCCACTAGATTTATCTTTTAGGAATGCATGTATGTTAATGAACATTATCAGTGTTATCTAGAAGAATATTATATGCAGTATTATTGAACTCATAGATATTAATTCTGAGTCTGACTGATTTTTTTTTTGGATATTCTTCAGGAATGATCTCTATAGTATATTTTTGCTGGACAGTGTTACCCCAAGAACTTATTGACAGATAGGTAGAAGTTATGTGGTGAAAATAATTATCTAAAAATTAAAACTTACTCATATGGAGGATAAGGAATCAGAATCTACCCATGGATGAAAATGTTAACTATTTTAATTAACATTATTTATAACTACCCTTATTGCAAATATAATCAGGAGGAGAGATTAGATCATTTGTTCAATCAAGGTGACTGGGAATGATCACTGTGATTTGTATTCAGTGAATTTACTAGAATATATTCCCATGATTCGTGGGGATTACCATTCATGGAATGGTGGTTCTAGGGTGCAGGATTAGTTGGGGGGGGACAAAAGGCTTGAACCATTGTTTTAGTACTAATATGGTTGTGTCTCTCTCAATATATGAATGAAGCTTGGGTAGATTGAAATTTAAAAATTGTTTTATCCCTTCTCATTCATACCCATAACCTATTGGATGATTTTACTCATGCAGGATTGAAATATGATGAATATATGACACTTAGACCTCTTCTAACAGGTGGTAACCCTATTCTCACTTGTGTGAGTTTCAATCATGGGAACTAGGTCTACCGGAGGCCCCACCTCTTTGGTTCTAAACTAAATACTGATGGGTTGTGCGTTTGGGGTTTCGTGTAAGGATGTGGTGTGGTCTGGGAATAGTGGAGTGGATTCATGTTTTATTTCATTGCTCACTATGGTTGCAAAGATTCCTTACAAGATGTGGACAATTCGATTCACGTAGGGATATGATTATAGAGGCAGGAAAACATCATGTTGGCAGTCATTGAAATAGATTACATGACTCTATTCAAGTAACAAGTTGTCTTAAGAACCATTCTATGGTTGATATCCTATATTAATAGATGGTTTTGGTCCCTTATAAAAAAAAGTATGAAAATTATTCAAACATGGAGAGAGGGAAACAAAGATGCATATTTCCTCATGTCAATAATGTCCCAAGGAGATAAGATTTCTTGCTTCCCTATTTTGACATCCATGCCACCAAAGGGAGTGAATCTAGTCAGTGGAGATTCTCATAGAATCTATTATTTTGGGCTGCCCTAGTTTTCTGTTTATTTGGTTTCCCTATGGGTATTTGAATTATTTTTTTCTCTAACACTCTTCGAAATAATAAAAGTGAAACATTTGGTCAAGTATATATAATAATTATGTTTAATGTGTATTATGAATTTACCATTATTCAAAATAATTTTTAAGGTATTGATAAAATTTAGGGTTTATATGATATTTGATATTGAGGTAATTATGGAAACATAGGTTTTATCATATAGATAACCACAATATTGAAAAATGATCTGGAAAATGGGTGAATAATGTTATTTAAATATAAATATATCACCATATAATTGGTATTGAAATATGAAATTCATGAGATAAAATTTGATTTTAGAACAATCTTTAATGTTTAGGTTGTTTAGTATTGATTTAGTTTGAACATTAGGTATTACTATTTGATTTTTGTGATTAATGTATTATTTCTTCTGATGATGGTTTACTCATTTTGGTAAGAATAATACTATTTTTTTACCATTATAGGTTTCATTAATGCCTAATGATAGGTGGAATATCATTATTAATTTTTTCTATGGTTATATGTTCCTTTAAAAGATGATTCTAGTGCTATATGTGTGAAATAAAAAATAATAATACACATTTTTTAGTAAAAAATATGAAATTATGGGGTAAATTTATTAAAGGGTGAAATTTTAATCAAAAAGTAAGTATAATTACTTATTATCTTATTATATATGCCAATAGAATTCTTGAACTCTGGGAAAAGGATCATGAAACAAAAATAATTCCTATTTATTTAATTTTTAATGAATTCAGTGACCTTTTTCAAACCACATTAATTAATTATTTTGTGATTGTTAACATTCTATTGACCATTCACATTATTTTGATAAATGATCTCAGTTAGTCAATATCATTATTTGGGAGTTATTATTTTCTTACATGTATAAATATTCACTTCCCCCATATGTTCTATTTTATGGAAATCTTCTTTGTTTTATTCCATATGAACTTCATACTTCCCTCTCTCTTTTATCAAGATGTGTTTTTATAAACCATTTTTATGACGTAGGTTAATAAACCTATTTCAAAATTTCCCAATTTTTATTACCGAGATAAAGTAAAAAAATGTGAGGAATAAATTTATTAAAGGGTTGGAGGATATAACATCATGATATTTTAAAAAATAAAACTATGTTTGATAGCGTATTTGACATGCAATAATAAACATTAACAACCCGCTAAATATATAATTGTTATAACACAGTAGTTAGACTGTACGGTATGAATAGTATTAACTACATTATGATATATATATATATATTAAATTTTATTAATCAATATACATTATTTAGTTTTTTTAAATAGTCATTCAATTTTACAATGTGAATTTTTTATTTTTCGAAAAATATTTATTTATTGGTGAATATTGAGAAATTACAACTTTTCAAAAAATGATATTTATTTAAAAAAACTAATAAATTAAAAAGTAAAAATATGTTTTGAATATGATTTAATTTAACATAATTATTATTCAATTATATTTAATCCACTTAATTTCTTTTGAATCAACTTTATATTGGATATTTGTATACAGTTGCCTTTTGTTTTATAAATTGGATTTTTTAACAGTTTTTAAAGTGCATAATATTTACCTAATTTAAGTAATTAAAAAAAATATTGAGTAATGATATAAATAAAATTTATATCTTAAATAAATATATATAATTTATATTAACATAATGGTCATTATTAATCATAGAGTGAATATAAAATCATCTTTTTTCATGAAAAATTCACTTCTTGATAACCTGCTTTTTCATGTTTGTATGTTTGGTTTTTAATTAATATTTTCCACTAAAAAATTGAATATGGTATAATGGATTCCATATTTATAATCATAAAAATTTAAGTATTCTAAAAAAATTTACTTAATTTTTCTACATAATGGATAATGAAAATATTAAAAATTAATTGTCATGGTTAAAATAAAAAAGAGTCTACCAGGGGTTAAACTAAAAATACAAGGGTCAAAATGACATAAAATATTGTATAAAATGTATTTTATTGACATATTTATGCCTTATAATATCTAATTATTTATAATGGTTCCTTTTTTATCCTTTTGGAATGTTAAAAACGTTGGTACACATTTTTATTTTCAAAAATTTTATGTATTTCACACGCCTCACTTATAAAAGGCCACCCCTCTCCTCTATTATTCACACCATCAAACCCATTTTTATTCGAAAATACCCAAAAATTAACTTCCAAAAATATATACCCTCTTCCTAGAATCATTTTTTATGAATTTTATTCTTTTAATACTTTATGTATAATACTAAATAGCTGATCCGAAAATAGTAAAAATCATAACTATGCATTTTATGATTTATTTCATCTTTCATACCCTTAAAATATTATTCAAATATTTTTATATGATAAAAAATGTATATAATATATATTTATTTTTTATTATATTAAATTGAAAATAAAAATCTATCTCCCTTTATATCAAATGAGATAAGAAATCATCATTCATGTGTATGAAACACTACTACCTCGTGAACATATGTCATTCATTTTCCATCATCAACTCGTATGGCCTGTTTTAACGATGGGTTTGAAGTATATATATATGTGTGTGATATTTTAAAAATATATAATTTTTGAGTTATTATATTATATATACCTTCCAAAATTCTATTATGTGGGGGATACAATAATATCTCTCTTGTATATGGTGATATATTGCCTCACGAAGCGATGTGATTCATTTTTACTAATGATTTACATGGAATGTAATATAGAAAAATTTAATGAATATATGTGATATAAATGACATCATAATGATACTCATGAAATATATATATATATATTTTTTAATGTAATATATCATTTTCATTCTTATACTTAAAAATGATAATGTCGTTCGTGTACGTGTGGACTACCTCCTCCATGAACATTTGTGATTCTCTTTTCATCCCCACATCACATGAATAATATATATATATGTGTGTGTGTGTGTGTGTGTGTGTGTGTAAATTTTATTTAAATAAATAATATGTTACTCATAAAATTATGATCATTATATAAAGGATAAATAATACTTACCTTGTTTCCATAATGATCATTGAAGAATTGAAGTGTTACTCAAGTATGTACGATATACAGTCTACATAATTGTAACATAGATCGTTTTTCATAACCATTTTTAATTATTCATTTAAAAATAATAATTGATTAATAAATATGATAATTGTTTCATTATTGTTAGATGTGTTGATATTGTAACCTATTTATCCATTGTCAACACACTGGATCGAGTTTGAAATATTGAATCCAACGTCCTCAAAACACCCAATGTGGACATAATTGATTAGGTGTTAAAATAATAATTTATAAATATGTAAAATAATATTTTTTTAATAATAAAATGATAAAAATGTAAATGTTTATTAATAAATAAAATTATTGGTATAATATTATTATACATCAGTTAAATGGTATATGGAATTTCTAGACTCGAAGTAAGGGTTTCACGTCTCATTTTTACTTTTGTGAGAAATATGCTATATTCATAAAAAAAATTGTATTTATGAAACCAATTTTATATATAATATAATTAATAAATAATAAATTATGGTATTTTAATTTTTTTCATTTGAATTACATCATCTATGGGGATTTCACCTGAAAGTTTCCAAGTGGTAAATAATTTCATAACTTGTTTTTTTCATTGGGTTATATTAATTATTTGTTTTATTTTTATTATTTGATTTTTTTGTGTAATTAATTTTGATTATATTATGTTTTATTTAAAATATTATTTGTGGATTTAATTTTGATAAATATAATATATTCATTGATTAATTCAAAATTTTAATGGTATAATTTTTATTGGTTATTCATCTCCAATTCACATTATTTGAGATATACATTTATGATATTCACATATATTCATTTGTGAGGTGTATATAATTCCATATGAAATATTTTATCATAAAAGTCCTTAGATACATGATATTTAATGTATCATTTTATTTCATTCTTTCACGGGTAATATTATTTATGTCCTATCAAAGTGGTAATGGATTTTTTGTTAAAAAATTCTTTTTTATTATTTATATTAATAATTCTTTTAGACAAAATATTTTTATATAATTTTGTTGAACCACATATCCGTCATTATCCTTGGGTTATGAATCTAGTTCACTTGTTTAATTTCTACTTCCTACCTTTTTTACTAAATAAATGTCGAGAAATTCATTTGTAATTGACATTGATCTTTTATATTCTTTAGAATCATGAATCCTTAACATTACTACCCATTCTTTATAAATTGTTTTCCAAAAGTTTATTTTTTTTAAAAATGATTTATTAAATCCCTTTAACATGATATTTTACATTATTTTTAAAGGATTTTAAATGATTTTTCATATGTTTTTCAAAAGGGTCACTTTTGAATCCTTATATAAAATGTTTGAAAACTATGTACATTTTTAACATTTTAGACATTAATGGATTTTCATAATGTCATGTCTATCACTTTCCTCAAGGAATACTCTATATGTTTCCATTATCTTTTTCAAATAATTTTTTTTCCAATATTTGGTGATTTATTAGTTTTCAAATGTTTTCTTAGACTAAAAAGGTTATTTTCCAAAAATCATTAATGATCATTTAATAGTGTTTCTATTCATTAAAGTCAACAACCATTGTTGTTACTTATAATACAAAGGGTATATTTTATTATGATACCATCTTCATTATTTCTATGGATGGGTCAATATTGTTTCAATGAGATAGTTGTGGAACCGTTTTCATTCCCATGGGTTAATTATGCTTCAAAGTGATTTTTATGAAACCTGTTTCTTTTCTATGGGTTAATAATGTTTCAATGATATTCATATGGATCCCATTTCATTTTTATATGTTGATCATGTTTCAAAAAAATCATGTAACTCATTTCATTCCATGGGTTAATCATGTTTCATGTAAATTTACATGGAATCCATTTCTTTTCCATGGTTTAATCATGTTTCAAAGATATTATCATGGAATTAGATTCTTTTCCATGTGCCTATCATTTTAAAAATAATAATGATTTTTTTTCAATAATTTTATGATGAAATGAAGTCTCAATATACTTAATTTCATATATGGTACTTATAATTTATTGATGGTCATGGGTGTGTCCATATAGAATTGGGTGTTCCCGTTATAGCTTATATGATGGGTGAAACTATATAAAATTGGGTGAGTCTTTTATACCTTATATGATGGGTGAAATTAAATAATACATGGTACCATTATAACTTATATTATGGGTGTACCTAGATAGTTCCACGTGAGCCCATTATAGATTATATGATGATTCGACCCAGACAGTGTCGAGTGAAGCTAATATAGCATATATGAGGGTGCACCTAGATAATGTTTCAATGCATTGGTCAACGATTATGTTCTATGAATAATTATACATGATATAGAAAATATGTTTATTCCAGTTTTAAGGGTTCAAAAAGGGTTTAATGCTGATGATGTTACAAGATACCGACATTCTTTATCTATGCATTCCATGGGGTTATAATGTTTTTATTGATCAAGATTGATATCACATGGCTCATGATTAATTATTCTTGTGGACCTTTACTTTGTAAAATTATTATTCTATATTTCATGATTTAATATTCATGTATTGATATATCTGGTTTATTTTATGATTTTATTCTGCACTCTTATTATATCACCATACCCAAATGCATTTATTTTAATCAAAAGTGATATTTAATTATTAATGCTTATGTTAAACCTTACTGATCATTGGATCTCACCATTATTGTCTTTCCTTTTCACCAGGTTATCAATAATGATATTAAATCAATTAATTTTATAAGTGTTTCATATTCATTATTATGATGACCTAATGTGTTATATGAAAAGCTAGGTATACTGGTAGATGATCTTCATCATTATGAACTAGTTGTTTATGAATCCATGATGTTATGTGTTTGTAATTATTATCTAAAACTTTAAACCTAAAAGTTAATTGATAATATTATTGATCCAATATTTCCTACTGATGTGTTATGTTTTGGATGGAAAAAATAGGTCACCTTCATTATTATAAAATACAGAAATGTGAATTTCATGTTTTTTATCACCAATTTTGGGAGTGTGAGTTCGGGAAAATTATAGTTCATGGAGGAGGTTAATCTTGTTTGGGGTGAAGGATATCTTATTCAAAAAATTATTTAGTATATTATTGAACATTCTTTATGTAAGGCTACTTCCAGGGATACTATACAAATTCCCATGGGTGGTTAAATTTGAGGAGGGATCTTACTAGATGTAACATGAGGCTATCTAATTACACCTATGTGGTCATGGTGTGAAAGAACCTCACCCCCAATATTGGGTTAGCCGAGTTTTTCATGGTTCTTATCTATGGATGCTCCTGGTTCTTGGTGTACATATGTGGGTGTCCCAAACCCATTTATTTCAGTGGACATTTTGGGGATTGGAAGCAAATAAACCTCATAGTGAAGGTGCTGTAGAACCCCTCTAAAGTGTTGGGGAAAATATACCGGAGAAATTCACCCTTCCAGGTGTATAGTCTATTTCAATTTCTGTTCTACTGGCCCCATGCACGCATGGGTAGGTATGAGTTTTAGAACTCCATATTCTCTTAGACCACCAACTTATAGACTTCAATAATGAATATGTTCTCAATTTACCCTCTCTTTATAAAATATTTTAGTATACTATCAAGATTTGGGTTCCCAATGCTATTCATGTTTTATTGACTCCCCCTCCCAATGGGGTACATCAAGGAAAATTATTAGGGGATTAATAGGTACTGAGAATTGATATTAGTCTAAAAAAATGGATTATTGGTGGAATATGTGGATTGTATAGTGGTTTTCAATACATAAACCCCTTTTTAATTCAATATCAAAATATGGGTTCTTTAAAGGATTATGTTGCTGGTCAATTACATAGTATATAGTGATTTCCACCCAATTATCATTTAGTGGATATGTCACAAGATTTCATAAGTAGGTAGTGGGGATCAGATAGAGATTCTGTTGAATGATACACCCTTGGAAATATTCTATTGCTATGTTTAGATCTAGGATATAATACCCCTAAGGGAGACACTGAGTCATCCATTTATCCATTTATCTTCCAAAAGAGGGATCATAAAACCATGGGGATGGGGGCATGCTATGATTAGGGGAGAATTTCAGGGAAAGGGAGATAGAGTAGTGACCAGAGTGGTAGTGGAGACTCCAAGGGATCCCTTCCCTATGCGTGGTTTAGTTCTAACATGATCTGTGACAGAGCTCCTAATACACTGATGATAGTATCCTTAGGAAAAGAAAAAATGCATCTAGGTATGTTCCAATAATGTATATTCTAATCATGGGTAAGTTCTTACATCATGTTGTGGAAATAAATTATGATACAGTCTTCCTCGATGCATGTTTGAACAAGGATATTATATTGGTATACAATTCCACCAAGGTGGTGCATATAAATCTCCAAAATAATTGGATTTTCCTTCCATGAAAGAACATATTAAGGCCAGATTCTCGGTACCCTAAGTATAGTATATGATGTACATGATAGATATGGATGACGCATTCCACTCATAATGAGTAGTGTGGGAGAGAGTCAAATAGGTTATATTATTGCGGGACATGACCTCCCTCGATGAACTTATGATGTGTTGATTAGTTGAAAGTCTAGTGGATATGGATTGATCGTCCAAGGTTTCATGAGGGATGAATGCCTTCCATGAATACTATAACGAAGACGTTATTATCGATGAAGTTATTGTTGTGACCACTTTGTGTATAAGGTTGTATTGGTTGTCAATAGTTATCAATGAAGATCAAAATGAAAGAGATCAAGAAGTACTCCAAAGAAATGGAATGGAGGAATGGAAATTCAGATGATTGTTGTACTGATCATAAGTTTAGAGAACATATGTCAAAGGTGACATATTGTTTACAACATTGAATAATGGTGAGGTATAATCCATCTGACGATGATTAAAGAAGAATTGGGATTTGATGAAGGACATCCAATTCTTCATGATTGCATGAGAACTATTCAAGAGACTTCTTGAAGAATAGAATTGTATGATTTGCATGAAGTAGAGAATGACGGTTGAAGAAGAAGAAAAAGTGCAAGGGATATGAATTCTGATATATCCATGCACATCACATTGTATCAAAAAATGATGATGCTAAAGTTGATCTATCAAAGGATATATATCACGATAGTGGAGTTTGTGGTTAAAGAAGAAGAGTTGCTGAAGAATGAAATTTGAGGTGATTTTGTTTGTTGACAAAGAAAAAAATGACACACAAATTTGTTAAAAAAGGGGATTTCATGGTGTCACGTTGTGTTCAAGGGCTATGGTTAATGATTCATGTTTTATTCAAGTGTGTAGTACGATAGTGACTTGGGTGGTTGGAGTTAGGCGCCAGAACTTGCGTGCTGAGGGGATACTTGCGCGCCGTCGCACAGGGTGTCCAAATGCCTATAAATACAGGTTGACCCCTCCTCGTTCTACATGAGCTCAACAGTTAGAGAAAATCAGTGCTCCCATCGCACAGGTGTGCTGGTCGTGCAAGTGGTGTGTAGGTCGCGGAAGTGTAAGTTGCACAAAAGTTGTTTGTTGTGCGTCCAAGGTGTTTTATATGAGAAAGGAATTGGGTCGCGCAAGTTTGAAGATGAAGGAGTGAGTGTCACACAAGTGGTTGAGGTGAACTTGCACGCCAGTTTGGACTTGTGTGCTGAGACTTGTGCACCATCATCAAACTTGCACACCGGGCTTGGAGAAGTGCGCCTTGTGTAGTTGATGGACGTCGATCATTTTAGAGATGCACAAAGCTGGAAGATTGATCGATACCTTCAGTGCAAAGTGTTATTAAAGAGGAAATCTAAATGATACATGCATGATCTCATGCATATATGGAGAACTGATTCTAACTATTCCATGTAAACTGAGCTTCATTTATTGAGCAATCACAAAAGTGGTTTTGATTTAGGAAAACAAAGACAAGAGGATCTAGTGCATTCAGTCATTGCACTAAAGAAGAAGGATTGAACTGAAAAGATCATCAACTCTGAACACTGATGCAAGCAAAGTCTCATTCTGTAAAGGAGACAAAGAACTTCATGTCTATCTATTGATGATACCATCACATCTATAAACTAAGTGGGACTTCACTGAAGGCAGTGAGCTAGGGGGAGTCAAATAGAGTGACCCGAGGGACGTAGTGAACAATCCCTTAACTTTTTTAAAGGCAGTGAGCCCGAGATAGAGTTACTATTTTCAAAACTTTGTAATCCACATCTAGTGAAGATTAGTGGAATTTGGTTCGACCAGAAACTTGTCGGCGTATGCTCCTTGGACGTAGCCCTTAGTGGGGAACCAAATATAAATTATTGTGTCACCTCTTTGCATGTGAATGTTTCATTACTGATCATATCCATTATACAGGTTTAACTATTTCCTACCAATGTTGGAACAAGATCCTTGTTTTTAAAAGAAACATTTGACACC
This sequence comes from Viscum album, assembly GCA_963277665.1. NCBI lineage: Eukaryota > Viridiplantae > Streptophyta > Magnoliopsida > Santalales > Viscaceae > Viscum > Viscum album. The sequence goes on along the minus strand of OY728140.1, from coordinate 1,042,803,266 downwards.
CCAGTACGCCCCTCCCCTCTCAGGGTGTCCCGGGGTCCTACAAACGGTATCAGAGGGAGGTTCACGTATGTTGGATATAGTAATATTATTCAGAAGGGGATTTGAGTTTCTTTCCTAAAGTCAATAATGAAGTGCAGTATTGATGAAGATTCAGCCATTTTTGAGCAGAAGCCTACATCTAGAAAGACCATGACAAATAGGAAAAAGAAAGAGAAGAAGCAGCTGAAGAAGTCCCTCATATCCAAAGGATATGCAGTGTCTAGTTCTATATGCCCTTCCAATAATGAAGAAATATCAGGCTTCAAAATCATCAAGCAGGTGGCTCAGGTTCCTACCATAGGAAAGGAAGACACCTTTATCCCAAGTGATCAAGAGAAATTAATAAGCTATCCACGTGATATTCCTGAATAATTATTTGCTCCTATTTTTAGAATATTTCAATGCATGCAGACTGAGATCAATCGATTGGAAAGAGAATCTGATAATGTGGAAAAGGGATTAGAAGGAAAAAATTATTGAATGATTAAAGCTCACCAAATAGATTAAAGTCTTTTATGAAATAGAGGGAGTCAATAAGACTCTAAATGAAAAGAACAATGCGCTTGAAGTTGAGCTGAATAAGTGCACTGAAGTCAGGGTTTTTTTTTTTAAGAAACTTCCAATAGATTCAAGGAACATGACTCTTTGGTACATAAAAATGTTGAGATGCATGAAGATGAAGTATAAATTTTGAAGAAGACTTGTAAACCTGAGATGATCATGATTTAAGATCAAAATATCATCCTCAATATTGAAAGTCAAAAATTGGAAACCCAACTGAAAAATCTTAAGAAGACACATATTGAGACTTCACAAAATAATGACACAGAATCAGTTGCTACTAGTACTCAACGCTCATTGGAGGATACTAAAGCAGAAATACCTTCAACATGTGACAAGATGATTATGAAAACTCTTGATTATCCATCTCAAGAAACAATATATGTTGATTTTGAATGCACACTTGAGGATGTAAAAGCCAAAATACATCAAACATGTGATAAGAAGATCATTACTTCACTCATTGATCTATCACAAGCAACTGAGAAAGTGAAGGTACCATTCAAACCATCTTGTACTCATGTTTCCAAATACATTCCCACAATCAGTGGAGGCTGGAAGAAAAATTCTAAACAAGTATGGATGATGGAAGGGGAGGAGAAGAAACCTACCACCATGGCTAGGGTGGATATGAAGAAATAATTGGAAGATAGTTCCCCAGATAAAGAAAAACAAATTAGGAAGAAGTCCCAACAACCTCATACAGAAGAAACAAAGACGAAATGATTTTTGGGTCAATGTTGGTGATCCAATAGATTTGGGCATTGTGCAATGGATTGTTGGTAAATTCCTTTAATAAAAAGCACAAATAAAGCCTGTATCAAAGGGAAGAAATCTAGAGAAGAAGAATCAACATCTGAAGGTCCAGAAGATTCTATTTATAGTATACAAATGTAGAATTATTGATAACATCTGTGATGTATGCAACGGCAGTGGTCACAAGGTAATCACATGTCCATCTCAACATTCTTTCACTGTTGATAAGAAAATAAGACCTCTTATACCATCTAAGTATGAAGCAAGTACCTTGGGAAGAAATCATAAGAATAGTGTGAACACACATTTCCCCAAGAAAATATCAATTAGGGATGCTAAGAAGATCCTGGATTTTAGATCCATGAAATTGAAGGGTCATTCATCCAAAAGAAAAACTATGTGGGATGAAACTCAAATGATCCTATATGGAAGATCCAAACCACCTGCAATAGTTCCAAATGACATATTGGTCATATGGATAGAATATTTGAAAATAATTAGGAAAATTGAATCTGAAAAGGCCAAAGATGGTGAGAAAGGGAAAGAAAAATATTCACATGATGAAGAAAGAGTGCATGAGATATTGAAAACCAAGAGAAACACACATGTCAAAGAAGTTCTGTGTGGGAGATGTATGAGATCGGGTCACACTGAAAAAGGTTGTCTAACCTTAATAGAAGAGCAAGAAGCAGTCCTTAAGAAGAGTAAGAATGTATCATATATGATGGATATTAAGCAGAATAATTATCCACACAAAGAAGAAGATAATGTGAAGATATCCATGCCACATCAACACATATCAGAACATATGTTCAAATGTGCAGGCGTGAAGACTGTAGTAAATAGAGGAACTTGGTTGAGAAAAGAACCTCAACCATACAGTTCATATTTATGAAGCATGTAGGAACCACCCTGTTACCTTAATCATTTGTGTATTGTATTTGTGCTAATAATGCAGGGAATTGAAGGTGAAGCTTGCTCTCAGGGGGAGAACCTGAGAAGTATTGAATGCTGTCAACTCTTGATAGTTGAGCCGAAGAAGTTTCCATCCTTGTAAGATTCTTCAATTTATATTCAAAGATTAAGATGATGAAGTATCACTCTTCATGAAGATGATGAGGAGTGTTTCCATTGAGGGGGATAAGAATAAAGAAGCTTCCAAAATCATTGTTTCAATCAGTATCAACTCTAGTTGGTATTAAATGTAATTACTCTCTGAATTTATTGAAGAACATGTCATTGGAGAAGGTATGTCATTTCTCATTCTCTCACCCTTGGTTACTCAGAACAAAGACCATTCTACAAAGGGGGAGTAACTAAATTGATTAGTGAGATAAGAATAATGGAAGTGCCCCAAGGCCACTTATCCTGCCAATCGCACTTGAATGATTTTGATCTATTTGCTGATGTGAGTGTAGGAGTTTCAGGTTGATTATACCCTATCACATTTGATTTGTTTAGCCCAAAATAAAAGTGGAAAACCCTTGAATACAATGTACATGAGTTCTCATATCATGTGGTATCATGACCAGTGAAAAATGGATAGCCTTGTTGTCTAAATCAACACCTCTTGTTTTCTACACCAAGCATTTCTTAAGTATACTTAGAGTGAAATGATTGATGACACATTTCATAAGTACATATTGATACCCTCTCTACTATGAACTTTGTTTTTATTTTCAATAATGGGGAGAGAATGTGAAATGATAGTTTGAAAAGAAAGGTTTAATGTTTATTGAAGAGAAGATTCTCATTTTAACATTGACGAATTCATTTCAAAAGTTATGTAAAGTATTGACAAAAAATAAAAAGGGAGAGATTTTTGGGACCACTTTGTGTATAAGTTTGTATTGGTTGTCAATAGTTGTCAATGAAGATCAAAATGAAGGAGATCAAGAAGTAATCCAATGAAATAGAATGGAGGAATGGAAATTCATATCATTATTGTACTGATCATAAGTTCAGAGAACATGTGTCAAAGGTGACACATTTTTTACAAAAGTGAAGAATGGTGAGGTATAATCCACCTGACTATGATTAAAGAAGAATTGGGATTCGATGAAGACCATGCAATTCTTCATGATTGCATGAAAACCATGCAAGAGACTTCTTGAAGAATATAATCGTATGATTTTCATGAAGAAGAGAGTGACAGTCAAAGAAGAAGACAAAGTGCAAGGGATTGGAATTCTGAGATGGCCATGCACTTCACATTGAATCAAAATATGATGATTCAAAAGATGATGTATCAAAAGATATATATCACAAAAGTGGATTTTGTGATGAAGGAAGAATAGTTACTAAAGAAGGAAATTTGAGGTGATTGTGCTTGTTGACAAAGAAAACAATGACACATAAATTTGTTGACAAAGGGTATTTCATTGTGGAATGTCGTGTTCAAGGGATGTGGTTAACGATTCAAGTTTTATTCAAGAACGTCGACAAAGGAATGAATGATCTGGAGGTTTTACAAAAAGAGATGATATAAGGTGTCATCGTTTTCCAGTGTTTGCCAAGTTTTTGGGCCTGAAAATTGAAAAATGAAGAAAAGTTGTTTTGGGAAACAGGGACTTGCGCTCCGATTACTTGGAGTCTTGGGAACATGCGCGCCTGTTGTTTTTCAAGATCAAAACTTTAAAATATGACAAAGGAAAGAGGGTCCCACAATTATTGGTATGGTCGTGCAAGTGAGTAGTGCGACATAGACTTGGGAAGTTGGAGTTGCGTGCAAGAACTAGCACGCCAAGGAGAGACTTGCATGCCATCGCGTAGGGTGTCTAAATGCCTATAAATACAGGTCGACCCCTCCTCATTCTACATGATCTAAACACTTAAAAAAATCAGAGCTCCTATCACGCAGGTGTGTTGGTCGTGCAAGTGGTGTGTAGGTCACGCAAGTGTAAGTTGTGCGAAAATTGTTTGTTGCACATCCAAGGTGTTTTGGGTGAGAAACTGATTGGGTAGCATAGGTTTGAAGTTAAAGGAGTGTGTGTCACGCAAGTGGTTGAGGTGAACTTGGGTGCTAGTTTGGACTTGCACTCCAAGACTTGCATGCCATCTTCAAACTTGCACACCGGGCGTGGAGAAGCACGCCGGGTGTAGTTGATGCATGCCTGCATTTTTAGAGCTGCACAAAGCTGTAAGATTGCCTGATACCTTCGGTGAAAAGTGAGATTAAAGAGGAAATCTAAATGATACATGCATGATCTGATTCATACATGGATAAATGATTCTGACAATTCCAAGTAATATGAACTTCATTTGATGATAAATCTCATAAGTGGTTGTGATTCAGGCAAACAAAGACAAGAGGATCTAGTGCATTCAGTCATTGCACTAAAGAAGAAGGATTGAACAGAAAAGGGCATCAACTCTGAACCCTGATGCAAGCAAAGTCTCATGCTGAATAGGATACAAAGAACTTCATGTCTATCTATTGAGGAGACCTTCACATCTATAAACTAAGTGGGACTTCACCGAAAGCGGTGAGACAAGGGGAGTCCATGGGAGTGACCCGAGGGACGCTGTGAGAAATCCCTAAACTTTTGTAAAGGCAGTGAGCCTAGGACATAGTGACTATTTATGAACCTTTGTAATCCACAACTAGTAAAGATTAGTGGAATTTGGTATGACCAGCAACTTGTCGGCATATACTCCTTGGACGTAGCCCTTATGGGTGAACCAAGTAAAACTTTATGTGTCACCTCTTTGCATGTGAATGTTTCATTACTGATCATATCCATCATATAGGTTTAACTAGTTCCTACCAACATGGGGACAAGATCCTTGTTTTTAAAAGAAAAAGTTGACACCTTGATTCACTCATCCCCTCTCAGGGTGTCCTGGGGTCCTACAAGTGGTATCAGAGGGAGGTTCACATATGTTGGATACTCTATAGTAATTATATTTAGAAGAGGATTTGAGTTTCTTTCCTAAAGCCAACAATGAAGTGTAGTATTGATGAAGATTCAGTCATTTCTGAGCAGAAGCCTTCATCCAGCAAGACAATGACAAATAAGAAAAATAAAGAGAAGAAGAAGTTGAAGAAGTCCCTCATATCCAAAGGAGATGCAGTGTATATTTCTCCATGACCTTTCAATAATGAAGAAATACCAGGCTTTGAAAGTATCGTGCAGGTGGATGAGGTTCCTACCATAGGAAAGGAAGACACTTGTATCCCAAGTGATCAGGAGAAATTAATAAGCTATCTGCTTGATATTCCTGAAGAATGATTTGCTCCTATTTTTATAATATTTCAATACATCTAGGTTGAGATCAATCGATTGGAAAGAGAAGATGATAATGTGGAAAAGGTCTTGGAAGGAAAAATTCTTGAATGCTTAAAGCTCACCAAACATATTAAAGTCTTTGAATAAATAGATGGAGTCAATAAGACTCTAATAGAAAAGATCCATGTACTTGAATCTGAGCTAATAATGTTCACTGAAGTCAAGAGTTTTTGTTTGGAAGAAACTTTCAAGAGATTCAAGGAACATGACTCTTTTTTACAAAACAGAGTTGAGAAGCATGAAGATGAAGTTGAAAGATTGAAGAAGACTTGTAAAGGGAAGATGATCATGATTGAAGATTAGAAGATCATCCTCAATATTGAAAGTCAAAAATTGGAATCCCAATTGACAAATCATGAGAAGACACATATTGAGACTTCACAAAAGAATGTAACAGAATCAGTCGTTGCTGATACTCAATGCTCACTGGAGGATAGTAAAGCTAAAATACCTTCAACATGTGACAAGAAGATTATGACAACTCTTGATTATCAATATCAAGAAACAATATCTATTTATTTTCAATGCATATTGTAGGATTCTAAATCCAAAATACCTCCAACATGTGATAAGAAGATCATTACTTCACTCATTGATCTATCAAAAGAAACTGAGAAAGTTAAGGTACCATTCAAACCATCTTTTACTCATGTTTCTAAATACATTCCCACAATCAGTGCAGGCTGGAAAAAAATTCTAAACAAGTATGGATGATGAAAGGTGAGGAGAAGAAAGCTACCACCATGGCTTGGGTGGATATGAAGAAAAAATTGGAATATGGTTCCCCAGATAAAGAAAAAAACATTAGGAAGAAGGCCCAACAACCTCATACAGAAGAAACAAAGAACAAACGATTTGTGGGTCACTGTTGGTGCTACAACAGATTTGGGCATTGTGCGCTGGATTTTTGGTACAATCCTTTTAATGAAAAAGCACAAAGAATGCCTCTATCAAAGGGAAGAAATCCAGAGAAGAAGAACCAACATCTGAATGTCCAGAAGCATCTGTTTACAGCAAACAGATTTGGAATGTTTGATAACATCTGTGATGTATGCAACTACAGTGGTCACAAGGTAAGCACGTGTCCATCTCAACATGCTTTCACTGTTGATAATAAAAGAAGACCTCTGATGTCGTCTAAGTATGAAGAAAGTACCTTGGGAAGAAATCAGAAGAATTGTGTGAACACACATTTCTCTAAGAAGATCTCAAGTAGGGAAGCTGAGAAGACCCAGGATTTTAGATCCATGAAATTGAAGGGCCATTCATCTAAAAGAAAAACTAAGTGGGATGAAACTTAGATGAACCCATGTGGAAGATCCAAACTAGCTACAACAGTTCCAAATGACATATTGGTAATCTGGCTAGAAGATTTGAAAAGAATGAGGAAACATGAAGATGAAAATGCCAAGGCTAGTGAGAAAGGAAAAGAAAAACTTTCACATGATGAAGACAGAGTGCAGGAGAGATTTCAAACCCAGAGAAACACATGTGTCAAAGAAGTTCTATGTGAGAGATGTATGAGATCGGGTCACACTGCAAAAGTTTGTCTAACCTTAATATCAGAGAAAGAATAAGTCCTTAAGATGAGTAAAAATTTATCATATATGATGGCTATTAAGAAGAAAAATTCTCCACACAAAGAAGAAGAGAATGTGAAGTGATCCATGCCACATCAATACATATCAGAACATATGTTCAAATGTACACGCATGAAGACTGGAGTAAATAGAGGAACTTGGTTGAGAAAAGAACCTCAACTATGTAGTTCATATTGATGAAGCAAGGGGGAACCAACTTATTCCCTTAATCATTTGTGTATTTTATTTGGGCTAATAATGCTGGGAATTGAAGGTGAAGAATGATCTCAGGGGGAGAACCTGAGAATTAGTGAATGTGGTAAACTCTTGATAGTCGAGTTGAAGAAGTTTCCATCCATGGAAGATTCTTCAATTGATATTAAAATATTAAAATGATGGAGGATCACTCTTGATGAAGATGATGAGGTGTATTCTCCTTAAGGGGGATAATAATAAAGAATATTCCAAAATCATTGTTTCAATCAGTATCAACTCTAGCTGGTATTAAATGCAATTCCTCTGTGAATTTCTTGAAGAACATGTCATTAGATAAGGTATGTCATTTCTCAATCTCTCACCCTTGGTTACTCATAACAAAGACCATTATACAAAGGGGGAGTAACTGAATTGATCAGTGACATAAGATGAATGGAAGTTCACCAAGGCCACTTATCCTACCAATTTCACATGAATTCTTTTGATCTTTTTGCTGATGTGAGTGCAGGAGTTTCAGGTTGATTATACCTTATCACATTTGATTTATTTGTCCCGAACTAAAAGTGGAAAACCCTTGAAGTCAATGTACATGAGTTCTCATCTCATGTGGTATAATGACTAGTGAATAATGGACACCCTTGTTATCTAAATCAACTCCTCTTATTTTCTACACCGAGCATTGCTTAAGTAGACTTAGAGTGAAATGATTGATGACACATTGCTTAAGTATAGATTGATACCGTATCTACCATGAACTTTGTATTTGTTGTCAATAAGGGGGGGAGAAAGTGAAATGAATGTTTGAAAATAAAATTTAAAAGTTGATTGAAGTGAAGAATCTCATTTTGACATTGACGAATTCATTTCAGAAGATATGTAAAGTATTGACAACAAAATACAAAGGGGGAGATTTTTGGGACCACTTTGTGTATAAGGTTGTATTTTTTTTCAATTGTTGTCAATGAAGATCAAAATGAAGGAGATCAAGAAGTACTCCAATGAAATGGAATAGAGGAATGGAAATTAAAATGATTTTGTGCTGATTATAAGTATAGAGAACATGTGTCAAAGGTGACACATTGTTTACAACAATGAGGAATGGTGAGGTATAATCCATCGGACGATGATTAAAGAAGAATTGGTATTTGATGAAGACCAAGCAATTCTTCATGATTTCATAAGAACTATGCAAGAGACTTCTGGAGGAATAGAATCATATGATTTTCATGAAGTAGAGAATGACGGTTGAAGAAGAACACATAGTGCATGGGATTGGAAATCTGAGATGTCCATGCACTTCACATTGTATCAAAATATGATGATGATAAAGCTTGTATATTAAAGGATATATATCACGACAGTGGAGTCTGTGATGAAAGAAGAAGAGTTGCTGAAGAAAGAAATTTGAGGTGACTGTGCTTGTTGACAAAGCAAACAATGACACACAAATTTGTTGACAAAGGGTATTTCATGGTGGAATGTTGTGTTCAAGGGCTGTGGTTAACGATTCATGATTGATTCAAGAATGTCAACAAATGAATGAATAATCTGGAGGCTTGGGAACTTGCTCGCCTATTGTTTTTCAAGATTAGATCTTCAAAATATGGAAAAGGAAAGAGGATCGTGCAAGTATTGGTGTCATCGCACAAGGGAGTAGTGCGATAGAGACTTGGACGGTTGGAGTTGCGCTCCAGAACATGCGTGCCGAGGGGAGACTTGTGTGCCATCGCATTGGGTGTCCAAATGCCTATAAATATAGGTCGACCCCACCTCATTCTACATGAGCTCAACACATAAAGAAAATCAGATCTCCCGTCATGCAGGTGTGCTGGTCATGCAAGTGGTGTGTAGGTCGTGAAAGTGTAAGTTGTGTGATAGTTGTTTGCTGCACATCTAAGGTTATTTGGGTGAGAAAGGGATTGGGTCGCACAAGTTTGAAGTTGAAGGAGTGAGTGTCGCGCAAGTGGTTGAGGTGAACTTGCGCACCATTTTGGACATGAGCGCCAAGACTTGCGCGTCGTCTTGAAACTTGCACGCCGAGCTTGGAGAAGCGCGCCTGGTGTAGTTGATGCATGCTGGCCTTTTTGGAGCTTCACAAAGACGGAAGATTGCCTGATACCTTCGGAGAAAAGTGAGATTAAAGAGGAAATCTAATTGATACAAGCATGATCTCATGCATACATGGAGAACTGATTCAGACAATGCCAAGTAATCTGAGATTCAATTATTGAGCAATCACATAAGTGGTTGTGATTCAGGAAAACAAAGACAAGAGGATATAGTGCATTCAGTCATTGCACTAAAGAAGAAGGATTGAACTGAAAAGAGAATCAACTCTGAACCCTGATGCAAGCAAAGTCTCGTGCTGAACAGGAGACAAAGAACATCATGTATATCTATTGAATAGACCTTCACCTCTATAAACCAAGTGGGACTTTACCGATGGTAGTGAGCCAGGGGAGTCAACGACAGTGACCCGAGGGACGAAGTGAGCAATCCCTGAACTTTTGTAAAGGAAGTGAGCCTAGGACAGAGTGACTGTTTCCGAACATTTTTAATCCACAACTAGTGAAGATTATTGGAATTTGGTATGACCAGAAACTTGTCGACGTTTGCTCCTTGGACGTAGCCCTTAGTGGTGAACCAAGTAAAAATTGTTGTGTCACCTCTTTTCATGTGAATGTTTCATTACTGATCATATCCATCATATAGGTTTAACTAGTTCCTACAAACATGGGAAAAATATCATTGTTTTTAAAAGAAAAATTTGACACCCTGATTCACCCCTCCCCTCTCAGGGTGTCCCGAGGTCCTACATTTATTCACCAAATATTGAAATTAACCCATTTATTAATCTTGTAAACATGTTAACTCATCCCATTTTGTAATGTTCAAGGTTCTTCTATCATAGAGGATATATAGATTCAATATTAATCTATAAGGAATAATGCATAGGCCCAAAGACATGAAGGGGTGGGTGTAACACCTCCCTCTAATACTAGGGTTGTGGGCATCCAACTTACTACCGTAGAGATGCTTCATATGACCAATGAAATGAATCATCTACTCTATTGGGTGGATTATAGCATCCAATAATCTAACTTATAAATTTGAATATTTTTATTTTTATTTTTTGTTCTGACTATCTTGTTTCTTTTAATCGGAGAAAACTTATCCAGTTTTGGAGAAATATTTGGTGGTTAAGGCATTGACTATTGAAAGAATGCCATCAGTAGGGGCTCTAATGTCAAGAATATCCAATAATTATCTATTGGTCGGACTTGATTCTACCTATAATTATTTTCCCTCTTTCTATATTTTTTATTTTCAACCACAAATTTGGATTTACTAACCATGAATATCAATAATTATACTTCCAATTTGTTGAACTAGTCATCGATAGTGATGTTGGAGAATGTATTGAGTACAGTTGAGGAGGAGATTATTGGAGTTATGGATTTTATAGTGGTGTTTAAGGAGTCTATAATATTAAATAATATACCTAATTTTCCATAGGAAGCTACTGATGCTCCTTCTTTTGGAGAAACCGATCTCACATTTTCTTGGAGCATAAATCATCCAAATATTTTTCTATAGAATATTTCTTTTATAATGTTCTTACGTCCCTCTTAAAGTTCTATCCCATTCCACATAATTATTTTTAATAATTAAGGCATGATTTCATAGAGGATAATTAGTTGGTTAGGTGAAATTCTTTAGGAGTATATTGAATTTCACAGGTCCCGCTCTAGGGGATGACCTGATTAGTTAAATCGGGTCCCTCCACCACTAGTTTACGAAACTATGGTTGAGTGGTCTAGAGTACCACACAAATCAACAATCACCAAGGAAATTTGATTTCCCAAAGAATATCTCCCATTGTTGGAGTTACAAGAACAATAGTATGGGGTCATCATAGTTTGCGAGGGAAAAATATTTGGTAAGATGAGGTAATAAGTAGTGGAAGTTAAGGATGATATTGTGGGATAATATTCCTTATCTAACCATGAGACTTTTCCTTGGTAAACATGCACTTTATTTTCATTTTATATTATGGACTTTATAATTAGTGCATATATTATATAACCATGCAACCTAACCATGTAACCAATATTCCTTTCATCAAAATGGAAAATTACCCTATCACCCCTTCTCTTTTTATCCCAACTCACTCCCAAATCCTTCTCTTGACCTTGGTATCAATTCATTAAAAATATAGGTGGTCCTTACATTGTTTCTTCAATTATTCTATTTTGAATATAGATTATCTATTCGAAGTATGATATGATTTCCACTTGATATATCCTCTTATTTTCATATCTCTCTTAAATGTTTTTTGTTACATGTTTTGAATCTTTTTAGGTACTTTATGGTAGAACCATAAGGTTTTGATAAGTGATTTATGATATTTCGTATGGATATAGGGTTAATATGATTTATCTTTTTATTTATAATCATTTTTTAGTGATGTTTATGATTCCTCCATTGGTGAGGAAATAATCTATATACAATGTTTCTTTTTCATGAAAAAATTTATAGTGTTCATGTTTTTCTTTTCCATGGATTATGAAAATGTTTGATTTAATTTCTATGGGGAATTAATTGTCAAATTTCATTTTTATGGTTTGGAAAATGGGGATTAAAAAGTTTATTTATAAAAAATGTTTTTCACACATTATATATCCATTGAAATTCAATAGAAATGGATTTAAATATAATATTTATATTCAAACATAATAGCAGTAATGGTTTTTTATAGAAATATTTTTTAAAATTTTGGTCATGGTTTACTATAGTGTTTTATGAAAACATGGAACATGGAATCTATGGGTGCATTGGGATATTGAAATATTCTAACCTTTTTGTGTATGGAACCAGTAGGGGTTATGGTTGTGATACTAATGGATTTTGGTATAACATGGATTCAATTAATTCACATGTACACTTACTAGTTTTCCATTAATGTGTAAGTACATGTTTACCAAAGGTTCAAGGCATTTTTTTCGGGGTTTTATTCATAATGGTGAAATTTCATAACTTTTTCCCACATGTAAATATTATAAATGGTTTGATTATTGGCCTTTATTTATCTTTATTTAAAATTTTAAAATATTTTTTTATTTGAATATGGAATGTTTTAGAAGAAAGAAAATTATGTTTATAGAAAATGTTTCCAAATTAAATTGTTATATGAAAAAATATTCATTTTAAAGATATTACGAATTTTTTCATTGTAAAATATACTATATAGATTAATGGTTTTATCCAGAAAAAAATTCTTCATAACCTACAAACGCCTATTTATAGATTCTAATTTGGTTTTTTGAGATACAAGTAAAGGGAAGGGATTCAGGTATCTTGATGATTTCTCTTGGTTATTTTTTCTTTCATTGTGGTTTTAGGTTGTGGTTATGTTTGGTGAAATGGGGAATTGAATTTATTTGTTTATGGGCTTAGGATTTTAGATTTTTTTTCTTTTTCTTATTATTGTGTCCCATTTCATCTTAATGTCGCACTATTTTTTTATATATTTTAATATGTGAGGATTGTTGTGTTGTGATTTTAGTGTTAAATCATTCCTATGTTTTTATGTTTTGATACCCCATTAATTTTCACTAACCCATGGTGACCATGAATGAACTTTGGGCCCAAAGGAGAGAAATATTGGGTAACATTTCAGGTTTAACTAAGTTTTTCATTACAAAATTTTACCAATGGAGGTTTAGAGTTCCAGGGGTTGTTGGTAGAAAAGATTAGAACAATCGGGTCTCAATTGGTATGTAAATATGGGTGCATGTCTAGTTCACTTATATATCTGGCCCTGATTTATCATTGGAAATCTAGGGTTTTTATCTAGATTTTAGGATTGATTTAGGGGCTATTTTTATAAATCTTATCATTTTTGGTTTTGGAATTTATTTCTCTTTAATATGGATTCATGAAGTTTTTAATTTTATTTGTAGATGTATCCTAATCTGACATGGTTTTTTTGTGTTTAATAGATAATGGAACATAGATATATCTCTTAGATTTAAAGGGAAGAAAAATTAGAAAAATTCCTATAATAAAACCCAATATTCAACTGTGCATTAGTGGGAATAGTAATATGGAATATTCAATTATAAGGTAAAGTTGGTGATGGAAACCAAGAATTAATGGTGGATAATGAATTTGATTATATAAAAAAATAAACCATTCATCTGTGGTGAAAATGGATCCCTGAATCCCATGGAATGGATTTGAGAGAATATATAAGATTTTCCGCATTTTTAAAACTCCAAAAAACTATATGTTGATGTTTTAGACATATATGCATTAAGGAACTAGATGTAAATTTAATATTACATTTCATATGATAAATTACAAGAGTAATTCACTTGGACCACTTTCAAGAAGGCCTTGAATAAGTATATATATCATAAATAATTATGTATTGTGAAGGATCTGGAATTTGTAACATTGGATCAAGTATAACATTAAAGGATGTATTATTCAATTAATTTCATTAAGATGGTTAATCTTTCTTCAAAACATGTTAGTAATGTCTACGTCAAGGCTATATGGTTTAATATGGGTTTGAATCCCATGATTTGATCAATATTGTTTCACATATTACATTCTAATTATGTCAAGGTAGTTGATAGAGTGTCTATGGATGATATAAACATATCCAAGAAGAAAGGACTTGGTGTAACTTCTATTCAAGTTGGGGAAATTGAGGGAATTTTATCTGAACAAAAAGGGATGAACAATAATGGTTCTTAGTTTATATTAGGATCATTTATTTGATATCTTTCAATATAACACCTGGTGGTTTTCTTCTGGTGTTGAATACATAACCTCACTAAGACAAAATGAGAGTTTTCCCCAATTATTCTCTATTATTGTGACTATCTAGTCCCACTAATAATTTTCATTTAAGGGTATTTTAAGTAAGTATTGATGTATCCACCCTTACCAATCTCTCTCGGGATTGAAAAAATTTATTAAAAGGTGGTGGATCTCATTTTCATACAAAGAGGGATACTCATGTAGTGAAGAAGACTATGGTAGTGACTGAGGGTAGATGAATTTTCAAGAGGTGTATGCACCATAGTAATTTTAGGGGGAGATCTATTCTTAAATGTATGTTTTTTATTTAATTTTTTTATGGTTCTATAATTTTTTGACATTTTTTTATATAATTCATTTATATTTTCTATGATGATTGATATGTTGGGATTATACCTATATCATATTACATTAATGATGGATCATTCTACTCCCTTAGTAAGGATGAAGGAATAATGCAATAGATGTTATATGTATTGGGTTATGATCACCGACAATGAGTTCATTTGGGATTTCCAAGGTCATGATTTTTATATTGTTGGCCTCATAATAGGCATATATTGGGTGAATAATTTTAAGACCTAGAAAGAATTTTATAATCTTTATGTTCAATTTCAATCTACCGATGGTCATACTCAAATAGTTTAGGGTAATCCAGATCATAGCTTTAGGATAGTAGGGTTTGTTATTCATAATGTCAAAATTATACCATGCCAATTATTATAGATAATTCTTGATGATGTCATCTATAAGTTTAGATGGTCACTCCCTTCTATAGGGAATGAGAGCCCTTGTGTATTTCCATATAATTTTTCATAGTTATCTCCCTAAAGATAGATCAATTTTACAATTGATCTACATCTAAGGATGTGTAACTCCCCAACCCTAGATTCCCAGATATGGTTCATTATTTTAATGCATTGGCATGATTACAAGGAATCGGCCCTGAAGGACCGATCAGTTTAGCTATCTTGGAAAATATATTAAACACATGAACGTTACTTTACACTTTCTAACATAAAACATAAAATAAATAATTCTTTGATAATTCTATTATTCCCCTAGCTTAACCATGCATATCAATCCTTATACAATTCTTGTAATCCTGGAAAAATAAAACATAAAAAAGGGGTGTGCTCAAATTCTTAGTAAGGGTAAATATTATAGTGGAAGCTATAAAATTTTATGGAAATATGTATAATAAAAACAACATACTTTTAAAAATAAACATGAACCTAATATGAAAAAATTAAATCAATAATTACAATATAAACATGCACATGTATATTCTATTAGTCGAATAATCGCATGTAATAACTAATTTAATAATGATGGAATGCATAATTTTGGACATAATAACTACTAAGTTAAGTCCATATGCCAAGACCATTCACAAATATTTTCTCAAGGACTTTTTTCAAGACACCAGTTTGTCTCATGAGACCTACCGATGCATCGATGGGCTATATCAAACCGTTCTCCTCACTTACTATGTTCAACACATTCTTTATATGAAAAGGTATAAATATAACATAAACATTTATATTAAAACAAGCATACAAAATATTAATACTTTAACTGTAAACCATGAATTATATAAAAATAATATATCCATAGTCAAACATATCACCAAACCTTAAATACAATATAGAATCTTTTATCAAAATAAATCAAACTCAAACAAGAATAATAGCCAATAAGGGATGTTGACATAGTTGAAAATTATTAGTAAAACTCTCTGAGATAAATATACCTTTTCATGAAATCATTTAAATGTCAAAAAAATTATAAAGGAAGTCATTTAAAATATATTTTTACATCCATGTATCCCATATCACTTTGAAACTTATGAAAGGAATTGAAATTTTAAAACAATGAAGTTTATATCAATAAATCATTAAAATCATTTTAAAAACATGGACATTAATTAAAAAGATTTAGAAAAATAAATCATTGAAACATTTAAAATGATGATATAGTTTAATGAGTCTCTTCCATAAAACCATAAATTATTCCAATGAAAATCATTTTTATGAACCATGGTTATGGATGATAAAAATTTCTTAGAAAATACTTACACATAAATAATCTTGGATAATAATGAGATTAAGGAATTAACCCTTACCTTGGATCTAATACTCTTCGTACATATCTGAAACTATTGTATATCATTTTAAAAAATATTATTAACTTATATAATAATAATAATAATATTTATTATATCATATATGATTCTTTTATGGAAATATATTACTTATTTATTAACAATTCTGAGTTAATGCAACATTTCAGGTAATATCTCTTTGTTTTTCGTATGTATTTTGAATCGTTATTCTTGACAGTATTCCTTAGATCATGATTTAAAAACTTCAAGAATGTATAATATGATTTTTATTTCATATATATTTGTAATTTAAATAGATATAATAGATAGATATATAAAATGGAATACAACGTTTATGGAGATGGTAGGTCGTACGTACGCATGAACATTGTTTATGTTTTCATATCATATTGAATAGAAGTAAGAGAATTACATATATGTACTGATATATAAAATATATATATTTAGTAGAGATATTAAGTCATATATTTAAAAATTATAAATATTATAAATATTTTTTATAATCATTCTAGGATAGAAAAAGTTGATAATTAATCTCATCGTGTTGTGGAGAAGGCAAGTTGTATGTACGCACAAGCGACGATATCATTTCCTTAATGGTAAATCGGTATGAAAATATATGGAATATTAATTTAAAAAAAATATAATATCATGTTATATGTATTATTTATATCCATTATATTCAACATTATAACCATATAAATAAATTGTACATGAGAATCAATTAACACCATGACTGGGAGGTAGTAAGTCGTACGAACGCATGCATTGGGGTATTGTTTTTAATAGGATAAGTAACCGAAGAAATATGGTTTACCCATAATCATAACTATATATCAGAATATATTAGATTCTAGAGTTATTTTATTACTGTGGTAACAACTTAGTAAAATGAATTATAAGAATAAATGAACTTCTAAAGATGGGAGAAAATGATTACCTCTTCTTCGGGTGTCTCCTTTTGATTTGCACACAAGGACTCATTAATTTGAATTTCTGACCACTTTGTTCCCTCTAGGAGAAATTTATGGATGTTGGGAGGATATTTTGGAAAGGGTTGGCCAAGCTAAAGGGCTTTTTACGTGTGAATTAAAGAGAAATGGAGGTGCCCTTTTATAAGAGATGTGAGGGGCACTTTAGGAAAATATTATAATATTAATTTATTATAAAATGATATACAGAATCAAATAGTACCAAAATCATATATTTCAAATATAAGTTTTTTTAGGTCGAAAAATGCTCAACCAATAATTTTTAGACATCTTTATATCATAAAATTAACATTATATTTTAGATTTAACCCTCTGTAAAATAAGTTAACTCTTACCATATCCTCTTGTATGTTTACACTACATGGTTAATACCATTACAATAAAATTCCAAGACAACCTAAAGTGGATCATTTATGACATTGGTATTAGTATCCATGTTTTTTGACCGAACATTATATTTTTAATATTTTTACATGTTTTAAAAACATAGTATTTGTTTTAAAAACTCGATTATGTCAATTTTGACACTATTTAGTAATTCATTGTTTTTGAATTCATAACAACATTATCCCTTTAAAACAAAGGAATTAACTCATACCCCATATGCTAATGTAATCATAAAAATTCGTGTATGGAATAACAAGTGTCAATTTACATTTATTTTAATATTTATAATATCATTTATATTAATCTTTCATTAATAAGGTAATTACTGAATCATCAATGTGTAATAAATAAATTTAATTATTTAATGTCTAAAAATTATAAACAAGATACCATGATTTTGGAAATATTTTTATCTTTCCAATTACTATTTATTTTCGTATTGATCTTATGTATAACCCTATATTAAAAAAGTTTTATTTAATAAACATTGAATATGAAATTTTAAACTCTTCTTTAAATAAAATATAATAAATGTCCTAATTTGACCTAAGTGAATAAATAAGGAACATATTTTTATCCCATAGTTTATTACAGTCTAAAAAAACATAACCAATTGAATCAGGATATGTGTTAGGGGTAGGATTATATTATTATAAGATGATTTTTACCTTTAATTACTCTATTTAATTTTAACAACTGTAAATAAAATTAAAAAGTTTTTATTCGCCAAAAATTATTTTCATCCTATAATACTGCATTTTACATACTGATGACATCTGTGTCTGTCAAATTTTTGAAATTCAATTCACATAAGCTATAAAATTATGTTTTATGCAAATTTTATTATATGTCTAGAAGGTGGGTAAAAGGATTTACAAATTTCAATGAAATTTTTTAAATATAATCTTATTATAAAATTCTTCTAATTGATTAAATTAGACTAATATAGGTATTATATATCAATTTCAACATTAAAATAAATTTATATTAAAAATAATTATTTAAATAAAAAGTCTGTTTTTAAACAATAACGTAGTGTTTTTCACTATTCCTAAAAAATTGAATGTTTTTAGAAAAATACAAAAAAAATCACCCTAAGATTTTTTTGATATTCTGAATCCACAAATTAAGTCCATTTTAAATAATAAACTTTTAAAATTTCAAAAATTTGGTATTACTATTCATAACTGCTTTTTTAAATGGCTAGTTTGATTGGTCATGGTGCACTTGAACTTGGGGTTGCGTACATCCCACGCTATTGAATAATATAAAAAAGAATCATACCATAGAAGATTGGGGTCTTATATTACCCCCTACTTTAATATATTTTTTCCTTGAAATTTGATCATGGGATTGAAAACTAGGGGGTTTTACAGTTCAAAATAACTTAGTCAAAATCCCAAATTGAAAAATTGATTAATGAGGCCTCTATTTTATAATAAAGATATATTAGAAAGAAGGTTACAGAGATTAACACATAGTAGTGTTACACTATGAAAATCATGGATATGTAAGAGAAAAATAACCATCATGTTCTGATGGATAGTGATAGAGGATGTTATTAATAGAAAGATAACAATCTAAAAGCCATAAATCTACAATGATCCAAGGGACCATTTGATTCATCACAAAAGAAGTTACTACGAAAACATTTTTGGTTTAAAATCCTTTTCCTAGTGTTTTAGAATTAATTTAATTCATAGAATAAGAACACCAGAAAGCATAATTAATTTATATGTAGAGTTTCATCCTCTACCGCAAACTCAACTTTCTCTTAAAAAATAAAACACAAAAATATTCTATTTATCTCAATCATATATGGTTTCAAATATAAAAATATACCATTTAAATGAAAAAAATTATTTTATATTAACTAGGGATTTCCTATAGGACAATGATATGTGATAGAGTCTTGTCGGACTTTGGTTGTGGGTTCGATTCCCGCATCTTTGTCTGATGTGATGGGTTATCGACCGATATGCAGGTTGTCCTTCTTCTAAAACTATGGTATTATAAAATTTTAAAAATAATCATATGAAATTTTTTAAACGTAAAAATTAATTTCCAACATTTAGATTAATCCATTCCAACCATGAGTGTTATCCAAAATACATATGTCCAAACTCTCTCTAAAAAGTCTCTAAATTTCCAAAATCAATTGTAACATCATATTCTTGAATCAATATAATATTTCTCGTATTTTCACATACTAAAAATATGATTACCTTAATCATATTAAAACCATAATGAAAACAAACAATACTACAATAAAATCCTTATTTATATCAAATTATTCTTATAACCAGAATGTAATTCTTGAATCCAAAAATGCAAATACATTAATTATTCCACTCTGGTTGTAGTAACAACATAAGCATGACTTTGATCCATTTTATTTTTCTGAGATATATTTTCTTGAATCTCTAGAAAATCACTTTCATAATGTCTTATCTCTTTGAAAGTTTAGCATAGAACATTGAAATCCTCTTTCATCCACTTGTAATCACAATCTTGTTGGCCTTTTCTCCAAATTTGTATCAAACTCCCATTCCTTTTATGCAAATACCAGGGCATTTCTTCCCACATTTATCCCATAAGTAAAAATACTTATTTCCCTTTTTCCCTTTATCTATCTCTTTCTCAACCATTCTCTTCTTCTCTTTCTTTATTTTAATTTCATATTACTTAGATAATTCATTTTTTGTCTTCATAGAACACGAGACTATATCTTCATATAATGAGAAAAATTGTGAGACTGATGCCCTTCAGAGGAATGGTTTTAAACCATAAAATAATAGATCAATATTACATCTTGGGTTACGTATATAGCATGTAGTGTTCCTTGATAACCTTATGAATTTAGACTCATAATTTACAACATTCCCATCCTCTTTTTGTCTCAAACATATAAATTTCCTTCCAATATCAGCTTGTTGTTCATGAGGAAAGTATTTTTCTAGGAAAAGTTCTTTAAACTCCATCCATTCCATATTTCCTAATTCTTCTTCCTACTTTTTGTTTTGAATCAATGACCACCATTGATCTGCATCACAAAAAAGATGATAGACTTCTATAACAATTTTTTCCCTCTCGTTACTCCCCAAATAAAGAAATATTTTTCTAAGGAACTTATCCACTGTTTAGATACAAAAGTATTTGTAGTCCCATTGAATTTTGGAGGATGTTGTCTCATGAAGCAGTCTAACATTAATCCTCCACGATGTGAATCAAGATGTTCCATACGTGAAAGGTTAGTATTCATAACCCAATTCATCTATCCTAGTATTGTTATAAGATGTTCAATAATAGTTGTGTCACTATCTCTACTATCAGTATCTTGCATAGGGGGTAAATCCCTACATTGATTACATTCGTTGATACGATTTCTATTTTTTATACTAGGTTCCTCTTCCAAAGAATGGAATACACTAGATTAGGTTATGAATCATATTTCATAATTAAACACTTGTACAATAATTAACATAAATTGAAAAAAAATATATGAATATCTAATCTGTAATCATAAATATGGTTCCTTTGAGAAAATATTTACTCATAAACCATTCCTAATGGTTAGTAAATAAAAAATGAAATATCCTAAAAATATCCCCCAGGAGTGTCAAACCAGGTGTGCAGTAAGGCCCATTGTCATGTACCAGGTCACCCTAAGTCAATCCTATAACACCTTGTTAGAGTTATCACCCCACTCTACATCTGTTATATAACCACTTATACATGGAGTAACTAGACATGTATATATTTCTTGGAATATCCACATAATCCCTACTTTACCAAAATTCTAGGGGGATCTTCTATACTTATCCTCAAAGTCTATCTTAGGTTATGATCCCTAATCTATGTTTTCTAAATCTTTTTCCAAGGTTATTTCAAAAATTATTCTTGAAACCAACAATAATGCCCCGACCCCAACATCTCAGAGACGTTGTATTATTTTAATCCATTTTCATTATTAAGAGGAATCAAGTCCCAAAGGACCGATCAGTTTAGCAGATTTGGAAAATAGATTACATACATGAACGTTACATTAAACGTTATAACATAAAACATTGAATAAATAATACTTGGATAATTCTATTATTCCCCAATATTAACCCTTCATATCAATCATAATACACATTTTGGAATCCTAGTAAAATAAAACATAAGAAATGGGTGAGCTCAGATGCAAAAAGGGTAAATATTTCAGCAAATGCTATAAACTTTTAAAGAAAGATATATAATAAAAACAACATACTTTTAAACATAAACATGAACATAATATGGGAAAATTAAATCAAGTGTTACCATATAAACATGCACATGGATATTCTACTAGTTGAATACTCACATGTAATAACTAATTTCATAATGAAGGAATGCATAATGCCAGACATAATAACAACTACTTTAAGGACTTGTACCAATACCATTCACAAATATTCTATCAAGTCCTTGTACCAAGACACTAGTTTGTCTAATTATAACTACCGATGAATTGAGGGGCTATATCAGTCCCCACCCGTCACTTACAAAGTCCAATTCATTCCTCATATAAAAAGGTTGAAACATAACATAAACATTCAAATTAAAACTATCATATTAAATGTTAATACATTAACCGTAAACCATGACTGGTATAAAAATAGAACATCCATAGTCAAACATACTAAAAAACCCGAAATACTGTATGGAATATTTTATCATAATAAATCAAACTGAAACAAGAATAATATCTTTTAAAGGATGTTGACATAGTTGAAAATGATCAGTAAAAATCATTGAGAGAAATATACCTTTTTCATGAAATCATTTTAAAGTGACACAATTTCTAAAGGAAGTAATTTAAAATATATTTTTGAATCAAAGTGTCCCATACCAATTTGAAAATTATTAATTGATTTAACAATTTAAAACCGTGATGCATGTATCAATAAATCCTTAAAATTATTTTGAAAACATTGACATTAATTAAATAGATTTAGAAAAATAAATCATTAAAACATTTAAAATGATGATATAGTATAATAATTCCATTACATAAAAACATAAATTATTCCATTAAAAACATTTTTATGAAACATAGACATGGATAATAAATATGTCCCAGTAAATACTGGCACATAAATAATCTTGGATAATAATGAGATTGAATAATTAACCCTTACCTTAGATCTGATACTCTATGTACGTGTCTAAAACTCAAGTATAATGTTTTTAAACATATTATTAACTTATATAAGAATAACAATAATATTTAAGATATCATATATTATTCTTTTATGACTTTATATTACCCATTTATTAACAATTCCCCGTTAATGCCACAGTTCGGGTAATATCGCTTTGTTTATCATATGTGTTTTGACTTATTACTCTTGAACATATTTTTTAGATCATGATTTACTTACTTATAGAATTTATATTATGATTTATATATCATATATATTCATAATATAATTTTATATAATAGATAGATATATAAATTTAATACAACGTTCATCGAGATGGTAGGTCGTACGTACGTGTGAACGTTGTTTCCATTTTTTTATCATATTGAATGAAAGTAAGTGAATGACATATATGAACATATATATATATATCATTATAGTAGACATATTATTTCATATATTTCAAAATTTTTAATATTATATATATATATATATATATATATATATATATTTATAATCATTATTGGATAGTTAAAGTGGAGAATGAATTGCATCGCGTCGTAGAGATGGTAAGTCGTACATAAGCACAAGTGACAATATCATTTCTTTAATGGTAGATTATTATGGAAATGGATGGAATTTGAATTTTACAATTGAAATATCATGTTATTTTTATTATTTACATACATTATATTCATCGTTATACACATAGAAATAAATTGTAATGAAAAACAATTTACGCCACGGCGTGGAGACAGTAAGCCGTACATACACATTCATGGTGTTATAGTTTTTCATAGTATGGGTAAAAATAGAAATATGGTTGTAACATAATCTTCACAAAATCTCAGTATATTGAAGATTCTGGAGTTAATTTTTTAGTATGGTAAGAACATAGTAAGAGGAAGTACTAGAATAAATTAACTTCGCAAGATGGGATAAAATGATTACCTATTCTTCATGTGTCTCCTTTTTATTTTCACAAAATAACTCTGTATGTTTAATTTATGCACAATTTTTTGACTTTAGGAATAAGTTAGGGAAGTTTGGAGGATATTAGGTCATTGGTTGGCTGAGCCAAACGGCTTTTTAGGTGTGAATTAAGGAGAAAGGGAAGATAGTTGATGGGCACATTAGGAAAAGTTTGAAATATTAATTTATTATAAAATGATTTTCTGCTTCAAATAGTACCAAATTCATTTATCTCAAATATAAGATGCTTTTTAGTATAAAAAATCTCAACCAGTAGGTTTTAAAAATGTTTAGGTCATAAATTTAACCATATCTTTTATTTTTAACCCTTTGTAAAATAAATTAACTCTTACCATGTCCTCCTGTATTTTTATACTACATGGTTGAAATATTTACTATAAAATGACAAGATAACCTAAAGTGGATCATTTATGTCATTTTTATCACTATACAAATTATTTTTTCTAACATTAGATTTTTATAATTTTATTATCATTTAATAAAATAGTATTTATTTTAAAACCTTCTTTATGCCAATTTAGACACTATTTAGTAATTGATTTTTGTTAAAGACATAAAAACATGACTTCTTCAAAAAAAATGCATTAAAGCATACCTTATATGTATATGTCATAAATAAAATTCATGGATGGCATCAAAAGTTTCAATTTACATTTATTTTTATATTTATTTTAATCTTTCATTCATAAGGTAATTACTGCAACATCATTGTGTCATAAATAAATTTAATTATTGAACGTCCAAAAATTATAAATATGATACCAAGTCATAGGAAATTATTTTAGATTTATAATTAATATTTATAATCAAATTCATCTTATGTATAACCCTATATTAAAAATGGTTTAGTTAATAAAATTTCAATATGACATTTTTAACTCTTCTTTAAATAAAATATAATAAATTTCCTAGTCTAACCCATGTGAATCGAAAAGGATCTTATTTTGGTCCTAATAATTATTTTGGTCGAAAAAAACATATCCAATAGAATTAGAACATGTTTTGGGTAGTATTTTATTATTATAATATTATTTTTACCTTTAATTTCCCTATTTACTTTTAACCGTGGTACATAAAATTCAAAAGTTACTATTAACAAAAAAAATTATTTTCATCATATTAAACAAAATTTTACATTCTAATAAAAACTGTGTCTGTCAAATATTTGAAATTCAATTCATAGTAGTGATAAAATTATATTTTATGAAAATTTGAAAATGTGCTAAAAGGTGGGTAAAAGACCTTAAAAAGGTCAAAGAAATTTTATATATCTAATATTATTATAAAATGACTCAAATGAATTAAGTTGGACTAATATTGGTATTATATATATATTTTTAATTTAAAAAAATATAAATTAAAAATAATTATTCAAATAAAAATACATTTATTGAAAAATAACACCGTGTTTTTCACTATTTATCAAAAATTGAATGTTTTCAGAAAAATACAAAAAAAATCGCCTTGAGTTAATTTTGATATCTTGAATCCAAAAATAAAGTCCATTTTAAAAAATAAAATTTTAAAAATTTTAAAAATTATGTATTACTATTCAAAACACGTTTTTAAACGGCTAGTTTGATTGGTCGTGGTGCGGTTGAACTCGGGGTTTCGTACATCGCACGCTATTGAATTATTTATAAAGGAAGTGTATTGTTGAATATTGGGGTGTTATAGGATGATCCACATATCCTAGATATATTATCATATATAACTCAATGAGTTAATGGAATGTAAATTATGCATCCCCCAATTCTAACACTCCCTCACGTGGCCAGAGAGGGTTGGTTATGATACCTTAAGCATGGATCTCAGTATGCTAGAGGCTACAAACTAGCTGCGGGGTTGTGGAATGTATAGAGGGGATAATGTACCCCCTAGTCTGAAGTATCATAGGAGTAGAAAAATTCATAATAAAATGGAAATAATAATCAAATTGAACATAATAGAAGAAGACAACAAAAATGGCCAATTGAATAATCCAATAATAATAGAAGAATAATGTAATGATGTGTAAGAATGTGAATAAATATCATACTACAACAATAAAAGAAAATATTAGTAGACAATAATAAAGGAATCAATGTCCTGGGTCTCAAACCCTATGTCGGTCTAATCTTCAAAATCTATCCCAATAGAAAAAAATAAATCAAGGGAAAGGTCATTTTCCATTTTCAAAACCTATAACCACAAAATATTCTCAAGCGACAAAAAATCCTAAATATGGTTTAAGTATAACTCGGTATGTTGACACCACATTGTATGAACATAAACAATCTGACAATAACTATATTCAACAAAGTGATAAACATGTGTATTGATTAATTCAATAATTCAATGATTACCATAGCCTACTTTGGCTCTATGCCAAAAATTTTCTGAGCATGTCTTAAGACCATTAAAAACAAAACCATATAACCAAGATAAATAACCTAATTCGGATCCGTGAAAAATATATCTAATCATGTCGTATGACCATGCTAACCACAACCATATAACCAAGGTAAACAACATTCTTTAAATCCATGACAGAATATCTCTAAGAAAGTATTACAACCATTCCAACCACAACCACATACCCATGGAATAGTCGCGGAAATCTGGGAATAATCTCTATAAGCATTTCAACATTCTGGGTCAATGCCCTATAAAAATTACATCATTCTAGGTTAAATCCCTATAGTCATTACTGCATTGGAACTGGGTCAATCCCACTCACAATAAAAATTATTACATATTAGTGTGAATGTTTTTGGACTTAGCCCATTAGATAAGCATCTCATCGTATACGTTTACCATTTCTAGATTTGAGGCAGATATATAATCATTAAAGCATTGAAAAAATTCTCTTTCATATAGCATGGATGTCATAATATCACATAACATATCTCAATGGTTAATTATGAGATTTACCATTTTTCATTCATATGTATCTTTAAATTCAATTCACAATTAATGAAAAATTATATCAATAAGAAATAAGCCACAAATTAGGAATTATATAAAAATAAATCACCCAAGGTCACCAGTCATGCTATATATACATTAAGCCATTATCCTATTACAAATCCATTTAAAACCAAATGAATTCAATGGATAAGCTCATTAAATTGTTAAATTAATTTGGATGCACACAATGACTGTGAAATATTGATATTTCATAAACATAGAATCATCAAACCATAGGGTCAATGTTTAGACCTCCTACCTTATACCGACAATCCGGGAACTCTTCTAACGGACAAATCCTATTAGGAAGAAAGTGTGGAAATTGGAAAGAGTTTAAATAGATAAAAAATAATCATGATAAAAAACAACAGCACAATTGGGTAAAGGATTTACCACAATGGTTAGAGAACCAAGGAAAAAAATGAAGAAACATTCCCAAAGTAACTTACTTGGGATTGTTCGCTTGAAAAAAGAACATCTATAAGGGGTTTGGCACTCCAAAATCACCTATATTGTCTCCTTGGGTTGAGTGTATAAGATATGTACTGGATCTCATAAAAATTCATCCACATAGAATGTTAAAAATAGTTTTCCTAGGATTTACACACTATGAAATACAGTTACACATGGTGTAAATGTTTTTAATGGTATTCTCAGAAACAATTGTCACCTCATATTTATTTTATTAAAAAATGAATAATTACATGATGTGTAATACCTTTACATTATGTGTAACTTTTCAATAGTTGATTTTTCATCCCATTTATCTTTTACTCTTTGATCCACTTCTAAATCTTCCCAGCATACCAATAACCCATTTAAACACTTAGTCCCATTTATACTTTGATTAAACAAGAATAAATTATATAACATTAAGTAATTTTCCCAAAAAGTCTATTCATATCCAAAAAAGTCTCGTATATTAAGACTCAATGAAAAACATAGAGATAAATGTACCTAAAAAATATGGGATCTTACAAGCTTATTACTTTATAACAGCTCTTCCCCAAGTTAATCCAAGAGTCCATGTAAGGTATCAGCAAATAGTGTTAGCCAAAATGACCACATATCAAACTCTATATCCTATGTATCCTCCTAAAATTTCCCATGTTTCCACTATAATCAATCCAATGGTATATTCTGCTGGTGAATTTATTTCTCACTACGATCCAAAACTAGTATCGGATGCTCCTCAAAAGATGCATCAGAACAAAGCTCAATGTCTATAACTTCTATCACATGGGAAGGGTCTGGATGATATATTCATAGTTACAACATGTGGAACACATCATGGCTATTATTTTGGAATTGTGGAAGGGCTAGATGGTATTCCACTGGACCGATCCTTGACACTATTTCAAACGGCCTAAAAAACATGGGTGTTAGCTTCCCCTATATCCATATTCGGCATTGCCCCAACCTTAGAGACACCCAGAGAAAAACATGATGACCAAACTCAAACTCTATAGGTCATATTTGATAAATAGAATATGACTTATTCTGTCTCTGCATGGTCACTAACTATTATTTGATCAACTGAATGTGGTTAGATGTCTCCTACATGAGACTCGATCAAACAAGTGTTGATTCACCTTTCTATATCCAACAAAGAGGCAAGTGAAATGGCCTTCCATAAAAATCCTCAAAATGATCCATTTGTATTGATGCTTGAAATCTATTTTTATATGAAAAATCGATGATATCCATGGTCTCTCCAATGAACCACCAAATTCCAAAATTCATTCGTGTAACATATCCTCCAAAACGTGAATAGTCCTCTTATATTGATCATTAGTCTATAGATGAGAGGATGTTCTTACAAGAACTCATAATCTCATAGATTTATTAAGAAACATCTTTAAATTCATTGTGAAATGATGATATCTTTGTGAAACGATACTTCTCAGAACACTGTGCAACTGAACTACATCATTTATATAATGATGTCCTTGATAATCATTTATAAAGGATACCCTAATGGGAAAGAAGTGGGATACAATTTTCAATTGATCCAAAATCCCATAAAACATAATTCTTATGATTCTTACTACTTAATCCCATCACAAGATTCATTATAAAATCATTCCATTTTCACTTTAGAATAGACAATGGTTGAAAAAACTGAACGACCCTCTGATGCTCAGCTTTCATCAACTGAAAAGTGAAAAATCAGTCCCTGAATCTATTGACCTACTTCTTCATTCCAAAGCACTAGTAATGTCTATAGAGAACATAATACATTATTTCCAAACTAGGATTCACCACTCATCTAGAAGCCTGAAACTCCTTCATTAGATCCTTGTGCAAACCCATAAGATTACAAACTCAACCATAGAAAAGAAAAGAATTTACAAGACCAAGAGGCCATGTTGGTCATGGATACCCACCATATAATGTTTCTCTCCTAACTAATCCATCCATATTAGAAAAATACTCTAACTTTGTCTAGTAAAATAGAATAGGTATAGAAGATATCCATAGATAATCACCCCTGAGATTTTAGATCATCCAGATGCATGTCTACAAAAGGGAAATTATCCTCCACTCATAACGAGAATCCCATACTTATTCTTTCTATGTCTTTTAGATCAAATTATTGTAAATGAAATTTACCTTCCCCAGTGTATATTCCAATTTAATGTCAAAATCTTGCATACAATCGACCAAACTCCATACTGATTGTTAAGGTCCCACCGAGAAAAGATGTACTTGAGGATCTTGTGATCCGTGTGTACCAAAAACCTCTCACCCATGATATAATGTCTCCAATATATCATGGAAATTACCACTTCTTCTAACTCCATATTTTGAGTAGGGTAATTATTCTCATACAATCTCAGCTTTCTAGATCATTAAGCAACCACTCAATCCTCATGTATTAGAACTACTCTGATTCCAACTCTAGATGTGTCACAATACACAGTGTATTATTTTCTAAGCATAAGTAAAGTAAGGATAGGTGATAAGGTCAGTCTAACTTTCAACTCTTGAAAATCTCTTCCAAAAGAATCATACCAAAAAATCTCACCCCTTTCCTGGTAATCCCAAATAAGGGTGCTTCCAATCGGTATAAATATTGGATAATACACCAATAATAACCTGCTAACCCCATAAAGATCTAAATTTCGATGACATTATTGGGTAGCCCCCTAGATATCACACCTCCAAATTTATTGTGATACACTAAAAATCATCCCTATGAGTTGACATTCCCCAATAATTTAACTTTGTTTGTCCATAATTTATATTTAGTTTTCTTAGCATAAAGTTGATTCTCTCTCAATATACTGAAGATGATGTCAATATGTTTGGCATGATCATCCAATGACTAGGATTATAATAATATATCATAGAAAAAACCCACCACAAACTAGTCCAAAAAATGTATCTATTATCGTATTCATTAATTCCATGAATAATGTTGGCATGTTAATCAACTAAAATGACATCTCGATGAATTTATACAATCTGTACCTATTTCTAAAAGTAGTTTGAAGTATGTTTGATAGTTTCACCCTTAACTAATGATATCATGATCTCAATTAAATCATGTAGAATATCTTTTCACAACTTAACTAATCAAAATGATAGTCAATTCTTGGAAGAGTATACTAGTTATTAACCATCTTTTGGTTCAACCTCCTATAATCCAGACATAAGCATAATGATCTAACAGAATTTTTAGCAAATAGAACCAAAGTACCCCAAGGATATGTACTCATTAATATGACGACTTTTGATTGTGGATCTTCCAACTGAACCTTCAACTCTCAAAGCTTAGTTGGTTACATTCGTTAAGGTGGGATAAAAATTAGATCTAGTCCCGACACCAACTCAATTGTGAACTCGAGCTCTAGCTCTTGTGGTAATCCATAGCAGTTATCTGGCAAGAAATCCAAAAAACAATCTACAACTAGAGGCTAATAATCCCACTATATTCCACCATTATCTAGGGAAAGACCAATAATTTGAGCTATGATACAATCAAATCTGTACCGAATTGGTCACACAAAGCAAGCCTGAAGACCCCACTCACCTTGGTGGGAATAGTAGCCTCTATTCGGATATAAGAAAGTAACACTACTCCTCTAACATTTTATATGAGGCTGGAACATAACTAACCTATCAATACCAATGATAGTTTCAAAGACATTAATTAAAATAAAAATTGATTCCCAAAGGAAACGGTAACCATCAATACCTAGATAACACACCTTGAATCATTTGATAATCTATGACCGCACTCTTAATGGTGTGTCAATGGTTATAACACTATCCATGCTTTCCATATCCAAACCCAACCCATTTGGATACAAAGTAAATCAAAGATATATTGATGTTCATGTATCAAAAAAATAAGCTAAGGTAGATGACCCAATAATTATACCTATAACGGTAGATGTTCCTTCATCCATGTTAGACGGAGTACTCAGCATGACGTGAAACTGACTTATTCCTATGCCTTGGATTATAGTCCGACTATCCTATATTAATTCCCATTATTAGTATTGGTTCCATTTCACTGGAGTACCACATACCTTACATAATCATAAATAGTATATGGAACTATAGCTACCATCCTACTGAGGTGTAACTAAGTCCCTTCCTGATTCTAGTTCCTATCCCAATCCTCTACCACTGGTTCACTGCAGAAAGATGGAAATTAACTTTTGAAGATGACCCAGTATGACACATATGCGACACTCGACTACAGGGTAAGGATATTGAGAGAGACTGTGACCAAACATTCAACACATATAAAACTATAATAGAACATGTTATTGATATGGTATTTCATTTAACTGATTTCTCTAACAATTACTACCTTCTTTTAAACTATCATAATGGTTCTTCATACCACTCAAATAAGAAATTTTAGATCACCCTTTTAAAACTATTTTCTCGCTACTTGAGGACTCTTTCATATTCCCTTTAGTGATGATTTCCTGATTCCTCACATCATCAAATATGTATAAATATAAAAAAAATTACTTATGAATTGATCGCATAATGAACACCATCCTATAAACTTCTCACTCTAGAGATATAATTAGCTTCCAAAGGTGGTGAAAATCATTGATGGTTGGTAAAATGTCAAGTATAGTCCAACACTGAAAAACCCTCCTGTGTCATATGAATAAATTCATGTTATTTTTCATCCCTCAATGTTTTGGGATATAACTGACTTTGAAACATAATCTACAATTCCTTCCAAGATAGCTCATTTTGTGACCCGGCTTTATCTAGAATATCCCACCAATGCTTGGTAGGTCCATGAATCATATACACAGTAAGCTTCACCCTCCTATAAACTGGTTACTTGAGATTATTAATGATTTTCTAGACTAACTTGATCTAGATCACAGATTCCTGGGGTCCCCTTCCATAGTAAACACAGGCAGATGATGATTCTGAAACTCTCTTGTCATCTCATAAATCGTAGGAACAGTACAAATAGTCACACATTCCATGGATTGCATTCCCCTAAGTATTTTTTTGTGAAAATGAACATCCATATTCTCCTCAATTACATCAAGTAGTTTTAATTTGGATATATTGATAGTGTGTTGATTTCTTCTCCCCTGACACTTAGGTTGAAGTTGGCATTTATTAATTTTCTCTACTAGGAAAATGCACACCATAGAGAACTAATTATAAACAAGGTCAACCTAACCGGTGACTTCAGTAGAGAACCACCAACTATTGGTCTTTTTATACATATATTACAAGTATTTTATCATGAAACAACAACTCATTTCATTTATTCAATTGAATAGATATCACATATTTTAGTTAAAGGGGAAAGTATATACTACATGTGTAGCGATATATGTCCCAATCATGAACACATTTTGTGAATATATCCCTATGTGCTTATTATGATGCATGTATTCATATATCACATCATATTGGGCCATAAGTAAAAATCTCAATATAGTGTAAGATCATAAAACAATAACCACACACAATATGTGAATCACCCAAGGTGAAATACCATCAACTGTAACTAACATACAATGCAAACAACGATACCATGCCTGATTAATATGGTTTTCCCTCATATATTGGTTATATAATCCCATTCACAAACTCGTTACCCCGTCTCAAGACATCCCAGTCTTGTTTCTACATTTCCCAAAGTGTAACAAAAAAATAAAAGATAACCACCTAATCTAATATTGTTTGGTAACTCCCCCCAATCTGAAACTCATTCACGTGGCCTGAGAGGATTGGTTATGAGACATAAAGAACGACTCCCTATATTCTATGGGCTACCAATTATCAACTGGGGTTTGAAATATATCTTGGGGATAATATACCTCATTGTATGAGGTGTCATTATACTAGAACAAATCATGATAAAATAGAAATAATAATCAATGTAATGAAAATAGAATCAGAGAGATAAAATGGACAACTGAATAATCCAATAATTATATAGGAATAATAAAATAATGTGGTATAATGTATCTAAATTTTATACTATAACAATACAAGAAAATACTAGAAGATATAAATAAAAAAGACTCAATGTACCTGGTTACAAACCCCATACCACTTCCATTTCAGAAAAATAGCCCAATATAAAATAAGAATTCAATGGCAAGAACCATTACCCTTGTCCAAACCTACATAAAAAAATATGCTCGAGTGCCAAACTTCATCAAAAATAGGGTGTGATTATAACTTAGTTGGCCAACACCACAGTGCCTAAACAAAACCAGTATGATAAGAAGTGTATGAAACAAAGAAATAAAAATGCATATTAATTAATTAAACAATTAAATGAATACCAAAGCCTTCTTTTTATCCATCCTATAATATATCTAAGAATGTATTACGACTATTCCATGCACAACCATATAACCGGTGTAAATAACCTACATTATTCCCATGCCAAAGTATTTCTACTAATTTTTTAAGACCATTACAGTCACAAATATATAACCAAGGTAAAAACCCTATTTCTGTGCCATGAAGTTATACTTATTAGAATATCTTATGACCATTCTTACTAAAACCATATACCCATGTAATAACAAAAAAATCTAGGATAAATACCTATAAGCATTACAACATTCTGGGTCAAATATCTATATGAATTATAGCATTTCGGGTCAAATACCAATATGAATTACAACATTGGTACAAGGTTGATAGCACTCGTTATAAAAAATACATAAAATTAGTGTGCAAGTTTCTAGGATAAGACCCTTATATAAGCATATAAGCATATTAGTGTACAAGATCTAGGGCGTAGGCTGATATATAATCATTACAGTAGGAAAAGAATTACCTTTCATACAACATGAATATCACAATATCACATTATATATTTCAATGATTATTTATGATAATTACCATTATTCATTAAAAATACACTTGAAATTTTATTCAAAATTGATTGCCTATTGTATCAATAAAAAATAAGCTACAAATTAGTGATTCTATAATACGAAACACCCTTGGTATCCAGTCCTTCAAAATATACATTATTCCATTATCCAATTAAAAATCCATTTAAAACTAATATAATTCAAAAGATAAACACATTGAATTATAACATTAATTTATATTCACAGAATGAGGTAACAATCACAATATATTATGAATATGGAATTATCAAACCATAGGGTTAATGTTATACCCCCTACATTATACCAATGATCCAACAAAACTTCTTACGGCCAACGCCCATGAAGAATAATGTAAAGATGGTTAAAAATAGGTTCCTTAGATCAAAATTGATCAAGATAAAGACCAAAAATTAAATTAGTTAATGGATTTTCCACAATGGTCGGAGAACCAAGGAAAATAATTATGAAACATGCCAAAACAAACTAACCAGATATCAATCGCATGAAAAAGATGTATTTATGAGGGTTTGGCACTCCAAAGTCACCTAGAGGGTCACCCTATGTTGAGAAAAGAATATCTTCAATGGATCCCATTAAAAATCAAGCATAAAAAATATTTAAAATATCATTTTGGGAATTTAAATGTTGTGTAATATAGTTATACATTGTGTAAATGTTTTTAGTGGTATTTTCTGAAAATACCATAACCTTATATTTATTTTAGTAAAATCCACGAACAATTAAACATTATGTAATCCCTTTATACTACATGTTAATGTTCTACATTTTATTTTTTTACCCCATTTACCTATAACTATCCATACATATTCTAAAGCCTCTTAACTTACCAGTAACCCATTTTAACACTTTGTCCAATTTATACTTGGACATCATTAATTCAAAAATCATACATCACCAAAATTTAGGTAATTTTACCCAATAATTATCTTTTTCTCTAAATAAGACTCATCCATAATGGCTCGAATTAAAAACATAAAGAAAGACATTCCTAGAAAAATATTGGACGTTACAAAAAATTTCATCTTTAGGATCCAAAGTTGAAGGGATTTATTTTTCCATAAATGTAACCATGGGATTCAGCTGTTTCCTTTTCTAATAATTTTGATGAAAGTCACAAAATTATTGTTGATTATTAAAAAAATAATTGGGTTTCTATTAATAACAAGTATCATTTTCATAGTATTGATGATCAATTTGATCAATTCAGGGGATTCAAATGGTTTTCAAAGATTTATATAAGGTCACATTTCTATCAACTATGTTTCCAAGAGGAGAATATTCCTAAGACTATTTTCAGAATATGGGATGGGAATTATTGATTTTTTCTATTCTATTATATAGTACTGACATGCCTATATTTTTTATAACATTAATTTATCATATCATTAATTGGTTCTTGTATGATTTTATGTTTGTTTTTTCGGAAGATATTTTTTATTTTAATATAATGAAAGAACATTTGGATCATCTAGATATGGTTCTAATAATAATGAAAGAACATCACTTATATGGAATTATTTCTAAATGTCATTTTTTTTATCAATGAAATGAATTTTATAGGACAAGTTAAATCTTTCTAAGGCTTCTCAATATTTCATGAAAATGTATAGGTAGTGATGGAATGTGAGAAACCCAATATTGTCTTTAAAATTAAAATATTCTTGGGTTTATATGTTTTTTATAGTTGTTTTGATGAATATTTTTCAAGATTGGATATCCTATAAATGTATTTTCCTATAAGGGTGTTATGATTGAATGGAATGATGTGTGTGAAATTTCATTTGAGGAACTAAAAGTGAGGTTGACATTGGTTCTGGTTCTGATTCTTTAGGAACTAGGATTGGGTTGTAATGTTTTTTTAAGCCTCATGTATAAGATTATGATGTTATCTGATGAAAGTTAAATGTGATGACACTTATGGATCTTTGAAAATTTTCCATAATTATAAAAATTATCTTAAAAATAATCAATAATTGGCTAATGTGATGCATGATCTTCTAACATGGCACTAATATCCCTTAAAAGAGTAGTTTAGTGTATATTCATACCCTAAGACCATCAAGTATATCATGTAATTTAGGGATATTAACCAACAATACAGTTCTTGGGTTATGTTTATTCATAATATTTTACTTTGATATCCCATACATAGGGAAAACTAAATGTATCCTCCAATGCATTTATCAGGATGATACTGACTCAAATATTGAAGGAATCAATAGGATAATGTTATTCGAGGAGTTTGTTCGTTGAGATGATCTTGGATTTTGAATAAATTGATGGTTTGGTGTTCTTGTATTATTTGAGAGATGTTTTTATTTCTATATTATCATCAAATTGTATAGGAAACAAATACATATGGTCATTATTTTTGTGATATCCTTTAATTTTTGGAGACCCTGGGTGACTGGCTGTGGTCTCCAAATGGTGTCATGTTTTTTAGAGATAGATTGTTCCTTCCAATAACTCTGATGCATGAGCTGATAGACATTTAGAATTGGTATTTGTTTCATACACTATAGATCACCATGATGTATCATTATTTGAGATGTTAGTATTGGTGTTTCGGGACTTGGTGATCGATTTTGAGATTTTTATCATGACTTCATACAAACCATTAGATTAGTGGAAGGCACTAGAGGCCTTACAGTTTATTGAAACCTTTAAACATACATGTATGGAAGTGGAAGGATATATCTATATGCTAAATTATTGTTTTACACTATAATAATTAAAGGAAATGAGATTTTTGTGACTATTAATTTAATAATGAGATCGGCTCAATTCCTTCCGATAAAGGAGATGGAAAAGTTGGAAGAGCTTAGAATCTTATATGTATGAGAGATAATTATGATCCATGGATTTCATTATAATGTTTTTTAAAAATGGATCTATAATATAAATTTTGGTTTTGAAGTTGTTTACAAATTTATTGCGTACTAAGTTGAGGTCAAACATGACATATCACCCTCAATGATTTGGAAAATCTGATAGAGACATTAAAATTCAAGAGGATATTCTTTGGGACTGCGTACATGATTTTGGTGATTCATGGGAGAATAATTTACCCATTTTTTGGTTCTCTATTAATAATGGTTTTTAGGAATTGACTAAAATCGATCATTATGAGGCAGTTTTTTTGAGTCCAATTATATTTACATTATGTTCAGTGGAGTTTAGACTGAAGAATTTTGTTCAACCAAGCCTTGATAAATAAATTATAGAAAATGTTCAGTGGATTATAATGAGGTTATAGAAATATCAAAGTGCCCAAAATCCTGTTTGGAATGTTGTCATTATTGATTTTCTCATACGCATCATTTAATTCATGTAGGCTGTAGAAATATTAGATATATATTTCCAAAAGTATACTTGCTACTAGGGTATAGTATAGTGGTAGTGTGGGGTCGCTCTAATAAGGATTGTTGGATTGGATGGAATCAACTATGGATTATAAATTTTTGGTTAATAGTCCTCACAGTCATATTGAGCTTGTGAAATGGTTAATAAAAATGATTGGTGGGAATATATTAGTGATAAAGAAGTCATAAAGATCAATTTCAAGGATCCGAAAAATGATGACCTTTATTTCTAACTTGTTGTAGTCCTAAGTTCTTCGTTGAGAAGAAAAAAAGGTCACTACATGGATATTTTCAATTCAACTAGATCTATAAAAAATATATATATATTCAACAATTTAGAGATAGCTACAACGTGGATTCATTAAGCTTATATTCTAAGGCAGAATGTATCATAGGATAATGGTCATAACCTATTCTACTCTAATCATGTCACAGTCATTCATTTGAACGTCCCATAGTCAAGGTTTCATAAATGAATAAGATAAAAAAATTAACCATATTAATATTACATAGGGTTACCAAGTTAGGAATTAAAGATTTATTAAAGTCAAACACCCCAAATATAGATCCCTTCCATGAGATTTTTAGTTACCCATGGTAGAATCGGTTAAAAATAGATAAATAATTGAAATCATTATTAACATGCCAACACATATTGATATTAAGTGATTAACAACCATGCGAGGACTGAGGTTAACCAATTAATGAATATTCTATCTAGAATAAGTAGTTTGATCCTCTCAGCAATCACATGTTTATTCAATTACTAACTTGAAATAAGAATAATAACAAATGCAATATCGATTCTTCGTAGATTGATGATTAAAATGAAGATCGTGTGTATTATGGAATTTTTGATGTAAAAAACTGAAGAACGCTTCTCAAATAAATCCACGATACATCAATAAATTTAAAATAATGAAAATAATTAATGATAAATTAATTTTTGGAGAAAGTTAGATAAAAATATGTATGTAAGACAAGATAAAATTAGAGAAAAATCAGAATCCCATCCACTGTTTTGTCCACAGTCTCCCTGATGTATGTAAATAATTGATACATTTTATGATGGGTATTGTATATTCACATTATTTTATTCTAATCCAATATTTTCTCAAAAAAATTTGAATCTTCACGAATCTCTCTCGAATCTCGTCATAAATCTTCGCACATGAAAATTAACTTCTTTCACGATGTGTATCTTGGGTTCACGACATGTATCTTACTTCAGTTTATATCATGAATATGGTAATTGAGTTTGAGAGTTACATGAAATTTACTAGGAAATCATGTTGTGTAAGTGATTTATGGATTTAAATTCTTTCACCACATTCTTCACGACTTCTCCTTAGGCTGTGAAAGGTTATTACACATCATGTAATACAGTTTCACGGTGTGTAATATGAATTTTTGTTTATTTATTAATACTTTTCTTAAAAAACCTTAAAACCATATTTCCAACATTAAATAACACATACCTAAGGAATTATTTGGTAAAAAATGGATAATCCTTACTTAAATTATGGAGAAATTTGTATTTGATTTTATCATATCAAACTCCCCCAAACTTGAACAATTTTTTTCCTCAAGAAAAAATATCTCAACAGATATTTCAGAATATAAGAAAATTTTAAAATAGGAATAGTTATTTAAATCCATGTAAACAAAATTAAGTGTAATTTGAATGTGTTGGCATCTAAAATCATCCCTACATAAAAAATTAGTTGTGTGTCATGGTTTAGTTATTTAAACAAATTATTAATGTTTTAATTACACATTATTAATTGTTCCAATTTTCAATTTATATAAAACTGAATTTTATCTCATAAATCGGTTTAAAATTAAGTTGGAGTTATGATCATCCTTTAAAGACTTTCGATAACTATAGTCATGCATTGGTTCTATCATCTATACTTTATAAAGACAAATACAAATTCAATCATGATAGCTTCAACAAAAAGGATCAAATAACTATAAGGTTGTGGGAAGGTGGGTAGGAATGGAAAAATATATATATCAATAAGGAGGATATGATCTATAGTACAATGAATAAATTTCATGAACAATTTATTTAAATAAATTATCCATAGTTAATGAATTTCATGCCCCCTATAGCTCAAGGTGGATCCCTAAATATATCAAGTGAGTGTTGAAGGTATCATGTTCTTTTATTTTTCGTTTTATATTTTTATTTTTCAAAATTCATGTACATTCCATATTTGTAGATTCATTCCCTAACAACATATAATATTTTGGGGGATTCATAGGTCTATAAATGGTGATTTGTGACCTTCCTAATACATAACCCACATTTATTTCATGTTTCTATTTTTATTTATCAAAGGAAAGGGATAGGTGTAAAATATCAAGAATTAAACATGGATCACAATTCAATAGTCTGAAGAGTACCATAATACATCTCTTCAGTAAATTCATATCATCTCTTTCTAGCTGAAAAACTCCCTTAGACATGCTCAATGTAAAGTCATGCATTATTCAAAGAGTATGTTAGTAAGGGATATTCAGTTTGGAATAAAAACATACTTTTAAGTTAATTCATGGAAACTAAGGGATTAATGATGAAATATTTAAGGTGGTTCTTATGAATAATATCTCAATAATTATTACCTCAATAATATTTAAATTTTATTTCGTCATTCAATGAATCAATAAGATCCCAATGCAAGTTATAATTGGTTTACATGTCCCAGGTGTCAATCAAGAAATTTTCTCAGAAAATAATTTACAACTATAGGATCAGAATCCTCTCAGGAATGAGAGTAAATAAAGAAAACTAGAAATCACTAAGTGTAAAAAATAAAGAAATGGTTCAATTCAAAAAAAAATTATTTGTATTAAATAACTATACTCCGTAATCATTATATAAATCTAAACAGATGTGAAACATTGAATTACAACTATTTCAATATTAAATTTTTATTTTATTTAAATGGTTTTAATGACTTTTATGTTTAATGAATGATCAAGGATGAAAAATGTCACCTTGATAAATGAAAAGAAAAAATCAAGTTTATCGAAATTGAAACTCAATAAATGCTTTACCACACATAGAATGATATAGTGTTTGCACTATCAGTGGTGGTAGTGTTAGAGGTTTATGATATATAAAGATTAGATTTGGGGAATGGAAATTGGAAAATAAAATACTAATGAATTTATAGATCCCTATCATGAGTTTTATTCCATGGGGATGTTTTGAGAAATCTTGATTTTTGAATTTAGAGACCTGCAGAATTGATTAGGAATACAAATCATACACTAGATAAAATGGTAGTTCATAGGGTTAAAACATATTTTATATAGTAAAAAAGGTAACTAAACATAGTGAATAAAAATGAGAGGCATTTGATATAATTGTATGTATGTGTATACAATAAGTCTCAAAGTGACTCATAGTGAAAAAAAGAAATTTATATAAGAGAAACTGGGACAAAAGAATAGCTACACGTATAAGAAAAGAATATGAAATATGGCTTACCTCCCATAATGTGATAACTATGAAATCTTCATATCGATTAATGAACCAAATTATCAGTTAGTATCGCCCATCAGATCATATATCCTCTATCTTATGTAGCTACTAGTGGTAGTGTCCCCTAGCTCTCATGGTCTTTTTGTAGGATTGATCACTTCGGGAGAATACCTAGCATGGATCTAATGTGGTGGGAAAAGTATATGTTCTTATGGTGGTGGCTACTTAGCATGAATATCAAGTGAATTCTCCCCAAGATGGTTCTTGACCTCAACTAGATATTGAGCCACTCTTCAAACAATGGAAGATTATGGCACAGGCACAAAAATGACCATAGATGAAAAGGAGGAGCTAGATATAGCTACTATAATATTGTAATGAATTGTAAAATAAGACAAGTACATAAAGAAAAAATAGTGTCTCATATATGTAAATGATGTGCAATGATACATCCTGAATGAGAATATAGGTAGTACCAAAAATCATCACCTTAACAATAAATAAGAAGTGGGAGGGTTTGGTTTAGTTTAATAGAAATCAATGTCAACAATGACATTATCTACAGTATTCTCCCAAATAGAGTCTGGTTTCAACTTCTCTACCTCATATACAGATTTGATGGACGATTAGGATAGGTGGTCAGCTACTGATGGGGGTGTCATGGTGCAAGTATAAATCTCATTGGTGGGTGGTGGGGAGTTACTGATCTTGAGTGTAGTTTTGTATCTTGTAGCTGGATCGACAAAAGTAACCTCATTGGATGAGGTAGTGGAAGTCCCTTAAATATCTGGGATAGCTCTGCTAGATATTCCTACTTGGTAGTAAGGTCTATCAAATCTGATGTTAAATCAGCCATTGTGGTTGATGGGGAAAGGGTGGTAAAGGAGGAAGTGTTGATAGGGGTCGGTCGTGTCTAAGATACTGGATGGGAAGATGGAGGTTTTTAAGAGGTAGTAAAATGATATAACAACATGGAGGGGTATATAGGTGCTGGGAGGCCATCACATATTCTTCAGGATGAAGAGTTTCATGGTACAAATACATTCTAGAAGGGAATGTATGGGTGGATTAGTAGGTTAGGTGGTGGTGGATATATAAAAATGGATAAATTTGGGGGGTGTTAATGGAAGGTATAGGTCTTGGGGTAGAGGTGGGTTTTATAGGAAGTTCTAGTTATACAACGTGGTTGATGGTCACCTCATCATAATCATCAACTATTTTTTATTTCCATCGATATAGGTCCCCATACTTGGTAATAAGTTGTATCCTGTGTAGAAAAAGGAAATCAATGGATTCAATCTGACTGAGAGTGCTAAGTGGTAAGGTGGAATCCAAAAAACAAGATGATGAGCTAGGTGTGTGATTAAATACCCCCCATCAGTGTTCCATGTTTCCTCTTTGTATGATCTCTATATTAAAATATGAAATGGTAGGCCCTGTTAATGGTAGGCTTGCTCATGGATATAATGAGGATGATAGCATCCATATTTCTAATTCTACTGTAACATGACTCGAGAGAACTAGGGTTGTGTCAAGGACCTATGCTGGATGTAAAGTGTTGGTCCTCATAGATGGGTGGACATCAAGATCATGGGATCATGCTCAGTGTGATCGTCTTGTGCAATCGTTCTCTATAGCCTCATGGTGTCATACTTTGATGGATCAATCTATAGGGTAGGGAGTACCTCATATGCTGTGAAGAAATTAGTTTAAATCCCGAGTCCTATGATGAATTTCATGAAATAAGGATCATGAGGTCGTTCGCCTAGTCTGAATCTGAGGATATCAATTACGACCACAAATGTGGAAAATAAATCATGAAATAGATCATGATATTTTTCCTCATATACCTAAATAATAAATGAATTATGTTGGAACTTAAGGCGTTAGAGGACCTCCTCGATGATATGTAAGCAAGGTAGGATGTCTATATCGTTGGTTTTGTTTCTCCTCATCAGCATCACCTTGAGATAGTGGAGTTCTGCATGGTGTTTTGGGTCTGGAAAGTGGATGATAGAGGGAAGATGATGGTTTTAGTCACTATATAACTCATTGGGTCTCAAGTGGGCCCCTTATAGGAAAGAAGGTTTGTCCAGGGCTATAGTGGAAGTGGAGGAAGGAGATGTAGAGGGTGCAGAAGGTGCAGTACCACGTCGGAATTTCACTGAAGGTGGGGCAACTTGAATAGGCACAGGATCTGTAGGAGGAGTCTTCATGGTATTCAGTCATTCCATCATAGTCATATGGTTCGATGTGGAGAGGGATAGAAGAATTATAAGGAGGAAAGAGAGACTTGAGGAAGGGGGAAAGGAGATAGAGGAAGAGGGGGTGCATGCTCTAGTGGTTAGGGAGAACGGGGTGGTGTGCTTGAGCGGTGGGGGGGATAGGGATGATCAGTTGTAGACCCTATGATCATGAACTATTTTTTAGAATATATTTGGGGAAATACATTACATGTAACTAGGATTCAAATCATGTATTTAATAAATTTATTTAAAATTCAGGTCGTGAAAACACATGTTTTAAGATATGAATGCACAACATGTAATTGTTTATTTTTTTCTTAGATTTAGATCAGAACCCTATCCTTTTTTACCGAAGTTCCTTATAATATCCAAAATATTATTATAACCTAATATATCCTAGTTTAAACCTACCCTGGGTTTTCTCTTAGTTAGTGATTTGTTTAATATCAAGAGCTTTATTCTTTGATGCTCAGATGAATCTCAGGCTAATGACACACCCTTCCTAAATGTGTTATTGACTTATTTTTAACCATTGAAAATTGAATTTAAATTGGGGTATACCTACTTTCTTTAACTGAATCATTTGGTTAGAAAGTATGCTTAATAATTAAAATGGTCCTGACAATCTAGATTTGAGCATTCAAGGGAATAATTTCAAATGTGGGTTGAATAAAAAAACATTATTCCTTGGGATAAATTTGTGACTCGCAATGTGTTGATCATGATTTTATTGATTTTATTTATACATATTGGAAATTTTGTAACCATAATTTCTGATTTCTTCTAATTCATCCAATTGTAGCATCCCATCTTCCTCAACTTTTTTACAATCTAGATTGATCTTTTTAATTTCCCAGTATGAGATATGATCATGTTCTACTGGAAAATGAATTTTTCCATATATCAATCACAAGGGTGTGGTGTCAGTGGGTGTTTTTTATACAATTTGGTATTCCCAAATTGAATCATCTAATTTTAGACTCCAATATTTTTCAACATGTGTTCAAGGTATTTTGTAGTATTTTTTAATTTCCTTATTTTAAAATTCAACATTCTCTTTTATTTGGAGGTGGTTGAGAGTTCTTATCTTATACCTAATTCCATATTTCTATAATTTTCCTTTATCAAATTTATTTTTAAAATTTATTCTTCTATCAGTAATTAGTAATCTAGTAAATCCAAATCTTGAGAAAGCATTTTTTCACGAAATTTAGGAATACCTTTGTAGTGTTATGAGCTGTAGCTTCAGCCTCTACCCACGTGGAATCATAATCAATGAAAACAAGGATATAGTTCATTCCATGTTAATTAATAAATGGTCCTATAAAATATATTTCACATTTTTTGAATATTTTTACTTTCATGATTGGGTTTATAGGCATATCATTTTTTCCAATGGTTTCAGCCCAT
Source organism: Viscum album (assembly GCA_963277665.1). Classification (NCBI taxonomy): domain Eukaryota; kingdom Viridiplantae; phylum Streptophyta; class Magnoliopsida; order Santalales; family Viscaceae; genus Viscum; species Viscum album. The sequence continues at coordinate 1,042,758,490 of OY728140.1, read as the reverse complement.
TTTCACTCATGACATCTTTGAAAAAACATCTTGCATCATAGTGGAGTGTTGGAAAAAAATTCTACTTTATAATATTTTTTATACTACACATTATTGTATATTATGTTCACTAGTTGGGGATGTATGACACATTTCTAAAGAATTATTGATTTTTTCCTCTAGAATGTAGTGATGTAACAGACCATCAACATAGTTATTAAAATTGAGTGGTTCATCCTAGAAGTAGTGTGATGGTTCAACTAAAAATATTATTCTTTTTTGGTAGGAGGTTTCCTGGAATAAAAATCCCATTTATATATTATTTTCAACATCCTAAAACTATGGTTATTCTTTAATTCTAAAGTGAGTTTCATCGATGAAATCAAAACCAATTTCAATATCGTCACCGTCCTTTATAAGTGGAAGTAGAAGATGGGATAGATGATTAGCTATCACATTTTTTTCATTTGGTATCTTTGATTAATATGTAAAACTATTTATGCAATAGGATCCATCATATCATTCTTGGCTTATCATCATTTTAATTCATCAAATATTGTTTGGTAGCAAGGTCAGTATGCACAATGACTTTGGAAAAAACTAGATAGGTGAGAAATTTATCAAAAGAAAAGACAACTACTACGAGATTATTCCTTACGGTTGTATAGTTCACATGAGCTTCATTCAGTGTGTGACTGAAATTTTATATCATGAAAAATATGTGACCGACTGTCTATCCTGAAATAGTGCCAACAATGAATCCTATAGTGTCACACATCAATTCAAATTATTTTTTCCAATCTAGTAAAATGATTAAAGGAGAATCTATCATGATTTTTTATAATGTTTCGAATATCCACTTACATTCTTCAGTGAATTCAAATAGATTTTATTTGGACAGAAATTGAATCAAAGGGAGGGAAACATTTTCCAAATCTATCATGAATCACCAGTAGAACCCTACATGGCCCAAAAATCTCTTTAGGCTTTTGACTGTTGAGGGTTAGGAAAATATTTTATCCCTTTTATCATGGAGGGATAAAAATTCATTCCATCCATGGATTTTTTTCTATCTGAGGACTATGCCTCCTTGAACCATAAAGTGGAATTTATCCCAATTTAAAACTATTAACTTCTCTTTACAGTGTTCCAGGACTAAATCAATATTTTTTTAGATAGACCTAGAACGATCTTCCATATACTGAAACATGATCCATGAAAATTTATAATAATTCCTCCATTATATCATGGAATATATTTGTACTGAATCTCTGATAAGTCACTAGTGCATTTCACATACGGAATGACATGTGCCTATATGCGAAGGTACTAAATGGACAGGTGAATGCTTTTTTAGAGTAATTGTCTTGGTTCATTTTAATCTAATTCTATCCCAAATATATATCTATGAAATTTCATAACTCATGTCATGTAATTCTCTCTAGAATTTTATCCATGAATGGAAAAGGGAAAATATATTTCTAGGTTCCCGTATTTAGATATCTATAGTCCACACATACTCTCTATCTAGTGATGGTGTGAGTTGAGATCAATTCATCCTCATCCTTATTTTAAACTATGAGGAAAACTTTATAGGGAAATCCTTACACTGGTCTCACCCACTCTCTATCAGATAATGAAAATATTATTCAAACATCTATATGGTTCAGTACTTGTTTTTTAACAACTTCCTTAATTTGGTGATGGGAGTCACCTCTAAGGTTAGTGTTTGGTTTATTAACCTTCCTCCTGTAGAATTTTATAGGCTTATAAAGTAGGATTGACTCCTCTGATGTCATCCAATCCCAATTTAATTGGCTGGTTATTACATTTCAAGGCCTCAATAAATTTTTAATCTTGTTACAAAAATAGTTCCATGTTAATGATTACTGGTAGTGTCGTAGCCATTTCTAAAAAAGAACACTAGAGTATACTAGGTAGGGGTTTCAGTTCAAGATTCTATGGTGAATGACTGAGGGTCTAAATGATGGGATAATATCCCTTGTAACAGGTTTTATATATTTTACTTTCCCAATTTCATATTAATTATCCTCATTTCATATCATTTCATTACTATCTTGTTCATTATTTATATATTCATCTATTTTATCTAAGAGAAATACATCATTGTTGTCAAATAAATCACCTTAAAGTTCATATTCCTTTTCATGGTTGAATATAACTTGTTATTCACTTACTCATAATGTGATTCTTCCTTGATTTACATCAATTAATGCCTTCCAAGTTGCAATGAATGGTCATTCTAAGATGATTGGAACATCACTTTCCTCTTCCATGACCAGAATGAGGAAGTATGTAGGAAAAAAATGAACTTTAAAACTTTTAATAAAACATAATCAAGAATTACTTAGGGATAGTTTTCTGATTGGTCATCCAATTAGAGTTCTACTCTTACAGGATTCAGTTATTCAAGTCTTATCTTACAGAATACACTCATGGACATGATGTTGATACTAGCTCTTAAATTTCACTAGGATCTTTTGAAGATACATTCACCTATAGTTCATGGGATTAAGAAACTTCTAGTATCTCTCATTTTTAGTGGTATTTTATACTTATCAATATAAGAACATTATTCATTCTGGGAGATTACTCCTAGGTCTTCCATTTTTCTTTTGTTAGAAAGTATCTCCTTATGAAATTTTAGATCACTAGGCATTTGAGAGATTTCCATGGAAAATGGAATGTTGATGAGTAGTTGTTTGAACATCTAAAAAAATTATTAATTTACCTTCAATTATATCCTACCTTTTTTATTCTAGAAAAGGAATTGGTGGATTATACAATGGTCAGATATATACACTTATTCCTTTGGGTTCTCTTTTACTAGGACTTTTGTAGAAGTTGGAACTTTTTGAGGTGTCACTTGAGCAGTCCTAGTGGTCTTTTCATAAAAATATTATTCTGTGAATGTTGTATGCTTTTTGGGTTTCCCAACATAATATCCTTCTCCTTCTCATGGTTTCAAAAAATCTATCATGTTTCCACTCTTCAGAACCACTTCCTTTTTATCACGACTTGGGTATGTCTCTATATTATTAGGTAATGTAACTAAAAATATATCTGAAATGGTCTTTGATATCTAACCCATTTGATGCTCGTGGTTATAAAAATCCACTATTGGGGTCTACATTTTTATCTCTTGGATGGTTATCCTCTAATTTTCCTTTTCCAAAAAGGCTGAAAGTAGATTTTCCAAATTTGATTACAAAGGTATGGTTTTTTGTAAAGGTCTAGGTGGATCAAGTGTAAATTGTTGATGGACTCATGGAGGGAAGGGTTGTTTGGTTTTTTTGTGTTTGAGGCATAGCATTCATTAGTGGATATCTTAATAGTCCTTTATTCCTAAATAGTTCAAGACCACTTGATGGAGCTATCATGACACGTCAAATTGATTATGTTTCCAAATTTTATTTATAGTATTGGTAAGACACAAGGTCATCTCTTAGAGAGTGTTGGTAGGTTTAGAGTGTGAATTTTTAATAAAAAGTACTAAAATAGGGGTGGTTTTGAAAATAGTATTAGGATGAAATGACTTAATTGAATGTTTAAAAGTTGAGAAAACAAATGGATTTTGAAAAATATTAGATAAAAGGGTTCATTTTTTGTTCACTACACACTCTAAAGTTCATCATTCCTGAATATTAATTTAGGTTTTGATTAATTCTTTGGTTGAAATTAATTAGAATCCCTATTAATTCCTAAGCCTTTATTTCATTGCTTGATGAACCAAACCTTGACATAACAATAGTACTATTATGGTATATAACTTATTCATGGAATAAGAGCTTCCAAATAAGATTTTAATCTCATTAAAGTAGGTAGGAAAAGTATTATTGGGTTACCCAATCTGAAGAACACTAGACATGAACTCAAAACCTCACACCGATTGGTTGGAAATTAAGAGCATCTCATTCGTACACATCAAAAAAGCATTCAAATATGAAAGTATGTAAGATACATGGAAATAAATTTTTAACACCCAAATTACTCTAAACCAATAGATAATATATGTGTTTGAACTCCCTTGACATGTGTGTAGCTCCCTCACAATGAACGCCCATTGTTTAGCTCAACATCGGGTGGAGGAGGAAGCTCAGGAGGAATTCCTTCTTCATTCCTAATATGCCTATGAAGAGTGGAACCTCTAGGAATTATAGGATTACTATAGAACTCGTTTATAACTCCAAATTGGCATCACATCACACCTTCGCGTAACTACCAAATGGAGTTCCCAAGGTTCCTTTTTATATCCAAAATGGGAAGTGGTTTTGGGCACCCTGATTTTGATAAACCACATGGAGGGTGTTTTTGGATACTATACAGTACAATATCCCTTTTAACAAAACTAGAAAGTTGTAGCCCTAAATTATGAATATCACCAATAAATTTTTTATATCATTTAGACAATCACATCTCAAGATACAGACATATTACCTAACGTCACTTTTGACTCTGTGCAGATTTGGTGTCTTGAACAGATCAGTTCAGATGGTCCCCTTATAAGCTTCATCGGGATTGGGTTCCTTGAGATGAATTGTATCATATTAAAATATGGACCATCCCAAAAAATATCAACTTATTTACATGTACTTTCCAGTAGTAGTGTTCGTATTAATCCACTATTGTGCTTCGATCCTGTGCAGTTTGGCCCATTTTTCTTGGACTTCATCATGGGTCCTCCAAATCACCTCCACATTCAATGAAATTATCAAAAAAAAGTAACATTTATCTTCTTAATAGTGATAAATAGAAAACAATTGAATCAAACATGATGTTTATTCTGTTATTATATTTTTAATTTACAATACTGGTTCAGTTTAATACAATGGTGTAAGGGTGAAAATGAAACAATGGATTGTGTTATGATCCCACCCCACATATAAAGATTTGTACTCTTGAGAAAAGTCATATTTCCAAAAATTATTCATGTAGATATTTCAAAATTCATAAATATTTAAAATTCATTTAAAATTTAATTCTTGGTAGAAATGTGATCAAAGCAAAAAATCACACTGGGGAGTTATTCTCAATGATCATTGAAAAAGATATATAAAAAATGTATCCAAATGAAATTCAAAGATATGCATGATACCAATCAAAGAAAATAATTTAAACATTAATTGTGTCACTAATTCTGCATTTGTGTGTGTGTGACAACCATTTCATACAATTCTTTCCACTTTCTATTGTGTAAATATATGTTATTTTAATAATTGTCTAATTACAAGATCATTTCCGCCAAACTTGTCCCACATCCTTTGCAGTAAAATTTCAAGCTCCACTCACTTAATCATTCCCAAAAGTATAACCATAATCTCCTGACCCATATATATCCATATTTTTCACATTTCACCATTCCCCATATTTGTTTGTTTTTTTTAAAAGTTACACTTGGAAAAAATCTAACACTCTTCTCCCATCACATATTCTATCCCCTCGCGACACTGATTGTAATAGTTATAACAAGATCAAAGGATGAAGAAGGTTGGTTTTTTTTACTTTCCCAACATACATCCCTTTTTTATTTTTATTTTTGAGGGTGTATAATAGTCAGATAACAGGTACACACACATTGGTCAATATGGTACAGTTATGAAATAGATTGGATAAAGAATAAACGTATGGAAAAATGATTTTGGAAAGTTTTGAAAAATCAACCTAACATATATTTAACTTCTATTAAGTAAAAAAAATTCAAACATCATGGTTGGGTGAAAATGTGTGGAGAGATTAAGTGACACAATTTCCTTTAAAATATTCACAAAAAAGGGATCCATTCTTTTCAATTGATTCAAAATGATACATCCATTTAAATCATTGACAAAGAACCAAATTTCAAAATAAAGTCACACCCCTATATTGAATTCTTGTAAAATTCACATTTAATTAGTATTTTTTTGAATGTTAAAACAACATGAAATACAAATATTTCACATGAAATCTCAATAATGTCCATGATTAAACGGGCATTATTTTCCATGATAATGTGGGCATAAAAAAAGTAATATTCGGACACAAATTTGAGGGGGAAGGAAGGGGGAAAGTAGAAATACAATTATACAAGCTAAAAAGAGAAAATGAAAAAAGATGATGAAAATTTCTATCTATCCCAGGAATATACCCATACCCTCACACCTAAAGTGTGTTGTATACTCACTTTAATAAAAGTGAATGTGGGAAGGATAAAACCAAGTGAGTTTCATTCGTAGATTTCTTATTAAACATGGATTTCCTCCATCGGGGACTCCGGAAGGGATTCGTGGAAGTGATTCAACCGCTTCCCATTGACACTGAAGGTTTTCTTAGATTATTCATTTTGAACCTAGACAACACCAAATGGAGAGACATTAGTAACAGTGTATGGTCTAAACAAGCGGGAATGAAGCTTACCTAGATGCAACTTCATCCTTCAATTATAAAGAGGAACTTCTACCCAATGTGGAAATGATGATGAAAGATAAGATGGTCTTGGGAATTCGGGGTTTACTCCTTATAAATCATGGAGTTTTCATATTCCTCTCTTCTCATTCCCTCTAGCTCCTGAATTTGAATCTTCCTTTGAGAACCTTCACCAGAATGATTAGAATTTCATTTTTTGATGGCCCAATAGTCCCGGTGCTCAATCTCGAAAGGGAGGGGACAACTCCTTCCCAACACTAGCTGATATGGTGACATTCCAATGGGTGTTTTGAAAGAAGTACAGTATGCCCATAATGAATCATCATGTTGAAGACTCAAATCATATCTATTAGGATGAACGGTTTTTTTGAGAATCTATTTTACCTCTCTATTTTACACCTCATCATGACCATTGGTATGTGGGTGGTATGCAGTAGACACTTGATGACTGACCCCATACCGATGTAGAAGAGATTGCATTTTTAGGTTACAGAAATGAAAACCCCAGTCATTGATGATGAACCTAGGAAAGAGAGACCTACAAAATATATGAGCTCTCAAATATTCTACAACTACTTTAGAATCATCAGTTCTTATAGATCGTTCCCATAACCATTTTGACATGTAATCAACCCCTAGAGGAATGTACAACTTTCCAAATGAATTGGGAAATAGCCCCATAAAGTCAATACCCCAAAAATCAAAAATTTCATGAAAGAGAAATGGTTGTTGTGGAATTCCATTTATTTTAGATACATCATTCATTCTATCACAATGAGGGAAAGATTTACAAAAATCAAGGGCATCCCAAAAAAGTGTTGTCCAAAAGAGACAAAAATCAACGATTTTGTGAGTAGTCTATTGGGGACCAAAGTGGCCCCCACAAGTAAGAGTGTGGTAGAATCTATGGATAGACTGAAACTTGCTCTCAGGAACCCAATTCCTAAGGACATGATCACTACATGTACGCCAGAGGTAGGGTCATCCAAAATGTCCAACAAGACTCATTTTTAGACCACTATATTGGTTTTTGTTGAAATCTATAGGAATGCAAGATGCTACCAAATAATTTACAATTTCAGCATACTAAGGAATAACATCTTGCACTTAGTATAATTTCATATCAGGAAACATGCAATTTATGGGAATAAAAAGGAATGAGTCAATGACTATATATGGGGGGATCCAACTGATATGGTCAGCCACCACATCCTTGGCTCCTTTTATTCTCTAATTTCCAAATTTAATTCCTAAAGGAGGAGCTTCCATCAAATGAGACATGGTTTGGCTTCTGGTTTCTTCAAGAAATACTGGAGGGCTACATGGTCTAAGAATACAATTACTTTAGGACCCAAAACGTATGACTTTAATTTGTCCAAGGAAAACACAATGAAAAGAGATTTTTTCAGTTGTGGTGTAGTTTTCATGGGCAGAGACCAGTGTACATGACGAATAGGCAATGACATGTAGATATCGATTGACCCTTTGTGACAAGACTACCCCAATAACATAGTTAAAGGTGTCACACTTGAGCTCAAATGGTAAATCCCACTGAGGTGGTTGTATTACTAGGGGTAAAGTGAGACTCTATTTTAACTTAATAAAATATTTACCACATTCATTATAGAAAAAAAATACTTTTCTTTTTAGAGTAACCAGGTGAGGGGGAGTGAAATTTTACTAAAGTCATGAATTAAACTATAGTAAAATCTAGATTGACCTAGGAAAAATCTCACATCCCATACATTTTTGGGGAATGGTAGGGAATAAATGACATCCAATTTTGATTTATCTACTTGGATACCGTCCCCAAAAATGAAATGGCCCAAAACTATACCTTTTCACACTATGAAAGGGAATTTCTTAAAATGTAATACAAGATTCTTGTCAAGAAAGTGACGTAAGACAGAACCTAAAATACTTAAACATTCATCATAATAAGATCCATAAAAAGTTAAACCATCAATGAAAACTTCCATGCAATTCTCTAGGTAATCTGAAAAAATATTAACCATGTATCACTGGATTGTACCAGGAGAATTTCATGGACCAAATGGCATACTCCTAAATGAAAATGTCCCAAAGGGGTAAGTCATGTTGTCTTTTCCTGATCCACAGGGGAAATATTGGTCTGAAAGTATCCAGAATAACCATCATGGAAATTGTACGGGGACTTACCTGCAAGCCTCTCTAGCATTTGGTCAATGAATGGAAAAGGGAAATGGTTTTTTGTAGTGTGTTAGTTTAGTCGGTGATATTCTATGCAGACACACAAACTATTCTTTACATGATATAGAATCAATTCATTATTTTCATTTTTGATTACCATAAGGACTGTTGTTTTAGGAACTACTTGAATGTGACTAACTCATTGGCTATCAGATATGGGGTAAATGATTCCAGTGGACAATAATTTTGTTACCTCATTTTTAGAAACATATAGGTGGTTTGTGTTCAGTCGAAATTGTGCTTTCTTCACTGGTTTATCCTCATTATTTAATTGAGAGAGTGGAATGTTCTTCTAAGGGGCGCTTCAGGGCATCAAGGATGTTTAAGTGAAAAATGTCACCACAAAACACCACAGATAATGTTACATTATAGACATTAATTATGGATTTGGGTTTTTTTCAAGAATGGTCTCCCCAATATAATTGGGGCATGTCCATTCATCATATCATCTTCAATTTTAAGCACATAAAAACTAGGAGAGTAAATTAAAATTTGAACCATCATAAGAACGTCCTCTAACACAACATAGGGGTTTGTGGTACTCTGGGTATCCTATTGAACAACTATTTCAGTGGAATTCAGTTTCCCGACCTATAATGTAATGTGAATAGAGTGAGGCATCATATTTATGGAAGCACCTAAATCCTGAATAGCATTACAAAAAAGAATACTCCCCTGTGGTGCACAGAATTTAGAATGTTCCGAGATCATTTCACTTGGTGGGAAGTGATGGATCTATAAATTCTGAAACATTCTTCCCTAAGGGTTATGAATAACTATTCTCTAATATAATATTAAAATTAAATTATTAGAAAAATATAATTTTTTATTCATCAATATAATCATCTAAAACCATTAAAAATATGTTTTACCCCAGTTTATATTATTCTTTCATTTGAAAGATTTATATTTTTTTACTTTTCTTACATTACACTAGCGCTAAGTAAGAATTTGAATAATTAAATTATTATAAAATTTTAATGTTAATTATTATATGAATAAAAAATTTATTATTCCTCATTTTCATATAAAATTATTTGGAAAAGTTATATCCCTTCCTTCACATTATCTTAAAGGCATCAATGTTATATTTTTAATGCAGGGAGAAACCAATGACAATACTAATAGAATTATTCATATTTTTTTGACATAAAAATAAATCTATATAAGTAGAATAATATTTAGATAATATATTTAATATATAATTTGATAATATATTTTTTTATGTTTTATAAATTTATATACAATATTTATATTATTGTTATATGATAAAATTTATAGTATCCATAAAAATTATAATTTTAAATTATTCACAAAAAATTGAACTTGCTAAAATAATACTGAAACCTCAACATTAGATACTTTTAACATGGTGAGGAAAATGGATTACTTTTTATCAAAATAAATTTATAATATTTAGGAATTTAACAATGAAATAAAACAATATAGGAGATAGAAAAATAATTTACTTCAAATTATAATTATTTTATTTCAAATTAATAATCACATTATTTATCCACACCATAATTAATTAAAAATATTTTCATAATGATAAATAATAGTATGAATGAATATAATAATTATTATTAATAATAAAATGATAATAATTTTTTTGTTAAAATACATGGGTAGTTACAATGTGAATCAGCTCAATCATTGAAGAGGAAATAACACTATATTGATCTAGTAACCCTATTAGTAGTAAACACTGGTATGTGAATCTAATATTTTGAGATTATCCAATAAGGGTACCTAAATTGAATTAACAAATATTTCTAAATATTGTTTCAGTATTATCCTATTGTTTTTATCTATTATGTGGGGTGAGTTTATAGTGTTTACTTTAACCTAACTAGCCTATCAATAAGGTCACCCCAATAGCATAGTTTTCTATCAAATATTTCATATCATGTTTGTACAGACCAGAAATTCTCGTGGAATTTTTTTTTAAATACATGGTTATTTTACGAGTCCGTAGTTTCTGACGGCACTTGATCCTGAGGCCCGGTGTTTTTGGAATCAAATTCTGAAGTTTTGTTCGGGTACGTTCAGTAAACGTACGTTCGGAATTTTATAACTTTTGAATCGGTGATCGGAATTGAAATTTGAGGGCACCATCGAACTCACAACATTGGTTATTTCTTAGTGATACATTCACTACAGTTTTGTTTTATCAAGAGTAGAAGTTAGTTTTTGGGGGTTTTTTAATTAAATTTAATAAAGTTAAATATTTAACTTTATTTTATGTTGGTGGTTAAAACCTATATGTGGAGGTTTGTGGTGGGGACACCACACCATAACCTCCCTTGGGGGGATTATTAGGTGGGTCCCACCCGAACTCTATAACTCCCCTTTAACCCCCTTGAACCACTAATTAATTTTGGTAAAACTCTCCATAAAGTTGGGGAGCTTCTCCACCTTCCCCCACCATTTAATTTCCAACTCTCCACCCATTAATTAAGTTAATGGTTTCTTTTAATTCAAATCTTTTTGAATTATTTTTCCAACAATTAAATAATGGGTTGCCTTAACCTATTATTTTGGTTGGAAATTCTTTTGGGTGAAAACTTGAGAGAGAAATTCTTCTTCTCAACGAATAACGCGATGAACGCTCCTTCCCCCAAAAATTGACATCGTCTTCTCCCTTCTACAACCGAGGCAAGGAAAGGTAAGTGACACCCATGAGGAACGGCAACGACGTCTTCGACTTCATCACCTTCGAATGCCCGTCCACCAATGATGAGTACCTATCATCCTCTTTCGATGCTGATGGAATAAGGCCACTTTCCTGTGACTCTGTCAAATGACACCGATGAGCAAGGTAGGGGTTTGAGTTGCCTTGTTTCTGTTCTACGTCGTTTTATATTTTAGTTTACGTTTTGCCGAATGTTATCAACATAACATGGGGGGTTCAGACTGCACCAACATGGACGACCCTCCCCATTTTTTATCTTGTTTTTTGTTGACTATGGAAGCAGACAACGATGTCTAGGGTCGGACTGGCCACGAGGAAACCGCACGGAGGGCAGCAGGAGGTCGCGACCAAGGCGGGCCGCGGTGGAGGGGCACGATGCCGTCACGCCGCACGGGTGGTGCAGGACCGTGGCCTTGGTGAGCCAAAACTGGAGAGTAGGGGTGTGGCGCCGGGTTGGCCAGCTGGCCCAGCCAGCCGTGCCAGGCCACACGGCCAAACGGGCGCCACACGACCACCCGGGCTGGGCCGCACGACCACCCGGGCTGGTCCCCATGGCTTGTCGGGTCGACCACACGGCCATCCGCGTCGTGCCCCACGGAATGCCGGGCCACGCCACACGGCTAGTCGGGCCACACCGCATGGCTCGCTGTGCCGATATGCACGGCCATCCAACGGATTCGGGCTGCGCCTTCGGGTTGGGCTGCCTCTTCGGGCAGGGCAGGGCCTTCGGGCAGGGCCGCACCTTCAGGTCGGGCCGCCCTTTCCGGTCGAGCCGCCCCTTTGGGTCGGACCTCCCCTTCAGATCGGGTCAGACTCACGGACTGGGTCAGACCCCCATCCAGACCAGGGTCATGTCGGGTCGGTCTGACTGGTTCGGACTGGACCCGGACCTGTCAGACCCGAATAAACCTATTCACCCATAACTTGGGCTACGGGTGTCCATTTTACAAACTGTCAGCGATGCTGATATTCTTGTAATGAAGTCTTCCCTTTGATAATACCCCATGGGAGTTCGGGGTATAGTTGAGATACAGTCAAGTTGGTTTGTACACGAAACCAACCGGTCCCCTGGGACAAAAAGGCTAATAACTCACAGACCGGGCATCCGATTGACGCACCGTCTATTGCGTTGAGATCCCATTGACGAGACGGGGCTTTGAGATACTTATACATGAGACTTCACGATAGTTGGAGGTTTTCACATTATCTTGGGAAGAATATCCTTCCAGTGACGAGCAGTTAGAGTGTGGATACCTAGTAGCTGACAGACCTGACGACTGCTTGATGATTCGACTAGCCTAGTGGGGAGCGCCTGTTATTTGGCGGTAGACCCATGGTAGAGGAGAGCCAGGTATTTGGCGGAAGACCTGCAGTTCTCGACAAAAGGAGTACCTTTGTTGGATATTAGGGGGAACGCCCAGTATTTGGCGATAAACCCATAGCATATGGAACGCCTGGTAGTTGACAGGAGACCTGTGGTACTCGATAGAAGGAGTACCTCAGCAGTCCATGGTTAGTGAGAAGCGCCTCGGTGTCATGACAGGCCCACTGTACACAACAGAGGAGGAGTTCTCCAATAGTTGTTGTTTCAATAATGAAAATCCTGGTTTGAGCTAAGTCAATGACCATTGTCTTTTCCTCATGATTGAGATGGGTTACATGATAACTTAGGTATATGTATGGGAATATACCTAAGTAATGGTTATCCGTTGATTTCGTACTTTTTGGTTTATCCTTGTTAGATTTTGTGAGACCTTGAGGGTCTTGGGGTCCCTATTGAGTATCGTTATAATCACCCCTGCACAGGATATGCCCGCACCTCATTGTGTTGTATATAGACGATGGACAACGCTGACTGAGGCATAGTGTACGAGGACTGGATGGTACCTAGAGGTGGACCTCACAATGAGTCAGTACCCTGAGGAGACGGACAGACGTGGATTACTGAGGAGGATATCTGTACATACCCTTCAGGTAGGATCCCTGGTGGATGATCTAGAAGCTGCTAGAAAGATTCCAGCTGTTTTTCTTTTTAGTTGTTCCTGTTTGACTTTTCCTTGTACCTTACTATTGTCCTTGTATTTCTCCCCCCTTTACTTTAAGTACACTTGTTATACAGCTTTTACTTAGTGTTTGCTTCTATTTGTACTCTGGTTGTGTGTGATTACGATTTATAATGGCAATGTCTTCCCAGTTTTTGGGAATTATGCCTTTGGTGCTAGTCGTTACCCCCTGGACTATGGAAGGCGGGCTCAGGGTAGTCACGATACAGGCCCCGGGGGACGGGTCGTGACACATTGGTATCAAAGGAGTCGGTTCTACCGTATAACTCAAGAATCTGATCATTCTTTTCAGTTAAGAAATAGTGTTAAGTGTACTGAGTGTGGTTCTCAGTTCAGGGAGTCCATTATTGGTGTGGCAGCTGACGTATCTGCACACCAGGACCCTGACTTCTAATTTCCGACTTAGTGCACAAAAACACTGATTGATTGTGTGTTGAAAAAGTTTTCTTTTAGTCAGCTCAAACCAAGTCAGCTCACCATGTATAATCTTTTGACCGTGTCGTATCTTATTCTTTCAGGATGCCATCCTGCAGATGGCCAGTTAGAGCCCCGAGAGTTGTACGGACTGACAGCCCTTCAAGCGATGAGGCTTCGGTGCAGGGCCCCTTTTCAGGGAAGGCACCAGCGGTACCACCACCTGTTGGGCCACCGATTCCACCAGCCCCAACAGCAGATGATGCACATCCCTTTATCGTGTTGCACAAGTTCCAGCGCCAAAGGCCACCTAGGTTCCAGGGGGAGACAGACCCACAGGCGGCTGAGGATTGGCTGGAGGATGTGGCAAGAGTCTTCAGGCTAGTAGGGACAGAAGAATACTTCATAGTGATCCTTACTACTAGCCTCCTTCAGAAAGCAGCATGCAGATGGTGGAGCCTGATGCTACAAGTCCATGATGAGGCGACCCTTCTATGGGAAGACTTCGAGAGCCTATTCCGGGCGGAGTTTGAACCAGCCACGCATCAAGCGGTGTAGATACAGCAGATAAATCATCTCTAGTAGGTCAGCATGATGGAAGTGCAGTACTCAGGTGAGAGATAAGAGCCTCTATGATCTCACTCAGCATCCCGATGCAGGAGGGGTGCTAAAGAGAGCCCTCCTAATAGAAATTTTCCTTGCTGAGCATCCACCAGCAGCGAGACCCACTACTTGTTGACATACAGCGGAGTCTTCTACAGATGAAAGTAGATAAATGTCGCAGAGTTCCAAGAGTACCAGACCAATAGGTGTTCAACCGCATGACTCAAGATCTGTTGTGCGGGGCACCCAGAGTGGTGACAGAGCTAGATATGCCAGGAGCGGGGAGTGTTACTCATGCGGCGGGTAGGGTCACACGGCATGTGACTATCCAAATCGCCATACAGATGATCAGTAGTCAGTTGAAGGACCTCCTAGGCAGAGGAAGAGGGTTGATCATGGCGATTCGCAAGCAGCGGGCATACGTGGCAGAGGAGCGGGTCGAGCAATAGGCAACGATCGATGTTATGAGGTTTTACCACTACAACCACTAGGAGGACCTCCCCAACCGCAGGAATCTGGTGGACAGGGGAGATCTCAGATTCAGGCAGCTAAGGTGTATGACCACGGTGCTCCGAAGATGATTCGAGGTACGATCTATGTCTACTCCACATTATTTGCAGTTCTTATAGACACAGGTTCCAGTCACTCTTTCATAGCCACTGTCCTCGTTTGGAGCATGGAGATTCTGATAGAGCTTTTGGCTCGATCATTACGACAAGATACTTCTACCAGAGTAGACTCGATGATTACACACTGGTTTCAGCAGTGCGAGCTTACTCTAGGAGGCGAGATCTTCGACTGGGATCTCCTCGTAGCGGCATTGAGGAATCACAACGTCATCTTGGGTACGGAATAGTTATCTATATTCCATGCTCAGATTAACTGAATTAGGTGCAAAGTGCTATGTGTCCACATGGATGGAACTAGGTTCACTTTCACCGGTGATAAGGGAACCTTTGCAGTGCAGGATGGACTTACTCGAAGGAGGGTGCATCTGATCACTGACCAGTTGTCTTGCCTTACCCTAGGAGCTGTTTTTGTGGAGAGTCTGACTAATCCTGTAGTGGTGGACCAGTACACGAATGTTTTCACGGACGATGTTCCAGGACTACCTCCTCACAGAGAGGTGGACTTCTACATTGACATATACCTTGGTAAAACCCTGATATCTACTCCATTATATCGTACAGATCTCGTTGAGATTTGCGAGTTGCGGGTAGAGCTGGAGGACTTGTAGGGAAAGGGATTCATCCGGCCCAGTGTTTCTCCCTGGCCAGCCCCGATTTTGTTCTCCAAGAAGGCGGGTGGGAGCTTGAGGCTCTGTGTCGACTACCGTTTGATGAACCAGGTTACCGTAAAGAACAAGTACCCACTTCTGAGTATTAACGACCTCTTTGATTAGCTCAAGGGAGCACGATGGTTCTCAAAGATAGACCGCAGGTCAGGATATCACGAGCACAGAGTTTGAGACGAGGATGTTCAGAAGACGACCTTCAAGTGTCTATATGTCCACTACGAGTTCTTGGTTTTTCCTTTCAGCATAACCAACACTCCAGCAGTGTTCATGAGTCTCATGAACATGATCTTCCATCCTTACCTCGATCACTTTGTCGTAGTCTTCATCGACGACATTCTGATCAACTCAACTATTGATGAGGAGCATACCTACCATTTTCAGGTAGTATTGGATACACTTCAAGAGAACCAGCTTTATGGTACGCTCTTGAACTGCCAGTTTTGGATTCGAGAGCATCAATTCTTGGGACATGTCAGAAGCTGGAGTTGCAGTGGATCCAGCGAAGATTGAAGCAGTACTTTCATGGGAGCAATGCTGGAGTGTAATGGAAGTACGAAGTTTCATGGGTTTGGCTTGCTACTATCGGAGGTTCGTTCCAGACATCTCCAGAGTTGCAGCACCACTTTCAGCCTTGAAAAAGAAGGGGAAACCCTTCGTGTGGTCGGAGAGATGCTAGTAAATCTTTAAAGATCCAAGGAAGAGGCTGACTAGTGCCCCCATATTGAGGATTCTAGAGGAAGGCATATGGTATATAGTCTACTACAATGCATCAGGGATCAGACTCGGGTGTGTCCTGATGTAGGAGCGAGCAGTGATCGCATATAGTTCTCGGTATCTAAGACAGCTCGAGAAGAACTACGCTACACATGACCTTGAGTTATCAGTAATGGTCTTCTCCTTGATGATTTAGCAGCACTATCTAATGGGTGAGCATTTTACCATGTACTCTGATCGCAAGAGTGTCAGGTATATCTTCTCTCAGAACGACCAGAACCTGATATAGTGGTGATGGCTTGAGATCCTCCAAGACTATGTCTTTCAGATACTATATACTCCTGGGAAGGGGAACACTGTTACGGATTCTCTGAGTAGAAGATCTAGTATACATATTCTAGGTGAGGCAATAGAGTAGCTGGCTACCTTACAGATATCATTTTTGGATAGAGATGGAGCAGCCTATTTACAATCTCTTACAGTCACTCCCCACTTCTTCACCGACTTAGGGAGGTGAAGCATGGGGATGCTGACTGTGAGACACGACGTGCTAAGATATCCACAGGGCAGGCACCTGATGGATTTTCTAAAGGTGAGGACCATGCCATCCTCTTCATAGGATGTACCACGGTACCAGTTGCACTTCAGGAGGAGGTGTTGAGGGAGTTCCACACTTCCTCTCAAGCGGTACATCCAGGAGTGGCAAAGATATACCCAGACCTCAGACGACAGCACTGGTGGCAAGGTATGAAGAAGGCGGTAGCAGAGTTTGTCTCATGATGCCTCACTTGTTAGCAAGTGAAGGTGGAGCACCAGGTACCATCAGGCTTGGTTCAGCCCTTAGAGGTCCCATAGTGGAAGTGGGATGGGATATCCATGGACTTTTTTATGGGTACTCCACATATATTCAGGAGTCACAACTTGATATGAGGGATCATTGAACGACTCACTAAGTCAGCCCACTTCCTACCGATCAGAGAGAGAGGTTCAGTAGAGAGCTTGGAACACTTCTATGTGTAGGAGACAATGCGTTTGCATGGAGTACCTTATTCTATTATCTCTGACTGTGACACACAGTTTACTTCCCGATTATGGAAGGGGTTGCAGGAAGATTTCGAGACACAACTTCACTTGAGCACCACATTCCACCCTTAGACAAATGGTCAGACCGAGCGGACCATCTAGACCATTAGGGACATGATTTGTTCTTGTGTCCTCGACTTCGGTCGCAGCTGGGAGGATCACTTTCCTTTGGTGGAGTTCGCCTGAAACAACAGTTATCACTCCACCAACGGAATGTTGCCTTTTTAGGCCTTGTTTGGTCGACCTTGAAGATCACCACTGTGCTGGAAAGATGCCGGGGAGTCAGAACTAGTGGGACTAGAGATGGTACGGTCTACCACGGAGAAGGTCCAGATCATCCAGGACTAGATAAAGATTGCACAGATCAGGAAAAAGTCGTATGCTAACATGAGATTGAGACCTCTGTAGTTCGCGGATGGTGACCACGTCTTCCTACGGGTCTCACCTTGATGAGGTTTACAAAGATTTGGCTAGGGTGGAAAGTTATCTTTGCGGTTCATCAGACCTTTCTAGGTCCTTAGCATAGTTGGTGAGGTGGCTTACCACCTGTCTCTTCCACCTCAGCTACATCGGGTGCATGACGTTTTCCACGTGTCTCAGATGAGGAGATACATGCGCGACCCATCCCATATCATCGAACATGCAGAGCTGGACATCGGTGAAGGGGAGACTTTCACGGAGGTTTTAGTGGAGGTTGAGGATCGACAAGAGCGAGTCCTGCATGGATGGTCGATACATCTGGGGCGCTTTCACTGGCAGTATGGGAAGCTCTAGGAGAGCACATGGGAGTGGGAGGCTCAGATGCATGATCAGTACCCCCATTTGTTCCCATAGTTTGAGTTATAGCTTATGGGGATGTAAAGCCCTGAGGTGGGGATAATGTAAAGACCTGGAATTCCTGTGGATTTTTTTTAAATACATTGTAATTTTACAAGTCCACAGTTCTTGAAGACACCTGATTCCGAGGCCTGGTGGCCCCTAAATCAAATTCTGAAGTTTTGTTTGCATATGTTCAGTAAACGTACATTCTGATTTTTATAAATTTCGAGATGATGCTCGGAATTGAAATCTGAGGGCACCGTTGAACTCACAGCGTCTTTGATTGATCAGTGAGACCTTCACCACAATTGTGTTTTATCGAGAGTAGAAGTTAATTTTTGGGGGGTTTTAATTAAATTGAATAATGTTAAAGATTTAACGTTATTTTATGTTGGTGGTTAAAACCTCCTAGGGGAGGTTGGAGGTGGGTGCCTCCACCCCATAACCTCCCATGGGAAGATTATTAGGTGGGTCCCACCCAACCACTCTAACTCCCCTTTAACCCCCTTTAACCCCCAATTAATTTTGGTAAAACTCTCCATAAAGTGGGGGAGCCTCTCCACCTTCCCCCACCATTTAATTTCCAACTCTCCACCCATTAATTAAGTGAATGGATTCTTTTAATTCAAATCATTTTGAATTATTTTTCCAAAAATTAAATAATGGGTTGGCTAAACCCATTATTTTGGTTGGTAATTCTTTTGGGTGGAAATTTGAGAGAGAACTTCATCCACTCAATGAAGAATGCGAAGAACGCACCTTCCACTAAAAATCGACACCATCTTCTTCCTTCTTCAACCGAGGCAAGGAAAGGGAAGCGATTCCCATGAGGAACGCTGACTTCATCTTCAACTTCGTCACCTTCGAACACCCGTCCCCCAACGACAAGTACCTCTCTTCCTATTCTGATGTTGATGGAATGATGCCGCCTTCCCGTGACTCCGTCAAACGACACCGACAATCAAGGTAGGGGTTTGAGTTTCCTTTTTTATATTCTATGTCGTTCAATATTTTTATTTACGTTTTTTCGAATGTTATCAACATAACATGGGGGTACGGACCGCACGTACATTGCCGACCATCCCCCTTTTTTATGTTGTTTGTTGTTGACGACAGAAGCAGACAACGGGGGTCGGTGTCGGGCCAGCCACGAGGAAACCAGCGGCACAAGATTGTTGGAACACCGGAAAGGCGTGGCACCACCATGCCACAAGGAAGAAATGAGATTCATGGCCCTGTCAGGCCGCGACGCCATGGGGCAATGTGAAGGGCAGCAGGAGGCCGTAGGCAAGGTTGGTCGCGCCGGTTGGGCAGGACCGCAGCCAGGGCAGGCCACGGTGGGAGAGTAGGGGCGTGGCGCCGGTGCATCGTGCCGGAGAAGACCCACGACCTAAGGCCGCGATGGACAGGGGAGGGCAGCTAGCTGAGCCTGCCGCCAGTGCGCACCAGGCAGGACCATTCGGGCCCCACAGTTACAAGAGTTGGTGCCTTCGGCTGGCCGTTTCGGGAGCCTGGGGGTGTAACACCCCCCCCCCCCCTTTACAAGGCCAGCTGGCCACCAGGGCCAGCCCACCGGGCCAAGCCACATGGCCAGCTCGGTGCCACACGACCATCCGGGTCGGGTCATGCGGCCAGGCGGGCCGCGCCACCCGGCCAGGCGGGCCAAGCCACACGGCCATTCGGGCCAGGACACACAGCCAGTCGGGCCGAGCCACATGGCTAGCCGGGCAAAGCCACGCGACCAGCCAACTGGGCCAGGCTGCGCCTTTGGGTCGGGCTGCCTCTTCGGGCCAGGCAGTGCGTTTGGGCCGGGCTGCACCTTCGAGCCCGGCCACGCCTTCGGGTCGGGCCGCCCCTTCGGGTCGGGGCGCCCCTTCAGACCGGATCAGACTCACAGACCTGGTCGGACCCCTATCCAAACCTGGGTCAGGTCTGGTCGGTCAGACTGGGTCGAACCGGACCCATACCCATTAGACCTGAATACACTTATTCGCCCATAACTCGGGCTACGGGTGTCTGTTTGAGGAACCTTCAGTGACGCCGATATTCATGGAACGAATTCATCCCTTTGAGAATACCCCACGAGAGTTCGTGGTATATTTGTGATACAGTCAGGTTGGTTTGTACAAAAAAACAATTGGGCCCTCGGGACTAAAAGGTTAATAACTCAAAAACCGGATGTTTGATTGATGCACCATTCATTGCGTTGAGATCTAATTGATGAGACTGAACTTTGAGATACTTCAACATGAGACTTTTCGATAGTTTGAGTTTTTCCCAGTAGATCGGTAAGTGGATCCTTCCACTGATGAGAAGTTAGAGTGCAGAGGCATAGTAGCTGATAGAACTAACGACTGCTTGAAAATTCGACTAGCCCAGTAAGAAAGACCCGATATTTGGAGGTAGACCCTTGGCAAAGGAGCACCCGGTATTTAGCGGAAGACCTGTGGTAATCTATAAGAGGAGTACCTTTGTATGATATTAGGGGGATCGCCCGGTATTTGGAGGCAGACCCATAGCGGACGGAGCCCCTAGTAGTTGGCAGCTGACCCACGGTACTCGACAGGAGGAGTACCTCAGCAGTCCAAGGTTAGTGAGAAGCGTCTCAGTGTCACGACAGGCCCACTGTACATAATAGAGGAGGATTTCTCCAGCAACTGTGGTTTTGATAATGAAAATCCTGGTTTGATCTGAGTCAATGACCTTTGTGTTTTCCTCATGATTGAGATGGGTTACTTGATAACTTAGGTATGTGTATGGGATATACCTAAGTAATTATTATCTGTTGATTTCATACTTTGTGGTTTATCCTTATTAGATTTTGTGAGACCATAAGGGTATCGGGGTCCCTACTAAGTATTGTTATACTCACCCCTACATAGGCTATTCCTACACCTCATTGTGTTGGATACAGACGACAGAGATCGCTGACCGAGGCAGAGTGTACAAGGACTGGACGGTACCCGGAGGTGGACCACACAATAAGTCGGTACCCAGAGGTGACAGATGGACGTGGAGCAGTGAGGAGGATATCTGTACCTAACATTTAGGTAGGATCCATGTTGGACGATCCAGAAGTTTCTAGACACCTTCCAGCTATTTTTCTTTTTAGTTGTACTTTTTTGTCTTTTCCTTGTACCTTACTATTGGGCTTGTATTTCCGTCCCCTTTACGTTCAGCACACTTGTTATATAGATTTTACTTAGTGTTTTCTTCCACTTATACTCTGGTTGTGTGTTTTTACAATTTATAAAGGCAATGTCTTCCCAGTTTTAGGTAATTACACCTTTGGTGCCAGTCGCCAACCCTTGGCCTATGGAAGGCGGGCTTGGGGTAGTCATGGTACGGTCCCGGGGGAGGGGTCGTGACAATGTCTCAGTTTCAAGATATAGATATTCCTATTGAAAATTTTAATAGGTTCATTTGGGCCCTATATTGTGGGAATGATATACTTGATCGAATCACATAATCACCATGATTCTCCAAAAATCTTCCAGATAGGTGATACAGGTAGTAAAATTGCGGCAGGTCTAGTATACTAATTATGTTTTGTCTCATTTAATAATAATTTCATGAGTAGAATATTTGTAAAGAAAATTTTATTTTCAGAACTATAGATACTGATATTAAAAGGAATATAATGATAGGGAAATTAATTATATAACACAATGGAAACTATATCTTTAAGTTCATTGATATTTTTACCCCCACAACCACCTTAATTCCATAAATTTTATAAAATGGTATCGAAATTTATGATTCCACTCCTTTTAGGGGATCATTTTTTTTAATATATAGGTATATTTATTTGAGGTGCCTTCAAGGTATTCTATACTAATGATTAGTGAATCATTACCACCACTGTATTCATGTATAGTGAATTTTATAATATATTTACTCAGAATCATTTTTTTGAGATACCTCTAACCTCATCAATATGGGATTTCTAAAAAGAAATTCAAAAATCCTTATCGGTCCTAAAAATCAATAATCTTTTATGTAAAAGTTACAAAAGAAATATGTTTATTACTAACACCATAAAGTTTACATTAAGGATGATGAGGCCCTATATTTCTCTAATATAGAGGGGGACATGGTTTATCCTATTAGAATCACATTACTAATATTTTTTATAAAACAAATATGGATTGCTTGGATCATGATACTAATAATTAATATAAAATCAATGAATCATTGAAAAATAAATTATTTTCAAATAATTTTTATTATAAATTCTTTTTTTTAATATCCCATATTAATGGATACATTTTTCAATAAATAAATATATTTAACATGGGGTGAATTACATTTTCAATATCTGTTAAAGAAGAGAATGGATTCGAAGTGGGTTCATGTATACATGAATATTGTAAAAAACTATTTGAAATAAAAAATAAAAGGGGAAGGTATACTAATATTTTTGGCCATTTAGGTCTTTATTTTAAAATTATACACTTTTGATTATTATTTCTCTATAGATGTCTGAAGAGTTAGGGGAAAATAGAAATCTAACAACTAGTTCAACTGTACAAGAATCCTAATAGATATTCATATCAAGAAAATATTAAAATAGGGAGTCATATGAAAGATAATTATAGATTATGAAAACTATATGTGTCATTATAGGTATGAAGCAGGAAAAGGTTTTTAGAATCCACCATGGAATTGGAATGATGGGTCATAAGAGTGCATCATCTCCAGTCAGACATCACTAGAAACTGAAGGATGTTCATGGGATAATAAAGTGATGTTTCTATCTTGAGAATAATCAATGTACGATGAACTTATACTCACCATTATTTTTATAATTAGTCTATATGGACAAGAAATTGGCATATTATACAATAATGTCTCTAGTTTTCTTCTACCTTTGGCTTACAAGAAAGAACTACAATGTAAGTTGGTTGAATTCACCACAATCATGAATGACATAGTTAATGATAAAGGGGAAGATTCTTATATACCTAAGGATTTATACAATGAAAACGTTCTTATATATTTATAACTATTTAGTATAGAACATGGAAATCCCATTATTCTGATTTAATATTTCATTATAACCCATGATTAATACAATCAAAATCATTATTATCTTAATATTGATAGTAATAAAAAGATGATTCCATAAAAGTAATAAGATATTATACATGAATGGGGAAATAACCTTTTCATATTACTTCATGAAACTAAAAATATGATTTGATGTTTTTAATGACATAAAAATTAATATAAATTTCATATGACACAAGGTGAGATTTCTAAAGTCTTCTAATGTAATAAGAAATAAGTTTTTCTTGGATGTGGAAATTTTAAAATGATTATTATAATTATATTTAGTTATGGTGATATAATATGTGTATAACATAATTAAAATATCACAATTATGAGATTCAAGATGAGTTTTCACTATAAAGTGTGGTTATGATTTAAAAGTCATGAATGAATGTATAAAATATTGAATAATATTATTTAGAAGTATTCTCTATATTTATAATATAATATAAAATCAAAATCTCAATAGTATTCAAAATATAGATTGATTATGCTCAAAGAAAGTTGTACACTATGAGTGCCTTTCTGTAACTCAAACAATTTTGTGTGAAAATATCTACTGTGGAAAAAATGAGGTAGGACAAATCATTGTGAATTATTAGTGTGTATTTTGGTTGAAATAAAATATTTACAAATCAAAGAGCTTGATAAAATGGAATTGTATCTTTTTCAATCTATGTTGTGTGGTTTGTGGTATAAAATGGTGGGAAAATTATCTTCATATTATAGTGGTAACCAGTTCATATAAGATTATTTCATAAGAGAAAATTATGACTTATTTATTACATGGTTATATTTTATTTATATGATGAAGTGGAAAATATTTGAATACCATTGGATATTTTAAAAAACATAAAATTATATTTATATAATAAGAAGATGAAAATCTATAAGTCTTTTAGGAGATTTTAATGTACCCATTTACCCATCATATTGATCTATTTGAATTAATTTTTGTCAGTATTCTAAAAAAATACCATGGTTTATATACTAAGATACGAGAAGAAAAAAAATATAGATAAAAATTCATTATTTTAAGAAAAAATATAGATTTCAAAAGGAGGAAAGGAATTTTTTGTGTTAAACTCTTCTATTTTATGATTCAGCATTTGTATGACTAAAATAATAGATATATTTGACACATATAAATTTATACATCATATTCATTAAATCAAAGAATAAAAATAAAAGAAGTGTGATACAGGTTCAACCTTGTGGGTATCAATGAGGACGTATAGAATATAAATAATGATCCTTTGAAAATATTCCTACTAAGAATAATGATTCGTATTAAAATGAAGAGATAATGGAGAAGAAGATTGTGAATGGACTTATGAATAACCATATGAGTATCTATTCACATCATGACTCATCTATATTCACAATCAATATGATTTAATATCATAAAATGTTTGAGTAGAAGAATAAATACAATATCCATGTGTATTTAATAATCTTTATATAGTTTTACCACATATTCATTTGTTGAGGAGAGACCCTAAATGGAATGGTGGGGAAATTATAATGAACACCATTGAAGAACTAGTGTTTCTTGTTTAAAAAGAACATAAAATCATATATTTTATTATCCCAACATTTTGGGGTTTAAATGATACAATACCAACCATTATTTGATACTTATAATGGAACATTTAATAAATTGAAATTAAAATAGTAAATAAAATCTTTGTAATTAACATGAGTTGAAGATAACATGAAGTATTCTCTCACTTTAAGGCCAAACCATGAAAATATTGTGTGTCGTCGTTTATTGTGTGTTTCTTCAGTTCATGGCAAGGTGAGGTGGAATATCATTTCAGTTTTTTAATTCCTATTAACTAAGATAAATGTTCTAGTATAATAGGGCTTAATTAAATGAATGGAGTAATTGATAAAATTTAGTTACACTAATTATTTATACCCCCCTCAGGGCCCCAACACAATCTATCTGGGATCTATAGTGGGTGCATAAAATAATACTTCCTTTGATTGGATGTTTTTTTTCAAAAAAATTAAATTATCTATTTGAATTTAATATTGGATTTTTATCAATATATATGCCTTAGTTTTACTACACTTTCTCCAACCCAATTGATGAAAACTTGAATATTTCTTCTAAAATTAAAAAATATTTAATGATGGAGTTATTGAAATTGAGAAAAATATCAAGAGACAAGAAGTATAAATCACTACATGAAGCTAATAAATGTTAAATATACTTGTCAATAATTTTTTTCAAGGTATACCCTATGAAAAATTATGCTCAATCTATATCGAATCTGGAGAAGAAGATTTTATCATGGCTATTGAAAACATCTACTTTTAAATTTATTTTAATTTCAATAATAGAACCACTGAGGTAATCAAATTAATAATATGACTTGCCAAGGATATTCTTGAATAAAAAGAAAAATATAAATATTAAATTATCAAATTAAAGGATTCACTAGGAAACACATTCAAAAGTTAAAATAATCTCACAAAGACAATTAAAGACAAAAATTAACTTGTGAAACCTTTTAATGAAAATATTACCTTATTTGTAGAAACATTTCCGAATAATATTTTTGAAAATGTGGTGGGAAATATTAATCTTGAATACATTATCCAAAAATTTATTAAACCCTTCATTATAGTAAAAGATACTCATTTGGAGGTTAAAAAAAGAGAATAATAACTCATTACAAGAATTAAAATATATTAATGGTAAAAATATATAGATGTTGAAGATAATATGGTGTGAAAAGATGAAATTATTTGAGGATACAAAATATTTTTCAATGTGAAGTGTATTGGGATTATGTTGAAATTGATAAATTTGGAAACTAATCAATCCTCAACATCCCAAACAACTAATAAAAGGAATGATACTAAACAATATTTATATTATTATATATTCCAAAAATAGGTAAATAAGGGTTTCCAAAATAACCTAAGATCATTTAAATAGGAATAAAATTAGAGATATTTTAGAAAGGCTCTATAAAAATAATAATTAGTTAATCATAAAAAGTTTTTTTGGTGGTTCTTTTTAATTGAATATTATGCAAAATAATTAATTATGAAAAGTTATATGAATCCTAAAATCCTTCCAAATATTGATACAAGAATATATATAAGGTCTAGTTCACCAAGGGAAGCTCAAATGATTGAGAAGATAGTCTAAAACAACAAATTCATGATTCGAGACTCGTTGATATTTTTCACTCAAAGAAGAAAACAAAAGTTTTTTGATTGTTTATTGTACTATTATAGGTTTGAGAATATGGAATTATGATGTTAAAAAATATATCAACTTCTAAATTGCACATAAGTTAATCTTAATGGGGAATAAAACTAGAATAATATAAATAGTCTACTAAACTAAATAAATAACCACATAATGAAAAATATATATCTGTATAGAGAATGATTAATTATAATAGAAATATATATAATCTATACTGTAGGAGTTGTCACAAATTTGTGGAGTGATGGTATGTACCCCAAACTAATCACTCGTTTTTCAAGAATAATGGTGTTAAATAAAATATAAAAAAAATATTAAAACAAAAATAAATCATGTTTCCTTAGAATAGTTATATATAAAATTACATGTTTAAAAAAATATAAGAGTTATATAGAAAAATTCGAGGATTTTTTTTAGAGAAGTACAATTATATATATTTTAGTGATAGATCTATGGTGTCCAACGGAAGTGTTATAACAAAGTGATGTTGTTAATTCTATTACAGTAAAATAAATCACATAATTGATTCTGGAAAAAACTACATTGGTGTATGTTTAAATGTAAATATTCCATACAATAATAGAATATCAATCTAAATAAAAAATAAAAATTTAAAGAAGTTTTAAATTCTAAAAATTACTCATAAGAAGTCATATGAAGATTCCAAGATGGATAAGTTAGTTTAGAGTGAATATTTGTTAATTTTTCTTAGGGATTTAAAAAAGGTAAGAATATTAGAAGTATAAAAAGAAAGTGTTAATGCTAAAGGAAAAGAATAAACCTAACATAGATATGTAAAACATCAAGATATGTTTTCATCAAATTAATCACCAAGATCTTTGGAATAGTTGTGTTGTTTGATTAATAAGACTACACATATTGGCATAAATTTTATAATCCTAGAGCCAACATAAGGATACGGGTATTCCATAACAGATTTTGAAAAGCAGAACAACCAATAAAAGGGATTAATTTATCAAATAGTTTCATTCAACACAAAGCTAAAATATAATTAAATAAAAATCATGGAAGCCTAAATTATATATTGAAAAGAGAAATTTGGTAATGAAAACATCCCATCAATGTTGTTCACATTCAAGAATAAAGAGAACCAACTTATTCCCAAAATTTTTATGTTTTATTTGAGTTATTTTTAATGAATATAATTTAAGGGGAGGCTAATATGTGTGAGGGATTTTAAAACTATATATAAATATAAAATTAAATAATTTTGAATAATTTTTTCCAACATGATTACTTCTTGGATTATTTCAAATTGATATTTTCTATAAAAGAAACATTTTGAAATTCATCCATTGAATAGATAATCCATGATAAAGATGAATTAGGGTGTATTTTGAGTAGTATACTAGTGATAATGTTTTAGGGAATAAGTAAATGTTCTTGATTGAAATATAATTTAGTTTTATAGAAATAACATGAGGTAATGTCATTGAAATAGTAGGGGTCCATGTTCTTATAATTATGAAATAGGGAAATTATGTATATATTATATAAAATTTATATCATTTCGAGGATCTAAATTTATTATATTTATATATATATTTATGTATATTTATATAAGAAATTAAATCTATTTATATTAACAACCACTATAATAATACATAAATTGGTAAACCAGATATGTAAAAGAGGCCAAGGAACAAGAATGAAATGTATTTGGTGCGTCAATAAAATCATAAATTAAAGGGGAAAATTGATTTTTAAATAGTGACATAAAATTTAAAATTATGGAAATAATTCAACAATGATCCACAAAAATAAATGATTATATATATTTTTAAATTTGTTAACAAGTGTGATGAGTTATTTATTAGAAATTAGGTTGGATATTTTCTTAAAAAAAATTTTTTGTCACTTACATGTTTCAATCCTGAATTATTTTAATAGATTTTTAATTTCATTATATTTTGTACCTTGAGTTGGATTTTATATTACAAGTAGGAAATCATCTTAATTGATATAATCTAGATTTAAAACAATATCATAAAATTGAAAAATAATGTTTTCCAAGCATATTTTATACCATTGAATTATTTATATTAAATATATTCAAGTGGGGAGTATTGGTTGATGGGAATGAAGATTGCAAGGGTGTGTAAATGATCATACATTAGAATTGTTTTTATGGTTTTTTACATTAGTGTAATTATAAAAATTTATAAAGAAATTATTTTCATGACCCTAAAGTGAACAATTGATAGTGGTGTCACATTTAATGATGATCACTGGAGAGATTTGAATACCTTGGTTGCTCACCCTTTTTTATAAATTGGGTTAGCCCATGTAGACATTGATTTTTCAAACTATAGGGTCACATCTACGAAAATAGATGGTTTAAATCCTTCATTAAATTGACTGATGCTAAACTAAAACTCATAATAGGAAGGAGAATCCTTTTGAAGGAAATTATGCTCCTACCCCTATAACACCATTATATTTTTTATCCATAAGGGGGAGACGAAAGGAGTAGTATATATATATATTAAATCAAATTTATTTTAATATATGTAAAAAACACAAATGGAAAAATTATAGTGCCCATATTAATTGTTTAATTTTTTCTTCAATAAGGATGGTTTGATTGGTGTAAATTGTGATTTAAATATATTTTTAAGAAGAAAATGGATTTTAAGTTAGTTGGGGAAGCTATGAATTTTTAGAAAGTAAATTATTATGTGTACAAATGTATGGAATTTATATTTTATGGTTGTTGGATACTGGTGGAGGCCTATTAAAATTATACTTCTGGGATCATTATTAGGCTATGCTATTTTGTAACACCCCATATTATAAATATTAAAATAATTTAATGATTTATAATAGTGGATTAAAATAAAAACATTCCAGATATTTTCTAGGATTGTACTCTTAGAAAATTTGAAAATATACATCAAAATGAACTGGACATTTCCACACAACATACATATTTATCACAAAATTATGTTCTTAAATATATAGTTAGGTTTCATTCATGACAAGTTTCCATTATTTAAGAAGATTCATTATATTAAAATGATTAAATTTTTTATAATTTCTGTACATCCTTTAATCATGTGAAATACATTTTTAAATTTTATATATGATTAAGAAGAATAAAAAGTGATACAAAATAAATGAAACTTCATAGTCTATTGAAAAACATAAAAAACCAAAAAAAAATGATTACCTTTTCAACAATAGAACGTGTGAATATAAATAAAGCGTAAAAAAAGTTATAATCAAAATTTTCTGAAATAATGTTTTTGAAACCCATAAAAATCAAAAGAAAATCATAAAGGCATATTAAGGCATTAAATGTTCATAATGGAATCACCAGAAATGATTATTCACAATTTTGATTAGGAGTATCTTATATCAACTACCTCTGTCAGTTCATTAGAGTAACGTATCATTTGTTAACCCTGTCCACATAACAATACTAAATTAAATCTATTTATCTCCCTCTAATTCATAAGAGTGACATACATGTTAATTATATCCACTTCATAGGAGTAACTTATCAAAATTTATCCCTATCACCTTCATAATAGTATAATTATAGTTAAATCATTCTAGTTCAAATGAGTAACATACTAGTTATCTTTTTCCAATTTACCCAATGCATTGGAGAGATTTAATGGACCTACTAATCACATAATAGACAATAAAAATTAAGTGTTTGGGTTAACATTGTAATTAATAATTCTAAAAATAACACTCCTTAAAAATAAAAAATTTATTTTCAGGATATTTTCATAATAAAACCATGGAAATACTCATTTAAACCACTATGAAAAATCAATATCAATTAAGTAACAAAAAATTATAAGAAATATTATTTTCTATTGAAATTATTTAAAAACTAAAAATTCCCTCATTAGTGAGAGTTGGGTCATTTTTAAGAAACCATGTAAAATCTATAGAGTAATATTGATAATTAATAATTGCTATGATTGTGAGAATATATCATCATAGAGTAAACATTAAACAAACCATATTTTACACTTTTTAAAAAGATTCAAATGTAACAATAATGGAAAATATTAAAAAATGTTCATTTTAAAACCTTTGTAAAATTTTACGTATAGTTTAATATGATTTTAAAAAATAACTTCGGAATAGATATGAGTTTATTTTAAATATTTTTAAAAAAATGTACATGAAGGGTAAAGGGGTTAAGGGAAAAAGTATAGTTTTTTTAAATACCATAAATTGAGTATCGTCTCTCTTGGAAGGTTTCTAACTCATAACACTACACAAAAATGACTTATTAGGACCGGCCTAAGGCTCATCGCAAATAGTCCATCGAACGAGACTGTTTGAGAGGAGGATTTTGACCCATCACAAATAGTGCATAAAAAAGAGGTATTTGCAACGAACCATCATAAATATTCTTCATGGGATTCTATTATTTTGGAAGGTGGTGGATCCACATCACCAATATTATTTCGGCATGATATTATTTGTGACGAACCGTGATAAATAATTTCTCATTATAATAGTATTTGCAATGGGACCCGTCGCAAATAATAACTTTTACCGTTGCCACAATTAATATCTCGTCAACTATTTTTGACGGTTCCCATCAGAAAAATAATAATATTTTTGACAGATCCTCAGAAAAAATAATATTTGTGATGGACCATTGCAAATAATAACTCAATAGTAAAGTATTTGCGACGGGACCTATAACAAATACTTTTTTAACTACCACCCCAAATTAATAGGGGATTATCATTTGTAATGGGACTCATCATAAATAGTACTATTTTCTATGTGAATCTCATCGTACATACCCCCGTCACAAATGATCTATCCTATATATACCCTCATCTGGTTTTCCCAATTTCACAATTCTCTCAAGTCATCTCTCCTTCTCTCCTTCAATATTTCTCTCTCTAGTTGTTGAAAACTTTTTAATTTTACAACAGAACAATTTTTAGGACCTACATCGAAGGAAAGATTTATTTTTAAGGTATTTATTTTTTTCTTTTATTTTTTATTTTATTTATTATTATTTATATTAAAATTAATTATTATTAATTAGCGGTAAATAAATAAAATTAGAATTAGATAGTTTAATTTTGCAATATTTATTTTTAAAAATATGTAGTTTCACTGAGATTTAATGTTTTACTTAAAAGTAAATTGTATTCATTTGAAATAATTTGGTTCAATTATCATTAATTAATAATAATTATGTGTAATTGGTATTAATTAGTAGTAATTCAAATTAATTAGTAGAAATTAGTATAAATTAGTATTAATTTGTATTATTTAGTAATAATTAGAAAAAAGTAGTAATAATTAGTAAAAAATAGTAATAAATTGTAATAATTAGCAGCATTTAACACAAATTAATAATATATATTAATAAATAGTGAAAAATAGTTTATATTGTAATGATTAGGAATAAATAGCGGTAATTGTTGATATTTAGTAATAAATAGAAATAATTAATATTAAATAGTAATAATTAGTAATAAATAATAACAATTAGTAATAATTAGTTATAATTACTCCAAATTAGTAATAAATTGTAATAAATAGTATCAATTAGTAGTAATTAGTAATAATTAATACTAATTGTCAATAAATTGTAATAAATTGTAAGAAATTGTAATAAATAGTAATAAATAAAAATAAATATTAATAACTAGTAATAACTAGTAATAATTAGTAATAATTAGAAATAATTCGCAACAGTTAGTAATAATTGGTAATAATTAGTAACAAATAGTAATAAATATATAAAATTAGTAATAAATTGGAATAAATTGTATTATCAAAACATAATTAGTAATAAAAAGTAATAAATATTAATAATTAGTAATAATTAGTAATAATTAGTAACAAATAGTTATAAATGGTAATAAATAGAAATATTTAGCAATAATTATTAATAATTTTCAATAATTAGCAATAAATAGAAATAATTATTTATATTTAGCTATAAATATGAAAATTAGTAATTAATAATAATAATAAGTAATAATTAGTAATAATTAGTAATAAATAATAAAAAATATTAATAAATATCAATAATTAGTAATAATTATCAATACTTATCAATAATTAGCAACAATTAGCTATAATTTTCTAGTATGCATAAAAATTAATGGTAATTAGCCAAAATGAGGAATAAATAATGATAATTAGTAAAAAATTATAGTAACTAGTATTTTGTAGTGGTAATAAGTTTTAATCAGCGGTAATTATAATTATTTAAGGATAAATCAATTTAATTATTAAAAATTAGCTCTGATTGGTTAAAAAATGGTATAAATAAATAAAAAATTCTAAAAATTATTTCTAATTAGTAATTATTAGAAATAATTAGTGGTAATTGGTACTAATTAGTGGTAATTATTAAAAGTTAGCGTTAATTAGTACAAATTAGTGAAAATTAGTAAAAAAATATTAGTAATTAGTTAAAATAGAGGTAATTAGAACAAATTAGTGGTAATTAGAAAATATTAATGATAAATCAATATAATTATAAAAAATTATTAATAATGAGTCAAAAAATTGTTATAAAACAATAAAAATTAGTAATAAGAGGGTTAAATAGAAGTAATTAGTTATCATTAGCAGTAATTAGTAATAATTAATAAAAATTAGTGATAATTAGTAAAAAATAATTACAAACTAATAAAAATTTGTATTAATTAGTATTAATTAGTAATAATTATTATAAATTAGTATTTATTGTTATAAAATAACAAAAATTAGTACTAATTAGTGGTATTTTGAAATAATTAATAGTAATATGTAATAATTAATTTTAATTAGTATAAATTATTATAAATTAGTGTAAATTAGTAATAATTTTAAACAATTTAACCTAAATCACTAGGAAATAATATAAATTTTTATAATTTAATAGAAATATGAAAATGAAATAGGCTGTAAATTTTCTTCCGATAAGCAATAATAAATTTATACATAATTAACTGACATAAATTAATCATTTCTCATGTCCTGATGATTGGAAATTCTATGATTTATGAATTTTTATTAATTCATAATATATTATATTTCATTATATAAATTTATAATAATTTTTATTAACTTATTAAAAATTTGATAATATTAGCGGTAATTAGTATGAAAACAATATTAAATATATAATATTTATAATATTTATAGTCATTTCTAATTTTTCAATTTTCTACTCTTTTTTGGATCATATTTTTCTGATATCAAATTTATCATAAAAAAATTAATTAGTAATAAATTCATAACCTTCCCCAAAGGGGCATGTGTTGTGACTACCTGAATCCCATCTCTAATAGTCTAGGGGCTGGTGACTAGCACTGAGTAGGGATATCCTAGAAATGAGAGGCATTTTCCTTCGTACTTGTACACATGCACAAATATCTAATCCCATAATTCTGAAAAGTAGAAACACTAATTAAAAAATGCATGCATACCATAATATCCCAACCAATAGAGTACAGTTGGAAAATAAAGTCTAGTAAAATACAACTAGGATAGAATACAATCCCACCAAAAAGAAAGAGTCTGTAGAACAAGGACCAGAAGCTCATCTGTAAAAAACGCTACCCGAAGGGTAGGTATAAGAATAGGTGTCTGAAGCTGCAGAAGGACACCTCAACTGTCTATTCTCTATCTAATCACCACTTGGTCCTGGTCCACCTCAGACTCCGTCAAAATGTTGATGGTCTACATAAGACATGACATGCGCGGGAAAAGATCATGCATGGTGAGTGAAACAATACTATGTATGCCACCCTGAAAGAAAAATTAAAAGACCACAGAGGAAGAATCATGAATAATATTCCATTTGAAAATAGAAAAAATGAAAACTCTACTCATAAGATATAGTTATATTAAAAAATATTTATTTCTATAGCACATATAATAAGAATATCCATGTATAGTCATAAAGGATTCCACAATGCAAGGTCTCATCCACTTCTAGTTACAAAGTTTTGTTATTTTCACAATCGTTCTCA
This sequence comes from Viscum album, assembly GCA_963277665.1. NCBI lineage: Eukaryota > Viridiplantae > Streptophyta > Magnoliopsida > Santalales > Viscaceae > Viscum > Viscum album. Next base: position 1,042,723,908 of record OY728140.1, on the reverse strand, counting down.
TAGATCTCACTCCTCAAGTTTTCTGGTAGAAAAATATACAATAGTTCTACCAAAAGTACCCAAGACAACACTATGGTCTCGTAATGTTATGTTGTTTCCTTGAAAAATCCATTCTCCCTAAGACACAGAGTTCCGATAACACACTTAGTGTTGGTAACACACGGAGTGTCAGTAACACACGGAGTGTCGGTGACACACAAAGTGTCGATAATTCATGTATCCCCCGAGTCACGTAGTGAATAAGACACAGCCAAACATCAACCATTGAAAGCTACCAAAATAAATCTCATATGTTCTAGTCATGTAGAATGGAAATAATCTGATCTCAATACACAAATAAGAGTTCCTCTACACCTAGGGCTCACTAGGGGATCCTCTCCCTACTAAAAAAATAATCTTAGATAGGTGATTGGTGAGCATGTAATTATTGGTAACACATTTTCCATAATCCATACCTAAGGTACCACGTACAGAAGTGAGGACCGACTGGTCCTCTTAGTGTGATACATTATCTAACCCACTAAGTTAACGGTCGAAGCTGGGCTGTGACAATTCACATCATAATATGGTTCATTATCTATGATGGGAATGAGATCCTACATTGAACCCTCATAGAAAATTATTGAGGGTACAGTTTCGACCTCTTATGATCGAATTAAAAACCCACCAATCCATCTCAAAAGGACCTCCCAGTCGCAAGGGTCACAACCCCATAGATGGATCATCAATAAAATGCTATGTTTGAAAGATATGACCATTCTAGTGTAGAAGTACTGATCTAGGTCTAGTATGAGTCTGACCCGACCAATCAGACTCGGCCAGGTTCGTTCGACACAAACTGGCTCGGTTAGGCTAACCCAACATGGTCTAGTCTAGTTTAAACTAGCCAGACCCGAGGGGGCTAGTTTTTTGGACTGCATCTCGCTGGAGTGGCCCGACTTACCAAATCCAGGCCACATAAGCAGGACTATTTTGTTACACTGCATGTGGTCTGCTGAACCGCATGCCTCTGTCTAGTCAATGCGGCACCACCATGTTCAATATGGTAGTCTTCCATTTCTAACTTGTAATGGCCTTACCACTGTGGGATCATCATAACCATGGATCGACCATAGTTCATGAGGCTACCACCATAGGCACACCCATGGTCCCTTTCGTAGGAAACCAATTATCATCCAATGCTCCGTTTTACAAAAAGGAGTCACACTTGTGATCCCAGGTCGTGTTCTTCGTCGATGCGGGCTTTGATCAAAGTCTCGATCAATTATATAAAATATTCACTCAAATGGTGATATATCCCAAACTAATTCAATCCATCTAGAACCATCGTTTTCGCACCTCTATCAGGCCATGATGATCCCAGATCTGTGGTATCAGATCATTGCCATAAAGATTGAGTGCACAACAATTGATCAATTACAACATGTTTAGTTTCTTTCCAAATTAGGAATTCCCATGATGAATGAAGAACGGGGGAAGAAAATATTAAATCAATAACTAAGATTAATGGTCCTATAATGATATTCATGTAGATAATCGTTCATTTCCACAATAAATATAAATTAAATCAAAAAAATAATCACAAGATCATTCTCCGATCGAAACTCTACAAAGGTCAATCCCATCTTACAATAACGATCAATCAGTGAGACAATCTCTTTGTTTATTGTTCTACATTCATTGTGGAATTAATGAATGGGGAAAATCAAATAACAAACACCCTAAATTTATTTGGTTCTATAACTAACAAAGAACCATCACCACATTATTGTCGTGGGTGAAGATCCTTCGAATATGAGGTTCGTTGTTGATTGTCGATCCATGATCTGTCGTCGTTCATTGAGAGAGCTCAGTATCCTTTTCTTAAAGGAACTCCAGGGTTGTGATGTTAACCCTAAATCCTTGGGAAAACACATATTATAATAAAACGTGTCATTGCATCAAAAATAATAATTTTTTATTAGAATATTTTAATGATGTTTACGTACAATACCTATCTTTCACAGTAGGCCCACACCGGCTGATATTAGGCCTCATCTAAGGAAAAAACCCTTACGAACTCAATAGTGGTCTCATATTTCCAATTTGGGTTACCACATATGAGTTATTAGGAGTTTAAAAATAAATTAATTTTATTTAATTATTTTATTTATGGTTATGCCCCTTTCAGGTTTTTTCCACTAAAGACCTCCGCTGACTAAAGTTAAGTCACACATATTATAAAACCATTACTTTGATCTCAACAGTGGCGTCAAATTTCTAATCTGGGAATCCATTTAATCATTATTCCATTTTTTCAGAAAATTTGTGTGAACTCTTTTAAAAACATAACATTTTTCATAAAATTGTTATGGGAACACAGGTCCTAGGAATCACACACCATCTTAGTGCTTAGTCTCATAATTCTCCCAAATAATTTCTAAAGATCAATTTAGGAAAATAAAAGTCATTACTTTTTTCCCACCTTATGGATTTACATCCTTGAAAGACAAAAAGAAGGTATAATCATAGAATTGTGGGTACTGAGCACAAATATGAGCATCTCACACCCATATTCTCTCCTAGAGATTCTTTTCCACCAGAAAACATGAACTAGAGTAATCAACTTCCCATGAAGGATCCCCTTATATCGATCCTTTACCTCTACTAGGTTCTCACAAAAATTCTCCCCATTTGATGATGTGTGATGAATCATGCACAAATATCCTCACATGAGACACATGGAAGATGTAACGTCCCGGATTTGGGTTCCACACAATTGGTGTGCCAAACCTGGTTGGTCACATGACCTCAAGTGCATTTCCTTAAACTCCAGAGGATGACGACTAGCAGTAATCGACTAGGACTGATAGTGGGGAAACTATGCCCTTGTTTGTCAAAGTGTAGTGCAATGGAATAAATATAAAATCACAAAAGTGGAAGCAGTAAAAAATATAAACTGAAATGGATAACATAACTAAAGTAAAAGATAATAAGAAGTTATATATATAATGATACGACATGTAAATAATTCTATGAAATCAGCCAAAACATGATACACTGCAATCAGATACAATATGACACAATGTACAAAGTACAGTAAAAAAAACCAAATCAGTGCAACGGGAATGCACCAGCATCGCAAGCATAAGCTCGGTCCCATGCTCTTCTACTCCTCTAAGACATTCATGTACCTATGTAGGGACCCTTCCCATTATTGACAGATATAGAAATATAATCTGTTTGGGCCTAAGACATGACTCAAATAGGGTGTGAGAAATAAATCCTAGTAGGCAACCACCAAAGGCTCGTGCCCAATTATCAATGAAAATATGCAATAGTAGTGTGAAATAATGAATGCAGTAAACTATGAATTACTCAAAATTAACTATTCCTACCAGTCCCATTGCCATTTTAATAATTATTTAACAATTCCAAGCATGTACATTAGCTTGGCTGGTACAACATAAGAAATCACCACAGTAAATATTCAAAGTAAACATTGTCCTCAGACGTAAGAATCATTTCCCTCTGGCTAAATAAAACTTTTCACTCAGGTTAAACAGAACCTTTCCCTCAGGCTAATTGGAAACATGCCCTCAGGCTAATCAGAACCTTTCCCTCAGGATAATCAAAACCATGCTCTCAGGCTAATCAAAACCTTTCCCTCAGGCTAATCATAACCTTTCCCTCAGGCTAATCAACACCTTGCCCTCTTGCAAATCAAAACCTTTCCCTTAGGCTAATCAAAACAAAAGAAAGTAACTGGGCCGATCCCAAAGAATAATCAAGTAGTATATATATGTTACCTCTTATGAAAACTCGAAACATGTAATAGTCACGACAAACCCATAGGTATCCTGGACAAATGGATAAACAAGGGAAACACGCCCTTGGGGTGGCCCTAGATCAAAGAAACGATCTCAAACAGCAGTTTATAATTATTCATTAGATTACCTATGAAATTATAGGCATATTAACAGTCAAGGAATCAGCCATACGACACCTTGAACATGGGTACATATCACAACAGTACACAAAACCAACTCGACAGTTGGAAATAAACACAAGACCACCTACCTTGATCTCCTCTGATCGATATACATTGAAGGCGCCTCCAAAAACGACCAAGAATGTCATAGATCTGATATATAAATTTCCCAGCTAAAATGTAAATAACTTATTTTAGGGGATGAATTGAATGGATATACTCAAGGATACGGATGGCCGTACTCATGTGGTTTAAACGAGATCGTCGGCGGAAGAATCGTAGTTTCGGCATGCGATCGGGAGATCCTCCAAGCCTCGACCTCCTCTCCTGAGCTCCGAATGAGTGTTCTGCCTCCTCTGTCGAATGTGGTGGCTACTTCTTATATTTAATGAGAAAACATGACTATACGGAATGTACTTTCATGTACATGGCGTGTACTTTCCTTTTTAACTGTTCCCTTGGCTGCTGCTTTTCACCACAACCTTGTTCATTTTCTGACTAATTACATAGTGTGTATTACTTAGTACATCGTGTGTAGTTAGTTTTTACACCCTTAATTGATGACAAGCCTACACTCCATGTATTCTCATCCCACATGACCAATGTACTCAGCATGTATACAAAAGTACACAGCGTGTACCCCTAAATATTGGGATTTTTTCTACATTTCCCTTGTTTTCTCAAAAAAACATAAGGAAAAGAAAAATAAGAAACTCGTACCTCATGAATAAGAAATGGTTTCTTAAAAAATTCCCCCATTAAATCAATTTTTCCCCAAATTTCCCTTTTAAGGGTGGTGAAGATAAATCTAGGAACAATTCTGGCCACTGAGCACATATGTCAGTCTCCCGCTCCCAGGTTTTGTCCTGCTCTCAGCCATGCTGCCATAGCACCCGTACAAGAGGAACTGACTGGCCTCAGATAACCTTCATGCTTCTATCAACAATACGAATCAAATGATCCTCAAAGGATGAATCGATCTGAAGTTTAACTTCCTTGGGATAAAAAACGTGATATGGACTGAGTGATAACGGCGCAGCTGAGATAAATGGAAGACGTCATGAATGGTCTGGTACATCTATGGTAACTGAAACCGATAGGGAACTGGTCCGGCTCTCTCCAGAATCTCAAACGACCCTACATACCTTGGTGAATGTTTACCTTGTCTTAGGATCCGTTTGTGTCCCAACCATGGTGAAACGAACAAGAAAACCTGATCCCCGACCACAAATTCCAAGGGTCATCTGCGACGATCAGTATAAGATTTCGGACAAGACTGTGCAGTATCCATCCGCTTCTGAATCAACTGGACCTACTCTAAAGTCACCTACACAAGACATGGTCCTAGTAAAGCTACCTCACCTGCCTCCAACAAGCACAAGGGTGATCGGCAAGGCCTACCATATAAAGGCTCATAAGGTGACATATCAATAGTTTCCTAAAAACTATTATTGTAGGCATACTCGACCAGGGGTATGTGATTCTCCCAAGAGCCCCCAATGTTTAGGACGCATGCACACAACATGTCCTCCAGCACCTGTATCGCACGATCTGATTGGACATCAGTCTAAGGGTGGTAAGTTGTGCTCAGAAGCACCTGTTTACCCAGTTCCCATTGAAAACTCTACAAAAAACAAGACGTAAAAAGGGAATAACTATCTAAAATGATAGAAAGAGGGACCCCATGAAGATGTACTACCTCTCGTATATACAAATTCCAAATATTTTCAACACTAAAGGTCTCCTTGATCGGTAAAAAGTGATCTATCTTCGTAAGTCTGTCCACAACAACCCATACAACATCATTGCCTCAAGGTGACATCAACAACTTGGTCATGAAGTCCATTACGACATCATCCCATTTACATTTTGGAATGGGTAACTTTTGTAATAGTCTGTTTGTCCTATGATGCTCTACCTTCACCTACTGACAGGTGGAATATCTCCTATTAAAACTAGCTACCTCTTTTTTCATACCCAGCCACCAATACTGACGTCTCAAGTCATGCTACATTTTGGTAACCCCAGGATGCACTTCCCAAGCTGCTGTATGAAAATTCCCGCATCAACTCATCGTGTATATCTCTTGGAACCCACACTCGACCATGGATACGTAGTACCTCATCATCGCCTATCATCTAACTAGGAGGAGGGTCCTCACTTGCCACTGAATCCCGTAGAACTAGGAATTCTGAATCAGATAGTTGTCTCATCCTCACATTACCTAGGAGGGTAGAAGTCACAGCTAAGGATGAAAGATAGGTTCTCCCCTGACTATCATGAACCTTCAAATGCATCTTAGAGAATAGGGCCATAAGCCGCCACTCACCACTGGCCACCTGCACTGCATGTATCTGAGTCCTCCAACTCAGTGCATCAGCTACTGCATTACCTTAACCAGGTGTATAGGAAAGCTCGAAGTCGAAGGACTGAAGGTATTAAACCCACCTTCACTGTCTCAAATTCAAGTCACACTGGGTAAATATGTATTTAAGTCTTTTTGGTTCGTAAACAAGACAAAATGTTCTCCCAAGAGATAATGTATCCAATAGCGTAACACATGAACAACTACATCCAACTCAAGATCATGTGTCGGGTAATTCCTCTCATGTGGCCTCAAATGCCGAGACCTGTACACAATAAATCGGTCCCCCTACATCAACACTACTCCCATCCCAAAACCTAATGCATCACAGTAAACTGTATAGCTATTCCCTTGATCTGGAAGTATTAGGACTGGTGCTGATGTCAACCTTACCTTCAGCTCCTAAAAGGCTATCTCGCAATATTCTGACCAAAAGAACATTGTAACCTTCTTAGTCAAACCCGTCGATGACACTGCTAAGAAAGAGAAGTCCAGTATAAAACGCTTGTAGTAATTATCCAGCCCCAAGAAACTACGTATTTCAAACACATTCTAAGGATTCTCCCAGGAAACTATGGATCTCAATTTCTTTGGGTATACCGCAACTCCTTCCCTTTAGATAATATGACCCAAGAAGTGAATCTGGTCCATCCAAAAGTGTCACTTTGAGAGCTTAGCATATAACTGATGCTCCCTCAGTGTACTCTGTACGATCTCAATATTAGTGGCATGGTCATGTCGAGTGTGAGAGTACACCGAGATATCTTCCATGAAGACTACCACAAAAGAATCTAGATATGGGTGGAACACAAGATTCATCATAGCCATGAGTACTGTTAGGGCATTTTTGAGTCTGAACGGCATGACCAAGTACTCGTATGGACCATATCTACTCTGAAAGCCTATAAGTGGTATGTCTGGTGTTCTAATGCACAAATGATGATATTCGGATCTCAAGTCAATCTTCAAGACACTAGTGCACCTCGAAATTGATCAAAAATATCATCAATCTTTGGTAAATGATATTGGTTCTTGACCTTCAACTGGTTCAACTTCCAATAATCCACACAAAGTCTAAGGGTATTGTTTGACTTCTTCGTAAACAAGACAGGCGAACCCCAAGGAGAAGTATTGGGTCAGATGAAACCCTTTTCCTACAACTCCTCCAACTACCTATTGATCTCTTGTAACTCTGGTGTAGCTATCCTATAAGGAGGAATGGACACCAGTGTCGCTCCTAGCATAAGCTCAATAGAGAAATCCACCTCTTGATCCGGAGGTAGACCTGAAAAGTTACCCAGAAAGATATCCTTGAAATGATTAACCACTAGATGGAAATATTTCTTGACAAGATTCCTGGCCGTACAGATATAAACTCGCAATATTGGTTGTCACTCCTCCTCACCCATGATGCTCGGGTCTATCTCATCTTGCCTGGACATCCCATTCGCCCTTTTATAGAAACTCTCTACCCTCTAGTGAGGTGAAACTCACCCTGCGATGATAGAAATCCACAATGGTTCGGAAGGGTTCCAACCAGTCCATCCTAAGAATGAAATCATAGGCTGTATCCCTAAGACATAGAGGTCCCATAGAAAGTGACACCCACCAACCTCTAGGGGGAACTTCTGGCACTGATGCACACCTACCATTCTAATTCCCAGCGGAGTGTCCAGCATCATGATATCCTAATAAGAGGAAACACAAAGATCAAGGCTCTCCACAATAGGAAAAGATATAAATCTATGTGTAGAACCTGTATCGAAAAGTGCAGAAGATAAAATAGAAGCATCTAGAATAGTACCTTTGACAGGGGAAGTTCCAGGATCCTACTCATGTAGGGTTTTTTACAATTCATATGTTTACCCAGTTCCACATACCTTTGACATCGACTGGATACCCTGAGCTAACCCGCCCTGATGTCTCTGAGATCCCAGTGTATGGATACCATGGCCACAACCACCACCTCATCCTGAATGTCCTGATGTATTCCAATTTCCTAACAGGTAAGATGTTTTTGGTCCTACTCTTGCATATGGAGTCTGCGCAAAACTCTTCTCACTAGTTAGTGGGAGAAACTCCATGCAGAAACACTGAATATGACCCATGTTACTGCAAGATCGGCCCTCCACTAGTTCACGTGGACACGAATGTCTCTTATACCCATCTTTACCTCATTGGTAGCACATTACCGGACCAGGTGAAGAATTATTCTTACTATTACTTCCCATGTGAGAGAAATTCATCTGACTCTTCCTCCTGTCAATATAAATAGTACCAGAGACTAGTGCCGAACCGCCATGGTCCAAACCACTAGCTTAATGGAGGTTTCACTCAGTAATCAATGTCTGGTTCACAATAGCATGCACTGTAGGAAACCTGAAAACATTCACTAGTGCTCGTATGTCATATTGAAGACCATATTCAAAGCTTCTAGCCCTCAACGTCTCATCACCCATTAGAACAGGTGAAAAACATTATATCTCGGTGAAGCAGGAAGAATAGTACATCACTAACATGGCACCCTGCTGCAGATTCATGAACACTCGAGATCGTTCTACCCTTAGCATCTCCGAAAAGAAAAATTCATAGAAGACTACCTGAAAATCTTCCCACGCCATGTCTCGGTGATGCTCAGTCTCGGTGGTAACATCCCACAATCTCTTAGAGGAATCACGCATCATGTATGTAGTGAGCTTCACCCTCCTATTTGGAGGTGTCTCCAGATGCTTCAAGATCATCTGCATAGAATCTAGCCATGAATTTGCAGTCTGTAGTCCATCATCCTCTGAAAACGTAAGTGGATGGTGTTGCTGGAATATGAACGTTAGCTCTGCCATTGATGTGGCAACCTATGATGTTCCCTTATAGGTCTACATGAACCACATGAATCCTTCACGGAACTACGCATCCATGCCTACGTCTGGTATAATGGCTAGCGCTGCATCTGGCACTGCTGGAGGATCCATCGGTAGTCCATAGCCTACCACCTCTGGAGTATAATTTTCACCGCTCTCTTGGCGAACAACTCTTGGTCATCTCGGTGGCATGACTCTACAAGGTCAAACACACACCTTAGATCAAGATTATCCAGGACTGGAAACTATGAGACCAAGAAGGGAATAGGAGAAGAAAAGAACTCATGTTTTAAAAAACTTGACTACACGACATGTATAATTCTTACACGCAATGTTACCATAATCCATTCACATGGGTGTGTACTTTAGCTCGAATGGGTCGTGTAACACTCCAAACACATGACATGTTGTCTTAACACACGGCGTGTACTGGAATCTTATTTCCATGTCCGAGTCCTTCTACACGATTAATCCACAAGGCTCTCCTAAGACGAGACTACACGGCGTGTTCAAGGTAGACATGGCATGTACTAGACAATCTTTACCACCCCGTGTTGTTAGTGACACAGCCTGTGTACCCAAGTTACACTACACATTGTGTTCAAGATGGACACGACATGTACTAAGAAGGATAACACTGACCCATGTTGTTTATGACATAGTCGAGTACCTAGGTCATGATTACATAGCGTGTTCAATCATGACACGACATGTATAACTTAAGGTTTACCCATCCAGGTTGTTAGTTACATGTATGGACATAGGGTCAACACCACACGGTGTGTAAAACTAGTACACTGTGTATTTATCCAAGAACTTCCCTATCCTGTGTCTCTCCTCACATGGCCTATGACACTGTTAGAGACTACACGACCTGTACCTAAGGTACACGGTGTGTACCTAAGAAAAAAAGATTCTTCCCGAACAGAAGAACACATGGCGTGTATTCGAAACTACACAACATGTATTCTAGGTTTTTCTAGACAGTAAGCCTTTGAAACTACTTAGGTGTCCAGAAAAACATTGAAACACACAACCAAGTGCCAAATTCCGATCCGTGAGGGCCTATACTCCCTTCAAACCAAATCTTTAAATCTTTATACATGTTATAACAAGGTAAAAAAGTCGATGATCGACCAAATTCCGATTGATGAGGGCTCATACTCCTCAAGAACCAATGTTTTGCGTTCATTCACAAAACCTTACATAATAGTACCCTGTCAAATAGCAGGCATTTTATCAAGGAATCTATCCCAACAACATTAATTTCTTAACACACATACATGGCCTGAAAACTATGCATGACATGTGATTCTAACATGTTCCTAAATAATGCATGTGATGGAATACTGTCATCTCATTGGGTTTCAAATAAATATAACCCAAGTATAAAATGTAAACAGCACACCATAAGTGCGACACCCAATGGTGAAGATCAAATCAACTATAAAATTGGAAAACCAGATAAATTGAAATTAAACGTGGTTGATTGTATTTTCCCTGTACACAGGATAGCTACTCCTGGGCACACCTTATTTACAAATACCAATTCCATCTTATCCATGACTATAAACTCCAAACATTAAGTCAATGAAAACAAACCTCCTCTGATACCACTTTGTAACTTCCCTCATCTGGGTGCCACACAACGGGTGCCCAAAACCACCTACCTCAATCTCCTCTGATCGATATACACGGAAGGTGCCTCCAGAAACAACCAAGAATCTTGTAGATCTGGTATAAACAATTCCCCTCTCAAAAATAAATATTTTCCTTTAAGGGAATAATTGGAAGGAAAGACTCAAGGAGCCGGAAGGCCCTACACTCGTGGTTCAAATGAGATCATAGGCCGAAGAATCAAAGTTCCTATGTGCGATCGGGACCTCCTCCAAGCCTCATCCACCTCTCCTGAGCTCCAAATGAGTGTTCTTCCTCCTATTTTGAATGACGAGGCTACTGCCTAGTTTAACGAGAAAAACATGACTACATGGCATGTACATTCAGGTACATGAACTGTACTTTCCTTTTTAATTATTCCTCTAGCAACTGCTTTTCACCGCCACCTTGTTCATCTATCGACTGATTACACAGCGTGTATTACATAGTTCATGGTGTGTAGTTAGTTTGTACACCCTTAATCACTCATAAGCCTACACGGCATGTATTCTCATCTCACACATCCAAATTACATGGAAAGTATACAAAAGTACGTGGAGTGTACCCATAATTTTTTGGATTTTTCCCACATTTACAATGTTTTCTCAATAACACTAAAGGAAAAGAAAAAGAAGAAAACCGTACCTCAAGATTAAGAACTAGGTTCTTACAGAAGACACCGTGTACCCAGTATAACTGTGGGGGTAGATCCAAGAGGTGTGCCCCCACAAAAACTATATATACTATCATGAATGGGAAGATAAACCTCGAAGATAAATTTCTACCCCCATCCAAATTTTACTACCCCATGTCGAGGAGACACCCCAATGAACACATGGTCTCCCTCGTGAAACTTCAAAGGCCTTCGTCGCCTATCAGTATAAGATTTTTGACAGTTCTGTGCAATCTTCATTCGCTCTGGGATAACATGCAACCTCTCTATAGTCACATTTCCCAACATTGGGCCCATGAGTGCCGACTCTCCTAGGTCGGTACAACAAAGTGACGACCTATAGGGTCGCCCATACCAAGGCTCTAATGGTTCAACATTGATGGTGGCGGGGTATCTATTATTGTACGAAAACTCCACCAAAGGTAGGAAATACTCCAAAATGTGGAAAAAATATAACATAAAATCCCATAGTAAGTTCTTCAGAGCCTTAATGGATCTTTCAGTCTGGTTGTCTACTTGTGAGTGAAACATTGTGGTCAAGCATAACTGAGTCAAAAAGTTCTAATTTAATCCCCTTCCGTATACGGGATGTCAATCAAGAATCAAGATATGAAACAATCATAGATGGAACTCCATTGAGTCAAACTACCCCATTCACGTAGAGGTGTCCCATGCTCTCTGATGAACTCTACTACCGGATATGTTGGATGTGGGATGACTTGGTGAGTCAGTAAACGGTTTCCCAGATAGTATTGTGCCCCCTGGACATACATGGTAAAAACATCACAAAGTCCATTATTATTCCATCCCATTTCTATTTAGGTACCTAAATGAATTGAGTCAAACCCATTGAAACCTGATGAACAACCTTCATTTTTCAACAAGAAGGGCATCGATACACAAACTCTGCAACATCATTCTTCATCCCTTTCCATGAAACTAACATCAGAGGTACCAGTACATCATTTACACACGTAGATGTTCCGCTATATGGGATTCATGAAACTCTCTAAGAAACTCCTCTTGAAAATCTACTAGTATCATTGTGAAACCTCTTAAAATAACAACCTTCTCCCCAACTTTTGAATACCATCTGGGGAATTCCCTATAGACATTTGAACATGTTGAGCCTCATAGTCTTTATCCCTAAATTTTTACTCTCTGAATCATTGATAGAGTGGGTAGGTGACAACCATTGACTAGAGATAAGTTGTTCTATATCTTTCTACAAAGGATATCAGCAATGATTCCAACTGCTCTAATGCCTCGTTCAGAAAATGAAAGGTAGATCTCGTGTTTAGAGTGTCTACTACCAACTTTCCCATTCTAGATGTATAGAAAATCTCCAAGTCATTGCCCTAGAAGAATTATAGCAATTGCCTATGTCTCCTATTCCAATCCATCTAAGATAAGATATACCTGAATCTATTTTGCTCGTAGTAAACAATAAACCACTCTCCCATCGGGTAGTGTCACCACATATTCAATAAGAAGAATATTACTGCTGACTCAAGATCATGAGTCACGTATTTCTTCTCATGTGAGTTCAACTAGAGTGAACCATAGTCAATCAGTTCTTTACTCTACATCAAGACACAACCAATCCTGGTTCCTAATTCATCATAGAACACATCTTACTCAACATGCACCTCTAGAAACATCAAGAGGGGAGAACTCATTAAACCTACCTCAACCTTCACTAGATCCATGGAAAATGCAGTATCTAAGATGATATGTTAGAGATCAAAAAAATACCACCTAGGGATACCCAGGGTAAAATATTGGGTCTCGTGAATCTCTTCCTTTGCAAGTCCCCCAACTACACCCTTACCTCATAAAGCTCTGCAAGAACATTCCGATATGCTAGTATAGATATTAGTATCATCCCAGGGTTTAGATCAACACAGAAGTCTATCAATCAGTGGGGAGGTAAACCTGAAACATATTCAGGGAAGATTTCCTTATACTCTACCATCATTACAAGAAATTGAGGACTCGAAACATCTACTACACTGAGGTTCAGGCTAGCCAATTGAAGAGTAATCAATTCACCCTCGTATGTGTGAGTCCATCCGAAGATGCAAGGATTAACATTTCACTGATAAAAATGGAAATATTGTTATATTACCATGGATAAATTGCACCCTTTTTTGGAACCAACCAATCTGAGCATAAACTATGTCTACCAGTCCATATTGAGAATGACATCGTAAGGCCTCGACGCTACTAAAAATAGATCCCAACCAAAACTCTCACCATTAAGTTTCAGGTCACACTGTCAGCACTAGTGTTTGATCATTGGGTCTCCTCAGTAAGGGTATCTAAATTTGAGGTTCAATCCAACGGTTTAATCGAAATCTCTTAGTATCAATCAAGAAAAGTTGTAGTAAATGGAAACACTATCACATCTGTCTTTCTACAATAGATAATGTAGAAATAAAAATATCATACCTGGAACCATTCTTGGAGTCCTGGGTTCATAAGCCTCAACCGCCTACAACTGTCTCCTCCCCTATCCTCCAACTCCTTGAGTCTGGTATGGACCACCTAGTGGTGGTGGTGGTGTTAACACATCAAAATATTGGCCACCTCCTCCTACTTCCTCAGCTCCTATGTAAAACTTACAGCCCAACGAATCTCCCTACTCATTTTCTTACCTCTTCATTATTGTTCATCAACCAACTCCCTGAATGCAGCCTGAACAGTTGGAAAATATCACATGGGATTCATCTTCCTACAATAAGCATAGAAACACCTCTTAATTGTGGAACTATCAAGCCCCTGTAAATTCCAACGAAACCACTTATTCTGTCGATTATGTCACACACCTGCTATCGTTTGGTCCTACTGAACCTTTATCCAAGGTGATCTCTACCTCAGCATCCTATGATACATTTTCAGACCCTGTGTATCATCATCCAGGGCCAAAATATCCTTACCCGACAAAGTTTGGAAAGCTAAATCCACATAAACCATAAGAGGTGGGTCTATGAACTGATCAATAGGAGAAAGTTCCACCAGCTAACCATCCTGAAGAAAAATTACTCCATGACTAACTCCCCTCAGGGAGGCCTTGTCAAACAACAAGTCAAACTCTTGATCCTTCTATGAAAACTTTGATGCCTAGTGTCATGAATACATCCTATAATAAAACAAGATGTATCATGGTTAAAAGAGTATACCTGGTGAGTTGACTCAATAAGGACATGAAAAACACAATCCATTCTAATATGATTCATGTATCTTTATTTTTCACAACAAAAAGTTTTTCATGTATCAAGTCAAAAATAAAGTTTCTAGATTCTTGGTGTATGGATGCATAAGCCACTATACCCACACTGAATTCCCTGGCCTAAAAGACAAAATCAAAACACTTAACACTATTTCCCCAGACCAATCTCATAAACTCTCGGTCCTAAATTAGTACCAACCTCCTTTGATACCACTTTTTCTTGACTCATCCTAGAGGGGACCATGCCATGACAACCCCAAGTCCATCTCCAATAGGTCAGGGGCCGGTGAGTAGCACCGAGTAGGCATATCCCACAAATGGGATACATTTTCTTATGTACCTGTACACACACACATCTCCAAGACCAAAATATTGAAAGTAAAATCAAAAAGTAAAAAAAAATGAATTCATACCAATATCTCCTATCAAAAAGATTATGATTGGAACGTAAAGTTCAATAATGTACAACTGGGCAAGAATACAAGCACCCCAAAAAAGAAAGAGTCTATAGCACAATGTCCGGAAGCTCTTCTACAAAAAATCATACATGAAGGGTAGGTATGGGAATATATATATGAAGATTAAAGAGTACATCTCAACTGTCTGGTCTCTCTATAAGCACAACCAGGTCCTAATCCACCTTAAATTCTGTAAAAATGTTTATGGTCGTCACAAGACATGACATGTGCGAGAAAAGCCCGTTCAGGGTGAGTAAAAAGTGCTCACTAGGACACCCTGAAACACAAAGTAAAAGACCACATATGAAACATTATGAAGCAAATACCATGTAGAAATACCAAAAAGGGAAATCAAAACTAAAAAAGATATTGCTTTCTTAACATAAGAATATGTCTATAGCAAATATGACAAGAATATCTAGGTATATTCGTAAAGGATTCCAAGACGCAAGGTCTCAGCCATTACCAACTACACAGTTTTGTTTGTAGCGCACTCATTATGAGAGATCTAACTCGTTAAGCTATATGATAAAAGAACATAGAACAGGTCTAACAAAAGTAACCAAGAGAACACTGGGGTCTTAGAAAGATATATAGTTTCCATAAGAAATACACTCTCACAAAGACACAATGTTTAGATAACACACAGAGTGTTGGTAACACCCATAGTGTCAGTAATACCCGGAGTGTCAGTAACACATGAAGTATTGGTAACACATGGATTTTAAATAACACACAGAATGTAGATTAGTTATGAAGCCCTTAAGTCATGTAGTCACCATGTGACACCCAAACATCATCCACTGTAAATTTCCCGAAGCACACTTGTGAGGTATAAACATGTAGAAAAGAAAGAATCTGATCTTTATTCACAGATAGAGGGTCCTCCACTCCCAGGGATCACTGGGGGGACTCCTCTCCCCATTGGAAACAACATCCAAGATAGGGGAAAAATTGTAATGTAAATATTGGTCACACCTTATCGAAAAACCCTATCTAAGTTACCATGAAGAAAAGTGAGGACCAACTGGGCTTCTCAGTGTGATAAATACTCACACCTGCTATGTTAATTGTCAAAGCTAGGTTGAGACAACTCACTTTAGAATACATGCCATTATCTATGATGGGAACATGATACTATAATGAACCCTCCTAGAAAAAGACCATGTTTATGCTTTCAACCTCAACTAATCCAACTAAAAACTCACCAAGCCATCTCTAAAGGACCTCCATATCGCAAGGGTCCTAACGTTGCAGATGAATCATCAAATGGATGTTTTTTTTGAAAGATATGCTCATTTTAGTGAAAAGGGATTGATTTGAGTCTAGTATGGGGTCCAACAATACTCATTGGACCCATCTCTACTTTTAGGTTGATCGGACCCAGTTCGGCCGACCCGAATTAGTCCGGTTTGGCTGACCCGTCCTGGTCCCATTCTGTCTGAACTTGTTGAGCCTAATGGGCCAGGCGCGAACTTGCCCAATGCACATAATTCATCCCATGCACATGGGCTGGTTTTTTTTGCATCACACATAGTCCATCGGACCAGGTTTCCCCTCCTAGTCAAAATGGTGATGTCACATTCGACGCGATGGTCTGTCGCGTTCAACGCGGCGGTCCTCTGCGTTCTATGTAGTGGTCTGTCGTGTTCAATGTGGCAGTCTTTCGCATATGCTTACCCTTGACCATGTCGGCATGGTTTATGTGGCTGCCACTACCACAACACGCCCATGGACCCTTCCACAGGCCACTTGTTCTCCTCTGGTGCTCTGTTTTTCCAAAATGGAGGCATTTCTGTGATTCTTCGGTCGTGTTATTCATTGTCCTAGACTTTTATCGATGTCGTGATCCATTTTGATGAAAATTCACTCAAATAGTGATATCTCCCAAACCATGTCAATCTGTTTGGTGCCATCGTTATCACACCTCCTTCATTCCATATCGATCCCATATCTGTGATATCAGATCATTGCACCAAGCATCGAGTGCAGAACGATCGATCGATTGCAACATGTAGAGTCACAAGGCAAATTAATAATGCTAGTGACAAATGAAGAATGAGGGAAGAAAAGCATAAATCAACCAAGACGAACAGAACTTGATTGGTGTTCATGTAGATCATGGTTTTTTCTGTTATAACTACAATAAAAATCTACAAAATAATCATAGGATCATTCTCTCATCAAAACACTGCAAAGGTAAATCTCATCCCGCAACAACGATCGATCCTCAAGACAATCTATCTATGGAATGGTCCACGTTCATTATAAAATTAATGAATGGGGAAAATAAATCATATAAAATATTTCCTACCTTAATTTGGTTTGATCAATGACAAAGAATGTTCGCTGCATTGTTGTCATGGGTGAAGATCCTTTGAATCAGAGGTTCTTCATTGATCATCGATCCATGATCTGCCACCGTTCATTGAGAAAGCTCTACCTTTTTACCTAATAGGAATTAAAGGGTTTTGGTAGTAACCTTGAATATTATGAAAAAATGTATTAAAATAAAACACTTAATTTCATCAATAATAAATTATTTTTACTAGAATATTTTGATGACGTTTATGTCCAAAAACTATCTTTCACAGTTGGCTCGTGCCTGCGGGTGTTAGGAATTGCCTAAGGAAATCACCCCCTTACAAACTCAACGGTGGTCTCAGATTCCCAATATGACTTAACATTTATGATTTATTATGATTTTATAAATAAAATAATTTTAATTAATTATTTTATTTATAGTTACATCCTTTTCGGGTTTTTCCACTGAAAACCCGCGCTGACTAAAGTAAGGTCATGCCTATGGTAAAACCATTATTTTTAGATCAATGGTAGCATCATATTTATGATCCGAACACCTGTTTAAAAGTTATTTCACTTTTTTTTAAATGTAGTACGCGTGATGTTAAAAACATAACATTTTTCATCAAATTCATATGAGAACACCGAGCATCAGAATTACATGTTATCTCATATCCTGGTCATAATATTTTCCAAAATAATTTCTAAAAATATATTTGGGAAAATAAAAATAATTACAAATAAATATTAATAAAGGGTAATAAATAATAATAATTAGTAATAATTATTAATAATTATTAATGACCAATCTATCCTAATTAAAAATTGGTATATACAGGGTTGATACAAATTAGTGATGACTAGTTAATGGAAACCATCTCCAAATCTATCATTAGGTTTCTAGAACCAGGATATATATGATTTGATGCATTCATGGTTGAGATAGTTGGAGAAGGGTATAAGTTTATGGAATGACATAATTGGCATAAATTGGAGTAATGAAAAATTTTGACATCATTGGTGTAGATTAGTTTCATCGCCTGGTGATTGTAAAATATAAAATTAATACCTTTTAGTGAATCATATAATTTTTAATCTTCTAGTGATAAGAAATGGCCATTCTATGATAAAAATATCCAAATTTGTCATTAGGCCACCGGAATTGGGAAAAAATTGATGTGATGTATTGATGAAAGTCGCAGTATAAATAGGAGGAGATACATCGATGAGAGTATATTGTTAACATAAATTGGTGAAATGATAAATTTGGACATATTTTTCATAAATTGGTTTTATAACCTGAATATTTTAAAATCTATGTTTTACAAAATTGTATTAAATCAAAGAATTTACAATATTCAGGTGATTATAAATGACTAATTTGTTCCAGTAATGTCCAAATTTTTTATTTCATCGCTATAACTGGGGTAGACCAGATGTGATGCATCGATGGAAGCAAAAGTATGAAGAGGAGGAGGATATGAATATTGATGTTGTTAAAT
Source organism: Viscum album (assembly GCA_963277665.1). NCBI lineage: Eukaryota > Viridiplantae > Streptophyta > Magnoliopsida > Santalales > Viscaceae > Viscum > Viscum album. The sequence continues at coordinate 1,042,704,890 of OY728140.1, read as the reverse complement.
ACTAGTTATAATCATATATAATATATATAAATATATAATAGTCATTTTAAACTATTTTCTAGCAGTCATCTCCTATTTCAGATGGACTCTGATATGTTTCGAGTGTTGGAGGAGGATAATCTACCTAGTGATGATCATGATGTTTCATCATCTTACCCTTATACTTCTACTAGTTCAATGACTACTTGAAGCAGTCGTGGACTTATGACATTGATGATTCCTAACCCTATCCTCAAGAGATGTTCATGTCTTGATTTCGATCTACGCATACAGAGGTATGTTTAGTTCTGTAGTATAGTATGTTTTCACTGATTTTCATTAATTTATTTATATGTTAATTATGAGATTATTTTGTAATTTTTTTCATCTTTTCTCATATAGAAGTTGGACAGGGAGCGGGAAGAGATTTGTTGGTAGCGAAAACATGAGGTGTGTCGATGGAAGCAGCAGCAACACGAGCATACGATGAAGTACATGCGATGTTTGACTCAAGGTTTAGGGATAAAGTTCCATCCACCATCTCATCCAGCTCCTCTATATGACCCTCTTAGTTATTTATATATTTTTTCAAATAAACAATTAAGTGTAATAAAATTTAGTACTATTTTTATTTATCCATATATTTACATTTCTACATATTTTGATTTTTTTTATTGTTGTGAATTTTGTGTTTGTTATTATTATATTATATTATTATTTATTTACTTTTTACTTTTTTTATTTTTTATTTATTACATTTATTATTTTATTATTTATTACTTTTTTTATTATAAATTTTTTTTATTAAATATTGTTTGAAATATTGTGTTTTAAATATTTTAATATTTTATAATTTTATTTATAATTTTATTAATTTTATTATTATTTATTATTATTATTATTTTATTAAATATTATTAATATTAATGTTTATTATGTTTAAATTTTGTTAAAGTTAATTGCTGTGGGCCCATAACAGAAGGTTTTTTTAACCCAGCTAAACTATTTTCAACCGTAAGGGATCTAGTCAAAAATATGGTTTTTTACAATGGTCTATCACAAAAAACCTTATTTGTGACACCATTTCCTGTAATAGCTTATTTACGATGGGACCCCATCGCAAATGCATCATTTTCAAGTAGTGTAAATAATTACACAATAATAATTATTTACTTATTTAGGAAAAATTTTTATGTTTATTATATTATTATTATTATTTTTATTTTCACTTATTATAGAATTTTATTTATTTGATTCGCTAGTTAAGTTTACACTGGTTGTTTGGAGATTTTTCGGTCAGAAACACATTTGGTGTGTTTATCATGGTAAAAAGGACATTTTTAAATCATATCAAAAATCATAAACAAGTCATAATTATCCTATATTTACATTAAATATACCCTCAAACCCATCAGTGTAATATTTTCATGGAAAATGAAATACATCATTTCATGGAGGCGGTAGTCCATACTTTCACATTGGTTACTTTTTCATATTTATAATTGATGAAAAAAATAAATTAGATATATCTTAACCATTATAGAATCATAATACTGTTATATATATAATTTTAATAATTAAATATATCCTTATTACTAGACTTGTGAGGGTGATATGAAAAAAAAATATATCACTTCATTGAGGTGGTCGTTTAGATGTACCCTCAAGTGACATTTTCTATTTTCCAAGGGATGGGACGATATGAATGTAGACATAATATTATTATTAAATAAACATAATTATTAAAAAATATATAATATATTTCGATAAAATACAACTTTATAACCGTCTACGTGAGGTGGTTATGAAGAATAAAACACATCACCTCATGGAGGTAGTATTCTATAAGTACGCATGAGTGACATTTCAATTTCACATAGGAATGAAGATAAGTAAAAAATAATTATTCTATAAACATAAAAAATTATTATTATAATAAGTGTACTTATTTTATTAAATAAGGATTAATATAATTGATTTTATTGAGGTAGACTAATAAATAAACTTGAATAAATGTTTTTGAGACTTATACCTCCTCCTTGGATATCTTCTTTTTCTCGCACCTTATGTTTTCTAGGATTGGTATTTTTGTAAGAGTAAGACCAATATACAATGTGGATGAAATTTTGGGAGTAATTTATAATTTTTTTTATCTATGGTTTTTCTTTGGTGAAGTGAGGATATGATGTTCCTTTTTATAGGTAATAAGTGAGGCACAGTCATAAAGATTAAAAACATTAAAACTTCATAAATATATTTCTCAATGAAAGTTTCTCTAATTTAGTAAATTATAAATGATATGGTAATTTAATTTCTAAATACAAAAATTCAATCATATTTATAAAAATTTTATAGTTATATGAATCCATAACTCTTAATTTGATCTCCACTTTAACCATTTTAACCTTTACCGTCATGAAAAATATTTATCATGCTAATAATTCATTATGACATAAAATTTAATTGAAATAATTAGAAAATTTGAACATGAAGATTATATATATGTAATATTTTTTCAATATTTCATTTTCAATAAGTATTTTAAATAACTCTAAATATAATTTCAAAAAACAAAATGAAAATCGTTTTAAAAAAAAATACGTTTCTTCTTAATAAAGATATTTTAACTCTATAATGATAAAGTCAAAAACATTTTCTACTTTACTGATGTAAGAGTCCCCATTCAAAGTGGAATGCAACTTGAGTGTTTCAAATGTCTAAACTCAAGTGTGCTGAAACATGATATGAGATTATGAATAATATTAATTCCCTATATAAGGATGATTCTCTAATTATGATAGTTTTTGGAAGCCTTTTTTAGGATAAATATCACTATTTAAATAGAAAAATGAGGAGGTCACATTTTTTGTTTATGATTATAAAATATAAAAATGAATAAATAATTATCCCACTCTTATACCACTCTTAATAAAAATTTCTCCTTTGGTGGAAGGATGGTTTGGGAATCGCATTGAAGAATCCAATCGGATATGAGTGAAAATTAGATGGATTAATCAGTTATGTGAATCAAAGAGCTAAATCATTGTAGTTTGATATGTGGGCATAATGGATACGTGAAATTATTCTTCTCTGTGGAAAATTTAATATTTTGATCAAAAACCCTACGTCGATAAAATCATATGTGATGGGAGTCGGATTCATCATAAATTTAGATACATGGTGGGTATTTTCCTTTGCTGATATTTTCTTGTATAGAAAAATCACATAAGTAAATTGAATTACCTACATGGTAAATTTCTTATAATAAAAAAAGACTATTTCAATAAGCACATACATCAGTCCAAAATTCCTTATGGGCTAATTCAATTATGGAATTCATGCAAATGGAGGTTTTGAATGTTAGTTAGAGGGAACACCTTTTGTTCAAACATACTTATAGAAGAATATAATAGGTTCTATGAAGTTGGTGAGAGAAGAGGTACATTTTTCCTAAATTATGTCATATCAAAAAGAATATAAGAGTGATCTTTACTTCATATAAAATAGATGGGATACTGAAGAAGAAGGGGAAAACATCCACATTTAGGAAACTAGGATGTTCAAAAAGATATATTTGAAGCCCTTTTGGGGGGAGATTATTTGTTTTTTCTATTTATTATTATTACTATATTTCTTAATAACATTCTATTTTATTAATTTTTTCCATTTTCATGGTTGGATAAACATGAATTGTGTAAATAGGTTGATATGGTAGGCATATTTTTCCCACATGGGTGATAAGAATTTATGGATTCCACCCTTTTTTCACTAGAAGAGTTTGTTATGGTCCTTAGTTATTAAGACATAGTAAGAGCTTGTTTTTATGATTGTAGATGTTATTATCTTGTCTTCCAAAATACCATCTTGTAGTATTCAAGGATTCAAAAGTTTGGTAGGCCTGGTTTCCTTAATGACTGGGTAAAGATGTATTTATTTGATAAGATGATGGATTCTTTCACCTACAGGCTGGCCATTCAAGAGAATTGGCTATCCACTTTTTCTAGGTCCTGTAGTGATTGACCTTTATTTAAAGAAAAAATATATATATAAAAACCAATCCAAATAAGTGATCCATCCGATAATCCCCCCAATTCCAACCCTTAAATTTATCTAACTCATTATGTTTTATCTTCTTTCCCTCATTGGTCACCCTTTTTCCCTATCTCTTGTTCTCCAATATTCATTCAATAAAATTATTCACCACCATTTCACTCACCATTTCATTAATTATTGTTTTTTTAATATTTTGTGTTTTTTTCTATTTTACTTGGTCTCACCTAATGTACATTCTAAATAAGTCCTTCCTGAATGATTGATCTCTAGTCACCACTATACTATTTTTATGTATAATATATAAAAAATTAATTTTTCTAATGACTACTGATGACCTACGCCTTATGGATAAATTTTGGCTTCGTTGTCAGGGAGGGGGACACATGACCAAGAGGGAAAAAATAAAAAAAGAAAATATATTTTTTAAATATTTTTGTAAAGGGAGATAATTCAAACATATTCATCACATGAAGACCTAGACGAAACATCCTCGATATCAACAAACATCTGAGTTCTTTGAAAATTAAGAAGAAATAAGATATGAAAAATATTTAGGAATATCTGATCAATAAATAAAATTTATATCAAAACTATGAAGAAAATTTCAACCCTCCCCCAATTGTAAATGAAATAATTGAGAGAGTTACGCTTAGGGAGTCATAGGTTCCTACAATGTCAAATAATCAATCATGCAATATGAATACTCTAAGATATATAAATTATGAGATTAAAAAATCTTAAAAATCTATGCAACCATCCAATCATGGATTACCCAATAAAGACTCATTGGACTTCATCAGGTATTTCTATAGAATAGTGTATAAATCCCCATATGCAGGATTTGGCTAGATGTCATTGAAATTGTTTTTCTCATTCTTCATGAAGTTAAATGAAATTAATTTGTTCCATCAAATGGATGATGACGTCGTTATTGTATGGCATAAACTATAGAATACAATTGTCATGATGTTCTAACCAAAGATAATGATTTCTAAAATTATGCATAAAATCACTGGATTCATACAAGATTAAGGTGAATTATTCTATGAATATTTGGGTATGTTCATAGGGGTACATTGATAGTTTCCCAACCTCAATGTAATCCCAAATTTCCTGAAAATTTTTTTAAAATAATCTTAATTTGTACTATAAACAAATAGTTAAATAGTCATTTAGAAGATATTTATCTAATAAAATAGCTAATGTTTTAAAAATATTTATAAAAATTTGAAAAATAATTCCCAACAAAAATGTTCTATATGTGAGGTCAATGTTAGGGAGGAAACCACACCCACTCAACAAGATGAAGAACAATCTTCTTATACCTCATCATTAGGATTTTTTATCAATAAATAAATATGGTTATGATGACATGCATAAATCCAAATCATTGACATGACTTCCCATTTCCCAAAAAACTCTATCTTACCTAGGTATGGCCCTAGGAGGAAGTTGGGAGATTATCATTTCATAGATTACTATAACAAAGTCTTCCAGAACCATACCACATATATTAGAGGTAGAAGGGAGTGTTGAGAGATTTTATGCCACTAATTTTCAATTGAATAGAAAACAATTATATCATATACCAAGGTTTTAGCAATTGAAATCAATAGATGAATTCAAAGGGATGATCCAATAGTCGATGTGTAGGTCTGGTGTCCTAATAGAGAAGAGTGATTTTTAAGAGGAATAATAAGAATATAGGTTTAAAAATAATGAATTTCATGTTGTAAAGTAAGTTATAGATATAGGTATTAGAGATAAAGGGATGATTCATAGCATCACTATATAAAATCCTAAATATAATTATATTATCTAGTACTATTAGTGTCTCCAAACTCATAAGTGAGTGAAAACATAATATAAATTCATCCCTAAAAATTCATGTTGAATATGTAAAACACATAATAGTAGCTTAACAATATTTAAATGAGGAGATACCTAATAAAATATATTCAATACTATTTTATCTACTGAATAATCATTGAATAAATACTTTAAAAACCATGATATTAAAAGAAAAAAAAATATTGTAGAAGAGTCTGAGGTGTTTCCTACATAAGTGAAGAATTTTTCACCAATAATTCCCATCCCTCAAAAGATCAAGAATCCAATTAATAATTCTGAATTGTTTAAATTTATAAGCTTTGTCGAGAAACTAACCATCGACATTCATTTTATTGAAGATCTAATTTTATTCCCTTCTTATTTGACATTTCTAAAAAAATAGTTGTTCGAATAAAAAACCACTAAATATTTTTCTACTTATAGCCTCATAGAGTAGTGTAGTGTAATATTGAAAAATAAGATACCTCCCAAAAGATAATAACAAAGAATCCTTGTCATTAATTTTACTTTTCCTCATAGGGTTACCCATTTTAATTTCTTATGGGATATTGGTGAAATTATAAATTTGATTCCTTTATCCTTGTCCCATCAGTTGACACTAGAAGTACCATAACCCACTATAGTAGTTTGGAAACATTCATTTCAGTATATTACCCACCCAATTGTTAGTATAGATTGCTTTCTAGTGTGAGTGGGATAGTAGTTTTTTTCATTGATTTTTTTTATTTTGGATAAGGAATGTGACTAAATTTCCCCTATTATTCTTGGAAGACCTTATATTACCATAAGTGGGTATGTAATTAAATTTTCAAGTGGAAAACAGATTTTTAACATTATTGTCTAGAGGGTGGAATTTAATGTTTTCAAAAACATTAAAGAATCACCCTAGGACTATATCATGGTTGTAACACCCCATGATTTCATAGTATGTTATTGTATTTAATGTAATACAATAACTTGCGCTACACACAGGACTGAGTTCGAGCGCACCACGACTTACCAAACTAGCCATTCAAAAAAAAGGTTATGAATAGTATTAACTTCATTATAAATTTTATATATTACATATAATTTTAAAATCCATATTATGTTTTTTTAGACATAATATAAAAACAAATTCAATTTTTCAGATAAAAGAAGTCTTTTTCAAAAAATGCAATTTTACTGCCTTTTAAAGGAAACCCCTTTTTAAATCCAATATTTTTCAATTTTATATATTCAATTTTTAGAAAATAATCCTCTTATTTATAATCATGACCTAAAAAATTATTTTGCATTAATTTTTGGTGCTTTTCTCATAACTTTCATATTTTGATGAGTAGTGAAAATACTAAATTTTAATTGAAAACATCTTTTTTAATCAAATTAATTAAAAGTGTTAAATTATACATTTTAATGGGTTTGAAGTATAATTAGATTATAATTTTATCATTTAATACAATTTTGGTCACTGGAAGTAATTTTACACTTAAATTGGACATAAACACATATCAATCTTTTTATTGTTTTTACTTCTCAAGAACCCGCTTTATGGTTTTAACAACAGGATTATCTTTTTAATTAATTAATACAACTTATATATTTTTAATTTGGTAAAATAGACATCATTTTTTAATTCAGAATATCAAAATTATTTTTGGGTGAATTTTTGGTATTTTTCTAAAAACATTCAATTTTTGATGAATAGTGAAAACACTGTATTATTATTTAAAGCTGACTTTTTATTTAAATAATTATTTTTAATTTAAATTTATTTTAAATTCAAAATATAAATAGAATACCTATATCAGTAAAATGTAATTTATTGAAGACATTTTATAATAATATTAGTTATAGAAAAATTTATTGAACTATTTAGCGTCTTTTACTCACCTTCTAGGCACATTTTCAAATTTTTATAAAACATAATTTTACAGCTTATGTGAATTGAAATTAAAAAATTCTAGAGACATAGTTGATATTAGTAAGTAAAATTCAGTTTAATGGGATAAAAATGATTTGTGGTGAATAGTAACTTTTGAATTTTATTTACCACTTTTAAAGTAAATAGGGTAAATAAAGGTAAAATTTATATTTTAAATACCCTAAAACATCTCCTAATTATATTTCATAAATAAATTTCAACAAAAATAAACCTTAGGAATAAAATATGATCATTTTGATTCACATTGAATAGATTATAACGTTTATTATTATTTTATTTAAAAAATAGATAAAAGTGTTAAATTCAATGTTTAATAACTAAACCATTTTTAATATAGGGTTATACATAAGATAAATTCTACAATAAATATTCATTAGAAATATAGAATTTTTTCCTTCATAATGGTATTTTATTTATAATTTTTATAAATTAAATAATTAAATTTATTTATAACACAATGATGATGCAATAATTACCTTATTAATGATAGATTAAAATAATTGATATTATAAATATCAAAATCAATGTAAATTGAGTCTTTTGATGAATTCCAAGAATTTTATAGGTTAATATGACCTGGTAGAGATTATTTAATGTATGTTTTTAAAAGTACTCATGTTTTGTTGACTTTAACAAAAACAAAATACTAAATAGTGTCAAAATTGACATAATTGAGTATTTAAAACAAATACTATATTATTAAATGATATAATATTCCTAAAAATATAAGGTTCAAACTAAGGACTTATATAATGATATATATGTCATTAATGAACCACATCAGGTTCACTTGGAATTTTATAGTATGTTTATTAACCAAGTAATATAAATAACAAGAATACATTGTAAAAGTTAAACTATTTAACTATGAATTAAATCTAAAAGATAAGTTTAATATGGTGACCTAAACTTGTATAAAACCTATTGGTTGAGAGTATTTAGACCCATACCCACATTTTCTTATAAATAAATCCATTTTGATCTATTATAAGTTGACAATGATTTTATAACAATATCATTTCCTCAAGTATTTATATGGATCCTTTTGAATCTCTGTAGAGATAATTTTATATAAATACAATACATTAGAATTATATTGGATAAAGAAAAATATTTGGACTTAACCTAACTGAGTAAATGGATGATAATGTTGGATCCATTCAGTCTCACATAAGAGCATCTGAGAGTAAAAAAAGGTTATGTTGATAATAATTAGAGATATGTATATTTTGATTTTGGACAGATTGTATTACTATGAATATATCCATAGAAGAGGGTTTTTGAGATTTGTAAATAATTTCAATATAATCCCTTGATATTTTAAACCCCTCGATATTCTTGATCATGTCAGGGTAGTATCTTATCTCTTAGAACATTCACCGAACCTCTCTGAAGTCCATGATGCGTTTCAGGTATCTCTCATGAGAAAATACATACCTAATAATTCTCATGTTCTTAATTCAAAGTACATAACACTGGATAAATATTTTTCTTATGAGGAAAAATGTGAAAAGATTTTACATAATAGTGAGAAGGTTTTATAAAATAATTCCACTCACCTCATCAAGTATTTGACCTGAAACCATAAATTTTAAGAATCAATCTAGGAAACGAATGATATAATGAGGTACGGATATCCTCATTTTTTTATTAGAGTATTGAAAATTTTTAAAAAAACATATTTTTAAGTGGGATATAAATATACATCCAAATATTTTATATTATATTTCTCCTTAATAAATTGTATTTCTTTGATAGATTATGTAACATGAAACTCTGAGATTAAACAAAAAATGATTTATTATTAAAATATTACTTAATAGTTGTCATTTATCCATTGGATTGGTGAGTATGAATAGAAAAAACTAAATTATAGATATTTATGGTTGATATATGTTTAATATAAATTCATTGGTTATTAAGTAATTATTAATGAAAATAAAAAATAACTGAAAATATAGGAGGTGTTATTTTTAAAAATTGATTTTATATAACCAATGTGTTTTCATCATAATAAAATAAACAAATAACTATTTTTGAAGTATTTTATTTAATTTTATATATTATATAATGGAAATTATTTTTAAACATTCATCTTATAGTTTTACAATTCATGGTATACAAATAAATGAGGTTTTTTGTTTAAAAACTATATTTTCATTAAAGAGGTTTTTGTTTCCTTTTTTGAACATATTTTAAAAATAAAATATTGAATTTTTAGATATTTAATTTGATAAATTTAAATTCATATTTAGAATCAAGTTTTCTAAATTTGTTAAATAGTCACCCTTTATTTTTAGTCAGGATGAATTATAATTATGGTAAAATTTATCACCTCAATAAATGGTAAATCACATTAGTCTAGGTAAAAACTAAATGATAAGGCCATTCTTTTTTATCTTAATTGTTAACTGAAAAATTAAATTCTACTCTTATTACCTTATTCTTGAAATTGGATTTTTTAAGGGAACTTTTCCATGAAAATGACCAATATAATATTTAAATCAAAGAGAGTTAAAAAATATCATGCTCATATTTTTAAATATCTTTTATGTGTTGATATTGGGTATAATTCAAGTTTAGAATTACTATAAATTCCTATATTAATGGTAAAAAAATTATTTTGATTATGTCAAATTATTTTTAAATTTTAGGTATTATGTAATTACCTAAAATTAATACACAATATAGACACAATATTTATTCAATTAATGGAAAAATAAAATAAATGATTTTAAAAATATAAAAAATTATACAATTTAAGTGTTTTATAGTGTTTTATGAATTTTAGAGATTAATATGTCATATTACTATTTATTAAAGGATTATATTCTAATTTTAACTATTTATTTATTTCTTTTAAGTCAAGTTAAATGAACAGTGTCAAAATTGATATTAATGATATTTTATGAAAGCAATTTTTTATTAAATTATTTAAAAATAATATTATTATATAATTAGGTAATTTAGAATAATATATGGTCAAAAATTTCATCCCTATTTCATTTATGATTAAAAATTTACCTAATATGAAAATTTATAACCCATTAAGAGGGAAAAGGTAATTATTGTTGTTAAAGTTAAAATGGGTTAACTATGGTGTTACACATAATGATAAGGTTTAAATCACCACTTAAACATATAAAATTATATTTTTCAATGGTATAACAACATAATATTATCCCATTATTAAATATCATCCCAATTTTCATTATTTTTCTTTATAATTACAAAGTTATATTTTATTCTTTTAAGGAATCCCAACAATACCCTATCCCCCACTTATAACATGAAACCACTAATTTTTCATATTTAAAAAACAATGATACTTATAGCTAGAAAATATCTAGATCATTCAACTTTTAAAAATCCATAAACATGTTCTATAGGTTTTTTTCATTCCCAAAGTCCTACTCTAATTCCCTTAAAAATAGAACCAAAGAAAGTATTTCAAAGAAGAGGTAACCATATTTATTTAGTATTTCATTTTTATTTGTTTGTATAATTCATATTTATGTGTTGTAACCATCCTAAAACAATAATTACAGTATGATAAATAATTTTATATTTTATAATGATAATGTAAGTACCATTTTCCATCTCTTTTACATCCTAAAAAATGAGAACACATCACTCGTGTGTATGTATAGATTACCGTCTCCACATAGAGGTGTAATTTGTTTCTTATCACAATTTTATTAGGTTGATTTTAAATATTTAACTAATTATTATATATGATATTAATTAAATAATTATTATTTTTAATTATAATATCATATCTACCATTTTAATATGTTGGAAAATAATATTTCCACTCACGCGTAATTGTATAATACCACCTCAACAAAGTGATGTGATCCATTTTTCATTTATATTTTTTTGTAAGGTAATAAAAAATGATTTAAAAAATTTATATTATTTATATGATATAATAATTATTTATTAATGGTGAATTATTATTTAACTTTTTTTATTTCCATCCATTGAAAATTTAAAACAATGTTCATGTGTACGTACATCCTATCGTCTCTATGAATGCTTTCATTAATTTTTCAATATCTACAATTTATAGATACTCTAATAACATAGATAATGAATATATATGATATTAATATCATCATTAAATTTTTGGATATTATTTATTCCTAATAAATGTACATTAATCAAACCTACATAACCAAAAAGATGCATGAAAAACACAGTGATTTTAACAAAAATTGGTTAATAAATGGATGATTAAAATTATAAGTTACTCACATATGGTATGATATATATTAGTATTGTTATTACGAATATTTATAATAAATAAATATTTATTAAACATGAGGTATGAACACATATGATGTTATCAAACCTGTAGGAATTATTTTTTTACAATCTCATCATTATTATAGATTGTTTATGTTTAACCCTACATTGGGGAAATTATTTGGTATTTATATCATAAACCAAATATATTTTCATAATCATAATTTATTCATGAAAATTTCATATAATATTACCATATTCTACTCTTTGGTAATTAGAGATGTTATGAAAATGGTATTTTCTCCACGAAATTTTCCAATGATCATTGTAATGTATTTTCACACTATGTAAAAATCATTTGTTGAATATTATGATGAGGATAAAATCTAATGATAGAATAATTTTTATTTTTCAAGATGTATTATGAATATTTTGAATATGGATATACTATTTTTATAATATTAACCAATTTACTCTAGATAGATTATAATTATACTTGTTTATTAGGGAAAATATTAAAATTTTATATTCTAGTTTTTTAATTAAAATTTTTATATTTATTATTCATTACATAATTTAAAAGTGTAATAAATTATAAAAATTATGTGATATTTTGAAATAAAATTACACATCCCATTGATCCATCAATATTTCTAATGAGACAAACAAAATTTGTGTTTGGTTGAGTCCTTATCCAATTTTATATAATTTCTTGGAAAGAGTCCTTGAATGTATGTTTAAGATGTCTTAGAAGGAGACCTAGATGGTTTGTTTTAGATGAATAAAAGTATGAATTTCATTAATATGAAATTATTTATTGAGTTTCACATGATTATTTTAGTAATTCTTATATCAATCGATAAGTTTTTTATTGTGATTATTTATATGACAATGTTTTATTATAATCTTTTTTTGGCCATATTATTCATTCCCTATTTAGAATATGTTGTGTGAATTAACATATAGAGAAAATGAGCAAACCCATTTCTTTTGTTTCTTTTACCTAGAATAGCTTCAATCAGTTTCTGATAGATATAAAATGGTTTAAATATTATTATAGGGATAATGGATTTATAAAAAAAATATTATGTTACATTTTATGTTTTTAATTAAAAATATGAAATACAAGTATGTATCTAGTTTTTCAAGGCTACTAAACTATTAAGTCTTATAGTAAATTATATTTTATATTGAGTATCGATTTAATATGGTAACCAATGACTCTAGGATAATTGGGGTAGGGTCTTTTCAAAAATAACTAAAGCCCATTAGTTAAGTTAAAACCCTAAAAACCAATAAAATTGATAACTTTTCCATATTAAGAATTAATAATAATAAATCATTACTAAATGATAAAAGTAACTATTGATCAATGAAATTTATTAAAACCCTTAGAAAGAAAATAAGTTCCATGAACTTATCCCAAGTTATCATAAATTCATCATGGATTCACCAAACTGTATAATTACAATATTCTTTGAGTCGTAACTCATATCAGTTAACTCTATTACTTTAAAGGAGGAAATTTTCACAAGTGAAACCTGACCACTTCATAGGATTATGTTATAATAAAATTATCCTCATCTTCAATATAGGATTACCTTATTATTTAAATATGAAATCTTCATATGATTAACTTATCATAGGTTACCTATATCCACAACATTAGAGTAAAATATTATTTGACTATTTCCTTTTCATAAGAGTAACATACTAGTTAGCTCCATCTACATTACACAATGAATTGGATAACTTCAACAGACCAACCAACAAAATTAATAGATATATCCCCCTAATGATTTTTGGTTTCCTTCACAATCCTTAATTATATATGTAATTACCATGGAACATAGATTAAAGTTCAAAAAATTATTACCTTTCACATTTCATCATAAAACCATGAAAAACTCAATTAAACCCAAAATAAATATTTAATTTAGTTATCTCATTTACAAATTCAATGATTTTTTTTTTAAAAAATAATTTAAAAAATCACATAAAAATGGTAATATGACCATATTTTTAAAACCAATGAAATTTTTATAGTATTCTTAATGGACAATAATGACTATGAAGGTGGAAAGAGGTGGTATATTGATAAATATAAAAAAATACTCTTTTCACCATGGATAAAAAGTAAAAAGTGAATCATAGGAAAACTTTTAAAAAAATTCCATTTAAAGCCTTTATAAAATTTAAAGGATAGTTGAAAATTACAAAAAATAATAATAATTTTACTATATTGAATAACATTATAAAATACTTTTGAAAAACATGGATATGGGGGAATATTATTTTGAAGAAAAACAAGAAATCAATGTTTTGAAGGAAAATATAATTCTTTGAGTCGTGACTTTCTTCATATATTCTCTAAATCCAGAATAATAAATTATATAAATTATATTAATTATGAATAACGTTTATATTTTTAAATGAATTATTTTTATTATTTTTATTTCATTTATTGAATTGTTTTATTTATTTACAAAACTAGTTATGTTTACTTTACATATTTTGAGGCTTTTCATTCCAAAGAATATTTATTGTGGTGACCATGGTCAAAGAGATAATGGTTCCATAATCTTTATAATAAAAACTTTTTATAATTAAAACAATTACTTTAAATATACTTCTATATCCATTAAGTTAGGTTCTCATTTAAAATTTAATATATAGTTTCGTGGAGGTTGTACTAGGTATGTAATCATAATCGGAATTTTTTGTTTTCTAATTGAGTAAAGATAAATAAAATAGATAAATTATTATTGATATGGAATAATAAAAATATTATAAATATCATAATTATTCATTTTATCCATCCTTATGACTATTCATGTCTGGTGGAAGTGAAAATCAAACTACATCTCTTCATGGAGACAATAGAATTCACTTACACATGATTGGTGGTTTCCATTTTCTACCATATAGAAATTTAATACGGTATATAATTTTTTATATTTGAAGAATCACAATTATTTCATATATATAACATAGATTCATTAAATATATCGTTATAACCATCTGTGTTATGTGGTGACAAAAAAAAGAAACACATCACATATTGGAGGCGGTATTCATTGTTTACGCCCGACTCATGTTTTAATTTTTTATAGGATGTAAAAGAGGTAAAAAATAATCATTACATAAATACAAAAAAAATTAATGATACTAATGATATAGATTTTATTATATCATTATAGTTATAATACATTTTAAAGAGTTATAGGAATAAATATACTTGAATGAATTCGGTTAAGATTTGTACCGCTTTCATGGATATCTTCTATTAGATTACACCATAAGATTTATATGATTGGTCATTTGGTGGAATCATGACATTTATATCAATGATGAATGATTTAAGAGGGATACTGGAAGAAACGTTTCGATCTATGGTGGTAAAAGTATTTAAATAAGTGAAAAGATAATAGGATGTTCCCTTCTATAAGTGAGAGTCAGGTCACGCTTTTATATATTAATAACATTAAAATATAATAAATGTATTTCTCAAGGAAATTGTCTTCAATTTTAACTATAATTTTTCCTTCCCTAAATAAATAATATGATTGATTAATTTCTCCACATGAAACACTAAAACTTAATAAATATTGATAGTTTCAAGGTCTCTATATTATTATCAATTATAAAAATTTGTAAAAAAATTATGAAATATATATAAATATATATATTCAAACTGAAATAAAAAAATAAAATCCACTGTAACACCTCGAACCTAGTTACCTAGAGTCTGTGCTTTATTACATAAAATTGGAATGATTACAAGGAATCAAGTCCTAAAGGACTTATCAGTTTAGCAGTCTTGGAAAATAGATTACATATATGAACATTACATTAAATTATAAAATGAAAAACAAAAAAAATTCTCTATTGACCACATTTATGTCCCTTAGAATATCCCTAAAGTTTAGTCATAATATACTTCTTCACATCCTGGAAATAATAAAACATAGAGAGGGGTGAGCTTAGAGGCTCAGTAAGGATAACAATATAAGAGAAACTTTCATAAATAACCATAAAAACTTAAGGAAATTTATAAAACTAAAACAAAAGGAATTTTGAACATAAACTTGAACTTAATATGGAAATGATAAATCAAATAATTCCACTTACTTATTCACATTTATATTCTACTAGTCGAATAATCACTTATAATATCAATAGCTAATTTCATAATGATGTAATTCATAATGTAGTACATCAAAACCATATAGTCAAGGACTCATTCCAAGACTAAAAATAATATTTTTGTCAAAGCCTTGTTGAAAGACACTATTTTGTTTCATGAGACCTACCGATTAATCGAGGAGCAATAGCGGGCTCCACTCATCACTTACTAAGTCCAATGCATTCCTCATATAAAAATGTTGAAACATAACATAAAAATTCGTATTAAACCTAGACTAAAAAATTTTAATACATTAAACATAAACCATTAATGGTATAAAAACATAACATCCATAGTCAAGCATATCATAACTCATTCAGTACAAAATGGAAGATTGTATTATAAATAATCAACCTCAAACAAGAATAATATCCAGTAAAGGATGTTGGCATAGTTGAAAATGATCAGTAAAACACTTTGAGAGCAATATAACTTTTGTGAAATCATTTAAAAGTTACCAATTCATAAAGTAAGTAATTTAAAATTTATTTTTAGTGAATGTTTATTATACCACATTGAAATTATTGAAAGGAATTAACATTTTAAAACAATCATGTCCATATAAATAAATCCTTAAAACCATTTTTGAAAACATGGACATTAATGAAAAAGGATTAGAAGACTGACTATTTAAAACATTTAAAATGATGTTTTAGTTAAAGAGTCCTTTAAGAAAAATTATTTTGAAAATTATTTTATGAAACATGGACATGAGTGATAAATATGTCTCAGTAAATACTTACATATAAACAATCTCGGATAATAATGAGATTGAGAAATTAACCCTTACCTTGTACTTTTTCTTGGTTGATTGTAAGTTAAAATCCTATATAATAGTTGAATAATTGTTATAAAATTATATAGGAACCACATACATAAATATTATATCATATTTTTTCTTCTAATATTTATTTGTTAATAATATTTTAGTATTATCATTGTTTTGGGTGTTAACTGATTCGTTTTCCTTTATATGTTTTGTTACGTAAGTCATGTTTTTTATGGATAGCATGTATTTGATTCATATCCAAAATGATATAATATTCTTAAATATTGTTTTTAATAATAAAATAAAAATTATTCTTGAATGGTTACGATGGGGAATGAATCTCGTCGCATTCGTGGAGAAGGTAATCTGTACGTACAAACGAATGTTACTTCCATTTAATTTTATTATTTTAAAAGGAAATAAGACCAAATTATACATAGGTATATTATTATTACAGTATAATATAATATTTTATATATTTTAAGTAATTTTATTAACACCATGCTTTATACGTTCCATGTATGGTATGAACGAGTCATATCACTTTGAGGGGGCGTTAATATGCACTTCCTCAAATGAAATTATCGTATATATACAACCTAAAAAGAATAAAATGTATGATATAAAAGATAATTAAAGAAGCTTATAGATATAATAGATAAAATAAATATAATATATAATTATAGTTCCACCATAATGGCCACCATAAGAGGTGGTAGTAGAGGATTGAATAATCATCGTTTCGTGAGGCAGTAGTTTGTCGTCCAAAGAAACATTATGTTCTATACCCATTAAATGGAGGTTTGTGTATGTTTAGTTCAAATACATATCATAACTATAACCTAGTATATTTATGATACTATTGATGTTATAAAGTAAAGAAATAAAGAGTTATTATGGGGTTTGAGAAGTAAAATAAAATAAAAGAACATAAGGGGACATGCTGCCTTTAAATCGGATAACTCCCTTTGGTTTGAACCAAAAGAATACCTTAAAGTGCCTTATGCCTAAGTTAAGACTTATAAGAGGAATAATGGGTCTTATGGAGCTTAATTGGGTAGATTTTGGATGATCCAAGGGGCTAAGAGGTGTGATAAATTGGTTAGTGGTGAGGGCTTCTTATAAGGCGGAAGAGGGCCTCTGTAGGAAATATTGAAAATATTATTTTATTATATAATGATTTTCAGTTTAAAGATGTCAAAAACAAATTATAGTCAAAGATGTTATGACTCATGTTCTAAATAAAATCATACAATTAGAATTTGACATGTTTTGAATATTGTTTTAATTTTTATAATCTCATTTATTTAAATCATTCTTTAATTAGGTAAACACAAGATCATTATTCTATCATAAATAATTTTATATATTTTATTTCTAAAAATTATAAAAAAATACCATGATGTAGGAAATTATTTTAGATTTAAAAAGAATATTTATAGTCGAAATTATAACTTATATAACCTCTTGCAAAAAATATTTTTCTAAAATATATATGTTTATGTAATTTTTTTCATTACTTCAAATTAATTAATATAATGTCATTATCACACTCAAGTGGCTCCATGGGGTCCCAAAATCAACCCATGTATGAACATGATCATAAATTTAAAAACCAATAGGAATAAGACACATGTTAGGTTATTTAATATTATTATTATAATATTTTTTACCCTTATTTACCATATTTACCTTTTAAACATGGTAAATATAATATTTACTAAAATAAATATTCATAATGTCTAAAAAAAAGTTACCTATTTAAACAATTTAAATCTCTAGATTCCAAATATGGAATCCATTTTTTCCAAATTCTAATCACATAAGTGGCGGGAATTAATTTAAAATTAATTCCCATTGTCAAAACAAAAAGAATGTTTTTTAGCAATAATAACTATCAAAATATTGACACTTGTTTATGTCTAGTTTAAATGTGAAATTACATCTAATGACCTAAATTATATAAAATTATAAAAATTTAATCTAATGGTTCTTTAAAACCACTCAAATGTATTATTTGACACTATAAATTATTTCAATTAAAAAATTTGTTTTTAATTTAAATTTAGTATTTTTCACTATTCATCAAAATATTAAAGTTATCAGAAAACTACCAAAAATTTATCCATACTAAATTTTTAGGTCTCAATTCTAAGTAATAATTTAATTTCATTAAATTAAATATATTAAACTTTCAAATATTATTTTTAAAAATATTCACCATTAAAAGGAGGTAAAATTGCATTTTTTGAAAAATACTTATTTTATCTGAAAAAATTGAATTTCTTCTTATATTATTTATAATAAAAACATAATATGGATTATATAAAATTTAAAATTCTGTTAATAATTTTCATAACTATTTTTTGAGTGGATTTTTTGGTAAGTCGTGGTGCGCTCGAACTCGGTGTTGCGTGTAACGCAAGTTATTGAATTTCATTGAAGAGATAACATACTATGAAATCTTGTGGTGTTACATTCTCCCCTCCTTCAATAAATTCCCTCCCCACAATTTGAAATTTTTCGTTGAAAATAAATTGGTTAAAAATAGAAAAATACCTTTGTGGAAAACCCACATTGGAAATTGGGTTAATGAAATTTAGATTTAATAAGAGGGAAAGAGAAATGATAAAGTCACCACCAAATTATGATATCGATTACGATAACATTTGTGGAAATTAGAGACACATAATTTAATGGAAAATGTAAATTTTTATAGGGAGTGATTGAGGTCATCACTTACAAACAAGTGTAAAATTGAGGGCCTCAAACCCATCAATATATAATGATTTAAAATATCATCAGTTCAAAAATACATAAGGTATTAGGATAACACATTTTGGATTTAATATCCCTTCCCTAATGTTTAAAAATTAATTTATTCATTGAATAAGGGGAAAAATATAATTGACAAGTAGAGTTTCATCCTTCGACTATTTTTTACCACAAATTCAGCTTTAACTCCAAAAGATAATACAATTCAAAAAATATTATATTTATCATAATCCTATAGGATTCCAAAAATATTGAATTTATAGTTCATTTTTCAGACTATTGAAAAAAATATTATACAAACTTTGACATCACGTAAGCCAGTGGTAGTTGATTACTGTGATGACCCAGACCCCCCTTGGTCCCTTCCTTTGCCAAAAATCCGGTTTCCTTGCGGGGTACCGATCGGTGAGACCGATCGGTGAGACCGATCGGTGCGACCGATCGGTGAGACTGATCGGTGAGACCGGCCGACGTCGGCCGGCCTTGCCAAGTTGTTCCAGTAACGTTCCTTTTTCTCAAATAGGGTTTTAAACCCTATTCTGCCTTGTTAAAAATGTCTTGGGAATCCGAAACGCGCACAAAGGTTTTAATTAAATGCTTCATTAATTCATGGGTCGGTTAAAACCACCCAGTGCCATTAATGATGAGTCAAGCCACGTGGTCAACCCACGACTCCTTCGTCTTCTGTGGTTTTGTGTTTCATCTCAACCGTCCCTAGCTCTTATAATTAAGGGTTAGGTCGTGGTTTCCCCCCTTCTTCGATCGTGGCTCTTATGGTGCATCGGGACCGCCACATCGTTATCCGTAAAGTTCCGCGCCCCCGGCCTAAACGTCGATCATCTATCAACAGGTAGGGAATTTCTCTCGTCTCTCACTTTTGTGTATCATGCGGGGTGGGCGCTACCTTGTTCCTATGGAATTGGTTGAACCAAACCCTAATGAAGATAATAAACGAAGTTCTAAAGGAAGAAGGGGAAGGGGTTGTGATTATTGTTATTCTTTATCTTGTGATCATCCCTTTTTGTTGTACTGGTTTATGTTTCCTGAAAAGTGAGTTCGTTGGTGGTCGTGTGTGTGCACTTGAATCCCCTCATGATGTTTTAAATGGGTTGCTGAAATTGTGAACTCCTGCTGTGAAATCGGTTAACCACGTATATCCGGCTAAATAATTGAAAGCACCAGGACCGGCCCTTCCGTGATAACTCCCGGTTAGAACACACAGATTTTGAAATCATGGAGTGTGTTAAATCGTTTAAATCTGAAAATCCCTGACTTGTGTTGGTAGTGGTTAGTGGTTGTTTTCCCTTCGGGCCGTTTGCTGGAAATGTGGGAGGGGATGGGATCCCCTGTTCTTTTTATACTCTCGGTGGCTGTGTGAATTTGCGGGATGGGATCTCCTGTTGGCATGGTTTCAGTGGTTGTGAGTTTTTATCACGAATTGGGGAGAGATCCTCTGTTGGCAGAACCGGGTGTGAGTGTTTTGGTTGATCTATGCTTTGACGTTTTCCTTGGTTATGCTTATGGTAGTTGCCCAGTAGTGCTTAAAATTAATTGAACATTTTGACTTAACGTGAAACAAGAATGGGACAAATGGTTTTGTGGGCAAGGGTCGTGAATCGTGACTCGGACGCTGTGGTATTGTGTTCTGTAGGTTGGCTAGGAAAACCTAAGTTTTGGGTGAGTGTTTGTTACCTATATCTATACTTGTAGCTTTGTGTTTCTTATTCGCGCCCCACCCAAGTTGAGCACTTAGTGCCGAACACCCCCATTTATGGGGGGAGGGTGTTTTTCCCAACACTATACTTAGTGACTGGTTATTAGCTCCTTTCTGCTCCCTTTCCCGGATAGCCCAAGTACCTTCGGGCAGGCTGTGATGGCCTGAAGTCCATTATTAGCCCAAGAACCATCGGGCAGGGTGTTGTGGTGGTTGGCCAGGTGTGTGCGGCAGGTGGTTTCCCAAGTGTCTTCGGGATGAGGCCCAGGTGTTTTCGGGCGTGGCAGTGGATCCTTTAGCCCAGGTGTCTTCGGGCGTAGTGGTGGTTGTTCTGGCCTAGGTGTTTTCAGGCATGGTTACTTGTGACAGTTGAGGCCCAGGTGTGTGCGTGCGGGATTTGGCAGTGGGACTGCGTGTGGTTGTGGCCCAGGTGTGTGCGGGCGGGATTTGGCAGTGGGACTGCGTGTGGTGGTGTCCCAGGTGTGTGCGGGCGGGTGTGGCAGTGGGACTGCTGTGAGAATGGCGGGATTGTTCCGATGCGTAGGATGTCTCAATAACCAGTGGGGAAGTGGCGCGGGGTACCCAAACATCGATGTGCTCTTATTATATATATTACTTGACTTGCGTTATTTGGGGAGTGAGCCTTGGTGAGGCCTGGGATGGATAGTTTGCCTTGTTAGTTGTTTGGTTCACTCTTTTCTCACGGGACTTTAGTACGTTCCCCCACTTGTGCACGAGAGCCTTGGTTTTCCCTACTGAGTGTACTTGTATGCTCACCCTACGTTTACTTTCAGGTTTCCAGGAGGACTACCAGGGCTGCGCGGGACCCTATTAGTCGGACAGTTGGAGTTGTCGCTGTTGTCGTACCTTTGTTTTCTTTTGGTATTGTACTTGAGAGCTTTCTTTTTCTTTTGTACTTGTACCTTGTTGTAAACTGTTTAAACATGCATGGGGAATTTATTTGGGTTCATTTATATAAACTTGTTTCTTTTCCTTTTTGGGAGGTCGACTTGTCCTTTTTCCCGATCCTAAATAATAAAAAGGGTAATGCCTTCCATTTGCGAAAATTTTCTATACCCTTGGTGCTAGTCGCCACTCCGGGACCTATTGAAGGCGGGTTTCGGGGGTCATTATCTCTCCTTCAACTTAAAGAAGGAAGGGCCTGGCAATCCGCTGACTCTTCCCTCCTTTTGGTGAAGGCGGGTCGTGACAGAATGGTATCAGAGCTGAGGTTGAGAGATAGGACGGAGTCTGGAGTTAGGCACAGTAAGGATTGCATGGGATGGTAAGGCAACAGCGTTGGGTGACCTTGGTGAGTGAATTAGGCCAGGGAGGACCGGCTAGGACACGGGATTTTAGGGCCCCCCGTGATCCGATGCAAGGACTCTGGACCTACCGAACGACCAAGTGAGGCCACACTGATTGCAGGGTAGAGACCCTAGGAAAGGTACATGCATCATAAATGACTTGTGTTTTTGTGTTTCGGGGATGTCTTGGGAAATTGAGAATAAATTAAATCTTAATAAGTTTTGAGAACGGTTTTCTTTGCACTACTGGGCTTAGGCATTCCTTGTTTACCTTGCAGTCATGGCACCTGGAATGCGACCACGTGTGGTACAGGCGATCGAGACTCCTGAGACTACTTTGGCCAATCGGCAGAGAGCTGATCGGGAGGAAGAGGACGACCAGTGGCAGAAGACTCTTCGAGCCTTTCAGCGACAGGCCCTCGAGAAATATGAGGGCAGCACCTCCGACATGAAGACGGAAGGCTGGCTGGAGGAGCTAGTCATAGCCTTCGGCCTGATTCGGGCCCCGACGGAGTACTGGGTTCCTCTGGCTGTTAGCCAGATGCGAGGAGCGGCACGTCAGTGGTGGATGCTTCACCTGGGGAGTAGGAAGGAGTCTGAGGTTGCTTGGGCGGACTTCGAGAGGGAGTTCCGGGCGGAGTTCCTCTCCTCGACAATGAAGGCGGAGAAGAGGCAGGAGCTACTCTCCCTCCAGCAGGGGAGCATGTCCGTGAGGGAACTTGGAATCAAGTTCAAGGACCTCCTGCGTTTTGCTCCGGACCTCTTTCCCGATGAGGAGTCTCGGGCAAGACGTTTGGAGGAGGCGCTCCGACCCTCCCTCCAGTATGTTGTTACCCCCTTTACCCTTCCGACATACTTAGAGGTTCAGAAGAAGGCCGAAGTGGTGGAAAGGATGCACGCTCTAGGCGGACTGTCACGAGAAGGGATCCAGCTGGGACCATCGAAGGGGAAGGCCGTCAGCACCAGGCCTCCGGCATCGGGACCCTCCAGGTTCCGACCCGCAGGGAGCAGGCCGCAGCAGTTTCAGTTTCGATCCCCTAGCCCAC
This sequence comes from Viscum album, assembly GCA_963277665.1. Classification (NCBI taxonomy): domain Eukaryota; kingdom Viridiplantae; phylum Streptophyta; class Magnoliopsida; order Santalales; family Viscaceae; genus Viscum; species Viscum album. The sequence continues at coordinate 1,042,681,039 of OY728140.1, read as the reverse complement.
GTTCTTTTCCTTCAGGATCGGGACCACGGTGCTTCATCTGCGGGAGCCCTGGACATCTTCGGAGTCAGTGCCCCGATCGGGTGCAGTACAGCAGTGGCAGTCATCCCCAGCGTCCGCCGCAGCAGCAGTTCCCAGCCAGACCCTTCCAGCAGCAGCAGCAGGGACAGCGAGCTCCCGCTCCTCCGCAGACAGACATAGGAGGGGGAGGCCGACCTCAGGGCGCTCCCCAGGGACCTCTACCAGGGTGTGGTCGGGGAGGTGGCTGACAGCCGAGGGGCAGGGGAGCTGGGCGTGGACAGTTACACGCCGCATAAGCAACAGTTCCAGCAGGGCCAGAGGTTATTCGAGGTACGATCGGTGTATTTAGCACTCTTGCTTATGCTTTGTTCGATACCGGAGCTTCGCACTCCTTTGTTGCACCCAGTCTAGCCCGTGCCTTGGGTCTAGATGCCGAGAGACTTCCAGTGCCCCTGGTGTTGAGCACACCAGTTGGAGTTCAGACCGACTTGCTGTTCGTTTTTCGGGGATGTAGACTAATGTTGGGGCCACATCAGTCGGTTAAGGATCTCCTTCTGCTACAGATTCGGCCGTACGATGTCATCCTAGGCATCGACTGGCTATTTTCTGTGTGCGCCGTCATCGACTGTTCCCAAGGGAGGGTGGTGTTCTCCGGTTTGGACGGCCAGCGTGTTACTTTCACCGGTGAGCGGAGCTGTCCGAAGGGAAACAGGAGGGAGGAACCTCTCCTCTCCTTATTGACTGAACTGACGATAGAATCAACAGATGAGGAAATGGTGGAAGTACCAGAGATCGTTCGTGAATTTATGGACGTCTTTCCTGAGGAGGTGACGACTCTACCCCCTCGACGTGACATCGAGTTCGGGATAGACCTGCAGCCCGGCTCTCGACCAATCTCGATGGCTCCTTACCGGATGGCACCTTCGGAGCTACGGGAGTTGCGGATACAGATTGACGATCTGATGAAGAGGGGTTATGTTCGTCCAAGTGCATCACCGTGGGGTGCCCCAGTCTTGTTCGCAAAGAAGGCAGATGGTGGCCTCAGGTTGTGCATCGATTACAGGAGGCTGAATCAGGTAACGATCAAGAACCGCTACCCTCTTCCGAGGATAGATGATCTTTTCAACCAGCTGAAGGGGGCAGGATGGTTCTCGAAGATCGACCTGCGATCCGGGTACCACCAGCTGAGGGTGAAGGATAGCGACATCCCGAAGACGGCGTTCAGGTGCAGGTATGGGCACTTCGAGTTCGTGGTCATGCCCTTTGGTGTTACGAACGCCCCGGCCGTGTTCATGGGGCTTATGAACTCCATCTTTTAGGAGTACCTGGATCGGTTTGTGGTGGTGTTCATCGACGATATCCTGATCTATTCAAAGTCAGAAGAGGACCATGCAGAGCACCTGAGGACGGTTTTGGAGGTCCTCCGACAGCACCAGCTCTATGGGAAGTTGTCAAAGTGCAAGTTCTAGGCACGAGAAGTGCACTTCCTCGGACATGTAGTGTCTGAGCAGGGAGTAGCAGTCGACCCATCAAAGGTTGATGCAATTGTTTCTTGGGCAGCACCCAAGAATGTGGCGGAAGTTCGGAGTTTCCTCGGACTGGCGGGCTACTACCGGAGATTCGTACCCAACTTCTCCCGGGTAGCAGCCCCTTTGACGGCTTTGACCAAGAAGGACCAGGTTTTCATGTGGAGCGAGCAGTGTGAGTCGTCCTTCAACTACCTAAAAGAAAAACTGGTTAGTGCCCCAGTGTTGAGATTGCCAGAAGAAGGAATGGCCTATGAGGTATTCTGTGATGCTTCGGGACAGGGCCTGGGGTGCGTATTGATGCAGCGACAAGGGGTGATCTCTTACGGGTCCAGGCAGCTACGCCCCCATGAGCGGAACTATGCCACCCATGACCTGGAGCTTGCAGCGGTAGTGTTCGCATTAAATTTGTGGCGACATTACCTCTTTGGGGAGCGCTTTGTGGTCTTCACCGATCACAAAAGCTTGCGCTATATCTTCTCCCAGCGTGACTTGAACTTGCGACAGCGGAGGTGGGTCGAGTTCCTCCAGGACTACGACTTTGAGATCTCATACACTGAAGGTAAGGGAAACGTTGTGGCTGATGCCCTGAGCAAGAAGCCGCATCAGGAGGTGGTTCGGGAATCTGCTAATGCTTGGAAGGCGATGGGGGAGTTGGCTGCCTTACACTTGGATGCAAGGGTGGAAGGTACTAGAGGCTGTTTGTTTCAGATGACGGTACAGTCCTCTTTGTTGCAGCAAGTGGAAGAGTCTCAGTGGGGAGATCTTGAGGTGGAAGTGTTGCGGGATCGTATCGATCAAGGGAACGCCCCGGAAGGATGGTCGGAGGACAGCCGACGTCGGATGCTCTTTCATCAGAGGTTGTTTGTTCCAGAGGTGATGCGTGATGAAGTCCTTCGTGAGTTCCATAGCTCAGCCTTGGCAGTACATCCGGGTGTTTCGAAAATGTACCAAGGCCTGAGGGGATAGTTTTGGTGGCCCGGGGTGAAACGGGAAGTGGCAGAGTTCGTGGCTAAATGCCTGGTGTGTCAGCAGGTGAAGGCTGAACACCGTGTTCCTGGTGGTCTGTTGCATCCTCTAGATGTCCCCGAGTGGAAGTGGGACGACGTCTCGATGGACTTCGTCACGGGACTACCCAGAGCTCAGGGCGGGCATGATGCTATCTGGGTAGTGGTGGATCGATTGACAAAATCTTCTCACTTCTTGGCTATCAAGGAGTCAGGACCCGTGAGTACCTTAGCACAGAGGTACGTGGATGAGGTGGTGCGTTTGCATGGAGTTCCGAAAACGATCTTCTCAGATCGGGACACTTGATTCACCTCACGAGTCTGGAAGGGGTTACAGCATGCTTTTGGCACCCAACTATGCCTTAGCACTGCTTTTCACCCTCAGACTGATGGGCCGACAGAGCGGACTATCCAGACCTTGGAGGACGTGCTGCGAGCATGTGTTCTGGATTTCGGAGGATCATGGGTACGACACTTGCCTTTAGTAGAGTTTGCCTACAACAACAGTTTTCACTCTACTATTGGCATGGCTCCTTTTGAGGCTTTGTATGGAAGACCATTTCGTTCACCCTTATGCTGGGCAGAGGTTGGTGAGACTGGTACTCTTGGACCAGAAGTAGTGCAGAGCACCACGGAGAAAGTCCAGCTAGTGCGGGAGAGGATGAAAGCAGCTCAGGATCGGCAGAAATCTTATGCTGATCGTCGGAGGAGGCCCCTGAAGTTCGAGGTGGGAGATCATGTGTTTTTGAAGGTTTCCCCTCGACGGGGGCAGCGGAGGTTCAGAAAGGGGAGTAAGCTCTCCCCTAGGTTCATCGGACCTTTCGAGGTGCTGAGGCGAGTTGGCGAGGTAGAATATCAGCTTGCCCTACCACCTCAGTTGGAGAGGGTCCATGACGTCTTCCATGTCTCCCAGCTTCGTCAGTACTTACATGATGACTCTCATGTCATCAACTGGGGAGAGCTAGATGTGGGAGGAGACGCGACCTTCGAGGAACGGCCAGTCAGAATCGAGGATCGCAAGGAGAAAGTGCTCCGTGGACGAACCGTCGGCCTGGTTCGTGTGTTGTGGAGACATAGCGGCCTCGAAGAGAGCACGTGGGAGAGGGAAGCACAGATGTGTGCCCAATACCCCGAGTTTTTCTGAGCTTTGAACCTTTGGTGCCTGTTGTGACAGAACGTTTGACCTTTTTGTCTATGAAATGTGCTAGTTCCTTTCCTCTGTTATGTGTGGAAAGCCCCGGCTAGAGGGAAGGGAAAACCCGACCCCTAATCAGGACGCATTAAGGTGGATGCGATTAAACCCGTGCGGGCGAGTCAGTGCCGCCCAAAGCGGATAATATCTTGACATGGGGGAGGGGAACTCCCCAAATCCACATGGCCGGGCGGTTTTGCGTGGTATGTTGCTTGGTTCTTGACAGAGAGTGTTTTCAATTAGCGGGGGTCCACTCCTAAGAGGTATCTTCGAAGATGGTTGTTCGGATCCTCTCTTTCCTTCTGGTTTGTTTTGATTCTCGGGGACGAGAATCGTTTAAGAGGTATCTGATGTGATGACCCAGACCCCCCTTGGTCCCTTCCTTTGCCAAAAATCCGGTTTCCTTGTGGGGTACCGATCAGTGAGACCGATCGGTGAGACCGATCAGTGAGACCGATCGGTGAGACCGATCGGTGAGACCGATCGGAGAGACCGATCGGAGAGACCGATCGGTGAGACCGATCGGTGCGACCGATCGGTGAGACCGTCCGACGTCGGCCGGCCTTGCCAAGTTGTTCCAGTAACGTTCCTTTTTCGCAAATAGGGTTTTAAACCCTATTCTGCCTTGTTAAAAATGTCTTGGGAATCCGAAACGCGCACAAAGGTTTTAATTAAATGCTTCATTAATTCATGGGTCGGTTAAAACCACCCAGTGCCATTAATGATGAGTCAAGCCACGTGGTCAACCCACGACTCCTTCGTCTTCCGTGGTTTTGTGTTTCATCTCAACCGTCCCCAGCTCTTATAATTAAGGGTTAGGCCGTGGTTTCCCCCCTTCTTCGATCGTGGCTCTTCTGGTGCATCGGGACCGCCGCATCGTTATCCGTAAAGTTCCGCGCCCCCAGCCTAAACGTCGATCATCTATCAACAGGTAGGGAATTTCTCTCGTCTCTCACTTTTGTGTATCATGCGGGGTGGGCGCTACCTTGTTCCTATGGAATTGGTTGAACCAAACCCTAATGAAGATAATAAACGAAGTTCTAAAGGAAGAAGGGGAAGGGGTTGTGATCGTTGTTATGCTTTATCTTGTGATCATCCCTTTTTGTTGTACTGGTTTATGTTTCCTGAAAAGTGAGGCCGTTGGTGGTCGTGTGTGTGCACTTGAATCCCCTCATGATGTTTTAAATGGGTTGCTGAAATTGTGAACTCCTGCTGTGAAATCGGTTAACCACGTATATCCGGCTAAATAATTGAAAGCACCAGGACCGGCCCTTCCGTGATAACTCCCGGTTAGAACACACGGATTTTGAAATCATGGAGTGTGTTAAGTCGTTTAAATCTGAAAATCCCTGACTTGTGTTGGTAGTGGTTAGTGGTTGTTTTCCCTTCGGGCCGTTTGCTGGAAATGTGGGAGGGGATGGGATCCCCTGTTCTTTTTATACTCTCGGTGGCTGTGTGAATTTGGGGGATGGGATCTCCTGTTGGCATGGTTTCAGTGGTTGTGAGTTTTTATCACGAATTGGGGAGAGATCCTCTGTTGGCAGAACCGGGTGTGAGTGTTTTGGTTGATCTATGCTTTGACATTTTCCTTGGTTATGCTTATGGTAGTTGCCCAGTAGTGCATAAAATTAATTGAACATTTTGACTGAACGTGAAACAAGAATGGGACAAATGTTTTTGTGGGCAAGGGTCGTGAATCGTGACTCGGACGCTGTGGTATTGTGTTCTGTAGGTTGGCTAGGAAAACCTAAGTTTTGGGTGAGTGTTTGTTACCTATATCTATACTTGTAGCTTTGTGTTTCTTATTCGCGCCCCACCCAAGTTGAGCACTTAGTGCCGAACACCCCCATTTATGGGGGGAGGGTGTTTTTCCCAACACTATACTTAGTGGCTGGTTATTAGCTCCTTTCTTCTCCCTTTCCCGGATAGCCCAAGTACCTTCAGGCAGGCTGTGATGGCCTGAAGTCCATTATTAGCCCAAGAACCATCGGGCAGGGTGTTGTGGTGGTTGTCCAGGTGTGTGCGGCAGGTGGTTTCCCAAGTGTCTTCGGGATGAGGCCCAGGTGTTTTCGGGCGTGGCAGTGGATCCTTTAGCCCAGGTGTCTTCGGGCGTAGCGGTGGTTGTTCTGGCCTAGGTGTTTGCAGGCATGGTTACTTGTGACAGTTGAGGCTCAGGTGTGTGCGGGCGGGATTTGGCAGTGGGACTGTGTGTGGTTGTGGCCCAGGTGTGTGCGGGCGGGATTTGGCAGTGGGACTGCGTGTGGTGGTGGCCCAGGTGTGTGCGGGCGGGTGTGGCAGTGGGACTGCGGTGAGAATGGCGGGATTGGTCCGATGCGTAGGATGTCTCAATAACCAGTGGGGAAGTGGCGCGGGGTACCCAAACATCGATGTGCTCTTATTATATATATTACTTGACTTGCGTTATTTGGGGAGTGAGCCTTGGTGAGGCCTGGGATGGATAGTTTGCCTTGTTAGTTGTTTGATTCACTCTTTTCTCACGGGACTTTAGTACGTTCCCCCACTTGTGCACGAGAGCCTTGGTTTTCCCTACTGAGTGTACTTGTATGCTCACCCTACGTTTACTTTCAGGTTTCCAGGAGGACTACCAGGGCTGCGCGGGACCCTATTAGTCGGACAGTTGGAGTTGTCGCTGTTGTCGTACCTTTGTTTTCTTTTGGTATTGTAATTGAGAGCTTTCTTTTTCTTTTGTACTTGTACCTTGTTGTAAACTGTTTACACATGCATGGGGACTTTATTTGGGTTCATTTATATAAACTTGTTTCTTTTCCTTTTTGGGAGGTCGACTTGTCCTTTTTCCCGATCCTAAATAATAAAAAGGGTAATGCCTTCCATTTGCGAAAAATTTCTATACCCTTGGTGCTAGTCGCCACTCCGGGACCTATTGAAGGCAGGTTTCGGGGGTCTTTATCTCTCCTTCAACTTAAAGAAGGAAGGGCCAGGCAATCCGCTGACTCTTCCCTCCTTTTGGTGAAGGCGGGTCGTGACAATTACCCTTGTCACCTTTCGGTTGTTGCTTCAAGTCTCACGGCCTTACCAGACGCGACGGGTTGTCGCTCGACCTCCGAGTTGTCCTTTTTATAACAATCCAAAAATAATCTCAAGGAATGATTTAACCTTAACAATAGTATCCAATATCAAACTTAATCTATTCCAACCTTTATAATTATCCATAATACTTTTGTCTGAACTCACAATCCAAAATTTATAAGGAAGGTCACATAATATAAATGTGAATACCTTCATCGTGTATTCTCTTAGAATGTGGTAATAAAATGAATTTCCCGAAAACCATATTTTAATAGGTATGTAATTCTTTAATCCTTTTTTAAATCATATAATACTGGATATACTTCTAAAATCCAAAAAATGTTTTAATCACCAATAATGATGGAATAAAAAACATTAATTAGTTCCTATGTAGTCAATAATATCTAATATAATTTATCCAAATAAATCATCTCTTATTCCAAAACCAATACCACAGTATCAGGGCTATATTAATGTTTATATTTCTCTCAACCATATATTTTAAAAATAAAATATCTTTCTATTGAGTCACTTTTATTGGTACCACACAATCTCAAATCCTTAATGAAAAAGTATTATCGTATAACCCTTATATACTCCATAATTATTATAACCAGTACATCATTGATACAACACTCAAATGACATAATTATTTAATATCAACATAAGAAAAATAGTCATTACTCTTCATCTGTGGTAATATCATAATTTGATTATTATCCTATAGCATCATTTGTTGTATACTCTAATTATTGGGAAATTGATTCGCGTAGTGTCCCAACTCCTTCAAGATGAATCATTATACATATGAAACCTTTTCCTTACCCTTTAAATCACGTACTTGGTGTACTTTTCTCCACATTTATAACAAAATCTCATTCCCTTCAATCATTTACCAAGATGATTCTTTCCATAGTTATCTCATATGGGGAAATCCCTCTATCCCTTATTCCCTTTATTCATCTTTCTGTCTAACATCCTATTCTTCTCTGGCTTCCCTTCAAAGCCATATGACTCAGATAATTCTTTACTTATCTTATTAACACATGATACTATTTTTTCATATGATGATAATATATGGGAGACTATTTCTTTTCTAAATGATGTCTTAATACCATGAATTATATTATCCTTCTTACACTTTGGATCATGTGTATTGCTAGAGTTATCGTTCCATTTACTGGGCTCCATTTCTAAACAATGACATAAACTAGGATAGTTTTATGAATCGCAATGTATAATTGCAAACATGTAAATTACCTTACGTAAATTAAAATTATTATGAATATAATATATAATCATAATGAAAATGTTTTCTTTGCAGAAGTATTTACTCTTAAACCATTCAAAATTGTTTGTAAAGAAAATGTAATTTATCCTAAACATATCCACCAAGAGTGTCATAACCAAGAGTGCAGTAAGGCCCATTGTCGTGTACCAGGATACCCCAGTTCTATCCAGAAACTCCTTGTCAGAGTTTTTACTCCTAGGAACATTTGTGCTAGAGCCTCCTCTACGTACTCGTATCTAGATAGGGATATATTCCTTGTAAAATTCACAAAATCTATACATTACCAAAAATCTAGAATGTTCTTCTATACTAATCCTCAAATTCTATCTTAGGGTAATATTCTCTATTCAGAGTTTTTTCTAAATCTAGTTTACAAGGTTATTTCTGAACTTCATCTGATACAAACTGTAATGCCTCGACCGTAGTTACCCATATTCGGTGCTTTATTACATAACATTGGCATGATTACAAGGAATCAAGTCCCAAAGGACTGATCAGTTTATCAGTCTTGGAAAATAGATTACATACATAAATTTCACATTACATTATAAAATGAAAAACAACAACAACATTGTCTCCATTCACCACATTCATATCCCTTATACTATCCCTGGTGGTTAGTCATAATATACTTCTTCGCATTCTGGAAAAAATAAAACATATAAATGGGTGAGCATAGATTCACAGTTAAGATAACAATATAGTAGAAACATTTATAAATTAGCTTAAACAATTAAGGTAATGTATAAAACTAAAATATCCTTATAAACTTAAACTTCATCATAATATGGAAATGATAAATAAAATAATTCCACTTACTTATTCAAATGGATATTCTACTAGTCGAATAATCACATGTGATATCAATAGCTAATTTCCTAACTATGGAATGCATAATGCCTAACATCATAACCACATAGTCAAGGCTCGTGTATAAATAATAATTTATGAAGGCCTTGTTCCAAGACACTAGTTTGTCTCATGAGACCTACCGATGCATTGAAGATCTATAACAGGCTCCACCCATCACTTACTATGTCCAATTCATTCCTCATATTAAAATGTTGAAACATAACATAAACATTCGTTTTAAAACTAGCATACGAAATGTTAATACATTAAAAATAAACCATGAATGGTATAAAAATATAACATACACAATCAAGAATATCATAACTCTTTCAATATAATATGGAATATTTTATTATAATAAATCAACCTCAATCAAGAATAATATCCAGTAAAGGATGTTGACATAGTTGAAAATGTTTAGTAAAACTCTTTGAGAGTAATATACATTTTTTTAAATCATGTAAATGTTACAAATTTATAATGTAATTCATTTAAAAGATATTTTTTAATAAAAGTTCCCCATACCACTTTGAAAATTTTTAAATGAATTAACATTTTTAAATAATCATGTCCATATAAATAAATCATTAAAATATTTTTGAAAACATAGACATTAATGAGAAAGGTTTATAAAGACAAATATTTAAAATATTTAAACTGATTTTTTAGTTAAAGATTCCCTTAAAAATAATCCTTTTGAAAATTATTTTATGAAACATTGAAATGGATGATAAATATGTCCTAGTAAATACTTACATATAAATAATCTCGGAAAATAATGAGATTGAGAAATTAACCCTTACCTTGTAATTTTCCTTGGTTGATGGTACGTTAAACTCTTGTATAATAGTTAAGTAATTTCTCTTAAATTATAAAAGAACCACATACATAAATATGATATCATATACGATATTCAAATATTTCTTTGTTAATAATATTTTAGTAGTATCATTATTTTGGGTGTTAACTGATTCGTTTTCCTTTAAATGTTTTGTTACACATGTCATGTTTGTTATTGATAGGATGTATTTGATTCATATAAAAAATTATATAAAGTTTTGAAATATTATTTTTAATAATCAAATGAATATTATTCTTGAATGGTTATGATGGGGAATGAATCTCATCGCATTCATGGAGATGGTAAGTCGTACGTACGCACAAACGCTACTTCCATTTCATTTTTTTAATTTAAAAGGAAAGAAGACAAAATTATACATAGGTATATTATTATTCTAGTATGATATAATATTTTATATATGTTATTTAATTATATTAACACCATCCTTTATACGTTCCATGTATGGTATGAACGAGTCATATCACTTTGAGGGTGCGGTAGTCTGCACTTCCTCAAATGAAATTATCGTATGTATACAACATGAAAAAAATAATGGTATTCTATAAAAGAGAATTAAATGAAATTATAGATAAAATAAATATTATAAATATAATATATAATTACAATTTTATCATAATGTACACCATAATAGGTGTTAGTAAAATATTGAACAATCATCATTTCATGAGAGAGTAGTTCGCCGTCCACAGAAACATTATGTTCTATACCCATTAGATGGAGGTAAGTGTAAGTTTAGTTCAAATTATTCTCATAACAACAACTTAGTATATTTAGGATACTTGTTTTGTTATAAAAAAGGAATAATTTGAGTTTAGGGGGTTTATAGAAGTAAAATAAAAAAGAACTTAAGAGGAGATGTTACCTTTATATTGGGTAACTCCCATTAGTTTGAACCAAAAGGGTTCCCTAAAGTGCTTCATGCCTAAGGTAAGGGTTATAAGTAGAATATATTGTTGTATAGAGATTAAGTGGGTAGATTTTGGATGATACAAGGGGCTTGAGAGGTGTAAGAAATGGGTTAGTGGTGAGGGATTTTTATAAGGGGAGGAGGGGCTCTTTAGAAACGTTTTAAAATATTATTTTATTATATAAAGATTTTAGGTTTGTAAAGGATAAAAAATAATTAAAGTAGAAAATAAGATGACTCATGTTAAAAATAAAATCATACAATAATAATTGTATAGATTTTGTATATTTTTTTAATTTTTAAAATTTTATTTATTTAAGTCATTCTTTAATGAGGTAAACACTACATCATTTTTGTGTCATAAATAATTTTATTTATTTGATGTTTATAAATTTAAAAAAAATACCATGATGTAGGAAATAGTTTTATCATTAAAATTAATATTTATAGTTGAAACAATAACTTATATAACCCATTATAAAATTTATTTTACTAAAATATATATGTTTATGTCATTTTTTTCTTTTCATTAAACTAATTAATATAAAGCGTCATTGTTACTCTCAGGTGGCTCCATGGGGTCCCAAAATCATCCCAAAATCGACCCAAAGATGCCCATGGTCACCAATGGGTCAACCAATAATAATATGAAACATTTTAGGGTAATTTAAAATTATTATAAAATTATTGTTTTACCCTTATTTACCAGATTTACCCTCTAACAATGGTAAATAAAATATTTACTGAAGTTAATATTCATAATGTCAAAAAATAAAAGTTAACTATTTTAAAAATTTGAAACTCATGATTCTAGATATTGAATCCAGTTTTCTGAAATTCAAAATAGAGAAGTGTTAGAAATGAATTTGAAAATAATTCATGTTGTCAAAACAAAAAACATGTTTTAAAAAAATAATAAATATCAAAAGATTGACACTTGTTTATGTCCAGTTTAAATGTGAAATTAAATCCAATAACCTAAATTATATTAAATGATAAAAATATGATCTAATTATACTTTAAAACCACTCAAATGTATAATTCATCACTATAAATTATTTTTATTAAAAAATTTGGTTTTAATTAAAATTTAGTATTTTTCAATATTCATCAAAATATGAATGTTATCAGAAAAGTACAAAAAAATTATCCAAAGTAAATATTTATTTCCTTATTCAAAAGAATAATTTAATTTAATTTAATTTAATATATAAATGTGTAAAATATTGGTTTTAAAAAATGTACTACATTAAAATGCGGTAAAATTTTACTTTTTGAAAAATAATTATTTTATCCGAAAAAAATGAATTTTTTCTTATATTATGTCTAAGAAACACATAATATAGATGATAAAATTATATGGTGTATATAAAAATTAAAATTTTGTTAATACTTTTCATAACCGCTTTTGGAACGCCAAGTTTGGTAAGTCGTGGTGCGCTCGAACTCATTGTTGCGTGTAAAGCATGTTATTGAATTTCATTAAAGAGACAATGTAATATTAAATATTGGGGTCTTACATCCGAATTAAAAATCGTCACATATAATAAAGATATGAAACTAATAAAATCATTTCTTATTAATAAAATTTATTATATAACGTGGAATTTTTCCTTGTTTGATATATTTATGATTTGAAATAATATAAAAGAATAATCGATATATGAACATATTATTTTTTATAAGAAGTAATTTTAAAGATATATTGCTATTCTATTGTAATATTTAATTTATAATTTTGAAAAATTAAATTTGAAAAAATAATAATTAAATTTGTATTTATCATCGCTATATGAGTATAAGAATAATTCTTAATATTTATCATGAGAAATTAATTTTGTAGTGAATAGTGAAAATAATGATTTTATTAATGTCATAGATTTTATGAAATTATTTTATTATATGTATAAATTGAAGGTTTTTGAAACATTTTTTTATGAAATTATATATTCATAATCATTTTTAAAAACAATATTGAATTTATAAACACATGCTTATAATTTTGAAAATTTATGTGGTGTTTTATTGAAAACTATTTTTCAACTATTTTTTTAGTATTTACAACATGATGAAAAATAATTTTAATTAAATTTATTTTTTAATAAATAATATTTTCAATATAATAAATATTTTCAATTCATTGAAATCAATTTCATTGATAATTATACAATAATAATAAATATTTTTTCTTAAAAATAATCATTTAAAAAATGGGTTTTTGTATGGTACATGAACTTATTTTAAAATTAATTATTGATACAAAAAAAACTAATTTAATGAAATTTAATTGTTATTTATAATTATTTTATACATATTATTTAATAAGAAACATTTTTTATCTATAAAGGATAAATTACATTGGTAAATACTAGTTATCAAGGTGAAATCTAAAAGGTTAGACATTTTATTTCTGTCTATAAAGGATAGATTACATAGTTTAAAACTAGTTATCAGGGGTTCGGGAGATGATAGAAAAATTATAACTTTAATAAAATTATTATAATTATAATTTATTTTTTTAATGGAATAATAATTAACCACCCTCTATTTTTTTATTAGGAAAAATTAATACATGAATTGTGTGTTGTGAGGACTATTTCTTCCACACCAAAAATATGTTTTGTTTTACATTACAAACTAAAATATATTTTTCAAGAATATATTTAATATTTTTATATGATATATATATATAACAAAAATATATCCTTAATATATAGTTTTTTAAATGTAACAATCGTTATGAGGTTACTTCTGGACTTTGGAAAATAATCGGAAACAAGTTCTTCACCATTTTCATTTTCATTAAATACATATAAAACTACAATTTATTGAACTATAAGATTTTAATAGTTGATTGAAAATTAATTATATCACATTTAATGGTTTTTAAATGATGATATTTGGGGTAAAATGATGGTCAACACCACCTTTATGAACCTAGTTTGAAATAGTTTATATTATTAACACCAAATGTTGAAAATATATCACAACAATCATATTGACAATGAAAATTGTTATTAATAAATTGTATAAATATAAATATTTATTTTTATTTCTTAAAAAGGTAATTTAAATGTTTATCGTTCTTATATCGGAGGTTAAATAATTTATGGGGAAATCTATGGTAATAGTAAGATACATAGTAATTCAAACTTCTATTATTGAGTTATTAACTTATTATTAAACTATATTTTCAAAGATATTAATTTTAAATGATGAATTAGTTTTATTTATATGGGAAAAAATTAATTCAAACATAATTTCATGATTCGTCATTTTCACTTTTATTTTAGAAAACAATATACAATTTTTGAAAAGTGACTCATTACTATAAATTTTTATCGATAATTTAAAAATGTTTTCATGAAATATCTTTAGTGATTTGGTTATATTTATACTCTCTGTAATAATTAAGACATATCTCCAAATATTTTATCTTCTATATTTTATCCACTATTCTTTTATTAGTTAGTGACTATTTTTTGGTGATCATGTTTTCAATGCTAATAAATTTATTTCATGTTGTTATTTAATGTTATGAAACCCAATTTTGTTTTTGTGGGATCATTATAAAAATTGAATGATTTATATTTCCATGTTTTATGTAACCCATTTTATATAAATGGGTTCATAATGAATGGTGAATGTCTTCAATTTTATTGTTTAATATACTCATTATTTTTTCATGGGTTCATTAAGATATGTTTCTGCTTGGTTTTAAGTGTAACACATATATATGGATTATTATGGGTGGTGTCATATATATCCCAACAATTCATTTCATTATGTTCTTAATATCATGAGATAGTATTCAGTGGATATAATGTGTTTGTTCACATAGGTTTAAGAATGATGGGTTTGGTCACATTTTCAGGCATGGATATAATTTTTTTGATCACATAAATGTCTACATAATTAATTTTTTCAAAAAGGTTTTCTTATGTTTATGGTTATGAAATATCTACAAGTTGGTCATCAAGATATATTACATTTTCAAGATGCATGTAATATCAATTAAGTTCCCTGTTTTCAAGATTATGCCTTATTTTAAAGTATTATATACCCTTATGCTATTATCATGAGTTATAAGACTATTGAGATGTGTTTTATTTGAGGAAATATCACTTATTCTTCACTAATTATATTTTTAGAATATTATGTGAATATGCATTTTTTACAATTATCATTTATGGTGTTTTGATCATTTACTATAATATTTATTTCTCCCTTAGGTTTTCCTTATTATTATGATATTTTTTACATTACTATGTGTTTGAGATCAACCATTTATTATCTTTCTAATACCCATGTTATGAAGATGATTTTATCCTGTGATATATCTTTAAAAGGGTCCATAAAAGCAAGATTATGATGAAATTTTTGTAAGTGTAGAAAAATATGTTGTTAATATACGTAATTTCCATTACATAAAACCATTAGGTCCTTGGTTATGAAACTATTTTTGTGATGTAATATTTAAATAATGTAATTAATGTATGATTTATATTCTGTTTAGTTCAGATTACTTTAGTTTGTATCAGAGTATGGTTTATTTGTTATTTGTGATTAGTTTAGAGAACAAGATAAAAAACCCAAAGGATATGGTTAATAAATCATAATGGTATTTTATTAATGTACATATTATATTCAATCCATATATATACGTCACATTATAGATAATAAAATTGGACATGGTATTTATATAGATGAAACTAGGGGTTATAACCCTAAAAAGCATTGGTCGTGTATATCTTGACCATCATTCTGTTTCACTATGAATGGGCCCTTACTACGCCACTAGTTTGACACTTCTGGGAGATTATGTAACATCCCCAACCTAGAGGACACTGAAGTGGTTCTCCAAGATGAATCACTACATTACCTCAGGAGATCCCCCCTGCAATCCAGAGGCATTTGATTGGCAACAATGGTTTAATATATCATGTGCGGAGACTATACCCACTTTGTAAGAGTGAGCCACAATTTATAACAATAATAAATAAAGAAACATAATTATAATAACATGATTTACCATAAAATTTACCAAAGTGGGTATAATTCTAAAACCAAGAAATAAATATTCTATTCCATTTCATATATTGATATGTGTAACGAAATCCCAAAAATGAATACAAGATGAAGAACCCCCAAAACGGGTCTGAATGTCTAGTATGGTTCCCTCATCTATTCACATCCCATGCCCAAGTCAACGCTCTATCATAGGTCTCTTTTCTTTATCCAAACCTGAAACCATGAAGTCTACTCTAGTACCCAACAGTGGCCTGAGCATGGTGTGAGTACAACACAGTAGGCCACTAATTATTATGTCAATTAAATATATATTCTAAACAGAGAGTTCATGAAAGTAATAAATAATGAAAATATAAGCATTTAAAACTCTAATTCCATTAGTAATCAATATTCATTCTAATAATTTTAATCATTTGTTCCCTATTCATATTTGGATTCATTCTCATTGCTTATAGCATTTCCACTACTTAATCTATTACCATTAATTAATCCATTTCCATTACTGAATCCATTTACATTAATTAATCTATTTCTATTACTTAATACATTTCCATTACTTAATCCATTTCCATTAATTAATCCATTTATATTACTTAATACATGGGTTAGGAATTTATATCATTTTCACTACAGCATAATATAATCAATTACATAGCATAAGGGAAGAATTGAAGTTCCCTATGTCACTAGGGATAATATTTATATAAAAAAATATATCACAGTTATCGTGGAGCATTGGTATGGGTAGTCTCATGAAATGAAACTATTAGAAGTATAGGCTTCAGTATCCTTCCCTAACCCATGAATTAAAGGGGTGGGGTTTATATCCATATTCTAAACCAAACCATGGAAATAGATCCCCAATTACAATACCCCACAACTACCAATTCATGTTCACATGCCAATTTAACAATTTACCACACATACCATATCACAAACCATACATAACTAATACATATAACATTGAAAATTCATTTTCATTTAACCTATTAATCATCATCAATACATAACTCATTATAACATTTACCCTTTACTAAGAATCGCCCATTTAACCCATTTCACATTCTCATACCTTAACCCATTTAGCATAATCAAAAATTCCCAAACATTATCCCATTTAATACATTTGACAATTCATTTCCCTTAATCCATTTACGCATTTCCATTTCAAATTCATAATCTATTTTACACACTCACATTAACCCATTTAACAATTTTTTACATCATACCAAAAAATCCATTTTGTCATTTCCAACAACAGAACACAACTACCATTGGTTCCTCTTTATGATAAAAACTAACTTGTCACCACATTTATCATGGGATCTATTTCAACACACATTAACTCTATGCTTAAAATCATAATTTTCCATGATCTGTAATGCTAGATCACACCATGGGTGGCCCTAAATTGGTCTAATAAACATCAATACATCCCACAAGCATCATGTGGGGTTAAATTATTCTTTTAGCCACCCATTTTTCCAAAATTCACTTCAAACCATGGTGATCAAACCTTGGGAACATTTTGGAGTTTATGTTCATCACTAGGGATGTTGGAGAAGAAAATGGGGAACAAATCCGGTAGGATACTTAAAGCACCAAGAGGAGGAATGCTAAAATCCAACTTTTTAATGGGGTTCATTTTTTGGCCATAGGGTTTTCCAAAACTTTGCACCTACCGTGTTCCAACCTCTATCAAATAGGGGTCCAAGATATATGGTTACCTAGGGATCCCTTATGATTTGAAAAATTATGCACCAACTTTATGGAATGCCTATGTCCCAGCCCACATGGTTTAGCCTTTCTCCTTGCATGGATTTCTAAATTATGAACCCTTCCTCCTGGATGGCATGATTTGGGAACGCAGTTATCCCTAACCATGTGATGACCATTCAAAAATCATTGGATGGCTTGATTTCCTTTTTCTATCATATCTAAAACTCTCAAAACACCCCAAGCCTCCTAGTACACCCAGAAAACATTTCATTGCCTAGTTTTAAGGGATTAAAACCAAAATTTATAGAAGAATTTAACTCCTTGAATTCTGTGATATTACAACCTCTCCATGTTTTAAAGTAATATCCTCGATGAGCACTCGAAAGAATCATTAAGATTATAAGGTAAAATATTGGGATAATTTGCTTGCATATCATACTATATCTCTCATGTTTCTTCCAAAACATTTCCATGTTTCAACAAAAATAAAACCAAATATACAATCCCACCTTTTAAGACTTTCAAAATATGATCTAAAATATTAGTAGGATGCTCCTAAAATGATGCATCAAACTCAAACCAAAAATAAACCATAATAACTCCCTAGAGAATACAAGGCACAATATATAAACCACGACACATTGAGGCATCGTACATATCATCATAACACCAAGGAAGATCCAATCAAAACCTTACTAGCCCATTTTTCTCTACAAGTCATGGCCCAAATCACTCAGTTTCTCTATACCCCATTTTCAAAATTCCTATGTGACCAAAGATTGGACTTAACCAAGTAATACAATGTTTTCCCCCCACATTTCACAACCAACATCATTTCATAACACTAGTCCCAATGGAATCACTCTGTACACAAATTCAGAATCACAATCCAAAAATTACCTTCATCTCAAGGAACACATTTGAGCAAAACTTGAGCTGACACCTATCACCAAAACTATAAAACCAATATGGGTCTTACCCAAGTCTATTAACCCCTAACACCAACCACTCCATCAAAATACTACTTGAACTCTATGGTGATCCCCACCATATTCTTTATCTTATTACTACCTTCCTTTGGTGGCTGGAACCAACACTATTGAAAACGACCACTAGAAACTTAGATAGAAATTCACAACATACCCACTGTGGTTCTAAAATCATCATTCCCAAACATCCACAAGAACACCACCCCACATGGGCATCTAGCCTTGTCTTTGAAACCGCCCTTGTTGGACATGAATCCACCAACCAATTTACAACATAGAACAACTTGAAATCCTTCAATTGAACCACCATATTTGATACATATTTTCCACTATGGACATCAAAATGGAGTTGGGTTCTAACTTATCACATTGTTCCCTTTACCATATCATGTTAGACCACCCCTAACTAGATTATCCTAAAACACCTATCCTCTATTTTTGACACACTACCCCTTTACCTACCACCGGTGTCTTCTCACTTATGAAATATAGCTATCATCTAATGCATCAATCGTTTCCATTCCTTGACTTTTAGTATAACTCCATCATCAAGGCCTCCACTGCTCTCCTAGCCATCATCATTCTCCACCGTATGCATGAACATTTATAACACAATAAATTAAAAAATCCATAAATTTACTAAAGATAACAAGGTTCTTACACAAAAACATTCCCAAATATCAAAACATACATTTCACTCTAAAACATTCACCAAAATTGGTCTCCAACAAACTACTTTCATCCCTTGTTCCTAACCAAGTTGAGGTCTCCCCAGACAGGCTCTTCCTAGAAATGATCAACTTCACTAGTGGAATTACACTACCTTACATGAATAAGATTACCTAAAACCTCAATACCCTTTATGATAACCCAATAACACCTACTAGAGTCCATGACCGACCTCTGATGATGTTATAAAACCCTACATCAATTTCCACAAACCATCATCATGTCTTACCACACCATTTAATGACTTTAACACAGACATCTATATGTTTTTTTGGAACCAAAATAATCCCAAGTAAATGATTGGATTACTTAACCTCGACATCCAAGGCCCACCAGGCCTTTTCAAAGGAACTCCACATGCACCTCACCGGTTTCCCATTGGCATCCAGATTTCATAACATCAACTCTGTTGGACTCACCTATTTTGATAATCCCAAATCATGTTTAATTTCATGGTTATAATGTATTAGTAATTCTTGAAATATTATTTAATATATCTTAATAATTTTTATCTTTCATAAATCTATATCTTTTTTAATATCATGGATTTTTAAATCAAGTGTTCAGTTTACATTTCTCTAAGTATAAGTTCATTGCTAAAGCATGCTGGTAAGAGCCTACCGTTCAAGGACACCGTTATAACTCACTGTTGAGGATCTACAATCACTGTTGGAAGCTACTGGTGCATGGCCACTGTTAAAAGTCTACTTTTGATATTCTTATCAAATATTACAGACATTGAGTCACCATTATAGGTCAATGCTGGGATAAGGCTTCGGTTAGAAGTCCACTGTCATACTCTTTCTCATGTCTTCTATTAGGAGCTTCACAGTTTAAGTCTACCACAGGACATGTCTACCGTTAGTAGAAGGCTACCTCTAGAAAACTCCTACTATCTATGTAGTCCACTTTTTTTCAAGTATACCATTAGTTGAAGTATGCTGCAAGACAAACTCCGCCATTGATGAAGTCAACTGTTGAGACAGTCTACCGCTGGAAAGGTCACAGTTGAAGTAGTTTGATGTTAAAGAGCTACTTTTAGAAGATTATTGATTAAATTATACTCTTGAACAAGATTACTGACTGAATCCTACTATTAAAGGTCTAATTTTGATCCTACTTAAGAAGTATACTGTTGAAGAGCCTATTGTTGAAGTCTACCGTGTGACATGCATCTACTACCAGTCAAATGATAACCTATTCTTTACTTAACCAATTTTCTAAATACTATCATAACGATCATGTCTAGAAAATTTAATGAACCTAAAATTGTTTAATTATATTTGCAGGCATATTTGGAAATAGTACGAGGTACGAGAAAGACCACACATGGATAAATCATTTCTCTTGTCGGCCCCTGCTAAATTAAATAAGGGAAAGTTGGGCTGGAAATATTTATATATTTATAAATGTGTAGAGACCTAACGAAATATATACAGACATCAAGATATTGAGATACACACATAAAGAAGACATATAAAGTACCTGATATACCAAGTAAGAAGGAGAGCACTCAAGCACTCATTCTGAAGATCCTAGAGCTTCACAAAGATCTGTTCGAAGAACATTTTTTAAAGTTGTGGTGGTGTGATACAAAGAGTTTTTGACCCAATAAGTTGATCATATCTCCATCTGGAAGTCAGAACATGGAAGTTACGACACTTTTTTTTAGAGCCTACTTGTAGATAAGGACCAATACTTTATTTACTTCATTTCAATGAGTCCATAGCTGATCTTCCCACACATAGAGCATTCTAAACTTCGTCCTAATATCTTTATCTCTACTGTGTTTAGTATTTTACATTTGTGAGCAGTGTGTGTATTTCTTACACACACTGACTCTTGTGATTGAACTTAGGGATACTAAAAATCCCCATACCAAACCCTCTTTACATTTGTTTCCCACGCATAAATGTGGACGAAGCCAAGTGTGTCTTGGTAGTTTATTTTCCCACGTAGAACTGTGGTAGAGATTGCCAAACCTGGACATTTTGTGAAAACTATTTTAAAGCCCAATACAGTATGTGTATCATTTTTTAATATAACATCTTGGTGGCAGGTGATCACTAAGTGGAGAGGATTAGGTATTGGCTTAAGATTGAAACTCTTGTGTAAATTGTAGTGTTCAACTTGCAAGTACTCTGTTTTACATTTATCCGCTACTTATATTTTCAAAGACAGCAATCTATTTTTGCACTTACTCTGATAGTTAGTTTTTGTTAGTTTTTATATGTGATTATTTTAGTAAACTAGTTTCAAAAGATTAATTAGCACTCACACTGATTCAACTAATGATTAATCAACCTTTGAGAAACATGTTAAACAATAAATCACTTATACATCTACTGCCTTAATTAACTAAGCTGTTTTTATTTGGGGATTTTAATCCTAAAAGTTTTTAACAAAAATTTTAATTGGAACTCAATTCACCCCCCTCTTGAGTATCTACTCTGACCAAAAATTGGTATCATTGGATTTTTTATTCATACCATGAAACCTCTTTTTCATACTTTTCAATTTTTTTCAACTGTGATTTTAGTTTGTATCTTAAAGATCTCAAAATTTATTTCATACCAAAATTTTCATCTCTTTAACCTTTTAATTTTCTATGGATAACTGAGTTGAGGGTGCTTCTACTAACAGACCACCTTTATTTAATTACAATAATTATGGTCAGTGGAAATTGAAAATGAAAATGTATCCTGAAAGCTTAGGACCTGAAATCTGGGTCTCAATTGAGGAACAACATACATTACCTGCTACTTCTAGGGATACATGGTTTCAACTAAATAAAACTACTTATAAAAATAATTGTAAAGCAATGAAAGCATTATACTGTGCTTTGGGTGATGTATAATTCAATAGAATATCTTTCTGTAAGACTGCTTAGGAAATCAGGGATACTTTGGATGTTTCTCATGATGGAACAACCAATGTTAAAGAAATTAGATTAAATACCTATACTATGAAATATGATAATTGTAAGATGAAGCCTGATGAACCTATCTTTGAAATGTATCTCATGTTCAAATAAAATAGTGAAAACCATGAATCTTCTTGGGAAACCAATGGACAACAAAGACCAAATTATGAGGCTGCTTAGATACCTACCTAACAGATGGAGCGGCACGTCTGTATCAATCCAAGAATAATGTGACATCAGAAAGATACTAGTAAAGGAGATAATTGGAAAGATAATGATGTGTGAAGAAGAGATTAAGGTGAATCAATAAATATTAGATAAACCAAGAAACAAGTCAGTAGCATTCAAGACTACTTCCTTAAAAAGAAAAGACAAAGAAAACGTTCAAGTACCTGTAGACAGTTCTACATGTGAAGTGTCAAATTCAGACAGTGATGAGGAGATGTAACAACTTTCCAAAAGATTCAAAAGGTTATAGAGAAAGAATAAATTTTATAGGAAGTCAAACTTCAAAGCAAATTATGATCATAAATTACAATGGAAGAAATACAGGAAGGGGAATAAGAATACAAGTGAAATAGTATGCTATAGATGTAAACGAAAAGTTCATGTGAATGCAGATTGCCCCAAGATGAAATTGAAGAGAAAATATGAGGATAAGGGAAAAGGTTATAATAAGGCTATAAAAGCAACTTAGAGTGATTCAGAAGTCAGTTCGAGTGGATCTGATGCATCAGACTCAGAACAGAACAAACATGACAATCTATGCTTTATGATAGAAACATTTGAGGTAACACTTAATTCCCCTGTGTTTAATACTTAATATTCTGGGAATGAAAGTGACTCTTAGAATGATAAAGATATGACTAAAGAGGAATTATTTGAATATTGTGAAATTCTTGAGGATACTTTTAATGAACTCAATGAGAAATATAAATCATTAAAAATACAGCATTCATTAAATGCAAATTACAAGTCAAATTTGGATATACAAAAAGAGAAATTTTCTAGGATGCTAAAGGAAAATACAGAGTTAAAATTATCTAATGGAAAATTAAGAAAGGATCATGAAAAGTTCACTACTGCTAGGGATACCTTGACATAGTTTCAAGGAAAAAATATTTCTCTAAAATATACAACTGGTCTAGGATATCAACCAGGACAAAGAAAAATCAGCAAAACCAAATTTGTTCCAAAATCTAGAAAGCTCACAACTAGTTCTAGTTCTACACCATCTTTTGAGAAACAATTTTATAAAGTACCTAACATAGTATTTATGTCTCAAAATTTGTTTTTTGATTTTAGAAAAACTATAAAGAAAATATGGGTTCCCAAATTTTTACTTGCTAACCTCTCTAGACCCAAGAAGATCTGGGTACCAAAATTACCCCATTTTTAATCTGTTTTGCAAGGAAGTTGTTTGAAGTGTTCCTGTAAGAACTTATGGTACATGGATAGTGTATGTTCAAGACATATGACAGGAGACTATTCTTTATTCAAGAGTCTAATTAAAGTTGTTGGTGGGCATGTTACCTTTGGTGAAAATGTAAAAGGAAAAACGGTTAGCTTAGGCCAGATTGGTAACCCTAATATAATATTAATTTCTAAAGTACTTTTTGTTTATGGACTAAAGTATAATTTACTTAGCATCTCTCAGTTGTGTGATGATGATTTTAATGTCAAATTTGAGAATGATGCATGCAATGTTTTCAATTCTAAAAATGATTTAGTTTTCAATGCATGTAGAAATGAGAATGTATATTTCGTCGATCAAAATTCCTTATCCAAACAGAATGTTTCCTGCTTAAATGCTTTTCATAATGAATCATGGTTATGGCACAGAAGGTTATGACACTACAATGTACACTCACTTGGGAAGCTATCTAATAAAAGTATGGTTAGAGACTTACCTAAATTAGAATTCCCACTTGACAAAGTGTGTAATCCCTATCAAAAGGGAAAACAACACAAAGTTTCATTCAAACCATAGAAATAAGTTTCAACTTCTCAACCACTTGAGTTGGTTCACATAGATTTGTTTGGACCTTCAAGAGTTTCAAGTTTAAATGGGAAGGAATATATTTATGTTCTTTGAAAGAGCGATGTCGTGGGCGCCCTCAAATGATTAGTGTAATTTGGGGTACTTAGGTGCAGCAGAGTGGCTGACCAAGGTCGTCTCTCAAAGGAGGAAGTGAATTTAACAACTTATTAGAGGCCTTATAAAAAAAATAGAATAGAATAAAAACACTACTTTAAAGGATTGGGGTTTGTTGTATTTTATGAATCTAGAAGAAGTTTTCTGGAAGAAGATTGTATAATTTTTTTTGTTTCTAGTTTGGAAATGAATTTCGATTAAAATGACACAACAAGAAGATGTTTTTTTAGAAATCTATTTAAAAGGTGTAATCGATCTAACTATATCTATTCACTTTATTATTAATCATTATCATTTAAATTAACATTCACTTAATTATGATCCCTTAATTTGTTAAATCCCAAACCCTAAAAGAATTAACTTTACCACGAAGATGATGTGAATTTAACCCTAGGCTAACTTCGGAACATGCAATCGCAGCACCCTGCTTTGATTGATGTTCTAAGATTAGCTTATGGTAAGTGGTAAATTAAGGCACATATCCATTCTGGAAATGATGATTAATTGTGTTTAGAGATTATATTTGAACTCTACAAATTTATCCTGTGTGGTCTTGTAATACCGATTAAGATCGCGCTCACACAATTTACACAAAATCCTGACCTCGCGTGTTTTTGTGTTAATTGTTCAATTGCTTGCTTAGTTTCGTACAATTTAAAAACACAATTCATGGATCATATTAATTTAATTACAGTAGCTCAATGATTCAAAATAATTAAATGAAGAGGGTAGAATATAGATCGATTACTAAAAGACTACTCTTCCATGGGTGGCGTAACCATCGTAGAAGCATTTTGCATGTGCAAAGGTTTATAATGGGTATAACCCAATAACGCTTCTACTCAAGAATTCCAGACCAAATAGGAAGATTAAGAGAAGAATGAATTTAAGCAAAACATAAGAAAAGATAAGAAATAAAAGAAGAACAAAGAAGTTTATTACACAAATGAAAACATTACTAAATGAAGAAGAGAAGGAGGCTTCGATGAGGGGATCATTGCTTCAAGAGCTACCCCTCTTACAATGGTTGGAGAATTTGGGTGAAACAAATTCTCCTCTACCTCCAATCTCCCAATTCACGTCCCAACCCATCCAAATGAGAAAAACTCCAATTTATAGAGGGGAGGGGAGGAGAGGTTACAAGTGGTTTCAAGTGTGAATGTGGAAATTTGGACAAATATTTTATTCCAACATGCACCGCCCATTTGACCACAAAACGCGTGAACTGGCCAGCCTTCCAGAAGGATAAAATGTGTGTATATCGGTCTTCTATCGCCTCTCCAAATTTGGGCTCAATACAAGCTTATATTAAGGAGTTATGTCCGAAATACAGAAGCTTCTCCATTCTGGCGAGCCCAGCCCAACTTTGACATCATGGCCCAATTTGAACAACCAAATGAACTCTTTGGCTCTAGTGTCCTGCATAAAAGTTGTAGATAATTAGGTTAGGAACACTATTAAAAAATTTCAATTTCAAATAATAAATATAACACTATGTATCTTCGAAATACTACAGTGAACTATAAAGGGTAAAACTGGAATTTTCATCAAATATTCAAATGAATGATCTAATCCAAAATAATTTCTAATTAAAAATATTTAACACAATGTGAGGAAATTATATCATTTATTATCAATAAAATATTCAATAAAATAGTGTTTTATCAACTCCCGCACACTTACCCTTTTGCACTCCTAGGCAAAACCTCATGTCAAGTAAACATCAATATCAAATCAAAACCAATTTTAAAACACATATCCTTGAGATCAATCAAATTCCCACCAAGAATCAAAAGATATCATGCCTAATTAAAAAAATTATTTCAAGTTCTCCATTTATATCATTCAATATATTTCCACTTCATTTATACTCCCATGCACAAAACAATTACCTCGCTTGAATTTTCTCTCATCACTCAAATATCAATTTTTTTTGCAATGTCTTTCTCATCCAAACTCATACAAGGGTCACCATAGGATTGATAGATTCCTACATCGCTACCCGATGTGTGTCAAGGACATATGTTTATCATGAGGACTTTTCAGGGTTTTTCTGTGGCTTTCGGTTGGTAGGATTAAGATGTGAAAAACTCTGAGGCTGAATGAGGAGGGCTTGACTCTTTTGAAGAAAAATTGAATTAATCTAGTTTTCACTTAAATATGGTCTTCTATTCAATCCCCATAGTATCAATTCTGCTCCATCATCATGAAAAGTCATGAAAGGTTTACATCATTCATCATTTCAGCATAAAAAATGTCAATCTTCTCAAACATGATTTTCATGAAAGCTCCAGATGGGCACAGCTTTCCACCTCAATTAAAAGCTCTAGAAATGGCACAGCTTCACTTGTCATGAAATCTTCAGAAAAGGAATATCTTTCAATATAATGACTTTCTTTAGCATCAAACACATATCTTCAGAATTTAATTTTCCACCCAAAGTATCATAGAATGTGGTGGCAAAACCCAAGACAACTTCCCCCACACTTAAGCTCAACTAGATTATGCAATTTCACTTCAAGAGTTGGTTGGATAGGGAAATTTGGCATGTAATGTGTCTAAACTAACAGGATTTGCATGGCTTCTAATGGATATAAGGATTAAATATTCAAGGTAGGCCATTATAAAAGGATTCTTTGAAATAGGGGCTTTAATACCAAACAAATTCCTCAATCATTTAAACATATGTACCTCAAACCCTCACGTTTTGACAGGAATAGATCAAATTCTGGTTAAATCAAACATGGTTTAGTTCTCTCAAGAAGTGAGGTGAATGTAAAGAATATGAAAATAATGGTTCAGAAGACTCATAGGAAAGTGATTTCAAATATAAAGACAGTGAGATTGGCATGGGATTCAAAATTCAGCGTACTTTTCATGAAATTAGTAAATATTTGAACTTGAAACAAAGTCATTTCTACTTTCATTTAAGCTTAGTTTCAAGGGGTAAATTGTTTCACTTGTTGATATGGATTTAGAAATGGTGATGAGAATCATTTCAGCCCAAAAGTTTCAAAAACACACAGAAAATTTTAAAATAAACACACAAATTTTGAAAAACACACAATTTTTTTGGTTTTTTTAACAGGAAAGAAATTGAAATTACTAAAATAAAAAGTTCCCTCCCCCACACTTAAAATATTGCATTTTCATCAATGTGAACCTATGATATGATATATGCACATGAAATGCAGAATTTTTGAATAGGACAAATAATATAAAAGTGAAAGGGTTAGGAACAGCCTAATGTGCTCAAGTGATGATGGGGTTATGTAGTGTGATAAAATCCACTGCATCAGTAGGAAGTCCCTCAACGTATCTCTTCAAACGTTTCCCATTGACTGTAAATCTCCTTCCAGTGTCCTCTTCTGTGATCTCCACTGCACCATAAGGAAAAACATTAGTCACAACATAAGGACCTAACCATCTGGAACGCAACTTACCAGGCATCAGCTTCAGTCGTGAACCGTAGAGAAGGACTTTCTCTCCAACATGAAACTCCCTTTGTTGGATCATTTTTTCATGAGCTGCTTTTGATCTTTCCTTGTAGAGCCTTCAGTTCTCATATGATGATAATCTAATCTCCTCAAACTCTTGAATTTACAGCTTCCTTTGGATTCCATCTTGGGCCAAATCCATGTTGCATTTCTTTATAGCCCAATAAGCCTAATGCTCAACTTCAATGGGGAGATGACACGCTTTCCCAAAAACAATCCGAAATGGGGAAATACCAATGGGGGTCTTGTATGCTTTCCTATAATCCCACAATGCATCATCCAAGCGCTTGCTCCAATCCTTCCTATTTGGCTGCACAGTTTTATCCAAGATTTGTTTCAACTCATGATTTGAAACCTCAGCCTGACCATTTGTTTGGGGGTGGTATGGTGTTGATGTTTTGTGTGTCACCCCATACTTTCGAAGGAGGGAAGAAAAATTCCTATTGCAAAAGTGTGTCCCTTGGTCACTGATGATGGCCTTTGGTACTCCAAACCTGCAAAAAATCTGCGCTTTGACAAAGTCCACAACAACATGAGAATCATCAGTCCTGGTGGCCTTGGCCTCCACCCATTTACTCACATAATCAACAGAAACCAAAATATACAAGAAACCATATGAACTTGGAGAAGGACCCATAAAATCAATGCCCCACACATCAAAAATCTCACAGAATAGTATGGGTTGTTGGGGCATCTCATGTCTCCTAGAAATATTCACAGTGTGTTGGCAACAAGAGCATGACTTACAAAACACATGGGCATCATGGAATAAACTAGGCCAATATAATCCAGAGTCCAAAACATTCCTTGCTATCCGTTGGGGTGCAAAGTGTCCACCACATGCAAGTGTATGACAGAATTGCAAAATAGACTCAAACTCATGATCAGGAATACACCTCCTAATAACTTGGTCACTACACATGCGCCAGAGGTAAGGACCATCCCACACATAAAACCTAGACACAATTTTTAATTTTTGGACTTGATGCTTCTTCAAATTTGCTGGGATTTCAGAGGAAACAATTTATTTAACTAAATCAGCATACCAAGGATGCGTACCTGAGATGGTATAGAGATGTTCATCGGGGAATGTGTCCTTAAGTGGTACCTGGTCTAAGGTGTCATCCTCTAGTGTGTGAGTAGGCCTACTCATGTGGTCCGCCACCAAATTTTCTGATCCCTTCTTGTCCTTTATCTCAATATCAAATTCCTGAAGAAGGAGCATCCAATGGATAAGTCATGGATTTGCATCTGGCTTCTTTAAGAGGTACCTCAAAGCTGCATGGTCAAAAAAAAACAACAACTTTAGAGCCCAATAAATATGAAAGGAATTTATCTAAAGCAAATATGACAGCAAGAAACTCCTTTTCTGTGGTTGTGTAATTTGATTAGGCTGAATCCAGTGTCCTTGATGCATAGGCGATCAAATGTGAACGCCCCTCCATCCTCTGAGATAAGACAGCCCCAACCGCGAAGTTGGAGGCGTCACACATAATCTCAAAAGGAATATCCCACCTTGGGGGTTGTATGATAGGTGGAGTGGTCAGACGTTGTTTTAGCTCATCGAATGATTTCCTGCAAGAAACATCAAACACAAAATCAGAATCCTTTTGAAGTAATCTTGACATAGGAAGAGCAATCTTACTAAAATCTTTGATGAAGCGCCGATAAAATCCTACATGACCTAGGAAATATCTAACATCACGCACACATGAAGGATATGGTAAGGATGAAATAACATCTACCTTTGATCTATCAACCTCTATCCCATGTTTTGACACTATATGCCCTAAGACAATGCCATGCTCTACCATAAAATGACACTTTTCAAAGTTCAAGACCATATTCTTCTCAATACAACGATTCAACACCTTTCCCAAACTACTTAGACATTCATCAAATGAAGAACCATACACTGTAAAATCATCCATAAATACCTCCATGCAGGTCTTAATAAAATCAGAAAAAATATTCACCATACATCTCTGGAAGGTACCTGGGGCGTTGCAAAGTCCAAATGGAATCCTCCGGTAGGCAAATGTGCCAAATGTACAGGTGAATGTAGTCTTCTCCTAATCCTCTGGAGCCATAGGAACCTGAAAATATCCAAAAAAATCCATCCATGAAACAATAGTGTGTCTTCCCAGCTAGTCTCTCAAGCATCTGATCAATAAATGGGAGGGGGAAATCGTCCTTGCGAGTGGACTGATTTAGTTTCCTATAATCAATACACACAAGCCAACTATTTTTCACCCTCATTGGAACTAACTCATCTTTCTCATTTTTAACAACAGTAACACCACCCTTCTTAGGAACAACCTGAATAGGACATACCCACTGAGAATCTGAAATGGGAAAGATTATACCTGCCTCGAGCAATTTCTCAACTTCTTTTTTAACAACTTCCAGGAGGGCGGGATTAAGTCTCCTTTAGGGCTGTCTCACCGGTTTAGCCCCATCCTCCACGATAATCCTATGCATGCAAATGGAGGGGCTAATACCTGATATGTCAGGCAAGGTCCACCCAATCGCCCTGATGTTCTCCCTTAAAATATTCGAAATCTTTTCTTCATGTTCAAAAGGGATATTGTTAGCAATGATAACAGGTAATCTCTCACCAATCAACAAGTATGAGTATTTCAGATTTGGTGGCAATGGCTTGAGTTATAATGAAGGATGGTGTAGTATTGATGGAGACATTGAAGGAACTGAAATATGTGCACCAAGAGCATCAGTATCAGAATAAACATCATCAAAATCAGAGAATAAAGCATCAAATCCATCAGCATACTCAACAGCCATGTCATAATCAGAGTTCACATAAACAAGATCAGAATATGAATCCATTTCAAAATCAAATCTTAGAGAGTCTTGTTCATTAGAAACAGGTGTGGAAGTTCTCTTAGACATTAAACCAGAACCAATACTCATAATCTCCCTAAGCATAGGACAATAAAAATCCATGGAGTTTTGACTTGGTGGTTCAAAATGGGAGATAACAAAAGCAGAATAGTCCTCAGAGGGGTAATTCATGGAATCCATAACATTAAATATCACAACTTCATCACCAAATTCCATGGAAAGTGTACCCTCATTGACATTTATGATAGTTTTTGCAGTTTTGAGGAAGGGCCTACCTAAGATAATGGGGGCATGAGAACTTACCTGATCATCCTCCATATTAAGAACATAGAAACCCGCTGGAAAGATCATGTATCTTACCCGGACAAGTACATCCTCAAGGACTCCCGCAGGATATGTCGTAGCTCTATTCGCCAAATGTACCACTACTCTTGTTGGCTTCAACTCACCAACCTGCAAGGAAGAGAATACAGAGTGAGGCATCACATTTATTGAAGCTCCTAAATCACAAAGAGCATCAGGGAAGTGCAACTCCCCTATGGTACATGGGATGGTGAATGTCCCTGGATCCTTGCACTTTGTTGGCATTGCTAGAGTTGGTGTAATGAGTGCTGAGACATTCCATCCAAGGTTGATCTTCTCATTTCCCTTGAGCCCTCTTCTATTGGTACAATGTTCTTTTAAGAATTTCGCATACCTTGGAATTTTCTTAATGGCTTCAAGTAGAGGAATGTTGATCTCCACACGCTTAAATGTGTCCAAAACCTCCTTTTGCATTGCTTCTTCAGCCATCTTCTTGGTTTGAGCAACCCTGTTTGGAAAAAGAAGGTGTTTAGGAGGTACATCATCAATATTTTTCTTACCTTTATCTTTCTCCTTAGATTGCTCTTCAGTTGGTATGGAATTCAGCTTCTCTAGAGTAGAGGTGAATCCTGGTGGAATGGTAGGTCCAGATGTATCATTCATTTGCTTCCCACTTCTCAATGTGATGGCACTAACATTCACCTTTGGATTTGGAGTGGGTTGGGAAGGTAGATTTCCAGAATTCATACTCACAAGTTCATGGAGGGCGGTGGCAATCTGACTCATTTGAGTCTTCAACTCTCTCAGCTCCGAACCTTGACTCTTCAGCTCATTCTGTTGATTAAGAACAATTTGTTTCAAAAGATCATCAGTGTTAGAGTCTACCTTGTGTTGGATATTCCCTTGTTGCTGAATCGTTGATGTTTGAGCTTTGAATCTCCTTTTGGGTTGTTGGAAACCCTATTGGTAAGGTGGAGGCTGCTGGAAGTTTGGTTGAAAAGGGGGCCTTTTTTGTTGTCCAGAGCCATACCTCATGTATGACTGATCTTTCCACCCTTGGTTGTATACTGTATCAAACTTCTTTTGGGGATATGGTTGTTGTTTTTGCTGCTGGAATGGTCTCCCAGGGAACACTACTGCACAATATTCTGTCTCTTGTAGTTGTGGGCAACAGTCAGTTGGGTGGCTTGTCTCAGTGCAAATGCCACATGGCCCTGAAGGAGGGGGTTGGGATGTATTTTGAGCCAATGCAATCTAACACACCTTAGTTGTCAATTCTTCTAACTTAGTGTCAATCACATGAATTTCAAGAGAAGAAGGAATTACTTGATATACTCCTCGAACGTGTGGTGTACCTCTATCACCAAATTGTTGAGAGTTTTGGGCCATTTTGTCGATCAATGCTCGTGAAGCTACTGGTGTCTTGCCCACCACTGCTCCTCCAGCTTCAGCATCCACCATGCTCCTCTCCATGGGTGTGGGTCCTTCATAGAAGTATTGGATGAGTAGTTACTCACTGATTTGGTGGTGTGGGCAGCTTGCACACAACTTCTTGAATCGCTCCCAGTACTCATACATTTACTCCCCTTGTGCTTTCTTGATCCCCGATATCTCCTTTCGAATGGATGTGGTCCTTGATGACGGAAAAAATATTTTCAGGAAAAGACGTTTCAAATCATTCCAACATGTTACATCTTCAGGTTTCAAATAATACATCCAGTCTTTTGCAGCTATATCAAGTGAGAATGGGAATACTCTTAATTTGATATGATCTTCAGAAACATTTCTTGGTTTAAGGTTTGAGAAAACCACATTAAATTCTTTCAAATGTTTATTAGGATCCTAACCAGAGATGCCATGAAACTTTGGAAGTAAGTGAATTAACCCAGATTTTAGTTCAAAGTCCGATTCGAGATTTGGGTACGCAATACAATTTGGTTGATAGTTAATATCAGGAGAAGCCAATTCTCGAATGGTTCTATTAAGTTCATTTCCATTGTTTTCAGCAATTGGTTCCTCTTTTATGTTAGAATTTGAATATCTTCCAATTTCAATGTTTCCAGAAGAGAGGAATTCACCAACTGGTTGAATATTGAAACTTCCCGTAGACTGAGAATTTATGATTCGAGCCCTAAGACTACGTTCAATCTCAGGGTCAATATCTAAGAGATCTTCATGATTAGTTCGTGTCATAGATCAAATAAAAATGAAAATAATGAAAGTGGAACATAGTATAATAAAAATGAGAAGTTTGAGTTGATTCTCCAAAAAGAAGTAGAAGAGAAAAAAAGAAGAAGAAGAAAAATCAAATTGGGTAAAGAAGGAAGAAAGAAAAGAGTAAGAGAATAAAATGTAAAATAAAATAAATACCTCTAATTGGTTGAAATAATTACTTGCCTCCCCGGAAACGGTGCCAATTTTAAAGAGAGATGTCATGGGCGCCCTCAAATGATTAGTGTAATTTGAGGTACATAGGTGTAGCAGAGTGGCGGACCAAGGTCGTCTCTCAAAGGAGGAAGTGAATTTAACAACTTATTAGAGGCATTCTAAAAAAATAAAATAAAATTGAATAGAATAAAAACACTACTTTAAAGGATTGGGGTTTGTTGTAGTTTATGAATCTAGAAGAAGTTTGTTGGAAGAAGATTGTATAATTTTTTTGTTTCTAGTTTTGAAATGAATTTCGATTAAAATGACACAACAAGAAGATGTTTTGTTAGAAATATATTTAAAAGGCGTAATCGATATAACTATACCTCTTCACTTTATTATTAATAATTATCATTTAAATTAACATTCACTTAATTATGATCCCTTAATTTGTTAAATCCCGAACCCTACGAGAATTAACTTTACCCCGAAGATGATGTGAATTTAACCCTGGGCTATCTTCGAAACATTCAATCGCAGCACCCTGCTTTGATTGATGTTCTAAGATTAGCTTATAGTCAGTGGTAAATTAAGGCACATATCCATTCTTGAAATGAGGATGAATTTTGATTAGGGATTATATTTGAACTCTACAAATTTATCTCGTGTGGTCCTGTATTACCGATTAAGATCGCGCTCTCACAATTTACACAAAATCCCGACTTCGCGTGTTTTTGTGTTAATTGTTCAATTGATTGCTTAGTTTCTTACAATTTAAAAACACAATTCATGGATCATATTAAGTTAATTACAATAGCTCAATGATTTAAAATAATTAAATTATGAGTGTAGAAGATAGATCGATTACTAAAGGACTACTCTTCCATGGGTGGCGTAATCATCGTTGAAGCGTTTTGCATGTGCAAAGGTTTATAATGGGTATAACCCAATAACGCTTCTACTCAAGAATTCCAGCCCAAAGAGGAAGATTAAGAGAAAAAATAAATTTAAACAAAACAGAATAAATGATAAGAAATAAAAGAAGAACAAAGAAGTTTATTACACAAATGAAAACATTACAAAATGAAGAAGAGAAGGAGGCTTCGATGAGGGGATCCTTGCTTCAAGAGCTACCCCTCTTACAATGGTTGGATAATTTGGTTGAAACAAATTCTCCTCTACCTTTAATCTCCCAATGCACGTCCCAACCACTCCAAATTAGAAAAAATCCAATTTATAGAGGGGGGTGGAGGAGAGGTTACAAGTGGTTTCAAGTGTGAATGTGGAAATTCGGCCAAATATTTTATGCCAACTTGCACCGCCCATTTGACCACCAAAACGCGTGAATTGGCAGGCCTTCCAGATGTATCAAATGTGAGGATATGGGTCTTCTATCTCCTCTACAAATTTGGACTCAATAAAGGCCTATATTAAGGAGTTATGGCCGAAATACAGAAGCTTCTCCATTGTGGAGAGCCCATCCCAACTTTGACTTCATGGGCCAATATGAACAACTAAATGAACTCTTTATCGCTAGTGTCCTGAATAAAAGTTGTAGATAATTACGTTAGGAACACTATTACAAAATTCCAAATTCAAATAATAAATATAACACTATGTATATTCTAAATACTACAGTGAACTATAAAGGGTAAAACTGGAATTTTCATCAAATATTCAAATGAATTATCTAATCCCATATACTTTCTACTTAAACATATTTAACACAATTTGAGGAAATTATATCATTTATTATCAATAAAATATTCAATAAAATAGTGTTTTATCATTCTTGTACATGAATTTTCTAGGTATACTTGGGTATAATTCCTCGCTCACAAAATTGAAGCATGTTCATACTTTGTTAAGTGTTCCAAGTCTGTAAAAAATCATAGTGGACTTAGAATCAAGACCCTGAGAATTGATCATGGCCGTGAGTTTGAAAATCATGAGTTTGAATCACAATGATCACACAATGGCTATAGTCACAACTTTTATTCCCCAAGGACACCTCAACATAATGGTGTAGTATAAAGAAGAAATAGGACCCTTCAAGAAATTGCAAGAACTATGATTAATGAGTTTGATTTACCTGTTTATTTCTGGGATGAAGCTGTAATTACGGCTTGTTATATTATCAATAGATTTTTAATTAAATGTTTTCTAAGGAAGACCCCTTATGAGATTTGGAATAATAGGAAGCCTAAGGTTAATTACTTTAGAGTTTTTGGTTGCAAAGTCTTATTTATTAATAATAAGGATAATCTTGATAAATTTGCTCCCAAAAGTGATGAAGGAATTTTCCAGGGGTACTCTATCTCAAGTAAATCCTATAGAGTGTTCGATATAAAAACCAAATATGTGGAATAATCAGTTCAATTCACATTCAATGAGACTAATCCACATGATCCTAAAACCTCTCTTGAACACCTTGAGGAAGATATGTCAATTTTGGACCTTAATGATAAAGATAGTGAATCCCCTGTGAAAGTGTTCAATTCTGGGAATTTTTTAGAATCTGTTCCTGCTGTTTCTGAACAAATAGACAACAATAAGGAATCTAGTTCAACCCTTCCAAGAGGTATAAAGACTCTTAAGAATAATTCTCTAGATGTTGTTGTAGGTGATCTAAATAGAGGAAACCAAACAAGAGCTTCTCTAATAAACCATTCTGAACATGAATATTTTCTTTCACAACTTGAACCCCAAAATATTAATGATGCTATCAAAGATGAATTTTGGGTATTGGCTATGCAAGAAGAATTAAATTAGTTTGAAAGAAACAAAGTCTGGGAATTAGTGGAAACACCTAAGGACACTTTGATAATGGGCACTAAATGGGTGTTTAGGAACAAATTTGATGAGTCTGGAAATATTGTTATAAATAAGGCTAGGATAGTTGCACAAGGATATAGTCAAGAATAAAGAATAGAATATGAGGAGATCTTTGCACCTGTAGCTAGATTAGAAGCCATTAGTATACTAATTTCTTATGCGGCTCATCATAATTATAAAATTTATCAAATGGATGTTAAAAGTGATTTTCTAAATGGGTATATAGTTGAGGATGAGTTTTTTGAAAAACCACCGGGTTTTAAAAAGCCCCATTTTTCAAATCATGTTTTTAAAATTTCTAAAGCTTTATATGGATTAAAACAAGATCTAAGAGCATGGTATGATAGGCTCAGCTTTATTCTTATTTCAAAATGTTTTACTAAAGGGATAGATGATCCAAATCTTTTTATTAAAATAATTTCCAAAATTTTTATGATAGTACAAATTTATGTGGATGATATTATTTTTGGATATTCTAACAATTCTTTATGTATTTATTTTTCAAAAATAATGAAAAATGAATTTGAAATGAGTTTAATGGGTGAACTCAATTTTTTCCTTGGATTTCAGATCTTTAAAAATAAAAATGGAATTTTTTTGAATCAACTTAAATATATTAATGATTTTTTAAAACATTTTTCTTTGGATGGTAGTAAAGACAATGACACACCTATTAGTACCACTTGTAAGTTGGATGTTGATGAAGTTGGAGAACCAGTGGATCAAACCAACTACAGAGGCATGATATGGAGTATACTCTACCTTACAGCTAGCAGACCTGACATTATGTTTATTGTATGTATGTGTGCTCGCTTTCAAGCCAATCCAAACGAGTATCATTTAACTTCTGTTAAAAGGATTTTTAAATATCTCAAACATACTCCCAACATAGGACTATTTTATCCAAAAAGACAATAATTTGATTTGTAGAGTTATTATGATGCTGATTTTTCTGGTTTAAAGTTAGATAGAAAAAGCACCTCTGGGACATGTCACATTTTGGGCAAGTCACTAGTATCATGGTGTAGTAAAAAACAGAATTTTGTTTCATTATCTACTGCCAAAGCTAAACACATAGCTGTTGGTAGTTGTTGGGCTCAAATTTTGTGGATGAAACACACTTTACAAGATAATGGATATCAATTCAAACATGTCTCTATAAAGTGTGACAATACAAGAGCTATTATTATTTCCAAAAATCTAGTATCTCATTCTAGGACATAGCATATTGATGTAAGACATCACTTTTTGAATGATCATTATCAAAAATGTGATATCACTCTTAAATTCTTTGGCACTGAACATCAATTGGCTGATATATTCACAAAGCCTTTGAATTATGAGAGGTTAAATTAAATCAAACATGAGTTAATTATGATTAATTTCATTATAAGAAACCTCACAGTCAAACCTCACTGATAGGCACCTCACTGGTGTACCTCACCGTTGGACCTCACTGGTGTAGCTCACCATTGGACCTCACTGGTGTACCTCACTGTTGGACCTCACTGGTGTACCTCACCATTGGACCTCACTGGTGTACCTCACCATTAGACCTCACTATTACACCTCACCATTAGACATCACTGTTAGGTACCTCACTGGTGTAACTCACTGTTAGGAACCTCACTGTTAGATACCTTGTTGTTTGATTTTACCGGTTATATTAGCGGGAATCCAAACCATTTTATTCCTATTCATTATTTTTGTTCTAGTTTTTGTAATCCCTAAATGATAAAATTAAAGCTACAAACATATCTCAATCCACTTCCTTCCTCAATCTCAAACCTTAACTCTTGAAATCCTTAAACCCTAACTCTCTGCTTGAACCCTCAAACCTCTTTCAGTCTCCATGGCTAGAACCAAGCAACCCCCAAATATCAATGAGAATGCACTAAGGCCAAAGAGGACTCAAGCCAATTCAAGTGGCACCATTAGTACTCTGACGGGACCTATCAACCCGCATCTGACAAAGAGGAAAATCATGGCTAAGAAGGATCTGAGTGAAGAATGGTTGTTGTCGAGCAAGTCATTAGTACTGGAAGCACTAAAAGCCCAAGGATGGACCAAATGATTCACCTACAACAATGGGCCATACTACCCGAATCTTGTGAAGGAATTATATGAATACCTGAAGATTGAAAAGAAAGATGTTGTGGACAGACTGGTATCTAGAGTCAATGTCAATGAAGTTATATTTTAATCTACTGAGTGGGCTTCTTGTTTGAGTGTCCCTCATGAAGGAGTGTATGAATAATATTCTAGAGTGGCTCCTCTAGACAATGATCTTTTTTAGTATGAAAAGTCTCTAGAAGAACTAACAGGGAATGGAAAGTCAATGAAGATCATTGCAGTTGATATGAATGGAGAAGATATGCTATTATTTAAGTTCATTCAGCATGTGATTAGTCCCATGAGAGGGGATTTTGCAGTGTTGAAGTATGAGGACATATTCCTGTTGTACTTACTAAAACATGGAGAGAAGATCATCCTATGTAGGTTACTGATGGAACAATTGGACTATATGACTAAGGCAAGCTCAAATTCCAATGCCCTATTCCATGCCAAGCTAATCTCAGTAATGATAAAGGTAAAGGGTGTGACTAGAAATAAAGAGGAGATGATAGTGGCTAAGATCAGTGTTTGTATCTTCAAGGGTATTTTCAAATTAATGAAAATTAGATGGTATCTCTAGAAGAAGGCATGGGTGACTGATGAAGGAAAGGTGTATGAAAAGTTTGACCCTACTACTCACCCATCTAGGCCAAAATACAAGAGAGATCTAGGCCTGAAGCCTGATGAGCCAGAACCAGCATATTCAGATGATGAGGAGGAAATTAAAGGATCTGTGGACACTAAAAGAAAAGAAACCCCCATTGATGATGGGAGTGGTCCGGATTTACTTGCCAGTCCTGCAAGTACAATTGCTTTCGTAGCACCTAGCCCTCCAAAATAACTGCTAAGAAGAGAGACTGTTCTAAGGGACAGTGATACTGAGACCAGTGAAGAAGAAAATGTATCTCAGAATATTGTCAGAGACACCTCTGAAGAGGATGAGGATATTGAGTCAGATCATTCTGATCATGAGGAAAAAGAGATTGGTGATAAATATGAAGGAATGAGGTTTTTGTTGGTGAAGCTGATGATGAGGACAGTGAAGAAGAAGAGCTCAGTTTGAGCCCTCTAATATGTAATACAGACAGAAGAGTGTCTAACCAAGAAGCAGTAGTGGAATCTACTTCCATTGAAATAGAATTCATTGATGACTCCGTGGAGGCTGTGACTCACCCCACTGGTGAACCAATGGACCAGACAAAGGTTGAGTCTGCTATAGTTGAAGAGGAGGTTGTGGAATTTCCTCGAGCAGAACTAGCAGAGGAGAATACTCAGGAGAAATATCCAAGTGAGGGGGATCATCTCGGTTCTGTGTCTGTTCTTGATGACATTGTAGAATGGTTAGAAGACCCTAGATACTTGGTAGTTGGGATGGATTATGATGATTCTGATTGTGACATATCAAGAAAAAGACACCATGTACATGCTGTTTTAGAACCTGCTATAGTTCCTCTAGTGGTTGTCCTTCTTGAGAATCATGTCACTAAGAATGATCTAGAATCACTAAAAACATATCTGCACCAAATTTTTGATAACAGGGCCTTTGGATTGAAAAAGGAAATGGCCTTAATTCCAGAGCTAACTGCCTCTGAGATGGATAGATTTCAGTCTTCCATTCAAGCCAGTTTGTCCCGAAAAGTATCTAAATCCCAGAACCAACTCAAGGATGTTTCTCAGCCTGTGGAAATTCTAAGACATTCAATGGTGATCCTGACTACTCTAATGGATTTAAGGGTCCAATCAGACAAAGAAATTCACTGTATCATAAATGTTTTTAAACAGATGGTTGCACTGTTTGAATGTTTTAAGAAATCCATGAAAGCTCATGTGAAGGGCCAGGATGATGATGTGAAGAAGCACATCAGTTGGTTGACCAAGTCTTTTAAGGAAACTATTTCATTCTCTATAAAACATTTGGTTGCTTTTGCCTCTGCTTCGACCACTACTACACCACCTGTGGACTTGTCAGCATTCAGGACAGTGGTCAGTGAAGAGTTAGCAAAGATATCTGGTGTCAGTGCACCTGACTCTCAATCTGTGACTCAGATTATCACCACTACCAAAGATGTTCAGAAGGTAATTAATGACTTCATGGGAGACGCTTCCTAGGACCATAAGACTATAAAGGAAAAGATTAATTACTATTATAAAAGGATTTACTCCAAGCATCATATGGATGCTCATTTCAAGATTTTGTTGGAAAACCTCAAGATTTTACCAGTCACCAGAGCCTTCAAGGAACAAGTCTCTCTACTGGGCTAGTTGACTCTAGACTTTGAGAAATTTATGTAGAACAAGTATGATTTCATATTGGCTATGGAAAGAGGATGAATCATTATTATGAACTTCAGAAACCTACTTAGACCCTTTATTCATGTGGATTGTACCCCTATTAAAGTCCCTCCAACCTTACCTACATCCCAACCCAGTGATTCTTCCATGATGTCTCCTGTTGAGGCCATCAGAATCCTTACTCCTCTGATACCTTAGAGAGTTACCCACTATAGAACCACAAGTGCTTCTGTTGCTACCCCTCCAGTCATTCCGGCACCAATTCCCAAACCTGCTGATCCACCAGCTCATCCTCCATCTTGTTCTTCCAAAGAGAAATAACACTTGCCTGAGGCTGATGTGGATTGATTTTGTTTATGTCTTTTGATAGGGAATTTGTATTCTTTTTGGTTCATATAATGTCATTCAATTAATAAAATCATTCTCTTTTATCTCTATTTGTGTTTCTTTTTGATAATCACAAAGGGGGAGAAATGATGTGCCACTACTAATCTGATATTAAATGTTGTTCTACTACTAATATGATCCTATGATTTCATTACTCTCTAATGGAACTTTTTCTGCTTTTCCCTCTGATACCATGTACTCTTATTAATATTTGATACTTGAGAAACCACAACTGAACTAAGGTTCCCTTTGATCTCAGTATTATATGCTTATATGTGATATGTATAATTAATATATTCTGGCATAATTCGTGATTATCAAAGGGGGGGAGATTGTAGAAATCACTTGTTTTGATAATCCCAAATCATTTTTAATTCCATGGTTATAATGTATTAGTCATTCTGGTAATCTTCTTTAATCTATCTTCATAATTTTTATCTTGCATAAATCTATATCTTTTTTAATCTCAGGGCTTTTATAAATCAAGTGTTCAGTATACATTTCTCTAAGTATAAGTTCACTGTTAAAGCCTGCCGGTAAGAGCCTGCCGTTCAAGGTAACCATTATAAATCACTATTGAGGATCTACAGTGACTGTTGGAAGATACTGGTGCAAGGTCACTCTTACAAGTCTACTGTTTATATGCTTATCACGGCTTACAGACAAAGAGTCACCGTTATAGGTCAACGTTGGGACAAGGCTTCTGTTAGAAGTCCACTGTCAGACTCTTTCAAAAGTCTTCAATTAGGAGCTTCACAGTTAAAGTCTACTGCTGGACATGTCTACAGTTAGTAGAAGGCTACCGCTATACAACTCCTACTGTCAATGTAGTCCACTGTTGTTCAATTCTACCATTAGTAGAAGTCTATTGATAGAAAAACTCCACCATTGATGAAGTCAACTCTTGAGACAGTCTACCACTGGAAAGGTCATTGTTGAAGTAGTATGATGTTACAGAGCTACTATTAGAAGCTCACTGATTGAAGTCTACCGCTGATCAAGCTTACTGACTAAAGCCTACTATTAAAGGTCTACTATTGAGCCTACCGATGAAGTCCACTATTGAAGAGCCTACTGTTGAAGTCTACCGTGTGACATGCTTCTACTGCCGGTCAAGTGATAACCTATTCTTTACTTTACCAATTTTCTTAATACTATCATAACAGTCATGTCTGGAAAATTTAATACACTTGACATTATTTAATGATATTTGCAAGCATATCAGGAAACAGTCCGAGGTATGAGAAAGACCACACATGGATAAATCATTTCTCTGGTCGGCCCCTGCTAAATTAAATAAGGGAAAGGTGAGCTGGAAATATATATATATATATATATCTCTGTGTGTGTAGAGACCTAAGGAAAGACAGAAAGACATCAAGATATTTAGATACACACATAAAGAAGACATATAAAGTACCTGACATACCAAGAAAGAAGAACAGCACTCGAGAACTCATTCTGAAGATCCCAGAGCTTCATAAAGATCTGTTGGAAGAACATTTTTCAAGCTTTGGTGGTGTGATACAATGATTTTCTAACCCAAGAAGTTGATCATCTCTGCATCTGTAAGTCAGAACCTGGAAGTTGCGACACTCTGGTTTAGAGGTAACTTGCAGAGAAGGACCAAAACATCATTTCCTTCATTTCAAGGAGTCCATAGTTGATCTGCCAACACATAGATCATTCTAAACTTCTTCCTAATAGCTTTATCTCTACTATTTTTAGTATTTTAAATTTGAGAGAAGTGTGTCTATCTTTATAACACACACTGAATCTTGTACTTGAACTGAGGGATACTGAAAATACCCATACCAAACTCTATTTACGTTTGTTTCCCACGCATAACTATGGAAGAAGCCTAGTGTGGCTTGGTAGTTTATTTTCCCACGTAGAACTGTGGTAGAGGTTTATAAACCTAGATAGTTTGTGAAAACTGTTGTAAAGCCCGATACAGGTTGTGTATCATTTTTTAATATAAATACTTGGTGGCAGGTGATCACCATGTGGATAGGATTAGGTCTCGGATTAAGATTGAACCTCTTGTTTAAATTGTTGTGTTCAACTTTCAAGTACACTGTTTTACATTTATCTGCTACTTATATTTTCAA
This sequence comes from Viscum album, assembly GCA_963277665.1. Classification (NCBI taxonomy): domain Eukaryota; kingdom Viridiplantae; phylum Streptophyta; class Magnoliopsida; order Santalales; family Viscaceae; genus Viscum; species Viscum album. The sequence continues at coordinate 1,042,638,018 of OY728140.1, read as the reverse complement.
AGACATAAATCTATTTTTACACTTACTCTTATAGTTAGTTTTGGTTAGTGTGTATATGTGATTCTTTTAATAAACTTGTTTCAAAAGTTGAATTAGTACTCACACTAATTCAACTAAGGATTAATCAACCTTTGAGAAACCTGTTGAACAATAAATTACTTATATCTCTACTACCTTAATTAACTAGGCTATTTTAATTTGGGGGATTTTAATCCTAATAGTTTTTAACAGAAATTTTAATTGGAACTCAATTCACCCCCCTCTTGAATATCCACTCCAACCAATAAACTCTACACTCTTCTCCACACATCTAAGAATAACTTATTACTCCCCATCTTAACAGTGTTGTTATCACTTTATTCCAAAAGAAATTCCGAAAACCATGAATCACATGTCAGTCATAATATGGACTCAAAAACATGGATGTAGACATCTATATTTTCCCATAAAAATAAAACAAACTTCACCCATTACTCATTCCCAACTTCTGAGAATGGATTCCATGGTTTTCATCGACACACGATCCTCTTGAGGACCTCACCCATAAATGGCCAATGGTGTACATCCCACCATCTAGCTCTGAATACAATGCTCAATGATTATATCCTTCATGATGTCCAACATGAAACCAAAACACATTTATGTCTCCAGTCATAGAGCTAAATCCTTCTCAGTTTACCCATCATGATGTCAAGATGTTTGGAATGATTGTCCCTAGCTAGAGGCATGCTATGAAGTCATTGATGGAAACAACCACCAATATCCATCATCGGTTTCATCTCCAACTATGAATAAACCTTGACCTATTGAATGTATTAGGATTTTCTTCTTATAATGTCTTGTCAAAACCTAGCCACCACAACTCATGTGGGGTTACCAAACAAACTCACCACCACTTCATGACTCTCTACCAAGCAGTTATGAACCAACACTTCCCTTGTCCCTACAACCACAACACCTCTCTGTTTCTTCTAGTAAGACGCTGTAAAATCAAAATGGAAACCAAAATAAATATCTCACTAAAATAGAACCAAATGATCTATCTCATAAAAAGTGCTTTACACTATTTCAAAGGAAAAGAACATGAAATTAATTTTGATCATCCTTTGTATGTATCACAAATGGAATCATTCCATCCAAAAACATGCCCACATCTGTACCTCTCCATAGCCCATGAGGTATGTCACCTTCCTATGACCATAAACTAAAACTGAATTTGGATCACATAAGACATAACTCACTGGAACCTAGCCCAAATGCCCACTTACTCTCCTAACAATGTATCTTGTCCCTTCAGCCTCATCGTCTTTAAGGAATTCTCAACATCTCAACAAAAAACCATATTATTCTTAAAAACAATCCCCACCATGTGACCACTCTCACATTGAGTGTCACCTCTATAAAGAAATCAGTAATCCACACTTTTTTCACCATTGTACCATCCACCAGAAATCAATATCGAGGCCTCCATTAATCATAGTAAAAATAGATGGTTCATACACCCAAATAATCCAACCCTTTGAAATCAACCTTAAAACCTATACAAGTACTAAAGTGCGACCTTCAAGAAAAATCATTCCATAACCATTCACTTTTACATAAAACCCAATGACACTCTTTGTGCTTCAATTCCACCCTAGAAGAAACCACTCATGCTTTACATCCTAAGATACCTTCAACATTAGGCCAACCACCCCCGAGGATATCCTCAATTTCCTATAACGTTCAATGCATAACCACAACTTGAGTTGCAACACCAAAACCATAAATATTCCCACTTATTCCTCAAGAAAAAACATGTACTAGAAAAAACACTATGTGTTTCACTTACAAAGTCTAAAAAATCCAACTATGGGACACACAACCAAAATAACTAAAAAACTCATTGGAATTATTTCCTAAGTCACCTCCAAGGTCGAATGATAATAACTCACAAAACTAGAGTCATGATAAGAAAAATCCATTAGGCCTCTCTCTAATACATACAAATTAATCCACAGAAAAATCATTACACGCATTCATAACTCTTACTCTCATTTTGATACAAACAACTAATAGCACACTAAATTACCTTTTACTCTATGTTTTTCAGCTAAGATACTCATACAAAAACATCAAAACTATCATCCAAACACCTTCTTTGCTGTTTTTAACACAACTCATAAGGTCCCAACACACAAAGGTCACCAAAATACGTGGTACCATCCTTAAGGTCCAACATACACCCCACACAATCAAGACTCACATAGGTTTACACCCACATTACCGAACAATATCTCATGACCCAAATGATACAACCCTACTGAGGGTAAAATAATTAAATCTCTTTCATCATACATCAAAACCTAGAAAGGCCTCATGACCCAAATCCATGGTCTCAAGATATGAAACTCTAACTTCCCAAACCTCCCATATAATGTGCAAGATAGAAAACATGATGAAAAATCACTACTAAAGTCCCCCTAATGTTCTCTAATTATGTTAGTTCTGGGAGTAGTGAAAGTGTTGCAGTAGAGGGAGATATGATAAAATATATTTTAACAATAATTTCATAAACCCAATAGAAATGATCTCCCATACAAAATTTAAAATTAATTTGTTCAATATCTAAATAAATAAATACCTAGTATTAAGAACTTTACTCAATGTTTTATTGATCATCCGAAAATTCCCTTTTAGATTTCATTCATTGTTCTTGTGAGGATTCAATTCTATAATATCTCTAGAGGTTATCCACACATTCTCTAATGGTCTTAGATAAATTCCTCTCATTATGTGGGTGCTAGTGTAGATAATCGAATGTATTTCATTATTTGTTTATGAACACATGTTTTTCAGTCTTGAAGAAATTATCTCATGGTTTTATCACTCTTTAAGAGGATAGAGGATGATGAGTTGAGAGATAATTCTTTTTTCACAACAATTCTCTATTCCCAAAATTGGATTTGGTTTTAAATGATTTACACAGTAGACATAGCCATCTATTTAGAGAGTTAGGATTTCAGTTTCAAAATTTAATTGAATAAAAACCATTAAATATAATTATAACTATTAATGAAATCCCATTCCACATAAAATTATATTATTATTATTTTGTGATGTGCCAACTTGTGAAAAATGGTTAAATAGTATTTAGCAGATTATAAATAATTATCTTATCTACAGACACAGCCTTGGTCCGTTAAAACTCCTCTTTCATTCATTGAAAACCTGAATAAATATTTTATTCTCTTAAATAAATATTTTATTCCTAAAATGGCACATAAATATTTATTAAATGTTAAATAAAATAAATAAATATTTTTTCTTAATATCTGGAAAATAAATATTTATTTCATTTATGTGATCACTATAACTTGAATAAATTTATTCATCGGTCTTGAGAATAATATTTATTACATTAATTAAATTAAGATTAAATTTAATCGAGATAAAAAACACTTATTGTGTGACCCTGTAAGAGTCTTTCTCATTAGAATTAGGCAGTCTTGCCTAATATCAAAGATTACTATCTAGCTATGTGTCAAGTCGCCTAAGAGAAAGAACTTAAAGTTTCTACGATGAAAAACACATATGAACACTTATTATGTAATATAATACCTTTATCTAAATATATCATCAAGAAGGATTCATAATAGTGTAATCAAACTATAAGCTCGATACATCATTCTTTGACTATCGAAAATAAACTCATTGTTACACCATGGAAATGAAATTTAGGGTGACAGTTCTATTTTAATCATATGAAAGAGATATAATATTCCATAAATATGGATGGAAAAAATATTTCCTTGACTTATCCATTAATAACATTTCATTCATGATGCACCAAACAAACCTTACTTCCCATAATCATATGGCATGATTATTTTCATCAAAAAATCTAAGTGTGTGAGTCGTGAAATGAATTAATGATAGTATTAATGTCTAAGGACCATTACACACACTTGTAGATAAGAATATCCAATGAAAAAAACATTTATAATAATTAATTGTGGGTATCTTATGATAATCTCCCATTTTGAAGATTACTAAGTGAGAACTTCATGAGAAGATAGATCATATTATTATGAGTATTCTCGCCAGAAATTTTATATACTATGCGTCGCATCATAGAATGTTATCCAACCACAAAACTATATTCAGAATATTTTTATATAACATAAAGGTTCACATCATAACGGGGAACTACTATAACATTATCAATATGGAAAATACTTCAAGACATTATTACATAAAATACATGTATAAAAAAGAAAAATGTGTAATAATATGTTTGATTTAATATTTAATACATCAAATATTTATGTAATAAAAAGTATAAAGAGTTGGTTCTAAGAAACCATCTCTAACAAACTCAAACTTATACTAGAGTTAACTGCCTATAACTTCCTATTTGCTAGTACTCACATTATAATCATGTTTCTACTAAGTCAAGGAATTATTCAAGGGGTCACCCATGATGTATTCCATAGAAACAATGGTCACTACAACCTCTCCTCTATGAGAAAAATATTTCAAGATATCATACTTTCAAAGAATGTGATTCATCAGCTGATGTGACCTTGGCACTTTTAGAAGATCTATTGTTGTAGTACTGTCACAATAGAGTGTGATGGGATCTTTACTACCAAGTAAGAAATCATTTTATTGGACAAAATTTCTCGTCCAAAATGCTTCTCTAGCTACCTCAGAAGCTAAAATATACTCCGAATGTATTGTAGAATCTATGAACATAACCTTCATTGAACTCTTACATCTCACATCACCTTCTTTTAAAGTGATGATGTATCTTTTTTGTGACTTCATGTCATCTTTATCATTTTAAAAACTATAATTTTCATGTCCTATAATGACTAGCTCCTCATATCCCACATAATCCAAGAACATATACTTAGTATACCTTAGATACATAAGGATAGTCATGACTACCATCCAATGGATTTCACCTAGATCATCTTGATATCATCCTACCAAAGTTAATGCATAGGCGACATATTACCTATTACATAGCATAAAAACACGACTGACCCAATCACTAATACATATGGAATAAATTCCATTAATTTTTTTCTTCATGATACTGTGGACACATTTTCTTGGTAATGTGAATTCCATGTGAGGCTGGAAAAAATCCCCTCTTGGATTATTTCATATTAAATATCTTCAGTATATTTTCAATGTATGTAATTTGACATAGGTTAAGAAACCTCTAAGATCTATCATCATGGTTCGTTATCCCAAGAATATAAAAAACCTTACCCAAGTCTTTCATAGAAATAAATTTTATTTGACCATGCCATAACATACTGTAAGACTTGTATTTTATGTCAAATAAGTAATATGTTATCAATATATACTATTATGAAATTGACTTCACTCCCACTATACTGTTTGTTGACAGAAATATCACATTGATTTATTATAAAACCATGTTCCATTATGCATTATTCAAAATTAGTGTTCCATGACATGTATGGTTTATTTAATAAATAAATGTATTTTTGGAACTTTCATATCATATTGGAATCCTTTGGAGTCATAAACACTTCATGTTGTTTCATGTAGAAATTTTCATGAATGTTATCACAAAGGAAGGTTATTTTGACATTGATTTTCTGTATCTCATATTCATAGTAAGACATAATGGAATTTAGAATTGTGATGGATTTTAGTATTGAGACTAGTGAAATAGTTTCTACATAGTCAATTCATTGGTGATGTTTAAACCCTTTTGAAACTAGTTTCACCTTATAGTTAATGATATGTCCTTTCATGCCATGTTTCTTCATGAATACCCCTTTGAAACCATTTGGATTTACATCCATTAGATGATCTACCAAAAACAATACATGGTTTTCGTACATGGAAACCATTTCAGAATTCATCAATTCATTCTATATGGAAACATCTGTTACACTTAATACTTCCTTGTAAGATAAGGGATCATTATTATCAACTAATAATGAGTCACCATCCATGGTAAATTGAAAACCATACCATTTAGGTTCTCTAACATCTGTTATACTCCTGTTCAGTACTTGTGCCTTTGCAATAGTTTCTTCTTCCACTGGAATTTATGGATATTGATCCTGTACCAACTCTTGTATGCCTTGATCCTAAATTTCAGTTAATATTATGTCACTCCCACTATACCATGTAGATCTTTTCTCCCTCTCAAATAAAATGGGGTGTATTTCTACTATAACTTTTTTATGAGGGTTTATATATGTAATATCCCCTTGTTTCCTTGGGTATCCTATAAAGGTAAATTTTGTGCCTCGAGGTTCATGTTTATTACCTCAAGACACCTTAATAAATGTTTCTCTTCTCCACACATGGAAATTTAAAAACATGGTTTTTATTACACTACAAAATTCACATGGAATTTCATTTATTGATTTAGTTGGTACATGGTTTAGTATATGTGACATCATTTGTAACACATATCCCCAAAAGTATATTAGAAGACTAGCATGACTCATCATTTATATCACCTTATCCAACAAGGTGTGGTTCCTCTTTTTTCATACACAATTCCACTAATGCATGTAAGGAGGAGTAAGTTGGGATATGATATCAAACTATAATAAGTGATCAATGAAGATTTGATTAAGATATTATAAACCATGGTCTGAGTGAAGATTCATAATCATCCTACTAATATAGTTCTCAACTTCATTATTTTATTCCTTGAATTTATCTAAAAATATGACTAATAACACATTATGTAAATATATCCATATCTACTAAAATCATCTTTAAAGTTATGATGTATGAATTCCCACCCCTTTATTCAATAGGAAGTCGTCCAAACACATCGGTATGAAAAAATTCAAGTCTCTCTTTAGCCCTTACACATTTCCTAATAAATTGGGTTGTAGTCATTTTTCCTTATAAACATGTGTGACATACACCAAGTGGTTTTAGTTTGAAATAATATAAATATACATATTGATGTAATTTTGTTAAGCATTTTTCATTTACATGACCTAGCCTATGATGCTAAATTTGGGTGTGGTATGAGTCATGTGAATTAAATTCATTATCAATTGAAATTACATGGTTCTTGTAATACAACATGAAAAGACCATTTTGTTAATGTTCCTTACCATAAAAATGGTATTTTTATAAAATAAGCAACACTTATTTACAAATTATGAAAATGAATACATCTGTATCTAGTATAGATAAAGAAATAATTTTTTTTGGAAACTGAAGCCACATAATAACAATCCTTTAAAACGAAGATCATTCTTGTTGATAATGTGAAGTGGTAGTCCTCGATATCTACAACAACAAGTTTATCTTCATGGCCTCTTGTAGATCTACCTCCCCTTGTTCATTTTTTCTTAATATGCTTAGTTCTTGTATTTTAATACATTTGTGAGAAAAAAATCTATATCTAATAAAAAATCTATTGAAATAGATAAATTTTACTCGATAAAAAATTCATCTAAACCTTCCCCTTGATTATTTAGGGAGATGAAAATTTTCTTCTAGTGGCAATTCTTTCCACATGAGAAATATAAAACATCATGATCCCTAGAATCCCCATTGATCAAATTCTTCTTGGAAGAGTGTGAAGAATCTTTGGTCTTATGGAACTATTCTTTTCTATTCCATTTGTTCACCATAAGGATAGAAGTAATTTTTCACATCATATAATTAACTACATTGTGAAGGAGGAAAAAATATTAGGCAGATACTTCTTAATGTTCTTTATATTTAAATTCACAACAAAACTAGAGCTGATCTAAGGGATTGATTCCAAAATAAGATTGATGCCCAGTTCTTTGGGGAGATAAAAACCTTGAACCTCTAGGCACTCAATATAGCGAATGAACATGACTAAGTGAGGCCTAGATAGGTTACCCTCTATAAAATTACTCTGAATGAGAACCTTGGAAATCTCAAACCATTCCAATATTGATCTATCCTGGTAAAGACCACGAAGATGCTCCATCATGATATATACATCCATGTTTTTGTGAGACTTCTTGAGTTCACTAGAAATTGATGAAATCATCATAAATTGAACATTCACTACATCATTAATATTTTTTTTGTAGACTAGGAACTATTCATCACTCACCTCTTGAGTAGGCCAATATGGCATTGAGGATTATAACATGTAAGATTTATGTTCATGGAATTGAACAACCCGAAGGAATCGAAACCACTCTTAGAAGTTACTGCAAGTTAGAAGATTTTCCTTATCTAATATTGGTCATAAGGATAGTGTGGATGGAAATCTTGTAATTGTATTCTACAATTAAAAGAGAAGATTATTTTTACTTTTATTGATTATAATTTTTTTGAGAAATAATAAACTAATTTATTTTATTAAATCTCCCATTATTCTATCATGTCCCAATATCCCTCACCATTGAACATGGAATGTCTAGTTGCTAGGATATTCTAGTGTAAATGATCCATATTCTCCTTCTCATAACCCCAACAAAAGTTGTTCAGTCTATTTTGAAGGTATTTAGCGAAGAAATATTTTCCAACTACGAGCTTGTAAGTCCTTGATCTATTGAGTGGGATCCCCAATCCAAAAATGCTGACTTTGGATTTTCTTAACACTTGCCTCCAAATTACACTAGGTCTAGAAAGGGAAACACCTATTCATGTAAAATGGTTATGTCAACCAGAATCTTTGATATGAACTCCCATTATAAAAGTAAGTGTCCCAACAAGGGTTGTTAAAACACATAGTTCTATTGAGTTTTGTTCCTAATTAAGTAACAAAATGCTTATTCTGACTTAATATTATATTAAAAGATTATATTTTATTATGCATACATTTTTATCTTGTTTTATCCTTTACATGTATTTTTAATATTTAGATATATTTTTACTTAATTAATTAACCATTTTTGGATAAAACATAAATCCATAATCAATTTTAATTAAATTCCATCATTTCATATTAATTAATTCATTTATGTGATTGCGGTATTCCATCAATAAATATAATTTTAATGCCTTAGATAGAAAATAAATAAATAATTAAATGAATTTATCATGAGATTATATGATGGTTGATTTAATGAGAATATATTAAATCAATCTATGACCTAGGATAAATAACTTTTTATGGAAGACTTGTCATGAGCTATAACATTCTACATGTTCACCTATGTATCACTGAGTTCGTACCATTATAGTTCTATCTTGAACCATCTCCAAGTGGCTTGGGATTCTCTATTAATTACAAATATTTATTACTCGCAAGAAGCTAAGGGGAGATAAAGGATTAGTTAAAGTGAATTACAAAAATACCCTTAGTTGCATAGGTCCTACCAAATAATGGGGGAGCGATAAATTGCATTCTAGTTTTAATTCAATATTAAATAATTTCTAAACCATACAATAAATTTAATTAAATAAATTTAAACACATACACAGGTCTTGGTCAAACTCATGATTGGGCATACAAGTAACAAGCATGTAAAAAGTAATTGGCTAGAAGTTATTTCTTTATTCGTTCATTAGTGTTAAGATTAATGAGCTTGTACTAAACAAATAATAAACTAATTAATTCCATTCCATCTTAATTATCATCCAAACTTCATTGGAGATACCCATAAATTTTGAATTCATGTCAAATAAATGATAGAACAATCAATGACATATTTATTACAGTAAATTAATTGATAATTTATAATTTTTTTAAACAGTTATTAAATTTTCAAAAACAAAGTGGTGTTCTAATTAATAAAATATAGTTTTAATGCTGTAGTTTTTAAAATTTAATGTAATTATAATTTTTCCATTAATAGAAGACTACATATAGTGTATATTTTACTACACACCTAGAACCTTGATTTTCATATATCCAAGTCATATTTCTGGGGATTTGGAATGTTAACTCATCTTGACTACATGGTTTGTACATGCCAGCTAACAAATCCTATATCCATTGTCCACATGTCAGGTTGGCCCTATCAACATTCGGTGTGCAATAAAATCACTGCATTTTTTTAAATTTTTTGGTTCATATAGACACATTTCACATGGGTATACAATGTTTTCTCTAGCCACACGTCATGTAACTCATCTTTATTAGACAAAGATTTGGCACTTCCCAATGGAATCTCTAGTCGTTCATCATTTTCTCTTAAATCTCTAAGAAAATGAAACACTGAATGAACATGATTAATATGTTGATGACATGTTAATTCAAATCATATTAAATAATGACTAACATGAAATGAAAATATAACCCTGATGTATCATAGATCAATAATCAAATAAATAATTATAAATTTAAACATGGCTACTCTAATACCACTTATTGGTTTAAGAAACAGCATAAACATTGTGGTAGAAGGATGTATATTAAATTTTCGTTTTATAATCAATTCATGAAACCATGAGAGAGGATCTGGCATGAAAAATTTATAATTAATTTATTTAATAACTAAACATATAAATACTAGGGCTTAGTGACATTCTTTGTTGATGACTATTGATCATCTGAAAAGGCTCATTAAGATTTACTTCATTATCCTTATGAGTATCCAAGAGTAGAATCCCTCTAGCAGTAATCCACATGTTCTCCAATGGTCTCTGAAAAATTCTACTAGTTCTACAAGTGTTAGAGCAGCGAATCGAATGTCTTGTGTTTTTAATTCTTTAACTCTTGTTCTTTGGTCTTGAATAAATTCTCTCTTGGATTTATCATTATTGAGAGGAGGAGAGGTGGATGATTTGAGAGAAAATTATTTTTGCGCAAGAATTCTATATTCCCAAGCATGGAATTGGTTTTGAATGCTTAAAATAATAGAAATTGTTATCTATTTATAGATATGGGATTTCAGTTACAAAATTTAATTTCCTACCAACCATTATATATTAATATAACCATTAATGAAATCTTTTTCCACAAAATAATAATATTATTATTATTATTTTTTGATGCGTCAACTTGCGTAAAATGAATTAATTATATTTATTTTCTCATGAATAATTATTTTATCACCGGGCATGATCATGGTTAGTTAAACCTACTATTTAATTTATTGAACACAAGAATAAATATTTTATTTTCATAAATAAATATTTTGCTAAAAAACTATAAAATAAATAATTATTGAATATTAAATAAAATAAATAAATATATTTTAGTCACAATCTGGTGAATAGATATTTATTTAATTTATGTGACAAATATAACAAGAAAAAAAATTAATCCCCAGTCTATAGATTAATATTTATTTCATTAATTAAATTAAAATATAATTTCATCGAGACCAATAAAAACACGTAGTGTTTGTCCCTATAGAATTTCTTCACGTTGGAATTAGGTGTGCATTTCTAAAGTCCAAGATTACTGTCTAGAAATTGGCCAAGGAACCCCTGAGAAAGAACTTGAAGTCGCAATGATGAAAACCAAATATGAACTCTCACATTTTAATATAATGCATTTATCACAATATCTCATAAAGTGGATTGCATGATCTTGTCAACAACCTATATGCTTGATACATCATTCTTTGACTATATGAAATGAACTCATTGTTACACCATATCCATTGAATTTAGGGTGATATTTTTATTTAAATAAAAGGGCCAAGATATCAAATTCCATAAATATGGAAGGGAAAACCCTTCCATTAATTTTCCATTAATAGCATGTCATTTGTGATGTACCCAGCGTACCCTAATTCCTGCCAACATATGGAATGATGGTTTTCTTAAACAAATATAAGTCTGTGAGTCATGAAATGCATTTATGATAATCTTAAAGTCTACGTAACATTACAGATACTCATAGATAGTAATATATTATGACACCAAAACATGCAGAATTCTTACTAGAGGGTCTGTTATCATAATCTACCTTCTTAGAGATTATCGAGTGCGAACATCATGTGAAGAAGTCTCATATTCTTACAAGTACTCACACCTGACAGTATATATACTATGTATCCCACCATTTTATATATTCCAACCACAAAACTATATTAATAATATTTTCATAGAATATCATGGTTCTCATCATAGTGGGGTACTAACTATGACCTTATCAATGTGACAAATACTCTAGGACATTATTACATTAAATTCATGCAGAAAAAATGAAAAATATTTAATGGCATGTATAATTTAATTTTTAATAGATGAAATATTCATGTAATAAAAGTACAAAAAGATGGTTCTAGGACACCAAATATAACTCATTACACATCCTCTAGTAATTAACGTTTCCTATTTTGAAATTGAAACATTGAAATTTTAAACATTCCATTTACCCAATGTGTTGAAGGTTTCTAACTTATTTGAATCCACCATTCAAAACATTTTTTCTCAACTGAATCTTTGAAATATGGTCAATAGGAGTAAACCATATTTGGAAAAAATCACTATTAGACAAAAACAACCCACTCCACATACACCATCCAAACAGTAATTATAACACCTCTATCACTACCCTAAACCATCCCTATCACATTTAATGGTTAACATGGGTAAACCAACTCACACATTCAGAATATAAATATTTCCCTTTTAGGAACCTTTATATATTTTCAACTTAAAAAAACCAGCATTTTAAATAATTCTTAATATTTCATTTTGTATAATTCATTAACCATTCTTTAAAAATATTTCCATTTACCCAATTTAATAACCATTTTTAGAAATTAATTTCTTTATATTTTTAAGTAATATGAAATGAATTATACCATTTATGTACCATACACCCTTCCCATGTATAGCTACCACGATGTGTGTTACATATATCCCTAGATTCATATAATGATGTATGAATGCACAACCTCATATCAATCTGACCATGTGAAAAATATCAAAAAATAGTCATAACACACAAAAAGTGCATCACCAAATGGTTATATATCATATAAGTGTAACAACACACATAAAGAACAACAATTCCCACCCAACGTACTTGGTTTTTTCCTCGTACATGGGTTAGATACAACCATGAATGATCTCACTTATAAGGCCCAACACTTACTAATCTATTTACTGTCATTCCCAACTTGTAAGTAATATAAAAGAAATCCTCTGATACTTCATTATAATTTCCTCAACATGGTGTCCACTAAACGGGTGCCCCAAGTTGACTTTTCACAAGACCTCAAGCATGACTCCCTGTATGCCAATGGAAACCAACTAGCAGTGAGGGACTAGTAGACCATGTGGGGAGACTATACCCTTTTTATAAGAGTGATCCACATCAGATGACAATAAGAAAGGATGGAAATAGAATACTAAAAATTTGAATTAACAAAAATTGATCAAAACTCAGTACAATCCCATAACCAAACAATAAATATTCTATACCATGTCATATAGTGCCAATTATAAAGAATAAAAAAAATGAACATAAGATAAAGACTCCAAAAATGAATCCTGATACCATGTCTGGTTCATTCATCCGTGCACATAACATACCTTAGTCAACACTCTAGAATAGGGCCCTTTCCCTTGTCCCGACCTATAACCATGATGTCTTCTCAGGTACCCAATAGCGGCCTGAGTATGGTGTGATTAAAACTTAGTAATCCACCACCAATGGTGTCTAAAAATTACCCAGTCTAAATAGAGAGTGCATGGAAGTACTATATAATGACAATATAATCAAAGGCAACTCATGTGTCTTTAGTAAAAAATATTCATTCTAACCATTTTCTTCATTTGTTCCCTATTAATCAATTAATTAATTCTCAACACTTAAACCATTTATACTAATTAATCCATTTCCATTGCTTAATCCATATACAATAATAAATTCATTTCTATTAATTAATCCATTCCCATTAATAAATCCATTTCCATTTCTTAATATATTTCCATTAAATAATTCATGGGTTAGGAAATTACATTGTTTTAACTACAACCTAAGCAGATAAATTATAATGAATAAGAGAATAATTCAATTTCATTATCTCACAAGGGGAAAGCATTACATAAACAAATACATCACACTTACCTTAGATCCCATGTCTAGGTAGTCTCATCAAATGAAATTTTTATTGGAATAGAGCCTCAGTCCCCTTCCCTAACTTGTGCATCATAGGGATGGGGTTCAGAGTCTCAGTCTAACTCATCCTATGGGCATATATCCTCATGTTCATTACTAGAAATCTACTAAGCCATGTGCATATTATTATTTAACCATTTACCACAAATACCATATCACAAACCAAACACAACCATTACACATAAAATTAACAGTTCATATAAATTCAACATTTAAATCATAATAAACCCTTAACCCATTATCACATTTACCCTTTTCATATCATCTCCCATTTAACCAATTTACCTTTATAATAACATAACACACTAATCATAATGAACAATTCAAAAACATTATCCCATTTAACACATTCAAAAATTCATCTGCCTTAATACATTTACACATTTCCATTTCAAATTCATAAGCCATTTGAAACATTCACATTAACCCATTTAACCCTTTTCACATTATAAAAAACAATTTCTTATTCTATTTAAAATAACATTACACAACAACAATTTGTGTCTCTTTATGATTCAAACTAACATGTCATAATATTTATCATGGGATCTATTTCAACAAAAATAAACTCTATGATTTGGATCCATATTTTCCATGTTCGAGAATGTTGTCACACCCCATGGGTGACCCTAAAGTTGTCAAATCAACTTCATTTCATCCCATGACCAACATGGTAAGTTAAATTCATCATTACAACAATGATTTTACAAATAAATAACTAAATAAATAAAATAAAAAATGGGAGAGAAACCATAAAAAAACCACATATTCAAAAGCCAACATTAAGACTATGGGATATAACTTGTAGACAACCTACCTCCATTCCAAATATGAACGTATGCTTAACCTCAACCTTTGACTCCGACTCAAAACCCCTTTGAATCCCCAAACTAAGATCATTTGAAAAAAGAGGTTTTATTGATTCAGAATAATAATAATGAAACCCCAATCCCTAATCCAGAAAAGAGAGTAAAGAGAAGTGTTAGACATACCCAGACATTTGATCCACACCCAACAGAACTCCAAACAGCCTTTAAATAAAGGATATTAACACTTAGGAAGATTTTGGTGTTTAGGTTCATTACTAGGGTTTCTAGAGAATAAATGGGGGGATAAATTGGTTTGAATACAATAATTACTATACGGGGTAATGGTAAAATTCCACTATTTAATGCAATGCACAGTTTGGCCACACAATTTTCCCAAACATGCGCCCACCGTGTTCCAGCCTCTATTCAAGAAGGGAATAAGTCACACAGTTACCTTGGGATCTTGAACGGTTTGGAAAATGTTGCACAAACTGTTTGTAATGGCTCTATCCAAGCCTATATGATTCACCCTTCCCCCTTTCATGGTTTACCAGACCTTGCACCCCTCTCCCTGTCTATAATGGTTTAGATGCATGGTTGTCACTAACCATGCACCAACCGTTCAAAAAGCATAGGACCACCCAATTTCTTTTTTCTCAAGTATATCTAACCTCTTAAACACCACTGAAGAATCCTCAAATACCTATTAAATATTTCATTACCCAACATTAAGGGATTCGAACCCAAATTTAAAAAATAATTTACTTCCCCAAATTCTAAGATCTTACAAATTTTATTTGTTTAGTCACCTTATATTTACAAACTATTTGAAGTATTTTAATATATATAACAATATCAGCTAGAAATAGAATAATATATCAACTAGATTTAAACCAATAGATTCAAATGCTAAATTTTTCTATTTAATTTTGAAATACTTCTTTTAGGAGTGTGAATTTATTTTATCTAAAATCATTAATTTAATTATACTCATTCCTAGTTTTAATTTATTCATTATAATGGTAGTAAATAAAACAATTAGTTCATATTTGGTTTCATTTAATTTGTGGGGATTCTAAAATTAGTAAATCCAATGAAATTTGGGATGAATTTCAAAATTTGTAGGAAATTCTCACCCAAGAATCTCAAAATATGGGAAACAATCCAAATCATATGGTTCTCCCAAACACACTATAGAGGGAACAAAATTATATTGAGTCATTTTTGAGGAAAAATATAGAATGTTTTGACAAGTGTTATAATTCAATTGTTTTTCATTAATGGTTCAATGAAATAGAACATATATTTACATTCTCCAATGGTTGAACCATGAGAAGGTCATTTTGGTAGTATATCATTTAGAAGATCATAATGGGTAGCTATGTTGCCTCATTAAGAATACCATGAAAATGAGGATATTGACTCTATGTAAAGAGAATAGTTGAAAATATATATTTTATACTATGTATTTTCCAAAGGCTCATCCCAAAAAATTAATTGGGGACTCTTGGAACTAATATAAAAGGTGGATGAGTCTATTATATCATATAAAACAAATTTCACAAGGCTTGTGAGGTATGCCACCAGTTTCATCTTAAATATAGAGAAAAAGGTGGATCATGTTGACCTCCTTGTTTTAATTATCGCTCACTCCTGACAATAGTGATGTTAATGAGTTTCATGTTTCCCTATAATTATTTCATATTTTGAGACAGGTAATGAAACTGACTAAGGATGAGTCACTATTCACGATAGGACACCGTTAACCGGACACACAGGCAGACAAGTCTCCACCAAGAGAAATTTTTGACACTGTCTAAGAAACCATCACAAATAATTCAATGTTGTATATGGCTCACCACCAGCACTAAAATATCACTACATTTGAGATACCATCAAATGACGCATTGTCAAGATGTCATGCCACCAAAATGTAAATTTGGATAAGTACGGATAATGTTAGATAGGGGCCTTACAGTGTCATAATTCCTACATATAATTTTTTCCAAGTATAAGAATCCTCCAGACCAGACACTTCCAGTTGAGTAAATACTAGAGAAGTCTAATTTTAGCTTTGTATACGACACTGCCAATTTCATTCTGCCAGAACAACATACCTCCAAACATTGAGACACCTCCAGACTAAGACACCATCGTAATATCCTTTTACTTATTTTTAAATAAATATATTCTTCTGAATATATTATGGAACTTAATTTTAAGTGTTATTTTTAATTATCACCCTTTAAATGTTCGATAGAATGTTTTGATGTGACTGTGAGACATGCGGTACAAGGAAGTAGAGACCATATGAATATTCTTGTTGTTATTGCTGATAAAAGTAAAATACACTCCCTCCTAAAATAATGATCACATAGTATATGAATCGGACTTCTAGAAAGATAAGAGGTATAACTTATTAAATAAACATAAAGATAAAATAGATTGAAATTGAGGAGAAATCACCTACTAAAAACACTTGACTGGGAAGTTTAACTACATCATTACATCTATTACATTCCTCTAGTCAAGAAAAAGAGTCTACGACACTCTGTTGATAATAAAATTTCAAAAGAACTGGACTCAAGATTCACTATAAATCAAATCAATATTCTCAAGCTACATTGCAATAGACTGAGCATTTATAGACTCTACCCTTTTAGACTACTCTACACTACATATCTTTATTACATTTTGATCAGTGTGTGTGCTACTCTTTTTTATTACATAGATATTGTATCTTGTTATAAAATGATAGATACCTAGTTATATTTTCATATGTTCTTACACATGTATGCCCACAGATAAAATTGGTAGAGGTCTTTTTTGGCCTTTTATTTTACTCCCTCGTATAATAGTGGAAGAGGTCGTGTGTGAAATGGACATTTTGTGAACTATTGTGAAACATGATCCAGGTTGTTGATAAAAGTTTTTATTTTATATTAACTTATTATTGGTAGGAGATCATCAAGTGGAGAAGACTATGTATCTAATTGATACTGATCCTCTTGTATTAAATCTTTCTTTTATGTTTTTTAATTTTGTTTTATTTTATTTCTTCTTTAAATTGAAATTTTTTTAGTGGAAACAAAATATATAATTTTATTGTTTGTCATAATTTGAGTATCTTGATCATGTAAAATGATTTCAATGTATTCAATAATATTATATATTATTCATTTGAGACCCAATAAATCATTAAAGACATCTTTAGAAAGATTAAGACTTATATTATATTAAATATTTTGAAAACTAGTTTGTATTTAATAATTTTTTGGATTTCAAAATAATATATTTTAAAAAGACATTTTTATTGGATACTCAATTCAATACCCTCTTGAAATACTCGCTCCAACCTACATTTTGTATCAAATGAGTTTTATTTTCTTTGATATTAATGTTTTTAAACTGTTTCCTACTGTGATTTTAGTTTCACTTTAAAGATCATAAATTTATGTCATTTCTAAATTTAGTTATTTAATATGGATTGTAGAAAATTAGTTTTTTCTAAAAATAGACCTCCTTTATTTAATGGAAACAACTATTATCAAGATAAAAATTAAGATGATAATTCATATAGTGAGTATGGTTTTTGATATTTCATATGCCATATAAGATTAATATTTTATTCTTGAAGCTACTAGGAAAGATTGGGATGAACTTACTAAGACTGATTACAATAATAATTGTAAAGCCATGAATTCCTTATATTGTTCACTATGAGGTGAATAATTCAATAGAATATCTACATGTAAAACTTTATATGAGATTTGGGAAACATTTTCTATTTCCCATGATGGAAGTTATATTGATAAAGAGGTAAGGCTTAATACTTATACTATTAAACTTGATAACATTAAGATGAAGCCTGATGAAACCATTACTTAAATGTATCTAAGGTTCAATGATATTTTCAATATAATGATCTGACATTGAAATCCAATTTTTGTGAAGTATGAAATGATGAGGTTGTTAAGATTATTATGTAAAAGATGGAGAGTAACATTATTATAAATCAGAGGATCATGTGACATAAGAAAAATGATAGTCAAAGAGGTGATTCAAAAGCTTATAATGTATATAGATGAATTAAAGGTAAATCATTAAGAATATGAAGATCCTGAGAGAAAGATAGTTGTTTCAAGACTAGATTATCCAGAAAACTAGAAGATAATGAGAAAGATGTAGTACAATCTTCTTGTTCATGTAATAGTAAATTTACTTTTGACATTGATAAGGAGATAGATCACATAGCCAGAATATTTAAGAAGCTTTATATGAAGAAATATTTCCTCATAAAACTAAACTACAAAGGCAAATATAAATCTATGGTAAGATTGAAGAAAGACCAGAAAAAGGGTGATGATTCAAAAGACTTTGTGTGCTATGAATGTAAAAGGAAAGGGAGCATAAAATTTAACTGTCCAAAGATGAATTTTAAAAAGAAATACAAGTATAAAGACTAAAGATAGAAAAATGACATGAAGGTAATATGTAATGATTTCAAGGATAGCTCCCATAACTCAGATGCATCAAGTTATGAGAAACCAGAAAGGGAAAATATGTGTTTCATGACTAAATTCAATGTGTTATCTTATTTACCTACTATATTTTAATATTATTCCTATGCATAATTCTAATAATTATGAAAATGAACAACATGATGATGATGATATCTCAAATGAAGAATTATTTTAATATTGAAATATTTTGTAGGATGCCATTAATGAGTTAAATTATAAGTATAAAATTATTAAAAACAATATGATCTATATGTAAATAAAAAATATGAACTCTTTATAGAAAAATAGAAAAAATGGTCAAATGATCAAAGAGAATTCTGAATTTGAACACTATAATTATAAATTAAATAATGATCTATAAAATTTTAAAAATGGTAGAGAGATTCTCACACAACATTTATGAAATAAACTGGCTCCCAAATATGTAATTGGAATAGGATATGATCATGTACAGAAGAGAATTATAAAAAAATATTGTTCCAGTATCCAGACCTAAAATTTATTTTATAAATCATTTTTTGAAGGATCAAAAACATTTATATCCAAAGGATTACAATATGAGTATAGAAAACCTATTAAGAAAATATGGGTTCCCAAAGCCATAATTTATAACATTTCTACACCCAAAAAAATTGGTTACCAAAACCATTTGTTAAATAAAATCTATTTTGAAGGAAAAAATGCTTGAAGACCTCCGGTAGACTTCCATGGTACTTGGAAAATGGTTGTTCAAGGCATATGATAGGATATTATTCATGCACCAGGTTCCTCATAAAGGTTTATGGTGGACATGTCACATTTAGTGACAATTCAAAATGCAATTTTGTCATCTTAGACCATATTGGTAACAAAATTCAGTTTTAATTTATAAAGTATTATTTGTTTATTGTTTAATATATAATCTTTTTAGTATTTCTTAGTTACGTGATGATGGTTTTTATGTTAAATTTAAAAATTATGCTTCTAATGTTTTTTATTATAATTTTTTTTAGTTTTTACTAATTTGAGAAAATATAATTATTATGTTGTTGATTTAAATTCTTTTGGTTAAAAAATGTTTCATTCTTAAGTGCCTTTCACAAAGAATATTTGATTTGTATTGGATACTAGCCCATTGAAACATCTAGTCACTAAGGATTCTAACTTGGAAAGGGTCGGTTATGGATTTACCTAAACATGAGTTCCCAACTGACAATGACTACAACCCATGTCAAAAAGGGAAAAAATATAATGTTTCTTTTAAATTAAAGAATGAAGTTTCAACTTCACAACCTCTCGAGCTGATTAACAAGAATTTTTTTGGAACTTATATATTTTAAAGTATTAATTGGAAGAACTGGCTATGTTCTAGTAGATGAATTTTTTATATATACTTGGGTATACATTCTATCTCACAAAATTGATGATTTCTCATACTTTACGATGTTTGATAAATCCATAGAAATTCTTAGTGGACTTAATATTAAGAACATAATAATTGACCATGGCCATGAGTTTGAGAATCAATATTTTGAATCTTTTTCTCACAAAATTCTTCCACTCATAACTTATCTGCTCCTAGGACCCCTTATAAGAATAGAGATGTTGAGAGGAAAAATAGGGATTTACAAGAGATAGATCAAACCTGTTGAATGATTATGATATACCTATATATTTTTGGACAAAAACAATTAATATAAAATATTATATTATCAATAGAGTCTTGATCAAACCTATCCTTAAGAAGACTCCCTATGAGATTTGGAACAGTATGAAACCTAAGGTTAATTAATTTAGATTTTTTCAGTTGAAAATTCATTATTCTTAATACTAAGGATAATTTGGAAAAAAAATTATCCAAAAATGATGAAGGAATTTTTCTTGGTTATTCAATTTCTAGAAAATCCTATAGAGTTTTCAACAAGAAGTCCAAAACTGTGGAAGAATAAATTTATGTCAAATTTGATGAAACTAATCCAAATTGGCCTATGAACTCCCTTGAAAGTATTAATGATGATTTTTCTTCTCTAAATATAAATTAAAAACCTTCATATTATGTTGTTAAATAGCTATAAAATTCATGTAGTTATGATTAATTTATAGAACATCATGAAAATAAATCTGCAGAACCTAATGTTAATAGTCCATTATTTTGTGAGCTATTAGAACCATTATGTACCATCCATTAGATGCTATTGTATGAGACCTAAATAGACAAACAAAAACTAGAGATTCCATATGAAATTCGGTTGAACATCAATAATTATGGTCTTAGTTAAACCTAAAAACATCAATGTGGCCATTAATGATGAATGTTGGGTAACATCCATGTAAGAAGAACTAAATAAGTTTCAAAGTAATAAGTTACGGGAACATATAGATATTCCTAAAGACACCTTGACTATTGGAACTAAATGGGTGTTTAAAAATAAGGTTTATAAGTCAAAAACTATATTTATAAACAAGGATAGACTTGTAGCATAAGGTTATTGTCAAGAGGAAGGAATATAATATGAGTAAACCTTTTCACCTATCTCCAAACATGAGTCCATAAGAATCTTTCTTACTTATGTAGCTCATCTATATTTTAAGATTTATAAAATGGATTTCAACAATAAATTCTTAAATGTTTTTATAACTGAGGATAATTATTTATAACAACACATGTTTTTTCAAATCCCCACCTTCCAAATCATGTTTTTAAATTGACTAAATCTTTATATTATTTAAAAAACTCCTAGAGCTTGGTATGATAGGATAAACAACATTATTATTTAAAGAGGAATTTAAAAATGTAAAGTTGGATTTACTATTTTTATAAAATGAATTTCAAAAGATTTTTTAGTAGTCTAATATAGGTTGACGATATTATTTTTTAGATATTAAAAAAATAATCTTTGTACTAATTTTTACAAAATGATGCAAAATGATTTTTAAATTAATTTAATGGGTAAACTCAAACTATTTTTTTGATTTAAAATCATTCAAAAAATGAGGTATTATTTTAAATCAAATTAAATATAAAAAATTTATTTTAAAACGTTTTAACTTGGATAACACTAAACATATTGATACTCCTATGAGTACCACCTATAAATTGAACCATGAGGAAGATGGGGAACCAGTTGATCAAACTAGTTACCAAGGTATAATTAGAATTATTCTCTACTTAACTTCTATCTGACTAGATATTACATTTAGTGTATGTATCTGTGCTCATTTTAATGTAAAACATAAAGAGTCTGACTTAAATTTTGTCAAAATATTTTCTAAATCCCTCAAATATAAAACCCAATTTAGGATTTTTTAACCCTATAAGACAAGAATTTGATCTATTATGTTATTATGATACTTATTTTAGAGGATGCATGTTAGATAGAAAAAACACCTCAGGAACATGTCACTTTTTTGGAAAGTCTCTAGTTTCATAGTGTAATAGAAAATTTTGTTTCATTATCTACTATGGAAGATAAATACCAAGTGTCGGGTTGTTACTAAGGAACTATTTTTTGGATAAAACACACTCTACTAGACTATGTATTTCAATTCCAACATTTCCACATAAACTATGACAATACAAGTGCAATAAATATTTTTAATAATCTTATATATCATTATAGAACAAATCAAATTGATATAAGGAATCAATTTTTGAGATATAATTTTAAAAAAGGAGATATAACTCTTTAATTTATTAGCATAGAACATAAGTTAGATAATATATTTAATAAGCCATTTAATTATAAGAGAATAAACAATATCAACCATGAGTTAAGAATGAATAATTTTTTTATGTTTATTTTTCTTTGACACACCATTCAGTTGGAATTACATTATCGTTGATAGACTATTGAGTTGAAACATTGTTGTGGGGACACACCATTGTGATTGAAATATAATTTTGGTGACACATCATTGCGTTATCACACTTTTTTCTTGTCATGCTATTACTTATTCATGCCCTTGATAATTTTTTTCTTCTATTTCTCAAGTTGAACCACCTAGTTTATTTTTCTTTCAGTTTACGTATTTTTAAATAAACATACATATATTATCCTAATTTTTAACCATAAATTTTTTATTATTATTTCTTTTAAATTTTATATTACCAAAAATCCCAAATGATATGAAAATTGCATTTTGTCTATTCCCAACACACCTTCAGCCCATCATGATAGTCTGGTATCTTTCTCTCTTGAGTCCAGTGAAACCCTTCCCCACTTACTTTTCAATCCTTCTTATTACCTTTGAGTGAGCATGTCAAACCATTATTTATTCCTATAATAAATCAAAATTTTGAGTCTTTTCCTTCTAAATCAAGATATTCTAAGATGAAAAAGAAAGAACTCATTATACCTGCTTCAACTGCACTAATTAATCCAGAGCATTCCAATAGATTTTTTGTAGCTAAAAGGTAATTGGAATAAAATTGGATATTTTCTAAAAATTATCTAGTACAAAAAGTACTCCAAAACCATGTATGGTTAGATTGGTTGTAATCAAACATAAGACCTTTTACCCTAAGCTGGTTTATGAATTCTATCATCAGGTAGAGTTTTAATTTGATCAAGATAGTGCTGATTGGGTAGGAAGTTTTGAAAAAAGGTCACCTAATATGTGTTTTGTTAAATAAATGGGAAAAATGTTTGAATGTACCCCATGAAGTAATATATTAGGATTTCCAAGGTTCCTTTCCTAAAGATAGTGAGATATTTGTGTATGAAGAGGCTTTATCAAAACTAATAAGAGATGGAATAACCAAAATACCAGTTTCCTCATAGATTGATGAGGAATATTGGATGCTCTTTAAGTTTTTTAGCACATTTTATGCCCAAGAAAGGGTGATTTTTTAACTCTAATGTACCAATAGTCTTACCTTTTATATCTTATGAAATATAGTCATAAGATAAATTTTGGTATATATCTTTGGGTGAATATGTGTGAGATGTGAAATCCCTCATCTAGTTCTAAATCCTTGATCTACGCCATGTTTATTTCTTCCATGTTCAAGGCCAAGGGCCTAGTATCTAAAAATGAAGAGTCTATGAAAAACTACGGTGGTTTCTTTATTTCAAGTTCTATGTGATCAAAAATGAATATTAGTTGGAACCCATGGAAGAGACAGCTGGTTAAATATAGTGATAAACTATATGATGAGTTTAACCCAATTTATCTCACTATGATGCCAAGGGATATTTTTTTTCATGTATTAAACCTAAAGAAATAGTTGTTTACCCTGATAATGATGGTGATGACGATTAAGACAATGTAATTAAAGAAAAATAAAAACAAATGGAACCTTCTGTTGATGAAGGAGGTTATCTTTAATTGTTTCCCCAATCATCTCCCATTAAATTTGGAACTCTTATCCAACATATGAGACATCCCAAAAGAGAAAATATTGTTAAAAGTAATAAAGGGTAAAAAGAGGTTTCATGATAATACCATTTCAAAATAAGTTCAAAAACTATTGATGAATATGAGAATACTGATGAAGAAGAGGAAGTAGAGAATGGTAATGAAAATAAAAGGGATGAAGATGGTGTAATTGATGATGATGTGGATGATTATGATGACCCTAGTGGTTTAGTTGATGAATTAAGTGGAATGAGGTGGAGATTCCCTCAGAACTTCTTGTTTCACCTGGTTAATTCTTAGGAAAACCAGATTTGATTGGATTTGTGGACCCATGGATAAAAGAGAAAGATTCACTTGTTTAAGGGGATCAATCCATATCTGTAGAGATCATTCATGAAGGGAAAGTGGTTGATAGTGTTGAGTCCAACTCTAATGCCAATGGTCAAGTAGTTTTTGATCCTTATATAGTCGATAAGACAAGTATTATTTCTATAGTGGAACATCTTATGTGTAAAAAAAATAAGTGGGGAATCATTATTATGAGAAACGCATTGTTGAACAAATTGGTGTCTTAGTGTTTGATGAACCACCATTTCACGTCTGTATGGAGGTAGAATCTACAGCTTTTTGTCAAAATAATGATTCTCAGATAATAGTGGATCCTCCTGTTCGTAAAATGTAGAAGATAAACTTGCCAGTGTTGAACACACCTCAACTACACATAGTTTATATAAATAGAGAAGTCTTGAAGTGTTTGTTGTACCTACTAGTGTGGTACATCCTACCATTACATCTATCGCAATTTTTCTTCTTGATCGATGGTTTGATCCTATAGAACAATTGTGGGTAAATTACTCTAATATTGTAATGATTCCACAAAAGAATGGTGGATCTGAGGTTCGAAATGAGGGACATCCTAAGGGATTTATGATTTCTCACATACTCATTGAAGGTTCAATATAAAAAATTTCTTCTATTAAAACTCCTTCCCTAGAATCTACTCCTATGACTCCAAATCCTTATACCTTCTAGTTCACTTATCCATAAAGAGTTTCCTAAATGAAAATTGTGAAAAAATAATTTTAGACTTCAGTGAGATATTGAGAAGTAGGTATCCTCTTCAAACCAAACATAGTGAAAAGGATTCTAAATATCTTTTTGAGTTTCTTATCTAACATATTCAACCAAAGATGATGCATCACATACAATAAGTTGGGATTTTGAAGAAGATGATTGGAAGTGAATTGGATTCTGTCAAGGCTATTCTTGAAAATTAGAAGTAAACATTTTCTTATGCCTCCTACGTAAGATTTGAGACATCTCAAACATTTTTTCAGAATATCTTCCTTGGGATATAGCTAGACTATCAACATGTGATCCATTTCTTCTACCTTGAGTTGATTCTATTGCCTCAAAAGAAGATAAATCTAAGGATAAGGGAAAATAATCAATGGACTCCTCTATAAAATCTTGAACTTTTCTATTGGATTAGAATCTTTTTCATTAATGGGACATGGTTTGTAATAACTCTTAGGTACTCATTTTGAATTCCTTTTAGAACTATTATTCTATTATTCATCTTAGTTTTCCTTGATTTTCATATATTTATTCTACTAATTTCTTACCTTTTTCATAATCCCAAAATGGTGATAAAATACTTGTATGGAAGTTTTTTTATTACTTTGATATTTGGATGTTGCCTATGATACTATTTTTTCAACCTTTTTACCTTTGAGACATGATAATTATCTTAATTTATACTTGTTCACAATTGATTCCATCTCCAGATACTGTGAATAATAAGTCCTATTTTTTTATCTTACCTTTGATAGCCAATTTTATATTTGAGATAACATTCAATCCATGATTTTTGATCATCAAAAAGGGGGAAATAGTTGACCTCTTTATTTTAATGATCACACAATCACGATTCTAATGATATTATTTGGTTTTATGTTTCATTTTAAGTATTCTATATTCTGAGACATGTAATGAAATTGACTAAGGATGATTTACCATTGTGGATAAGACACCATCAACATGACACACCACCCGACATGTCACCACCATGATAGATTTTTTGCGAAGTCTGAGACACGGTCACGTATAAGTCATTATTTTCCATGACTCAACACCAATATAAAAACCTTTTTAGGATTGAGATATCATCATATGAAAAAACATTAGGATATCATGCTGCAATAGTGTAAATTTTTCTAGGTAAGTGATTCCCCCAGACGAGGAACCCCCAATGGCATACCACCAACACAATGGTTTGGCCATGTATAAGACACTGCCAAACCAGACACCACTAGTGAATTGAAATTTTGGCTAAGTATATGACACCACCAATGTCATGCTTTTATAACAACATATCACCAGACATTAAGACACGACCATACTAATCAACCGGTACTATTTACTTATACTTATTTTTGATGAAATTTACTTTAAAAGATATATTATATAAGTTAATTAAATATTTTATTTATAATTATTATATCATAAATGTTTGAAAGAATTCATTGATGTAAGTGTCAGATGTGAATTACAAGGAAGTAGAGATCATCTCGATATTCTTTCTCTTGTAGATGATAAAAGTGAAATATAATCCCTCATGAAAAATAGATGGCATATTGTATGGATATGAATGATATAAAGAAGGTGGATTTAAATTATTGAACAAACATATATTTGTACCTGATTGCAAGTGACGATATCTCACCTACTAAAAACAATCGACTGGGCAGCTAAACTACATCATCACATATGCTTCTTTCCTCCAGTCAAGAATAAGAGTCTATGAAACTCTATTCATATGAAGTTTTTTAAGAGAACCTGTATAAATTTTCACTAAAAATCAAATCAAGAGTCACAAGAATAATTAATGTAGACCAATCATTTTAAAACATTACAATTTTATATTTTACTATGTTGTTTATCCTTATTATATTTTCAGTAGTGTGCATGCTAATCGGTTTTATCACAGGAACATTGTACCCTATGCTGAACTGGAAGATACCTAGATAGATTCTTATATTTTATTGCAGCTATAATCCCATTAATAATAGTGGTTTAGGTCCTTGTGTGGCATGTTTGTTTTTACTCCCATGTATAACAGTGGAAGTGGTCATGTGCGACCTTGAAAGTTTGTGAGCTATTGTAAAACCTGGTCCTAGATGTGGATCAATGTCTTTATTTTATATAAATTTAACGATGGAATGTGATCACCAATGGGATAGGAATTTGTATTGACTTGATATTGAACCTATTATATTAATTATTTCCAATTTGTTCTTTAATTTTGTTTTATTTTATTTCCGATTTAAATTGAATTTTTTTTACTGTAAATAAATTTTTTAAATTTTTAGTTTATCTTAATTTGTGTTCACATGTAGTTTGATCCAGTAAATTAATTTCAAAGTATTAAATTATATTGTTGATAATTCATAAAATACCTAATCAATAATTATAGAAATTTTTATAAAGATTATTATTTATATCATACTATATCTTTTGATAAAATGAGCTTTATTTAAAAAATTTGGGGATTTAAAAATAATAAATTTTAAGAAAAAACATAATTATTGGGTACCCAAATCACCCTCCTCATGAAATAATCACTACAACCAACAGATCACATATTTACTGGCTTAATTCTATGTATTTTAAGGGAATTATCCATGATATACTTTAGGGGAAAATAGAGATTTTTTAGTCTTCTCTTAATGTTGAGATATAAACTAGAAGCTCTCAATATTCTATAGAAGTCGAGTATCATGTATGAACTGATGATAAGACACATGGTGAGAATAAATCCTATTTTCCAACATGAAAAAATGTGACAACCCAAGTTTTTTTGAATTATTTTTTTCAAATAAACTAAAATTCTTTTATGGCTTGTGTTGGATGCCAAACATGTTTAGATATCTTTATATGAAACACCATCTTTGAATTGCACTACATTCGACACTAATTTTATATTTTGGTACATGAAACACTAATTTTGAATTTTTAACATGAAATTATTGTTTTAGTTTTCATTACATGCAACACTGAACTTATATTGTGTTATAAAAAACACCAAGCTTAGTCTTCATTACATGCAACACTATGTTTACCAGAAAGGTGACTTATTATTAAGACAATAGTATAGTTATCACCTATACATTAGACTGGTGATTATATAAATCATTATAAATATTATGATAATATTTTTTATGAATTTTTGAAAAATAAATTATTTGGTAACCATTTAATTAGAAATTAAAGCATGAACAATTTGAAAATAAAGAAATTCATTTTCTAAAAAAAATATTTATCTATGCACAAAAACATTTTATCTCAATAAATTAAAGAAACCTCTTTTGATTAATGATTTTAACAAAAAATTTATAAATTATATTAAAAAAATTATTTAATATTCATATTATTGAATTTATAAACCAGTGATAAGAATAAATAAAATTTTACACATAAAAGATGTATTTTTCTAAAAGGTAATTTTGGTGCCTTTTAATGGAGCACTTATTTTAAAAGTAATTTTGATTGTTTAATAAATTATATCTAAAAAACAAAATAAAACAGTTTTAAAACAGTACTTTCATAATTATCTTAATGTTAATTTTTTATATTTTTGTGAAAAGTATCATTTTTTAAGGAATAGTTAAAAGTACTGAATTTTAATTGAAAACTTCATTTTCAATTAATTTATTTATAAAGTTAAATAATATTTTAAATTGGTTTTTAATTATAATTAGATCGATTATATATAAATTAATAAAATATAAGTCATTAGAATAAATTTAAATTTTAAATTGGATATAAAAACAATTCGAACATTTAACATTTTTCTTTAAAAACCCTCTTTTTCGACAGATCTATGGGATTGATTTTAAATTAATTTTAGGATAATTGTATGTTTTTAATTTTTCAATATGGATTCCATATTTTTTGTAATAAAAATTTATAATTTTGAATAATTTCAAATAATTCATTTACTGATGTTACTTGTGAAATCATTTAAAATTAATCATAGCGATTAAGAGAAATAACAAGGTTGCTAAGGGACTACACTTTAAACTTGAGAGACTAAATCACCTAGACACTTGTAAAATACACATTTAATGGAAATATTTAGACCATATAACCTCTGGGTTCAAGAAAATCATTTTTGGGGGCAAATTATGAATAGGTTACCTCCCAATAGAGTTTACATTTTGGTATTTACAAGAATGGCATTCCTCCTCCACTGTAAAAGTGCACACCCCCCCCCCCCCATGTTCAAACCAATAAATCCATATGGATCTTAAATAAATCTAACCAAATAAACTGATAAATTCACTCAAATAAACTATAAATCCTTAATTTTGGTATAAATACAACCACGAAAGTACTTTGGTAAAACCCAAAAAGAGATACAAGAAGAATAGGTAACGTTCATGAACAAACATTTTTATTTTATTTTATCCTCAAACCAATTTACATCATTTTATATCAGGATTATATAATAACATCAGAATAATAAATATACTAATATTTTTTTATGTTATCATTGTGACCTAGAAATTCACCCACTTCCATCAATTGGGATACACAATCAACGTTTGTTTATATGGTGGACTACCTCCTCGCAAACTGGTACTGTTCATTCATCCATTATTACCTTAAAATGTTAGGAATAATGATTGACTTATAATTTATATATTATATATATTATTTTTATGATTTATTTATTCTTCATTAATTATTATATAACACATACCTTTATGCTTTCCATTTTGTAAGAATATGATACCATCATTCATGTGTACAATGGACTATTGTCTCGTAGAGTGATGTGTTTTATCCACACATTACATAGAATGTATTATGTATGAATTTAATATTAATATGTTATATATATGACATAATATTTTTACTAGAATGATATTTTATATAAATATATCATTTACTTTTCTTTTATTCAATATGATAATAAAATTGAAACAACATTCATGCGTACATATGGCCTACCATCTCCATGAACAATGTATTTCATTTCAGTTTTATATATATTAAATATTATTACAAATACATATAATATATATATATATATATATTATTTACATCATGGTTTTAATTATAGAGATGGGTAAGTTATGATCAATGTAAGAGGACCGTAAATTACAAGTCGAAACATGTACGAAAAGCACAATGATTTTTACCTGAAGCATAACATTAACATGGAATTGTTAATAAATGGGCAATATAAATTCATAAGTAAATATTTAATTATATTATATATATTAATATCATTAAATTATAAATTTATAATAAACTTATATTTATTATACTGGATTTTTTACCAAGTATAAAGAGAGTCAAGACTTCAGGTTAGTGGATTTCTAGTCTCACTTTTATTTTTCTGAGCATAATTCCATTTTAACCACACGTTTATTTTTTGTGGTGTATATAATTCTCGATGACATGTTATATCATTAATTTAATTTATTTCATTATATTAAATGTTTAAATTTATTTTATTCTTACATGTAACTCTTGATTCAAAAGTTACTCATGTAATAAGGGATTTCCTTCTCACTTTTATTTTTCAAGAGATACAAATCATATTCAACACAAATTTCTTGTACGTGGTGTGTTTAATTAAAATGGATTTATATTATGATTATTATGATAAAAAATATTTCGATTTACATATACATTTTATGATCTATATTTTATGGGGTTTATTGTTAAAACATTACCAAAGTGGTAATGTAATTTTGTCTCGGTTTTCATTCTTGGAGACACGTGTTATGTTATGTGCCTATATTATTTTAAAAATTGTATATACTGCTACATTGACATGTTTTATAATGAATATAATTATCTTAATGATATTTAAATCTTAATTTAATGTTATTATGTCATGGATATTATCATTTAATGTTACCAAAGTGATAAGAGTTTATTGTTATAAGATCATTATTTGTCAGGGTTTTGTAATTATGCTTTATTTGATGAAATATTATGATCCATCTCACAATAATTCACATGAAGTTTCATATCCTATGGTAATTCATGATATATTCATGTTATGGGGCCATTTTTATAATATCTGGTACTTATGAAAATTAATAAAATGATTTTAATAAAATCAACTTTATTTTTATCTTCAGTCAGAAATCTATTTTAATCCAAAACAATGTTTTCAGAAAATGTTTTACATTTTTTTTAAATTATATTTTAATATAATTTTCAATAAAATTTATTTTTAAAATTTTATTATTTTTGAAAAAATGTTATCAAGTATTTTAAATGTATCCTTTATAAGTTTTCAAGATTATTTTCCTGAAAAATGTTTCCAAAATGTTTTATATCTTAAAAGGTGAATTTACAAGGAGAAAATATATTTTACTCAAGAATTTATGTAAATTATTTTTTAAAAAATAAATCTTCTATGACATTTTTTAGTGTTTCTTATGTCTTATGGGGGATATAATCTAATGATACCATTCATATTCATTCACTGAATTATTTATGTATCGATGGCATGCTGTTTTTGAAACCCATTTATTTTCCATAGGCTAATCATGTTTCAAATAGATTTATATGAAACCTATTTATTTTCAATGGGTATATAATGTTTCAAATAGATTTACATGAAACCCATTTATTTTCTATGGGTTAATCACTTTATGTAAGAATAATTGTTTTTTGACCTTTTATAAGGATTTTTAAGCTCTTTGTACTTTATTCATGTTATGGTTCATGGGAATTTATTCTAAAATGGGTGGCCTAGATATCTCAAGGTAATATTGTTATAACATATACATTAGGGTGTTCTAGATAGAACAATGTAATCCCATTACAGATTACATGGTGGGGTGGCCCAAATTGAATTGGGTAAGCTTGTTA
Organism: Viscum album; assembly: GCA_963277665.1. NCBI lineage: Eukaryota > Viridiplantae > Streptophyta > Magnoliopsida > Santalales > Viscaceae > Viscum > Viscum album. Next base: position 1,042,605,433 of record OY728140.1, on the reverse strand, counting down.
TAGCTTATATGATAGGGTGTCCCAAATAGTGTCAGGTAAACCCATTATAGCTTAAAATATGGTTTGGGATAGATAGAATTGGGTAATCTATTGTAGTTTATATGATGGTGTTTCCCAAATAGCACTAGGTATTCCCATTATAGCTTATACGATGGGGAGGCCCATATAGCACCGAGTAAGCCCATTATAGCTTCTATGATAGGGAAACCCAGATAGAACTAGGTGATCCCATTGTAGCTTACATGATGAGTTAGCCCAGATATAGATCCAAATAATTGGGTAAATATTTATATCTCATTATATTTACATTAATGGAAAGTGGAGTGAATTCTATTCAGTAATACATGTCTAAAACTAGGAGTGAACTCGGTTCAGTAATATGTGGCTAGAATGGGAAGTGAACTCAGTTTAGTAATACAAGACTAGAATGGGAAGTGAACTCGGTTCACTAATACAAGGATGAAATGGGAAGTGAACTCAGATTAGTAATAAAGGGATATAATACTGTTCAAACCTCGTATATTAAATGACTTTTTTACTAAGATAGCCTTGGAAGTGATCCTTAACTACTATGGAAATCATTTTATGTGTTCTCCATAATTCTATGTTGTATACTTATGTGATTCTCACATGGACTATTCTATTTTATTCATTTATGATTCATGTCTTATGATATTCTAATCCTTATGGAACGACTCATGTATATATTATTTGATATGTAGGGTATGATCTTCAAATGTTATGACCATATTCTAATTTTTTTAGGTTCAAGTTCTACTTACGTATCTCTTTTATTTACCCTTATTGAGCATCTGAGATCATCCTTTCTGATGTTTCCTTTCCCCATATTATGAAGAAAGGTTTTAAGTAGAAGTACTAAATTGGAAAATATTTGTGGGAAACAATGAAGTTCTTTCACCAGGTTAAAATATTGCGTTCAACATTTCCAAAGGCACTAAACTATTATGGTCCTCAAGAACATAATTTGTAATTTGTTCAATACTCATCTAAAAATATGTAATATCAATGTATAAGAAGCTTGGGTTTCTATATTTGGTATCAAAGAAATGGTTTAGTCAACCTTTGGAAACTAGGATGAAAAAAGTTTAGTGAGATCTCTAGGGATATTTCTAAGGATATATCTAGGGATGTCTCAAGGTATATGTCTAAGGATGAGTTGAATTATTAACAAATGTTTTGGAATTTTGGTAAATTGTCGAGTAAGTGGTTTCCTAGAAATAAATCCCTATCTGTATTCTGCATTTAAATGCGGCTCTAGCACAGATTTACCTATGGGATCAACCCCAAAAACACTATATTGTGCTAAAATGTATTTGGAACTAGTTCATAATAAAGGTCCTTGTTACACACTTGGTTTGACTCTCCTAGAGGATATGGTTTTGAAATTCACAAACTCTTTATGACCCATCATAAAGGATTTAAAAAGATGATGACTATAAGTAACCATGGATGAACTTATGGTGTCCTAGATTAAAATTTTTGTTTTATGATTTAAAAATCCTATAAGTAATTTCCATGATTATGTGGGTTTTCATTATGATAAATATTGATCATAATATCATTTAATGTTATACTCAATTGAGGATACTATAAGTAGTTGTGTTAACATTGAATGTGACAGATGATTTACTGATGAGAAGCTAATTGAGATAATGACTAGAGAAAAGGATGATGGGATTTTTCCTCATCAGATTTTATAGAATAAGATTTATAATGTGTAATTTAACCAACTCTCATACTTACCATAGAATAAAAGGAAAGAGTTAAATGAGATTTCAGGTAGTGGAGATCATGGAGGAAAATATATTTATTTTCCTATATGTCAAGAATGTGGGAAGAATCAATCTATTGATTTCCTCAAATGGATGAAAAGATGATTTGACTTTGGAAAATAAAGACACAAAGAAAGTAACTACAATGGAAAATTAAAATTTTGGTTAACAAAATGGAATAGAATAATGGTCTCCCTAATTTATCATATACTGTTGATTGATTTAGATTGGTAAAGTATGGGAATTATGAAAATCAATGTCTTAAGTGTAAATCTCATAAAGAGAGTCAGAAAGGTGGTACAAGTAAATTTTATACTACCGAAAATAAAGGGACTATGAATAACATATGAAAGGAAAGAGGTATTAAAGAATAATATATAGAATTTTAGTTACTAGCTTAAGTATTATGTGGAATAATTGAAGTGTTTATGAATATGTATTCAGGAATTATGAAATGTGAAATATATAATGATTGTTTTGTATATTTTTTCTCCAAGGATCTGAAATAGCATGTCAAATGGTGCTTATGACATAGAAATGTGATTTAATGGAAAGGATATATTTTATTGAAAACATGTTATTAGGGGTAAATAACCCTTAATATGTTCTTGATGGTGAGAAAATAATTCATATTTTTGATAAGGATATATTGGATAATGATACTCTAAATTGGATTGTATAGCATACCTTGGAAATATATTAATTATTTGTTCAAAATGTTGTTTATGTTAACATTAATGGATTTTACAAAATTTTGGGATTTAGGGAATATATCCAATGATATATATAAGTAATGGGGAAGCATTTATTTCTTCAATAAGGTTTTATGCTAATACATGTTATTACCATATTTTAAGAGAATACATTATGAAGGTATTCACATATTGTGTATGTGACCATCAAGATCTACTTTATGATATATAGGGGATCAAAATTAATCTAATTTTAAGAAATTTATGGACCATCTTTATAAGTTTTTTGGATACTTATATCTCATATGGTTCAAAAGATAAACAATTTATGAAATGGCTTATATTGAACATTGTAGTAGGTTTTAGAGATTAATTCATTACTTCACCGTATTAAGATTTATGCATATTGAATAAAATATTTTGACCTTTTTTGTATTGATAAAAAAGATAGAGAGAATAACTTATAATTCAATCTATGGACTGTATTATATGTTAATTATTCAAGCATATAAAATTCACCTTCATTTCATAGAGATTCTGATGAAGTATAAGCTGGTTGAGGGAAAACCAAAGGGTGATATTATTTTTATGAACTAGAAAATTATCAAGTAAGTATATTTACTTATATTTCTTTAGATAGTAAAATAATTCCGCAAATTAGGGAATAGAATATAGAAAAAAATTAAACCTAATACTTTTGTTTTTTTAACTAATGGTCTTATAAATCATTACATATTTATTTTTTTGAGGTAATTAACTTTCCATTTATCACACATTTTCTTTTGATCAATGTCCTTTATCACTCTCCATTGGTATTTGGATTTTATTTCACTCTTTTATTTCAATTTTTTCACATTCCTACTATGATCTCCTAGTTGTAACTCTAGTATGTATTATTCCAGATGATTTACACACATCTCTTTATCTTTTTCAGGAGTATGTTTCATTAAACCTCTTAATGATGTGGGTTTATATGAAGGGATTTTTAAATGTTAAATAATTCATGCCTGATATGAATTATTATGGAGAAATTCAAATTAATGGGGGTAGAATGTAACAAATTGAGTTTTTCTGAATTATTTTTTTCAGGATAAATTAAAATTCTTTTTTGTCTTTCACTTCACACTGCACCAAGTTAAGCGTTATTTATACAAAACACCAAGTTAACCTTGCGTTTTATGTGACACTGATTTCAACTTTCAGTATCTGAAACAAAGGCTGTGTCCAGTGTTACAATCAATACCAAGTTTATATTAATTTATAGGTAACACTAATCTTATATTAAGTTACACACAGTATAAATATTACTTTTTCTAACTCACAAAACTAAGTTTAAAGGAAATGTGACATATTATTAAAATATTATTATATCTATCACCTGTACATTAGAATGGAGGGTATGAAAATGATTAAATAAATTAATAAAATAGGGCTTATTAACATTTTAAAAATTAAATATTTAGTAACCAATTAATTATAAATTAATTTAAGAACAATTTGAAAATAAAGAAGTTCCATTTCTAAAAAAAAATATTTTTCTATGAGAAGACATGTTTTATCTCAATAAATTAATAAAATAATTTTTTAATAATTATTTTAATTAAATATATATATATATTATAAATAAAATATTTAACATTCATCTTATGCATTTTCTAGACAAGAGATAATAGTAAATCCAATTTTATGGATTAAAAGATGTATTTTTCTAAAATGTAATTTTTTCATTTCTTTTAATGGTGCACTTATTTTACATATAATTTATAAAAAATTTATAAATTATATTTGAAAAAATAGAATTCATCCTGAATTATGGATGTGAATTTTTTATTTGGCTGAATTTCACGGATTTTTCTGAAAAAATTAATTTTTCAATGAATATGGAAAATTATTTAATTTTAATTAAAAACTACATTTTCGCATAACTTATTTATAATGTAGTATTTATTTAATAATTTTTTTTAAAATTATAATTAAAAATATTTATATAAAAATTAATCCAATTTAGGTAATTATAAAAAATATCACCATAAAATTGGATATAAAAACAATTCAAATTTTTTAGCATTTCTCTTCAAAAACCTGCTTTCATGACAGATCTGTGGAATTTATTTTAAATTAATTTATTCCACTTTTCTATTTTAAATATATAAGAAATGATTAAAAATTATTAATCAAAATAATTTATAATGTTTAAAAAGGTTAACACAATTTTTTTAACAAATTTATTAGTGAAATCAGTTAAAATTAATCAGGTATATTAAGAGAAAAATGAGTTTACCAAGGGACTAAACATTAAAATTAAGGGAAACAATTACCTAGAAACTTTTTCAACATCCATTTTCTGGATTTATTTTGAACATATCCCTTTATTTATAAAACTTCATTTATTATTTGAGGAATAAGATGTATGGGAGACTTACCAATATTTTTTACATTTTTTATTCACAAGAATGCCACTCTTTCTCCGTTATAAAAGGGAACTCACCCACCCACCCCCACCATAAATCATTCACATATAAAAGTCCATTTTTTATCCAAAAACATCCTAAAAAATACGAATTTTCATCCCCTAAACCTATAAGACTTACTTTGTGAATAAATCTAACCACATAAGTCCTTTGGTGCAAACCAAAAGGCGATATCTGAAGTAGAGGCAACGTTCATCAAAAAACATTTTTGTTTAATTTCTTCCCCAAACCCATTTAATTAATTTTATATAATTATTATATAATAAAATAACTATATATGATATAATTATATGTTTTTATGTTAATCATGTGACATAAAACTTTACACACTTCTATCAAAGGGGATATACAATCCTCATTACTGTGTACGATAGATGACCACCTCACAAAACTATGAAATTATTTCTTCCATTAAAAACTTTAAAGGATAGTAATAATGTTGTATTTATAGTTTATAAATTATTTATATTGCTTCTAGGACTTCTTTATGTTTCTGTATGTCTTATGTAACACAAAACATTATTCGTTCTATTTTGTGAGAATACGATAACGTCGTTCATGTGTACGGTAGACTACTGCCTCATGAAGCGATGTGATTCATTCGCGATTTACGAGGATGTATTAAAGATGGGTTTAATATACAATCATTATATATATGACTTATTAATTATAATTTAAATATAATATATATATCATTTAATTTTATTTCATTCAATATGCCAAGAAAATCAAAACAATGGGCATGTGTATGTGTGGCCTACAATCTCCCGGAATGGTGTATTTAATTTAATAATTATATATTTTATAGATTAATATAAATTTATATATAATTAATATATATGACATTTATTTAATTTATGTAATTTTTTACATTCAAAAAATGGGGAAATAATTATAAATGTAAGAGGACCAAAAACAACAAGTCAAAACATGTGTGAAAAACAATACGGTTTTTTCCCATGACATAACTTTAACATTGAATTGTAATTAAATATCTAATATATAGAAATAAGAAAATAATATATTTAATTATATATATTAACATGTTTGTGTGATAGATTTATAATAAACATATATTTATTATAAAAGACATTTGGACAAGTTTTATGAGAATCAAAACTTAAGGTAAGGGGATTTCTAGTCTCACTTTTATATCTGCGAGACTTATGCCATATTCACATCTCATTTATTTTGTGTGGTATATTTTCTACCCTATAAATTTTTATATCGTGAATTAAATTTATTTCATTATATTAAAAGTTTAATTTTTGTATTCTTTCATGTAACTCTTGATTCAAGAGTTACTCATGCATTAAGGTATTTATATCTCGCTTTTATTTTCCTTGAGACAGAAGCCAGGTTCACCACCCATTCTTGTATATGGTCCGTATAATACCCTTGGATTTATTTTATGATTATTTTACTGAAAATTATTTTCATATAAATAACTATTTTATTATCTTTATTTAATGGTTTTTATAGTTCAAATGTTACCAATGTAGTAATACAATTTTCTCTAAATTATCCTTCTTTGAGACACATGATATGTAATACACATATATTTTCTACGAGGTGTATATACTTCCCATTTGAAATTTTATGTCATGAAAATAATTATTTTCATGAAATTTTTATATTGATGTAATTTCATTCTAACATGTTTATTTTTTTCAATGTTTCTGAAGTGGTATGATTTTATTATTATAATCTCATCATTTATCAAGATTATTTATAATCAAGCTTACATTTGCTAAAATCATATGATAAATCTATGAAGAATTATCATGAATTTTTCATATAATTTTTTTATTAATGATATCTTCATAAAATGGTACTATTTTTCCACTCTTTCATACGTAATATAATTAAGAAAATGTTTTTAAGAAAATATAAATTTATTTTTCAATATGGTTGGAAGCCAGTTTTTTCTCGAAAATGGTTTTCCAAAATTATTTTTAAATGATATTTTAAGATCATTTTCAAGGAAAATGATTTTTAAAATTTTTTATTTTTTAGAACATGATTAAATGTATTTTCAAATCGTCTTTAATATGTTTTAAGGTATATTTTGAAAGAAAAAGTTCTTTAAAATGATTTATATTTTAAAAAACATTTTTTAAAGTGGAAAGGATATTATCCTCAAGAAATGTTTTAAATTATCCTTTAAAAATTATTTTACATCTATGATGACCTCTATTAGTGTTACAAATTCATTTCGGGGGATATGATCCAATGATACCATTCATATTACTTCTCTGAATGGTTTATGTTTTGACAGAATGATGTTTATGGAACTCATTTATTTTACATGGGTAAATCATGTTTCAAAGATATTTTTATGAAACTCAATTATTTTTCATTGTGTAATAATATTCCAAAGAGATTTAAATAAAACAAATTTCATTTCAATGGGTTAATCAGGTTATCAACGAATATTTTTTATGTGTTTTTATGATGATATATAGGCTCATTTTAATTTTTTCATTTTTTGGTTTATGTAAATTGCTTATACGACGGGGTGGACTATATAGAACTGGGTAGGACCATTATAACTTATATGATGTAGTGGCTTAGATATCACTAATTAATCCCATTGTAGTTTATACAATGAGGTGGCCTAGATAACACTAGGTAAGACCATTATAGAATATATGATGGGGGTATCATAGATAGAATCAGATACACCAATTATAGAATATATGATGTGGTGGCCCAAATAGCACTAGTTAATACCACAATAACTTATAGGATGGGGTGGACCTAATAGTGTCGAGTAATTATTTTATAGATTATATGGTGGGGTGTCCTAGATAGCACTATGTATGATCGTTACATATTATTTTATGGGGTAGTCCAGATAGATCCTAGTGATCCCATTATTTATTACATTATGGGTGCATACATATAGCGCTCCATTGCATTGGATAAAGATTTATATATCATGACATACACATGACTGGAATGGGGTTGAACTTGGTTTAGCAATACATGGCTGGAAGGCGGAGTGAACTCAGTCTAGTAACATAGCTCTAGAATGAGATATGAACTTAGTTCAATAATACAGGACTGGAATGAGAAGTAAACTCAATTCAATAATTCATGGAAGGAATATGAAGTGAAATCGGTTCAATAATACATGACTAGAATAGGGTGTGAATTACGTTTAGTAAAAAAATTATTTCCTATGATAGCCTTGGCAGTGAGCATTGAAAACTATGGAAATCATTTTATGTGTTTTCCAAAATTACATGTTGTATATCTATATTTTCTCACATATATTATGCTCTTTTATTCCATCATGATTCATGTCATATAATCTTCCAATTATTATTCAATGACTTGTGTATATGATCTTTTATGTGTAGGGTATGATCTTAAAATGTAATGATCATGTTATCATACCATTATTTCCATTTAATTCTTATGTGTCTCTTTTATCTAACCATACCGAGCATATAACATAACCCTTTATTATGTTTCTTTTCCCTAATTTATGAATAATATATTTACTTAAAAGTACTAAATTGTAAAATCTTTGTGAGAAACATTGAAGATCTCTCACTAAGTTATACGATTGTGTTCCACATTTCCAAAGGAAATAAAATATTATGGTTATGAGGTGAAAACTTTTGCAATGAGTTTAATATTAAACTAAAAAGATGTAATATCCATGACTGAGAATCCTGGTTTGGTTTCAAAAATGTGGGAAAAATTACTCATGTTATTTTGATAAGGAATCCATGAATTATTTGAAGTGTGAAAAAGTAAGAAACCAATCCCACAACTATCAAACCAAAGCTAAGAGTCTAATTAACGTAGTGGGATAGATAAAGGTATCTGTTAATGATCCTCACACACTACAACACTACATTTAAAAGGAGTTCATATATTATACAAACCAATGTCACAAACCAATGGAAAATAAATAATATAGGCCCTAATAAAATCTAAAAATTAAGCAATAAGTAAGGGAAATAAAGATTACTATCAATGAGGTAGATTATGATAATTCAGTGATGAAAGGTACACTCAATCTCTCTTATAGATCATAAATTACGTTTTATTATTCTTCTTCATTGAATTCCATTATATCAAAAAAAATCTAGGAATGTGTAATCACCGTAGTAATATAAAAATATTGATGTATTGGTTGAACCCCCTGATTACATGATAATTGAATCTAATATTTATAAATCTTCTTATATTAATATTTTTTAGAGGATACTTACTACATATCTAAATAATATTCTTCCAGTTTAATTTTACATAATATTAGGTATGGATTATAATTCCTTACATAAATAACATATATATTTTAAGGATACAGAAATCTCATTTCATATACCAAATCACCATATTATTGTGTATCATTATAGGGATGATTATGAACTTCTTATGGACAAAAATTCAAAAATGTGGGTTATGGTACCAAATAATTATGGAATATTACCTCAAATTATTGGGTGGGATATCAAAATTTATTGCATGCCTATTGTAAGTGAATATACTGATGTATTTTTGGATGATCTAGGTTTTATTACCTTAGAGTGTGATGTTGATTTTTTAATCATACCTCTACCTTGATCCATTTTATTATAATGATTTTTTATAGAATAGATCTCACTAAATTACAGTTAATGAAACAACTATAAGATAATTTTTACAAAGGTATTATATCCCCAAATGCTTCACTATGAGGTGCATTATTCCACATTCTCAAAAATAAAGATAGATCAATGTAACACCCCAAGATTTTATGAAAAATATTCTTTTTAATTTCATTAATGTCTTGTGTTGTACGCTAAACCAAAAGGAGCTTGCACAACATGCATCCCTGTCTTTCCTTGCATTACACGCAATCACGACCTTCCTCGATAGCGTGTAGTACGCAAAACCGAGTTTCACTAAACGATATATTATAATAATACTATTATGAACTAGCCGTTATAAATAGTAATACCCACTTTTTGAAATTTTATAAATTTTATCGTTCAAAATGGACTTCATTTTAGGATTCAGAATATCAAAATTAGCTTAGGGTGAAATTTTGGTACTTTTCGGATAACTTTCATATTCTGATGAATAGTAAAAATTACTAAATTTTAATTAAAAACAACTTTTTTAATCGAAATAATTAATAGTGATAAATTAGTAATTTGAGTGGTTTTAAAGTATATTTATAATATACTTTTACAATTTAATACAATTTTGGTCATTGGATGTAATTTCACATTTAAACCAGACATAAACAAGTGTCAATCTTTTGATAGTTATTATCTCTTAAGAACACGCTATTTGTTTTAACGGCGGGAACTAATTTTGAAATTAATTAATGAAACTGATATGTTTTGAATTTTGTAAAATGGACATCATTTTTGAATTCATAATATCAAATATATCTTAGGCCCAATTTTTGGTATTTTTCTGGAAACTTTCATTTTTTGATGAATAGTGAAACCACTAAGTGGTAGTTAAAAAAACTGAATTTTTCATAAATCATAATTTTACCGCATCTATGAGTGGAATTTCAAAAATCCGAGAGACACAGTTAATATCAAGGACTAAAATGTGGTTCAATGAGATGAAAATAATTTTTGGTGAATATTAACTTTTTTCTTTTTTTACCACGGTTAAAAGTAAATAGGGTAATTAAGGGTAAAAATGATATTATTATTACCCTAACACATGTCCTAATTCTATTGGATAAGTGTAATTCGGCCAAAAACAACCTTAGGAAAAAACATATGACCATTTAGGCCCACTTGGATTAGATTAGGACATTTATTATTAATTTATTTAAAGAATGGTTAAAATAGTTAAAATCAAAGTTTAATAACTAAATCATTTTTAATATAGGGTTATATATAAGATAAATTAGACTATAAATATTCATTAGAAAGCTAAAACCATTTCCTACATAATGGTATTTTATTTTTAATTTTTATACAATAAATAATTTAATTTATTTATGACACAACGATGATGCAGTAATTATCTTATTATTGAAATATTGACATAAGTGATGTTATAAATACCCAAATAAATGTAATTTGAGACTTTTTATGAATTAAACTAATTTTCTAGGTCAATATGACATGTTATTATTGATTCAATTAACTTGGTTCGAACTAATTATTCTGTATGAATTTCACAAAAATCAATTACTAAATAGTTTCAAAATTCACATAAAATAGTTTTAGAAACAAATATTATATTATTAATTGTTATTTTATTCGTAAAAATATAAGGTTAGGACAAATGACTTAGATAAGGTTATATATATTAATAATAAACAACTTGGGGTTCGTTTGGCTTGATATAGTAAGTTTATTAACCTTATAGTGTAAGAAAACAAGAATACATGGTAAAAGATAAATTATCTAAATTAAAGTTAAATCTAAATGATAAGGTTAAAATTGATACCTAAATTTGTCTAAATTCTATTGGATGAGAGGATTTCGACCTATACCCACCTTATCTTTGAAATATATCAATTGGGAGCTATTAAAAACCGAATTTGACTTTATAATAAAATAATATTTTTAGTTATTCCAAAGGTGCCCCTCTCCTCCCTTATAAAAGGGCACCTCCTCCCTCTCTTACTCACACCACTTTGAGCCTTAAAGCTCGGCCAAACCCTACCAATTTCTTCTCTGCACTTCCCTAGAGACATCCTATAGGTCCTGATCTTCTTCAAAGACCAATTTTAGTGCACTAAAAGGAGGTCTCAAAGAAGCGTTTCAAAGAAGAGGTAATGTCTGTTACCGATTCATTCATCTTTATTTGTTCTTCCACTTATTCTTCTTTAATTGTTTCATTATGAAGTAATAACATCAGTATAAATAATATACTGATATGTTATTATAAGTATGAAACAACCCTATTTCGCCATCTATCCATCCTACGGAAAACGAAATCACCGCGCGTGCGTACGTACGGAATACCGTCTCCACGCCGTGGTGTAATCTATTTTCCACCACCACCTTACACGAATGGGTATAATGGTGTAAATAATGACTATATATGATTATTTTAAAGTGATATTGATTCTGAAATAGTATATATACAATCATGGGAATGATATCATCGCTCATGTGTACGTACGGAATACCGTCTCCACGATGTGAAGCGACTCATTGTACATGATCTTCATTGCATAATGATTATATAAATGAATTGAATGAATGAATATGATATATATTACACTAATAACATTCTGGAAATGAGTTATCTATAACCTAAAAAGAATAATATGAATTTATTCGTCAAAACACGCATAAGAACAAAAAGTAATAAACACCCGAATAACAAGTAGCAATGAAATATTACTAATAATAAGCTAAGAATATGACCATATATGATATCATAAAAATAACTATGATTCTGGAATAAGTAAATAACATTATTTAAATCATTATATAGGAGGTTAGGACACTTACGAAGTAAATTGGACCTAAGGTAAGGGATAATTTAGAAAATCTCATTTTTATCCGAGACTGCTTATTCGTAAGTATTTACTGGGGTTATTTCTATCATCCATGTCCATGTTTTATAAAAGTGTTTTCATGTATTTTTAAAGTCATTTTTACCCATTTTTTAATTTTACTACATGGTATGTATGGAATCGTTCTATTACGAGGTACTTTTTGACCTTTTCGGCAAATGTACGAGAAGAATGTTTTTTTAACTTATACGGAACGAACTGATTTTTACAGTTTTATAAAGCCTTATTTTCAGGAAGCTTCCTCCAAAATAATTCATGACTTTTTTCAACAAAATATCTTTCTTTTAAAATAGATTGACGTATTGTGAAAAAAAATTGATTTTGAAGAAGAAAGGATATTTTCCTCAAGAAATCATATCAAGTGTTTTATCAAAACCTTTTTCCATCTAAGATGACATTATTTCATATGTGTATGTTTCATGTATAAAGTCTCTATGATTTAAATGGTTTCACTTTTCTTATTATGAGATTATATCCATTTCATTTATATGGATTATGTGATTATGGGATGATTTTTATGAAACCCATTTTATTTATTGGGTTATTATGAATGATTTATGTTTATTTTGTGGCACAAGTAAGAATGATTTCATTATGAGATGGGTGGGACCTATATCTCCCTCCAATGCATTGGGTAAAGATTTTATATATCATGAGATAGACATGGATGGAATGGTAAATTAATCTGGTTCAGTGTTACAGGACTGAAACGAGGAGTGAACTCGATTCAGAATGGGACTTTTTCCACTAAGATGGTCTTGGTAGCAATGCCTTGGATACTATGGAAATCATTACATGTGATTAATAGATGCCAAAATTACATGTTTTATTCCCATGCTATGTTATAATTATTTATGTTCCATTATGATCTATGCCTTGCGTACTTCCATGTTTTAAGTTGTTGCTCAAGATTTTGATGTTTAAACATTATGTTCATGTTTTTAGGTTCAAATGTGTATCGTATGTTTTATTTTATCCATGCTTACCCTTACTGAGCATTTGAGCTCACCCTTTTTATGTTTTATTTTCCCCAGGATTAAAAGAAAGTTTTTAGGTAAGTAAACAAAAAGTGGAAGATCTTTATGGGAGATGTTGAAGATCTTTCACCACAATTAGAAGATTACGTTCCATGTTTCCAAAGACACTAAACTATTATGGTCCTTGTGTGTCTGTTTTTGTTATATATTATGTATTCCGAAAAAGTAATGTAATATCTATCTACATCATGCTTCGGGCCTCTACAGTTGGTATCAGAGGAAAGGTTTAGTCATCCTTTGGAAACTAGGATGCGAAAATGTTAGTGAGATCCCTAGAGATATTTCTAAGGTATGTCTAGGGATGTCCCTAAGGATAAGTATACATATAGGGTATAGTCCTAGAACTACGGTAACGATCATAGAATTTAACCTAAGATGTTAGATATTGAGGATACTCCCCCTTTATTATGTTGTTTTCCCTAGCATGATTTTTGCCTCTCACACTATTCTTTTTGGGTTTTAGAAAATGGCTGGAAACATGAAGATTCATGATAACAGAGGATATGACGGACAATGGAATGATATTCTTCATGAGAAACCAAATGAAACGGGATTTAGAAGTCCAAACATTGTTATTATTCCTAATTCGAAATCTCATAATATGATCAATAATCTCAACTTTGGTAAGTTTCCTGACTCAGATAATAAGAGAAAGATGGAGTTACATGATGATCATAGAAGAAGGAAAGTTCTATTTCCCTCATGAATATCATGTGGGAAGAGGCAACAGGGAGATTGTTTCAAGGGAACTGGAAGATTCTTTGGGTGTGGAAAAGAAGGATACAAAGCCAGTAAGTGCAAAGGAAAAGGTTCATTTAACACCATGGATGAGGATAATGGTATTTCTACGACATCAATAATGTTTAAATGTTTTAAATGTGGAATGTACGAGCATTATGCAAACCAATTCCCTAAGGGAATGTCACATAAAGAGAATCATTACGGCCATATGGGTAGTATTTATGTTGATGATGATGAAGAGACTACAAATGATATGTGAGATGAAAGAATTATTGAAGCTCAGTCAATTGTTTAAGAAGGTAGTGGAATGATTACATGTTTATCAAGTGTAATGTTGTATAAGTAATCTCATGGTACTATGGAATAAAGAGACATCTAAGGATTGTTACACTGTTGGATTTCCTTTAGTTTTGAAAGTTTATGTTGAATGGTACCAGTAACCATGGAAGGTTATTCAGATATTTTTGGAAAGTAGATGATATGCGCATAATGAAGGAATAATAAGATAATGAGATGTTTGATTGTATTCATGAGCTCATGATTGATATAATGACTAAGTGATATCATGGTTTGAGTATATAGAATTTTGAGGATTTTGGTATGTGCAAAGTGTTAACTTTTAACTACATTCGTGTTTTCACTAAGGTTCAATGGGTATTCATTTATCAAGAGAAAGTCCTTAGAATGTTTGTAATGTGACCAACAAGACATATCTTATGATATATGGGGATCAACGATGGTATTAACATTCTTGTTATATGAAATCTCTGGTAATCATTTTCACTATATTATGAGAGTGGACTACAGTATTATGGATAATCCTAAAGATTGGAATGGATTATGTTGGACATATGTTAGTATTGTTTAAGGATAGAACTTTTTTAATATTATTGATGGGATGTTATAGTAATGTAGTTTTAGAAAAAGGACAACCTGTAGGACAGCTGACAGCCCATCGCGTCGGACAAGGCTGTGGGAATCGAACCCACAACCGAAGTGCAACTGGCCTTTATCGCCTACCACTGGCCTACAGGAAGTCCCTGTTTAGTAGAAACTAGTTTTATTATATTAAGCAGTATGATATATGAAGTATAAGTCCATTTTAGGAACCATATATTATTAATCTCACTATAGATGGACTTATGTATTTTTTTGATAACTTTTCTAACCTTGTGTTTGAGACAGATGGAATGACCCATCATTCTATCACATGATCTGCTGACACATCAGGAATGAAAAATTCAACTTCATTTATTTAAGAGATGAAGTGGAAATTGTACAAAGAACGACAAATGGTGAGACTGTACAAAAATCCCGAAAGTATTTCTCCGAATTCCAATTTCATCAACTTTAGGGAAATGATCTTGAAAACCAAAAATGTTGTCCTAGTGCTCTTATATCTGAGGAATAAGATGGTACCTTAGATCATCACAAATCTATGGATTTGTGATTTATGGATTTTTCATAGCCATGGTCTCTACCACTTTCCATCAGAACTTGATGGTTATATTTTTCTTCTATATCCATATTTTCACCTATGTTCTCCTACATGGAAACCCAGTGATGAGTTAATTTTGGTAACCATTACGTTTCATAATTTAGTTTTTAAAGACAAGTTTTGGTATTCCTTTTTACGATGTGGGTTTCTATTAATGAAACTTTCAAGTAGTAAACCATTTATAACCCCGACGAATTTCGAGGGCGAAATTCATTTTAAGGGGGGTAGAATGTAACACCCTGAGATTTTATGAAAAATATTCTTTTTAATTTCATTAATGTATTGTGTTGTATGCTAAACCAAAAGGATCTTGCACAACACGCATCCCTAACTTTCCTTGCATTACACGCAATCACGACCTTCCTCGATAGCGTGTGTAGTACGCAATACCGAGTTTCACTAAACGAGATATTATTATAATATTATTATGAACTAGACGTTATAAATAGTAATACCCACTTTTCGAAATTTTATAAATTTTATCTTTAAAAATGGACTTCATTTTTGGATTCGGAATATTGAAATTAGCTTAGGGTAAAATTTTGGTACTTTTCGGATAACATTCATATTTTGATGAATAGTGAAAAGTACTAAATTTTAATTAAAAACAACTTTTTTAATCGAAATAATTAATAGTGATAAATTATTAATTTGAGTGGTTTTAAAGTATATTTAGAATATATTTTTAAAATTTAATACAATGTTGTTCATTGGATGCAATTTCACATTTAAACCAGACATAAACAAGTGTCAGTCTTTTGATAGTTATTATCTATTAAGAACACGCTATTTGTTTTGACGACGGGAAATAATTTTTAAATTAATTAATGTAACTGATATGTTTTGAATTTGGTAAAATAGACATCTTTTTTGAATTCATAATATCAAATATATCTTAGGCCTTATTTTAGGTATTTTTCTGGAATCTATGATTTTTTGATGAATAGTGAAACCACTAAGTGGTAGTTAAAAAAACTGAATTTTTCATAAAATTTAATTTTACCGCATCTGTGAGTGGAATTTTAAAAATCCGAGAGACACTGTTAATATCAAAGACTGAAATGTGGTTCAATGAGATGAAAATAATTTTTGGTGAATAGTAACTTTTTACTTTTTTTCCCACGGTTAAAAGTAAATAGGGTAATTAAGGGTAAAAATGATATTATTATTACCCTAACACATGCCCTAATTCTATTGGATAAATTTATTTCGGCCAAAAATAACCTTAGGAATAAAATATGACCATTTAGGCCCACTTGGATTATATTAGGTCATTTATTATTAATTTATTTAAAGAAGGGCTAAAATAGTTAAAATCAAAGTTTAGTAACTAAATCATTTTTAATATAGGGTTATATAAAAGATAAATTAGACTATAAATATTCATTATAAAGATAAAAACATTTCCTACATAATGGTATTTTATTTTTAATTTTTAGACATTAAATAACTTAATTTATTTATGACACAACGATGATGTAGTAATTATCTTATTAATGAAATATTGACATAATTGATGTTATAAATAGCCAAATAAATGTAATTTGAGACTTTTTATGAATTACGCTAATTTTATAGGTTAATATGACATGGTAGTATTTATTTAATTAACTTTTTTCTAACTAATCATTCTGTTATGATTTTCAGAAAATTAAATTAATAAATAGTGTCAAAATTGACATAAAATAGTTTTTAAAACAAATATTATATTATTAATTGTTATTTTATTCCTAAGAATCTATTTTTCGGCCAACTTATTTAGATATGGTTATATATATTAATAATAAACAACTTGGGGTTCGTTTGGCTTGATATAGTATGTTTATTAACCTTATAATGTAAGAAAAAAAGAAGACACGGTAAAAGTTAAATTATCTAACTGAAAGTTAAATCTAAATGATAAGGATAAAATTGATACCTAATCATGTCTAAATTCTATTTGATGAGTGTATTTAGACCTATACCCACCTTATCTTTGAAATATATCAATTTGGAGCTATTAAAAACCGAATTTGACATTATAATAAAAAAAATATTTTTAGTTATTCCAAAGGTGCCCCTCTCCTCCCTTATAAAAGGGCACCTCCTACCTCTCTTCCTCACACCACTTTGAGCCTTAAAGCTTGTCCAACCCCTGAAAATTTCTTCTCTCAACTTACCTAGAGACATCATATAGGTCCTGGTCTTCTTAAAATACCAATTTTAGTGCCCTAAAAGGAAGTCTCAAAGAAGCGCTTCAAAGAAGAGGTAATGTCCGTTACCGATTCATTCATCTTTATTTATTCATCCAATTATTTTTATTTAGTTTTTTCATTATTAAGTAATAACATCAGTATCATTAATATACTGATATGTTATTATAAGTATGAAAACCCGATATTTCACCATCTATCCATCCTACGGAAAATGAAATCACCGCGCGTGCGTACGTACGGAATACCGTCTTCACGTCGTGGTGTAATCTATTTTCCACCACCACCTTACCTGGATGGGTATAATGGTGTAAATAATGACTATATATGATTATTGTAAAGTGATATTGATTCTGAAATAGTATATATATAATCATGGGAATGATATCATCGCTCGTGCGTACGTACGGAATACCGTCTCCCCGATGGGATGCGACTCGTTCTATATGATCTTCATTGCATAATGATTATATAAATGAATTGAATGAATGAATATGATATATATTACACTAATACCATTCTGGAAATGAGGTATCTATAACCTAAAAATAATAAAAATAATTTATTCAACAAAACACGCATAAGAACAAAAAGTAATAAACACCCGAATAACAAGTAGCAATGAAATATTAATAATAATAAGCCTAGAATATGACCATATATGATATAATAAAAATAATTATGATTCTGGAATAAGTAAATAACATTATTTAATCATTATATAGGAGGTTCAGACACTTACGAAGCAAATTGGACCGAAGGTAAGGGAAAATTTTACCAATCTCATTTTTATCCGAGATTTCTTATTCGTATGTATTTACTGGGGTTATTTCTATCATCCATGTCCTTGTTTTATAAAAGTGTTTTCATGTATGTTTAAAGTAATTTTTACCCATTTTTTACTATTACTACATGGTATGTATGGAATCTTTCTATTACGTTGTACTTTTTGACTTTTCCGACAAAAGTACGAGAAGAATGTTTTTTTAACTTATACGACACGAACGTATTTTTACAGTTATATAAAGCCTTATTTTCATGAACTATTTGATCAACTCTGAGGATATCAATACATATCAAAGATTTAATATTGACATGGATACCATTAGTTAAGGATCAAAAGAGCGAATATTTCCAATACATATTTCCGTACGAGGTATGAACACTATGAGTTTATTGTTTTTCCTATTAGAAATGATCTTTCCATCTTAATGAATCTAATGAGAAGAGACTTTTGAGACTACCTTGATAAATTATTTCTTTTATTTATAGAGGATATTCTTATATACTCAAATATAAATTAAGAACATAAAGATTATTTTAAAATTGTTTTAAAGACCTTGAAATTGTATATGTTGTATTCCAAATATAGAAAATGTGAACTCTACCAACAAAAAGTGTTATTATTAGGTCTTGTACTCGTAGTAAAGGTAATATTAATAGATCCATCAAATATGGATGTTATAAAGAAATGTCCCAAATCAACCACTATAACTATGCCCTATAATTTAACTGGGTTAGTAGGTTATTATTGATGATTTTTTAGAAATTTATTATATTTATCAAATACACTATCCATATTGACATAGGGTACAGTTAATTTACATAAGATAGAGTATTGTGAATTTTTTAAAGGAATATAAGAAGATAGTTTTTACTACTCGTCTACGTACATTTCCCTGTAGTGGGGAGGAGCATGTAATATATATTGAATGTTAAAAAATATATTTTTGGCTGTTTCCTCAAATATAATAGTATTTAAATTTCTTATTCTTTATAATAGTTGAAGACTCGTGAGAAAAATTACTCGATGCATGATTTAGAGAAGCAAGTGGTGATATTTTTGTTAAAGATTTGGTCAAAGTAACTCTATCCAGAAAAGTGTGATATATATACTGATAATAATATCAATAAATATGTATTCACATAAAAATGTTATAATATTATCAAAATTATGAGTTGAATTTTTTTTATGAATAATACATACATTACCACCGAGTGATGGAAAATAAGGTTTCTAGTGATCTATTGGAGAAATATCATGACACTATATTCCTGATTAGGATTGAAAATGGAATAATACTAATGGATTTAAATTAGACTAATATTGAGGTGATATTAGGGGGAAGATAAATATAATCATATCCAACTAACTACATAGCCTTATATTCTTGTAAATATTAAAGAATCCCTAAAAGATGATGTAGATATAAAAAATGGAAGAAAATATTATGGATTTAAACATTGATAAAGATGGAGTTATAAGGTTTGGAACATTTGTATGTATCCCATAAAATCCAAAATTGAAAAAGAATTTTTTGGATCATTTTCATAGCTCATCCTTTTCTATTCATCTAGGATGCCTGAACATGTATAAATTTAAAAATAAAAACCTCTTTGTGGTATAATATGGAGTGATAAAGTTTTCAATATAAATTTTGATGATAGGGATTCTATTATATTAATTATGAACCCAAAAAACTCTAATGGAAATTTAAATATATTACCCATAACAGTATGAAAATAGTAAAACATTACCATAGACATCATCATAGGACCCCCAAAGACATCTAAAGGCCACAATTCTCTCTGGGTTGTAGTTGATCTCTTTAAATTGTTAGCACAATTTATTACCACCAATGAAGATTTATCCCTTGACTAAATCACCATGATATACATTATGGGGGATGTGAGGCTACATTTAGTACTAAAATCCATTGTATATAATTATGATCTAAGGTTTTACTCATGGTTTGGGAGAATCCATCAGAAATATTTTTAGATATTTGTCAGATTTATCTTTGTATATCATCCATTGATATATTTTTAGTCTAATATAAAAATTCATACTCAAAATGATATTTTGAGATAGTGGATGATTTAATTCCAAGGGTTATGGGATAAACACCTCACCAAGATAGAGTTCTAAAATAACAACCATTTTAAATATAGAATTTATATGAAACTATATGAATCTCTATATGGGTAGAGATGTAGGACTCAATATTCTCAAATTATGTTTGACTAGGATATAGTGACCTTATCCTTTCAAACATATTACTACATGATTTTAAGCATAATTAACCAACAATTACAAACCAAGGATCATAAATTATAGTGTCTTTGGATAATTAGATATATAATCAAAGTGCAAAAAACCAAAATAAAAAATATTTTATTTAATATTCATAAAGAGATCCTAAATTTATTTTGTATCTTACATATTAATTGGATCACCTGGGGAATAAATTAATAAGCTATGATCTAAAAATCTTACGAAGGAATAAAAATAGAAATAAAGTATAACACATGGGTTAGAAAGAAAAACATGATGAAATAAAAAATCATATAACATAAATAAACGTAAGAAATAATAAAATGTATAACATGGGATCATGTAATCATATAATCATAGGAATTTGGGAACAACATGAATTATTTCATATTCATGAGTAAATGATAACTTCCAAGAACATTGCACATGGAAGACAAAGTCCCATAAAGGAATCGGGTTCACTTTCTATCCCAACATGACATCTCATGAGACTAAAACAATACCCACTACATTGTAGATCTATATGGGTGAACCAAGTATACAACTTTCATTCATAATTGTGACACATGAAGAAACAAACAAATTGTATAAACATAATCTTTACCCATGGAAATAAATGTGTATCGTAAGAATGTCATAAGGCATAAAAAATAGTCATATCATAAATTTTTCCATGGGAGAATTTATTTAAACAATACATGATAATTAATAATAGAAAATAGTCATATGTAATGACAATTGATGTAAAAATGAAGTGAAAAAAATAAAATGAGTGTTTTAAAACATTATAAATGGACCACTTTAGTGTGGTTTTAAGGAAAATATTAAAGTTTATTAAAAGTAGAAAAAGGAATATTTATTTACATAAAACCTAAAATAAATTAATATTTTATTTTATGAAAAAATTATTGTTATTTTAGAAAAATATATGTGTATTAAAAATATTATATATGGTACTTGAAAATGGGTAACATTAGGGAAGTTCTCTTTAATGGGTCTTGCTTATTGAAAGGAATTCGGAATATAATCTTATAAAATTTTTATTTCCACATAAATGAAAGAAGAATTAATCTGGGAACATATTTTTGCAACATACACACATAATTTAGGAGCATTGTATAAGAATAATTAAGAATTTCATTGGGGTAAGGGGAGAGAAAGTATAACCTAAATGAAAAAAATGAATGTACGAAGAGAATGCCTTATCTTATGTATGAAAGTGTTCTATACATGCAATAAATGTCTTGGATATTGAAATTAGATTCATTTATAATTTAATTCGTAATATCTTAAAATTTTAATTTATATAGTATAATTTTATTAAGTTCATTTTTGGCCTTTTTTATGAGTTATTGTAGCGACCCGGGTTTTGGCCCTGTTAGACTTTGGAATATTTCTACGAATAATTCTAGAGCTAGGCGCGAAGACGGCGTGTGATTCTGAGGCCAGGTGTGCCCAGAATTAATTTTATTAAATTATTAAGTATTTTTATACTATGCACGTGGCGGGGGTGTGATATCTCATAAAAAGTAGCTCAGAATGGAAATCAGATGGCACGGTTGCATCCGGAACGTGCCGTTTACCGTAGGCGGGGTGTAAACTTTGCGGGCGCGGGCCTGCAGTGAGAAACGTCACCAGGGGAATTTTCGTAAATAAGTATCAAAGTTAGTGTGCGAGCGTCGGCTCACATAACTTCTGAACGGAGTCTTGGATGGAAAATCTGAGACCGCCGTTGCGTTCAGAACGACGCGTTTACCCTAGGGGTGACTTTACTTTTGTTCGCATCGGGCTTCGAGTCCGAGGCGGGTTTGGCGCCGGCGGGCGGCTGATATAAATATCAGCCCCCCACCCCCCCATTATCGTTCCTCTCGACGTTCTTCGCCGTTTTTCGCCGCCGCTCCGCCGAATCGAGCAAACGAAGTGCCCACGAGCTCGGAATTCGATGGCGAACGTTCCAGGAGCGTGCAGCGGAAGCTCTGGAGCGCGGATCTAAGGCAGAACGTCAGCGTTTCGCACGCGAGGTTGGCGTTTTACGTTTTGAAAATCCCGGATCCCAAATTTCTGCTTTTTTCCCTGTTTTGAACCTGCAGATGGGTAGATCGGGTCCCGGGGGTGCGCAGATGCTTCCAGATCTGCGTTTGGACCCCCCGAGGTCCCTCCGGCGGACCTCGGAAGGTTCGCCAGCGCGGCACTGGTGAGGCGTCGCCGGGCGCCGCGCAACGGAGAGCCGCCGGCCCGCGCGGGCCGGCCGGACCGGCCGGTCGAGGCCGGTCCGACCTCTTTTAACATACGGAGGTCTTTAAACCCCCCGTATCTTGCAATCCGAGAGCCGGATTCGCGTGCCGTTTGCGGCGACGCAACCCTGATGACGAGGTGATCCCTCCGGTGTGGGTTCGAGGGTTTAAAGGTACGGGATCGTGGCCCGGGAGCTAGAAACGTCGGACAAAAGAATATTATTTTATTATTTTACGACTTCGGGCCGTTGTAACTTCTATCCGGAGGGTCTGATTGACGTGCCGTCAGTGGCATTTGAGACCCTGATGGTACGAAGGACTTTTTGCGATGGTTTCCGGGTGTTGGGACCGAGTACGGGGTGCGGGCCCCACGAGGCCGTGTTTTGGTGTTTGCGGAGAAACACAGCTTTTGCACCAGGAGTCTGATTTTGGCGGAAGATTAGTCGATCCTGTGTGTTTTTCTGAGAGGATCGCAATGGTGTGATCCATTCGATGTGTTTCGGGATCCAGGCGTGGGCCCCACCCGAGCTGGCTTTAGTGAATAGTACATTTTTCACCGGCTGTCCGTTTCGGACGAGCGAGTAGTCGATTCCGCTTGTTTTTTCATGGGGATCGCCATGGTATGGTCTGCTCGATGGGTTTCGGGATCGTTGTGTGGGACCCACACGATCTAGCTATGGTGAATAGTGCCTTTTTCACTGTTGCTCCGTTTCGGGTGAGTAAACAGCCTATCCTGCGTGTTTTTCCGCGTGGAACGCGATGGTGGCCTCAGCTTTGATCTAGGAGGTGCGCAGTGTGGCGTTGTGGTGGGTCGCTCGGGTTAGAGACGTTTGGACCAATATTGGTTGAGGCTTCTCCCTTGGTTCGTTCCTACGGGGGTTCGTGTGGCATCACAACCTTCGTATGGGTTTTTGATCCTCTCGATGGGATGTTTAAACTGTTAGAGTTGTGGAATCCCTCTGGTGGGCCCAGAGCAGATCCTCTAGCATCTTTACCCTAGATCGGGTTCCGGGTATCGTTGTGACCGGTTATTCACGGACGGTGATCCCATATCTAGTAGGTTAACCCCGTAGGGTTTGTGGCATCATCGGGAATATGATCCCCTACGTGGTGGGTCGTGCATAGTAGGGTTGTGGCATCGTCGGGTTTACGATCCCCTACTCAGCATGATGTTTATAGTAGGGTTGCAGTATCGATGGTTATATGATCCCCTACTCAGCGCTTGGTGTCGGTAGGGTTGCGGTATCGTTGGTTATGAGATCCCCTACTCAGCATTGGGTTTCGGTAGGGTTGCGGCATCGTCGGTTCAATCCCCTACATCACGAGTTATACCAGATAGGGTTCCGGTATATCCATGAACATATTTATATGGACGATGATCCACTATCTGAGTGTGAAGATTCTCTTGAGCGCCAGATCGGGTTGTGGTATCCCTCAGCAGATCCTGGGTGTGATCCCCTATCTGTGAGAACTACGTATGCCAGATCAGGTCGTGGTATCCCCCTACAGACCCTGGGAGTGATCCCCTATCTGTGAGCTACGTATACCGGAGTGGGTCTTGGTATCCCCTAGCGGACCCTAGCGGTGATCCCCTATCCGAGGAGTTGGTGGTTATGTTGTTTCAGCGATGTTTCCTCAGTGATGCTATCAGACGAGCATGATCTCTCGGGTGAGCGTCTGAGAGGTTTAAGAGAAACCCGATGGAGTGTATCTCTCACATGAGTGTCATTTGTGATGACAGTGATCGTGTGGTGTACTCTCCTGGTTGGGGGCAATTGCTGGTGATGAGGTCGGTACCTCTTGTGGCTTTGTGGTGTGATCTGAGTATATCTGGCTGGATTGTTCAAGGTGTATGTATGGGCATACACCTGAGCTGAGCTGAGATGACTATTTGTGTTTAGCCGAGGATGGTCACGAGATGGATTTTCTCTCTCGTCTGGGTTCCCTCTGGCTGGGTTGAGCGGACTGTTGCCTTTTAGTTTCTCCCTTGGGTTTTGGGGTTTTGGGGTGCCTACTGAGTATGTTTATACTCACCCCTGCACGGGCTTTTCCCTCACATGTTTGTGTCTTGTGCAGACCACATGCCTTTCGATGGAGTCCTAGGAGGACCCGGAGCAGGCGGAGCTTAGTCAGCGTGTTGACCGGGGTGTTTACCGGAGCTGTGCCGAGGGAGCCTTCTAGCGGGTGTTTGTGGCATCGTTCCCCTTCTTCAGAGCAGGTTGGGCGCACTTTTATAGTTTTATTTTGGTGGGCCCTGTTTTTCCCTTTGTACTTCTGTTGTACTCTGGTTGTGGGATAGTGTATCCATGCTTTTACTTTTCAGTTTCTATATCTCTTCACTATTGCATGGAGGTGTTTGTGGGTGCGTGTGTACAGGTACCTTAGGCTAATGCCTCCAATGTGTGTGATATCCTACTCGGCACTGGTAGCTAGCCCCTGGCCTATTAGAGGCGGGCTTGGGGAGTCGCGGCTCGAGCCCCGTTGGGTTGGGTCGTGACAGAGTGGTATCAGAGGAGGTTCCACCTTTGGGATCTCAGAGCATAGCTGTTCTAGATGCGAGCTTGGTTCGGGTTGCATAGCGGCAGTGTTAGGATGTTTCGAGTTCAGCTTTCAGGCCAGAGACTCCAGTGTTGGTGCGGCGACCGACGTATCCATGCACCAGGACTCTGATAACCTGCCTTTCGACTCGGGACATTCGTACACTAGTCATGGGGACATAATGGTACATGCATCATATAGGACTTGGTTTTTGGGTTTCCCTTGTCCTTCTTGAGTCACCTCTCCAGATATACTCTTTGACTATGGTGTGTCTTGAATGTATTTCAGGATGCCTCTACGACGATAGCCAGTGAGGGTTCTGTAGCAGGATTGTGCTGATGACCCGCCCCATGTAGAGGCTGTGGAGCCGGGCTCAGGTTATGAGGTTGCACCTCCAGGTGGTCTGTCGGTTGAGCCATCACCTGTCGAGTAGCTGATTGTGCCAGCGGTGCAGGATGAGGTTGCGCGCAGGCTGAGTGCACTGCACGAGTTCTAGAGGCAGCGACCTCTGAGGTTCCAGGGTGATCCAGACGCCCAGGCAGCTGATGACTGGCTTGAGGTAGTCACCCGAGTTTTCCGCCTAGTGAGGACAGCTCCAGATCAGATGGTTGTCCTAGCGGTGACCCTTCTGCATGGTTCTGCCGGGAGATGGTGGAGTTTGGTGACGCAGTCCCATGATGAGGAGATGCTCGCGTGGGCAGAGTTTGAGCGGCTCTTCAGGGAGGAGTTCTATCCGGTGACGCTGAGTTCAGTGCAGATCCAGGAGCTTCTACAGCATTGAGAGGAGAGCATGACTGTGTCGGAGTACTTAGCGAGGTTTACAGACATGTCTCTCTACTCCCTGGATATGTTTCGAGACCCGTTCTTTAGGGCTCGGACGTTCGAGCAGGGCTTATACAGGGACATCCGAGCTGGTGTGGTTTCCTTGTGCCTGCCCAAATATGTTGGAGTGCTTGAGCGAGCGTTGGTGGTGGAGAGTTTTCTGGCTGAGTAGATTCCCCCTGTTAGTTCTGGGCACTCGAGGGCTGAGACTTTGTCAGTCGGATCGGCATCTGGTAGCCGACGACAGACTCAGGGGTCAGGACATGGTCGACGTTCTGGAGGCGACCCCAGGATGGAGGATCTGAGGCTCATGTCTCATAGGGTTGGCAGGCCAGTTTTGGTCAGCCGCAAGAGAGGCGGTGTTACACTTGCAATGGTCAGGGGCATCTTGTTGGAGACTGTCCAACCCGACGTGCTGCTGAGAGAGAGCCGGTCGATGGACTGCCTTGGCAGAGGTAGCGTCTCGAGCAAGGAGGTCCGCAGGGTGACGGACGTGGCGGCGGAGCTGGTGCAGCAGGAGGCGGTGGTAGGCAGTACCAGTTTCCACCCCCCCCCCCCCCCACCCCCAGGTGGTCCACGCCAAGCTCAGGGAGCTGGTGGCTGAGGGCGAGGACAGCTGCATACCCTGGAGGCAGTCGACCCAGAGGCTCTGCGGATGGATAGAGGTACGCCTTGTGTCTTTTCTACTTACTGCAGTATTTTGTCAGACACTGTTTAGCAATACTCTTTCCTTTTTTTTCTTGCTCTAGTTTTGTTCAGGGCATTTATAAGACCATGTGTGGGAGTTGTTCCGCATGCTTCGAATGCGCGAGGAAGAGAGATCCTTCCCCCACCGAGATGCGTTTTTGTGATGCAATTAAAACCGTGCAGGCGAGTCAGTGCCACCCAAAGCGGGTAGTATTGAGTTGTGGTGGATGAGTCCCTCTGACTTATGCATTCAGGATTGGGTGTTTGTTAGTGAGATCGCTGGTGTGTGAGACCCAGTTGAGAGTCAAGTCGCTTTCCTTATGCTTAGGGCTTTTTGGGGATGAAAAGTTCTAAGGGGGAAGGATGTAGTGACCCAGTTTTTGGCCTTGTCAGACTTTAGAATATTTCTACGAATAATTCCAGAGCTAGGCGCGAAGACAACGCGCGATTCCGAGGCCCGGTGTGCCCGGAATTAATTTTATAAAAATATTAAGTATTTTTATACTATGAACGTGGCGGGGGTGTGATATCTCCTAAAAGGTAGCTCAGAATTGAAATTTCATGGCACGGTTGCGTCCGGAACATGCTGTTTACCCTAGGTGGGGTGTAAACTTTGCGGGCGCGGGCCTACGGTGAGAAACACCACCAGGGGCATTTTCGTAAATAAGTAGCAACGTTAGTGTGCGAGCGTCGGCTCACATAACTTCTGAACAGAGTCTTGAATGGAAAATCTGAGACCGCAGTTGCGTTCAGAACGGCGTGTTAACCCTAGGGGTGACCTTAATTTTGTCTGCATCGGGCGTCGGGTCCGAGGTGGGTTTGGCGCCGGCGGGCGGCTGATATAAATATCAGCCCCCCCCCCCTTATCATTCCTCTCGACGTTTATCGCCGTTCTTCGCCGCCGGTCCGCCGAATCGAGCAAACGAAGTGCCCACTAGCTCAGAATTCAACGGCGAACGTTCCAGGACCGTGCAGCGGAAGCTCTGGAGCGCGGATCTAAGGCAGAACGTCGGCGTTTCACCCGCGAGGTAGGCGTTTTAGGTTTTGAAAATTCCGGATCCCGAATTTCTGCATTTTTTTCTGTTTTGAACCTGTAGATGGGTAGATCGGGTCCCGGGGGGGCGTGCAGATGCTTCCGGATCTGCATTTGGACCCCTGAGGTGCCTCCGACAGACCTCGGAAGGTTCGCCAGAGCGGCACCGGCGCCGGCAGGGGTGGCCCGCAGCGCCGGGCGCCATGCGGCGGAGAGCCGCCGGCCAGGGCGGGCCGGCAGCGGCGGCCGGTCCCAGCCGGCCGGACCAGCCGGTCTAGCTTCTTTTGACATACGGGGGTCTTTAAACCCCCGTATCATGCAATCCGAGATCCGGATTCGTGCACCGTTTGCGGTGACGCGACCCTGACGACGAGGCGAACCCTATGGTGTAGGTTCGAGGGTTTAAACATTCGGGATCGTGGCCCGGGAGCTAGAAACATCGTACAAAATAATATTATTTTATTATTTTACGACTTCAGGCCGTTGTAAATTCTACCCGGAGCGTCCGATTGACGTGAAGTTAGTGGTGTTGAGACCCTGATGGTACGAATGACTTTGTGCGATTGTTTCCAGGTGTTGGGACCGAGTACGGGGTGCGGGCCCCACGAGTCCATGCTTTGGCGTTGGCGGAGAAACGCAGCTTTTGCACCAGGAGTCCGATTTTGGCGGATGATTAGTCGATCCTGTGTGTTTTTTCGAGAGGATTGCAATGGTGCGATCCGTTTGATGTGTTTCGGGATCCAGGCATGGGCCCACCCGAGCTGGCTTCGGTGAATAGTACCTTTTTCACCGGGTGTCCGTTTCAGATGAGCGAGTAGTCGATTCCGCTTGTTTTTCTGTGGGGATCATCGTGGTATGGTCCGCTCGATGGGTTTCAGGATCGTTGTGTGGGCCCCGCACGAGCTAGCTATAGTGAATAGTGCATTTTTTACCGGTGCTCCGTTTCGGGTGATTAAACAGCCTATCCTGCGTGTTTTCCGCGTGGAACGCGATGGTGGCCTCAGTTTTGACCTGGGAGGTGTGTAGTGTGGCATTGTGGCGGGTCGCTCGGGTTAGCGACGTTTGGACCAGCAATGGTTGTGTGTTTTCCTTTGGTTTGTTCCTACGATGGTTCGTGTGGCGTCACAACCTTCATATGGGTATGTGATCCTCTCGATGGGATGTCTAAACTGTTAGAGTTGTGGCATCCCTTCAGTGGGCCGAGAGCGTATCCTCTAGCATCTTTACCCTATATCGGGTTCTTGGTATCGTTGTGACCGCTTATTCACGGGCGACGATCCCCTATCTAGCAAGTTAACCCCATAGGGTTTGTGGCATCATCGGGAATATGATCCCCTACATGGTGGGTCATGCACAGTAGGGTTGTGTCATCGTCGGGTTTATGATCCCCTACAGAACATGATGTTTATAGTAGGGTTGCGGTATCGATGGTTATATGATCCCCTACTCAACGCCTGGTGTCGGCAGGGTTGCGGTATCGTTGGTTATGCGATCCTCTACTCAGTGCGTGGTTTCGGTAGGGTTGCGGCATTGTCGGTTCGATCCCCTACATTGCGAGTTATTCCAGATAGGGTTCTGGTATCATCATGACCATATTTATATGGAAGATGATCCTCTATCTGACTTTGAATCTTCTGTCGAGTGCCAGATCGGGTTGTGGTATCCCCCAACTGATCCTGGGTGTGATCCCCTATCTGCGAGAACTACGTATGCCAGATCAGGTCATGGTATCCCCTAGTGGACCCTGGGATTGATCCTCTATCTGTGATCTACGTATACCCGAGTGGGTCTTGGTATCCCATAGCGGACCCTAGTGGAGATCCCCTATCCGAGGAGTTTTGTGGTTATGTTGTTTCAGCGATGTTTCCTCAGTGATGTTATCTGATGAGCATGATCTCTCGGGTGAGCGTCTGAGAGGTTTGAGAGAAACCCGATGGAGTGTATCTCTCGGATGAGTGTCATTTGTGATGACAGTGATCGTGTGGTGTACTCTCCTAGTTGGGGGCAGTTGCTGGTGATGAGGTCGGTACCTCTTGTGGCTTTGTGGTGTGATCTGAGTATATCTGGATGGATTGTTCAAGGTGTATGTATGGGCATACACCTGAGCTGAGCTGAGCTAACTAGTTGTGTTTAGCCAAGGATGGTCACGAGATGGAGTTTCTCTCTCGTTTGGGTTCCCTCTAGCTGGGTTGAGCGGACTGTTGCCTTTCTGTTTCTCCCTTGGGTTTTGGGTTTTTGGGGTGCCTACTGAGTATGTTTATACTCACCACATCAGGGGATTTTCCCGCACATGTTTGTGTCTTGTGCAGACCACAGGCCTTTCGACGGAGTCCCAGGAGGACCCGGAGCAGGCAGAGCTTAGTGAGCTTGTTAACCGGGTTGTTTACCAGAGCTGTGCCGAGGGAGCTTTCTGGTGGGTGTTTGTGGCAGCTTTCCACTTCTTCAGAGAAGGTTGGATGCGCTTTTGTAGTTTTCTTTTGGTTGGCCCTGTTTTTCCCTATGTACTTCTGTTTTACTCTGGTTGTGGGATAGTGTATGCACGCTTTTACTTTTCAGTTTCTATATCTCTACACTGTTTCATGGAGGTGTTTGTGGGTGCGTGTGTCCAGGTACCTTAGGCTAATGCCTCCCATGTGTGTGATAGCCTACTCAGTGCTGGTCGCCAGCCCCTGGGCTATTGGAGGCGTTCTTGGGGAGTCGCGGCTCGAGCCCCGTTGGGTCGGGTCGTGACAGTTATAAGATTCGATTTCATCATTTTGGACAGTTTGTTTCCTTGGTTTCCATGATTGGTTCACTTGTATACATGAATGAAAGATCATGTAAAATGAGAATAGTTATCCATAATTGAATTTTTTTCTTATTAATGAAAATACATATGATTAAATGGTCCTACATATAATTTTTTCAGATATGAGGATGATTCATTAGATTAATCGTTAATGATAACAGTTTAGATTATTTTGGCATTTTTTTAATCATCATGAACTAGATTTGTTCTATAAATTAATATTATGTATATATAAAGGTTTTAGTACACTAAGTAATTTTTAATATATGTTTTAAAATCGTTTTTAACCATGATAATGGTATTATGAACATCCCCAAAGGCGGTATTAGGAAACAAAAAAACATTGTCCAAGAAGGTGTGAATTGACCCCACACGACCGATGTTTTAATTTTTTGAAAAAAAGTGGGAGAGAAGATAACTGATGGTGGATATAAAATTAATATAATAAAATTATAGTATATTTATGACACTGGATTTATCATGTTACTTCGGATAGGGGATGTTAGGTAGGATCAATAAAATAAATAAATTGAAAGAGATAGAGGGATGGTTTTACCTCTTGAGTCTCATCTCCCTGAAAACCACATTAAGGGACTTGGAAAATGGATTTTGTTGAAATTAGAAAAAAAAATGTGGGGAAGAGGTTTTGGAGGAGAATTTGGAAGAATATTAGTAGTCTCTATGTCTTAAAATGTGTGATGATAAGAGTTGGTGGTGGATGGTATTTATAGCGGGAGGAGAGGGATGTGTTTTGATTATTTTATTTTTTTGTTTATTATTTTTTTACAAAAACAATGAATAGTGTTTATTTTTGTGAATAAAAAATAACTAGATCATATGAGTTCTAGATAATTTCTACTTAAATCATTTATTAATCAAAAATTCATTTATATATTAATAATTTAAAATACCATTAATTGCCATATTTCACTATTCACAAAATATTCAACTATTTTAGAAAATTCCAAAAATTAACCCCAACCATTTTCAACCAGTAGATTTAAAAAATGGAAACCATTTTATGAATATAAGAATCAAAATATCAAAAATTAAAATGTCAATAAAATCATCATTTACTCGAAAAATACTAATTTTCATATTATAACAGCTTTTATAATAGTTTGAAGATTTAATTATGATCTCATAAAATTATGTTATAATTATAATAAATCACAATATTATGTTATGAATATATTTTATGAAAATAAATTGTATTTTAAATAATAATATTAATTATAAAATTGAAAATAAATGTTTATGTTTCACAAAAATAAAAGCAATTAATTTATCATTTGTAAAACATCTATTTACTTATTCCAAGATATAAAAATATAATATTTTCATTTAAAAGATTCAAAAAATTTATTTATACTTTAATGGGTGAGGTTACTATTCTATTGGTCGGTTTACTATTCTTCATGGACACATTACTATTCAAGAGATCAAGTTACTATTCTAATAGTATAGGATCCTTAATCTCTATAAATACTTATTATTTCATTCATTATTCAATTATAAAGATTGAATTTTGTTCTTAATGTGATTATATGTGATTTTTACTATATAACATAATTATAAAAGGTAACTTTCATCAATAGAATTCTAATTGATTAAATCCATCCCCCATATGAAATTTCACACTTGAAATTTTATTTTACATTCTATGGTGAAAACAGGTTAGGTTACTTATCCTTCATTACTTCCTCCAGTTCCCATGTCGTATCTTCTTACTTGTGGTTCGGCCATAGTTCTTTTACTAGGTGAGTAGTCTTTTCCATATGAATTTATCTCTATAATCCAACATCTTCTTAGGATTCTCTTTATATGAGAAGATGTTCTCCTGTTGTAATACCTTCTGATTCAGTACATGTGAGGGGTCAGGTATGAACTTCCTCAAGAAAGATACATGGATCACATCATGTCATTAATCTATATTTGATAGAATTTCAAGTCTATAGTTCCCTTCTCCTATGTGATGAACAATCCCAAAGGGGAAAACCCACCATGGGATAAGATTCCATTTATTTACATCCCACATTACTCTCTTCCATGGTGATATTTGAAGGAAACATTTGTCTCTAACCTCAAACTCAAATTCCCTATGATGGTTATCGTTATATCAGTTTTTCAAACATTGAGAACCATTTATATGTTGATGGATAGCTTGAAACTTCTCTATAATCTCTTTCACAATATTAATTCCAAGTAATTTCTGTTCTCCAACTTAATCCTAATAGGTTATATTTCTACAAGGCTTTCCATAGATAGATTCATATAGAGCCTTCTCAATACTCAAGTGGAAACTATTTTTGTATGAGAATTCAACCAATGGAAGATATTTATCCCATCCACCTTTAAATTCCATTTTTTGGGAACTTAACATGTCCTCAAGAATCTGAATTTTCCTTTCAGATTGGTAATTAGTTTGGGGGTGACAAGTTGCGTTAAAATTCAATTTGTTACAGAAATAATTTTGATTACTTCTATACAATTTAGATGTGAACCTTGTATCATGATCAATGATTATTAAAAGTGGTACCCCATGAAGCCTCACCACTTCCTTTACATATATCTTGGAATTGCTTTCCAAGAGAGAGATCATTATAATAGAAATAATGTGGGTAGTCATGGTGTGTTGATTCACTATAATCGATATCACATTATTTCCCCTGGATGTTTTTTGGGAGACTAGTGACAATGTCTATAATGACATTATCCCATTTCCATGTGCTTATAGGAAATTTTTTCATTGTCCCTTTAAACTTCAATCACTCCGATTTAACATTCTGACATACCAAACACCTTGAGATAAAATTTTCAATATCTTTTTTAATATTTCCCCACTAGAAGAGTTCTCAAAGATCACGGTACATATAAGTACTTCAAAGAAGGATAGAGAAAGATGAGTTATGTAAATTATCCATTAGCTCAATAATTATATTATGTAAAAAAGAACAAAAATCCTAATTCCAAATAAAATCATATCATCATAATCGATGTGGAACTCATGTAGGTTACCTTCCTTTACTAATTTCACCTTCTTTTTTTAACTCCCAATCATCAATTTCTACCTCGCTGATCATCTGTCGGATAGATGTTTGGGAAATATTTTGGTCAATGAAGGATGTATTCCCTACTGTTATGATTTCTAGATCTATCCTTTTCATTTCTCTGAATATGGGGTCTTTCTCAATTTGTATCATATATATAATAGTAGGTTATTTTTTTAAGAGCCTCAGATACCTTGTTTTTCTTCCCCATATTATAGTAAATAGATAAATAATAGTCCTTTATTAGATCTAACCATATCCTTTGGAACATATTTAGCTCATTTTGTTTGAATATATACTTTAGACTCTTTTAATCCATATATATTTCACACATATCACCATAGAGGTAATAAAGCCATATTTTCATGGAAAAATCATAGTTTCTAATTCAGAACATGTGTCAGGAAGTTTTTCTAATGTACATTTAACAATCATGTGGTTTAGGTGATCAAATTATCATCTTTCATGAGTAAAAAACCCAATTATTTCTTGGATGCATTATTATATATCACAAGACCTTCTCTACTTATTGGTAGTCTGAGAATAGGTGTAGTGATTAACCTACACTTGAGCTCCTTAAATATTTCCCCACATTATTCCATCCATAAATACTTTACCCATTTACATGTTAACATAGTAAGTGGGTTATAAAATCATGAGAAATTACTCACAAAAAATCAGTTGTAACCTACTAATCAAAAAAATTAGATCTCTGTTACAAATGAAGATCTGGACCACTACTCAATTGCCTCTATTTTAGAAGGATCCATGGATATTCCTTTGCTAGAGATAACATTCCCAAATATTTATACTTCCTTTATCCAAAGCATAAATTTATTGTACATTAAATATAGTTTATCCCTTCACAAATTCTTTAGTGTAGTATTAAAATTCTCCTCATGCTCCTGCTATCTTTTATATTATATAATAATATCATTGATAAAGACTACCAAAAAAATCAGGTAATATCTAAATAATCTATTCATTAAATTTATGAAAATTTCTGGAACATTAGTGAGATCAAAGTAAATCACAATGTACAAGTGGAATTCATACCTAATTTTAGTGGTAGTCTTGGGAATGTCTTCCTTCCCCAACTTTAATTGGTGATATCTTAACCAAAGGCCAGCCATAGAAAAATAAGTTTCCCAACATAGATGATTGAACATTTCATTTATCTATTTATGAGGATACTTACTCATTATTGTAATTCTGTTGAGCTCAATATAATCAATGCAAAGTTTCATCGATCCATAATTATTCGTGATGAAGAGGACTGGTGCACTGTATGGTGAATCACTCGGGCATATGATACCATTGTACAAATTCTATTGTAACTTCTTCTTATATTCCACCAACTCAATAGTTTCCATTAAATAAGGTGTCTTTTATATAGGTAAATATACACAAATAAGTTTATTTTAGAACATAACCCCTGGTTAGGAGGAAGACCATGAAATTATTTTGGGAATAAATCCGTATAGTCCATCACAATGGGAATTTCTTTGATCATGATTCTATCTTTTGTCTCAAACATTTTAGGTAGATATACTTTCTCATAAGTCAATAATATCAATATTTTAGATGAATAATTTGAAGGATATTCATCCTCCTCCATACACATGTACATACTAAAAGATGTCTCAGTATGTGAAGAGTGACATACCTTTCCTGGTAGTTGATTTTGGATTTATATAGAGATAGCCAATCCATTCAAAATATAGCATTAAATTCCACCAAAGTAAGTAATTAAAGATTTGGTGGAAGGTTCAGACCACAAATATTAACTAGGGAGGATTTATATACTTTGGATGTAATAATTTCCGCATTTTCTATTCTCACATATAACTCAATATCTATCTTTTATAGTGGTGTTTGAATAGTTCTTATAAACTTTCATGATATAAAAGAATGAGTGTAACCAAAATAAAATAATAAATTCTTAATTCCTGAATGAATGACCATCATAACTATCACTACATCATTTTTTGGGTTCCACCTCAGTAGTATTGATAGAATATATCCTTTTTATTTCATTGGAGGTCGTTGTTGTTGATTTTGTCTAACAAACCTTGGATTTGGGAAATATATCACATAATGACCATGTTACTTATAGTTTAAACAATAAACTATTGGCTGAGAATTGATCTGATCCTTCCTTTATTCTTCATCATTTTTCGGCTTCTTTATATCTTTTAAGAAATTATTTTCAAAATTCCTCTCTCTTCCACATTTAAAGTATCTCCTAGTTACCTTTATATATTTCTTTGTATTCTTCTTCCCTTGATTTTTACAAGTGGTATGATGGGTTTTATTTCCATTATGGGATTTATCTATTGATCCTCCCATATTAAACATAATTTTACACTTTTATATTTGGGCCCACAATACCAATAAGAGTCTATGATATCCATTTCAACCTTAAGGGAATAAGAGACAATCTCGCTATATCTATCCAATTATAGAATCAAAAAAATTTTCATAGAATCATATTTTGTTTTCTAAATAAGTGATCCACCTTAAATTCGGTTTTAATGACAATGATGAATGCATATTATGCATGACTTTTGAATTTTTATTCATACGCCTCAACAGAATATTCTTCCTTTTTCTTTAGTATGAGGAACTCCCTTTCCAGCAAAATATGGAATGTTTGGGGAAAATATTTATTGATTTATATTTTCATGAAATATCTCAATTCCTTGAAATTCATTTCCTCTTTTGGATTTTGGTTTTTTAGTAGTTTCCACCACAGATCATCTTCTCCATAAAATAGATAGAATGGCGGCCTAACTTTCCCTTCTTCAGTGCATTGGAGGGTTGAGAATATATTCTCAACAGAGTTAATTAATTACTCTATGGTGAGGTTAACATAAGATCTAAAAAATATGGGGGAATTTTCTAAATAAATGAGTGACTGCAACATTTTTTTTCTTAAAATAATTAGTGTATTCAACACAATTCAAGTTATTGTTCATAACTTTATCTAGTTGAGTAAGTAGTATCATGGTGTTTTGAAATAGAATTCCCATAAAATTTGGAATATCAATAGAAAAATCCTCACATTACATATCATATTTATTATTGTCATGGTTCTCATATTTATATCTATTAACTAATAAAAAGAAATTACAATTACTGGTCTTTAATACTTAACTCAGAAGTGTAATAAAAGGAAACATTTAACATTTAAGGATAAACTTATTAATGAAAATTATATACTAGCGTATGATTCCATGAGATTCAATCTAGGTTATCCATGGTCATATAATTATCTTGAGGGTTATTACTAAAAATTTCTAACCCTAATCATAATTAACCAACAATTACAATCCAAGGATCGTAAATTCTAGTGTCTATAGAAGATTAGATACGTAATCAAAAAAATGAAAAAAAATATAAAAAATTATTTTATTTAATATCTATGAAGGGATCATAACTTCATTTTAGCTCTTACATATATATAGGATAACCTGGGGAACACATAAACAAATGGATGAGATAAAAATATCATTAAGGTAATAAACATAAAAATAAGGCATAAAAATGAGTTAAAAGGTATAACATGATGATATAAAATGCATGGAACATGAATAAAAATAAAAAATCATAACATTTTGAACATGGGACAATGTAATACTATCCTCGTAGGAATGTGGAAAAAATGAAACACATAATGAAGAGTCAATGCTTACTACCATCACCATTTCACATGGCGGACAAAGTCCCAAAAAGGAATTGGGTTTACTCTCTATCCCATCATGACGTATCATGAGATTGAAAAATTACCCAATGAATTAGAGTGCTATTTGGGTCTACCAATCATAACTTATTTATGTATATGTGTGCCACATGAAGAAAACAATAAGGTATAAACAAAATGGTTACCCATGAAATGAAATGAGCATCGTAATCATGTCATAAGGCATAACAAAAGAGAGTATCATAATGGTGTCCATGAAAGAATGGATTTAAATAATACATGAAAATTAATAATGTAAATTAAGTGTATATTATGATAATTAATTTCAAACTAAAGTGATATCATGTAAAAATAGTGTTTGATAAACATTATAAATGATATAATTTAGTGTATTTTTAAGGAAAATGTTAATGAGTATTTGAAGGAGACAGAAGAATATTTGTTTACATAAAACCAGAAATGAACTAATATATTTTTTCATGATGAAAATAGTGTTTTTAGAAAAATATTAGTGTAATAAATAGAATATGGATGGTACTTGAAAATGGGAAAATATTTTGTACATTTTCTTCAATAAAGCGTTCTAATTGGAAGGAACTGATAAAGGAACCTTATAAAATTTCTATTTTCATATTAAATAAATAAGAATTGATATAGGAACATATTTTTTGAAAAATGATCATATAATTTAGGAGCAGTAAATAATATGAATTAAGAATAAAATTGAGGTAGATAGAGAGAAAGTGTAACTCAAAAGAAAAATGAATGTTTGGAGAGAATCCCTTGCCCTATGTCTTAAAGTGTTCAACAATTGTACTCAATATCCTTGATAATGAAATTAGATTAATTAATAATTTAATTAATAACCACTCAAACATGTATTTTATTTATAATACTTTTATTAATTTCATTTATATACTTTTTGATGAGTTATAAGATTTAATTTCATTGTTCTGTAGTGTTCATTTCCATAGTTTTCATGATTGGTTCACTTTTATACATATATAAAAGATAATTTAAATGGGGATAGTTATCCAAAATTGAAATTTTATTTATAAATGAAAATACATAACATTAAACTTTCTTATATATATGTTTTTCCATATATGATGATGATTCATTATATTAAATATTGATGATAAATGTTATATTATTTAGGAATTTTTTCGATCATCATGAACTAATTTTTCTCTATTAATTAATATTATGTTCATATACTAGTTCTATAACACTAAATAACTTATAAAATACATTTTGAAATATTTTTTTACCATTTTAACAGTTTTTGTCCTACCATGAAGGAATTATTAGAAAACAAAAAATCATCATCCACGAAGGTGGTGAATCAACACTTCTTAGACAATGGTAAAAATTTTAGAACAAAAGGGTAACAGAAGAGAATTGATGATGGATATAACATTAAAAAAATTATATTATATTATATATACCATACTAGATTTATCATGTTAGTTTTCTAAGGGTAGGTGATGTAATGATAAGAAACAAAAAAGAAATTTAAAGAAAGAGAGGGAAGTTTTTACCTCTCACTAGTGCAGAAAACATTTTTTACGGTGGTTATTTTTAATTTTTAACGTCGTATTTCAGCCCACTTTATTATAGGAGACATTATAAACAATGTTTTTTACGTCGGTTATTCTACAACCGATATAAAAATCACAAATCTGAAGCGTTTTTCACGTATGTTGATAAAAACCCAACATGGAAAATTCTTTGGAAGAGTGATTTATTACGTCAGTTATTTAATAACCGATGTGATATATACCCTTTCATGTCGGTTATATAATAACCGACATCATAAAGCATCATTTATCACGTCGGTTATAAAAATAACTGGCGTGATAAACCTGTCTGCCAAGTAGTTTTTCACGTCGGTTGATAAAAACCCGACGTGGAAAACGCTTCGGAGGAGTGCTTTATGATGTCGGAAATTTAATAACCGACATGATATATACCCTTTCACATTGGTTATATAATAACCGTTGTCATAAAGCACTCTTCCAAAGTGCTTATCATGTCGATTATAAAAATAACTGACGTGATAAACCTATCTGCCAATTGGTTTTCAACATCGGTTATTATATAACCGATGTAAAAACATATTTACAATGTCGGTTATTTTATAAACTACGTAAAGAACAATCCATTTCATTGTATTACGTCGGTTATGAAATAACTAACGTAAAAACCATCTCTAATGAATTTTTTATGTCAGTTTCCAAATAACCGACGTTATAACCCATACCAATGCATTTTTTAAGTTGGTTATGAAATAACCGACGTAAGAAAGAATTTTTTTTAATAAACCTAAACAACTGCTATGCCCAGCCAAATCACCTAAAATAGAGAAAAAGCTTACCAAAAATAGACCAGAACCCCCCCCCCCCCCCCCCACACACCCCTGGACAGCCCCCACACCTTGGACAGCCCTCCACACCACTGGACATCCCCACCACCCCCTAGACAGCCCCAAAACCCCTAGATAACCACCACCCCCACCCTCCTGTATGCCCCACACCCCCTGGACAGCACTCCCACACCCCTGGAAAGCCCTCCCACACCCCTGAAACAAACCAAAATGTTACCAAAAACATACTATAACCCCCTCACCCCATTGGACAGCCCCCATCACACCCCTGGACACCCCCACACCCCTGGACTGCCCCCCCCCTCCCACCCCTGGACAACCCCCAACACCCCTAGACAACCCCCCCCCCCACCCTCCTA
The DNA here is from genome assembly GCA_963277665.1 of Viscum album. Taxonomy (NCBI): domain Eukaryota; kingdom Viridiplantae; phylum Streptophyta; class Magnoliopsida; order Santalales; family Viscaceae; genus Viscum; species Viscum album. The sequence goes on along the minus strand of OY728140.1, from coordinate 1,042,564,850 downwards.
GACTACCCCACCACCCCCTGAACAACCCCCCTCACCCCACTGGACAACCCCCACCACACCCATGGACACCCCCACCCCTGGACTGCCCCCCCCCCCCCCCCATCCCTGGAAATCCACCAACACCCCTGAACAACCCCCCCCCCTCCCCCACCCTCCTGTACTACCCCACCACCCCCTGGACAGCCCCCCTCACCCCACTAGACAGCCCCCACTAGACCCCTGGACACCACCCACACACCTGGACTGCCCTCGATCCCCTGGACACCCCCCACACCCCTGGGAAATCCCACCACCCCTGGATATCCCCCCACACCCCTAGAAACCCCCCCCCCCCCACCCTTCTGTATACCGCCACCCCTTGGACAGCACTCCGACACCCCTGGACAGCCCTCCCACACCCCTAAAACAGACCAAAAAGTTACCAAAAACAGAACAGAACCCCCCCACCTCACTGGATTTCCCCCACCATACCCCTAGACAACCCCCACACCCCTAGAAATCCCTACATTCCCCGAGACATCCCCACCCTCTTGTATACCCCCCCCCACCCCACCCCTGGACAGCACTCCCACACCCCTGGACAGTCCTCCCACACCCCTGAAACAGACGAAAAAGTTACCAAAAACAGACCAGAACCCCCTCACCCCACTAGACAGCCCCCACCACACCCCTAGAAACCCCCACCCCTGGACAACCCCCCCACCCCCTGGACATCCCCAAACACCCCTAGAAAACCCCTCCCCCACCCTCCGGGACACCCCCACCCCTGGACTTCCCCACCACCCCCTGGACATCCCCCACACCCCTGGAGAACCCCACACCATCTTGTGCAGCCCCCAAACCCCGGGACATCCCCCCCCCACCCCCTGGCAGCCCCCCAAACCCCTAGACAACCCCCCCCCCCCCACCCTCTTGGACACCCCCCCCCCCACCTCCGAGACTGCCCCCACCCTCCTGGACACCCCCTGGACACCCGACACCCTCCTAAACACCCTCCCAAACACCCCCTCGGGGGGCACACTGCTAAAAGGTACTCAGCAGTCCCACATGAGAAGCTTGAGCTCTCAAAATGTTTCAAATGTGGGAGTGATGAGTACCTTTTACCGGCGTTCACCCCCCCCCCCCCCCCCCCCGAGGGATGGAGGTGCCTCCTCTCCCACCCCCTAAACTGCCCCCCTGCCCTATCCCCATGGACACCCTGGACTCCCCCCCACCCCACTGGACAGCCCTCCCACACCCCTGGAAACCCCCCTCACCCTAGAGGACACCCCCACACCCATTGAAACCCCTGGACATCCTCCCACTCCCCTGGGAAGCCCTTCCACCCTTCTAGAAACGCTCCCACCCCCTGGACTGCCCCCCCCCCACTCTCATGGACACTCAGGACCCCCCCCCCCACCAGACAGCCCTACCACACCCTTGGACACCCCCACCCCACTGAACACCCCCCCACACACACACACCCTTGGAACCCCTCCCCCCAAACCAGAATCCATACCAGAAAAACCATCATAAGTAGACCAAAATAAGAAGTAGAATAAAATTAAACATTCGCATATATAACATTCAAAACATACACTATCAAATTCAAAAAAAAATCCATCCTAAATTACCACAAAATACACAATTACAATGACAATATTCAAAATTACATTTTACACTAAAAACAACTAAAATTAAATCAAACCTGTAAAATAATTTGACCATTACACTTGTAAGTGTTTAATGTCTTGAGCATTATAGGGTTGAGGGTCATCAAATATCTACAAATTAAAAGTATAGTAGTTAACGTTTATAATGAATAAATCAAATTGAAATATTATGGTAGAGTTTAAAAGGAAATCTTACCTGGTCAATGTTCACAACTGTCCCAGTTGTTATTATTTCATACATAAATCTTAACATATAATATCCAAATTCGATGATGCCATGTTGTTCATGAAAATTTTGTTTGAATGAGTGTAAATTAAATATATTATTTTTATGTAATAAATCAAAAAGTACAAATTATAAATGGATATTTACCTTCACATTTACATATTTGATCTTCGCACTCCTTTTCATTGTGTTTTTTGGAAAGTAGACCCATACCCTATTAGAAAATAAATCAAATGGGGTAAACTTAAAATTCATTATAATATATAAATCTATTGAGAAATTGAAACTTACTTTTCCAAAATTTTCTTAAAACTTTTCCGCACATCACTATGGACAGAGCATATCCAATAAAGTGTTTTCTCCCTTGGGAAAAAACCCCTATCATCCAATGATCACTAATAAAAGAACATTTAAGGTTGGTGGGTTTTTATGTTAAACGATAATGAACTCTTTGAGAGAGATGTGTTTCATACCTCTCACAAAAAGGCAACATCCAACATTGTGTGACTATATTCTGTTCAATTCTTTCAGCAATATAAGGCATTCTTTGTTCCTAATCCAATGTACATGCTTCCGGGGAAATCAATTGTGGTTCCATGAATACATATACATCTGTCCACTAATTCTTCTCATAAATTTTATAAATATACCTAATACAAAATAGACATAAGTATACATTTTTAATAAATATAACACATGGAAAAGGAGTTAAGACTTACATGGAAAACAATTGCACCACGTTGATGCCCAACATATCTCCAGTAACAGGCTCCATGATATTCGTTTTCACAATCCCCACAGTTATTGTACGTCTGAAAACATGAGCTTCCATTGGAAACTCATAATGACCCACCAACAAATTTGAATATCTTGACAATCTATCAAGACTACTAGAACCTGTATATGATGTCATAACCATTTGTCTTTGTTGTTTTCTATATATTATTTCTTTACCTTTGAAGTATTCCTATATAAATAAATAGAAAAATATATAAGTTTTAAAATGATAAAACAACTTTAATAAAAAAAATAGAAGATATAACATACATACCTCTATGGTAATGAGTCGAAGAAGTCTGGATGTCCAAATTAAAAAATGGTCGATATTATGTCTAACTGTCATCACCTCATTTCTAGGTAATGGTACTCGAGCTAATCTATCTATAATATCTTGTACAGTGACCCTATGATTCTCTACCTCTAATTGTTGATGATGAACTATGTCTCCTATACAATATACCAACCAATATGAAACTATATGATGTTGAGGATCATTAATATACAACTCACAATAAGTAGGAAGCTACGGCGGAGGAGTAGGATAAAAAATGGGGTCTGCAGGCTGAGGTGGGGTAGTGGGAGCTACTGGCGGAGGTGGAGGAGTGGGAGCTACAGTCTGAAATTGTCTTTGCATGTCTGCAAACATTGACTATGCCAACTCTATAATCTTTTCCTCTATCATCGCATTAATATTATAATCTTCAGCCTCCAATTATTCTATTTTTTTATAAACACCCTCAATGTTAGAAGTTGAAGAACGTGGCAACACTTTTCTTACCGATACACCTTCTGGATATCCTCGTACACGACCACAATGTTCGGGATTTCCGAATGTTTCATATAAAATATCTTTCCTCCCATTAGCTGTAAATACCCCATGTGAGCTCTGATCCTCAAGAGAGTCCTGTATTAATTAATTGAACATTTATTTAATGATTGAAATTATATGAAGAAAATAGTTATGTTAAATAAATAAAATCGATATCTTACAATCCTCTCAGCTACAATTCTCGATTCTTCTAAATGATATTGCCTTTTTCCAATCTGATCTCTCTTCCATTTTTCATGTCTGGATGGAGGGGATGGAGGGGACACCTCTCCAGAACATGAAGACTCAGCTCTTAGCTTTTTTAATTTTTCCGCCATCATTTGTTCTTCCAAAAATTCATACCCTCCCCGAGATAAACTGTGCGGGTATACATTTTTACTTGGATTTCCTGATGATATTTTCTTTTTTTTTTCTATAAATTAAGAATAAGAAATCATTGAAAAAACATTAATATGATCATTTATATAAGAAATATTATAAAATTTTACATTGCCCTTACCAAAAATGACTCTTTTATTCTACTTTCACTAAATTGTCTCCATGTTTCTTCATCTATAAAAGGATATATACGACATGGATTTTCAGGACTCCTATGACCAAAAATGAAATCAGATGAGAGGGTTGATTTGAAATCCCTCCATCTCCTGGAAGCCATCGATAAAAATTTCTTCCTGACTCCTCCTGTGTCATTAATATCAAATTTCATCTGATAAAGAAGAGGTTAAACATATTATATATACTAGAAACATTTAAATAATAAGAAAACAATAGAAAAAGATCTTACCAAAATTGTCTCCCACAACTGCAAGATTATCGCTTTATATACACTTCTCCATTCATCATACAAAATGTTTACTTTTCTCTTACCCTGCGTTGATAAAAAACTATTCAAATCTTTTGCATTCCGACCTCTAGGAATATCATCCTTATAAAAATCCACGAGTATCCTCTGATACTGCGTACATGAAAGTGATACTTTTGGTAAACGTGAACACCCATGTTTACCAACTCTTGAACTCTTTGTCATAATTGGATCACATGAGGAAGATTAAGGAACATCAAGAGGAGCATGTGAATGTTCTTCCCCAGAGGTATCACTAATATGATCATCTCCAGAATCAAGTGTTTGATCAACTCATTGATCTATCATTATCCTTCAAATCAAAAAAAACATTAGTTCACAAATATACAAATTCAAATATTTTAATACTATTGTAATCAGAAAATAGAAAATTGTACTAAGTTACCTAATAATAAACATTGTTAATATGGTAATCATGTTAAAAAATGGTAAAGATGGTCAATATGGTCAAGATAGTAAACATGGTAAACATGGTAAACCTGGTAAACCTGGTAAACCAGGTAAACCTGGTAAAGTAATTTTCACTGAAAAAAATAATAGATATATAACATATGTAATGGTAAACATGATAAAGTAAACTAAAAAAACTTAAAACAAACAAAAACTAATACTTATTTTGTTTTAATACATGTTTTAATAAAGAAAAAACTTACAATATCTAACATTTTATGAAAAAAATAATTGTAAACAGGAAATAAACAAATGTTACCTGTACTTTTAGGAATGTACAAATGGATTGATTTCCCAAATTACTTCGTTGTGATCAATCCTTATGGCACAAACCATGTCTTCAACATGCTCATCATTATGTTCTATTAATCTTTCCATGGGAATAGGTAGCTCACATAAATCAGTATCTTCATCAAGTTCACCCTCACAAACATATTGTTTTTTCCCTTGTAAATCAACAGCCCACTGCATATCTGATTGATCTACTACATAAAAAATTTGTTTTATATGTGTTTCCATTATAAAAGAATCAGTTGTGTCTTCCAATCTATTCATATGAATAAGTGTCATTCAAATTAATTGTGTCTGACACTGTTGTTACCAATAATCCATTTACAGTTAAAAACTGGAACATTAATTTTAAAGTAATCAACCTCCCATATGTATTAAATCACTCTATAATATTCACTGGATGCAGAAATTGGTTTTTTGTCCTTAGCACTCAAAAAATGCATTACTTCTACAAACACCAATACACCACAATTCTGAACTACACTTCTGTTGTCCTGAGCTTTCATATGAAATGTATAGCCATTAATTTCATAACCGAACCATGTTATCACATTTAAACATGGACCACCCACTATCCATTTTAATGTCTCTGATACATCCAATCTACCAAGAAAGGTCTTTTTAGACCATGAAAAAAAGGTTTTGTTGTGCTCATTCAAAATCCACATTTCTTTCTTGTTTGGATGACATTGTTTAACTCATTAATATGAAATGTGATATACGGTTGAGCATCAGCTATGTTATTCAAGACGTATAATTCTAACTTCTTCATTTGTTCAGTTGACAACAATTTGACTTTCATGCCACAAATCCTCTTTCCCTCGTTATTAACTCATTCATGGCAAGATGGAGGCAAACCTATATGCTGCGCCACAACCAAGTATCTCATACAAAACTCTGCAACCTCCTCAGAAATATACTTTTCAATAATGGAGGCTTCAGGTCAATATGGATTCTTAACATACCCCTTCAATATTTTTATATACCTTTCAAAAGGATACATCCAACGAATATATACAGGTCCACAAATCATTATTTCTCAAACCAGATGAATCATTAAATGCACTATTATATCAAAAAAAGTTGGAGGAAAATACATTTCCAATTGACAAAGTATACAAATTTCATCCTTTTCCAAAATTTTCAAAGTATTCACATCAATCGCCTTATTACAAATTGAATTGAAAAAATAACACAACTTCATTATAGTCTTTCTGACATGGATGGGAAATATTCCACGCAATACAACTGGTATAAGTTGTTACATAATGATGTGAAAATTATGAGATTTCATACCTATCAACTTCAAGTCCTTCAATGAGACAAAAAAATTTACATTTGAAGAATAACCTTGAGGAACTTTGATATCATGAAGACACTGACAAAAGCTAATTTTCTCCCTCTTTGATAATGTATGACAAGACGGGGGAAGAAATGTTCATCTTCGATTAGGAGTGGGAGCTAACTCCAAACGTATTCCCATTGATAGTAAGTACAATCTTGCATTCAACCCATCTTTTATCTTTCCTTTAATATATAACAATCTTCCAATCAAAAAATCACAGATATTCTTCTCCACATGCTTGACATCAATATTATGTTTATCTTCATGATATCTCCAATATGGTTGCTTAAAAAATATTGACCTTTTCTTCCAAATATGTTTATGATTATCAGATATCTTTGCCTTTCCCAATGTCACAGCAAGGTTTTTCACCCTCTCAAAATACAGATTAGGGGATAAAGTTTTTGGATCAATATCAAATTCTTGTGAGCCTTTGAATTCCTTTTTTTATCCTTCTATAAGTGTGATCTATTGGAAAAAGCTTTCGATGACCCATGTACACTGTTTACCTCCCATGATGCAATTGACAATATGATGTCTGTTTTTTCGCAAATTGGACATTCTTTATGCCCTTTAACACTGTTTATAGACAAATTTCTATATCTGGGAAGTCATTTATAGTGAACAAAAGAAATTCATGCAGTTGAAAATATTCCATTTTATAATAATCATACACCCTAATACCATCCACTCATAAGAGTTTCAAATCATCAATCAACGGTGACAAGTAAACATCAATATCATTGTCGAGTTGCTTCGGACCAGATATTATTAGACTCAAAATGACATATTTGCAATTTATAAAAACTTCAGGAGAGAGGTTCTAAATTACCAATAAAACAGGCCAGAACTATGTGTGCTACTGAGGGTTCGGTATGGATTCATTCCATCTGTGCATAACCCTAGTATGATATTTCTAATTTCATTTCCAAATATAGAATATTGTGCATCAATTTTCTTCCATTGTGTTAAATCAGCTGGATGACGTATTTTTCCATCACATAACTGCTCATCGCCATGTCATCTCAACCTTTTTTCATCATGTGAATTAGAAAATAAACATTTGAAATGATGAATTATAGGAAGATACCAAGATACCTTTGAAGGGATCTTTTTAATCTCTACATTAGCCTGTGATTTTTCATTCACCTTATACCGTGATGTCCCACATTTAGGACACTTTGACAGAAATTCATATTCCTTCCTATATATGAAATGGTCATTCATATGAGCATTTATTTTATTGTATCCCAATCCCATCGGGCATAATATTTTTTTGGCCTTATAATGTGAATCTAGAAGATCATTATCTTTTGGAAGAATGTCTTTCATCAATTGTAGAAGCTCTGTAAAACTTCTGTCACTCCATCCATGTTTGGAATTCAGGTTAATCAATCTTAACACCACCGAAAAACCCATAAAATATGTAAAACAAGGATATAATGGTTTTTCAGCATCACCATATAGACACGCAACTATCGGTTGTATCTCAATTTTTTTTTCTAAAATATCATGATTCATTTCTTCAATTCCATTGGTGTTACCATCTTGTGAATCATCTTCATTAGTGACAATCCGTCCAGTTTCATCAATACAAATCCATGGTTTGTAACTTGGACTAAAACCATGACAAATCGGATGATATTTTATCTCTCTAATTTTCAAATTCTTCATATTCAAACATTTCAAGCATGGACAGAAGACAATTTCACTACTTGGAACATTCTTTTAGAAAATTCCAAAAAGGAATCAACACCTTCCTCATATTCACTGCTCATTCGATGTGCCGTAATCCAACTTCGACTCATTATTACTCATAAAAAATATCAAAATTATACATATTTTTAAGATAATTCAAATATATTTTTATATGAAAAAAATCATAATTTGAATGTAAAACAATTTTGAAATATAAAACAAATCTATGCATATTTAAAAAATTATTCTTAAATATGATTTTAAAAAGAAAATATAGTTAGATATAAGAGTTTTCAATTCCATGGAATCAAAGAAAACCATGGGGCCTCCAATGGTTGATAAAAAAATTAGAGAAAATGGAGTATACCTGAGAATCAAATCCAATTTAAAATAAAAACTCGGATGGAGAAAATCACAATGTGAAGCCAATCATCACGGAACAATGGGATCAGGATAACTACGCATATTTGAAAACCATGACATGGTCTCCCCCATAACCCATAATGTTCTCATAGTCGATGAATGGTCAAAATATATAAAACCAAATAGAATCATATTGCAACACTAATATCCATGAAACAATATAATCATCATGCCATAATCTCACAAACCACAATGCAATAGTCAATCCCAACTGACACTTATCCCCCACCCCCTTGGACACCACCTAGACACCACCACCCCCTTGGACATCCCCCCACCCCCTATACACCACCCCCACCCCCTTGGACACCCCCTGGACACCACCACCCCCTTGGACACCTCCTACCCCCTAGACACCACCCCCACCCCCTGCACAGCCCCCCCCCACCCCCTTGGACACCCCCAACCCTCTGGACACCACCCCCCGAACAACCCCCAAACCCTCTGGACAGCCCCCACCACCTCGGACAGCCCCCCACCCCCTTAGACACCCCCACCCCCTTGGACCCCCCCCCCCCCCCCACACACCCCTGGACTGCCCCCCCCCCCCCTCCAAGGACACCCTGAACACCCCCCAACCCTTTGGACAACCCCCCCGAACCCTCTGGACACCACCCCTACCTCCTTGGACACACCCTAGACACCACCACCACCTTGGACAACCCCTCACCCCTCTGGACAGCCCCCCCCCCCCCCCCACACACCCTGGACAGCCCCCACCGCTCTAGACAATACCCCCACCCCCTTGGACACCCCCACACCTCCTAGACACAACCCCCCCCCCCCATGGACACCCCCTGGACACCCCCCCAACCCTCTGTACAGCCCCCACCCCCTAGACAACCCCCCAAACCCTCTGGACGGGCCCCCACCCCCTTGGACACCCCCACCCACCCCCCTTGACAAGCCCCACCACCCCCTTTGACACCCCCACCCCCTTGGACCTCCCCCCCCCCCACACACACACCCCCGGACTGCCCCCCCCCCCCCCACCTTCATGGACACCCTGGACAGCCCCCAACCCTATGGGAATCCCCCCGAACCCTCTGAAAATCCCCCATCCCTTTGGACAGCCCCCAACCCCCTGGACAGCCCCCAACTCTCTAGACACCCCCCCCCAGAACCACGGTATTTTAACCTCAAGCTACTAGTTTTGGGATATATTGGGATTTTAACCTCAATCTACTAGTTTTGGTATCATGCCATTATTTAAGATGAGAACCATGAATTGTATCTCCTACTAGTCTAAAATGATCTATTGTTCAATGAATCGGGTTTTAATAGCATATGAAGACTTATAATAGTCCACAAAAATATGTGACGTAAATAGTTTATGGAACAAAAAAAAAGTGGTACCCAAAATAGAAACAACCAAGGATCCAAAACAAACATTCCACCATGAAAACCCATATATACTTATAAAATAAATCACAATGGTACATGGAATTGGTGTCTCACAATGGATTAGATATAAATTGTAGTAATATAGGTGAATGAGATCATTAGTTGTCAATGAAGAAAAATATTACCATAAATTTAGGGCATCTACGAAACAAAAAAAATGAAATAGAAGTAGGTGAGGCTTACGTGAATATTGCGAGTCAATCTAACAGATCTGGTGATAATAAATAAGAAGAGGATGGAAAAACAAGGTAAGAGGGTTCGAAATCATAGAATCTTACCTAGTTTAAACAAAAAAATTGCAAAAGGTAAATATAGACTATCTGGGAAAAAAATGAACGAAATAAAGTCGTGGGAGGCTTACCTGAGTGTTGCGAGTGGAGATGATAGATCCGAGGAGAGTAAAGATGATAAAAAATGATGGTGAAATGAGTTTAAAAAAATGAGATCGAAGAGTAGATTCGATGTTTTCCGCATGAGAGAGATGATTCGCAGGTCTGTCGATCGAAAAATTAGAAATGACAATCCACGAGGTGTGATAATTTTTTAAAATGTTTTTTAACGTCGGTTATTTAATAACCAACATTATAAACTATATTTTATTACATTTATAACATCGATTATTATAATAACCGAAGTTATAAATGTATCATATACCACATTTTTTATGTCGGTTATTTTATAACCGATGTAAGAAAAGCCGTGTGTTGGTGTTTTACGTCGGTTATTCTATAACTGACGTAAAAAACACATCAGAAACCACTGTTTTTACATCGATTATTTTATAACCAACATAAAAACTGCCCTGTGTTGGTTTTTTACGTCGATTATCAAATAAACAACATCAAAAAGGCCTCAGATTCCACCTTTTTTACATCAGTTATTTTATAAAAAACCTAAAAAATTTGTTAGATACCTCATTTTTTACATCGGTTATCAAATAACCAATGTAAAAAATATCGCGCGTTGGTTTTTTACGTGGGTTATTTTAATAACCGACGTAAAAAATTTACTATCAATATTTTTTTTGTTGGTTATAAAATAACCAACATAAAAAAACCACATATCACCGATTTTTACATCGGTTATATATCCGACGTAAAAAATGGTGACGTTAAAAAAGTTTTTTGCACTAGTTTCTTTAGTTTCATTTCCCTTAGAACCTATTTAAGAGACTTAGTAAAAGACTTTTGGTGAGACCAGTAAGACCAGAACGTGGGAAATAGGTTTAATAGGGTAATCATACATAATATTTTAAATATAAAGTCTAAAAAGGTGTAATGAGAAGAGGTATTGAGGGGTGGTATTTATAGTGGAAATAGATGAGTGTTTTTTATTATATTATTCATTTGTTTATAATTTTGGCTCTAGACTATGAATAGTTTTGATTATTCTGACTAAAAATAGTAAATAGAGAATTTTAGTTTTATATAATGGATACTTACACCATCCACGACTCACCCATGACTCAATAATTCATTTATTTAACAATCATGTCAAATACAGCAAATTATCATATTTCACTATTCATAAAAAATCAATTATTTTATAAAAACCCCAAAAAATTTCCCCAATGATTTTTAAACATTTATATTTCAAAAATGGACTATATTTTATAAAAATAATTTTATAAATATGAGAAATTTAATTTTGAAATAAAATCATCATTTTCTCGAAAAATATCGATATTTATATTATAATAACATTTATTCCACTTTAAAATATTAATTAAGGTCCCGTAAAATTATAATAAAGTTATAATAAAACACAATATTAATTTAATAATCTATTTTATGAAATTTAATTTTCTTTCAAATCATAAAATTAATTATAATATTATAAATAAACATTTATTTTTCACAAAATTACCAACAATTAATTTATCATTTTTAAAATATTTTTTTATTTATTCCAAGATATAACTATATAATATTTTAATTTATAAGATAAATTTTTTTATACTTACATAGGTGAGTTTACTATTCTATTTTCTGGTTTAATATTCCTAATATTCACATTACTATTCCAACAGTCAAGTTACTATTTCATTGGTATATGTTATTTAATTTCTATAAATTCTTCAAATTTCATTCATTATTCATTTAAAAAGTTTGAATTGTGATCTCTATGTAATTTTATGATATTTATACTAAATTACATAATTAGAAGAAGGGAAGTTTAATTGATTGAATTCTAGGTCATTATAGAGGAAACATATTGGTCCTTTCCCAATCTAAGAAATAAAAGAGAAGGTTCAAACCATTTAGTGGCACATGAATGTGATAAAAACTTGATAGGAGAGTTATGAAAATAATCATAAATGTGATCTAGATTTTGATAATTGTTTTTAGGTGTTCCTTCATATATAAATATATATATATATATGGATGTGAGTTATGATATTCCGAAAGGAAGGGAAGATAATACCTAGAGACATTAGTCTCTTCAAGATCACAGATCATGTAAGGGTCTTAGCCTATCCGTTATTTCTCCCTCCACACATATATTAAGTTCATAATGTGTTCCATAATTCTTATTTGGGAATGTACATACCTAACCTTTCCATATTCTAATCTTAGAAGCTATGAAGTGGAACATTATCCTTAATATGAGAAACAACCAGTAAAAAATCTTGGATAAAAGTGATAAGTTGTTCCCATATAAGACCACTCATCTGATCAATTATATATGTTTAAATCATAAATCTGATCAGGCTACATCTGAACCTAGAAATATGAAAAGGGAAATTTACTCAGAATTTTTTTCTTCCATGACATTAAATTCAGAGGAAGAAATTCGTTTAAGGGGGTAGAATATAATTATCCATGTTTTCCCTCTATAAATAAATAATAGTATTGATAAAATTGTCCACATGAAACAATGAAACCAAAAATATATGGATTACGTTGAGGAAGCTGTTGAATTTGATGGCATAAATAGTGGTAAGATAATTTTAAAATGTATATATATATATATATATAAAGATAAAACATAAATACATTCAATTAACTTTAAATATATACATAACTTTTACATCTAATAAAATAAGAAAATAAATTCTTATGACTAAAATGAATTTTAAAAAAAATGGTATTTTACCTATATGTCATATTTATTAATACCACTAATTTTAATAATATATTCATTATAGGAAAAAATATTTCTTATAAAATATTTGTTTCATGAAGTTTTATGAGTTTATTTTATTGTCATATTTATAATTTTAATCATGTGAATTTTATGAAATTTAAAAAATTGAATTTTGGTGATCATATTAGCTTAAGATTATTATTTTGGAAATATTTGTTTTTCTATTGATTAGTAAAATGACATATTTTAATAATGATGTCAATTTTATGAAATTACTTTATTATTTGAATAAATTTAGTGTTTATGAATTTTATTTCAATAAAATAATATATTATAAAATAATTAGAATATTATGTTTAATTTATAAATTCACTCCAAATATTTTGAAAATTTAAGTAGTATTTTAAGGAAAAATATTTTCTAATTTTGTTGTTTGATTAATTATAACATGATAAAATGAGTTTTTATTCCATTTTTTAAAATAAAAACTCATTGAATTATAATAATTATTTTAAATTAATTTAAAGAAATGGAATTGATAATTTTATCATAATCATAAATTTTTTTCCTAAAAATAATTTTTTTCAAAAAATGGGTTTTTTTATATTACATGTGCTTCTGCTGAAATTTATTTTCTATACACATATGATTATTACATGATAAATTTAATTTGATATTTAGAATAACTGGGTCTTATTTACATAATAAGGACCATTTTTTTGGGGCTCAAAAGATGAATTACCAAAGTAAAACTAGTTACCATGGATGAAATTAAAATGGCAAGTTTAGGTAACCTTGAGCTAAAGGGCCTAAAAAGTTTAGAACGTTTTTAGATTTTAATGTGGAGTTTTTGATTAAATTTATCACCCCTAAACCCTATTATTTATCTACTCTCATTCCACTTTTCTTAAGTGTAAATTCTCATTGTATATATGTTTTGGATAAATTAAAAATGACACTCCCTTGAACTTTTAAATGGGGAACATTTATCCTCACATGCACTCGCTCGATAAACTCTTGAGTTTATAAATAAAATGAATAACTAAATCTTAAAAAATATTAAAAATAATACTTAGTTTTTTTGAATTCTCAAAATTAAATCTTGTTATGTTTCGATCCCCTTCACAAATGAGAAAATTCAGGATGTTAGGTATAGGTTCATAAACTATATTTCTTTTTTACTTATTTATATATTTGTATTCATCCTAAAATTTCATTTATCAATCCTATAATGAAAAAATAATTATAATTATTATAATATAATGTTATTATAATGATGTAATATTCACTAACCACCCTCCTTAATACCATTAAGAAAAATGAAAACATGAATCATGTGGTTTGCATACTACAGCCTCCATAAATAAATGTGTTTCATTTTCCTACACTTCCAAACATTAATAGTTTTAGTTTATATTTGATAAGTATATATAATATATGTGTGTAATATATATCATTAATATGGACATTTTTAAATAAAAAAATAAATATCATTATGAGGAAAACTATCGACGTTGGTAAATAACCTAAAACCAGTTCTTCACTGTTTTGATTTTCCTAGAAACTGACTAAAAATACCATTTAATAGAATTATAACCATATATGTCATTATAATAAAAAAAATTATAAGACCTTTAATCATTTTTTATCTTAATCATTGGGATAAAAAAGAAAATCAATATCTCTTTTTTGAACCTCATTCAACCCAACATATATTATTGTCATCCTATGTTAAAATAGATCACAATAATCTTATACATGAATACAATTCTTATTAAAGAATACTATAACTAAAAATATATAAGAATAAGGATATGAAATATTAAATTAATATGTTTACTATCATGATATTGTTGTAAAATTGTTTCTACATAAATCAAGGCTAAAGGTATGGGACATGGAAACTCAAACTCTTTTTTTGACTTCTACAATTTATTATTGAACTAAATTTTCCAAGAAATTGATTTTAATTGGAATACTATTTTAATTTATAGGTAAAATATATTCTAAATTGAAACCTATATCCATGAATGGTTTTCTATTCACTTATTTTTATTGAAATAAATAATTCATTTTGAAATGATGAATATAACTCTATCTTTTATCCCATTGATTTCAAAAAAATCAATAATTATATTTAGTTACATAGTTTTTGCTTTTAAATATATATTCAAGAATATATATCCCCAAATTAAATTATGATTCATTTTTAAACCTCCATTATTCTATTAATACTTGACTTTTTTTGGGTGACCTATTTTTAGATGATAACCAATTTATTTCATGTTGTTGTTTAATGTTATGAAACTAATTTTTATTTTATTGGTTAATTTTTGATTCATGAAAGTTTTCCATTTTTTTGTTTTATAAAAACCATTTTTTACATTTTTTCATCATAAAAATTTAATGAACTTCATTATTTTTAATAAACTCCATTCATTTTTCATGGACTCATTAATATAAAATTATGATTTATTTTAAATGGAAAGAATATGTATGGATGATGAAGGGTGGGGTAGTATATCACAGAAAATGAATTGGTTTATGTTTATATATCATAAGATAGCCAGGCATGGACATATTGATTTTTTCACATAAGTAAGGTCATGATATTTTTTCTCACATTTTCAAGAGAGTATGAAATGAGTTTTTTTACAAAATCATGAGAATAAATATTTTTCTCACACACGTCTTCTTATACATATGGTTATTACACATTTTCATATTCTTCATCAAGATATACTAAAGTTTCAAGATGCATTCCATTTCCATGAAATGAAATTTTTTGAATATTTTCCCCCATTTTAATGTATTCTTCTCCTTTATGTCATGATCACATGTTATAATACTATTGAGATGTGTTTTGATCTAGTTCATATATTTTATGCTTCCTTAATGATCATTGAATGATATAATGTTACTATAACATGTTTTATGATTATAAACTATGTACATTAGATCATTTATTATGATATTTATGTTATCATAATGTTTTCATTAATGTTATAATATTTTTCCCATTCCAATCATTTGAGATCAACCATTTATTATGTTTCAAATCCCCCGGTTATGAACATGATTATATCATGAGTGATATCTAAAAAAGGATTTAAAGGATCTTGATGGTTAGTAAATCATTGAATGTGTAATAAAATAATGTGTTTACTAAGATAGTTTCCAAAACACTAAACATTTAGGTCTTTAGGTTATGTGACTATTTGTGAGATTAAATATTTAAATTAGGTTATTAATTTATTATTTATGTTATGTTTAGCTTGAGTCATTTAACCAATTTATTCAGGTTTCAATGGGAGGGTAAATTAAGTTCTAAATATACACATCTGATCATATGTATACTTCTCTTAAGTATATCTTAGGCCTTATATCTTAGTGTAACCTCACTTTTAATACCTCTTAACCATTATTGTAGAGAAGTTTTTCCATGGAAACAATACATTGTAAATAAAAATGAAATTGAATATATTACAGCATTTTTAAATTCTTATTGAAATTTTTGAATCCATTTTAGATGATTCAATTTCTATAAGTGGTAAAGAGGAATTTCAATATAATTTTTCAAAATGAAATGAAAACCCATTTATAGAAAAATTATTTTAAAATAATAGAAATTATTTTATACCAAAATAAATTATAAGTTTGATTTTCATAGATATAATTTGATTATGATAAATAAAAAAAATTATTTTACATTAAAAAAATGAAATAAAAAATTACTCTTTTAATAAATTAATTCAATTATAAGATCCAAACATAGTTTTCATTTTAATAAAAACCATACTTATATTTCCAAAATGTTGACCATATATTTCTATGTTTATTATTATATTTTTTTTAAAAAATAATATTACTTATCAAATACATAATTCTTTTGGTAATAATGTTTCAAAAATAGTTAATTTATTCTTATATAATGAAATTTTCTTTAAAAATGTGATATTTCTAAGATTGGAATTTATATCTATTCTTCCAAAATAAATTATTTTAGAAAAAACAAAAAAAATCCACCTTATGAAACTCTTAATATGATGAATTAAAAAAATTAAAATTAGTTCATCAAATATTATTCTAAAATTCGGAAAAATAGGTTTTAGTTTTAGATAAAAAAATATAATGGAAATACACATTTATTGAAAAATTAAAGTTTTAATCGTTAAGTTTTCATAATAGTATTTCATATAAAAAACTAATTAGTGTAATGGTATTTGTTTTAAAATGGTATATATATAATTTATTGATGGTTAAATTGTTCATTAATAATGTATTATTCACTTTAGTGTAGTCTATTGTATAAAATACTCAATTCAATATATTATTATATAAATAAAATACATTATAAAATATCAAGGTGTTTGAAATTATAGAGTAAAGAAAAAAGAGCCATATAACTAAAACCTCAACAATAAATGTTGCTTGACCACTATTTACATAAATCCATAAATACATATTGGGTCCAGATGAAAGAGGAATGCGAAATACATATCAACATTGCTAGAAAACATAAGCATTAAGTGAGAAAGGGTGATTATATTCTATTTCATGGTTAGCCATATATGGACTTAGGATAGAACATTATCTAGAGGAGAATCACTAGTAGTCTAAGGAAACACTATAGATAATAAGCCAATTCAACCATAATGTGATGAATCCTTTTGGATTATTTTTTTTCAACAAATTACATTAGATTAAAAGATACAGATATATGAATAGTACCATATATAATGATTTTTCTAGTAATATTTTACCTTAGGCCTATATGAAATTCATAGGGCCCAACATGTTTTTTATTCAAAGATCAAAACTGAAAAAGATAATTACCCATAGGAATATGCTCTAACACATAAGTATTCATCAGTATCATAATCTCCCATATGTGGTTAAATAATTAATAAAATCTAGAGAAGAACATTATTCTAAGTTGATATATAATTGTGACCCAAGATGGTTGATATTAGAATGATGGTTCATAGATGTTTGATAAAGAAACATGGGAATAATCCACATTACATTTAATAGGAAACATGTTTTTCATAAGAAATAAAAAATATAACATATGATCTGAGGTTCTGAATGACATAAAAATTCATTAGAATTATATATGACTCTTAGTTGAATTTCATATGAAATATAAAGTATCATGAATATGTTTTCATGAATGTTAAGGAATATATAATTATTATTTTGAATATAATTATATAATTTAACGATGTACGTGCTGAACTTGATGAAAATACCTCAAAAATTTTATTCAAGATGAGTTTACATAGTGAATAATTATGAAGGTGGATATCATTTACATGGTTTTTAAAATTATAAAGTGTTACTCCATTGAAGGATATAAAATATATTATAGGAAATGTTATCTTTATAAACTCCTATGGTTTAGGTGTGTAAATATACATGGTGAATGGAAATTGGTTAGACTAAGAGAACCACACAATAGTACTAGAAATATTTTTTGAAATGATCTCTTATAGAAAATGATGATGTAGACAATGAAATGGTGAATAATAAATGTATTTTTTGGTTATAAAGGAGGATTATATAATATAACAATTTTTTTTAAATGTAATCCTAGACATTTCACTCATCATTGTTATGGAATTCCACCTTTTTATTTCAAATCTTTTCATTATATTTTACAAACAGGTGATCTTTAAAGTCTAGTGTCTTGGAAATAAGGTGCGTAATACATGAAAACATATAACATTATTTTAATCCACTTGAATAGATTCTTTAAATTTACATCCTATATTAAATTAATTAATCTCATAACCTGGGGACATACATCAATGGAAAGGGTGAGCATAAGGCTCAGTAAGGGAAAATGGGGAAAATAGCTTACTTGTGAACATGAGAGAATAAAATAAGAACTTGGGGAAATATAATAAAGGAAATAGAAAGGGGCATATTATTATAATAATAACGTTAATAATATATTGACAATTTGGATACAACATTTAATTTTGAAATTCATAACCCCATCACCATGTTTCGTCCCTAAGGTGTCAAAAAAATTACCAAGGTTATTCACAAATGTATCCTAAAACTTGTCATCTCAAGATATTAACTTCTTTACCCAATGAATTGGATTTTTATTAGGGATAAACCTAAATATTTATTTATTTTCATGTGATACACATAGATCATAATACAAACGTTCATTAATAACCCATGGATAAAAAACGAAACGGGTTTCCTATAAAAGTTGTGGCATTTTCAAAAGTTATCTAAACAGGTTCCATTTTTCATTTTAATACCACAAAAAAGGAAGGGGGTTTTATTTATATTAATCACAGAATTAAATTATATCATTTTTAAATCCTTGTGAACACCCCTAGAGAAGATACACTTTTGGTTATTCACAATATAAAATAAAATATTTTCTTGATAAAAAGAGATAAATTTCCTGAAAAAAATCCAGCATCATAACGGGTATGAAACACGATTTAAAAAAAATTAATAGATAGGTGAAAGGGGTCTAAAAATAATAAAATAATCATAATAAATTATATAGAGGTAAAAATGAACATAATAACATGATATATAAATATTAAAGTCATATAACAAAAAAAATAGAACAAGAAAGGAAAAATGAAGTTGATATTTCCATTACCTTAAAGATTAACTTCTAAAACTCTATGATTGGGACCTTTAGGGATTTATGACACCTTTATAGTAATCCTTGTGAGGTAATAATATCGTATATTTTATGTGGATTATTTTGGAATGAATGGAAATGGAGGAATGGTTTGGTATTTATAGTAAAATAGAGGGAATTTTTTTATTAATTTCCAAGGACACCTCATCGGTGGTATTTACAAAACTGTGGGATTTCCCATGTTATTTGACCATTTTTCATATTTTGGGGAAAGTAATATCATATTTTAATCATCATGAGTCTACCAGAATATTAAATTAAATATTTTATAATTATGATGTCATTAAATACACTGAAAACTCAAAAACTGTATTTTTACTATTCCTCGCAAAACAAAATTTTTTATAAAAATATCATAAATTCACCATAACTTAATATTGATGTTATAAATTCAAAAATGAACTTTATTTTATGAAAAAAAATTTATAAATATGATAAATTAATTTTTTATGTAAAATCACTTTTTACATGAAAAATATTATTACTTAACTAACAATTTATAAAAGAGTTATTTACTTATACTATTATATCACATTACCATTCAAGATGAATAAATTATATTTATAATTCCATAGGTGAGGTTTCTATTACATTGGTCATATTACAATTCATAATTGTTCTATTACTATTTATAAGTTACTATTCACCAAAAAATAAGTAAATCTTATCAGACTCCAAATTTCTTACTCATCACAACCACGAATGTCTATTTTTCAAAAATCATTTCACGGTATCGATTATTTAAAGCATGAAAATTATTTTAAAATAATATTTTTTTCAATACTCATCAATAATATGACACATCTTATGAAAAAACACTAAAAATTCATCCTATATTAAATTTGGCATTTTAAATTCAAAAATTATGTATATTTTACCATAATAAGAAATAACTAATTCATTTATACAAATTTATTACACAAATTAAAAAATTCCTCATTACATAACCCCTTATAATGCCTGCATATGACCTAAGGGTAAGGTGTTCAATGGTGATAGACTCTTGGGGCGGCTCAGATAACAACGCCTGAGTGGTTATTTATATCAACTTGAACATCTCCCGTAGGAAATTTCTTTCAATATTATCATTTTGATGCTTGTCTTGGGCATGGTCCAGTGCAAAGACCAGTGGTGTTACCTCCTTCCCAAGCTCTAAAAAATGGGCTTCGTAAGACTCGAGTCTTCTGGATGAGGCTAGTAACTCTTCTTTCAACATTATTTATATATTATTATTTCTATTTATAAAAAATTATTATAATGTTAAAAATTATTATTGTTTCCAACGGTCATATTAACCAACAGTCATAACTCAATGGTCACATTAAAATATAACTACTTCATTACTAATGTTATATAGTTTTGTCATGTAATATAATATAACACACATTTTTAGGAAACGAAATATTATTCAAATGTTCTGGTAGTTACATTCCCCCCCCCCATAAAAAATTTCATCCCAGAAATTTCCAATCATACTCTCAGAAGAGAAAAGGTGTGGGTACTTATGCCTCATTATTTCTTTAATTTCCCATGTGGATTCTTCATATTTTTGGTTCCTCCATAACACTTTAATGAGATGGGTAGTCTTGTTACATATAACCAGATCTTTATGGTCCAAGTTTTCCATCAACTACTCCTCATAAGAGAGGTCATGTTCTTATTGTACAACATCAAGACTCAGTACATGTGAAGGGTCAGGTATGTACTTCCTCGATAGGGATAGGTGAAATACATGATGAACTTGAGCTAGATTTTGGGGAAGGAAAAGCTGATAAGCCACTACTCTTATGTGATCAATGATTTTATATGGTCCAATATACCAAGGGATAATCTTCCCTTCTTCCAAAACCTCACGACTCTTTTCCATGGTGAAATTCTAAGGAAGACTTTGTCTCCAATATCAAACTCCATGTCCCTTTAACGATTATCGTCATAGCTCTTCTGACAGATATATGAAGCCTTAATGTGTTGTTGGATGGCATGAAATTTTTCTATAATTTATATCACAATATTAGGCCCAATATGCGTTTTCTCACCAGCTTCATCCCAACAAGTAGTAGTTCTACATCGCATCCCATATAGAGCTTCATAGGGTTCCATTTGAATGCCCGAATGGAAGTTTTTTGTAAGAGAACTCAACTAATGGGAGATTTTTATCCCATACACCATTAAATTATATTAAGCATGTTCTCAGCATGTACTTGAGTTTTTGAATAGTCCTTTTATATTGGACATCAGTTTGGTGGTGCTATTCCATTCTGAAATTCAATTAGATACTCAAATCATGTTGAATACTTCTCCAAAATTTTTATGTGAACCTCATATCATGGTCAGATATGATAGAGAGTGGTACCAAATACGTCTTTCCACATCCCTTACATAAATCAAGGAAATTTTATCAAGAGATAAATATTCTCGAATAAAGATAAAATGGGAAATCTTAGTGAGATGGTCCACTATAACCTATATCGCAATATTTTCATTGAAAGTTCTTAGGAGACCAGTGAAAAAGTCCATAGTGATATTGTCCCTCTACCATGCCGGTATGGGTAGTGGTTGTAATACACCTTTAGAAAGTTGTCACTCTCCCTTCACTTACTGACACACCAGGCATCTTGTATTGTATTTAGCAATCTCCCTTTTTCATATTATCCCACCAATAATGATCATGAAGGTCCCTATACATTTTAGTGCTTCCAGGATGTGTAGAGAATATAAAGTTATGATCTTAATCCATCAACTCCTTCTTTATTTCTGGAATAGATAGAATACATAGTCCTATATGAAATTTCAATACAGCTTCTTGATCAATATTGAACTCAGTAAACTACCCATTCTTCATATCCTCAAACATCTTCCGTAACAAATGATATTATTTTTTATATTTCTTGATCTTCCCTAGTAATTATAGTTGAGAAGTTATTCGAGATAGGGTTGATTATGTCCCTTCCCTTATGATTCTAATGTCCAGTTTTACTAGGTCTTTAATCAATGGATCTCTTTGAATTATCATTATTTCAAGCATAATGCATCATCAATATTGTTTTCTCTTATAGGATGATAATGAATTGAACAATCATAGACTTTAATAAGTTCAAACCATCTCCATTGTCTAATGTTCAATTCATTTTGTGAGAAAATATACATCAAACTTTGTTGGTCTATGTATATATCACATTTCAACCCATAAAGATTGTGCATCCATATCTTCATAGCAAAAAAACCGAAACCAACTCCAAATCATGCGTAGGATAGTTATATTCACGAGGCTTCAACTGTCGAGATGCATAAGAAATGAATTTTTCATTTTTCATAAGGATCCACTGTAAAGACCCGAATCTTGACGTACATGGTAATTACATTACTTTTGCGGAATACTTAGTACATAACAAAAACACACACACAAGGATCGTAATAGTTTAGTGTCTTTGGAAACTCGGAACGTAATCTTCTAATCGTGGTGAAAGATCTTCAATATCTCCCATAAAGATCTTCCCTTTTTTTTTACCTAAAAACCTTTCTTTATATCCTGGGGAAAAGAAAACATAAAAGGGTGAGCTCAAATGCTCAGTAACGGTAAACAAAAGAAATATCAATCACATCATATACATAAGAACATAGCTTTTGGAAATCTTAACCTGCAAAAGAGAGCATAATATCTTAACATGGAACAAATCATAGAAGTGAAAATGAGATCCCCATAATCATAACATAAAACTTGAAACTTTGTGGCATGCACACATAATCATGGAAAATCATTTCTTGTTAGTCATGACTCATTGCCAAGACTATCTTAGTGGACAAAGTCCCTTTCTGAACCGAGTTCACTCCTCATTTCAGTCCTGTATCACTGAACCGAAATAACCTTCCGTTCCAGCCATGTCTATCTCATGAGATATAAAATCTTTACCCAATGCATTGGAGGGAGATATAGGTCCCACCCATCTTATAATGAATCCTTTCTTATGTGTGCCACATAATCATAAACCATACATCATAGCGTAACCCATGTAATAAAAATGGGATTCTTAAACAACATGACATCATAAAACAATTCATATAAGATAAAGGAATTCATAAACATAATTCCATCACAACATAGTCAAATCAATGTAAAAATATGGATAGAAACAGAACCCTTTATTATCTTAGATGGAAAATAATTTTGATAAAACACTTGAATTGAATTCTTGAGGAAAATATCCTTTCTTCTTCAAAATCAATTTCTTTTCACAAAACATCATGCAATTTTAAAAGAAAGAGATTTTATTGAAAATAGTCATGAAATCTTTTAGAGGAAGCTTCATGAAAATAAGGCTTTATAAAACAGTAGAAATCCGTTCGTGCCGTGTAAAAAAAACATTCTTCGTACTTTTGTCGGAAAAGTCAAAAAGTACCTCGTACGAAAAACGACAAAAGATTCCTTTCATATCTTTTACTAAAAACTCACCGAAGGTTAAAAATGGATTTAAACAATTGTAGGTGGATGGAAATAATATTACATATTGATGAAACATGGATGTGGATGATAAAATACACCCCAGTAAATACTTACGAATAAACAATCTCGGATAAAAATGAGATTGTGATATTTCCCTTACCTTAGGTCCGGCTTGCTTTGTAACTGTCCGAACCTCCTGTATAATGATTTAAATCATGTTATTGACTTATTACAGAATCATATTCATTGTTATGATATCATATATGGTTCACTTATGACATTATATTACCCGTTCTTTTGTAAATTCCATGTTAAAGAAGCGTTTTGGGTAAAATCGTTTCATTTATCGTAGGTGTTTTGACTTGTTGTTCTTGACATCATTATTACATATATCATGATTTACTTACTTCCAGAATATAAAATATGATTTATATATCATATATATTCAGTATATATATATATAATAGGTAGATAAATAAAATGAAAAACACCGTTCATGGAGACGGTAGTCCGTACGTACGCATGAACGCTGTTTTCCTTTCTTTATTGTCTTGAAATGGAAGTAAGTAGATGACATACATATGTATATATATACATAAATCCAGTAGCTTTATAATGTCATATATTTCATAATTATTTCTTATATATACATTATAATCATTCTTAAATGGTTAACATGGAGAATGAATCTCATCGCGTCGTGGAGACGGTATTCCGTACGTACGCACGAGCGATGATATCATTTCTATAAATATTGAATTGAATTGGAGTGGATTATACAATATATCAGAATCAATATTATATTGTAATAACTATGTATAGTTATTATTTACACCATTATACCCATCCATGTAAGGTGGTGGTGGAAAATAGATTACACCACGGCGTGGAGACGGTATTCCGTACGTACGCACGCGCGGTGATTTCTTTTTCCGTAGGATGGATAGATGGTGAAATAGGTTTGTTTCATACTTATAATAACATATCAGTATATGAGTGATACTAATGTTATTACTTCATAATGAAACAACCTAAGAAGAAGAAGTGGAAGAAGAAATAAAGATGAAAGAATTGGTAACGGTAATTACCTCTTCTTTGAAGTGCCTCTTTGAGACCTCCTCTTAGGGCACTACAATTGGTCTTTGAGGAAGACCAGAACCTCTAGGATGTTTCTAGGGAAGTGGATAAGGGATTTTGGCAGGGGTTGGCCGAGCTTGAGTGCTCAAATTGGTGTGAGGAGGAGGGGGAGGAGGTGTCCTTTTATAAGGGAGGAGAGGGGCACCTTAGGAATATCTCAAAATATTATTTTATATTAAAGTCAAAATCGGTTTATAAAGGTTACAAAGGGTCTTATTTCGAAGCTAAGGTGGGAATGGGTCGAAATCCTATCAACCAATAGGATTTAGACAAGTTTAGGGTATTATGTTTAACCTTATCAATTAGATTTAACTCTAAGTTAAATAATTTAACTTTTACTGTGTCTTTTTGTTTTCTTTCACTATATGGTTAATAAACTTACTATAACATGCCAAACGAACCCCAAATTGTATATTATTAATACATATATCCTTATCTAAGTCATTTGTCCGAACCTTAGATTTTTAGGAATAAAATAACAATTAATAATATAATATTTGATTTAAAAACTATTTTGTGTCAATTTTGACACTATTTGATATATGATTTTTGTGAAAGTCATAACAGAATTATATGTTCGAACCAAGTTAATTAAATCAACACTAACATATTATAGTAACCTAGAAAATTATTGGAATTCATAAAAAGTCTCAAATTACATTTATTTTGGTGTTTATAACATCAATTATGTCAATATTTCATTAATAAGAAAATTACTGCATCATCATTGTGTCATAAATAAATTAATTTATTTAAAGTCTAAAAATTATAAATAAAATATCATTATGTAGGAAATATTTTTATCTTTCTAATGAATATTTATAGTCGAATTTATCTTATGTATAACCCCATATTAAAAATGATTTACTTATTAAACATTGATTTTAACTATTTTAACCCTTCTTTAAATAAATTAATAATAAATGTCCTAATCTAATCCAAGTGGGCCTAAATGGTCATTTTTTATTCCTAAGTTTGTTTTTGGTCGAATTACACTTGTCCAATAGAATTAGGACATGTGTTAGGGTAATATTAATATCATATTTACCCTTAGTTACCCTATTTACTATTAACCGTGGTAAAAAAAGTAAAAAGTTACTATTCACCAAAAAATTATTTTCATCTCATTGAACCACATTTTAGTCCTTGATATTAACCGTGTTTCTCGGATTTTCGAAATTCCATTCACAGAAGCGGTAAAATTAAGTTTTATGCAAAATTCAGTTTTTAACCTACCACTTAGTAGTTTCACTATTCATCAAAAATTGACGTTTTTCAGAACAATGCCAAAATTTCATCCCAAGCTATATTTCATATTCTGAATTCAAAAATGAAGTCTATTTTACCAAATTCATATCATAGAATTTGCATTAATTAATTTTATAATTAAATCCCGCTGTTAAAACAAATAGCGTGTTTTTAAGAAACAATTTCTATCAAAAGATTGACACTTGATTATGTCTGGTTTAAATGTGAAATTACATCCAATGACCAACATTGTATTAAATTGTAAAAATATATTCTAAATATACTTTAAAACCACTCAAATTAATAATTTATCACTATTAACTATTTCGATTAAAAAGGTTGTTTTTAATTATAATTTAGTAATTTTCACTATTCATCAGAATATGAAAGTTATCCGAAAAGTACCAAAATTTCACCTTAGGCTAAATTCGATACTCCGAATCCAAAAATGAAGTCCATTTTGAAAGATAAAATTTATAAAATTTCAAAAAGTGGTTATTACTATTCATAACGGCTAGTTTTAATAGCATATTGTTGTTTAGTGAAACTCGGTATTTGGTACGACGCAAGCTATCGAGGAAGGTCGCGATTGCGTGTAATGCAAGGCAAGACAAGGATGCGTGTTGTGCAAGCTCCTTTTGGTGTAGCGTACAACACAAGACATTAATAAAATTAAAAAGAATATTTCTTTATAAAATCTTGGGCTGTTACATCCACCCAATCCCTTTCATAGATGAATCACTAAAAATAACCAATACTTATCTGATAGAGGGTAAAGCTAACTTGGGTGAAGTAACCAATCTCTTATTTTTCTCTTGGAAACTTTCCTCACACTCTTTTTCAGAATAACATCACCCTTTAGGAGTTAACTTGTTTTGTGGATTGGAAAGTCATGAATGGTTTTTCACAAACCTCCTATAATATCCTACTAAACCATAGAAACTCAGTTACTGTTGTAAGATGAGGTCACTCCTCTACAACCTTTGTATTTTTAGGGTTGAAAAATATTCTTTTATTGTTTACAATGTTCCCTATGAAAGTAACTTATTGTAACCGAAATTCACATTTTCTAAACTTTCCAAAAATCCATTCATTTCATAGAGTTTTCAAAATTACCCTTAGATTATCTTCATGATCCTTGTGAATTTTAGAATATTTCAGAATATCATCAACAAAAATAACAACATAATTATCATGGTAGTTCTTAAAGATTCTATTCATCAAATCCCTAAATATAGCAGGTTAATTAGTCCACCTGATGGGCATAAAAACAAAATCATAATGCCCATATCTTGATGAGAATGATGTTTTTGGAATAACTTCCATCATCACCCACAATTGATGATATCCATATCGAATATCAATCTTGTAGAATAATTAATCCCCATAAAGCTAGTCAAATAATTCATCATTTCTTGAAAGATGGTATTTTTTCTTCATTATTATTCCCTTTAATTATCTATAATCAATTCATATCCATATTGATCCATCTTTATTCTTTACAAAGAGAACATGCATTTCCTAAAGAGATGCACTCATTCGGATAATCCCCTCATCCAAAAGATATTGGATGTTTTTCTTTAATTCCTCTAAATCCACATTTTCTATAATATATGGGGTCTTTGATATCTGATGAGATCCAAGTATGAGTTCAATGGAGAACTCTACCACTCTTTTTAGTGGAGGTATGGGTAACTCTTTATGAAATACTTCAATATATTCCTGGATGATGGGGACATTTTATACCCTTATACTTTCATTTACTTCTCCATCTTCACCGATCAACTCTATAAACAAGGCTATATGATGTGCTTCTAGGAAAAGAACTAGTTGATAAATATCGCTTTAGAATATAACTATAGTTATCCCATTCAATAATGCTGATATTTCTTTCCTTCTTCATTTGATCTTATAATTATACATAGGGATCCACTGCATCCCTTGTATAATGTCAAATTCCAACATCGGAATGACTACTATATTTGCGGTAATTTTTTATCACTAAAGTAAATACTATAGTTTTTAAACACTATTGATGCTTTGATAATCCCTCTAAGAGTCTTGAATGATAACTCTACTTTTACCATTTCATGGATTGATTCGATATTCTTTGCTAACTTGGATGAAATAAAGGGATTTTTAGAACCAAGGTCAAACAATGTACTTGAAATATTTAAGATAAAAACGTGAGAACCTACCATGACATCATTTGGAGCTTCGACTTTAGCTGTTGTGATAAAAAAAGCATGAACTTTCTCCCTTATCCCCTATTAAGGCTGATGGTGATTCACCTCCACTGCCCTAATATTTGGATAGTGATTGGTAATGTTCTGTAGCTATCAACACATGAATCATTGGACTTCAGGTAGGGCCTTCACCATCTTACCTTTTCATTAGTGTCAGGGAGTTTAGGTTTCACCTCAAAATGAAAATTATGAGCCATATGGATTTATCTAACACACTTATAACATTTCCCTGTCCTAAGCTAGCAGTTCCCCAAATGATTCTTCCCACATTTATTACAGGTGGTAAGTTGTACTTTCTTTCCTCATTTTCCCTGATCAAATCTCCTCCTAGTTCTTGTCTCTGTTGATCTCTTCTTTTCATTTGATTTCTGAAACCACTGTGTCTCACCAAACTCTAGTTCAACTTTCATATCACTATGCATGATTTCCCCATAGCTATCATAATCTCGGTTGGATATATTATTCTGAAGATGAGGTCTTAGTCCACCAAAGAATCTGTCAACCTTACCATTAGGATCCATGAAAAATCATTTGGTGTAATGAATTGTCTTGTGAAGTTCATCTTGTAGCTTCCCACATATTCATTCTCTTTCTGATTTAGCTCAAAAAATTCCTTCTCCAATTTTGTTCTCATCAAATGATGGAACTACGTATTGAATAAGATACCTATGAACTCTTACCACTCCATATCTTCAATATCCCCACTTAGTCTCATTTTTTTTAATTAGTTCCCACCACTGATTAGCTTCTACCTCTAAGAAATAAATATCCAGGGTAAGTTTCTCTTATTTAGAACTATGTAGTATCAAAAATATCTTTTTTATAGAGCTTATCCACTGTTCAGAAATCATTGGGTCAGTAGATGCAATGAATGTTGGTGGTCTTTGACACATAAAGGACTCAATGAAAATATGTCCCCTTCCTGGTGAAAATAGTCACTAATCATGATTCAGGTTATTTTCTATAACTTGGGTTAGTTGAATCACCATTCTCATGAATGTTTCCATTCTGGATTCCATCATAGGGTCATCAGCGCATGGGCCTTTATAGTCCTCATTTTCACAGTTCCTCTTATTTCCCCACATTATCTAATAGAATTAATCCTTATTAAGAAACTTATTTCATTTACAAATATTTTAACTGTATTTTTTTTAAAAGCTCATGTTTAAACATATTATTGTTTAACAAAAATTACATTTCTCTATAAATCCTTCATAATGATTCATAAAAAGCTTATGATTAACCAAAAATATCCCCTAGGAGTGTCAAACCATGACTACAGAAAGGCCCATTATTGTACACTAGTTTTCATTGGACTCTAGATCAGAGTAGGGTTTTCAGGTGTTACCCATAAATAAATTTGTGCCAGATTCACATCCACTTGTTCGTATCCAGACATAGATTTATTTTTTTGAAAACCACTTACTTAATATTTCACCAAAATACAAGGATGTTTTCTTATATTGAATATTTTATTTAGGTTTATTCCAAAACTTTTGAAATCCTAATTTCCAAAAATAGATAACCTATCCTATGATACCAAATACTGAATCCCTTTTTTATTACATAACTTTTCATTACATTTCATAAACAAATGATCTTTAAAGTCTACTGTTGTGGAAATAAGGTACATAATACAAAAAAACATATAAAATTATTTTAATCTAATTGAAAGGATTATTGAAATTTTCATTCTATGTTCAATTACTTAATCTCATCACCTAGGGACATACATGAAAGGAATGGGTGAGCATAAGGCACAGTAAGGGAAAACAGGGAAAATAGTTTACATTTGAGCTTGATAGAATACAAAAAGAACTTGAAGAAATATCATAAAAGAATGATAAAGAGGAATATAATGATAATAAATAATTTAATAATATCTTAAAAATGTGCCTATAAAATTTAATGTTTTCATTAATAATCATATCACCAAGTTCCATCCCCAAGGTGTCATAAAAATTACAAAAGTGATTCACCAAGGTATCATAAAACATGTCATCTTAGAGATTAATGTATTTACACAGTGAATTAAAGAACTATCAGTTCACACAATTAATATTTATTTATTTTCATGTTATTTAAATAGAAAACAATCAATCATTTCATAAAAAATCCATTGAGAATAAAAGAAATGGGTTTCATATCAAAATCATGGCATTTTAAAAAGTGCTTAAAATTATGTATATTTTGTAATTTTAATCCCATGGAGAATGAAGGTGGGTTTCATGTATGTTAATCCCGTAATTAAAATATATCATTTTACATCAACTTTAACACCCCTAGAGAAGATATATTTTTGGTTCTTCAAAAAATAAAATGAAATAATTTTTTGATAAAAAATAGATAAATTTTGATATGAAAATCTAGCAACATCACGGGTTTGAAACATGTTTTATAAAACATTAAATATATACGGGAAAAGAATATGACATTAATAAAAGGCTAATAATTTATTATAGAGATATAATATAATGGAAATAAGATCATGATATGGAAATTTTAAATACATATAACATAAAAAAGATAGCAAGAAAAGAAAAAGTGAAGTTGATATTTCCCTTACCATGAAGAGTAACTTCTAAGACTCTATGATAGGGACCTTCAGGGCCTAAGGACGCCTTGGGAGGAATAGCTGGGAGGTAATAATATTATATATTCTTGGGGTATTATTTTGGAAGGAATGGAAATTAAGGAATAGTTTGGTATTTATAGTAAAAGAGAGGGATTTTATTATTAATTTATGAGGACACATCATCAGAAGTATTTGAAAAACCATGGACTTGACCATGGTATATGACCATGGTTTTGGACACTTGGGACACCTCATATCATATTTTTGTCCAGATTAGTTAACCATAATTTTAAATTACATATTACATCATTATTATATCATCAAACACACTGAAAACTCACAAATTTTATTTTTACTATCCACCAAAAAAACATTTTATAAAAATATCATAAATTCACCCTAACCTAATATCAATGTCCGGAATTAAAAAATAAAATAAATTTTATTAAAATAATTTAATTAATGTGATAAATTTAAATTTTAAATAAAATCACTATTTACTCAAAAAAATACAAATACTTAACAAATAATTTCTAAAATAGTTATTTGCTTATACTATTATATCACATTACCATTCAAGATGCCAAAATTATATTTATACTACTTTATCTGAGGTTAATATTCCATTTTTCATATTACTATTTATAATTTACTATTCTAAAAAAATTAAGGTGACTTTTCAGACACCAAATTTCATACTGATCATAACCGTGTATGTCCATTTTTTGAAAATCATTTCATAGTATAAATTATTTAAATTATAACAATTATTTTAAAATAATTTTTTTCAATATTCATAAACAATATAAAACTTTATATAAAAGTACTAAAAGTTCTTCCAAGATTAATTTTGACATTTGAATTTCAAAAATGATATTTATTTTACCATAATAAAAAATATTAATTTTATTTATACAAATGGATTACACAAAGTAACTAAGACCTTATTACATAACCCCTTATAATGCCTTCATATGACCTAAGGGTAAGTTGTGGAACTGTGATAGACTCTTGTGGGGGCTAAGATAACATCGCCCAAGTGGTGATTTCTATCAACTTGAACTTCTCCCGCTGGTGATTTGTTTCAATCGTAACATGTTGAAGCTCGACTTGGGATTGGTCTATAGTTAAGACCAGTTATGGTAAATCCTTCTAATGCACTGAAAAATGGTCTTTGTATGGCCTGAGTCTATTGGATGAGGCCATCGAATATTCTTTATGCATTAAATATACATTATCATTTCAATTTATAAGCAATAATTTTAACGTTATAAATTATTATTATTTCCAATGGTAAAATTAACCAACAATCATAACCCGATGGTCACATTAAAATATACTTACTTCATTATTAATAAGATATAGTTTTTTTTAATATAATATAACAAATATTTTAAGAAAAAAAATATTATTTAAAAGTTTGGGTTGTTACAATTGTATAGTATGTGGTTATAAAATCGGGAAAAATCTATAAAAAATCATAGAGGTTGATCTTTTTGGAAAAATGAATGCATATGAGAAATGAAAAATCATTAATGTTGTGGTGATGACTGTTTTATATGAAGACATGGAAAATAATTGAATAAATATAGATATTTTGGAGTATTTCATGATATATCCATTATTCATGAATATGAAAACAATAAGACTTCAAGGATACATGAATTAGTTCATTGAAAAATATTTTTTAATTGGTTTAAAATTAATGGTATTCTTATTTGTGCAATAAAATAGTATCCCATGATATATATTATCTATGTCGAGATAATAAAATAATTTGTAAATTATTTCCATTTATGATAAAATTATATGAAATCTAAAGGTACATAGAAGTAGGACAACTTTACTATGTAAATGTGTTATGCACCATTTGTATGTT
Organism: Viscum album; assembly: GCA_963277665.1. Lineage (NCBI taxonomy): Eukaryota > Viridiplantae > Streptophyta > Magnoliopsida > Santalales > Viscaceae > Viscum > Viscum album. The sequence continues at coordinate 1,042,531,598 of OY728140.1, read as the reverse complement.
GAAATTCGGGAGATACATTCAACACATATATATTAATATTTTATATTGTAGTGGTCAGTGATGAATACCAAGGAGAATTTTGTATTATTTATAAATTACTTTTATCAAAATATAGTTGTTGAAAAAATGAAAATATATTTTGAATATAGTCCTATAAACAATAATGATCCATCTTTAAAAGAAGTGATAAATAATAAGATGATTAAGAAGGGTCTAAAACTACACGTTCTTAGTATCTATTATTGTTGAGACTTGAAATTTTTTTGAGCCAATACAACTTAATATCAAAGTGAGTCCATCTACAGAACAAGGCCGACCCTCATTTTTATTTTGAAATCATTATCTTGTGGTTCAAGACCTGTTTGTTGGTTCAAGAAGGACTGTAGATGAATTAGTGTTGATAATATAATTAATTTCATTGATGAACTTGTTGTTATAGTATAATAAATACCATAATTTTAGGGAGTTTATTTTTCATGCCTTTTGGGTTTTGATAATACAATCCCAAACATTATGAGTATTATATAATAAAAATTGTTATAACATCAAATAAAAAATGATAAAAAAAGAATTCAAGACAAGAGTTAAACACATCAAGGAAGTAGGATCTCAAATTGAGGTTGAACCATGTAAATATTTTTTTTAAGATATAATTATTCTATTTCTATATTTTATGGTATGGTTAGTTTGTATAGAACATCTATTGATCCATTCCTCTTAACTGTGGAAGTGGTTTGACTGCAATTAAGGTTAAATAAACCAAATAATAACTCGATAAAATTTAGTTACATTGATTCACCCCCCATAGTGTCTCGACATGATCCATCTGTAATCCATAGTATTATTCTGAAAATATTCAAAAAAATTAAGTAAAAATAATATTTTAAATTATATTCATTTTTTGAATGTTGCAAACACCATATAAGGGTCGGGGTGAATTCAGTGTTGTTGATTTTTTACAAAACACAAAATATTTTTTGATTTATTACCCCTTTGGTAACTGAATCTCTATTATTAGTTATGTCACTAGTGTGTCTAATTTTAATTTTACCAATCAAATACAAAAAAAATAAAGTGAGAAAATAATTTAATTAATATAACACAATATTATTACAAGGTTTTATATTGATGTGGGAATCATTCTCCTTATTTTGATTAGTTATTTACTCATATCACATATGATTCTCTAATACATTTTTCATAAAATATAACTGTTTTTAGTTGAGATCATCTTAAACCATATCACAATATTACACAAGTGAGTTTTTTATTATAATTAAAATTTTATCACTTACATTATATTGCATATATGATCTCTTTACACACCCTCGGTTTTTACTAACATCACACTAGTCATCAATCTTTCTCCAGATGATGAATTTTGATCACTATTATGCCAAGAGATTTTATTGATCATATCAAACTGATCTTCTTCCATGATGATAGATTATTCAACTTTATATTAGTATTTAAGAAAAAAACATGTGGCATGACCCATTATCTTTTTACCCTCTCCTTATTTTTAATCATAAATAGGTAACCAGAATCTATTAATTAAATATAAAGGTCCTAGACAAACAATAAATATCATAATGTACTATATAAAATTTATACTTACACAACATTAAATCTTATCTTCTTAATCTATATCAATTATATCAGTCCCACAGAATAATTCATCATTTCTAGCTTCAATAGATAACATATTTTTATTCTTGGTATAGTATCAGCTTCTCATTAATAATTAAAAAAAATATTTCATTCAAAGATTCATAATTTTTAAAACGTGTCTACCTATTTTCTCTGGAAATACTCATAGAACAAAAAAAATCATCATACATTATATATTCAGTGATGAATTTTTTTCTAGATAGTACAAATATTATACCTCCTAAGACGTTCATCCCTTAATTGTACATATTTTTTTACATTTTCATGGGGTCCACTCAAATTTATATTAATGGAATTTCATTTAACGTATACATGACATTTCAAATGGACTATATAATTACCTTCTATATATTCATTCAAAATGATAATTACAAGGTCTTGTCCCATAATTTTAATATCTTAATTTTTTCTAGAAATAAACATCTGTTATTTTTTAAATTTTTATTCTTAACTAACTAAATCATCCAATTTTTTTATAGAATTATTCAGATTTTATTATTCTTAGAACACCTAAATTGGAATCACCTATAAAACATATTCCTAATTTTATAAAATGTGAATCAGTAATACTTAAAATTTGATCCTTATTATCGTGGTATGAGAGTCTTAATAAAAAAATAACAACATAAATCATGGATTTGTACACATAATCTAGCATCTCATATCTTATTCCACATCTCAATAGATAATTATACCTAACAAAACATCATATTATTTAAAAATAAATTTAAATCTCATGAATCATAAAATATATTTTTCATTAGAATAAATAATTATTGGATCTATTTTTTTGTATTAAAAATTATAATAAGAATTATATTACTTTGATCATAATCTTCATATTTGGTGATCATATTATCTTAAATATCTTTCTTGAATCACTAAATATTTTAGATGTTTTTTATATTTATAATATTAATGATCATCTTTATCCCCATCATATTATCATTTATTCTTATGTATTTTAATTATGGATATTAAGTTTTTCCATTATTCTAACTTCATAAAATATCTCAATATATTGTTACTTATTTGTACTAGAAGCATTCTTATGTAGAGTTGAAATCATTCATATATTGGTTATCATCCATAAAAGTTTCTTTTATGATCTCTATGCAAACAGTATTTTTAAAAACCTTGTAATTTGTTTCATATTTATACATGATTTATTACATAAAAATTCACTTAATAAAGCCCAGAAGATTAATAGTTATAGTATATTTGGGGCTTAGGAACATTACATTATAACTTATGACATAAAAGACAAAATATTTATTGAAAACTTCTTTTACATTACCACAACATTACATCATACTTATCATTGACATACATAAGAAAAGGGTGACTTACGAAGCTTAGTAATAGATTAAGAGAGGAATAAAATGAATAATATAATGCATGTTAGGAAATAGACATATCAATGGAGCATAAGAGAAACATGAACATAAAGGCATGATATACCTTGATTATCATAACATGGAATCATGGAAAAAACATAAAACACTACATAATTTACATAAATAACTTAGGTAAACCCCAATCCCAACATGATGGAAAAATTACAATTAAATAAATCATGTAAACCCCAATCCCATCATTACGTATCATGATACTAAACATTACCCAATGCATTAGAGCGATATTAGGGTGTACCCTTCATAATCTTTTCAATATCATGCTTAAGTGATCCACATAGATCATATAACATGGATTCATTAAACATCCCCATTTATTAAATGATAAAGTCATGTGGAATAAAAACATAAAATTTTATAATCAAAAATTAAATGTTCATAATGGTGAATACCCTTGATATAACATGGATTCTTATAAAAGTGAATATTATCCCTATCCTCTTCAGTACATTTTGAGGTTTCAATATCATCCTAACACATCCCATTTATCTTATCAAATTTTCTAGTTACATTCTAGAGGTTCTAGTCTTCTTAAAAGACAAAATGTAGTGCCCTAAGATGAAATTTAAATGGGGCATGTCGAGGAAGAGGTAATCTCTTATACCAATTCTTTAAAATTTATTTCTTCTTGTACTTAATCTTAATTATATTTTTAATTATAAATTAATAACATCAGTATCAACAATATACTAATATATTATTATAAATATGAAACAATCCTGTTACTATTTTTGTCCATCATATGAAAAATGAAATCACCACACGTGTGTACGTACGACATACCATCTCCAGGGCATGGTGTAATCTATTTTTCACCACCACCTTACTTAGATGGGTATAATGGTGGAAATAATAACTATATAAAATTATTATAAAATTATACTAATTATAATATATTATACACCATACAATTCAATACCATTCAACAATTATGGTAACGATATTGTTGCTCGTGCGTATGTATGACTTACCGTATCCATGATGCGATGAGATTCATTCTCCACGTTAACCATTCAAGAATGATTATAAAGTATATAAAATAAATAATCATGAAATTGATGAAATAATAATTATTCTATATTTATTTATATATATATGTGTGTGTGTTGTTTAATTACTTCCATTCAATTCAATAAGGAAAAGAAAACATTGTTCATGCGTACGTACGGCCTACCGTCTCCATGAACGGTGTATTCCATTCCATTTGTCTATCTATTATATATATATATATATATTTATATACAGAATATATATGACATATATATCATTTGTTATATTATATAGGTAAATAAATCATGATCTATGTTATAATATCAATAATAAAATGTCCACACACGTACGATAAATAAAACGATTATTGCCCAAAACATTGCTTCAACATGGAATTGACAAATGAATTGGTTAAATAATGCCATAAGTAAAACATATATGATATAATAAATATTATTATGGTTCTATAAAAAATTAATAATATGTTTAAACCCACTATAATAGAGTTTTGGAAACATATGGAAGAAATCGGACCAAAGGTAAGGGATAACTTTGCAAACCTCATTTTTATCTAAGATTTTTTATACGTAACTATTTACTGGTGGTATATTTATAATCAATTTCCATGTTTAATAATAAAATTCTCATATAATGTTTAATATTATTCTATGTATTTTGAAATTCATTTTACCCATTTGGACTTTTACTACATAGTTTGGAAGGAATCTTTCTTACGTTTACCATAAGAGGTACTTTTTAACTTTTCTGGAAAAAGTACGAGAAGAATGTTTTTTAACTTATACGACATGAATAGATTTTTATACTTTCATGAATACTTTTTTCCATGAAGATTCCACTACACTATTTCATTTTTAGTTTCCAACTAAATTTTTTTCTATTGAAATTGCGCATCATTTTGAAAAAATAAAACTGTTTTTAAGAAGAAATGACATTTTCCTCTAAAATTAAGTTCAAGTGTTTTATCAAAATTATTTTCCATATAAGATGATTCTCATTAAATAAAGTGATGTTTATATCCCTATTATCACTATGATTTGAGTTTTTAATGATGTAATGATATTTTATATAGATTATGTTATGATTTAATGATGTTTAAGAAACCCATTTTATTTATTGGGTTATGCTATGATAAATGATTTATGTTTTTGTGGAACATGTAATAATGATTTCACTGTGATATGGGTGGGACCTATATCTACCTCCAATGCATTGGATATAGAATTATGTATCATAAGATAGATATGACTGGAATGAAAAGTAAATCCAGTTCAGTAATACAAGATTGGAATGGCATGTAAACCCGGTTCAGTAATTGACTTTGTCTGCTATGAGGGTTTCAGATATAATGCCATGGCTACTATATAAACCGTATTATGTTCATATTAGTTTTCCATGATTACATGTTTTATTCAAATGATATTCTATTATGTATAATGTTCCTTTATGATCCATGCCTTATGAACTTCTATGATTTATTTCATGACTCAAGATTTTGATGTTTAAACTTTATGTTCATGTTTTTATGTTAAATTTTTTTGTTTTGTTTTATGTTCTCCATGTTTTCCATTAATAAGAATTTTATCTCATTCTTTTTATGTTTTATTTTCCCTGAGATATAAAAAAAGTTTCAGATAGGTAAACAAAAGGGGAAAATCTTTATGAGAGATGTTGAAGATCTTTCACCATGTTAGAAGATGATGTTCTGAGTTTCCAAAGACACTAAACTAATACGGTCTTTGGGAATCTATTTTTATCATGTATTAAGTAATCCTAAAAATAAATTTAATGTCCATGTATGTCAAAATTGGGTCGATATACTAACGGTGTGACATGAAAATTCATAAAAATGGTTGATGAGGGAGAAAGATGTCTCTCATCATATATACATGAAATGGTAAGTAAGTGAGTCATATATATACATATACCAACAAAATTAATTTGGAAATATAATTAGTAACATAATAAAAAAACATTAATAAAGAGGAGAAATGGAATAACTCTTACGAAATTTCGGCATGGTAACAGGTGTACATGGGAGGGATTAATGAGAGAGAGAAAGTTGTATCCCATAATATAGATATAATAATGAATGTTTGGGGAGGTGAAAAAATGTACCTCATCATTTTTAATTGAAAATAAAATGGAGTAAAAATATAATGAAACTTTAATTAAAATGATAAAGGAAGGAAACCCTTACGAAATATGATCATAGTAACGGGTGTGATTAAAGGCTCATAAGGGGACCTAGAGAAAGTGAAAGTAATATATAATCATTTATAAAAATATATATACAATAGGGGGATCGAGAAAAATCATAACCCAATATATAAAAATTGAATTTAAGATACATAATATAAAGGAGGTGCTTGAATTGAAATGAGAAGAAAGAAATCTCTTATGGAATTTTGACATAGTAACATCTTAGGTAGCAGTCCAAATGTGGGAAGATAAATGATCCCTCATTCACATAACAAAAAATGCATATTAGTGAAGTGATTAAAAAATAATTACAATACAACCAAATTAAATTAAAAGGTCCAATTTCAAACAAGGTAATTGAATTAAAAGGAATGGAGGAAGGTGAGGATCCCTTACTTGGATGTGTGTGATACCAAAGACTTTGGAGAAGTTTCAAGGGAATTTGGGTGTGCCTTGGGAGGACTCTATGGAGTATGGAAAAGTGTTTTTTCGAGCTCCAAATGGTTTTAGTGTTGAGTAATGGGATATTGGGTGGGGTTGTATAGGAATGGTGGGGTAATTCTTTATTATTTAGGTTTGGGACAATATACACTAAAATATTCAAACCCACAAACTAACCCATGGTTTTTTCCCATGATTTCTAGAAAATGGGACTAGAAGACAGTATTTCATATGAATATGGCCTAAGGGATTAAAATATAATCCTTTCTTATGTGGAGCTGAGTCACACCCTCAAGGAAATGGATTTAAAATCATAAAATATATTATACATTTTGAAGGATTCACTAAGGCATTATCAAATAAGTAAAATATTTCTAAAATAACATTATTTTAATAGGAAAACATATATTTTTCTGAAAATACCCATTATAGAATTTATTATATCATTTTTGGTTCATTATGTTGTCATAAAACACAAATTTAATCTTTATGGTATTCAATTTTTTCCCAAAAATTTGATTGTCTAAAAAAATTAGGAAAAACTCAACGTTGGATAATTTATACCTCCTAATTAAAAACTTGATATTAATTTTATATAAATAATTTTCTAAATTTTTTAATTTTAACTTTTTAAATTAAAACCGACATTTATTTAAAATTCACAGGTTTTGAAAAAAACAATATTCAAACCTTAGTAAAAATTAAATTTGACTTCATAAAAACTATTGTAACAACTTATGAAAATTTAAATAGTAATCAAGTATTTATTTAAGAACTTGTTTATAAATTAAAACAGATTAATAAAATAATTAATAAAAACATTATAAAAATTTGTTCTAATCAAAATATGTTTTGATTCAAAACACAAAATATTACTTTACATTTCATGAAATAAATTATTTTTTGGGGATATTCAAAAAAATAATGATGATAGTAAAAATAAGTAAAGGTAATATTAATAATAATATATTAATAAAAATATTAGAATTTATAATGTTATGAATATTGTTTTTATTAAAAAATATAAATAAATAACTAATTATTTCATACTCACAAAAAAATATAAAATGAAAATTATAGAAATTACAATTTAATTATTAAAAAAATGTATCATTATCATTATTATTATTTTAACATATAAAAATGTATAATTATTAATATATATATATATATACTAATATATATATATATATATTAAAATAAAACTGATTATATATATAGAAATATATAATGATAAAATCAATAAAAAATCAAATAAGAATAGTGATTAAAAAACAAATGAAAACAAGATAATAAAAAAAGAGGAACAAATGAAAACTGATTTCAGTTTGGGTTTGTGAGGATGAAGGTTCTATGAGGGTTTTCTTTGAGTGAAGGTTAGGATCCAATATAGTGATGTATGAGTGGGAAAACTCGAACACAAAAATTATGTGTTAGGGTTTATGTGGGATTTGGTTTCGTTTGAGTGAATCCGAATTTCTAAGGGGATCCCAAATGTGGTCGACCTGGAGTAAGGTTCTAATCACGAATCGAGTTTGAAGCCTTCAAGAGTGCGATGGAGGATATCGATGAATGACTCTAGTCTGATCTGTGTTCCATGGTGTTTCTGAACAAGATTTGGGATTTGGATTTTGAAGATCTATTCTGATCTGTTAGGGTCATTTTTTGTCTACTTTTTGTTATCTGAATCTCCTAAAATCACCTAAATAGTGCCATATTTTGTCAGTTTCATCACCATGTTTCTTCTATCAACATCATGTGTCAAAATTGGATATTGTCCATGTTTAACGTGTGTATATTTGGTAAAAGAGTTCATCTACTTTTTATTATTTTAGTCTTTAGTGGTGCGTAATCAGTGTGTTCACATCCTCTAGTTGTTTTGTGGGGATCAAAATTCCAATAGAATACAGATTTCATTTATTGATCATGTTTTCATACATAGAATTCAGTTTCAATAATCATTTTCCAATTATTATTGTTGTAGATACTCAAATATTTGTTTCCAAACATTGATTTTTTTATTTCTATTGACGATTGATAACTTAGATTACTCAGCAAGCATAATATTTAAACCACAAATTTTCTTTGATTGAGTTGATAAAAAAAATATTTGAATGCCTGCGAGATGGCTATATAAAGCCTCATTATCTCTTCTATTGTTACAAACATTTTTGATAGAGATAAAGGCTAGTGAGAGAATTACTTTTAAGAAAGGCTGAAAATGAAACCTTGTTCTACTTCTTTTCTGCTAGCAACATGGCGCATATTAGTGTTCTATAGATAATTTCTACAGATAATATAAGTAAGTGAAGTTTCTTTATTTCAAATATATAATTTCAATTTAATGTTTTTTCATAAGGGATATGATACCAAACATGTTTTTTCAAAAAATGATCAATAAATTTTATTTTTACACTTTTAAGTATTGGGATTTATTTAAATTTACATTGAAATTATGATTCATTATTAGTTCTAAAATTTTTAAGGTAGATAGTTTAAAATTATGATTTTTATTTTTTTTTATGTGTGTTAGGGATTACCTCAATTAAACCATTCATTTTTATATCCATTTTATGAAATTTATGTTTAAAATCTGGTTTTTTGTAAGGGATAGTTTTATTTGATTTTCAATTTTATTTACTTCAACATTATTAGATAGATATGGTGTTTTTATTGCAATAATATAATTTTAATTTTATGGTTTTGCGTAATAAATATATTTCAATTCCTTGTTTCGAATTATGTTCCTCAATAATTGAATTAGTGAGACTAGTTATTTCTCTGTGTGCAAGAAAAATTTTATACAAGGGAAAATTATTTATTATTATTTAGTTTTGTGTACAAAACATATTATTATCTTGAATTATTTTAATTACATGAGAGGTATATGTGTGTGTGTGTGCATGTATCAAAGTTTATATTTTAGTTTTATTTCATTATATTTTTCCTAAGGGATGATTCTATTTATCGACGATTTTTTCGAACATGGATTTATCATATTATTATGTGACACATAATTATTTACTTGTATAATTTTTATGTTAATAACTATTTTAAATAACTTATGATATAAGTTAATAATATCATTTATTATTTCATATTATATTCATGTCATATAAAAATTTATTTCAAGTCATACATATCATATAAAAATCTTGGTTATGGCCATACATCGATGATTTTTTTATCATGACATTTATACATTAATATATACATGTACTTTGTAAATTCACATTCCTTAAAAATTAAGTTCATATGAAATCGTGATTGTATTTTGTAAGGAAATGATGCTTTAATGATTTTTGTGCATGACACATGATTATATATTGATAATGATTAATTTAAAGAAGACAAAAATATATGTTCACTATTATTATTAGTTTATAACTTCATGCATAAAAGAAATTTAATAAATATATCACTGAAATTTCAAGTGAATGGATGTTGATTTATCTTCCATGATATTATGCAAAGTCATTTATCATGATATCTGATCATACAAAGTCAGATGTATAATTTTAAGTAAAGAATAATATTTATTTTTTTCATACATGATTATAAATATATTTTCAAAACTAAAACACTAGTGAAATAAATATATATTTATAAGGAAAGCTAAGACAAAAATATTTTATAAAAACTGGTACTTGAACATTGTAAATACAATAGGGAAATAGATAGTGAATCCATCCCTTAAGTGGGTAGGCCCAATATAGTCCTCAATGTTTCAAGTAGCTTCATTTGTTTTGTTTTTAGGTGCTTTCTTAATATTTTCAAATGAATCATTGGATTAGTTTAAAATTGTTTTCAATGTATAATTATATTTCAAAGAATTATATTATTTTGTAAATGTTTTTTTACAAATTTATTCATAATTCATTTTTTTCAATGTTTTATCAAAGAGATATTTTAATGGGATTTATGAAAGGTTTTCAAAACTACTTACCAGGTAATTGAATACTCTCCCTTGGTTTAAAAAATGTTTTTTTCACAGGTATCTTAGAAGTTTATTTATAGATGTCATCGTATTCAGAGATAGTGCATGCAGAAGCATAGTGGAAAGTTGTTTTATTTTTGTTGAAATCTGTTATATTAATATTTTTTCAAATCCTCTAGAACCTATAATGGTAAAAAGGTTTTCATTTGTAGTATGTTTTGTGTAAATGTTTAGTTTTTTTTATAAAAAAAATTACACAGCATTTTTCAAATGCTGAGTCTGGAAGAGAAGGCTCGGGGCTTTATAATTGGTATCAAGGGCAAGATCTTGACAACTTTAGAGATTATATGTTTTCTTTGAAGGAATCAAAATCTACACCTTAGAATTTTCTTTGGATAGTTAAGTTCTGTTTGAAATTTTTCAATTATGAAGATGAGAATTCATAATTTTCGTAAGTCTAATGAAATAATTGTGAGGGCGCAATTCATGTAAGGGGGGAGAATGTAACACCCCGTGAATATCTAAATAGTAATTAAGTATTTAATTAATAACTTTTTATAAAATTAAAACTAATTATTTTGGGGGGATATTCAAAAATAATAATGACAATAGTAAAAATAAGTAAAGGTGATATTAATAATAATATATTAATAAAACTTTAAAAATTTATAATTTTATAAATATTGTTTTTATAAATAAAATTATAAGTAAATAACTAAGGATTCCATACTCATAAAAAAATATAATATAAAAATTATCAAAATTAAAATTTAATTATTAAAAAATGTATCATTGTAATGATTATTATTTTAACATATAAAAATGTATAATTATTAATATATATATATAGATGTAATTGATAATAAAACCAATTATATATTTATAGATATAAAATTATAAAATAGATAAAAAACAAATAAGAATAGTAATCAAAAAAATGAAAACGAGATAATAAAAAAAGAGAAAAAAACAAAAACTGGTTCCAGTTTAGGTTTGTGAGGATGAATATGCCACAAGGATTTTCATCGAGTGAGGGTTGGGAGCTAATGTAGTGAAGTGCTAGTGGGAGATCTCAAATAGGGAAATTGTGAGTTAGGGTTTCTGTGGGATCTAGTTTCATCTGAGTGAATCTGTATTGCTAAGGAGATCCTAAACGAGGTCGACCGGGAGAAAGGTTCTGAGCGTGAATAGAGTTTAAAGCCTTCAAGAGTGCAATGAAGGCTGTCAATGAATGACTTCAGTCTGATCTATGTTATGTGGAGTTTCTGAACAAGATTTGGGATTCGAATTTGGAAGACCGATTCCAATCTTCTAGGTTCATTTTTCTATCTTCTTTTTATTATCTAAGTCTCCGGAATGGCCTAAATAGTGCCATGTTTTGTCAGTTTTATCAAATTGTTTCTTCTATCAATATCTGATGTCACAATTTGATACATTCCATGTTTAATGTGTGTATATTTGGTCAACAATTTCATCCAATTTTTATTATTTTAGTCTGTCGTGGTGCATAATTAGTGTGTTCACATCCTCTTATTGTTTTTCATGGATCAAAATTCCAATAAAAGACAGATTTCATTTATTGATCAAATCATTTTTCCAATATTATTGTTGTACAGACTGTAATATTTGTTTTCAAACAATGATTTTTTATTTCCGATGATGATTGATAACATAGCTTGCTTAACAAGCATAATATTTAAAGCAAAAATTTTATTTGATTGAGTTGATAAAAAAAATATTTGAATGGTTGAAAGATGGCTATATAAAGCATCATTATATCTTCTATTATTACACACATTTTTGAGAAAGATAAACGGTGGAGAGAGAACTACTTTTGAGAAAGGCTGATAATGAAGCCTAGTTCGGCTTACTTTCTATGAGCAATATGACACATATTAGTGTTATATAGATAATTTTCATAAATAAAATAATTAAGTGAAGTTTTTTTATTTCAAATTTATAATTTTTATTTAAATTTTTTTCATAAGAAATATGTTACCAAACATTTTTTTTCCAAAATATGATCTATAATTTTTAGTTTTATGGATTTATGTTTTTGGATTTATTTAATTTACATTGAAATTACAATTCATTATCTGTTCTAAAATTAGAAAGATAAATAAATTAAAATTATGATTTTAATTTTCTGCTTATGCGTGTAAGGGATTTCCTCAATTAAACCTTTCATGTTTATATCCATTTTATCAAATTTATATTTAAAATCTAGTTTGGTGTAATAAATAGTTTTATTTTATTTTAAATTTTATATATTTCAAAAATTATTAGATAGAGATAAATTATTTATTTCAAAATTATAAATTTAATTTTATGGTTTTGTGTAATAAATATATTTCTATTCATTGTTCTGAATTATGTTCCATAATTCTTGATTGATTGAGATTAGTTATTTCTGTGTGTGTAAGAAAACTTTTATACAAGGGAAAAGTATTTATTATTATTTAGATTTTTGTTCAAAACATATTATTATCTTGAATCATTTTAATAACATGTGAGGGATATGTTTATATATGAATCAAAGTGTATGTTTTAATTTGATTTCATTTAATTCCTTATAAGGGATGATTCTATTTATCGAAGTTTTATTCGAACATGGATTTATTCTATAATTATTTTACCCATATTTAATTACTTGTATAATTTTTATGTTAATAACTATTTTAAATAAATTATGATATAAGTTAAGAATATAATATTTTATTTTAGTTCATATACTTGTCATATAAAAATTTATTTCAATTCATACATATCATATAAAAATCAAGGTTATGGCCATACATCAGTGATTTCATTATAATGAAAGTTTTACAATAATATATACCTGTACTTTATAAAGTCGCATTCCTTAAAAATTAAGTGCATATGAAAGGATGATTGTATTTTTTAAGGAAATTATGATCTAATTATTTTTGTGTGCAACACATAATTAACTATTTCTAATGATTAATTGAAAAAATACTAAATTATATGTTCACTATTATTATTAGTTTATACCTTCATGCATAAAATAAATTTAATAAATATGTCTTTTGAAATTTTAATTGTGTGGATGTTGATTTAACTTCCATGTAATTATGCGAAATCATTTATCATGATATCTAATCATACATAGTCAAATATATAATTTTGAGTAAGGAATAGTATTTATTTTTTTCAACCATGATAACAAATATATTTTCAAAACTAAAACACCAGTGATATATATATATATAAGGAATGCTAAGAAAAAAATGTTTTATAAAAAAAGGTACTCAAACTTTGTAAATAAGATGGGGAATTAGATATTGAATCCAACCCTCAAGTGGGTATCCCCAAGATATCCTTTAAAGTTTCGAGTGACCTCAGTTGTTTTGTTTTTAAAATATTTCTTAATATTTTTAAATGAATCACTAGATTTGTTTAGAAGTGTTTTTGAAGTATAATTATTTTTCAAAAAATTATTTAATTTTGTAAATTTTATTCTCAAAATGTATTCATAATTTAATGTTTCTGAATGTTTTATCAAGGAGATATTTTATGAAAGGTTTTCAAAACTCTTTACTAGGCAGCTGAATGATCACCATTTTTTTAAAAAGATTATTTTTCACAGGTATCTTAGATGTTTATTTACAAATGTCATCACTTTCAGAGTTATCATGTGCAAAAGCGTAGTGTAGAATTGTTTTATTTTTGTTCAAATCTGATTAATGCCATATTTTGTCTAATCTACTATAACCTAGACAGGTAAAAAGGTCCTCATTTGTATAAAGTGTTGTGTAATTGTGTAGTTTCTTTTATAAACAAAATTACACAGCATTTTTCAAATGTCGAGTCTGAATGAGTAGGATCAGGGAGTTATAATTATTTACTAATTTATTATAAATAAATGTAATTTTATAATAATATTTTACGCAAATATTAATTATGTAAAATTTTCATTAATTACTTAAAATAAATTATTTAAAAATACACATTCTGTTTTATCATATAAAAATATAACTCTTATCAATCTGATTACCAAATCATGTATAGATAAAGAACTAATATAATCATAATTTATAAGAATTTTTTTATAATATTATTAATAAAAACATTATTTTAATATAATAATGTATATATTTCTCAAAAGTACAATTGTTATCTGAAGAATCAATTTATCAAATTCATCATTTTTTGAGAAGGACTATACTAATAAAGGAATTGATGGAATAAAACTTTTATTAATAAATAGCTATTATACAATAAGTAACTAATACCTTGTTACATAACCCCTTATAACACCCAAATAAGACCTAAGGGTATGGTGTGAAATGGTGACATACTGTTGGGGTGACTCGGATAACATCGCTCGAGGGGTAATCTTTATTAACATGATGTTCTCCCATAGGTGTTTCTGTTCAAGCTTAACATATTGAATTTCATCTTGGACATGGTTAAGAGTGAATCCCAATGAATCTACCTCCTTTCTGAGATTCAAAAAATGAGCTTCATATGGCCCAAGTCTACTAGATGAGGCCATCCCCACCTTTTCCTGTGTCAAAAGGATTTTTTTTAAAAACATATATTTATATCAGTTGTGTTATCACTGTTCAAAACTATATTATCAATAGTAATGATACTTAATGATCATTTAAACCCATTAATAATATAAAAAATGAGTGCATGTGTTTTTTATATCCATAAGACGTTAAAAGAAAGGGAATTTTATTTATAAATGATCGGGTCATTTCAACCTTCACCCCTTATGAAATTTCTCCCTCAAAATTTCCTTCTCCCACACTAAAATAGATGTGGGTAACTCTAGCTCATTACATCCTATAGTTCCCACATTTCTTCTTAAAACTTTTGGTTTCACCACAAAACCTTGAAAAGGTTAATGGTCTTATTTTGTAGAATATTTTTGTCTATGATCTTTGATCTTCATCAGATTCTCTTCATAGATGTCAATTCTCTAATGGTACCACCTATGGATTGAATATATGTTGTGGGTCAATTTTGTACCTCCTTAAGAGTGATACATGCAATACATATTGAGATTGGTTCGGTGGGAGTGCGGGTCGATATTCCACTTCTCTGATGTAATCAAGGATCTCAAAAGGTCTGATGTTCCATGTAATAAGATTTCCCTTATTCCCAAATATCTTTACTCTCTTCAATGGAGATATGTAGAGGAAAACAATATCTCCATCATCAAACTCTAGGTCTCATCAATGGTTGTCAACATAGATCTTTAGAAGAATATGAGAATATTTGATGTGTTGATGGATGGTCTTAACCTTCTCCACCATTTCTTCGACCATTTATGGACCTATAAGTTTTTTCTCCCCATCTTCATCCCATCATGTCAGTGTTCTTCACCTCTTCCCCTAAAGGGATTAATAATGAGCCATTTGGATTCATGAGTGGAAGCTATTGTTATAAGAGAACTACATAAAAGGAATATGTTTGTCCCATCTTCCTTTGAAGTCCATTGAGAAAGATCTCAACATGTCCTAAAGTTTTTGGATAGTCCATTCATATTTTCCATTAGTTTGAGTATGATAAGTCGTACTGAACTTCAGCTTGGTATTCAGAGCATGTTGGAGACTCATTCAGTACATAGAGGTGAATATTGGATCTCAATTAGATTTAATCGAATATGGTACACTATGAAGCCTTACCACTTATCTTATGTATATCTATACCATTTGATCGAATGATAAATCCTCTCAAATTGCAATTAACTGTGTAGTCTTTATAATATGATCCACAACAACCATGATAGCATTGTTTCTCTTGGATGTCTTGAGAAGCCCGGTGATAATGAACATGTTGATGTTTTCCCATTTCAATATTGGTATGTGTAATTTTTTCATAATTCTATTAGACATATAGCTCTTAGCCTTCACTTTCTAACATACAAGGTCTTTTGATGTATATTCAACAATATTATTCTTCTTGTTATCCCATCAATAATTCTCTTGGAGATCACGATACATATTTTATTTTCTTGGCTGAATGGATAAATTAAAACTATCTGCATCATAAAAAAGTTCTTTCCTTAAATCTAGGTTTGATGGAACACATAGTATTGACCTAAATATCTCAATTCCTTCTTCAATAATAATTAAATCCAAGGATTTTCCTTTTTTTAAAGTTTCCACTTTCTTCTAAATTCAACATCAACTTTTTGAGCATCCTTTATCCTTTTCAAAAAATATGGTTGAGAAATTATTTTTGAACGGAATGATGATTTTTCCTTATTTAGGATTCACATATCCATATTTATCAAATATAAGAATATTGGATCCTTTTCAATTATCATTAATGATAAAATTGATGAGTCCTTTCATCTTAGAGAATCTTTTACCTTGTTCACTTTCCTAGGGTGGAAATAGATTGGGAAGTCATAATAATTGATTAGCTCTAACCATATTCATTTGTGAATATTCATATATTTTTGTGTGAAAATATATTTGAGAGTTTTCTAATCTGTATATATTTCACACTTCTCCCCAAAAATATAAAGCTACCAGATCTTCAACACAAAGATCATAGATACTAACTCTAGATCTTGTGTGGGATATATTTACTCATGAACTTTCAACTTCCTTGAAAAGTGGGTAATAAGTTTTTTATTTTGATTAAAATTCCATCAATGTGTGACTTATAATATTTTCAAGAATAACTTTACCAGAGACATCAACATGTGATACAATACTTATAGAAGTTTTCCCTAATGATTTCATAACATTTCTGGTGGGAACTCAATGTTATTATAAAACATAAAATATATACTAATAAGAAATGAATTAAAATACATTATGACATAAACTACTTTAAAGTAGGGGTTATATGTAATTCATTCATCATTATCCATCTTAGAAGATGAATTTATGTTCTCCCATGATCATGGATATTTTTTAGGCCCATCATGCTTATCAGCCATTACAATAGAGCATTGTCCCGAATAATGCTCATCTTCTCCACATTTATGACATAGAACTGTGTAATATTCCATAGATAAAAATTTGTGTCCATCCATCACACTATACACTCTTTCATGGATATTGGATACATTATACCCTTAAAATCTGCACTTAAAAACATATCCTAGTCCCTTTGTGACATTTCCCACGGTGAATCTTTCCACACTTGTTGCACGAAACAAATTGGGTTTTCTTTACCTTATCACATTTATCGTGTGGACTTTTATGAGATGTAATCTTCCTATTCCATGATTTCCTTGGGAATTCAAAAAAGTTACAATTTTTAATCGTGATTTTTGATAGATAGTTTGGAATAATCATGATACATCCTAATTGAGCTCCCATTTGATTGGTAATCTCATTGAGACATTCATCACATTTCCTTTTTCATCGTTTGTTAGCCTGATTACTCATATTACCGTCCATTGTCTAGAATAATAGGAAAATTATGGGTATGTAGTTTAAAATATAAACACACAATGGGTAATACAATGACAAAAGGTAAACTTATAAATTAAATTTATATCGTTAACTTTTGAAATTATAGGCTTCAACATATATTATTCATGATCTATTTACTAATGTATATTATATTGGGGTTTTTTGTTTTTTGTGTTCCCATAATAATGGGTTGTACTAATCTTAGTAATTTAAAATATAATATCCCCTAGAAGTATTGAACAAAGAGTTTCGTAAGGCATGTTGTCGTGCACTAGTTTTTATTCGAGTCTAGCTCAAAGCGGTGTTTTCAGGTTCTACCCATGGATACATATTTTCTATAGCCACCTATACTTATTCATATCTATACGTGGATGTATTTTCACGATAAACCACATACTCTATACTCTCCAAAATCTAGGTATTATTTTCTTATACTAATTCTTATCCATAAGTAATTTACTAGAGTTTTATATCCATAATCCTAAAAATAACTAAACATATCCTCTGATACCAACTATAAAAACCATGCACCTTATTTCATATTTAGACATGATTTATTACATAAAAGTCCCTTAACAAATCCCAAAAAAATGATAGGTATAGTTTCTTTGGGGTTTAGGAACATTACATAAAAACTTAATACATAAAAGATAACATCTTTGTTGAAAACATATTTTACATGACCAAAAAAATCCTTCGTACTTAGCATTGAATGGGATTACCTGAGGACATACATAAGAAAATTGTGATATATAAATCCCAATAAGGGATTAAAGATGGAATAACATTAAGAATACATTACATGTTAGTCAATATACATATCAATAAATCATAAGAGAAACAAGAACATAAAGGCCTAATATAGCATGATTATTATAACCTGGAAATGTGAGAAAAACTTAAAACATTGTATCATTAGAATAAAGGAATTAGGTAATCCCATGTCCAATAATGATGGAACAAATTACTATAAATAATTCTGGTAAACACCTTTCCCAATATGACATATCATGATACTAAACATTACCCAATTCATTGGAGCGCTATCAGGGCTCACCCTTCGTAATCATTTCAGTCTCATTTTTTAAGTGTGCCACATATATCATATAACATGGATTCATTCAACATCATCATTTATTCCACGATAATTTAATGTTGAATACATACATTAAATACTATAATAAATAAGTATATTTTCATAAATTTGAAAAGCCTTGATAGAGAAATGGCATGGTATTCACTACATGATGATTTTGGCATGGAAAATCATAGTGTAATTTCTTCATCCTAACGATGTGACATAGAAATTCATAAAAAATATTATGATAGAGGAATGGGTATATCATTACATATCGATGAAATTTAATGTAATGGGTCATATAAATTTATTTCCCAACGTACAGAATTTGGAAATTAAAGTCGTTACATAATAAATAAACTTGAAGAAAGAGGAGAAATGGAAAAACTCTTACAAAATTTTGTTATGGTAATAGGTGTACATGGGAAGGATTAAAGAAAGATAAAGAGGTATTCCATCAAAAAAACATATTAATGGAAGTATGGGGGTGGTGTGAAAACATACCCCATCATTATTAATAGAATATAAAATGGTGTAATAATATAAAGAAACTTGGACTAAAATAAGAAAGGAATGACACCCTTATAGAATATCAGTAGAGTAACGGGTGTACTTAAGGGATAATAGTAGGGATAAATTAGAGTGAAAGGAATATATCATCTTTTTACATAAAATGGAATGTAGGGTGATCATGGAACATCATAACCCAACATATAAAACTGGAATTTAAGATGCATAATATAAAAGAGGTGATTGAATGGAAATAAGAATAGAGGAATACCATACTGAATTTCAGCATAGTAATGGACTGTAGAAGTGGTGGCACTGTAGTATTACTGTAGCATACTGTAGCAGCAGCGGAACTATAGCTATGGCGAACACGGTAACGGTGGCAGGTCATTGTAGCAGCGGAAGGGTACTGTAGCAGCAGCAGGGTACTGTGCAATACTGTAGCAGGTAGAGTACTGCAGTAGTACTATTCACAAGATAGGCCTTGAGACAAAATTTTGGCCCTACGGGCCATGTAATGGGCTATATTCCCACTAGGACTTCGGGCTATGTAATGGGTCTCCTTCTACATAGTTAAAAGAGGTATTTTCTTTTCTTTAAATAATAAATGACGCTTTGGCCCCAACCTTTAAAAAAATCTCTAAATTAGGGAGAATAAATGATCCCCTATTCACATAACATAAAATTTAAATTAGGTTAGTGATTAAAAAATAATTACAATACAATGAATTGGAATTAAAACGGCCAATTTCAAACAAGGTACTTGATTTGAAAGGAATGGACGATGGTGAGGATCCCTTACTTCATTGTGTGTGATACCAAATGCATGGTAGAAGCTTCATAAGAGATTGGGAAAACCTTAGGAGGACTATAGGGAGTATTGGGAATAGTTTTTTCAATCTCCAAATGGTTTTATTAAAGATTAATGGGATATTGGGTGGGTATATATAGGAAAGGTGGGTGAATTCTTTATTATTTAGGTTTTGGGCACTATACACTAGAATACTCAAAAACAAAAAGAAAACTAGTTATTTTTTCCAACAGATTTTGGAAAAGGGGAGTGGAAAACATTATTTTATAAGGCCAAGGGTTGAATATAGTAAAATATTATTCTTTCTTATATGGAGGTGATTCAGACCCTTAAGAAAATGAATTTAAAATCATAAAATATATTATACATTTTAGAGGATTCGCAAAGGAATTATAAAATAAGTCAAATAAATCTAAAATCACATTATTTTAATTTTAATACATATATTGGTCCGATAATACCATTTATATTATTTATTTCATCATTTTTGGGTCATTATGTTGTCATAAAACACAAATTTTATTTATATGGTATTCAATTTTTACCCAAAAAATCAATTTTCTAGTAAAATTATGAAAAATTCCCCATTAGATGATTTTGATGTCCTGATTCCAAAAATTATATTAATTTTATCTAAATAATTTACTAAATATTTTAAATTTAACTTTTTAAATGAAAACTACAATTTATTGAAAATTCACGGGTTTTGACAAAAATAGTTTTCAAACCATAAAAAATTACATTTGACTTCATAAAAAATATTTAACAATTTATTATTAATAAAAGTAATTTTATAATAATATTTTATTAAAATATTAACTATTTCAAAAATTCATTAATTCCTTAAAATAAATTCATTAAAAATACACTTTCTGTTTTATCGTAAAATAATATAACTCTTATCAAACTGGTTACCTAATAATTTATAGATAAAGAACTAATATAATCATCATTTATAAGAATTTTTTTATAATATTATTAATAAAAACCTTATATTAATATAACAATGTATATATTTATTAGAAGTAACATTTTTACCCGATGAATCAATTTATAAGATTGATCAATTTTTTAAGAAATGTTATTCTCGTAAAGGAATTGATGGAGTAAGAATTTTTTTTAAAACAAGGGATTATACAATAAGTAAATAATACCTTGTTACATGACCCCTTATAACAGCTGCATAATACCTAAGGGAAAGGTTTGTGATAGTGAAAGACTCTTGGGGTGGCTTGGATAACATCACCTGAGTGGTGATCTCTACTAACTTGAACTTCTCCTGTAGGAAATTTCATTCAAGATTAATGTGTTGAAGCTCAGCTTGGGATTGTTCAAGAGTGAAGCCCAGTGACTCTACCTCCTTTACAATATTTGAAAAATGAGCTTCATACAGCCTAGTTTTACTATATGACTCCATCCTCTCCTTTTTCTATGTCATTTTTTTTAAAACATATATTTATATCTCTTGTGTGATCACTGTTCAATGACTATATTATCAATGGTAATGATACTTAACGGTCATTTAAAACCAATAATAATACAAAAAATGAGTGCATGTGTTTTCTATATCCATAACACATTAAAATAAAGGTAATATTATTTCTAAATGATCAGATCATTACAATATTAATCCATACATAGGTTAAAATTATGACTATAAAATTTAAAATGATGTTTACATAGTGTTGGGTGATCTTTAAGTAGAAAATAAATGATCCATTTGAGGCACCTAATTCTTATGAATTTTACTAAATCACGATTATGTAGTGAAAAAACATTTTCAAAAACTAAGTGATAATCCTTATACAATATAAGAATCAATTTTTTTTTTAGTATACAGGCTCATCCTTATGAAAATATAGACTTTTCAAATTCATCAATAGCTATGAATTCCAAAATTATTCAAATAAATTATGAGTCACTTAAAGTGACTCTTTTTAATATAAAATCTTTTAAAAACATCCTTTTGGATATATTAATTTGTTTCTTAATATCCATTTAGTGAAATTCTACATAGATGGTTTTTTCAAAACCAATGATAGCTTTCTCCAAAACTTGGAAAAAATTTAAGGCTGTTAAAAACATATTTATAATCTATATAAAACCATATTCATCATTGAATACTTATTTATCTTATAAAATTATTATTAAATATTTTATACAACAATTAATATATGTAATTTTTATTTTACTCGAGGAACATCTCTATAGTCTTATGATGAAATTGGATTCTCATGTAGTGACAATTTCTTACTTTACACATCAATGGATGGAATCGTTTTTCATGCTCAGTGAGAGGATAATCATTCCATCACCTATAATTGTAAGAACATGGACCTTCTTTTCCGGTATGTTTTCCTTTTCTGGTCATTTTTTAGAAAAAGAGGGTTTTCAGGAGGTTGTGCAGGGCTACACAGTTGGCGTACGGTCTGAACAAACTATGCGGCCAGCCTAAAAACCGTGCACCCTTGGCAGTGGGCTCCACATGGGTTGTGCATGGTTTTTAAAACGGTGTGGGAAATCCATACGAAGTCCCTAGGTGAGACAGTGGAAAACTCATGGTTGGCACACGGTTTTCCAAACCGTGATGGGTAACCGTGCGACCACTTAAAGTTAGGGTTTGTAAGTCCTGGGCCACTCGGGATTTCCTTTTTCTCCACCATTCTTCCTCCCACTAGTGGCTCACGTGGTATTTGCGATTTTTAGAGGTTGGGGGAGATCCTTGGATCGTTTTGGAGGTAAATTGAAGGGGTTTCAAGGTAGTTTGAAGGTGGTTTCTCCCAGGTAAGTCTCTCCCCTTAGTTTCTCTATGTTTTCATCTAGATGTACATCTCTCTCTCTCAGTTTTCTAGATCTACACCCATTGTGTATAGATATAGGGTTGTGGTTGCCTTGGGTGTTTATTTTAAGACTTTTGGATGTTATGGAAGGGGATATAGAGCGTTTCCAGTGGTGTGTTCTCCATATTTGAGAAGTTGTGGTAGTTTGTGGATTCACTTCGTCAAAACTCTAAGAGGTAGGTGGTTTGTGACTTTCGGTTTAAAGTCATTAAATTATATGTTCAAAATCTCCCTTACCCATGAATGGGGTATTGTGATTTTACCATTTTAAACCCTGTTAATTTCCTGATTTACTGGTGTGTGTGAGTAGAGGTTATTTGTATGAGAATAGGGTTGATTGCTATGCTTTGGAGGTGTCGCACATGCATGTTTTGTTTATGAATTTTTGGTTATTATTATCCTATTAGGATGATTTGTTTATTTCCTATGCCTAGAATTGTAGTATGGAGTGATCTTGTTTATCTAACATGATGATATGTTGTAGACTGCTAGTCAAGTAGTTTTTGAGGTTTAGTTTGGCCGATATGCATTGCTATATTTTTTTGACTTACAGAGGGCTGGGAGAAACTAGTGTAGTATACCATAGGAAGAATCGACGTAAGGGCTACTCCAGAGTGTCTTATAATTTATGATGTGATACCACATGGGGAATTGGCGTTGAGTGCTTCCCCAGAGAGTCTTTAATTCTTCGATGTAGGCTACATAGGAAATGTGATGTAAGTGCTTCCCTAGAGCTCCTTTAGATACAATACGAGACTATAGGGGGAATTTTTGGTGATTTCTTCCTCATAGAGTCTATGCTTATGCTAAACCATAGGGGTTAGACCGAGTGTACTTCCCATAGGGTTTCTTGTACTTGATAGGTAGGACCAGAGGGGACAGGCTATGGGCACTTCCCTGAGGGTTACCTATTTGTTAGCTGCTTTCTTGTGTTGCTAGGTATGACCAGAGGGGAGATGTTGTGGGTACTTTCTAGAGGGTTACCTTTTTGTGTTTACCTACTTGGATAGTTGTTTCTTTATATTGAAACTATGGATTGTTTACTATTTAGTACTTTCCTTTTTACTGCTTTCTATACTTTTACATGTCATATATTCAGTGACTGTTAGGCACAGATCCCGTGGTGGTTGCCTGCTAGGATTTAGTCTCACACCCTATTTGGGTCATGCTTTTGGCCCCAAACAGATTATATTGCTGCAGGTATAGACAAAGGCAAGCACCCTTCTACTTCAGATACTTCACGTGTTGTGGAGCTGGAGAGCATGATACCAAACTTAGGCTTGAGATGCTGAGGAGTTTTTATCTGTTTCTTTTGTCCTTGGGTTTAGTACTATTTTAATTTAGAATCGTGACTTGTTTGGATATTTTCAGAGACATATTTATCATGCATAATTATATATATATATCTGTGTGTGTGTGTACTCCATTTTTTTTATTATTTTAGTCTTCCGTTGTTTACCGTTGTTGGATATTTACTACTTCTGCTATTGTATATTTTTTTCTCTTCCATTGTGTTACTCTTCCAATGAGGGCATAGTTTCCCCACTATTTCACCCAAGGCCCTCACTTCTAGTTGGAAACCTCTGGCATTCGGGGAAATCTGCTTGTGGTCATGTGACCAACCGGGTACGTGGTGCCTCATGGTGACTTCTAGAACCGGGACATTACAAAGTGGTATCATAGGGTGTATTTTATCTTGACTTACTATTTGGAGCCTTTATCCAGGGATAGGATGTAATAGGTACTTGGTAATAAGATTTGCCCGGGAGTAGCTAACCTGTGTATAGGTAAAATCCAATCTACCTTGTTTATTTCAATTTTTCTGGTTTGCGATTTTATAATTGATTTGATTTTCACCATTAGGTGACTCACATGTAGTGTGCTGTTATCATTGATATTATTGAGGTTATATTTTTTTCATAACATGATAAGATGAGGTTATTCCATCTCATGCATCAAATAGGCACTTGCTAGAATTCACATGTCATGAATTCATTCTATGCCATCTAGGATGCATTAGCAATTGCATATTGTCGTGATAGATGTTGTGTAGGATATGCATGTTGTTGTGATATATGCCTTGATATAAATACCTATTATTTGATTGGGGATTGTTTGTGTAAGGTTTTGTTTGTAATGAACACCAAATTTTGGTTCATGAGGTGTTATGGGCCCCCATGGACTAGAACGTGGTGGATCATTGCCTTTTCCTTGGTTGTTTATAACATTTATAGGATGTCAAGCTTTGATTCGTGTGGATTATGGGCTCCCATGTATCGGAATTTTGCACTTTCAATGTTTGTTTCTGCATTTTTATGGGTTCCAGAGTAGTTTCTGAGGCTTACTGTCTGGAAAAACCCAAAATGCATGCCGTGTAGTTTTGACTACACGCCATGTGTTCTTCTGTTTGGGAAGAAAAAGACTTTCTCTGTACACACCATGTACTCCTATGTTTATGCCCCTATTAATTTGATTTGAGGTGTGTGTTTGACCTTACAGATTCATGCCACCGAGACGTCCTCTGGTTGTATGCCAGCAACAAGGCGGTGATCAGACAGCAGATATGACTGATCGGGGACTTCCTACATATCCTCCTGTTATGCCAGTCTTGGCACCAGAAGTTATACCTGACCTAGGTGCTGATGCACAGTTCAGGGAAGGCTTTATGAGGATGATGCAGACTTTTTCGGGGGCACCGCCTCCTGCCCCATTGATGGCAGATTTGACACGGGTCTTTCAGTAGCAGCATCGTCCCACTTTCTCAGGGGATAGAGGACCTCAGGCTGTAGAGTCATGTCTAGAATCCATGCGGACAATCTTTGAGAATATGGAGATCCCTCCAGAGAGGAGTGTCAATATCTCTACCTATATGCTTCGGGACTCTGCTAAGAGGTGGTGGGATGTGATATCACGGGCTAGATGCAATCATCTTATGGCGTGGGATGAGTTTCAGTGCATCTTCATTGACTTCTTCTATCATGAGACCTTGAGGGTCCATCGAGCCTGAGAGTTTATGAGTCTGCAGTAGGGTACTCTTTCTGTTATGGAGTATTCCACTTGCTTTATTGAGCTGCAGCGCTTCACGCCTATTCTAGGAGGTGATTAGTTATTACTGGTAAGGAAGTTCAAGGATGGTCTGAGTCAAGACATCTGATCACAGGTGTACATCGTTAGGTTTACTACCATCAATTCTATCGTCGACTAGGCACTGATCACAGAGTGCAATCGGAGGGATTCCGGAGTTGTGATCCAAATCATCATGACATCTGGAGTTAGCGTTCCATCTACAGATAGTAGGAAGTTTCATAGGGAGTCTTCGTGTGGTGATCCAAGGAGGCGAGACACACCTTTGGGCAGCCATGTAGTATGTTATCAGTGTGGGAAGAACAGGCATACGAGGCCACATTGCCCAAAAGACCTAGTGGAGTGCCGATCATGCAGTAAGATGGTCACCTTCAGCGTTTCTGTTAGATCATTTCACCAGCATCTGGTGAAAGGGGTTCATCTATGACTCCTCATATAGGAACAACTCCACTGGTTTCTCACCAGTCTAGGAACTAGAGTCCTTCCAGCCTCTCAGGCCGAGGTGGATGTCATGGCCATGGTGGTCAGTCACCAGGCTACTAGCGACAACAGGGTGGATCAGCTCTGAGCAGTTAGGTAGGGTCACATGGTCGTGGCATAGGCCAGACTTTTGCAGTGGAGTAGACCTAGCAGAAGCAGGATGTCGGAACCTCTATAGTTCAAGGTACGATCTTAGTAGCCTCAATTTTATCTTCAACTCTTTTCGACAAATGGGTTTCCCATAGTTTTCACTACTGGAAAGAATATCTATACCAATGTTTTTGGGAAAATCGTTGTTATAGTTCACTTATATGGACCTATGCCAATGGTTTGGAAAAAACCATTGGTATAGGTCACTAATTTGGACATATACCAACGGTTTTGGAAAAACTGTTGGTATAAG
Organism: Viscum album; assembly: GCA_963277665.1. NCBI lineage: Eukaryota > Viridiplantae > Streptophyta > Magnoliopsida > Santalales > Viscaceae > Viscum > Viscum album. The sequence goes on along the minus strand of OY728140.1, from coordinate 1,042,504,312 downwards.
GGGTACCTATACCAACGGTTTAGGGAAAACCATTGGTATAGGACACTTATAAGAACCTATGCCAATGGTTTTGGCCAAATCATTGGTATAGGTCCATAATGGAGACCCCATACCATCTGTTTTCCCCAGACCGTTAGTATAGGTCCCAAAATCAAAGAATTTATACCAACAGTTCTCAAGAACATTTTTATAGGTCTATACCAATGATTTTGAGAACTGTTGGTATGGTTAGATGTATTTTTTATTGAATATTCTTATAGAGAACATCAAATAAATCAAAAATTAAAATATTTATGATAATACACATATATATATTTATGAAATTATGTTCAAAAAAGTCATGATAGGTGAGTGGTTAGGTCATTCAATCATAAACTGCTGGTACGAGGATTAAAACACAACAAATGCTTAATTTTTGAAATACATATACCAACGGTTTTGAAAATCATTGGTATAGTTCTATACCAATGGTTTTGGGAATATTGTTTATATAGACCTATCCTCACGGCTTACATGTCCACAGTTCTCCAAACCATTGTTATAGGATATACCAACTGTTTGGAGGCCTATACCAACAGTTTAAAACCGTTGGTATAGGGTATTTTTCTACTAATGTTTATATTTTTTACTACTGTGGAAATCTTTTGGCTCTGATTATTTTTTTCTGTCGATATCTTGAAGCTAGAAACTTCGTTGGGGATGAAAATATCTATTGTGCGTCAGTGTAAGGAGTGCCCTCTAGAGGTTGGTGGGTGTCACTTCTTATGGGACCTCTATGTCCTAAATATGACTGGCTATGATGTCATTCTTGGAATGGACTGGTTTGTTCCCTTCCGTGTACTCGTCAATTGCTATTTATATATGGTGATTTTCATATCACTATAGGGTAGATCATTTCTTCATAGGGGAGAATGGGATGTCCAGGCGAGTAGAGCGGGTCCAGAGCATCATGAGTTAGGAGGAGTTACAACCTAGATTTCTAGTCTATATCAATATGACCAGGGGACATCACAGTTAGACTTTCCTCCAATGGTGGATCATTTCAGAGATGTCTTTCTAGAGGACTTTTCAGGTTTACCTCTAGAGCGTGATGTAGACTTTTCTATTGAGCATGTTCTAGAAGGGGAAACGGTGTCCATTCCTCCTTATAGGATGGCTACACCAGAGTTGCAGGAGCTCAAGAAGTAGTTGGAGGTGTTGTAGGAAAAAGGTTTCATCTGACCCAGTAATTCTCCTTGGGGTTCTCCTATATTGTTTGTGAAGAAGGAAGACTTCACCCTTAGGCATTGTGTGGACTATCCGAAGTTTAAGCATTAGATAGTCAAGAACCAATATCCCTTGCCCATGATTGATGATCTCTTTGATCAGCTTCGAGGAGACCAGATGTTCTTGAAGATTAAATTGAGATTCAGTTATCATCAGTTGCGCGTTAGACCATCTGATATACCTATTATAGCCTTCCAGAGTAGGTATGGTCTATATGATTATATGGTTATGTCGTTCGGTCTCATGAACATGCCTGTAGTTTTCAAGGCACTGATAAACCGAGTTTTCTATCCATACATGCATTCCTTTGTGGTTTTTTTTCGCGGATGATATCTTTGTGTACTCTCACACTCGACACGACCATGTTATACATCTTGACATCGTTTTGAGTACACTGAGAGAGAATTAGTTATATATGAAGCTCTAAAACTACCACTTTTAAATGAATCAGATTCACTTTTTGAGTCTTGTTATCTCAAAGGCAGGAGTGTTAGTAGACCCAGATAAAGTGAGGACATTAGTTTTTTTGGAGTAGCCGAAGAACATTTTTGTGGTACGGAGTTTTCTAGGGCTCAATGGATACAATAGGAATTTCATACAGGAATTCTCACTCTTAGCAGAACCGCTGTAGAGTCTGACTAATAAGGGTATGAAGTTCTTATGGTTAGATTCTTTTGAATTAGCCTTTCAGGAGCTGAAAGGGAGGTTGACTTCGGCACCTATACGAGTCTTGCCAAAGCCTGGAAAAAGCTATATTGTTTTCTACGATGCATCAGGTATCGAGCTGGGAGCTGTGCTTATGAAAGGATATGGAGTCGTTGTGTACGGGTCTCGGCAGTTGAGGCCACATGAGAGGAATTACCCGATGCATGATCTGGAGTTGGCAGTTTTTTTTCATGACCTATGTTGTTGGAGACATTATCTTCTGGGAGATCATTTTGTGGTTTTCATTGACCACAAATGACTCAAGTATATCTTCACTCAGCATGATCTAAATTTGAGACAATGAAGGTGGGTTGAGTACCTTCAGTCTTTTGACTTTGAGCTTGCCTAAATTCCTAGGAAAGTCAACATAGTGGATGATGCGTTGAGAAGGAGGTCTCATATTAAGGTAGTTCAGGAGTCCAACATTGTATGGAATATTATGGATCTATTATCTGAAATGCATTTGGAGGTGCAGGAGAGACAGGGGTAGAATTTTCTTTCTTCTGTAGCTATTACCTCTACTCTTTTTGATCGAGTGTGAATGAGGAAGCTATCATATTCTGAAGGCTTGATCCTAAGGGAGAGCATGTCTGGAGAGGAACCTATTCCTAGATGGACCATAGGTGAGGATGAGATATTTTGTTTCTAGGGTCGCGTATGGGTGCCAGCAGACATATGTGAGGAGCTGATGCGGGACTTCCTTTCCTCGGTTTGGGTAGTTCATCCTGGCGTCACAAAGATGTATCCTGATCTTCACCGTTAGTATTGGTGGCCAGGTATGAAGAGAGACGTTACTGGTTTTTTCATGAGGTGTTCCACCTGTCAGTAGGTGAAGGTAGAGCAACAGTGACTAGTAGGGCTTTTTCAGCAGTTACTCATTCCCAAGTTTAAGTGGAATGACGTCTCAATTGATTTCGTGATCGGTTTCCGAGGTCTCCCTGAGATAATGATGCAGTATGGGTTGTCATTGACAAGATTATGAAGGTTGATCACTTATTCCGGATTAAAGAGACCTTCAGTGTTTATGAGATGAGAAGGTTGTACATCCAGGAGATTGTATGTCTACATGGAGTTCCACACTCCTTCATTTCAGACAGGGATGCATGTTTTACTTCTCGGGTCTGGCAGGGGCTTCAGAAGGCATTGGGTATACAAGTACATTTGAGTATATCCTACCACCCCCAGATAGATGGATAGTCCGGGCATACGATTCAGGTGCTTGAGGACATGCTTCGAGCATGCATTCTAGATTCTGGAGGTTCTTGGGAAAATCATATACCTCTTGTGAAATTTTCCTATAATAATAGTTTTCAAGCAACTATACAGATGGCACCTTATGAGGCTTCGTATGGTAGGACATGCTGATCACCCTTATATTGGCTGGAGACAGGGGAGGCAGCTTTCCTAGGACCTCATCTTGTTCAGGAGACTATAGAATAGATAGAGTTTATTCGGAAGAGGATGGATACTACACAGTCTCAACAAAAGTCTTGTTCTGATCAGCAGAGATGACCTCTGGAGTTCGAGGTCGGGGGTCAGGTTTTTCTACGTGTCACACCGAGGTTGGGGCACAGAAGGATCAGGATATAGGTTAATCTTTCACCGAGGTACGTCGGGCTGTTTGAGGTGTTGGAGAAAGTTGGGCCAGTTGCCTATCGGTTGCAGTTACCTCAGAGGTGTCGGGATATGCACGACGTCTTCCACATTTCACAGCTTCAACGTTACTTTTCAGACCCATCTCATGTCTTTCAACCTGTGGAGGTTGATCTTTAAGTGGATGATTCGTTTGAGGAGAATCCTATTCGGATTGTTGATCACAATAAAAAGGTTCTATGTGGTTGGTCTGTTCCTCTGGTATGAGTGTTATGGCAGCACATGCGAGTGCAGGACGAGAACTGGAAGATGGAGGCCAATGTACGAGCTCAATGGATGGAGTTGTTCGAGGTTTCTTATTCTGCGCGTCACTAGGGAAATTTAGGGAAGAATTTATTTAAGGGGTGATTTTTTTAAGAACACATACCTTCTTTTTAGGTATGTTTTTCTTTTACTAGTCGTTTTTGAGAAAAAGAGGTTTTTTTCGGGAGGTTGTGCAGGGGCGCACAGTTGGAACACGGTCTGAACAAACTGTGCGGCCAGCCCAATAAACAGTGCACCCTTGACAGTGGTCTCTATATGGGCTGCACGCAGTTTTTTAAAACGTTCGGGCAAGCCGTGCGAAGTCCCTTGGTGAGACAGTGGCAACCGCACTGTTGGCGTACGGTTTTCCAAACCGTGCGGGGTAATCGTGCAGCCACTTAATGTTATGTTTTTTAAGTCCCGGGCCACTTAAGATTTCCCTTTCCTCAACAATTCTTCCTCCCACTCATGTATCGCGTGGGAGTTGGGATTTTTAGAAGCTATGGGAGCTCCTTGGCTCGTTTTGGAGGCATATCGAAGGGGTTTCAAGGTAGTTTGAAGGTTTTTTCTCCCAGTTAAGTCTCTCCTCTTAGATTCTTTTTGTTTTCCTCTAGATCTACATATCTCTCTATCTCTCTATCGATTTTCTAGATCTACACCCATTGTGTGTAGATCTAGGGTTGTGGTTGCCTTGGGTGTTGATTTTATGACTTTTGGATGTTAGGGAAGGGGATATAGAGCATTTTCGGTGGTGCGTTCACCATATTTGAGGAGGTGTGGTAGCTTGTGGATCGACTTCTTTGAAAGCCTAAGAGGTAGGTGTTTTGTGCCTTTTGGTTTAAGTTCTTTGCATTATATGTGCAAAATTGTATATACCCATGAATGGGGTATTGTGCGTTTATATTTTTAATCCCTATTAATTTCATGCTTCGCTGGTGTGTGCGAGTAGAGGTTATTTTTATGTGAATAGGGTTGATTGCTAGGCTTTGGAGGTGTTTTCCATGCATGTTTTGTTTATGATTGTCTGGTTCTGCTTAGCCTGTTAGGCTATTTTGTTTGTTTCCCATGCCTAGTATTGTAGGATGGATTGATCTTGTTTATCTGACATGATGATATGTTGTAGACTACTATCCAAGTAGTTCTTGAGTTTTACATTTGCCGATATGTGTTGCTATACTTGTTTGACTTACACAGGGCCATGAGAAACTTGTGTAGTAGACCATTGGGAGAATGGATGTAAGGGATTTCCAGAGTGTCTTATAATTTACAATGCCTAACCATAGGGTGAATTGATGTTGAGTGCTTTCCCAGAGATTTTGTGGTTCTTCGACGTGGGCCATAGAGGGAATTTTATGTAAGTGCTTCCCTATTGAACCTTTAGATATGATACGAGACTATAGGGGGAATTAACAGAGAGTGATTCCTCAAAGAGTATATTCTTAAGCTGAACTAGAGGGGTTAGACCAAGCGTACTGCCTAGGGGGTTGCATGTACTTGATAGGTAGGACTAGAGGGGATAGGTTGTGGGAACTTCCCAGAGGGTTAACTATTTGTTAGCTGCTTTCTTGTGTCGATAGGTATGACTAGAAGGGATAGGTTGTTGGTACTTCTCAGAGGGTTACCTGTTTGTGTTTATCTACTTGGATAGTTGTTTCTTGATATTGAAAATGTGGATTTTTCCCGTTGAGTACTTTCCTTTTTACTGCTTTCTGTACTTTTACCTACCATATATTCACTGACTATTAGGCACAGATCTCGTGGTGGTTGCCTACTGGGATTTAGTCTCATACCCTATTTTGGCCATTCTTTTGGGCCCAAACAGATTATATTGTTGTACGTATATATAAGGGAAATAACTCTTCTACTTTAGATACTTCACGTGTTGTGGAGCTGAAGAGCATGGAACCAAGCTTAGGCTTGAGATGCTAAGGAGCTGTTTTTTGTTTCTTTTGTACTTGGGTTTAGTACTATTTGTATTCATCATTGTGACTTGTTTGTCTATTTTACAAGACATATGTATCATGAATCATTATTTATATATATATATATATATATATATATTCTCCAGTTGTTTATTATTTCAGTCTTCTACTGTTTACCGTTGTTGGATATTTACTGCTTCTGCTATTGTATATTTGTTTCTCTTCCGTTTTATTACTCTTCCAATGAGGGCATAGTTTCCCCACTATCACACCCAAGTCTCCCGCTGCTAGATAGCAGCCTCTCATGTTCGGGGAAATTCACTTGAGGTCATGTGACCAACCGAGTACGGGGCGGATCAGGGTGGCTTCCAGAACCGGGACATTACAATCATCTAAAAACATTAAGATTCCTCCAATACAAACACTGACAACAATTATAAAAAATTAAATGAGAACATTAGTCACCAACTTTTTATTTGTTATCAGTATTACATTTATAACTAAATTCAATGTTTTCCTCCAATCCCCCTAATTGAAAATAAATTAAAAGTCCAATGTAGTGTCTTGTAACATTTATTAATATTCCATGAATATTAAGGACGATCATGAAAGGAAAAAATAATCTTATACATTAATTATAAACTTTTAAGAATAAAATATCCTACCCTTTATCTAACACTTTTAATTTTTCTCCCCTATATTAAGAGATTCAATTAACTTTCATTTGAGATATTTTTATCACCAAATTAATCATTTAAATTTTCCACTAACTAAAAAATTCATTGTATTTTTAGTTTATCTCGGTGTAGAAAATAATAAAGGTAAGTTTAGAATAAATACCATAGCCACTAAATAACTACCATGTAATGAAACTCTAAAATTAAATTCATCGGCGCACCATAACATATTTAAAAAGATATTTTTTGATCTTACAATTTAACTACCCAAGATTTCAAATCCCTTAAATTAATACTATATTCAATAGATTGTGTCACATGTAGCACCGAACTAACCCAACACCTAACTAAAATGAACCATGCCATATAAAAAAAATCATTATTAATATAAGAATTAGTATTTAAAAGGATAATGATCAATTAAAATAATTATATATTGTTCTTCTCAATGCTTAAATTTAAAAAAAATGGTTTCCTTTTGAAGAAACTCTTTAAAAAGGGGTATAATATTTTACCTTAATAAATTAAATTAATCATAGTTAAAAGATTATAATTATAGGTAATATTAAGATATATTAACTAATATATCAATATTATATTATTTATAAATATATATGAAATTATATTGAAATACTTGAAGTTTAAAAGGTCCATTTTTTTAATAAAACCAGTTTTTATTAATATATGGTGTTTTCATTTACAATATATTTTATAAATATTATAATTTTATGTTGAAAAAAATAAATCCATTTTTTATTGACCATTTAAATATTAACTTATGATTATATTTTTGGGTTTTTTTAGAAATAATTTTTTTTAAGTGAAAAAAGAAAAATGCAGTTTATATAAATAATATGACATTCATAACATCATTAATACATAAGTATGAATTGTAAAAATATTGAAACTATATTCTATGACCAAATATGTATTCTATAAGGGAATATATTTTTAAAAAAATGTTAATTTTAATTTAAAACTCATATTTTATATTTTGAATCATGAGTTGTATTTTCAAAAAAATGAATTATGCATTTAGTATTTTAAAAAAAACTTTTAACAATTATATAAGTATAGGATAATAATATTAAATCCATTATTGGGTTCATCATATGATAATATTATTATCAATGGTTTTTAGAATGTTTCTGAAATAATTGATTTTTAGATGAATAGTAAACAATACAGTTTTTCCAATAGAGTTACTTTGATTACATTATCATGTTATAAAAAACACTTAGAGTTTTGTAAAACCAATTAATTAATGAAATATGAATTTAAAAAATAATTCTATTCAAGTTACAGATATTTTTGAAACCAATGTTTAACCTTATAAAATAAAAGTAATATTTTAATTGTAATAAAAAAATTATCTTTTGTGTTTCAATTTAATTAAAAATATTTTTCCTAAAATATTTTTTTTACTTTATCATACAGTGAAAAAAAATTAATTATTTTATAATAAAAATTAATATATTTTAATTTGATAATAACGATAATTTTGTCCCACAAATAAATTTTAAGCTTAAAATGAACATTTTCTATTAAATTTTTTTTATGTTTTACTGCTCCAATACTAAAATTAATTTAACTAAATCTTGAAATTTTTATTTTATAAAATTATTTAAGTGTTTTGATTAATCATGATAAATTTTTTAAAAAAATACATTTGTATTTTATCAAGGAAAATTAGTTTCAATAGGAGCCAGTGGAGGTACCATGGTAATGGTACGCTAGCATAAAATGTATTAAACCATTTGAATGCGGCTATAACATGTGTAAAACATGAATAATACAGAATTTTGGATGTATCATAAGATTTATATATATTCACATGCCATTAATTTCCATTGTTTTATCCTTTTACCTTTATTAATGGAGTCATGTCATTTAGAAAAATTGAGTTTTTACGAAAGTTCCCTTTTCTTCACTTAGAAAAGGAGTCCAACTCCTCTCCATTAATGATGTTCTTATTCATTATGAAAAAGAATTAGGATATGAGAATAACTAGAATAAGTATTTCTTAAAAAATGTGAATGAATACCCCTTCATGTAGAAAAATAATCATCTTAATGAGTTATGAATTAGATAATATGTTTTCTAATTTAGTTATCTTGGTGAACCTATGTTTTTGGGGAAACCTCATGCTATCTACATCACACATATCCTAACTCAAATAAAAAAATTATTGAATTCATGGAAATATAAGGCATTCACAATATAAGGAAGGATCTTCATTGTGAAGGTCATTATTGTTTTTAAATATATTTACTCTTTCATATTTACAAATGGATAGATAATATCATTTTGGGTTTTAATATTTCTATAAAAAACATTATTGAGAGTTGGAGAATACTTCAATTAATGTTCTTAACTGGGACCCAGAGGGAATACTGAAAACCCATTGATCATGGTGGATTCAGAATAAAGTATATTGAAATTTTAATCAATATATCCAATAATATTGTGTATGGAGGCTTTAAAATAGACTTAATATAATCTTTCCTTTATGAGATTATTGTTTTTAATCAGGATTAAATTATTAAATATAATCTATATGTATCCAATGTTGTGGAATTCCTTTAAGGATTATTTTTTTAAAATATCAATAGATTCACACTGGTTGGATAACATGAAATCACCCCATAACTTTTGGAAGGATAATTGGGAAGGTACACCCCTTGTTATTGTATTAAATTTCCCTAATCCATATATGGACATATATGTCAAGATCAAGGATAAAATGAAGAATTCATTGGTGGTTCTTCCCACAGAAATATAGATAGTTTTCTAAAATCAAAATCTCATTATAATTGATGACATGCTCATCTAGGAACCCACATCCAATTAAAGACATTTATCCAAGCTACACAATCTGAATATTACTCATAGTAACTCGATCACATGGGCTGTCAAAATTGATAAGGGATTGATTTCACCAACTAGATTCACTCTTATATAGAGTCTAGAACATTCCAAGATCCTAATAGGCTTATACCTTCAATATTTTGGCATTGACCTCTTCTCTATGTGTGTCCTTTTCAACTGGAATAGGGAAGACTAGAACCATATTTTTATAACACATTCGAACACCTTAGCACTATGGAATACTATAGTCCTAACATATAAGGTTTAGATCCCTTGGAAATTTATTTTACAAGTTCATTTTATACCTTTTCATAAGCTTCCCCATTTATAGAATCATCTCGACTTGATTTGTTTCCATTTCTAATGTCATTCATGTAATATATATTTCCATAAATTAGATGATTCATGATAATTCTCCCTTCATCCTTCAGTCAATTGTTTTCTAGGATATGGTTTCTATGAAATATACTAATTATCTTTAGAAAGGTCATTGAAAAAACTCTATTAATGCTTTTATGGTGCTTAATAATCTTGAAATTTAAAGTAATTTTCATTCATCTTTTTAATGCTTGAATTTATTTGGATTACTCTATTAATTGGATGAAAAAAATATAACATGGATGCAGGTTCAAGGGAAAATATTGAATCATCTATATTTGAAGATGTCATTAGAAATCCATAGGGTGGTGTCATGGGATGATTCTATTATTTATGTGGTCTTTCCACATCCCTTAAATCTAAATTTATTTTCATGGTTAATATATTTGAAATGGAAACATAATGATGATGGAGAAACTTTTGGTTGTAATCTAATTCAACCAGTATTGTATAAGCTATCAAAAGTGGAACTACTTATCTCTCATGGAAGCTTAATATCAAATTGATCAAATGTATAGACACTTGATAGACCATCAGAAATATCATCACACATACATCCAGATATGAGAACATTTTAGTGGATGGTCTTACAAAGAAAGCGGTTAGTTCTAGTTAACCAATCTAGTCTAATGCTTTACTAGAAGGTTTTTTATCCTATTTTAGAAATAAATTGTTGTTATAGACATCACATCAAAAAAATTTAAATTTTTTTTCCTTTCCTAATAAAGGATACTTGTCTATTCAAACAAGATCTTGTCCTTTCCATTGATAGTAAAATTTAATATTTATACTTATAACGAAATATATCAATATCCATTTATTTATAAATATATATTAAATATTGTTAAAATTTATTAGAGTTTATAAATTTTTCCTTTTAAATAAAACAAACTTTTTTTAATATAATTTATTTTTATTTAAAATATAATTTTCATATTTGAAATTTTCAATTTGAAAAAAAATCATTTTTTAAAAAAAAACAACATTATAATTGTATAATTTTTTGGCTTTTTTGGAAATATTTTATTTTTTATTGATTTTATCAAAATATTTTTTATTAAATAACATGATTTTATTAAATTATTAATATATAAGTATGATTTAAAAATTAATGAATCTTTTTTATAAGACCAAATATTTAATTTATAATAGAATTTATGATTTTAAAATTTTTTCATTTTTAATTTACAAACCCATATTAGATATTTTGTAACTTATGTAATATTTTCCAAAGAATTATTTTTTAATAAAATTCGAATTATGTATTTTGAATTTAATTTTTATCACAAAAAAATGAATATAATAAAATAAATTCCTTTTTTATTTGTTATGTGAAAATAATATTATGATTTTTTAATGATGAATAGTGTGAAATAGAGTTTTGTCAAAACGGTGATTTTTATTATATGACAATAACATAATAAAGAATTATAGTTTAATAGAAACTTTTAATTGATAAAATATTTATTAATGGAATAGAGTTATTAACTTTAATCATATTTTTAAAACCTATGTTTATCATTATAAATTAAAATGTATATTATAATTATAATGAAAAAATGTATTTGGGATTTTAATTTAACTAAAAATAACTTCAGTAAAATTTTTATTCGATTTTTTTAAAGAAACATAAAATTTAATTATTTTAAAATAAAATAATATATGTCTTTTAAGTAAAAAAATTTCTAATATTTTCACTCACATAAATTTTCAACTTAAAATAGGCTCTTAATAGGAGATGATTTTTATGCATTATGTTCACTAATACTAAAATTCATTTTTTATTCATGGAAATTATATTCTAAAATATTATTTACATATTTAAAAAATATATTTAAAATTATTAAATAATTTTTATTTAAATAATAGACATTAAAATGACATTCCATATGGGAAATCGTAGTTACTGTGATATGGGTAAATTATGGTAAAATGGTTTAATCCTTGTGCATCTGGCTTGAACATGTGAAAAAACAATTATAATATTGAATGTTTGATGGAGAATAGTCATTATAACTAAAAAACATTATTTTTTATTTTTTGGAGCCTTTGGACTTCAATATTGTAGTGATTTCACTTATAAATAATGAGTTTTTATAAAAGTACCCTTTAATTCACTTATAAAAGGAGACCACACCATCCACATTTCAAAAACCATTAAAAATACATATATCAACCAAATATCTACCCCATTAACTCCTAAAACCCCTCATCATTACTTTTAATGTTTTTTTCTTTCCAAAATGACATGGTTATGTGTTTTATGGAGTTACCTAAGGGAGAACATTCAAAGGGAGGGTTACACTCTCAACAAAACATTTCTATGTTCTATTCTTGTTCTACAACCCATAGTATCATATATATATATATATGATTGTATAATAAAAAATGAAATTTTATTAGGATTAAATGTTATTTTACTATTTTTATATCAATTTTATACTTTCCTATAATTTTTTTTTGAAAAATGAAGACCTTGTCATGTGTTTGTGCGGACTACCACCTCACTGAAAGCATGTTGTGTTTCACATAACAACCTAACATAGATAATTATAAAAATATATATAGTATGTAAAAGTTACATTTTTAACACTATTAATATTCTATAATGATAATATATGAATATATATTTTTATATATAATAAAAATAGTCAACATTTATAGTAGCTTCAATCTCTATTCATGGACTTTTCAAAGCGTTATTCTTAATTTGGATATTTTTAGGGTATCCACATAAATTGTATATGTATTTCATTATTGGATAATAAATTAGATAATGATACATAATTATATAGATCATGAAGTTATTTTTACATTACATAGACCATGGTCAACAAATTGAATGTGCTTTGAAGTAATTTACTGAACAACCCTAAATATCAAATGTAAGTAAAAACTATGATAAAAACATATACTAGAATATAATAGATATATCCTATAAATTAAATATAAATAAATAAGGTTTTGGGTATATTTAAAATAAACACTTTAAATTTATTTAGTTAGTTAGGTTCATCTGGAGAGATATTTTAGATATTGATAAGGGGTTTTCATCACAATTTCTCTTCAATGAAACATGTTTTAATGTTATGAACTAATTTCATATTTCTATAATGCATATAACATCATTACCCGGGTGATATTTATTGCTTCCATGATCTGGTTGGTCACATGTTCTTAGTCGTTCATCCCCATATTCCAAAGGCTGTCGAAAAGTAGCAAGGGTCTAATATTTATATAGTGTTAAGATTATACCCTATTTATCAAAGCATCACAATAGTGAAAAAAAAATCAACAATATACAAATGGTAAGAAAAAATAACCAAAAAATACCATAACCAAATAAGACCATCATTACATGATACTACCATAACATGGGAAAGTACCGTAATCCAAATTAGCAGATATTTCATGTCATATATGTGTCAAGTGTCAAATTAAAACCCAAAATAAAGATAAACGGACACCTCCCAAGTGAGTCCTGACATCGTTTGTGGTTCTCTCATCCCTGCTTTATTCAATCTCATCCTTCTAACATAGGTCTCTTTCCCTTATCATGTCTTACAAACATGAAGTCTATTTGTGTACTGATCAGGCAATTGAGTAGGGTGTGAGTATGACTCAGTAGACCCCCATAAATGACATATAAATCAATATCTATTCTATAATAGTGTATAAAGATGTATTAATTATAAAATACAATAAATAAAGTAAATAGTTTTCACATAGATTCATTCTTTAATTAATCACATAATTTCTTGGGTTCATGATGACAATAAAACCATCAGTACCTGCTTAAACCCATTTTGGATTCTAAACCATTCTGAAAGGGATATCATGTTTCATTTCATCATGAGTATGTATTTTTCATTTTATTACAATTTCAAATTCAAAAAATTTGTCCTAGAATAGCAGTCTGGAACCTCATTAGTATATAGAGTATTAATATCTATCCCACCACTCAGGGATCACTTGTAATACATAAATATATTGGGGACCTGGAGTAGAAGTCTGGAACCCATGGGTATTTGGATCATCACTCCTTATCCTACAACTCAATCATAGATAAGAAAACACATGGTTCTGTATTTCCAACCATTTACCATCCATTATCATAATTTATTATTCAAACCATTTCACAATTCCATTTATCAAACAATCATAAATTACAAATTATCATTTTAATCATATCGGCACACCCAATAGGTCGCTATAAATTTCTCAAACCTTTAATCAATCAATTACATAATCCCATTATTCAGCAATTTCATTATCAAATATTCAACCAATTTTTTTATCACATGGGAATATTAATCAATTAATTAATTCAATTTAGAATTCAATTCCCCAACATGGAAGTTCAAATCTCAGAATTACATACATGCAACAGAATCAAGAGTATGGGAATTGAAAAATAGACCACCTACCTCAAGGCCATTGATGGACGTTTGCAAAACCAAAATCCCAAATTTGATTTAGAATGATTAAAATCACAACGAAATGGTAGATCTACAAGAAATACTTAATATCAAGATCCAATGGAATAATTCTCCATGAAAACTTAAATCTAAACCATCCCCAATGGAGGAAAAATTATACCTATTCATCGGAAAAGAAATATGTGAGAGAGAGAAAACCAAACAAAAAAAATTATAAAGAGGATATGATTATTTAAATGGTTTTTTGACTCATGAAGAAAGGGGTTCAAGAAGCCATGGAATCCTCCCAAGATCTTTCAAAATTATTGGAAATAGTGTTAGGATGAATATAGGTGTTTAGGGTTAAAAACCTAGAGGTTAGGTAAAAAATTTTAAATTTTGGGGGAAATAAATCCTACATGAATGATTTCCTCGGCAGGGGAGAATAGTTTTCCAAACTATGTTCTTTTCCCTAGGAGTTGAATATTTTCTACTAAGTGGAACACTATATGAAAAACCATGTACCAACCATGAAAACCCCCATTCCTCATGGTGCACAATACGTGGAGAGTGGCTGCATGGTTTGGTAAAACCATGCCCCAATGGTGTGCCACCTCCTATATCTCCAAAAAGGGGTACATATATTCCCAAGGTAAACCTCATGGTTTTTTCTAACCATGCATCAACCATAAATATTACCTTAAGATTCCATATATAGATTACTTCACTCGACAAAACCCCAAAACAAAACTCAACCATGGTATGACAAAAGAAGGGAAAAGAGTACATGAAAACATGCATGAGACATCTCTAGAAAGGTGAAGATAAAACAATATGCCTACATTATAATAGGTCTTCCTCAATATATACTCTCAATCAACTGTAATATTGTTATGTAAAATGATTGGGCCACTAGGCATGTATATCTACCTCTCTCTCCCAAGTTTCCTTCTAAACAATACCATTTTTCTAAAATACTCGCACAATCATCACAATCTTCCCCAACAAAAAATTTTCACTATGATCCACAACCCTAAACAAATGATACTCTAAGGATGCATCCACCTCAACCCCAAATCATCAACATCGATCATATGATAAGGGTCGGAGTGATGCTGCTCAAGTTATAACACATGAAAAAGTTGTTCATATCAATATACCCCTATGAAAGATACAATCAGTATACCTCTAGTCTGATTCTATCCACAATCTCAAAAAGTCTAACAAACTTGGTTGTAAACATGACTTGTCTCTAAATACTATGGTGACCCAATATGGGTGACACACAAAGAAACACATGATCACCCCCTGTATACTCAAGGGGTCATCAACGTCAATCATCATATAACTTTTACATACTTTGATCCATATCCATATGTTTCTTAACTAGATTAACCTGATATAATGTATCTTATAATAGACTCAATGCTAAAAATTAGGACTCACCTGCCTCCATCCAGTATAGAGGTGATCTGCATGTCCTATCATTAAGTTCACGATATGGTTCCATCTGAACATATACTTTATAACCATTGTTATAGGATAAATCAACAAGAACTAAGTGTTTTTTCCAAGTACTACCAAAATCGAAAACTCATACATGTAACATATCCTAAAATACTTGTATAGTATGTTTGGACTTCACATCTGTCTACGGGTGGAAAGTTATATTAAGAAATGCATGCACACCAAGATCCTTCTTTGATCCGTTCTATAAGCATGAAGTGAAACATGATTCATGGCCTAAAACTATGCTCCATAGCGCCTCATGCATATGTTCTATCTCTTAAATGTAAAATTCTCCTAACTGATCCAAAATTAAATCCGCCCATATAGGTAAGAAATGAGTTACTTTCATTAATTGGTGTATAATTACCCATATAGAATCATTATTTTAAGACATACTTAGAATACCCACCTTGAATTCAAGGGTAACTTCATCTTTCTTACATTCCCAAAAGGAAAAGAGCTATAGAAAACCACCCATTCATTTATGCTCAACCTACACCTTTTTATAGTTGTAGCATCATTTTATAAAACCTGCAATCTTTTTTTTCATGCCCGACCACCAATATTGTCAATGAATGTCAGGGTACATTTGGTTCAAACCAAGATGCACCTCCCACTTTAAATCATAAAAATCATGAATCGGGTTTATTACATACTTGATCGTACAACAACTCAGTTCTATACATAGATGATATCATTGCCATCAATAGTCCAATTTAATGATGACTCCCCACCTTCAAGGATTTCTCTCAAGGACATACACTATGGTCATTATATTTTCTCCCCTTGATCCTACTCAAACGTGTGGACTCAACTGAGGTTCATTTGATGTTCATCTGCTTATATACCTCTGGAACCAAAATATGTATCTCATCCATCATGTTAATCATAATCCACTCAGAACTAGACTCCTAAACTATTTGCTTCTGTGTTTTCCTGCTCAAAGCATCAGCAACACTATTTCCCTTCATGGGAGTATATGCTATAACAAAAAAAATTAATACAGCTAATCAACCCATCTCTACTGCTGGAAATTCAAATATCACAATGAAAGAATATACATTAATATTTTATGATATGTATGCATAGTGATGTTTTCACACAATAGATAATGCCAACAAAAATTCAAGGCATAAACCACTACAGCTAATTCGAGATCATGTGTGGGGTAATTCCATTCATGTGGCCTCAACTTCCATGACCCATATGACACAACTCAATCTCCCTACATCAACACTACTCCATGTTTGATCCTAGATGCATCATAAAACATTGTATACCCCTTGCTATGCTTTAATAGGATCACGATCAGTGTGGTATTCAAACACTTCTTTAACTCATGGAAAGAACTCTCACATGCCCCATACCATTCAAACATGATCCCTTTCTTGTTAAATCCTGAAATTTTTTCTTCCAACAGGGAGAAGTCTTGGATAAACCTCAGATAATAACCCATCAACCCTATAAAGATTCATATATCAAAAACATTTTTGGGATGCTCCCAAATAAAACTGCTCGCACATTCTCTGGGTCTGCAGACACATCTTCCTTAGAGATGATGTGAGCAAAGAAATGTGCCTGATCAATCCAAAATTGACACTTAGATATCATGGTGTATATTCAATGATCACTCAATTTACTGAGAATGATTTCAATATGTTGGTTGTTATCTTCATGAGTCATGGAGTACACTAAGATTTCATCCACAAAACAACCACAAACTGAGCTAGGTACAGGTGTATGATTCGATTCATCAATGACATAAATACAATTGGTGTGTTTGTAAACCCAAATAGCATCACCAAAAACTCATATAGGACTTTACTACTTATAAAATATATTTTTGGAATACCAGAAGTTATAAATATCAACTGATGATAACCTGATTTCATATCAATATTTGATAAAAACAAGCTCCTCTCAATCGGTCGAAGAGATCATATATACATGGAAGATGATATTGGTTATTCATTATCATCTGATTCAACTTATAGTAATCAATAAATAATCATAATTTGTCATCAACATTTTTAGAAATAAAAACTATAAAACCCCAAGGAGACATACTCGGTTGAATAAATCCCTTCTCCATCAACACTTCTAGCTAAGTTTTAATATCTTGAACCTCTATTGGTTCCATTTTATATGTTAGAATAAAAATAAAATTATCTTCAAAAATGGTCACAATTATAAACCTAAAATCTATCTAAGGTGGAAGCCTTGAGAAGTCTTCAAGAAACATGTCTTGAAATCGGTCTACTATGGTTGGAATGACATCATACTCTAAATCCCCATCATTGAGAAAAATAATTGTATATTGGTTGGTGAGTTCCCTCAATTGCTGATGAACTGGCCCTACATGACCTTCCAAAATATCCCAATCTCCATGATAAATATATTTTTTACCCTTAAAATATGTAAAGATCACCCTCTTATGGTGACAATTTACGTCGGATTAGTATGATACCAACCATTCCATGCCAAAAATCAATTTAAAATATAATTTTTCAAGTATGTGAAGATCCCAAGAGAAATGACACTCCCTAAACTCAAGAGACCACCTTTTTCATAAATTGATGTCCCCCAACCATACTCCCAATGGTGTTTCTATCATCATAACCCCTCTCAGAAACACTATCAGCAGACTCAAATTGTTCAAATGTTGAAAAGATATTAAATAATTAGAGTATCCTTTATCAAATAAGGAAATATAGAGTTTAGAATCTATAAGAATTGTATTACTAACTATTGATGGCCCAAACCCACTATTCATAAGTGTAGAAATAATTCCATGAAACTATCCTACCTCTCTTCCCTATTTGTTAGTCTATATCCCCTAACATATACCACACCACTGATATGGGATATCTTTCCCTAAATTACCATGTCCACTTCCTCATCCACCACATCTAATAGAACATAAACTGACTGAATGATAGGGGAAGAATACCCCTTCTTACTATTTTGATACTACATAGCTCCTCCTCCAAAAACCATAGGTTAGGGGTTTCTACAATACCTTTGTAAGTGACCCATCATTCATCATGCTCGCCACTGCAGTGGTGGTCAGGGACACTGGTTATGAATGTGTCCTTACTTACCACATTGGTGGAAAAAAATTGGTTTCCACTCTGATTAATTGTTCCTTCTCCATGTCTACTATGTATATCCCTACTCTATGTGAAATTATTATAATGACACTTCATACTCTCATAATACATGTCTCCTAGTTTTCTAGTAGAAACATGCATTACACTAAATGTAGGTTATGGGCACAGTAGAAGTGCATTTGTGGGTTTTCCCAACTTTAATTTTATCGTTAAACAACGTTCAATCTAAGATCCATCATGATAATAAAACACCAGATCTTTGGAATAGAACGAAGAATGAAAATAAAGAGAAGGGTCCCGGAACCATCGAGAGGATCATCATATGTTGGTAATAATTAATTTAATTAATTGAAAAGAATTACGATGATGGAATTATTTTTTTGTTGATATCTCCGGTCACGATCTGATGTGATCTGTGATTGCATCATAGAATCCAAGTGTAGGATTACTCTAGCGGTGATCCACACGTGCTTCACGTATCTTTGGACATCGCTGAAGTAATTTCCGGGTGCTAGCATGGAAGATCCTTTTCTTTCGATGTCTTCATTCGATTGCCTTGATCTGATGGAGGAGGATCTCTCTCGATCTTAAGAGTGTTCTTAGAGGAAGGAGTTCATTTGGCCTTGAGAGAAATATCCAGAATTGTTGTGCACAATGATTATCTATTGAAAAGTGTTGGGGTTGTGAGGATATTTATAATCAGGTTTACGGTTATAGAGTTATGAAAATAAATAAATGCATTACGCGTTTTATTTATTTCATTAACTCTTATTGAAAACCCCCATGTCGAATGATTAATTCCTTGACATGCGCCCACACTGATTATAATAAATATTATTTAATAAAATGATATTATTTCCTCAAAATCTCGACTGGAAAAACTAAACGGTGTGTAATTATAAATACATGGCGTGTACTTTTTTTCCATGAAAACTACACGGTGTGTTTATATTGTTTTCATTTTTCTTTATTTCCTCCACCACATTTATTAGACCTTGAGTAATGGCTATTTATTTCTTAAATAAATGTAACTGCACTACTCGCAAATAAATATGTATTATTTTACCCCCAATATATTCTCTCGAATAACTAGTGTCGAAATAAATGAAATCAGGAAGCCTTAAATAATTATTAAACCACTTTCGGGAATAATCTTTATTTAACTTGTTAAATTAATATTTAACTGAGATACATGGACACACTTAGTGTGTGACCCTCTAGGCCTCTTCCTCAGTGGCATTTGGTGGAGCCTGCCTAAAGTCCAAGGTTAGCATCTAGCAACATGACAAGGCACCCATAGAGAGAGAAGTTAACACCGCAATAGCGTGTCACCTCATATGAATGCTTACCGTGTAACATAATCCCTTTGTCATGATATCTCGAATCAAGCGGGCTACAAGCTAGTTCCATCAACCCATGTGCTCGACTATTATTTCTTTGACTTCCTGGAATCGAACTCGCCCATACCTTACCATGGACATGGATTTATTTAGGCTATATCAATTCCATCAAAGGGCCTAAGATATCTAATTCTGTTATCGAATAGAAAGGAAAAATCCTTTCTCACATTATCTATTAATGCAGTATCACTCATGACACACCCAACGTATCCTACCTCACTACGAATAATGTGTCGTCATAGTTTTTATCAATACATCTAAGTGCTTCAGTTGTAATACCCATTAATAAAAATCTTAAATTCTAAGGACCAATACACACATTCATAGATAGGAACATCCAATGACCCTGTGAAATGTCGATTTCCTACTGGCAGGTCTCGTTCTCATAATATCCTCCTAGATATTACCAAGGGTGTGCACTATGAGAAGGTGCCTCAAAGTTTTATTAACCCTCGCCCTTAATGGCCTATATTATTTGTGTCACCCAAATAACATCATCCGACAATAGAACATATATTCAAGAACAGTGTTATGGCACTTCCGGGTTCTCTTCATTGTAGGGATCAACTATGACCCTTTAATGAAACAGCTATCCTTAGGATATTATCAAATGCATTGTCACGTAGAAGAACAATCAAGATGTGATAAGGTATTTATTTAATGAATAAATTACAAAGTAGTTGGTTCTAGGCCACCAACTCTAACAGACTACCACTTGGACTAGAGCCAACTGCTAACAACTTTTAACCCGCTAGCTCTCACATGATATTCATGCTTCTACTGAGATAGACCATTAGTCATGGGGTCCATCACATTATCTTATATAGACACTCTTCTCACTGCAACTTCACCCATTTGATAGAAATCCCTCAAGAGGTGATACTTCTGGAATATGTGCTCTGTCTGTTGATGTGACCTTGGTTCTTTTTCAAGAACCACCGCTTTAGTATTATCACAATACAATGTGATAGGATCTTTACTGCTAGGAACCATATCAATCTCTTGGAAAAAGTTCTGAATCCAGATGGATTCCTTGGCTACATCATAAGCCGCTATATATTCGGACCCCACTATAGAATCAGTGACAACTGGCTGCTTTGAACTATTCCAACTCACAGCTCCTCCATTGAGACAGAAAACATATCCAGACTGCGACATCAGATCATTCTGATCTATCTGAAAGCCAGCATAAGCATACCCTCTGATGAAAAACTCCTCATCTCCTCCATACACTAGGAACATATCATTGGTTCTTCTAAGATACATAATGATAGTCTTAATAGTGGTCTGATGTTGTTCTCCTAGATCTTCTTGATATCTTCCTATCATGCTCAGTGCATAAGGAACATCAATCTTGGTACATAACATGTCATACATGATTAATCCTATAGCCAAAGCGTATGGGATCTTACTCATTCTATTTTTCTCTTGTTGTGTCTGAGGACACATTTTCTTAGAAAGATTGAGGCCATGTGACACTGGAATTAATCCTCTCTTGGATTGTTCCATACTAAGTCTCTTTAGTATCTCGTCAATGTATGTAGCATGACTTAGTCCAAGCAGCGTCTTAGATCTATCACGAATGATCTTGATCCCTAGAATGTAGTTTTCTTCACCCATGTCCTTCATGGAGAAACACTTGTTCAACCAATCCTTAACTGACTGTAATACTAGTATATTGTTTCCAATACGCAATATGTCATCAACATATACTACTATTATAACGATCACATTCCCATTAAACTGTTTATAAACACATGGATCACATTCATTTTTAATGAAACAAAATTCTTTTATGGAATCATCAAATCAAATGTTCCATGACCTGGATTCTTGCTTTAATCCATAAAATTATTTCTTCAACTTGAAAAACCATTTGGCTTCACCTGGTGTCACAAACCCTTCTGGATGTGTCATATAGACATCTTCCTAAAGGTTCCCATTAAGGAATGTCATTTTGACAGCCATCTGCCAAATCTCATAGTCATGGTAATCTACTATGAAAGGTATTATTTTTATGGATTTAAACATGGAAACTGGTGAAAAAGTTTCATCATAGTCAATTCCTTGACATTTTCTGAATTCTTTTGTAACGCCCCGACCCCAGTTGCCCAGAGTCGGTGCATTAATGCGTAACATTGGCATGATCACAAAAGATCAAGTCTCGAAATACCAATTAGTTTAGTATCCTTGGAAACACTAGATACATTCATAAATGTTACATTACATCATAAAGTGAAAAACTACAATAACAAAGTCTCCTTAGTCCACACTCATATCCTCTTCTGACTATCCCAGCAGGTCATTCATAAAATACTTCTTCACATCCTGGAAAATATTAAAACATTGAAAGGGGTGAGCTCAGATGCTCAGTAAGGATAACAATATTGCGGAAGCTTTCATAAATAAACATTAACATTTAAGGCAATGTATAACTAAAACAAAGGCCTTTTTAAACTCGAACTTCAGCATAATATGGAAAAAATAAAATTAAATAATTCCATTTACATACTCACATGGATATTCTACTAGTCGAATAATCACATTCAATATCAATAACCACTTTCATAATGATGGAATACATAATCCCAGACTATCATAACCACATAGCCAAGGACTTCTGCCAAGACTACAAATAATATTGTGTTAAGGCCGCATGCCAAGACACTAGTTTGTCTCATGAGACCTACCGATACCATTTTTTTAGAAGATACTTACATTTAAAATTTCTCAAATATACTCCAGTGTTTTTCTGAAAACATTATTCAAGCTTATGAAAACAAAATAACTAATTCGGAGACTGCTCGACTAATTGCAGGCCATGTTGGGTCCACGCCCAATCCCTTCCTGTCTACCACAGTCAAGAGTCGGGTTTTCTGAAAACATTTTAGAGCTTGTGTTAAATACGTATACATTTGCACTGGATTTTCATATATTTGATAGAAATATCTCGTTTTTTAAATCACTTAAAAATAATATAATTATAAAAGAAAACCTTTTGAATAAACAGAAAAGTCAAAGGGTTTATACATCGTATAACATAAAGTTGTGTATAAAACAAAATATGCCTCAATGAAAGTAGATTGAGACGAAGTCCCTTACAAAGATCTTTTTTTTAAATAAAATAGGTCTATTATGTGTATTCAATATATTTACACATAAAGAAATTATAAATATCAGATAGGACATAATAATATCATGACATAATTTGAAAGTAGGAGATTAACCCAAAGAAGGAAATCGGGTTAAGAAGTTCCCTTACCACTCATCTATTCTGATTTGTTTTGAAAATGACAGAAAGATTCCTTTCAAAAACATATATGTCAAATAAGGGTATAAATGTCTTTAAACCATTGTCTAATATATAGTAAAAATGTTTTGAAAGACATTTTTAAGAACATAGATGTGGATGATAAAGAGGTCCCAGTAGATAACTACATATAAACAACCATGGATAATGAAGAGGTTGTAAAATTAACCCTTACCTCGTGTCCGACTTTACTCGATCGTTCTTTAATCTATTGAATAATAAACTATAGTTAATCTATACATGATTAATAACCTCTTTCAAGTTCATTATACCTTTTATATCACTTATTACAATGTTACCAAAATTATGTAGTCATTTAAGTTAATAACAGTCGTTTTGTCGATCTTTAGTACTTGAGTCAACAATAAACTTCTTATAATTACAAGTTGTTTATGTGGTAGAATATACATTATCTCCAGAATTATATTAATTATGTAGATATCATATATATCATATATATTCAGTATATACATGCATTCATAATATTACGTAACATTTATAGGTAAGAAATGAAATGCACCATTCATGGAGACGGTAAGCCGTACGTACGCATGAACGCTACTTTCATTTATATTATGTATTTAATGGAATGAAATAATAATTATTTAAACGTATAATATAATTCCATTATAATATAATTTATAATAACATTTACTCCATCATTTATACATCCCACATATGGCATTAACGATTCAAATCACTTTGAGGGGGTGGTAGTCCGCACATCCTAAAATGAAATTATCGCATTTACCCATAATGGCAATCATAAAGGTATGCCATAAATGAAAAATAAATAATCACAAGTAAAACAATAACATAATATATATCATATATAAAAATAGTTTCATCATAATTTCCACCATGAGAGGTGTTAAAACAAGATTGAATAATCATCGTTTCGTGAGGCAGTAATTCGCCACCCACAGAAACAGTATGTTCTTTAACCATTAGACGAAGGTGTGTGTAAGTGTAAATAAAATAAATCTCATAAAAACATCGAAGTATTTTTAGGATACTGATGTTGTTACAAAATAATGTAATAAAAAGATTTTAGGGGGTTGGAGAAGTAAAAGAAATGAAAAGAACACAAGAGAAGACATTACCTTAAAATCGTGTAACTCTTTTTGATTTGAGCCAAAGGATTCCTTGGGAAGACTTCTGCCCAAAGTGAGGCTTCTAGAAGTAAGAGAGGTAAGTTGGGAGAGTATTTGGGTAGAGTATGGCCGATCCAAATGGATTGAAGGTCTGAATAAGGTGGTAGAGGTGGGGGCCTTTTATAAGAGGAGAGGAGGGGCACTCTTGGAATGATTGAAAGGTTACATTATTATGAAATTCTTTTTAGATTCTAAAGGTCCCACAATGATGTATTTATAGGCTAAGGTGATAAGGGTTCTAAATATTATCATCCAATAGTTTTTTGGCAAGTTTAAGCCTTATATTTTACATTATCTTTTCATTTTATTTAAATCATTAATTATTGAGCTAATCACTACATCATAATTGGGTCATAAAAAATTGAATTTATTTAACATCTAAAAATTATAAAACAAATATCATGATGTAGGAAAACCTTTTATATTTCTAATGAATATTTATAGCCAAAAATATGACTTGTATAACCCCATTTAAAAATTGTTTTAGTAAAACAACTCATGTTTGTGACATTTTTATTTTAACATTAAATAAAAAGTTTTTAATGTCATTTTCCTACCCAAGTGGCACCATGGGGTCCCCAAGTTGACCCGTGGATTTTATTTGTCAGCCATGACTCATCCAATAAGGTTAGGACAAGTGTAAAGTTATTTTCATATTTTTATAATATCATTTTTACCTTAAATTTCACTAATTACCTTTAATCGCGATTACTTAGACTTAAAAGTTACTATTCACCAAAAAATTATTTTAATCCCATTGAACCAAATTTTACTTCCTAATGACAACCATGTATGTCGGATTTTTGAAAATCAAATCATATAACTGGTAATGCTTCATTTAAACGAAAAATCAGTTTTTTAACTACCACTTAGTGGTTTCACTATTCATCAAAAATTGATGTTTTTCAGAACAATGCCAAAATTTCACCCTAAGCTATAATTGATATTCCAAATTCAAAAATAATTTCTATTTTACAAAATTGCAAACATATAAGTTGCATTAATTAATTTTATAATTCATTCCCGTTGTCACAACAATAGCGTGTGTTTACGAAACAATATATATCATAAGATTGAAAATTGTTTATGTCCAATTTCAAAGTAAAATTAATTCTAATGACCACCATTGGATAAAATGGTAAAAATATATTCTAATTATACTTTTAAACCACTCAATATTATAATTTATCACTATAAATTTTTTAGATTAAAAAAGTTGTTTTTAAGTATTTTTCACTATTCATAAAAAATTGGAAGTTCTCAGAAAAATACCAAAAATTCCACATAGGCTAATTTCGATATTCCAAATCCAAAAATGAAGTCCATTTTGAAATATAAAGTATATATAATTTCAAAATGTGGGTATTACTATTCATAATGGCTATTTTGATTGGTCGCAGTGTGTTGGAATCTCGAACTTGCGTACAATGAAAGCTATTGCATTATTGAAAAAGAAGCGTATCGTGGAAGATCGGGGTGTTACATTCTCCCCTCCTTCAATAAATTGCATCCTCGCAATTTGAAAATTTTCTTTGAAAATAAAAGGTTGAAAATAGAAACTACCTTTGTGGAAAACCCACATCGGAAATAAGGTTAATAAAATTTATCCTTAATAAGAGGGAAAGGGAAATGAAAAAGTCACCACCAAATTATGATCTCAATTAGGATAACATTGTTGGAAATCAGAGACATATAATTGGAGGAAAAACATAAATATCTCTAGGGACTGGTTAAGGTCATCAATCACAAACAAGTGTAAAATTTAGGGCCTCAAATCCATCAATCTATGATGAAAATATCATCACTTCAACAAAACATAAGGTATTAGGATAACACAATTTTTTAATATCCCTTTCCTAAAGTTTAAGAATTAATTTATTCATATAATACGAGAGAGGTATATATATATATATATATATACTAGACAAGTAGAGTTTCAACCTTCAACTAATTTCTACCACAAACTCATCTTTCACTGAAAAAGATAATATAACTCAAAAATATTATATTAATCGTCATCGTACAAGGTTCCAAATATTAACACATACCATTTAGATTAGGAAATCTATTTTTTAATAATCAGGGACTTCCTGTAGGATAGTGGTAGGTAATAAAGGCATGTCGCACTATGGTTGTGGGTTCGATTCCTGCAGCTTTGTCCGACGCGAGGGGTTATCCCCCGACCTACAGGTTGTCCTTTTCCTAAAACTATAGTATTATAATATTCCAAAAATAATATTCAGAAATGTTTTAACCTTAAACAATACTATCCAAGGTTCAACTTAATCCATTCCAACCTCTATAGTTATCCAAAATACTTTTGTCCAACTCACAGTCCAAATTTTATAAGGAAGGTAAATATAATGAAGATCCTTTTTCCCCACGTAACAACATGTGAACACCTTCATCATGTATTCTTTTAAAACACTGCAACATCCTGAATTACCATAAATCCATATGGATTACAATCATGATCCCTTATTCCTTATAGAATACTAGATATACTCCTTCTATCCAAAAATGTATAAAAATCATTAACCAGTTTCAAGGAAGTTAAGAATATCCAATATAATTTATCCAAATAAATCATGTATTATTCAAAAATCACTATCTCGGTATCAGAACCATATTATGGTTTATCTTTATCTCAACCATATATTTACCAAAAATTTAACCTGCTCTGGAGTCACTTTTCTTGGTTCCACACAATCTCAAGTCCTTGATGAAATTGTACTGCAGTACAATCCTTATATACTCCATAATTATTATAACCATTGCATCATTGATACAACAATAAAATGACAAAATTATTTAATAAAAACATAAGAACTCTAATCATTCCTCATCATATGTGGTAGTATCATAACTTGATTATTATCCAATAACATCATTTGGGGAATACTCTGATGATTTGGACATTGGTTTGCGTAGTGTCCCTACTCCTTGTAGATGAAGCATTGTACATTTGAAACCTTTTTCTTACCCTTGTTGTCACGCACTCGGTGTCCTTTTTCTCCACACTTGTAACAAACTCTCATTACCTTCAGGCAAGTTCCAATGTGTTTCTTCCCACAGTTATCACATTTTGGAAAATTCCACTTTTCCCTCGTCCCTTTATCCATCATTCTCTCTTTCATCCTTTTGTTCCCTTTCTTCCCTTCAACTCAATAAGACTCAAATAATTCTTTACTTATCTTATTATCACATGATACTATTTCTTCATATGTTGAGAACACATGGGAGACTATTTCCCTTCTAAATGTTGTCTTAATACCGTGAAAGATATGATCCTTCTTACTCTTTGGATCATACGTATTGATGGAGGTCACATTCCTTCTACTGGGCTCCATTTCTATACAATGGCATAAAATAGGTTAGTTTATGAATTGTAATTAATAATTCCAAACTTGTAAAATACTTAATGTAAATTGAACGGTTTATGGATATAATCTATAATCATAAAAAAAATTCTTTGAGGAAGTATGTACTCATAAGCCCTTCATAATTGTTTGTAAAGAAAATGATAATTATCCTATAAATTTCCCTCGGGAGTGTCGTAACCAAGAGTGCAGCATGGCCCGTTGTCGTGCATCAGTTCCCGTTCGAGTCTAGCTCAAAGCGGTGGTTTTCGGTTTTACCCCTAGGTACATTTGTGCCAGAGCCACCTCTACCTGCTCGTATCTAGACAGGGATGTATTGCTCGGAAAACTCACAAAATCTCTATAATACCAAAATTCTAGGATGTTCTTCTATACTAATCCTCAAAGACTATCTTTGGGTTATGTGCTCTAATCAGAGTTTATCTAAATCTAGCTTCCAAGGTAAGTACTAAACTGCCTATGATACCAACTATAACGCCCCGACCCCAGTTTCCCAGAGTCGGTGCATTATTGCGTAACATTGGCATGATCACAAAAGATCAAGTCTCAAAAGACCGATTAGTTTAGTAGCCTTGGAAACACTAGATACATTCATAAATGTTACATTACATCATAAAGTGAAAAACTACAATAACAAAGTCTCCTTAGTCCACACTCATATCCTCTTCTGACTATCCCTGCAGGTCATTCATAAAATACTTCTTCACATCCTGGAAAATATTAAAACATTGAAAGGGGTGAGCTCAGATACTCAGTAAGGATAACAATATTGCGAAAGCTTTCATAATTAAACATCAACATTTAAGGAAATGTATAACTAAAAATAATCCTTTTTAAACTTGAACTTCAGCATAATATGGCAAAAATAAAATTAAATAATGCCATTTACTTACTCACATGGATATTCTACTAGTCGAATAATCACACGCAATATCAATAACCACTTTCATAATGATGGAATGCATAATGTCAAACTATCATAACCACGTAGACAAGGCCTCGTTCCAAGAATACAATTAAAATTTTGTCAAGGCCTCATGCTAAGACACTAGTTTGTCTCATGAGACCTACCGATACAATTTTTTTAGAAGATACTTACATTTAAAATTTCTCAAATATACTCCAGTGTTTTTCTGAAAACATTATGCAAGATTCTGAAAACAAAATAACTAATTCTGAGACTGCTCGACTAATTGCAGGTCATGATGGGTCTACGCCCAATCTCTTCCTGTCTACCACACTTGAGAGTTGGGTTTTCTAAAAACATTTTTAAGCTTGCGTTAAATACGTATACATTTGCACTGGATTTTCATATATTTGAGAGAAATATCTCATTTTTTAAATCATTTAAAAATCATATAATTATAAAAGAAAACCATTTGAATAAATGTAAAAGTCAAAGGGGTTTATACACCATATGAAATAATGTTGTGTATAAAACAAAATATGCCTCAATGAAAGTTGATTGAGACGAAGTCCCTTACAAAGATAATTTTTTAAATAAAATAGATCTATTATGTGTATTCACTATATTTACAAATAAAGAAAGTATAAATACCTGATAGGACATAATAATATCATGACAAAATTTGAAAGTAGGAGATTAACCCAAAGAAGGAAATTGGGTTAAGAAGTTCCCTTACCACTCATCTATTCTGATTTGTTTTGAAAATGATAGAAAGAATCCGTTCAAAAACGTATAAGGTCAAATAAGGGTATAAATGTCTTTAAACCATTGTCTAATATATAGTAAAAATGTTTTGAAATACATTTTTATGAAACATGGATGTGGATGATAAATAGGTCCCAGTAGATAACTACATATAAACAACCATGGATAATGAAGAGGTTGTAGAATTAACCCTTACCTCGTGTCCGACTTCACTCGACCATTATTTAATATCCTGAATAATAAACTAGAGTTAATCGATACTTTCTTAAGAACCTCTTTCAATTTCATTATCCCTTTTATATCACTTATTACAATGTTACCAAAATTATTTTGTCATTTAAGTTAATAACGATCGTTTTGTCGATCTTTGGTACTTGAGTCAACAATAAACTTCTTATAATCACAAGTTGTTTATGTGGTAGAATATCCATTATCTCCATAATTATATTTATGATGTATATATCATATATATCATATATATCTAGTATATACATTCATTCATAATATTACGTAACATTTAGAGGTAAGAAATGAAATGCACCGTTCATGGAGACGGTAAGTCGTGCGTACGCATGAATGCTACTTTCATTTCTATTTTGTATTTAATGGAATGAAATAAAAATTATTTAAAGGTATACTATAATTCCATTGTAATATAATGTATAATACCATTTACTCCATCCTTTATACATCCCACATATGGCATTAACGATTCAAATCACTTTCAGGGGGCGGTAGTCCGCACTTCCTAAAATGAAATTTTCGCGCTTACCCATAAGGGAAATCATAAAGGTATTCCATAAATTAAAAATACCGAATCATACGGAAAACAAAAACATAATATTTATCATATATAAAAATAGTTTCATCATAATGACCACCATGAGAGGTGTTAAAACAAGATTGAACAATCATCGTTTCGTGAGGCAGTAATTCGCCACCCACAGAAACAATATGTTCTTTAACCATTAGACGAAGGTGTGTGTAAGTGTAAAAAAAATCCTTCTCATAAAAACATCCAAGCATATTTAGGATACTTTTTTTGTTACAAAATAAAGTAGGAAAAATATTTTAGGGGGTTGGAGAAGTAAAAAAATCAAAAGAACACAAGAGAAGACATTACCTTAAAATCGGGTAACTCTTTTTGATTTGAGCCAAAGGCTTCCTTGGGAAGACTTATGCCCAATGTGAGGATTCTAGGAGTAAGAGAGGGAAGTTGAGAGAGTATTTGGGTAGAGTTTGGCCGATCCAAATGTCTTGAAGGTCTGAATAAGGTGGTAGAGGTGGGGGCATTTTATAAGAGGAGAGGAGGGGCACTCTTGGAAAGATTGAAATGTTACATTATTATGAAATTCTTTTCGGATTATAAAAGTCCCGAAATGATATATTTCGAGGATAAGGTGATAAGTGTTCGAAATATGCTCATAAAATAGGTTTTTGACATGTGTAATCCTTATAATTTACATTATCTTTTCCTTTTATTTAAATCGTTAATTAATGATGTAGTCACTGCATCATCATTGGGTCATAAAAAATTTAATTTATTTAATGTCTAAAAATTATAAAACAACTATCATGATGTAGGAAATATATTTATATTTCCAATGAATATTTATAGTCAAAAATATGACTTGTATAACCCCATTTAAAAATTGATTTAGTAAAACAACTCATGTTGTTGACATTTTTATTTTAACATTAAATAAAATGTTTTTAATGTCATTTTCCTACCCAAGTGGCTCCATGGGGTACCCAAGTTTACCCATAGATTTTCTTGGTCGGACATGACTCATCCAATAAGGGTAGGATAAGTGTAAAGGTATTTTCATATTTTTATAATATCATTTTTACCTTAAATTTCACTAATTACCTTTAATCGTGATTAATTAAACATAAAAGTTACTATTCACCAAAATATTATTTTAATCTCATTGAACAACATTTTACTTTCTAATGACAACCATGTATATCAGATTTTTGAAAATCAAATCATCGAAGTGGTAATGTTTCATTTAAACGAAAAATCGGTTTTTTAACTACCTATTAGTGGTTTCACTATTCATCAAAAATTGAAGTTTTTCAGAAGAATGCCAAAATTTCACCCTAAGATATAATTGATATTCCAAATTCAAAAATGATTTCTATTTTAAAAAATTACAAACTTATAAGTTGAATTAATTAATTTTATAATTAATTCCCGCTGTCACAACAAATAGCATGTTTTTACGAAGCAATATATATCAAAAGATTGACAATTGTTTATGTCCAATTTCAGAGTGAAATTAATTATAATGTCCACCATTGGATAAAATTGAAAAAAATTATTCTAATTATACTTTAAAACCACTCAATATTATAATTTATCACTATAAATTATTTTTATTAAAAAAGTTGTTTTTAAGAATTTTTCACTATTCATAAAAAATTGGAAGTTCTGAAAAAATACCAAAAATTCAACATAGGCTAATTTCAATATTATGAATCCAAAAATGAAGTAGATTTTGATATATATAGTACATATAATTTCAAAAAGTGGGTATTACTATTCATAATGGCTATTTTGATTATTCGCAGTGTGTTAGAATCTCGAACTTGCGTACAATGCAAGCTATTGCATTTTTGAAAGAGAAGCATATTGTGGAAGCTCGGGGTGTTACATTATCCTCTCCTTCAATAAATTGAATCCTCAAAATTTGAAATTTATCTTTGAAAATAAAAGGTTGAAAATAGAAACTACCTTTTTGGAAAACCCACATCGGAAATATGGTTAATAAAATTTATCCTTAATAAGAGGGAAAGGGAAATGAAAAAGTCACCACCAAATTATGATCTCAATTAGGAGAAAATTGTTGGAAATTAGAGACATATAATTAGAGTAAAATGTAAATATTTTTAGGGAGTGGTTGAGGTCATCAATCACAAACAAGTGTAAAATTGAGGGCCTCAAATCCATCAATCTATGATGAAAATATCATCAGTTCAACAAAACATATGGTATTAGGATAACACAATTTTTTAATATCCCTTTCCTAATGTTTTAGAATTAATTTATTCATAGAATGCGAGATAGGTATATATATATATACTAGACAAGTATAGTTTCAACCTTCAACTAATTTCTACCACAAACTCATCTTTCACTCAAAAATATAATAGAACTCAAAAATATTATATTCACCATCATCGTACAAGGTTCCAAATATTAACAAATACCATTTAGATTAGAAAATCTATTTTTTAATAACCAGGGACTTCCTGTAGGATAGTGGTAGGTAATAAAGGCATGTCTCACTATGGTTGTGGGTTCGATTCCTGCATCTTTGTCCAACATGACGGGTTATCCCCCGACCTATAGGTTGTCCTTTTCCTAACACTATAGTATTATAATATTCCAAAAATAATATTCAGAAATGATTTAACCTTAAACAATACTATCCAAGGTTCAACTTAATCCATTCCAACCTTTATAGTTATCCAAAATACTTTTTTCCAACTCACAGTCCAAATTTTATAAGGAAGGTAAATATAATGAAGATCCTATTTTCCCCACATAACAACATGTGAACACCTTCATCGTTATTCTATTAAAACACTAAAACATCCTAAATTACCATAAATCCTTATTGATTACATTCATGATCCCTTATTCCTTATAGAATACTAGATATACTCTTTCTATCAAAAAATGTATACAAACCATTAATCAGTTTCACAGAAGTTAAGAATATCCAATATAATTTATCCAAATCAATCATGTCTTATTCCAAAATAGTTATCTCGGTATCAGAACCATATTATAGTTTATCTTTCTCTCAACCATATATTTTCCAAAAATTTAACTAGCTGTGGAGTCACTTTTCTTAGTTCCACACAGTCTCAAGTCCTTGATGAAATAGTACTGCAGTACAATCCTTATATATTCCCTAATTATTATAACCAGTGCATCATTGATACAACACTCAAATGACAAAATTATTTAATAAAAACATAAGAACTCTAATCATTCCTCCTCATCTTTGGTAGTATCATAACTTGATTATTATCCGATAACATCATTTGGGGCATACTCTGATGATTTGGACATTGGTTTGTGTAGTGTCCCCACTCCTTGTAGATGAAGCATTGTACATTTGAAACATTTTTCTTACCCTTATAGTCACGCACTCGGTGTCCTTTTTCTCCACACTTGTAACAAACTCCCATTCCCTTCAGGCAAGTTCCAAAGTGTTTCTTCCCATAGTTATCACATATTGTAAAATTCCTCTTTTCCCTCGTCCCTTTATCCATCATTCTCTCGTCCATCCTTTTCTTCT
Organism: Viscum album; assembly: GCA_963277665.1. Classification (NCBI taxonomy): domain Eukaryota; kingdom Viridiplantae; phylum Streptophyta; class Magnoliopsida; order Santalales; family Viscaceae; genus Viscum; species Viscum album. The sequence continues at coordinate 1,042,470,334 of OY728140.1, read as the reverse complement.
CTTTATTCCCTTAAAATCCATAAGACTCAAAGAATTCTTTACTTATCTTATTAACACATGATACTATTTCTTCATATGTTTAGAACACATGGGAGACTATTTTCCTTCTAAATTTTGGCTTAATACCGTGAAAGATATAGTCCTTCTTACTCTTTGGATCATACGTATTGATGGAGTTCACATTCCTTATACTCGGCTCCATTTCTATACAATGGCATAAAATAGGTTAGTTTATGAATTGCAATGAATAATTTCAAACTTGTAAAATAATTAATGTAAATTGAATAGTTTATGTATATAATCCATAATCATAAAAAATGTTTTCTTTGAGGAAGTATGTACTCATAAGCCCTTCATAATGGTTTGTAAAGAAAATGATAATTATCCTAAGCATATCCCCCGGGAGTGTCGTAACCAAGAGTACATCATGGCCCGTTATCGTGCACCAGTTCCCATTCGAGTCTAGCTCAAAGCGGTGGTTTCAGGTTTTACCCCTAGGTACATCTATGCCAGAGCCGCCTCTACCTGCTCGTATCCAGACAGGGATGTATTTCTCAGAAAACTCAAAAAATCTCTATAATACCAAAATTCTAGGAAGTTCTTCTATACTAATCCTCAAAGTCTATCTTTGGGTTATGTGCTCTAATCAGAGTTTATCTAAATATATCTTCCAAGGTTAGTACTAAACTGCCTCTGATACCAACTGTAACACCCCGACCCGAGTTGCCCAGAGTTGTGCATTATTGCGTAACATTGGCATGATCACAGAAGATCAAATCTTGAAAGACCGATTAGTTTAATAGCCTTGGAAACACTAGATACTTTCATAAATGTTACATTACATCATAAAGTGAAAAACTACAATAACAAAGTCTCCTTAGTCCACACTCATATCCTATTACGACTATCCCTGCAGGTCATTCATAAAATACTTCTTCACATCCTGGAAAATATTAAAACATTGAAAGGGGTGAGCTCAGATGCTCAGTAAGGATAAAAAAATTGCGGAAGATTTTATAAATAAACATTAACATTTAAGGCAATGTATAACTAAAACAAAAGCCTTTTTAAACTTGAACTTCAGCATAATATGGCAAAAATAAAATTAAATAATGCCATTTACTTACTCACATGGATATTCTACTAGTCCAATAATCACACACAATATCAATAACCACATTCATAATAATGGAATGCATAATGCTAGACTATAATAACCACGTAGCCAAGGCCTCGTGCCAATACTACAAATAAGATTTTTTCAAGGCCTCATTCCAAGACACTAGTTTGTCTCACGAGACCTACCGATACAATTCTTTTAGAAGATACTTACATTTAAAATTGCTCAAATATACTCCAGTGTTTTTATGAAAACATTATTCAAGCTTATGAAAACAAAATAACTAATTCTGAGACTGCTCGACTAATTGGAGTCCATGATGGGGCTACGCCCAATCCCTTCATGTCTACCACACTCGAGAGTCGGGTTTTCTGAAAACATTTTTAAGCATGTGTTAAATATGTATACATTTGGACTAGATTTTCATATATTTGAGAGAAATATCTCGTTTTTTAAATCATTTAAAAATCATATAATTATAAAAGAAAACCTTTTGAATAAACATAAAACTCAAAGGGGTTTATACACAGTATAAAATAAAGATGTGTATAAAACAAAATATTCCTCAATGAAAGTAGATTGAGACGAAGTCCCTTACAAAGATCATTTTTTAAATAAAATAGATCTATTATATGTATTCATTATATTTACACATAAAGAAAGTATAAATACCAGACATGACATAATAATATCATGAAATAATTTGAAAGTAGGAGATTAACCCAAATAAGGAAATTGGGTTAAGAAGTTCCCTTACAACTCATCTATTCTGATTTGTTTTGAAAATGACAGAAAGATTCCTTTCAAAAATGTATAATGTCAAATAAAGGTATAAATGTATTTAAACCATTGTCTAATATATAGTAAAAATGTTTTGAAAGACATTTTTAAGAAACATGGATGTGGATGATAAATAGGTCCCAGTCGATAACTACATATAAACAACCATGGATAATGAAGAGGTTGTAGAATTTACCCTTACCTCATGGCCGACTTCACTCGACCGTTCATTAATCTCCTGAATAATAAACTAGAGTTAATCTATACTTTCTTAAGAACATCTTTCAAGTTCATTATCCCTTTTATATAACTTATTACAGTGTTACCAAAATTATGTAGTCATTTAAGTTAATAACGGTCATTTTGTCGATCTTTGGTACTTGATTCAACAATAAACTTCTTATAATTACAAGTTGTTTATGTGGTAGAATATCTATTATCTCCAGAATTATATTAATGATGTATATATCATTTATATCATATATATCCATTATATACATTCATTCATAATATTACATAACATTTAGAGGTAAGAAATGAAATGCATCCTTCATGGAGACGGTAAGCCGTACGTACGCATGAACGCTACTTTCATTTCTATTTTGTATTTAATGGAATGAAATAGTAATTATGTAAAGGTATAATATAATTCCAGTATAATATAATTTATAATACCATTTACTCCATCCTTTATACATCCCATATATGGAATTAACGATTCAAATCACTTTGAGGGGGCGGTAGTCCGCACTTCCTAAAATGAAATTATCGTGTTTACCCATAATGGAAATCATAAAGGTATTCAATAAATGAAAAATACAGAATCATAAGGAAAACAAAAACATAATATATATCATATATAAAAATATTGTCATCATAATGGCCACCATGAGAGGTGTTAAAACAAGATTGAACAATCATCGTTTCGTGAGGCAGTAATTCGCCACCCATAGAAACAGTATGTTCTTTAACCATTAGACGAAGGTGTGTGTAAGTTTAAATAAAATACTTCTAATAAAAACATCCAAGTTTATTTATGAAACTTTTTTTGTTACAAAATAAAGTAATAAACATATTTTAGGGGGTTGGAGAAGTAAAATAAAACAAAAGAACACAAGAGAAGACATTAACTTAAAATCGGGTAACTCTTTTTGATTTGAGTCAAAGGCTTCCTTGGGAAGTCTTCTGACCAAAGTGAGGCTTCTAGGAGTAATAGAGGGAAGTTGGGAGAGTATTTGTGTAGATTTTTTTCGATCTAAATGGCTTGAAGGTCTGAATAAGGTGGTATAGGTGGGGGCCTTTTATAAGAGAAGAGGAGGGGCACTCTTGGAAAGATTGAAATGTTACATTATTATGAACTTATTTTCGGATTCTAAAGGTCCCACAATGATATATTTCGAGGATAAGGTGATAAGGGTTCTAAATATGCTCATACAATAGGTTTTTGACAAGTTTAAGCCTTATATTTTACATTATCTTTTCATTTTATTTAAATCATAAATTAATGAGGTAATCACTGCATCATCATTGGGTCATAAAAAATTTAATTTATTTAATGTCTAAAAATTATAAAACAACTATCATGATGTTGGAAATCTTATTATCTTTCCAATGAATGTTTATAGTCAAAAATATGACTTGTATAACCCCATTTAAAAATTGTTTTAGTAAAACAACTCATGTTTGTGACATTTTTATTTTAACATTAAATAAAATGTATTTAATGTCATTTTCCAACCCAAGTGTCTCCATGGGGTCCCCAAGTTGACCCATTGATTTTCATGGTCGGCCATGACTCATCCAATAAGTTTAGGACAAGTTTAAAGGTATTTTCATATTTTTATAATATCATTTTTACCTTAAATTTTACTAATTACCTTTAATCGCGATTAATTAAACTTAAAAGTTACTATTCACCAAAAAAATTATTTTAATCCCATTGAACCACATTTTACTTCCTAATAAGAACCTTGTATGTCAGATTTTTGAAAATAAAATCATATAAGTGGTAATGTTTCTTTTAAACGAAAAATCAGTTTTTTAACTACCACTTAGTGGTTTCACTATTCATCAAAAATTGAAGTTTTTCAGAACAATGCCAAACTTTCACCCGAAGCTATAATTGATATTCCAAATTCATAAATGATGTCTATTTTAAAAAATTCCAAACATATAATTTTCATTAATTAATTTTATAATTAATTCCCGCTGTCACAACAAATAGCGTGTTTTTACGAAACAATATATATCAAAAGAATGACAATTGTTTATGTCCAATTTCATAGTGAAATTAATTCTAATGACCACCATTGGATAAAACGGTAATAATATATTCTAATTATACTTTAAAACCACTCAATAGAATAACTTATCACTATAAATTATTTTGATTAAAAAATTTGTTTTTAAGTATTTTTCACTATTCATAAAAAATTGGAAGTTCTCAGAAAAATACCAAAAATTCAACATAGGCTAATTTCGATATTCAGAATCCAATAATGAAGTCCATTTTGAAATATAAAGTATATATAATTTCAAAAGGTGGGTATTACTATTCATAATTTCTATTTTGATTGGTCGCGGTGTGTTAGAATCTCGAACTTGCGTACAATGCAAGCTATTGCATTATTGAAAGAGAAGTGTATCATGGAAGCTTAGGGTGTTACACCTTTATCCTCTAGCATTACTTTATAAGTTATAACTTGACCTTCCATGTCCATTTTTCCCTTGAATACACATTTTCTTCCAACACGATTTACAACAACTAGCTCATTGACCAGAACCCATACTTGGTTCTGATACATAGAATCCATCTCAGAATTCATATCTTCCAGCCATATTGCTGCTCTTGAGCTTTCTACTACTTCCTTGTAAGAGATAAGTTCATCATTTTCCAACAATAATGATTCACCATCCTTGGTGACTAGGAAAACAAATCACTTGGGTTCCCTTACCTCTCTTGAGCTCCAACACATTACTTGTGTTTCTGGAACCTCTTCCATGGGGACCTGTGGAATTTTTTCCTATACCGACTCCTGTGTATCTTGAGCATCAACTTCATCGAATTCAATCTTCATCCCACTATCCTTTTATAAAATGTGATCCCTCTCAAGAAAGATGGATTTTCTGGAGACAGTCACTTTCTTGTCTGAAGGGTTTTATAGGTAATATCGTTTCGTTTCCTTGGGATATCCTAAAAATATACACCTCGTGTCCTAGGGTACTAGTTTGTTGCCTGAGAAGGCCTTAAAAAATGCCTCTCATCCCCATACACGTGTGTGCAAAAAAAATGGGTTTGTTTCCATTCCATAACTCGGATGAAATTCCATTTTCCGCCTTAGTTGGTACTCGGTTTAATGTGTATGATGCATATTGTAATGCATATTCCCAAAAGGATAATGGAAGATTTTCATGACTCATCATTGACCCCGCCATGTCCAACAAGGTGTGGTTACTCCTTTCACTAACACCATTCTATTGTGGTGTATAAGGAGGATTGATCTAAGATAGAATCCCAAACTCCCATAGAAGATCGATGAACTCTTGGTTCAGATATTCTCCACCTCGATCCAATCAAAGTTTCTTTATATTCTTACCAAGTTGATTCTCTACTTCATTCTTGAATTCCATAAATTTCTCTAGGGATTCTGAACTATACCTCATTAAGTAGACATATCCATATCTACTCAACTAATATGTAAAAGTAATGAATTAAGAATATTCACCTCTAGCTTCTACTGGAAATGGTCCACACACATCCATGTGCACAAATCATAGAAGCTCTGTGGACCTTTCACCTTGTCCACTTTAAGGCGGCTTGGTCATTTTACCTTTTAAACAAGCATGAAATCTATCAAGTGGTTTTAGCTCAATAGAGTCTAAATAGTCATCTTGGCAGAGCTTTGTCAAGCATTTCTCATTTACATGAATGAGATGGTGATGCCACAACTGGTTGATATATGAGTCATGTGAGTCTGTTTTGTTATCGATTACCAACACTTGGTTTTCATAATTTAATACATAAAACCCATTATTTAAATGTTCCATAACATAACATACTATGTTCTTTTAAAAGAGAAACCCCTTATTTCCAAACTTGAAAATAAATCCATCTATATCCAAAAAAGATATAGACATTATGTTCTTGGTAACACTAGGCACATAATAACTGTTATGTAAAACCAAAATCATCCCAGTCAACAATGAGAGGTGGTAATCTCCAAGGGCCAATGCAGCCAACCTTACGCCATTAGAATCTCAAAGAACCACCTCTCCAATGGAAATCATTCTAAATATACTTGGTTCCTGCATTTGAATACATATGTGAGCCCCACAAGATATATCTAATACCGAATATATAGAAATGGAAAGATTACACTTGATAACTAATGTACCTTTAGCATCCCCATGCTTCTAGGTGCAGTTCCTCTTCCAGTGGTGTTTCTTGCCACATGAAAAACATAGTGCCTACTATTCCTTTCCATGCCTTTGGATCTTCCCCTTCTTGGAAGGATGGTGCGTGGGGGCTTCAAACCATTTATAAGTCTTTGGACCTTTTTCCTTGTCCTTCCTTTTCTTATTCACCAGAATAACTGTGGGTTTGCCACACCCCATGTCCTTATCTACTTGAAAAATTATGGTCAGAAGTTCTGATAGAATATTCTCATTGTTTCTCATGTTATAATTGACAATGAAGCTAGAGAAGGTCTTGGGCAGTGATGATTGGATGATATCTATATGCAACTCATCCAAGAACTTAATCCCTAAGATGTCCAGGCATTCAATGTATCTAATGCGCTTGACTACATGAGGACCATATATCGCAGACTCTCCAAGAATAGTTGTAAACAAAGCGTTGGAGATCTCATATCTCTCCTGCCTCACATTCTCTTGGTATAGATCCTTAATGTGAGACATCATGCTATACGTGTCCATGTTTTCATATTGCTTCAAGAGATCATTAGACATGTATGATAGCATGAAACATTGTAAATATGTGGAATCATCCATGTCTTTCATATAGAGAGATAGTTCCTCGTCACTAGCCTCTTTTCCAGGTGAAACTGGAATAGGCTCTTCCAGCACATACAACTTCCTCTAGTGGAAAATGATGACGCGTAAACTCCTCTACCACTCTTGGAAATTGGTGCTGGTGAGAAGGTTTCCCTTCTGCAGTATGGTTCGAAATGATATGTTTGAAGTCATTTTTCTTTCCATTTCTTCAAATTAATATGAGGAAAGGTTTTAGTAATTTATTATAAAAACTAAGACAAATAAATAAATTAATACTTATTAGTATCCCACTATTTTATCAAAATTTAATAGTCCTCGCCATTGACTTCGGAATATTCTGTTGCTTGAATATTCTAGTAGAAACAGTGCATATTTCCCTATGCATTACCCCAAATAGGTTTGTTAAAGCAACTCGAATGGTTTTAGGTAGGCATTCCAAATTTCAACTGCATTAACTCGCGGCTCCTTGATCCGCTGAGTGGACTCCCCAATCCTGAAATCCTTTTATTTTGGATTTCCTCAACCTTTGCCTCTTGGTCACACCAAGTCCTGCTGTGGCAGTCAACCCTTGATCCGAACCAAGTCAAGTCAAATGAAAACCTTGAAGTAGAATTCCTCGATAATTGAAAGCACCCCAACTAGGGTTGGTTAAGCACTTTGAAGTATGGTTCGATTCTAATCAAGATTATGGAAGGCTATACCGACTTAATATTTCTTTGAGGTATTTTATACTTATACGTAAATTTCCCTTTTATTATCTTTGATTACATGCTTGTTAATATTAAGTGGGATATACTTAATAGATTAACCATGTCTAAGATAATATTTACGCATAAGTCGGTCTTATTTTAGTTCTATCTTGCATGATTGTTTAATTAATTAATTGTGTGATCGTGACAACACACCCACAATAAATAAACCATGCAACAGACAGAAACAAAATAAATGGTATGATCATGATCTTGTTATATTGGTTACTTTATCTAGTTATTGATAAAATAACCTAAGACCTAGGGAACAAACACCTTGAAATTTTCAGGTTCGTGTTTACAACATTCCACCTGCCCACCTTTGTATCTCCTTGGATTGGTTTCACCTTCGCTCGTGACTTGAGCTGCCTCCACTAGCTTGGGAGCTCCATCTATTACATATGTATTTATCTCACATGAAGGTGAGGGGTAAAAGGGGTTTTACCTAAAAGAATATTTGGGCACGCAGGCCCTACATATTAATTAGGATAAGGCTCGAAGGCCAACAAATTTAATTTAAATAAATAAACTAAAAGAAAACATTCACATACAAAGATATTGGTCTGTCTCATGATTATCCATACATGCAACGATATTACACATTAATAAAACTAACATTCAATTATTTAATCATTCTTGTTTAATATAAATCATGCTCGAACCAATTAAATATCTTAAATTAATCAATCCTTTTATCTTAAACCCTTTTTCTGAATTTCCTTGAGATTCTCATCCATCATAATTTTAAACAAATAAATTCATTTAAAATTATCTTTGTATGTAACTTGTACCTTGGAGGAAACCCGGTGAATTCTCATTCATTACGCAGTTGTTAAATTAAACGCATATATACAAAACACCTATCACATGTTGTGCCTCAACTTTATGCTTTCACTATGGTACACGTCTCAATATTTTCTATAATATAATAATAAATTTTTATAAATATGCATAATTTGGATGAGTACACGATGTGTAGTTTTGACTACACAGCGTGTACTTTTGTTCACCATCCATCCTAAGTACACGTCCGGGGATATGTCGTGTGGATGTACTTCAGAAATTTTCGGAGTACACGGTATGTTCTTTTAGACACACGTCATGTAGTATCCACGTTACATGGTTTCCAGCCAGGCTAGCCATGTATGGGGTACACAGTCCAACCCTAACCATAAGGGACTAAACATCATGTTCAGTTGGACCACAATGCATGTAATCCAGAAATTGTGTGCCACCTGTTCCTGGTCAATACACGGTGTCATAAATGACTTAGATACGATCCAATACATGGCCTGATTTGGAGGATCAGTAAATGAATTGAACCTAGACTACACGGCATGTACTTCCAAATACATGCCATGTATTTTGGTGTTGTATGGCCATGAGAATTTGGAACCTCCGTATGAGTTCCTATATTTTATTTTAATCAAAATTAAAAGAAAAAATTTGTTTTTGTAAGCTGAATGAGAAACAAGAGGGGTGGAACAGATCTCGATATTCAGATTTGAAGAATGATTAACTTTAATTGAAACAAATAAATTATTAAATGCGTAAATCACCAATGAAAAAATAAATAATTATAATCAACGATATGACCCCTCTGATACCACCTGTAGGTTCCGGGCACAGTGGAAGTGCGTTGGTGGGTTTTCCCAACTTTAATTTTAGCTTTAAATAATGTTCAATCTGAGATCTGTCACAATAATATAACGTCAGATCTGTAGAATAGAAAAAAGAACAAAAATAAAAATAAGGGTCCTGAAACCATCGAGAGGATCGTCATATGTTGGTTATAATTAATTTCATTAATTGACAAGAATTACCTTCATGGAATTCTTTCTTCATTGATATCTCCAGTCACGATACGATGTGATCCGTCGTTGCACTATAGAATCCAAGTGTAGGATTCCTCTAGCATTGATCCACACATGCTCCACGTTTCTATGGACGTTGCCGAAGAAATTTCCAGGTGCTAGCGCGGAAGAGCCTTCACTTGAGATGTTAGCCTTTGAACACCTTGATCTGATGGAGGAGGATCTCTCTCGGTCTTAAGAGCATTCTTGGAGGAAAGAGTTCTTTCTTCCTTGAGAGAACTCTCCAGAATTGTTGTGCACAGTGAATCTCTCTTGAAAAGTGATGGGGTTGTGAGGATATTTATAATCGTGTTTGAGGTTATAGAGTTATGAAAATAAATAAACACGTTAGAGATTTTATTTATTTCATTAACTCTTATTGAAAACCCCCATGTTGAATGATTAATTCCTTGACATGTTCCAATGTAGATTATAATAAATATCATTTAATAAAATGATATTATTTCCTCAAAATCCCAAGTAGAAAAACTACACGGCGTGTAATCATTAATACACGACGTGTACTCATTTTCCATGAAAACTACATGGTGTGTACATTCAATGTACACAACATGCTTATCTTATTTTGATTTTTCTTTATTTTCTCCACCACATTTATTAACCTTGAGTCATGGCTATTTATTTCTTAAATAAATGTAACTACATTACTCGCTAATAAATATATATTATTTCTCCCACAATATATTCTCTCGAATAAAAAGTGTTGAAATAAATGTGATCAGGCATCCTTAAATAATTATTAAACCATGGTTAGGAATAATCTTCATTTAACATGTTAAATTAATATTTAACTGAGATACATGGACACAATTTGTGTGTGACCCTCTAGGCCTCTTTCTCAGTGGCACTAGGTGGAGCCTACTTAAAGTGCAAGGTTAGCATCAATCAACATGCCAAGGCACCCATATAGAAATAAGTTAACACCTCAATGACGTGTCACCTCATACGAATTCTTACCATGTAATATAATCCATTTGTCAAAATATCTTGAATCAAGTAGGCTGCATGCTAGTGCCATCAACCCATGTGCTCGATTATTCTTTCTTTGACTTCCCGAAATAGAACTCACCCATACCTTACCATGGCCATGTATTTATTTAGGCTATATCAATTCCATCAAAGGGATTGATATATCTACTTCTGTTATGGAACATAATGGACAAATCCTTTCTCGCATTATCTATTAATGCAGTATCACTCATGACGCACCCAACATATCCTACCTTGCTGCAAAAAATGTGTCGCCACAGTTTTCGTCAATACATCTAAGTGTATGAGTTTTAATACCCATTAATAATAATATTAAAGTCTAAGGACCAATACACATGTCCGCATATAAGAACATCCAATGACACTATGAAATGTGGATTTACTACTAGTGGGTCTTGTTCTCGTAATATCCTCCAAGATATTACCAAGGGTTCCCACCATGAGAAGGTGCCTCAATGTTTTATGAGTCCTACCCCTTAATGGAATGTATTATTTGTGTCCCTCAAATAACATCATATAGTCATAAAACATATATTCAAGAACAGTGTTATGGCACTTCTGGTTTCTCATCATAGCAGGGATCCACTATGACCCTTTAATGCGACAACTATCCTTGGGATATTATCACATGTATTGTCACACAGAAGAACAATCAATATGTCATAAGGTGTTTATTTAATGAATAAAGTACAAATTAGTTAGTTCTAGGCCACCAACTCCAACACTAAAATCCTCCATCTGGTTCCCCTCATAAATGTGATCTTCATTCACCACCTCAAAAAATTTCTCTAAACTAAAGATGTTAACCTAGGACTTACTTTCACATTTAATCCTATAATGAAAATTTTTCAGCATATTTTCCTCATCTATTTCTAATAATAGAGATAATAAGTGAAAATCAGGGAAGAAATCGTCATAGTACATCATGGACATACTCCCCAGGGTCAACCTCATAAATTCTCCTTCCCTCTCTAGCATTAGCATAACAGGGTAAAAGTATTCCAGAGACTTCTCGTAGAATTTATTCCACTTGATATTCTTCATATCCTCATCCTAGGTTTTAATGTCCCACCAAGACAATACTTGACCATGTAAAATATAAACATCCATTTTGGATCTCTTATCAGCAAGATTATCTATATGGTTAAGGATTGTTCAGATGGACTCAATTCAGAACATAGTTGCCTCAGATCCATCATCTCTAGTGAAAGTCATAGGGTGTTGTAAATGGAACTATTGTGTTTGGTCAGACATATTATACACAACCCACCAATATTCTAATTAAAAAATCTATATAAAGAGTGTATATTTCTCATATAACTTCTATTCTTCTCCTCCTCTTGGTACTATCGGAGCCTCAAGTTCTACTATTGGAGGATCATTTAAGCCATGTACTCCTACCATCATAACAATATGGATTTTCATGGAGGAATATCTTTATAATTCTAACACAAATATTATGACACATAAAACATGAATAATTTTTAACAAAAGGTATCCACATAGATTCATAACAAGTCATCCCCCACAACCAACCATAAGGTCAAAACCAAGACACTATCACTACCGTCAACCATCTCGTGCTTTGTTCATAGATAACATAGTGTAATAACATTAATAAATAAAGTATTCCTATTAGAAATACATTTATAAATTTAAAATTTACTCCTCTTTAAATCATTTTAAATTATCAACTTCTTATTAGGTGCCTTTTTTCACTTTAATAGCTCAAAAAAATAAAATCATTTCATTTTAAAAACTCACCCAAACTGAATTCTTTGTGCATGACTAAAATGATGCATGTCACATAATATCACGAGTTTCTATATTGATGAAATTTTACTCAACTATATTAACATACCGGTTCATGAGTAAAATAATAGAAAATAATAATATCATACAACAGGTTCATCACAAGGTGAAATAACATTCAACTATAACAGTAAGATTATGAACATTAAACCCAACCTTGGGTTTTCCCCCATATATGGGTTATCTACTCCCATGAACGAGCTTATGAACAAGGCCTGACTCATCCTAGTCTCTTATATACCATTAATAATTAGTAGTAAAAATGGAAAAGAAAATAATACATCTTCTCATACCAGTTTATATTATCCTGACCTGGGATCATCATACAGAGTCCCTAAGTTGGTTGGTCATATGACCTCAAGCATGTCTCCCTTTATTCTAGATGATGAAACATATAAGAGAGTGTCTAATATTTATATTATATAGAGATAATAAAATCATTATCAAAGAATAATAATAGTGAAAATAAATAAACAATAGCCAAATGGTAATAAACAATCAGCATAATAATACCATAACTAAATAAGACCGACATCACATGATAATATTGTATCATGGGTAAAGACCATAAACCTAAGTATTATATACTTTATTCCATATATGTTTCAATTTTCCGATTGTAACCAAAAATAAATACACACTATCACCTCCCAAGAGGATCCCAACATCATGTGTTGTTCCCATAATCGTGCTCCATCCCAACTCATCAATCTAACATAGGGATCCTTCCCTTATACTTTCATGAAACCATGAAGTCTATTTTGGTACCAATAAGTTAACTTGAGTGGGGTGTGAGTAAGAATATGTAGGCCATCACCAATGGATTCCAAAAAAATATCCATACTATAACAATGTATGGATTTATATAAAGAATAAGGTACAACAAATAAAGTAAAAGTTTTTAACATTAAATAATTATTTAATTAACCACATAATTTTTAGGGTTCATGATGACATCCAAACTATCAAAACCTACTTGTTCCCATTCCAAATTCTTAACCATCCCAATAGGGATATCATATTTTATTCCAACATGGGTTTTCATTATTCATTTAATTCTAATTTCACATTCAAACAATGGGGGGCTAGAGCACTAGTATGTCACCCCATGGGTATTTCGAGCAGCATTCCCTATCACATAACACAGTGATCACATGTGATACATACATATATAGGGGATCTAGAGAGGAATTCTTGCACAGTATGGGTATTTTATGTAGTATTTCCCTATCTATCAACTCAATGATAGATATCACATCACGTGATTCCATATTTCTAACCATTTATCATCCATTACAATAATTCATTATTCAACCCACTTTATGATTCTATTTATCAACCAATAATAAATTAAAAAACATTATTTTAATCATATCAGAACACCCCATGGGTCTCTATCAATTTCAAAAACCATTAATCAATCAATTTAATAATCCAATTATTCACCAAATTCATTATCACATATACAACCAATTTCGTTATCACATGAGAATATCAATAAATTAATTTAATTTAATTTTTAATTCAATTTCCCAACATATAAATTTCAATTTAATAATTATATACATGAATTTAGAATAAAAACTTTGCTAATTGTCAAATAGACCTCCTACCTATTGGTCATTGATGGACGTTCGCCAAACCAAAATCCCCTATATGATGTGGAATGATCAAAATCACAACATCATGGTAGATATAGTACCAATACCTAAGATCAAGATTCAGTGGAGCAATAATCCATCAAAGCCTATATATAAACTATCTCTACTGGAGGAAAAATTATCCCTCTTCCTCGGGAAAGAGATATGATAGAGAGAGAAAACCAAATAGAAAAGAAAAAACATCTCAATGAGGACCCGATCATTAAAATGGATCTTTGATTCATCATGAAAGGGGTTTGAGATCTTTAGAATCCTCCTAGAATCTCCCAAAATAATAAGAAATTGGGTTAGGCTAAATATGGGTTTTTAAGGTAACAAATTAGTTGGGTTGGGAATTGTTTAAAAACATTTAGGGGAATTAAATCCTTGCACACAGTATCCTAAGAAAGGGAACATAGTTTTCTAAACTATGTGCCTTAACTGTTATCCTTTCCTTAGTGATTATATTGTTTCTATTAAGTGGTTCATTGTTTGATAAACCATGTACCAATAATTAAAATACATTCTTCATCAAGATCTGTGGTATGGGAAGGGTGGCTCCATAGTTTGGAAAAACTGTGTGCTAACCATGCACCACCTTCTATGCCTCAAAAAAGGGGTGAAATATTTCTTGGGGAAAACCTCATGGTTTTCCCTAATAGTGTGCCAACTGTTCACATCCCCTTGGGATTCCATATTTCTCTGACTTCACCTAAAACAACCCCAAAAAACTCAACCAAGGTATGACCAAAACAAGGCAAAAGAGTACCTGACAATGTGAAAAAGACATCTATAGAAAGTTTAGTATCTTATAGTGTATATACTATCCAAGAATTTATTTGGAATAATTAATGATTATATTCATGGTATTTAAATAAATATATGATTTTCATGCTTCCATTGGCTTTTTATCCAAAAAATTACTAATTATATAAGTGGTTTGTCTTTAAATTTCCTTATTTCGTATATGTTATGTTTTATACTACTATTTTCATTTAAATAATTTGTATACTATCAATTAGATTTATAATATAAATTATTATATTTATTCATATTTTTTAAACTTTAAAATCATTATTTCTCTCTTTCAATGCTTTTAATTATAATTTTTATTACTGTAAGGGATCTTCTAAACCATTTTTATTACATCTGGGTTACATGTAACATTTACTTTCTTCCCTTATAGTCTATATTTTTCATAATAATGACCTTCATATCCAATATATATGGTCCTTACATATATACCAAGTTTACTATAAATTTATTTGGTGTGGATAATACATTTTTTATATTCCATCATAATTTCATCTCTTAAGTAATCCATGTTTTAAGGGAACATTAATTTTTCTATAATAATGTCATGTATCACCCTCTTCAAATGTTATAAAATTAATTTTTTCTATAAAAACAATATTTATTTCTTGAAAACTCTTTTTAGATCAATTATTGTTTTAAAATAAAACATTTTTTATTTTTATTCATTCAAAATCCATTTTCTCATTTTCAAACGAATCATCTATGATTATCTATTTATTATTGCATATTTTATTTGTTTTATTAATTACTATATACATTTACTACCCATGTTGATCACCTATGATTCATTTTTTTGGTAAAAAATTACACTTGATGGTTCTTTGGGGTTGATTATATTTTTTTACATTGTTTTAGGTTATTGACAAAATATAGTCATTATATGAGGTGTATAGAGTGAGCATGAATTTCTGACTAGATCCCATGAAGTATGAATGTTGGAAATTATCTAATAGAGTTATATTGTATGAACTAGTCTCTTAAATATTGAATATATGAACTGATCAAGTAGATCATAAGTTTTAGAACTGATCACATGGAGCATGGGTTTCAGAAATAATAATATGGAGTACGAATGTTTGAACTGATCATGTAAATCCTAAATGTTTGAATTAATCACATTGAGCATGAATGTAAAAAATAATCACCTGAAGAATTTACATGAAGCACCTCAGGATTTTCAGGGGATATCGAAAAGATATCACATGAAGAACCACATGATTGTTAGTAGATCTTGCAGTGATATCATTCAAATCACATGAAGACAAAGAATCTAAAAATGAAAAAGATACCACATAGTCATTTGAAATAACATGCCCAGAATATTATCTTTGGATCACATGATGGGATGTCATGAAGAATTGGATGAAAATTTCACTAATTGGATAATTGGAATGTAATATCATGATTGGATTATGTGAATCACTCATTATTTTATTTCGATCTCATGATGGGATCACACAGAGAACTAGATGATAATGAATCTGATCACTTACGAATTTATTTTGATCTTGTGAAGAAATCACATGAAGTGAGTAATGCTTATTTCTAATGCAGTTGAATGTAGGGATTCCCATTATTTGAAGAGTTATGGTGGTTGAAAATTTCTTATTAATACCAACTGAACCATCCATAAGAGTTAACGTATTTTTTCAAAAAATATTTATCTAATGGAAAGTTTATAGGAGGTTTTTCTCATTAAGTGAATGAGTATATACGATTCACATCGTATAAGTGTTTTGAATGAGAAGAATGGTGTCATTCACTAGAATTAGGTGATATTAATAATCAAAAAAATTTGAAGGGGTATCACAATGGTATCTTGTGAATAGCAGTATGCACATATTTTTTGTGCACATAATAAGACTCTTTGATATCACATGATCCTCATAACATGTGTATGGTTTCACACCTGAGTCATGTGATCCACATAAAACTAAAAACATCACCCAATTTGCATGAAATGAACAATGTCCTGAAATTAGTATGAAAATAATAATGAATATCAACCTATTCAAAAGTAATACATTCTCGTAGAGGGGTGGCATGGATGTGTCTCATGGAAGGCTTACATGTCCCAAACTCACACAAGGTTTATAGACTAGGATCTCACGTAAGGGTTACACTCTAGTATTTCACAAGAGTTACGTACTATGATCTCTTGAAATTTTTTCATTCTAGGTTATCAAACATGGTTAGTAAAACAAGGTATTTCCCAAGAAGATACAAGTCAGGTTTAACTTGTAAAAAATATAATTTTCATATCTAAATTTTGATGAAGGAAAGTACTAAGGATATAAACCATTAGAAAATATTTTCAGAAGGAGTTTTTTCACTACTACATCCAAGTTAGTAAAAGGAATACCTAACATATCTTGAATATCATGCTAAAGTGAGGAGGATTTTCTATAAACTCTCATAGAAATGTGATTTATGAGGGGATATTCACATCAAGGCTGTGAAAGAGAATGTGAAGTTTAAAGGAACCTATCATACCTTTGGTATAATTTTCAATAATAAAAGATATGGTATTTTGGTCTACATGCCAATTTTTCCTTATAAGGAAGTGATCACAAGGGGATGTATGAGGGAAGTGACCCTAGGGAGATAATGAATTCATCCTGAACATTGTTAGGGAAGTGAGAATAGTTAGAAACGACCTATCCTAAACTAGAACCAATTCATTTTAGTGTATTTGGTACATTGGCACATTGCCTTTGTATTCTCCTTAGACATAGAATAATGGTGGTGAAACAAGTAAAAAATAAATGTTCCCTTCTTCTTTATTTATTTTTTTACATTATATGAATCATCATCAGTTAATTTAGGAAAGTATATGATCAAAATAAACATTGAAGAGAAAAATATATGACCCTCATAATAAATATTTCATGATCCAATGGGTTAAGAATTTTTTTTAAAGGAATATACATACCTTGATTGACATCTCCCCCCCCCCCCCGAGGTATCTAAGTCCCTTTTGGGCCTAACAATTTGTATCAGAGCATAGGTTTATTTTTTATAACTTTTTTACTCTATATATCTTGTCCATGAGTTGAAATTTATGTTTTAGTTTTCTTATATCTTCCTGTTCTATGTAAAAGTGAAAATTCAAGAATAATTTGAAGTTTGGTGGTATTTCTTATTGTGAAAGTTTTTATAGAAACAGTGTGATTTAGTTGAAGGAAACTAACAATGTACTAAATTAAGGTTTTGATGAATTTTTCTGTGAAAATATTTACTCATTCAATGATTTTGTAAGAATGAGTGAAGATCATAATATTACATGTGATATCGGAACTAAAAATGATAAATAAATTCCATTAAGGGGAAAAGTGGAAGGATTCCATGTAATAAATAAATTGGATAACAAATTAAAATAATAAAATAAGTCTAAATATACATGTATCCAAGTGTAGTAAATTTAAATCTTCAAGCTAAATGGTTTAAAAAACAATTATTGATGTTTGCACTGATATAAGAGAGAATAACTATTCCCATGATAGAGAAATATAAAAAATCAAATTTGATGAAAATGAAGTTAATATAAACTCAAAATAAATTCATAATTTGGAATCAAAAAATAAATATCTTTATACACACATATCAAAAATGGTTTTGGAGAATTCATGCTTTAATGATTCTATTTCTTAGATAAATTTATAAATAAATGATGTATGTGATATGGTGGATAATCTCCCCCAAAAATTGGAAGATGATATGTCTACTGGGAAGAATCTTTTGAGATAACGTAATGCACAACTTGAATCATCAGACATAAAGATTCAATGATTTGGAGAAGATCTAAAATACGTGAAGGAAGATGTGGAGAAATAAAATTCTAAATGAATTTCCAACTTTAAGGATACGTTTCCTTTATTATTTGACTATCCATTAGAAGGTAATAATGAAATGAAATGAAAATATTCTACTTTAGATAAAAAGACATTAAATTATTGTCCCATCCTAAATGACACACAGTTTAGGAAAATTTGTTATTGGATATGATGAACCCTCTACCATACATGAGAGGAAGAGTTCTATGAATAGTTCTATAAATAGGAAAAATATTTTAGATACTGAAAACATACCAAAAATTTATTTTACATGAAATAATGACAATATGTTCTATTTCAGTTGGATGAATT
This sequence comes from Viscum album, assembly GCA_963277665.1. Classification (NCBI taxonomy): domain Eukaryota; kingdom Viridiplantae; phylum Streptophyta; class Magnoliopsida; order Santalales; family Viscaceae; genus Viscum; species Viscum album. The sequence continues at coordinate 1,042,451,395 of OY728140.1, read as the reverse complement.
TTCATATTTCATGTTCTTTTGAGGATTTAAAATATATTTTATGCTATAGAGATATAAATAATTATAAATTTGATAATATGTATAAGATTAATGATAAATATAAATGAAGAGTCTCTTAGAATAAGGTAGCCATGAAATTATACTATTATGGAATACTAGGACACACTGTGAATATGTTTCATGATGTGTAGGGGATCAATGTCAGAAGAAGAAATTTACATGTATCAATATCTCAACCAAGAAATAATTATGTGAGGTATGTTTTTAATGGGAGATGTTTTATGCGTGCTAATCACGTGAATTTGGAAAGATATTTCAACTAGAAGAAATAAGGGAAGGAAAATAAACATGAAAGGTTATCCCAAAATCCAGTGGTGTATAATGAAAAATTATATATTGGAAGGCAATACGATAAGTTAAAAAAAATATTTACATCCTCGAAGGAAACACAAGGTTCTCAAAAAAATACATACTATGTACATCCTATAATACACTCATAACAGATCTCTTGGAAAAAATTTGAATGAACCTTTAATAAAAAGAGTTGATTTGTTCTATTTATGAGCAATAATAATGTAAGTTTAGTGAACGAATAATCCCAAAAAAGAAAGGGTGACCTGACTCGTATGGATAATAAAGTAAAAATGAATAAATTATGCTTCAATAAATTCATGTTTCATGCCACAAGATGTTAAGTGATATAAATATAAAATTCCCTAAAATGGTGGAATAAGAAAGAGTAGAAGACCAATGTAAATATTCTTTGTTATATAATGAATCATGATGAATGGTTTGTAGGTAGAACATTAAAGAAATAAATTTGAAATAGTGTGTATAAAAAATTTGTGAAAAAGTATAATCCTACATAACATACATATCAGAACAAGACTGTGTGTTCTAATAGAGAATGTCGAGTTATATGGAAATAACTGTTTAAGTTATTTGGGAAGTTGGAACTATCACAAAAAGATAAAATTTCATTTAAATAATGTTTCAAAGGATTGGTCTATCTAGATTGACCACAGTCCTATTATTGAAGATTTTAGAGGTACACTTCTCCTTGGGCATTAAATTTTTCTCCTATCAACTGTAATTTAGGAATGACTGAGGGAGTTATAAAATATATGGGGTGTGTGTATGTATGTGTGTACTAAAAGGGCATCGATACGTAAGTCGAATGGATATACATGTGATAGAAGAATATATGTTCTTGAAATACACATATGGTATTAAATTCACCAAGTGGGGTTACACAACAACTCTCTTTTTTTCAAATATGTATCTATAAGTTTCATTCTATGGAATATGGATATTATATGAAATAGTGCCTAATAAGAAACTAATGATTTTTCAATTATATACTTGAATGATAATGTGGTTTCATGTCGCATTTAATATTGAACCATTAATATCATGCATTTGTTCAAGTTTATTTTTCACACCAAGAGAATTATGATTGGGGGAGAAGTAGAAATATTCATGTATTCCATGATTATCGATTTTTTTTCATACAATGTGGTATCATCTAACTATTTTAAGGATTCCCAGAAGCTATGAGAGAAAAATAAATATTGTTTCCAACAAGTTGTCTCCCCATTATGAAGAGTAATCCAACATCATAATTCATTTGATTTGTTCATATTAATGATATATATCAATCCAAATCTTGGGTTTTTAATTATATATGGTTACAACAAATATAGGGGATATATCCTCATTTGGAAATAGATTTCTCCAAGGAATTGTGTAATGGAATTCTTCTAGAATCCATGGATGTATATGAGTGAAATAGATAGTATTGGACTTTATTACGTCATATATAGATTCCTATAAATAGTCTGTACTCAGAAGTATTAGAGGATATGTCCATGACATACTACGAAGTGGTAATTTCAGTTGCTTTAAATATTTTAGTAGTGATCACTATAATTAAGAATATGACTCTAATATTGAAAAGTTCTAAAATAATCAATGTTTATATCTAAAGATGATAAATTGAGTCAAAAGAAAATTGAAAATAGTTGACATATCCAGGTGGTATTTGGATGTCAACCTATGGTGTCTCATGAGAAAATAATAAGTACATGCTCAAAGGGGGTGTGTATATTCTCTTTAACTAAATTCTGGGAGATAAAAGAATAATGTGTGTCCAATGATGATTTTTGTATATTATCAAAATATTTATGAATGAAGATCATTGAATAATGGGATTAATTTCATAAATTAAGGAGTCTCTTATTGAATTATTTGAAAATGGGGGAGAATGAAGTGAATTCACTAATTGATATCCATTTTTATAATTCATGTTCTAAAAATCATCACAAAAAAAATCTATATTTCATGGAAAAAAAAAATTGAAATGAAATATCACTTCATCAAGAAGAATGTTGAGAATGGGCTTGAGAAGTAGGAGTATATGCTGACTGAACTACAAGTCACAAAAATTGTAATGAAGTATATATCGAAAGAATAATTTGAGTGGAATCAATTGGATCGTGAAGTTCAGTCGACTCCACACACATGAACACTTTTGATTTGTAACCCCCTATCCTTTATGTATGGTGCATTTTCCCTATGTACTGATGTGTGTAATTTACTATATTTCAGACCACAATGAAGATACCTCTAGGTTCGTTGATAAAGAGGGAGAACAATTCTTGATCAAGACTGGGGGAGAGGCTAACATGTGGAGTTTGAAATATAATGATGAAAAATATGTCCTTTCAACAAATATAAATCACTAATATCAAAGGTGAGTTCATGGTGCTAGAATTTGACATAAGAAGTGATCTCGAAGGATGATTTTATTTTATCTTTTGGTGTTAAGAAGGTTTCCAGTGGTAGGTTCAAGAACGATGTGATTCATCAATTAACGTTTCATGATACTCTTATTTTCATGCTAATATTATCTCATGTGGGATTACATTATGCCTTCTAGAACTTCTTGATCACTTTATGGGGTTACATAAGGAAAATCGTTTATTATATTCTTGATTTTTCAACAAGTTATTTGTTGATGCTTTGAAGTGTTTTCAACAAACCCAAAGCAGTATATTTTTTTGTAAAAAATCCCACTTGATGGTAATTTTGGGTTGATTGTGTTTGTTGAAAATGTTTGAGGTTGTTTAAAAAGGAAGGTTGAAAATTGAGGCATGAATAGTGAGTCTAAATGTCTGAAATGAACTCGTGTGGCATGAATATCTAAACTATTCATGTAGAGAATGAATTTTATAATTGATCACACTAAGCATAAGTTTCAAAATTGATCATGTGGAGAGGAAATTTTTGAACTGTTCATGCATGGTGTGAATGTTAGAACTGATCATGTGGAGCACCAATGTTGGAACTAGTCATGCAAAGGAGTTATGCAAAGAACCTCGTGATTATTAAGGGATCTCAATAAGACGTGATTCAAAGAACTGCATGATTTTTTGTGGATATCATAGTGAGACCATGTGAACATCATTAAGAAAAACAAGTTGTAAATGATAGATATATTACATAGTCATTCAAAATCATGTGACTAAATAATTTTCTTTGGCTCACAAGATGGGATCAATCAAATATTAGGAGCACTTTTTTTGTACGGAGTTATATTTATTGTCAACAGTTTTCAATACTGATCAAAATGAATATGTACCTCCAAATTTAATGGATTTTGGTTTAAGTGATGATTCCTATAGAATTGTTTTGGAATCATAGAATTGGATGAAACGTTTGGGAAATTCTCTATGTTGTTTAAATCAGACGATTGTTGTATTGATCGTAATTTCAAAGAACTTGTGTCAAAGGTGACAAAATGTTTACAACAATGAAGTATCATCCATTTGAAAATGATTAAATTACTTTGGGATTCATGTTCCAAAAATAAAATGAAGAAGATAAAAAGAGAAGAGTATGGCATGGGCTTGCCCTTTGAAGGTGGTAGCCATTCATTATCTTTATGTTATAAAGTGTCCATGCAATTTAACACTAGGTAAGTAATTTTTATGTGGTTACTCAAAATTTTGGATAGCTAATCGACACACCTGGGCAGCCTCGACTAAGGGTAGATGTGGTAATCTAGGTCAAACTCACCCAAGGGAAGACCGCTATGTAATCCACCAGCATGCATGAGGGTTCGTGTGTAGGCCCGCAAGAGTGCACGGGGAAAAGATCGTGCATAGTTAGGCCAAATCTCAAACAGAGTGTGGCCTTAGAGTGCACCCATAGAACATGGTACGAGACAGTATCATGGAGGAAGGAGGAGTATTATTACAAAATGCTAGGACATCTTGATACTTAATCCTGGAATCTTCGCGTTGTCATTTTGATGTGGGAAGATTATTTAAAATCTCGGACGTGATCTCGATCGTCTATCTAATCCCACTTCTTTCTTGACTGACTGATCACCTGTGACAGATAGATCTAATCATGTTCAATTATCCATCTAGCATCGTGCATGTATAATGAGGACCATTTTATCTTCTGAGTGTTCCGGTTTAATCATGTTATCTTCTTCCTCCACCACATCATGCCTGTGCTATTATTACTCGCCAGAGTAGATGACCTGATCGCCTTGGGCAACCACTGGAAAGCATATAAGGATCATTTTAGTTGCTGGATCGAAATGATATTAGGCATGAAATTTCATTTTCACGCATGAAATAATATGGTGAGGTTTGAAGAAGGCCGATGAAAATGAAATTTTTGAGGCCATGTGGATTCAAGAGTGTATTAAGAATAGGACACATGTAATCTTTTTCACATACACAAGATTTCATCAAGATAAATGAGGAGCCCACTTGTATGATAAGGAAAATAACACAATTTACAGAATATCTCATACGTGGGTTTAGAATATTTTAAAGTGAATAAGATCTTGGAAAGATCAAAGGTAAGATTCAAGGAGGTTATCAAATGATTTTGATCATGGAAAAAGAAGCTTCCCTCTTTTATAATAGGAGATGCACCAAGATGAGAAGAGACTGCTTCCCTTCGTATATTCGAGTTCTCTTATTCAAAAAATAGAGCACTGTATGGTTCGTATTTCATCACAAAGGAACAAGGAAACCCAAAATTCTTCACGGCTTTGTGAATAGGAGATCCTATAAGACTTAAACAATTTCCATGCACTCTCAGATAGATTTCCTAAGAAGTTTTGTGCTTATCATGAACTGATTATTGTGGGTACACTACCGGTGAATACTCAGCCTTTTTTTTTCTTTTCGAAGGCCATCTAACCATGATCCAATTCTTGATTTTCACTCTCACTATACCTTGTAAAGAGGTAGAGTCGTGCTACTCATGAATGAAAAAGAACTATTATACCATGACCTTCTCAAAGGTAAACACCCTCTTGTTATACAATATATCCTGATATTTGTAGGGGTTCATGTTTTGGTGAAGAAGTATATTTCATGAAGAAGGGAATTATGTTTTTTCATGAATTAATATTCATGATATAAATAATCCCAAAGAATTGTGTGTACACATGTGAAGAAAGAGGAAGAACATGTCCAAAGTAATACACACATTTGGTTATGGTTTCTTTTTGCATGGTTACACCAAGGTGATTCATGTGTATAAAAAGATATAAGAATAAGTGAATGGTGGTTTTGGTTTATTCATACAATATGCATGCACTCATGAGCATGAATTAAAATCCCCCCAAACCAAGTGTAAAGGGAAGAAGATAAAAATTAAGAATATAAGAGGATATACATTCTTTAATGCATACATAAAAAGGGTGAAATCCAGTTAAAATTTTAAATTGCACCAAGAAGAAGAGAACAGAATAAGAATAAAGAGTGTTTTCCCAACTAAAGATTGGTTATTATTCAGGGAAGTTTAATTCTAATGACGCCAAGTAAGCTGATATTTAGTGTTTTAATCATTACAATGTTTTTTTAATTCTATCCAAGAAAAGGGAGATGTTCTAGTGTATTTGGTTGTTTCACTAAAGAAGAAGAAATAAGAAGTTGTAGTGCAGTAGGTTTTGCACTAGAGAAGAAGTGATAAGAATAATGGAGAGTTTCTTGCCTTTTTCTTTTCAGGTAACCAAGTGAAGAGAACTAAATAAGACCAAGAGTAGAACCTACCTTGTTTATAGGGAAGAAGACTATCTTTAGTGGCAGTATAAAGAACCATCAAGGAAGCTATAAGTTATACTAGGTCATCACCAGTTCTAGAAGAGGATTATCTCCTTTCCCCCTCCAAAGTGTAGGGACTCACACTAGACATAGGATTGTTTCAAAATCCAAAAAATCGTAACAGTTATCACTTTATAGTGGGGAATCCATGCAATGGTCATTCCCATGCATGGAAAGAATGTAGCTTAACTTATTGAGTAGTGAACCTTGTAAAAATATCATGTACATTTTTTATAGCTTTTTATTATTGCGTGTGATAGGGAAAATAGAATAAGAGAATAATGATCCAAATAGGTCAAGAGGTGTAGGGATAAAAAGTTTTAATTGATTCCCCAACACTTATTCACCCCCTCTCATTGTTAGGTATATCCCCAAATGGTACTCTCAATTAGTATCAGAGGTAGGAATGCCTCTATTGGAATCTCTATAGTGAAGTTATTGTATTTTAAAGAGTTGAGCTTCTTTCCTAATTAATCAATGAAGTGCAATTTTAGTGAATATACAATTGTCTCTAAGTAGAATACCATATCTTACGAGACCACGATGAATAGGAAACATAAGGATAAGAGACATTTTAAGAGAATAATCCACTCTTATCTAAAGAAGATAATGTATTTAGTCCCCCATACCTTGATGATAGTGAAGTCACATCAGGCTTAGAATGAAATTAGAAGGCAGATCAAGTTTCCACCAAAGATATGGATAACCTTCCTACATCAAGTTGTCAGTGGGTATGTTTTAGTACATTTGGAAATAATTCTTAGGTTGAAAATGTTATCACAAGTGGTGATGGTCAATCTACAAACTCTCAATAATTATATGTGGATAAATTGAGCATGACTCTTCATGGTATTTCTGAAGAAATTACATCCCTAGATTGTGGAGTATTTCAATTTATGCAGGAGTATGTCACCCATATTGAAGAATAAAATGATGTTTTTGATGAGGGCTTGCAAGAAAAAAAATTGAAAGTCTAAATCTCTCTAGAAAAGTTGAAACCTTTGAAGTTACAAAGAGGGAACATGAAATGAGTTCCTCAAAATGGATGGAAGATGTTGAAGATAAAGATAGATTCAATGAGACTCTAAAAGAGAAGACCCATTAACATAAAGATGATAAGAAAAAGAGCAGTAATTTCAAGGAGTTATATTTGGAAAAAAAATTCTATGAAGATCAATGAACATGACTCTTTGTTACAAAACAAAGTGAAGCTGCATCAAGATGAAGTTGAAGGAATGAAGAAATCTTGTGAAGAGAAGATGATCATGACTGAAGACCAAAATATCATCCATAATATGGGATGTCTATAATTAGAAGCTCAATTTGAAAACCTTGACAATACACATATTAAGCCCTCACAAAAAAATACGACAGTTGCTACTGGTATTCAATGTTCATTGGAGGATTCTAAGGGTGAAAGAACTCTAACATGTGATAAAAATCATGACCTCGCTCTTTGATATATCACAAGAACATAATAAGGGTAAGGTACTATCCATACCATCTTTTACTAATGTTGATAAGTATGTTTTGACAAAAAGTGAAGTGTGGAAGAAAAACACTAAACAAGTATGGATGAAGAAAAGTTAGGAGATACCTACCACCATGGATAGGGTGGATAAGAGGATGAAGATGTAATATGATTACCCATAGAGAGCACAACAAATAAATAATAATTCTCTATAACCTTATAAATAATATAACAAGAAGACATGGGTTGTTGGTCAATGTTGGTGTTGTAATAGAATTGGGCATTGTGCATTTGATTGTTGGTAAAATCCCTTAAATGAAAAAACATATAGAAAGCCTATATCAAGGCGGAGAAATCTAGAAAAGAAGAAGGAACATACACAAATCAAGAAGAATATGTACACTACAAAAATATTTGGAATGTTAGACAACATATGTGATGTATGAAATGGGAGTGGTCATAAGGTTGGTACATGTTCATCTCAACAGGTGCCCAAAGCTGATAAGAAAATAAGATCAGAGAATCTAGCTAAGAAAGAAGAAGCATCCTTGGGAATTGGTCAGAATAATGTTGTAAAAATTAATTCTCCCTAGAAGATTATAAGAAGTAAGGTTGAAAAGTTATTTTATTACAAATCCAAGAAGGTTAATTGTGGTGCATCCAAAAGAACTCCTAAGAAGTATCTCACTCTGAAGAAGCCATGCGGAAGATCCAATATTGATTCCTTAAATTCTAAAAACCTATTACTTATTTGGAAAAAATATTTGGAAAGAATGACGGAAATGTAAGATACACAAGATAAGGATAATGCAAAAATAAAAAAAAAGATGATTTCACATGAAGATAAAGATTTCATGTGTGTGAGGTATAACATGTCACAACCCATCCCTCTGGGCCCGTGCGATCACTACCACAATTCCGCCTTGCATAGGCCAGGGGATTGTGACTTGCACCAGAAAGGCATTTCCCTATAATGGGATGGAATTGCCTCAAAACATGTACACACATAGACAGGGAACACTATTCACAAGAAAATCACAATTGAAGAAGTAAGGTGAAACCATAAGTAAAAACCACCACTGAGTGTAATAGTAAATATTGAAAGTGAAGGAGCTAGAATACAATCCCAGCTGAAATTGAAATAGAGAAAAAAGGAAAACAGTTCCTAAGGTCATCCGCCAAGGATCCCACCTGAAGGGTTGGTATAGCTCATCTTTGTGTCTCTCCACGTCAAATTCTCACCTCAGTACATCATATTTCAACCACCTACGAGCTCCGTCTAACCCTGACTCCTCAAGGCTCAGTCAAGTTTTTTGTCGTCTGCACAAGACACAACAAGGTGCGGGAAAATCCCGAGCAGGGGTGAGTATAAAAATACTCAGTAGATACCCCGAGACCCCCTGAAGGTCTCCCAGGATTCCACATAGGAAAAACTACAAATCATGATATCAATCATAAAGAACAAAGAAAAAGACTCAGCTCAAACCAGGTATAATGTAAGTACATAAGTATAGATGATTAATCATAAGGCTAGATCATCTTATTCTGTTAAGAGGCGTTGTTGCTGACCCACAAATTATCGATAGGTACTAACCCCCACTGACCCACATAGGGTCAGTAGCTACTCACCCCTGTTAACCCACACATGATCTGACCCCCAAAGGATCGATATGCGCTGACCCACACAGGATTACTGAGCGCTGACCCACACAAGATCTAACCCACATAGGATTGATAGGTACTAACCCATGCTGACCCACACATGATCTTACTCACACATGATCGATATGCGCTGACCCACACAGGATCACTGAGCGCTGACCCACACAGGATCTGACCCACACAGGATCAATGGGTGTTTATCCACCCCTGGATCGCTAGGTGCTATCCACACCGGATCCATAGATTCTGATAAACATAGGATCGCTAGGTTCTGATCCACATAGTGTCACTAGGTTCTCATCCACATAGGATCACTAGGTGTTGATCCACACAGGATCGCTATTCATTCTTCACATCATAGAAATCCACTATATTCTCGTACATAGTACACATGATTCTGGGAGCATCTTCTCCTCAAAACATTGGCCATAATTCATCTGGCATGAAGTACCATTAATAAGTAACCCAATGATCCATATTTTCATAATGGTTCCAATGTAACATATGGCATGTCAATCAGACATCCGGTCTGAGAGTTATAGGCAATTTAGTTTGGGGCCTAGTTGGATTCGGGTACGATCCAACCCAGCTATACTCCTACTTTCTCCAAATATAAGTTGGAGGGTCTCAAAAAGATTTTCTTATCCCAATTATTCCAATGCCATTGATAGCTCATCAAAAGAATGTCTAGTTTGTATGATACAGACTTTTAAGTATAACTGGGTCGAAAATGGTTCAGGTCCGGTCTGACCCGACCCGACCTGGCCCGGGTCACCCACCCTGATCTGGGTCCGACCCGGCCCGACCCAAAATGGTTGGACCCACCCAAGTGGATAGGGCCATAGACCGGCCTGACCCACCTCGAATGGGCGCGGCCCGCCAGCTGGCGTGACACCCTTCTAGCACGGTACACGGCTGGGTGGTCACGCGGAGACCTTCCCCCTCCCAAAAAGACCAAAGGTCCATTTTGTTCTTTGAAATGGATGTTCCACGTGGTGTTGCCTCCTTGTTAGAAGGACCCATGGGGCACATTTCCCTTTTTTCATGGATCCCTTCTCTGTGGCATACCACCTTCACCAACACGGTTGGCAGAGAGCCAGCTGCCCTTGCCACTACGGATTGATGTCGCATCTCCCCTCCACAGCATGCGACGGTGCACTGCCTACAACCACTATGACCGGCCTATGTCAGCTACCTTCTCCACTCACCGGCATCGTTCCCTAGCACCACTGCACCGAAAAAACCTCCACGGGCCACTGAGTGAGTTCCTGTGGTCCATTTTCCCTTAAGAACGTGTCTATAGGCCTCCCGGAATGATGTCGTCACTGTGTGGCTTCTAGATTCATGTTTTTACCGAGTTCAAACATCACCCACAAAGAACGCAACAAAAAAACAAAGTGGTAGAGGGTTCATGCCTTGTTATTTTGGCCCACACCCTCTGCATTAGCATCATATGAGACATGTATAAAATAAACACATCACATTTATAAATATAAACCCATTCAAGCTCCCACAACAACCACCTACAAATTCAAGAATGAGGAAAAGGAATCGTGAGAAATTCTTGAATTTAAAAACAACCACTACCTCGTAATCATTTGAAGGTTCTGCAGATGAGGAAGAAGTTTCCACGTCCGAAGGTGTTTGTTGGCGCTTTATGTCGTTCGTCAATTCCTCCAACATTCGTTGCTTGAAGCTTCGTTCTAGTTTGGTGGAAGTCGTCATGAATCTTCTTCAGAGTTTTCTCTCTTGAGTGGCAAAAATACATGCCCTAGTTTCATTTACATAGAGGAGAGGATAGGATCAACATATTACATAGTTAATGAGGTTCATTAATGAGTTTAATTAATGAATCTATTAATTTTTTCCCAATGGTGCGGTTACACAACCTATTAAAAACTCCCAACGGTGTGGTTACAGAACTTAAGGTCAAGCCATTAATGATCTAACATTGCACTGCGGTCCCACCACCTTTTTCCAATGGTTGAAAAAAGAAAAACAAAATAACCATTATTTATTTCATTATTTATTTATAATGTCCTAAAATTATCTTTTTCATCTGACTCTTTCCTGTCGAAGTTATGCTTCCCTCAAGAGAATCATGGCGCTGTAAATTCAACAGTGCCCTTGAATTTTTTAATCCGAGCATCGGTTCGAAATATATAAATTTCCAATCGCACGTTTACTGAATTTGCATTAAATAAATTTAAAAAATTATTAACAGTAAACCTCAACCCGCGTCGGTCGAGTTTAGGCTCTACCTAAGGGAAACACACCCTCACAAACTTAAAGGTACTCTCTGATTTCCAATCCAAGTTACCATTCAGAAGTTATAGAATTTTACAATAAAATTATTATTATTTATTTATTTTATTTGTGGCCAAAAACTAACTTCAACTTTTGGATCATGCTGGCTAATGTTAAGATCTAATTTAGTAAAGAATACCCTCACAAGTTCAGCGGTCGTCTCATATTTTTAATCTGAGTAACCATTCATGATTTATAATCATTTGAAAAATAAAATAATTTTATATAATTATTTTATTTATGGTTATGACATTTTTTGGTTTTCTCTCTGGAGTCCTGTGCCAACTAAACTTAATTCGTGTCATGAGCAATCCTACAATCTTGAATGCCACGGTGCTCTCAGATTTCGGATCTGGGCACCCATTTAGAGTTATTCCCCTTTTTAAGAAAAACTACTCATGTGTGCTATTTTAAGCTTACCACTTTTTTGACGGAACGTTCTGGGCACTTTGGGCCTCATAATTACTTTCCATCATTTTTTTTCAGACTTGTAATAATTCCATTTAATTAAAAAAACATATACAAAATTTCTAAGAAATTACATTCTCCCCACATAAGGGCTTTACATCCCTGAAATCCAAAACTAAGGAAAATCAAAAAAATGAGGGTACTGGGCATAGATCTGAGCTTCCCGCTCCCATGTGTTCTCCTAATGGTTCCTGTGTTTCCACCAAACTCGCACTAGAGGGATCGGCCATCCACAAAGGACTCACTCCTCTCGATCCTCTATCTTCATTGGGAACTCCGTAAAAGTCTCCCCATTGTCAAAGTCCAACTCTTCTTAGTCGATAACATATGATGGATCATTCAAGCGTCTCCTCAACAATAACTCATGGAAAACATTATGCACTCGGTGCATCTTTGGGGGAAGAGCTAGGTGGTATGCCACCTCACCAACTCAACTGATAATCTAGAAAGTTCTAATAAACCTCAGAGATATCTTGTCTCCTCGACCAAATCCATGCATTCCGTGTCTAGTTGAGACCTATAGGAAGACATAGTCTCCCTCCTTGAACTCTAAGGGGCTCTATCTCCCACCGGCATAATACTTTTGTCTACTCTGTGTAGTCTTCATTCCCTATTGGATGATCTACACCTTCTCAGTGGTAGTTTTTACCAACTCTAGTCCCAAAAGTGCTAACTCTTCTGGGTCTGTATAGAATAGAGGGGATATGTACGGTCATCCGTACAAGGCCTCAAATGGTTTCATGCCAATGGTGTAGTGACAGCTATTGTTGTACGCAAACTCCACCAGTGGTTGGTGGCCCTCTAAACTATAACCAAAATCTAGGACACAAGCACGAAGCATGTCCTCCATGATCTGCATGGTCTGCTTCATCAAACCATTTGTCTTGGGGTAAATGTTGTTCTCAAACATGCATGAACCTGATTCTCAGCTTTCGCTTTTTGAAAAGTGGGGCATCGTGATATGAACTTCACCACTACTTTCTTCATCCTTAGACACCAGTACTGACGCCGGAGGACCTAGTACATCTTCACCACACCCAGATGTACCTCCAAAAGGAATGTGTGTAACTCCTACAACACCTCCTCTCATATCATCACAAGTACCATGGTCTATCCTATGAAGAGGATGGTGTGATCCCCACCTTTAGAAAATCCATCAGGAGCCCATCTTGAGGATATTTGAGCACGTCGGGCCTCGCAGTCAACATTCCCAAGGTATGCCTCCCTAACATGTTGAAGGAGTGGGGGAGTAACTATCATAGACTGGAGGTAAGATACTTCATCACTATCTACGAAGGATAATTGAAATGCGGCTAGCGTCTCGGTTGCCTCACCCACCAAATGTATACCAGCCATCCTGATGAGTGCATCTGCCACCACGTTCCCCTTCCCAGGATTATATACTATCTTAAATTCATAGTCCTGGAAGAACTCTATCCATCTCCACTGTCATAGGTTTAGTTCTTTCTGTGATAATATATACCTAATAATTTTTTGATCAGAGTAGACAGTAAACCGTTCTCTTCACTATACTCTTAGCTCCCAGAGCTTCGCAAAAGCCATTCGATATGTAGTTGTAGATATTGGTGTCATCCTTGGGTACAATCCAAAAAACAATTCCCTCTCCCTATGGGGAGGTAATCTTGGAATATATTTTGAAAGGATGTTCTCTCAATTTTCCACTACTATTGGGAATAGAAAGCTCAAAACATCTACTGCCACGAGGGTAAGGCTGACCGACTCAAGAGTGATCGATTTCACCCTCCTATGCATGATTTTATCTCGTTCTGATTGGGTTTCCTTTTTCACCGGCTGAGGAAAACTCCATTCCAATGTTGTACATATACCACAACCTTTTTTCCTAAAATAGTAAATCTGAGCATGAACTATGGATGAACAGTCCATACCCAAACTAACATCGTAAGGCCTTGATGCTGCCACCAAGAGGTTCCAACCACAACTCTCGACTCAAGGGTCAGATCACACTGTCAGCATAAGTGTGATTATCAAGTATCCTCCCTTAGGTATCTATATATGTAAGCGTCAAGTGAACAGTTTAACTAGAAACTCTAGTTCTTGAACAAGATCTGTGATAATAAGGAAAGATTATACCTATGTCTATTCATAAGACATCTAATAGTAGACACAAACCATACCTCAAATACTTAATGGAGCCCTTGGGTCACACTCCTTGACCGCATTCAGCTACTCCCTTCCCATGTCCACTAGCTCCATGAGCCTGGTGGGGACCACTTTGGGGTGGTGGTTGTAACACATTGAAATGTATACCACCTCATGATGTTATCTTATCTCCTCTTCCATGTCTGTTTCCCTGCATATTCATCTATCCCTATCACTTCATCTTCCTGAAACATTTTACACACCCATGTCTCAGATACTGGCATCATTTTCCTGCTTTCCCACTACTAAAATTCACTGGTTGTATCCTCTCAACCAATGAATATTCAGCAACAAAGGTTCTCTATAGATTCTAAACATAAGTAGCAATGCACAGAATAAATAGTGTCAGCTTGGATGTCCCTAAACTCATCTAGCTCGGGGGGTCCGAGCCCTAAAGAACTATTCGTATCATATTCATCGAGTACCTGGAATGGTCGGCACACCTCCACAAATACTTAGCTACGGAAATTTCATCCTAACAAAATTGTAGAAGCTCTTGGGAACACATACCACTTATCTTTTTATGGGAAGAGACCCCTTACCTTAGGAAGGTTCTCAAGCTTTTCCCATAGAAAAGTCACCTCAACATAAGATAGGTGTAATCAAAACCCTGCAATCACCTTGCTAAGCCACAAAGAATGCTCACTACCATGACCACCATCTGAAATAATGGTTCCCTAGCTACATGGAAACTCGGTCACCACCTCAATCTAGTCCTTATCCACCTGTGATTTGGGCTCACCTCGGAAACTGAGGGGCATCTGTCACTGAAACTAGTGTAAGGCACTGATCCTATATGTGTCCTATGCCAACAGCACTGATAGTAACTACTTACCAATGGTAAGTGGTATCGCTAGAACACCACCTAAAGGTGTGATCTCGAGCAACATTTTTTGTACTGAAGTCTCATCACTCTACGGACCATCCTCATTGTCACGCAATGGAATAATGGATAGCTGTATGCGTGGAGGCATCTTGATAGTGAATCAACATGAACCATGGTCAAAAGATCATACTTGGTGAGCTGACAAAAAATAGATCAATAGAAAAACATCTTCAAAACACGTGAAACTAGTGTTTTCGTGTACCGAGTCAAAAAATAGAAATCTGGGTCCTTGTGTAAGGATACGTCAGTCGCCGCAGCAACACTAGACTCCCCTAACTGAAACCAAAACTCAAGACACTTAACACTATTGCTCTATTGAAAACATAGACACTTAGTTCTTTTGGTAGAACTGAACCCTCTAATACCACTTATCATGACCTATCCCCCAGGGCCGGTGCCATTACTAACCTAATCCCACCTTCCATAGGCCAGGGGTTGACGACTAGCACCAGAAAGGCATTTCCCTATAATGGGAAAGAATTTCCTCAAAACCTATACACACACAGATAGGGAACACTACACACAAGCAAATCACAACAGAAGAAGTAAGGTGAAACCACAACTAAAAACCACCACTGAGTGTAAAATTAAATACTAAAAGTGAAGGGCCCAAAATAAAAGAACAACTGAAATGGAAATACCACAAAAAGGGAAAATAGATCCTAAGGTTTTATTCCAAGGATCCTACCTGAAGGGTAGGTAAAGCTCATCACTATGGCTCTCCACATCAACTGGTCACCTCCATACATCGTCTGTCGACCATCTCTGAGCTCTGTCTAGCCTTGACTTCTCGAGGCTCAGTCAAGTTTTCGTTCATCTGCACAAGATACAACAAGGTGTGGGTGAAGCCAATGTAGGGGTGAGTATAAAAATACTCAGTAGGGACCCTGAGACCCCTAGAATATGTGCCAGGATTCCACAAAGCAAAAACCTCCAATCAGGATCTCAATAACAAAGGACAATGAAAAAGACTCATCTCAAACCAGGTATAAATTAAGTATAAAAGTATAGATGACTAGTCATAAGGCTAGATCATCCTATTCAGTTAAGAGGAGCTACTGCTAACCCACACAAGATACATAGGTAATTACCCCCACTAACCAACATAGGATCAATAGATACAAACCCTCGCTGACCCACACAGGATCCAACCCACCCAGGATAGATAGGTACTAACCCCCGCTGACCCACACAGGATCTAACCCACCCAAGATCTATATGCGCTAACCAACATAGGATTGATGAGCGCTGACCGACATAGGATCCGACCCACACAGGATCAACAAGTACTAACCCCTGCTAACCCACATAGGTTTGATAGATGATGATCCACACTGGATCGCTAGGTACTAATCCACACAGGATCATTAGGAGTTGATCCACAGAGGATCCCTAGTTTATGATCCACACAGGATCACTAGGTGTTGATCCACACATGATCACTGCTAATTTTTCACGTCACAACCAGCCAGTAGATTCCTATACATAGTACACTTGATTCTGGGAGGATCCACTCCTTAATCCATCGGTCATACTTCATCGAGCACAAAGTCCCAAGAAAAAGTAAGTCAATGATATGTCATGTCATAAGGGTTCCAACATAATAGACGGTACGTCAATCAGACACCCTCTCTGGGAGTTATAGGAATTTTAGTGTCGACGGCCCGGTTGGATTCAGGTACGATCAAACCAGGACATACTCTAACTTTCTCCAAAACTCACGTGTAGTATCTCAAGAGGACAGTCTCATCCCAAGGATTCCAACTCCATAGATGCCTCATAAAATAGACATCTGGTTTGTAAGATACATCCTTTTAAGCGTATCTGGGACAAAAAGGGTCTGGGTCCGGTCCGACCCGGTCGGACCGACCCGACCCACCCCATCCTAGTCCAACTCGACCTGGCCTAGACCGAATCAGTTGGGCTAGCCCGAGCGGGCTAAACTGTGGACCGACCTTACCCACCTCGGCTGGGCACGGTTGGTCGGGCGGTCTGGGCCGCTAGCTGACACGACACCCGGTCGGGTGGCCGCGAGGGGACATTCTTCTTCATGAACGGACCAATGGTCTGTTCAGTTCTTTGAAACGGTGGTGCCATGTGGTGGCACCTCCTTGTCAGCAGGACCTGCAGGGCATAGTTCCCCTTAACCATTGCTTCAATGTCACATCTCCCTTGTCTGTGGCGCGCAACGGCGGACCGCCTTCATGGTCGTAGTCGGCCACCCCTCCCACTATGACTCGATGCCACGGCTCCCCTCTGTGGCGCATGATACTACACCACCTACTACCACCATGACCGGATGATGCTAGAAGCCTTTGTCTCCCTCTAGCACTGGTCACCAGCGCAGTCATGTCAGTGGAACTTTCACAGTCCACCGGGTGAGCTCTGGTGGTCTGTTTTCCCTTATGAATGCACCTACAGGCCTCCCAGAATGATTTCATCACTGTGTGGCTTCCGGATTCAAGTTGTTTTGGAGTTCAAACATCACCCATAAAGAACATGACCAAAAAATGAAGTGGAGGAGGGTCTGGGCCTAGTTCATTTGTCTCGCGCCCTCCTCATTAGCATCATATCAGGCGGGTAGAAAATAAACACATCACATAGATAAATTTCACTCATTCAAACCCTTGCAACAACCACCCTCAAATTAAAGAATGAGGAAAAGGAATTGTGAGAAATTATTGAAATTAAAAACAACCCCTACCACATAATCGTTGGAAGGCGCTGGGGGATGAGGAAGAAGTTTCCACATTCGAAGGTGTTCGTCGGTGCTTTTTGTCATCCGTCGACTCCTCCAACATTTGACGTTCGAAGATTCATTCTAGGTTGGTTGAATTTGTCACCACACTTTGTTAGAGGTTCCTCTATTGAGTGCCAAAAACTCATTCCCAACATTCATTTAAATATACGGTAGGATAGGATCAACACACCACACATTTTATGAGGTTCATTAATGAGTTTAATTAATTAACCTATTAATTGTTTTCCCAATTTTTTGGTTACACAACCTATTAAAAACTCCCAAGAGTGTGGTTACAAAACATAATGTTCAAGCCATTAATATTATGATGTTGCACTGCGATCCCACCACCATTTTTCCAACGGTTTCAAAAAGAAAAATAAAATTACCATTAGTTATTTTATTATTATTTTTTGTAAAATCGAAAAATTAGCATTTTCATCCAGCCCTTTGTGGTCAATGTTAATCTTCCCTTAAGCGAATCACGATTCTATGAATTCAATGGTACCCTCAAATTTTTTAATCTGAGCACCAGTTCAAGATATAGAAATTGTCACCCACATGTTTACTGAACATACCTTAAAAAAATGGCCTTATTAAAACTCACCCTCGACCCACGCCGTTTGAGGTTAGGCTCTGCCCAAGGGAAACACGCCCTCATGAGATCAATAGTACTCTTGGATTTCCAATCTGAGTTACCGTTTAGGAGTTATATAATTTAACAATAAAATAATAGTTACTTAATTATTTTATTTGCAACCAAAAACTAACTTCCACTGTTATCCCACGTCGGCCAATGTTAGGATCTACCTAAGGAAAGCATACCCTCATGATTTTAGTGACGGTCTCAAATTTTGAATCTGAGTCACCGTTCGTGAGTTATAAGCATTTTAAAAATAAGATAATTTAATTTAATTATTTTATTAACTGTTATGTAATTTTTGGGTTTTCTCAATGGAGGCCTATGCTGAAGAAACATAAGTGAGTCCTAGAGTAAACCTGCCATATTGAATGAAACAGTGCCCTAGGATTTCTGATCTGGGCACCCATTTTAGATCTATTCTACTTTTTCAGGAAAACTACTCACTCTTGCGATTATAAGCTTAATACTTTTTTGACGGATCATTCCGGGCACTCCGGACCTCGGAATCACGTGACTTCAATTTTAACAGACTTATAATTATTAAATTTAATTAAATAAAATTATATGAAATATCTAGGACATTACAGAACAACTCTATTCATACTGTCAGAAATTGAATTGCATTTATTCCAGCTCAAGAATAATTTCTTAAGAAGATGAAAGTTTCACTGGGAGATTCTAGTGATTTGAAATCTATTGAAGAAATATTGATCACACGCAAAGAGATGGAAGAATTGATAAGATCCATACAATCAAAATCATAATTAATGATCAAATGTGAAAGTGTTAAGAATGGAGAAAATGGAGCATCTTGGTTGAGAAAATCCTCTCAACCATGCAGTTTACATTGATGAAGGACGATCCACCTTATTCCCTTAAATCTTTGTGTATTGAATTTTTTCTTATAATATAGGTAATTGAAGGTGAAGAAATATCTTAGGGGAGAACCTAAGAGTCAGTGATTTGGAGTTTTCCCTTGAGGGGAAGACACATGAAGAAGCTACAAGAGTTATTATTTCAATTAGTGTCAACAATAGTTGGTATCAAATTCAATTACTCTGAATATTGTTTGAAGATCGCATCATTGGAAAGCGTATTTTATTTCTCAATATCTCATCCTTAGTACTCAAAATAAATATCATTCTACAATGGGAGAGGAATAGAATTAATCAGTGATATAAGAATAATGGAAGTACCCCAAGGTCCATCATCCTACCTATTTCACTTTATTGTTTTTTATCCATTTTTTGAAGTGAGTGTAAGAGTTTTAGGTTGATTATTACATATCACATTTTTTATCCTCAACCTGGAATGAGAGTGGAAAACCCATTAGGATAGTTATATGAGTTCTCATCTCATAGGGCATCATGGTCAGTGGATAATGGATAGCTTTGTTGTCTAAATAAAATCCTCTTGTTTTCTACACAGATCATTTCCCAAGAATACATAGAGTGAAATGATGGATGACACATTTCTCAAGTATGGATTGATACCCTTTTCCCATGAAATTTTAATTTCTTATCAATAAGGGGGATATAAAGTGAAATGAAAGTTCAAAAGTGAAAAAAAATAAAAGTAAAGCAGAGAGGGAAGATTCTCATTTTGATATTGAAACATTCCTTTGAGAAATAACTTTGAAGTATTTCCTAAAAATACAAAGGGAGATATTTCTGAGACCACTTTGTGTATGAAGTTGTATTTTATATCAACAGTTTTCAATACTAATCAAAATGATTATGTAGCTCCAAAGATAATGGAGGTTAGTTGAAGTGTTGATTCCTAGAATATTTTTTAGGATTCATTGTATTGGATGAGAACTTAGGCAATTCTAAAATTTGTTTAAATCAGACGATTTTAGACTAATCCAAAGTTCAAGGAACTTTTTTCAAAGGTGACATAGTGTTTAAAAAATTGAGGTATCATCTATTTGAGTATGATTAAATTACTTTGGGATTCATGTTCCAAAAAGAAAAATAAGAAGAGGAAAAGAGAAGGGAGTGTCATGGGCATGGAATTAGAAGGTGGTAGCCATGAATGAGCTTTATGTTCTAAAGTGTCCATGGAATTTTACAATAAGTAATTTTTATGTGGTTACTGAAAAATTTAGACAGCTAACTGACTTACCTGGCTAGCCTCATCCAAGGGTACTTGCGGGACTATATGTCAACCGCTCCCAAAGGAAGCCCTCTAGGAAAGCTGGTCACATGCATGATGGGTCATGTGTATCCCATAGGAGTGCACGGGGAAAATCTCATACATAGTTGGGTTGAATCCCCTGTAGAGGGTGGGCGCAGAGTGTGCCTGTAGAACACCGTACAAGGCAATACAATGGAGGGAGGAGGATAATTCTAACAAATGTTGAGAGGGATTGATACTTAATTTGTGAATATCCTTTTTGTATTTTCAATGTGGAATGTGTTTTTTAAAAACTCGAACATGATCTTATCCATCCATCTAACATCATGTCTCTCTTAACCGTCCAATCACTCGTAGCATATGGATCTAATCTTCGTTTCTCATCCATCGCGTGATGCGCATGTATAAATGAGGACCGTTCGATCTCATGTGGTTGATGGTTTAACTGTGTTGTCCTCATCCTCCACCACTCCACTCCAGCGTTGCTATTACTCGCTAGAGTAGATGACCCAATCTCCATAGATGAATGCTGGAAAATATATGAGGATCATGTTGTTCACTGGATTGAAACGATATCATGCATACATTTTCATTTTCATTTATGCAATGATAAGGGGAAGTTTGAAGAAGTCTTAGGAAGATGAAAAATGTAAGCCCAATTTGATTTGAGATAGGATTCAAAACAAGATACATGAAACCTTTATCGCTTATGTGAGATTTAATCATGATAAATGGGGAGCTTGCATGCATGAAAAGGAAACAAACGCAATTCTAAACATATCTCATATCCGAGTTTTAAATATTTTAATGTGGAGAAGATCTTGAAAATATATAAGGAAAGATTCTAAGATCTTATCATATGAGTGTGAACACAGAAAAAGAAGTGGCCCCTGTCTGTAAAAGGAGTTGCGTTGAGCCGAGAAGAGAGTGATGCCCTCCTCGTATTCCAATGCTCATGTTCAAAAAATATATCACTCCTTGGTTCATTATTCTTCATGAAGGATCAAGGAGACCCACATGCCTTTATGGATTTTCAAATAGGAGATCCCACAAGCCTTCGACACTGCCACACACTCTTAACTACTTTGTGAATAAGATATGTGCATATCACGAACTGGTTTCTGCAACTACACAACTGGTGAATACTCACCCTTGTTGTGATTTTCAAAGGCCATATAACTATGATCCAGTTCTTGAGTTTCACTCTCATTGTGCCTTTCGAAGAGGCATAGTTGTGCTCCTCATGCACAAAGAAGAACCATGATCCCACAACCTTCACAAAGGTAAACACCCTCTGGTTTCATAATATATCCTACTATTTGTAGGGGTTCATGTTTTGGTGAATAATGAGATTTAATGAAAAAGGGAAGTACGTGTTTTCATGAATTTATATGCAAGATTTGAAGAAGATAGAGGAATTGTTTGTGCACATGTGAATAATGGGGAAGAACCTATCCAAAGTCCTACACCGATTCGGTTAGGGTTTCATTGTGCAGGGTTACACCAAGGTGATTCATGTGCATACAAAGAGAGAAAAAGAAGTGAATGTTGGGTTTTTTTTGTTCATTAAACATGCATTCACTAATGAGCATGAATTAAAACACCCAAACAAAGTGAAAAGGGAAAAGAGAAAAGGGAAGAAGCGAAGATGCTATGCGTGAATGCATGCATACGTTATAAAGGGTACAATCCAGTTGAACAAATACTAATTGTACCATGAAAAAGACACGATTATATGAAGAAGGAGAGTTTTGGACAACTAGAGACTATTTATTATTCAAGGCAGTATAATTACAATGGTTCTAATTAAGATAATCTTTATTGTTTGAATAATCACAAAGGTGTTTGTGATTCTATCTAAGAAAAGGAAAAAATTTAAAGTGAAGTTGGTTTTTTCACTAACGAAGAAGAAAGAAGAATAAGTAGTGAATTGTGTTTTTCACTAAATAAGAAGATAGAATAAGAAAAGATAGTTTCATACCTATTGTTTTTCAAGTAACCAAGTTAGGAGAACTAAATAAGGACTAGAGCAGAAACTACCTTATCAAGAAGGAAGAAGAATCTCTTCAGTGGAAATATAAAGAACCAGTAAGGAAGCTGCAAGTTTGACTAGGTCATCACCAGTTTGGGAAGAGGATTGTTTCTTTTCGCCCTTCAAAGTTTAGGGACTCACACTAGCCCTGGGGTTGTTTCACTATCTAAACCATTGTAACAATTATCACATTATAGTGGAGAATCCATAAACTGTTCATTCCCATGCATGGAAAAGATGTAGCTTCTCTTATTGAGTAGTGAACCTTGTAAAAATATCATGTGCATATGTTTAGTACATTATATTATTGCATGAAATAGGGAAAAGAGAATAAAATAATCAAGATCCTAATAGGTCAAGAGGTACATGGATAAAAATATGGAATTGGTTTAAAAAGTCCCCAACACTGATTCTCCCCCCTCTCAAAATTAGTTATATACTAAACTGTCCCTCTCAGTGAGATTCTAGAAGACAATGTCACAGATAGCATGATTTTCATTAGATATCACAATAGGATCACATGAATCACTCAAATTTTTCTTTGGATCTCACAATGGGATCACATTAATAATGAGATGAAAACAGAGTTGACCACCACATGGATGTATTTGGATATTGAAAAGTAATCACACAAAGTGAATAATGTCAATTATCAAGGCATGGTAATGGATGTCTATACATGATATGGGGAGTTATGGGGGTGTATGTTTTTCTATAAATACCCACTGAACTGTCCTTAAAAGTTCATTGAATTTTTATTAAATGATTTATCTTAATAAAGGTATAGAGAATGGGATTTGTTTGTAGAAAAGGTGTATATGTGATTAACATTTCATATGTGTTTTCCATTAGCATAATTAATTATTTTACCAAAATAACATGATCTGCAAAATTAGAAAAAATTGTTATGAAGGGGTATCATGATGGTATATTTTGATGATAAGTATTTAAAAGGTGTTTATATCAATAGGAAGACCCATTTATATAACATAATCTCCATAACACAAACAAGGTTTCATGTCAGAGTCACATGATCGACATGTACTGAACAAATTCATGTGATCTACATGAACATACAAAAATCTCATAGAGGGTTCACATGGAGGAGTATCATGGAAGGTTTAAATTCCAGGAGCTCTTGAAAGGGTTATGTACCATGACATCATGTATTTTTTAAATGCCAAGATCTTGAACAAGAGTCACACACCAATATCTCATTCAAGGGATTTGTGTCAAGGTCTCTCAAAAGGGGTAATATGCCAGGGTTTTATAAAAATAGATACATGCTAGAGTTAACCTATGAGCTATATCATTGTCATATCAAAATTTTGAATAATAAGAAAATATTGAGTACATTCACCATCTGACTATATTTTTATAAAGTGTTTATTCACTTATATAACTAAGGTAGTGATATGGAAAATTTCCATCTCTTAAAGATATTTCTATAATTAGGATGAGTTTACATGACCTCTCATAAAAAATATCTTCCCACGGGGATGATCACATGAATTATATTTAAGAGAACTTGCATTTCAAAGCCGCCTATAAAAAAATCAGTGATACTCTCAACAATAAAATATATTTTTCATTGAACTATTTTTCATTTTTTTCTTCTAAAGTAGATTTAATAAAAGGTAAGTATGAGATAAGTGTTCTCTAAAAGATAGGAAATATTCAACAAAATCTCTATGGTTTGTGAGCCCAGGAAGGAGTAACCTAGCACAAACTAAAAATAGTGATATTTAGTGGATTTTTTACATTGGAACATTTCCTTTGTATACTCCTTGGACGTATCCTAGTGAGTGTGAATAAAGTAAAAAAACTATTTTTCCTTGTGATTTAATTATTTATTTACTTTAATTACATCACAATCTGATAATGTTGGAAAGGATAAGATCCACATAATTAATAAAGAGAAAAATAAGTAACCCTCAAAATAAAGAGCTTATGATCTAGTGGAGAAGGAAATATTTTGAAAAGAATATCCATAACCTCAATCATTAACTATTACCATGGTATCAAATCACACTTTAGGATAATAGTTTCAATAAAAAAATTAATGTTCTGAAAAATTGTTTTCTATCATCTCCTTAAAATTCATAAGAAATAGCATTCAGTTATTCCTTAAGACATGATTCTAAAACCCAACTTATTCTCATCGTTTTTAATGTGTTTATGATTTATGTATTATTTCTTTCTCGTTTTGTGGAATACATATTGTTATACATATTATCATAGAGTCTTGAATAATTTTTGTTTTTTGGGTCCATTATAGACCTCCAATTCATTGGGTAATATTAACATCTCTTGAGATTCCATGTATGGTGAACAAGCAGTTAGAATAAGTACACTATGTATGCTGCATAAATGGTTAGCCTAAGAAAAATATGTTATGATGGATGTTATCCATATAATATCATGATTATAATGGTATTAATCCAATATTACTTTTCCTTGGATTTTAGGCTTGATATATGCTTACAATGTTATGCTTTATGATGTTTCCATATATTTGCGACTCCATGATTTTATGATTTTATTTCCTTATTCCATGTTTCCATTCTTATGATAATTCAATATATGATTTATTATTATGTATCTTGACTCTCTTGTTATTGTTTATTAACATGAATATTATCATACGATTCTTTCAAGATAACATTATTCCTTATTTATTTTCCCTAGGGTGTCCTATACTATTTTAGAATGTCTATGGGAGTTAGGAAGACTATGTGGAGTTTAAAGAAAATATGTTATTTTTTTACATTTAAGATGATGTATTTATGAATATAATCTTACAAAGGCACTAGAACTCTATATCATTAGCATGTATGGTTGTGAAATTAATGTATAAATCATGAATTAATATTTTTTATGGATGGGGTCTCGCTGTGAACTCCAATTTATAAAAGTTATAAAAAAATCAACGATAATGTAATTTCTTCCCACATTATAAAAATTTCACTCCTAAATGATAACCAAAATAAATATATCTCAAAATGTCTTTGTGATGGTGAAAATTATACATCAACATTCATATATTTTATGTGGTTTTGTTATTTAAATATTTAATAATAATGAAAAAATATCATGGTTACTTGATTCATTGATAGCTTCCCCTCATGGGATACTCTATAAACATTATCAGGGTTATATCAAAGAATGTATGGTATCAGTTATAACCTAAAAAAATTATGAAATAAATACTGATTGTTATTTCATTGAAGGATGATCCTTCAAACTTACTAGAAATTATTGTTTTGAATATTTCTCATCTTTTATCCTTCACCATCAATCCCATATTATATTTTTTTACAAAAAAACAATATAGGATGATGTTGGATCATCATAAACACTTCCACGTGGGAAAGAAGGATGAAACATTTATTTTAAATAGGGAATTCCTTTCTGTGATGCTCTAATGTCTTTGGATATCATCTTGCATGGATCACTCTTAGATTTATTGAACTATTAAACTTTGGGAAAAATGATTTATTTTCATCTTTTGATTTATTCATAGTTGGAATGGTCTTGTAATGTTTATAAAATAAAAAAATTATTTATATTTTCCTTTTTTGTGTTTATAGTCCTTTCAACGAAATAATCTCAAATGGGTAAAAACATGATTTTTTATATTCACAGCCTTTGTTTTTTTGTTTATTCCTATTAAAAATAAATGGTTTTCTAATACTATTAGTTATTAGTGGTGTCCCTTTATCAATTATCTGTTATTTTTTAGTAGGAATCCATTTCATACATCTAAAAGCATTGTAACTGGATTGTTTTCAATATCTACACACATCTCTAATATCTATATGGTTATAATTCTTTGAAAACCTCTCATGAAATTTTTATTCTCTATTGAGAGTGTAATTAATCACCAAACCAATCATACTATACCTTGGGTTACCCTTTTATTAAAACCTCTCATGAAAATTGTATTCTTCATTGAGAGTGTAATCAAGAACCAAACGAATCCTACTATCCCTTTATTGAATTGATTATCATTTTAGTTTTATATTTCTATCCACTTTCTTAAGATTTATGTTCATATTGTAGTTTTAGGTAAAATGTACCTTCATAGTGAATTAAATAAATTTCATTACTTGTGATTTTAAATAACAATTAGATTTTTTTCACTAACTTATTATGTGTTATCATCTCACAATTATTTATTTTTTATTTCAAATGGAATGCCTATAATTTTTCATCACATGATTTCTTTATTGTGGTAGTCATTTCAAATTAGTAAAGAAGTTAAATTAGTTTGATAAAATCCAAAAAAATCTATAATAGTGGATAAGTTTATTTAAAAAAACCAAATAATTATGAAGAGATTAAATTTATTCCTTATATAAAGATTCCATCTATTTTTTAATCCCTCTTCTATATAAAATTTTTTGTTTGAGTTTCATATTTTCTCAAAATGTATTTAGTATTAACTTAAGTTAAACAGATGGACATGTTATGGTAGCACTACAAAGACGGGTTTCTGAACCACCTTCAACACTAAAATTGGATTAAAAACCTCTTTCTTTTCCCTTTAGTTGTCATCTAGCTAGATTTACATTATGGGTTTTCTAGGTAGAAACCCTATCATTTTTTGGTTCTTTTTAGAGATAATATCTTCTAAGACATTTCTTAATTCAACCTTTATGGTTTATTTATTTAATTACTTTTCTCCTTAAATATTTTTTTATATTATTTATTTTAATATTACACACCCAGTAGAAATATATTTATTATAGATATATTTGACTAGGTTATAGGTTACCTTCATCTATGATATGGTTGGAGTTTGATAATTAGATTGTTTCCAACTCTTTTTTCTACATTTAGAAGTCTTATTAGAAGAAATATTATTAATGAAACACCTATGACATTACTTTCATTTCCATCAACGTGAGTATATTCTTGTTGTGTTATATTATGATTTCTCCATTTTACTTCAAACTCTAGACATTTCATATTTTGTATGAACTTATAGTCTTCCAATCAGTTCACCAGTTATTCACACTATCACACTTCCACCTTCCAAATTTGATCGAAATTCATATGATTTTTATATAGTAATAAAATTTTAAGTGCTTTAATCTGAATTTCATTTACATAAATTTGGTAATACATGAAAATGGTTGAGATTTTTTATGGTTTATACAATTAAATGATTGATTCTTTGAAAAAATACACAAACACTACATTCTCAAAAATAGTTTGATTCAAATATCCATCAATTAGAGAAATTCATTCACAAAAAAATAAAATAGATTCTTGTTTTTCTATTTCTAATTCCATGAGGATATCAAAACTAATCATCTTTTTATCTACTGATTCTTAAATAGAAACACCAAACTTTCTCATCTTTTATTTTTCATCATGTAGTCCTATTGATTAATTTGAGTGTCTATGTCACCACCTCAATAAGGAAATTCTTCAAATAATCTTTAACCTCACGATAGATGTATTCAGTATATTTAATGAAACAAATTTCATATATTGAAATTGAATCATTATAGGATTAAAAAAATTATTTATCAAAATATTGACCACTATAATTACCTTTATCTAGTGGTTATTATTCATTAACATTTTATGTTTTTAGTTAATTCTTAAATTATTTATTTTTCTATTTTTCCATCTCATGGAAAAAACCTCTAAATTGGAATTTGTAGTAATATGTATAGATTATTTTAATTAATTCGATTTTATTTCAAATTTTCACATCAAATAATTTATTAAAAATAAATATGAATGAAAATTTACATTGCAATTTGAGGAAACTATGTCCTCTGAAACCAGTCATATGTAATATAAGATCAGTGAAAACGCCTAATGGGGATGATGAATTAGGTATTGTTATCTTTTTACCAAATTTAAAATATTTTTTTAATCTATTTTCCATTATGGGATTTGAACCTATGTCATAAATTAAGACATTAAAATATATATTTTGTATTTTACCAATAACATACATTACATGATATATAAGAAAGCAAGAAAATGATAAGAGAATATATTTTTTATATGGTTAATCCCTGTTATGTGAAAATTGACTATTTATACGATAATTTATTCAATTTAATAACATTTTTATCAATAATATACTATTAATCAAATACATGTGGTTTAGGTAGGTATTGTCTCACACCCACTCATTATATTATATATATGATTTATTCACTATATTACAGAAGTAAAGTGATTCACTATATTTTACAAGTGAAAAATTTATTATCTAATGTGATCTTTATACTAGCATCAAACAAGTATTAAATATTCTTCAACAATTGTATTATATCACTAATCTATATAAGGATTCCATTTCCCACAATAAAATAATCTAATTCCTCAACTTGAGAGACTTCAACATCCTTTCAATATTAAAAAACAACAAATGAAAAATGATAATTTATTTTTTTCATATTCTATTCCATATTATGAAACTTATTATTTTTTTTGACTATATACTCAATATCAAGTTCATCTTTAAGAAATTAATATTGTGTAGTATTGTATGCATGCATTTCTTTCTAAAAACATCTTCTACTCTTCCACTTCTCAGACAACTATATCTGCCTAATAGAACATGTTGTTGCCCATTGAATAGATATACAATATCTATTTCTTATTTGATATGTATTTAATACTCTATATTCTTCAATGATAGGGATATTATCTCTTTATATATTATTTTTATTCAAAATTCCTCTTTTTTTACTTGACACACTCAAAAATTTATTAAATGTTTATTTTTTTTCTTGTCCAAAATGGGTTATTTTATTAATGATATCATACACACTCTTCCTTAAAGAAGCCGTGTGGCATAATAATTCATATCACAACCACTTTTTATTAGATTCCTCCATTATTTCCATAAATAGAATTTTATAAAATACATATAAATAACTTTAATTATCTGGTATCATAATGCTCCATAGCTTCTAATTAAGTGGGCATCACAAGGGAATCTCCCTCAATTTTCTAAACTTCATTATTTTTTTAAAAAAATACCTTATTTTATTTTCCCCTTTTTTATCCACATCAAAATAAATAATAAATTTTCTATATTGTAGTCCTGATGGATTCTTCATTAATAATATCTCTATACAAATCCATAAATAAAAATTATGCATAGGTGTAAAAAATTAAATATCTGCATAGCATGAATCTTGGATCATTATTCTTTTAGTTTGAATGCCTCGAAAATACCATTATAAAATAATTAAAGGACCGATTAACATAAAAAATAATATCATATATGATTCCTATTACAAATATATATATATTACTAACTAAGAATCCAAATTACTGGATCTCAAGTGAACATTCTTCTATCATCAAATATTTTTTTCATCAGAATGAATAATTATTGAATCAACATATTTTGGTTTGAGAATGTCTCTAAAAAATCCCATTTATTTTATATTCTTCCAAAAACACATAGTTTATACTCTCATAAATATATTACTTGAACTAGACCCCATTTTACATTTTCATGATTATTAAAATATATCTCTGAACCGAGGGTCCGCGAAAAAGTTTCTAACATATGTTTCTTTTAGTGTAGCATCCAATTCATCTATTGTAAATACCCCAAATCCAATTTCCCAGAGCCATCAGTTACATTATTACATGTGTAATAGATATATGAAATCGTATCCCAAAGGACCAAATAGTTTATTATTCTTGGTAAACCAGATACATACTTGAATTTCAAATTACGTTAAAAAACATAAAATACATCATAGTATTTTATTCAAGGACTTAATTGTTTCCTCTACAATATCTATGAATGTAAATAATAATAAATTTACTAGAATACTAGGGAAATGAAACATAAGAAAGGGGTGATGTTAGATACTTAGCAAGGGTATGCATATAGTGGAAGATAAAATAGTCATGAATAATATGATAAGAAATAAATTTTAATCAAATATTACCATAATCGCATGAGCTAAAATATTATCCATGGATATAAAACTAATATAATAATCCTATAAAAATCCAAAATTGATTTCATAATGATGGTTCTAATAATTAATGACATCTAAACATACTGTTATAGCCTTATTCCAAAACATCTATACCATCAAGGCATCATGCCAATATATCTATATCTTCAATGTCTCAGGCCAATACATCATACATAAATGGATAAGGCCTCGACCAAATACCCAATCTTTTTTGAAAAGTGAGACCTACTAATTAATTAAATGGATATTAAATTATATTACAAACCCATCATATAAGAAGTCTAATCCATTCCTCATATGAATAAATAATAAAACTTAATCAACATGCCCTAAAAGCCAATAATTGTCTATTTTGGAAGACCTATAATATGTAATATCAATACATTTCCCTATAAAAATGTTTGTAAACCATTAATAAAAATATATTGGATGGTATTTTAATATAATAACCTCAGTAAATTTTAATATTCAACAAATTATGTTTACATAGATAAAAATAATTTAAAAATATATTTGGAAAACTCTTATGAAAAACTCTTTGTTCACTTTGAAATCGGTTATTTAAAAACATCAAAAAATTGAAGGAAATAATTTAGATTGAAAATAACCTTCTAAAATATTAAATTAAGACTCAAATAAAATATTAATCATGCTTTTAGTAAATTTTTTTGATGACTTATATGATAAAAACATTCCTTTCACCATGTTGTAATATGGTATAAAAGTACCTCATTTGAAAAAAAAACAAGAAGATTCCTTTCAATAAATTTTATAAATAGTTAAACATGGGTAAGAATTTAATATAAAATTAATTATATATTAATATAAATATTTTTTTATAAAATCTTAAGGAAAATATGAATATAGAAGAAAAATATTCCCCTGGTGGTTACTTAAACATAAACAATCTGGAATAATAATAATATTCTGAAATAAACCATTTCTTCTGGTTTGCCTTCCTTCGTACGTGTTAAAACCTATGGTATAATAAATATATATTTATTATAAATATATTATAGAACCATTAACATATATATATTACCATATATTATTTACCTATAATATTTTATCACTCTTTTCTTAACAATTCATTTGTAAAATAACTGTTAACGGTAATAATTTCATCATGTATCATGTATGTTTTAGTTCAGTAGTCTCGGTATTAATACATTTTTCAATTTTCAATAATATTAAAAAATTAATAATTATATACAAATAATATATATTCATTATATGTGTATTTATATTAATCCATAAAATTTAGGGAGAGAAAAATAAACCACATTGTTCGTAGAGATGACAAGTCATACGTACATATGAACATTGTTTCCATTTTATAATGGATATAATGAAAGAAATGTATATAATTATTCAACTTTATAGAATAAATATTATATTTTTTAAATCATATATATTCATCAAATCTTTATGCATTACCATCAAAGTAAACTAAAAATTAAAAATGAATCGCTTTTCTTTTCTTCGTGGAGGTGGTAGTCCAAACATATGCACGTGCGACATCATCATTTCCCAATGGATTGGAATGTAAGAAATTATATATTATATTATAATTCTACAAGTATATTAATTTTATAAGTATAATATATAATTATTTAACTTGTCATAATTATCATCAATAAAACATGGTAATGAGAAATGAATTGTATCATTGTGTCGAGATGGTATGTTGTACATACATATGACTGATACGTTGACTTCCCATTAGATGGGAAAGAGGGTGGATAATGGTGATTTAATATTCATGATACTATTTAAGTTTATTTAAGATATTTATTTCACAATTTTTTGATAAAAATTAGA
Organism: Viscum album; assembly: GCA_963277665.1. Classification (NCBI taxonomy): domain Eukaryota; kingdom Viridiplantae; phylum Streptophyta; class Magnoliopsida; order Santalales; family Viscaceae; genus Viscum; species Viscum album. The sequence goes on along the minus strand of OY728140.1, from coordinate 1,042,418,941 downwards.
TTTAGTTGCAGTAAAATATGATGTAAAATGAAAGTGATTGGTTAAGGGGACTACCTCATCTTTGAAATAACTCATTTGGATCTCCTCTTAAAGATCTTATGGATAGTATTTGGGGGAGAAAGAAACCTATATAATTTTTATATGGATTTTTATAAGGTATTTTTGAAGGGTATGGTAGATATAGAAGACTTAACGTGGTGTAAAGAAGAGAAAGGTGAGTGATCTTTTCTAATTGAGGGGAAGATCATTCTAAGAATTTCTTAAAATAATACAATAATATAAACTAATTAAGTATTCTAAATAGAAAAAAATTGATAAAAAAATAATAAAATATGATTATGAGCCAAAATAATCTAATCCAATAAAATATTTATAGGTTATTTATATGTTATTTCTCTTATCATTTAGTCACAACCACCCATCGACCCTTTTGACAATTACAATAATATTAATGTTTCTAACACATTAAGGGTTAATAATGTGACCCTAAAATTAGAAAATACCTATAAATCGACCATTATTTATTTTTAAAATAATTTCAAATTCTTGTGGCCAAATATAATATTTTTATTAATTTTAAAACATTTAATAAATTTTTATTTTCTATGAAGCATCATTGATGACATTTTTACAGTATTTATTTAATTTAACATTAAATACATCAAGAAAAAGGGTTAATTTGAATATAAGTGTATAAAACCACCCTAAAATATCAAATAGATCTAAATTTTTTTGGGACATATTAAATCATCTATATTATATCACTTTTTATATTTTTAAAATCAATTACTTTATTTTTCAGTTAATTAAAAAATATATTTATAGGAGTTTCTTAAGAATGTAAGATAATTATATAATTTATATAATTAAAATAATTTTATTAATATAAAAATATATTTTTATGTTCATTCATTACATGAATTTTCTTTATGCGGACATATAAGATATATTTAATACAATGAGAGTGACATTATATAACTTTCTTTCCTTTAAATATTGAATTACGTCTTTTTCATGGAAAATTTTCCATTAAACTAATATATTTAGAGAATATAATGATAAGGGTTTATTTAATTTACTTAAATAATAACTAGGATTAAAATGTATGGCGTTATCACTCGGTTTTAACCTAGATAAACATGATTTACCCTTTATTGTGGTGATAAATTTTACCACGATTACTATTCATAACGCCTAATGATAAAATAGTCTTATTTACTAAATTTTCACTTATTCATTACAAATATGTAATCCATTTATCAAATTCAATATATATAACTGAAAAAAATTTATTTTTAAATAAGTGTGTAAAACGTGATGAAAACTACTTTTAGAAAATTACAATTTTGAAGCATAAAAATAAATTTTATTATATTCCCATTTCAAGAAAATAATATATGAATATTAAAAAAATATTATTCCACATATATTAAAAAATAATTTAAATCATTCATGAATATTGATCAACTTAATTTTTTCATATAAAAACACATTTCGTTCATAACAACGGTTTTTTAGAAGAAAAAAACTCTTACTTTCAAATGATTTTTTTTCTATTTCTTCTTATTTGAAAACTAATGAATTTATTTTATAAATGTTTAAAACATATAAATTTTATAATTTATTTATCCCTATTAATTCCCTCCAACCCAATATCAAGGTGATATTTATTATATTAAATAATATTTTAGTAGAAGACCACCATTTTTAGAAACATAGTGTCGTGTGTACTGCATATTATTGAAGAAATAAAATTATTTAAATAGAATTTTATTATAAAATGTTAGGGTTCCAAAATATACCCTGCCCAAATTTTATTTTGGCATCAAAATTACATTAATTTGTTAAAAATTAGGATATATTTTCCCTATTAGAAACTTTTATTCCCTCATAACATCTTCAAATTTATGGGTTTTTTACAAAACATTGACCAGATGGGTGGTCTTGTTTCATATAATGTTCTCCCTATGAAAAACAATCTTCATTTTTAGTTACCCATAAAAGATATATTTCTCTAGTAGTATAACCTCTGAGTTTAATACATGTGAAGGATTAAATATGTAATTCCACAAAAGATATACATAGAACAAATCATGGACTTGTGAGGGGTTCGGTGGAAGATTCAATCGATAAGATACCGTCCATATAAGATCTATAATGGATCAATATTCCTAGAGATTAAATTTTTCTTCTTCCAAAATATCATCACCCTCTTCTATAGTGATATTCTAAGGTATACCTTATCACTAACATCAAACTCTATATCTATTTTATGATCTATCCAAGTCATATATTTTCGATGATAATCAACAAAACATTCATATTTACTATGATCTACTCCCTCTATGTTGTTAAATAGATATAAATATTATCTTCTATTTATTCATCTTTTTTTGATCCCAATAACATTATTTCTCTAACAACTTATAAAATATTTGAATAAAACACATATTTCTAAGGAGGGATTCATTCCACATGGATGTTTAAGTAAGGTTATTGTTATTAAAATATTTAACCAAAGGGAGGTGTCGATACCAAAAAAACATTTAAATCCATATATAAATATCTCAACATGTCTTTTAGAGTATTAATGGTTCTATCAGTCTAACTATTTTTCTCAGGATGGTTATAAGTGATGGAACTTAATTCTCTCTATAGATCATACTAAATACTTTTCCAAAACATCAAGGTGAAACTCAAATCCTGAAAATAGCATATAGTACTCCATCAATCCTTACCGCATAATTTATATAAATCATAGAATTTTGATAAAGATATAATTCTTATCTCAAGGTAATAATGTGTGATGACTATGTAAATTGATCAATTATAACCCATATAGCATTATTTCCTTTAGATGTTTTGGGGATTTAGAATAAGAAATACAGAGTGATGTTTTCCCATTTCCATTCAGGTATTGTTAATGGTTATAACATTACCTTATATTTATTTCTCTCAGCATTAAATTTATGAAAAACCAATCACCAATAAACATATTCTGTAATATATATCTTCGTTATATCCATGTATAAAAACCCTTTCAAATCTATATACATCATTGTACTTTCAGGAAGAATAGAGAATGATGAATAATGAGCTTCTCCCAATAGCATAGTTACATATATAGTATTTAAGGGACATTAAATATATTCATGAACCTTATCATTCCATCACTATCATGGTTTAACTCCAGAACATTTATCACATTCTTCTAAAGTAACAAATCTTCCTTCTGAAACACTACAATTTTTACATGGGTAGATTGTTTAATACCAATTTGAGACATATAATATTTCTCCCCTTACATTATAATTTCTAGACCCAAATTTTGAAAATACATAAATATGAGATCTTTTTTGGACCTAATAAAAGATATGGTAGCATGATCTTTTCATCTCATAGCATCGAAAACCTTGTTCGCCTTCCAATGGTGGTAATGTATTGATCAACCATAGTCTATAATCACCACCAACCATCTTCTCTTATGAAAATTAAAATATTTTGATGTAAAAATATATTTTACAATTTTTATATTAGTATATATATTACACATTTCTCAATATATAAAATTTCTCCATATCATTAACATAAAAAATTACAACATCTAACTCCAAATCATGTGTTGGTTAATTTTCTAATGGACTTTCAGTTCTCATGAGAAAAAAGATAGAACCATACCAATTTGTATGATGCTACATCCAAATCCCTTCTTAAGTGAATTAATATAGATTAATAACCCTTCCCCACTACAAGTTAGTGTAAGAACAAGTGCACTTACTAATATTTACTTTAGTTCCTTCAAACATTCCTCACATTCATCTTTCTAAAGGAACTTGGATCCCTTCCGAACTAACTTGGTAGGTGGATTAGAAAACCATGATAAATTATTCAAAATGAATTTATAATAAAAAATAGACCAAGAATGATATAGATATATGTCACTATGGTTAGTCTAGGCCAACATTAAATAACTTTCGAAAATGATGGATCCAAAGATATTCAATCACTTGAGATTATATGTCCTAAAATGAAACATTATATAGCCCAAATTCACAATTTATTTGGGACTTTAATAAAATCCTAAAATGATCATTATACTCTTAGTGTCTATGTATATTAGAATAAAATCTGTAAATACTACCACAAAATGATTAAGGTAATCTCTAAATATTGTATTCATTAAATCCATAATGATAGTGGAGACATTAGTAAGATAAAATGATGTCACTATAATTTTTATGTGTGTATACCATGTAAAGAAAACTTTATTTTGTATATCCTCCTTATTTACCCTCAATTGATGATATCCAAAATGAACCTCATTCTTATAAAAGGATTTAGGATTACATAGTTGATAAAAAATCAACAATATGGGGTAGATGATACTTGTTCTTCATAGTGATCTTGTTATGTTCTCGATAATAATTTCAAAGAGGCATTGATCCATATTTCTTATTTTTTTATCCCAAAAAATAAATACCCATATTCATTTTGATCCCCCCAGGCTTAACCATCAATTTTTTTAAGAATGATAGAATACAACCAAAATAAACCTGATTGGCACCCCATGGGAACAAATATAAGGGGCTATGAAATATTGAAGTCCAAGAGAATCCCCTCTCAAATTATTCACTCCTTCAAGAGGAAGGAAGGTGTACTAATGAATTGAGCTATCCCCATAAGCTGACATGGATGAAAAACAATTTTTGTTGGAATTGCAAACAAAAAACCCACGGGTCAAGCAGCCCGTGTTTTTTTTTGGCGTAATTTATTTCATGCGGGTCCGCGTCATTTATTTTTTATTTGAATGAATTTAAATGTCATGCATTTAAGGATTTCTTATATCTTTTTACCGTCATAAATGCTCTGCATATAAAGATTCGGTATATCTTTGTACTGTCATAAATGCTCTGCATTTAATGATTTGGTATATCTTTGTACTATCATAAATGCTATGCATTTAATGTAGTGGGTCTATAAATTGATGTAATTGTAGTCTATTTTTGTGGTTAATTAAAAATCTTGAAATCTCTTTTGTGTTGTGTTCCAATAGTTCTTCCTCTTTAATTTTTCTTCCTCTAATATTTCTCGGCTTGTATAGCCAACAAATTGGTATCAGATCCAGTTACCAAGATCCTCCAATTTTTTTTAAAATGGCCGCAATCCAGCCGCAAGTTCCGAAGCTGTCTAAGGACAACTGTGAAAGATGGTTCATTCTAATGAAGGCATTATTCGGGTCCCAAGAATTATGGGAGATCATCACTGACGGGTATATTGTACCCTCTATGGCGGAAGAAGCTACCTTCACGAATGAAGAAAATATGGCCCTCAAAAATCATAGAAAGAAAGACAACAAGGCGTTGTTCCTCCTCTATCAAGGGTTGGATGAATCAACATTTGAAAAGATTGTCGAAGCAACATCAAGCATGCAAGCTTGGGATATCCTTTCCACCGTCTTCAAAGGTGTTGATCGAGTTAGGCAGGTACGACGTTAAACATTAAGAGAGGAATTTGAAGCGGCACACATGAAAGATGGTGAGAGCATCTCCGATTATTTCCCAAGATTAATTGTTATTTTTAACAATTTGAAAAAGAATGGTGAAAAAGTGGAGGACATTCGAGTTATCGAAAAATCACTTTGATCTCTCACAACCAAGTTTGAGCATGTGGTTGTGGAAATCGAAGAATCAAAGGATTTGGAGAAACTTTCCATTGAAGAACTGATGGGGTCGTTGCAAGTGCATGAGTAACGGATGCAAAAGATTACCAGTTCAACAATAGAGCATGACTTGGAGTCCAAGTTGACTCTACAAGAACAAAATAATGGCCACACGCAATGAGGCGGTCATCGTGGAAGAGGAAGAGGGTGTGGATATTATCCAAATCATCAAAAAAAGAAACAAAATACTACCAGCTTTTGCAGAAGAGGGGATGGTGGAGGACGATTCACGTGTGGCTGTGGAAACACAAAGAACATTCAATGCCACAACTGTAATAAATTTGGCCATTATACATCTGATTGTTGGAGAAAAGTGGATCATGATGAACGATCCAACTATGCTGAAACATCTCATCATGAAGAAGAAGGTACCACACTCCTCCTCGCTCAAGAAAAGGCATGTGAATTCCCCAATGATTGGTATCTCGGTATGGGTGCAAGAAACCACATGAGTGGTAACAAAGAACTGTTCATGGAACTCACAGAAGAAGTTCGTGGTGACGTGTGTTTTGGCGACTCCTAAAAGGTACCCATGATTGGAAAAGGTAAAATAAAAAACTATCAAGAGAATGGTGAACCAAATTACATCTCTAATGTGTATTATGTACCAAACATGAAAAACTATATCATTAGTCTCGGACAATTCCTTGAGAAGGGGTATGTTATACACATGGAGAATTCTTCTTTGTCTATAAGGGATGCTCACAGGAGACTTGTTGCTCAAGTCCAAATGGCGAAGAATCGCATGTTTCCACTACGTATCAACACAAAAGTCGAGGAGTGTCTCTTGGGAATCATGAAGAATGACTCATAGAGATGGCATCTACGATTTGGACATCTGCATTTTGGCGGGCTTAAACTTCTATCCTCATCAAACATGGTCTGTGGCTTGCCAATTATTGAAGCTCCAAATCATGTGTGTGAAGCGTTTACACTTAGCAACCAACAAAGGAACTCTTTTCCAAGTGGAGTGTCTAGAAGAGCAACTGAACCACTTCAGTTGGTTCACACTGATATCTACGGACCGCATGAAACACCCTCACTTGGAGGTAATAAGTATTTTATTACCTTCATTGATGATTTTATTAGGAAAGTCTGTGTGTATCGCATAAAAGAAAAATCTTCTGCATTTGTGATCTTTAAAATGTTTAAACTCATGTTGAAGCTTAAAGTGGTTATAGAATCAAATCTCTCAGATCTAACAGAGGTGGAGAATACACTTCAAATGAATTTCAATATTTTGGCATGGAGCAAGGCATCAATCAGCAATATTCTGCTACCTACACGCCACAACAGAATGGCATTGCAGAAAGGAAGAACAGCACCATCCTCGATATGACGAGGACCATGCTAAATGAGAAAGGCATTCCAAATAACTTCTGGGAAGAAGAAGTGGCATGTACTGCCTATCTGCTCAATCGGTGTCTAACCAAAAGCGTTAGAAACTTGACACCACAAGAGGCATGGAGTGTCTACAAACCAAGCGTAGCACACCAAAGAATCTTCGAGTGTGTTGGCTACGCTCAAGTTCCAGAAGCGAGGAGAAGGAAGCTTGATGATCGTGGTGAAAAGTGCATCTTCATCGGCTACAGTGAACAGTCTAAAGCCTATAATATCTACAATCCACTGACCAATAAAATAGTGGTGAGTAGAGATGTGGTCTTTAGTGAGGAAGAAGATTGTAAATTTAATGATTATGAACAAACAAAGAGATTCCAGTCGAAATGGAAGATCCAGAAGAAAGGCATGATCATCAGTAGAAAACGCCAGCAACACCTTCCCCGGGCACATCATCAGTACACAGGAGTCCAGGAGGACATTCCATCACTCCTGAAAGGAATCCATCAAGTAAAAATTTGGCGAGCTCATCCTCACCCATGACACCCATAAAGATGAAAAGCTTAAGAGACATTTATGAACAAACTGAAGAGGTAAATCTTTTTTTCCTATATGCAGATCATGACCCTCTGACGTTTCAGGAAGCCACGAGGGGAGAATGTTGGAGAATGGCTATGAGAGAAGAAATTCGTGCCATAGAGAAAAATGACACATGGGAGCTGACCACACTTCCTAATATCCAAAAAACCAATGGTGTCAAATGGGTGTACAAGATCAAGCGAAATGTTGATGGTGAAATCGATCATTACAAGGCAAGTCTTGTAGCAAATGTGTACAAACAGAAGTACGGGGTGGACTATGAAAAAGTCTTATCTCCTGTTGCTCGCCTTGACACTGTGAGAATGATTATCTCTCTTGTTGTTCATCACAGTTGGATGATCTTCCAATTGGATGCGAATTCTGCATTCCTGGATAGAATTCTAGAGGAAGAGGTCTATGTAGACCAGCCTGAAGGCTTTGTTATGCAAGGGGAGGAAGACAAAGTGTATCGACTGAAGAAATCTCTTTATGGGTTGAAGCAGGATCCTCGTGCTTAGAATGCACGCATTGAAAACTATCTTCGAGAGAATGGCTTCACCAAATGTCCATATGAGCATGCAGTTTACATCAACAAGAATTATCATGGCAATATACTCATTGCATGCTTATATGTTGATGATTTGTTGTTTACAGGGAATTGTCGACCGATGTTCGATGATTTCAAGGAGGCCATGTTCAAGGAGTTCAAGATGACCGATGGGGGTCTCATGTCCTTCTTTCTGGGAATAGAATTAAAGCAACAACATGGAGGCATCTATATTTCTCAGAAGAGGTATGCTAAGGAGTTTCTTGAAAAACTCAAGATGGCCAATTGCAATGCTGTAAACACACCTATGGAAATGAGCATAAAACTGACAAAAGATAGAGAAGAAAGAAGTGTTGACTTGACTCTGTTCAAGAGTCTGATTGGAAGCCTAAGTTATCTCACAATCACAAGGCTGGATATTGTCTATAGTGTTAGGCTTCTAAGCAGGTATATGGAAGCTCTGAAAGAGTCACAATGGTTAGTGGAAAAATGTATCCTCAGTTAAGATAAAGGAACGGTGGATTTTGGTCTTTTTTATCCATATAATGAAGAAGAAAATCTTCATGGATACTCAGACAGTGACTGGGGAGGTGACCAAGATGAAAGAAAAAGCACCGCTGGGTATGTATTTTTTCTTGGATCGACTGCTTTCACGTGGAATTCAAGGAATCAAAGTGTGGTTGCCTTGTTTACATGTGAAGCAGAGTACGTGGTGGCATTATCCACTATTTGTGAAGGAATATGGTTGAGAAATCTGCTAAAAGAGTTGAAGCATCCGTAGGATGGATCCACAGTGATATATGTGGTTAACAAGTCAGCAATTGAACTTGCCAAAAATTTGGTGCAGCATGGAAGAAGCAAACATATTGATACCCAATTCCATTTTCGAAGAGATCATGTGAAGCAGAAAACAATAAAATTTGAATATTATCATAATACGGAACAGGTGGCTGATATTTTCACAACATAATTACCAACAGATGTATTCAAAAAACTCAAAACGATGCTTAGAATGAAGCTGGTTTTTTTTTGAAGGGGAGTGTTGGAATTGCAAACAAAAAACCCACGCGTCAAGAAGCCCATGTTTTTTTCTGCGTCATTTATTTCATGCGGGTCTGCGTCATTTATTTTTTATTTGAATGAATTTAAATGTCATGCATTTAAGTATTTGGTATATCTTTTTACTGTCATAAATGCTCTGCATTTAAAGATTTGGTATATCTTTGTACCGTCATAAATGCTCTGCATTTAAAGATTTGGTATATTTTTGTACTATCATAAATGTTGTGCATTTAATGTAGTAGGTCTATATACTGATGTGATTGTAATCTGTTTTTGTGGTGAATTAAAAAGCTTTAAACCTCCTTTGTGTTGTGTGCCAATAGTTATTCCTCTTCAATTTTTCTTCCTCTCATATTTCTCGGCTTTCATACCCAACATTTTCCGCCTTGTTTCCCTCACACTTGGTATAAAGCACAAATGTGTGGCCACTGATGAGATATCTTCATCTACTGATAATGTGAGAGGTTGACCAAGGGATGGGAGTAGTAATGCAAATGGAATCGTAAAGGATTTGAGAGTTTGGTTTCACTGCCTCCAGATCAATATCACTTTTTTTGAAAAGTCTGAGCCCTACAAACATGGCCATGGAATCATCCTGAAGAGAATGACCATGACCAAAATTAGCATAGAAAGCAAGGATGATGGATCCCCTAGGGTCGAAAACAAAACTTCCTCCCCACATGGACCCCATGTAACATGATCTTTCATTGTTAATTTTGAAGCTTGTTGGATGAGGGTTCCATCGTACCCAGTCGCACATGGGGGGATTGAGGTTGGATGGGATGGAAGGGGTTGTTTCCATTATTTTTATGAGAGAGGGGGCATTGGACTAACTTTTGAATAACCTAATCATGTCAACAAGAAGTTTCCTGGTTTGAATGATTAGATATTTTTCGGAATAGACAGCATTGTTGAAGAAATCTATGTTGCACACTTTCCAAATACACCAGTTGCCTGCGAAAATCACCAATGATCGTGCCTTCTTTTTCAGACCAGTTGTTCCCACACCTTAGAACCAAGTCTCAAGGAAGGGATAATTATACAACACTTGAGAGTAGAAGAAAGTAAAGTCACCGAAGAACATCCACACCATATACCCCCATTCTCTACAAAAGAAAGGGTGGTTTGGTGTTTCTTCACAACAAGTCTTAAAGCACCAGCATCTAAAAAAATTTGACACCTGTGCATTTGGTGTTATCGTCAGTGGAGATAACCTAGTTACGGAATCTCCAAACGAGAAACTTTTATTTTTATGGAAGCACTTTGCACCACAAAATTTCTCCCCAATGATCCACGATGGTTGGAGAACTTCCCATCCTATGGTAGTCTTTCACTAAAAAAGTACCTAAAGAGAGAGCTATGAAAATACATTTATCAGGCTCAGGATTTAGATCAATTAGGTCCAATAAGGACCTATGTTCCTTTTTTTATAACGGCATCAATGAAGCTTGGGTGTAAGGAGTCTTTCATGAATGTTAGTTCCGGTGTTGGAAAACCGAGGAACCTGCACCGGCTGAGTTGTGATGCCAACACAAAATATTACCCCTCCCAACGATCCAGCAGGAGTGATTTTGCAGAAGATAGAAATGGGGATAGATCATGGGCCATAAGAAGGAGAAATTCCCTCTTGAAAGACCAAGGACATTTCTTCCCTTGTCCACCGTGAATTTCCTTTGGAGGGACTGTTCTTTAAGGATCTCCCATGCTAGTTTGGAATGCATGAAACATAGCGTGTGCAAGATATTGCACACATTGATTCCTCCCTTATCTGTAGGTTTCTCCAGCTGAGACCAAGATTTCCAATGTTTCTTTTCATCATAATATGCATCCCAACTAAAATATAGTAGGGTTCTTTAAATATTTTTTATGAAATGCTTGGGAACTTCAGTTTCTGAAATGGCATGAAACATAATTTATGAGAGGAATTTATTGACTAGCGTAATTTGTTCGCTTAAATATCAAACACAGCTATCCAATCACCTTCTCATGATGTAGAAATTAGTCTTATCTATAAAAATTGTTGGACCCCATTTAAGGTTAAATGGGTATTTCTGAGTCCCACATCGGACTTACCCGCCTTGTAATTAGTTTTCCTCATCTATAAAAGAGTATTCCCACCTCACATTGAGGTAAGGGGAATTCACCATCAACATGGTATCAGAGGGATCTTCATCCCGACCCTCCCTCCTTGCGGATTCCCGGTTCTGACCGCCCCCCCCCCCTCTGGCTCTACCCTACTCTCCCCGCAGCCCTCCCTCCCGGCAGCCCTCCCTCCCAGCAGCACTCCCTCCTGGTAGCCCTCCCTCCCATCAGCACTCCCTCACGACGGCCCTCCCTTCGCGCCGCAGTGCCCGCACCCTGACGCCTCGCCCTCGGCGTGCCACGCCCCGGCTCCCGGCATCACTCCCACACGGCGGCCCTCCCTTCGCGCCGCAGCGCCCCCGCCCCGACGCCTCGCCCTCGGCGCCTCTCCCTCAGTGCCTCACCCCGACGCCTCTCCCTCGGCCTTTCCCCGACGTCCTCGGACTTGCCTCGACTTCCTCAGCCTCACCCCGGTGCCCCCGCCCCGGTGCCTTCTCCTGGCGTTGTTCCCAGCCCCGGCTTCTGGCACACGGCACTGCCAGGTCCCGCACTGCCCTCGGCCCCGCGATGCTCCTGCCCAACACCCGCGCCCTAGCACCCGCGCCGACCCTGCCCAACTGCACCGTCCTGATCACGACCCCATGTCGCTGCTCCCTCCGGTGACCTCTCCAGGCCGCCTCCCTTCCACCGCCCGACTCCTGGCGGACAGGTCCAGCGCCCGCCCTCCAAGGACGTATCCTCCGTTTTGTCGTCCCTGATCACGGCCTCCTCCCAGCTTGTCGATGACCAGCTGGATGCCGCTAATTTCTCCGTCTGGTGGAAGACGGTCTTGATGTCCCTCCGTGGCATGGGACTTCATTCTCATCTTAAGAAACCCCCACCGAACTCACTGACCCCAAGTTCCACTCTTGGCAGCTGGCGGACAGCAAAATCTTCGCCTTACTGGTCAACTCCATGGACCGATCCATGAAATATGTCACCAGTACTGCCAACACCGTCAAAGAGCTATGGGATTCCTTGATTGTCATGTTACCCAAGACCAATAACTTGGCTCGGGTCTCCGACGTTCTACATCATCTCTCCCATATCCGCTAGTAGGATCGGACCTTCCTAACCTACTTTATGGAATGGAAGGGTCTCCGCAATGAACTACAGGAACTCTGGCATGTTCCTCAAACTCTGGCCGAAGTGCAGACTCCATGAGACCAGCTCTACCTATTCAATCTCCTGAATGGACTCGCACCAGACTACGCCACGATGGACACTGAGATGCTATCCAGCCTGTCTACACTGGATATCCCGCAGGTCTATCATCGCCTGCATAAGGCTCATCTATCCCTGGCACCACCCGCCCCCATAACTGATCACACTGCACTCCTCGGACATAGCGGTGGTCTCCCTACTGGCCCTCGAGGGCGTGACCGTGGCGACAGCCGACCTATCCCCCTCTTCCAGCACTGTGGCAAGCTTGGCCATCTGGTCGACCATTGCTGGGTCCTGCATGGTCGTCCTGAGTCTCACCCCCGCCAGGGCCAGACTGCGCTCCACGATGCGTTCTCACCTGTTGCTGCTCTTCCCTCGTCTTTGGATCTATCCAAGGCTGAGATCTAGCTGATTCACAATTACCGGACCACCTCCATCCCGGGCTTTTCATGAGATTCTCTTTCCCATTCCGGTGGTCACACTGCTCTTGTCAGTCATCGTTCCCCTGCATGGATGCTTGACTCAGGTGCATCCGACCACCTCACCGGGGATGCAGGTATGCTCTCCAAATACCGTCCCTATAGTGGATCCTTAACCATCACTGTCGCTGATGGGTCCACTCTCCCCAGAGCCGGATTTGGCACCTGTTCCCTCACCACCTCCCTTCACTAATCCTCGGTGGCTCATGTACCCCGGAGTCCATTTAACCTGCTTTCCATCAGCAAACTGTCCAAGGTTCTCAATTGCACTGCTATCTTTTGCTCGTCTTCTGTTTTGTTTCAAGAGCGGACGACGAACTGGGAACTTGGTAGAGGCCAACTTTGGGATGGGGTGTATATATTTGCTGGCCTGACTTCCATCGCCTGCGTGTCTATCCCTGCTCATGTCGTAGACCTCCATTCTCGGTTGGGCCACCCCTCCGCCACTGCACTTCATCAACTCTACACTGATATTAGTCCCCGTTTATATTTTCAATGTGAGTCGTGTCATTTTGAGAAACATCATTGCACACCATATTCTCCTCTAGTGGACAAACGGGCTGCCAAACCCTTTGATTTGGTACATTACGATGTATGGGGTCCCTGTGCCACCTCGAGTGAATCTGGGTATAAATATTACATTTCTTTCATTGATGGTTATTCCCGAATGACATGGTTTTATCTTCTTCGAGATCGGACAGACGTTATCTCCACCTTTCAGACGTTTTTCCATGAGATCCAGACACAGTTTTCTATCCCTATAAAATTTCTCCGACCTGACAATGGGTGGGAATACTTATCCACTCACTTTCAGCAGTTTCTGCGGACCCACAACATCATCCACCAAACCTCCTATCCTGATACCCCTCAGCAAAATGGGGTGGCCGAGCGGAAACACCGGCATATTTTGGAAACCGCTCGTGCCCTCCTCTTCCACCGATAGGTACCTATTCTCTTTTGGGGGGGATTCCATCCTCACTGCTAATTACCTTCTGAATCATCTTCCCTCATCCATCCTTTAGGGGGAGACTCCCTTTCATACCCCGTTCTCCTCTAGTCCTTCTCACTCCCTTCCACTCCGCGTCTTCGGCTGTCTCTTTTATGTCTGGGATACTCACCCCAATATCTCCAAACTTTCTCCCAAATCCCTTCACTGTATTTTTCTTGGATATTACCACACTCAGCGCGGGTACCGATGCTTCTCTCCAGATCTCCACCGGTATATCACCTCTGCTGACGTCTCGTTTGTCGAGACCTCTCCTTTCACTCTCCCCTCTCCTTCTCCCGACACTACCATCGATGATTGTCTTCTGCTCTTCATTCACCTGCCTCTGGTGTCTCCCCCGCCTGGTCATCTCTTTGGACAGACATACTCCCGTCGTCCTTCCGCTGTACCTCCCATCCCGGCCGAGGACACCATTGTTCCTGCTTCATCCGATGCTCCTGTCACAGCTTCTAAGGACGTGCCGATTGCGCTCTGGAAAAGTACTCGCTCGTGTCAGACTTCTCCTCTCTTTGTATCTTCATATAGGGGTCTGTCAGCGCTGGAGACCGTGTCGATTCCTCAGACAGTTGGTGAAGCAAAATCTCACCCCGGGTGGCTTGCCGCTATGGGGGGTGAATTGCAAGCTCTGGATGACATCCATACCAGGGATCTTGTTCCTCTTCTAGTAGGCAAACAGGCGGTCGGCTGTAAATGGATTTTCATGATCCGTCTAAATCCCGATGGCTCTCTTTGCCGCCTCAAAGCCCGGCTTGTCGCAAAGGGATTTTCTCATACATATGGCATCGACTAGTTTGAGACCTTCTCTCCAATCACAAAGATGGCCTCTTTCTGCCTTTTCCTCTCACTGGATGCTCATCATAACTGGCCGCTTCATCAACTGGATGTTAAAAATTCTTTTCTCCATGGCTTTCTTGATGAAGAAGTATACCTGTAGCAGCCTCATGGTTTTTCTTCCTCTGGTGCCGACCGGCATGTCTGTCGTCTCCGTCGCTCCCTCTACGGCCCCAAGCAGTCTCCTCAGGCTTGGTTTGGCCGCTTCAGCACGGTATTCACAACCTTTGACCTCTCTCGGATTATGAAAGATCACACAATCTTCTTTTGTACGATGGCGCACAGCTGTATCTTTCTTATGGTTTATGTTGATGACATCATCATCACAGGGAGCGGCTCCAAAGGCATCGCCAGCCGCAAGGCACATCTTCACCAGCACTTTCACACCAAGGATCTTGGTCCCCTCACTTACTTACTTGGCATCGAGGTCTCCCAGACCGCGGACACTATCTCTCTCTACCAGTGCAAGTATGCTCTTGATATCTTGCAGGATGCCGGGTTGAGCACAACCATCGCCGTGGACACTCCACTTGAGCCTGGGGAATGCTCCCTTCATTCCAAATCGGACCCATTTCCTCATCCTGAGAGTTATCAGCGCCTGGTCGGTAAACTCAACTACCTCACCATGACGCGTCCCGACATTGCCTGTGTCGTTGGCAAAGTCAGCCAGTTCATGGAGCATCCCACTAGATCTCAGTGGGATGTTGTCTTTCGCATTGCCAAATACATCAAGAAAGACCCTGCACATGGCCTTCAGTACTAACATCATGCTCACAAGGATGTTGAGGCCTTCTATGATGCGGACCATGCCAGCTTCCTTGCTAACCGAAAGTCTACTTCGGGTTTCACCGTGTTCTTCACCGGCAATCTCATCTCTTGGCGCAGCAAGAAGAAGACTGTCGTCTCCCGGCCGAGTGCCGAGGCCGAGTATCGAGTCATGGCCACCGTCACTACTGAGATCCTATGGCTTCGTCATCTCCTCCATGAGCTCGGTTTCCCCGCATCGACTCCTGCTCATATCTGGTGTGACAATCAGGCCACCATGAAGATTGCCTCGAATCCCGTCTTCCATGAACGGACGAAGCATATCGAGGTGGAATGTCACTTTCTCTGCCACCATCTGGAGTAGCACTAGATCGGTTTCGTCCATATCCCGATGGCCAATCATCTTGTCAATCTCTTCACCAAAGGTCTCCCAGGAGCTCGCCTTGAGTCTCTCACTACCAGGCTGGGTATTCATAGCCTCCATGGCCCAGCTTGAGGTGGAGTCTGAGATGGTCATGTGTCTTGTCATCTTTGTTTTCTTTGTGGGACTCTATCCAATCTGGGGATGTCCAGATTGAGGGGGAGTGTTGGACCCCATTTAAGGTTAAGTGGGTATTTCTGAGTCCGACATCGAACTTACCCACCTTTTAATTAGTTTTACTCCTCTATAAAAGAGTATCCTCACCTCACATTGAGGTAAGGGGAATTAACCATCAACAAAAATTAATTGTACGATCCATTTTGAATAGTCTTCAAGAACCTTGTTAATACCATGAACAAATTTTTTGCAGGAATTCATGAAGTTGGTGATATCGTCTGCAGACATAAGATGGGAGATACTATAAGATTGATGCCGAAAATGATAAGGAAGGATGTTTCCCAATGGGATGGTCATCTTTATGAGGAAACTAAGAACGTCTTATATGAGGATGAACAGACTAGGGGAATGCAGATCAGCCTACCAAATCCCTCAAATTGGTTTGAATAATCCCTGAGATTTACCCATGAAGGAGACTAAAACCCAGGAGGAACTATAAAATCTGAAAATTAAATCAATAGCCCCTGAAGAGACACACATTCTACCCATCACCTTGATGATGTAGTTCCACTCAACACGATCAAAATTTTTTCCATGCCTAATTTAATTTTCATATTAGATCCAAAAACATTGAGGTTGATATTGATAATGATTTCTTGGGCCATTGTGATATCACGTTGGATCATTCGACCTTTAACAAAAATGTGCTGGTCATCTGAGATATAGTGAGAGAAGAACTTAGACAACATTCCTTTTATGATTATTTCTAACACCTTGTATGGATTTTTTTCACATGCTAATAGGCCTTTAGTGATGAAGGGAAGAAGGATCCTTGATTTTTGGAATGAGCACTAGGGTTGTTTCATAAGCAACACGAGGAAGGGAGTTTACCCTAAAGAATTCAAGCACAATGTTCTCCAATTCACTGCCAACCAGGTTCCAAGATTCCCTATAGAAGGTACCTGAGAAGCCTTCGGGCCCTGGATCACTCTCCAGGTTGAGAAATTTCATTGCCTTAATGATCACTTCAAAATCAAGCTCTGCTTCGGGGAGTGTATTGTTTCTTGTGAAGAACAAGTGGGGAATCACTCTGAAAAATTACTAGACTCATTTAGATAACCCAAATTAATGCTTGTGTTAGTGACATTAAGGATGTTTTTGATGTGAGACTCAGCCATTCCACCAATGATGTCTCGTTCATCAGTTTATGATCTGTCCTTGCATAAAATGTTTGGGTTGGTGAAGCGCATTTTCTCTTTGATTCACCCATGGAAAAAGACAGTATTCTGATCACCTTTGTGTAGACACTTAATTCACAATTGGTCACACTCTATCCATTCTCCCCTAAGGATAATATGAGCTATATTATCTTTCTTGTGAATATGATCACTAAAAACAGAATCATCCCAAACCACATTGAGATTGGATTCAAGGAATTTAATGTCCTTCAACTCATCTAAATATGGAGAGGGTGTGGGATGGATGTTTATTGGTGACTAAAGATCTCTTTTGAGGCATAAATGTTTGTTATGGATTTTAATCTAGTTAGTCCCCTACATGGGTTTGGTCCATAAGTCATACGTCATTTGATGGTAGTTCAGATTATCAATCCAAAGGTGGGAGAATGGGAAGCTTATGCTAGACTCTTTTGATATCAGAGAGGGAGACTAACATAGGGGAATGATCATAGATACTATGAATAAAATGAGTGAACTATATATTTAGCATGGAATAGATGGAATGAACATTGTCCATGCATCAATCTAGGTACAACCAGCAATGGTGGTCACCCTTTTGATTGTTACACCAGGTGAAGCAGTCACTAGTAAAGCCTGAATCCAAGATCCCAATGCGAGAAATGAATGGAACGAACTCCTCGCTTCCTTTGTGAGGGATGTCACCCCTACATTTCTGGTCACTCAGGTCAATGACAATGTTGAATTTACCACTCACGAGCCATGGTGTCTCCCCCAAATTGAAGGAACCCAACTCATACCCTAGGGATTCCCTATTCTGAGTATCACAGTTGCCATAAATGAAAGAAATAAAGAGGGTATGAGAGCTTGGGGTGAACTTTGTAGTCACAAACTGATCTGAAGCGATGACTGGATCGACTGAGATGATGGAGTGCTAGAAGACCCATATGTACTTGTTTTAGGGATTAACATGCAAAAAATGTACACATTTTGATCCAACGCACAAACTCGGAAATCATGGAATAACCTTGATTGGGTTTGATCACTTCCACTAGAGATGCCTTATTCTTGAGGAGATCTGTAGCTAGGAAATATGATTTTATTCAGGCCCCAGTGTTGCGGGCATTCCAGATGATTAAGGAAGTCATTAGGAGATTCAGTGACTATTTTTGGCCCCAAACTGGATCTCTTCGACTGATAAGGATATGAGGAGCCTTTGTTGAGAAGTTTTAATTTATATCTTGCACATAATTCATTGGGCAAAGGCAAAGAGACTAGAGGGGGTTAATAGGGAGGGGATTAGCCTTGGGAATTAATCGCCTTTGGTTCCCTGTGTGTAGCAATCTGGGAGAAACCTGGTAGAGCGTATCCAGAGAGAGGGAAGGAGCATTTACATGTTAGAGAATGAGTCTAGGGAACCTTCGACTGAGTAGATTCCATGTGAGAGGAGGGAAAAGGAAGGACATCCTAGAAGACATGAGATAAGAAAACATGTGCAGAAACACTATTGAGGTCTAGGGAAGGAAGAAATGGTTGGGCAGAGGGGCCCGGAAGATGCAGGGTGAGGGAATGGAAAAGGGGAAGCTTGAAATACTGTTAGCATGGGCATCTTGAATGGGAAGATAGGGAACCTCCTGAGGGACGAGGATGGCACTGATGGAGGGATTTGGTGGTATGAACCACACTAAGGCCATTCAGGGGGAAATTGGTCGGGGATGAGGGGTGGAGAGCTGGGGACTGAGGCTTACCGGTCGACCATGAAATGAGGACGGACCAGTGAATGCATCCAGTGGTCCAGACATCACCGCCTCATCTGGAAAAGGAGCAGAACCGGATGCATTGATTCAAGAGATGTCCAATTCAACATTGATCAAAGATACCGAGGGGTCTTCAAGCTGCATAGTACCAAAATACACACAATGAAAGTCATCGATGGAATAACTTTTGGCTCGTAGGAGGGAGGCATTCTGGAATAGGAGGCGGAGTCCTGGGAGGTTGATCCACACCACCACACTAGGGGACTCTCATCCCTGATGGATATTCGTCTCCCAGTGTAAAAGATTAAAGTGCCAGTGACCCATGAATCTCGGATATTTGCACCCAGCTTGAATGAAGTCCACCTTTGACACCAGCACCAGGCATAGGCTTTCCTACTCAAATACAAGACCCAAGCCAGGGACGACAGGCCCCAAGAACCCACAAATCCCCAAAAGAGGGGAATAGGGAGGTTTTTTGCACCAAATATCACCTCATAGGTCCTGTTGAGGGAGGTGCGCTATGCAAGGCAGTCCCCCATTAGAAATAGTTAGGATAATACGGAATCAAAAAACTATATTTATTATTCTGGTCTTATAACAAATAAACCAATAAATATAAACATAATTCATCTAACAAATTCCACAAACTGGAATGAACAAATGATTTTCAGTAGCATCAAATTCAACAACAGCATGGTCAAAGCTGCTTCTAATTAAATCAATAAGCAAGCAAGCGAATGTTCAGCAATTAACCAGGTTAACAAAAACAAAGGCGGAAAGCAGTAAATGGACAAATAGATGTAACGTTCTTCGGCCATTTGTCCTACGTGTACGGTGAAGAATCATCTGGGGTTCTTTTACTATGCAAGAATAATGGAATACAAGAGTGAAGCAAAGAAAACAACAGAACAAACGAAATAAGATCAAAATAAAACAAAGCGAATAAACCTGGACTGAACCCCCTTACCAGGTTTCGGACCCACCTCCTCTGCCATGTCGATCTTCCAGGTTAAGCTCTACTCTCCAGAACTCTGTGCCGCTATCCAAATATGGCGACCAATCTGATTTCGCTGCTGTCCAAGAATCTTCAACGCTCCAGGTTCTCAGATTTTTAAGATCCACCGCCACTGTTGGATACTACACATAACCCTCGCAGATTCTAACCCTCCCCGTGCGATGAAGAAGCTCTGTAGGTCCAAGTAGAATAGTCATCGAATCATTGCCCCTATGATGTGCGAGGAAGACTTGATGTGCGCCAGAATAAGAAGAAATCGAGTGGTGCCGATTGTTGATCCCAAGCCATCCCTTTCCCATGAAGAATCTGGCCACCAATAGTCATTGATGCCAGATCTAGAGTGTTGATGAAGCTTCCCTAAATCCGCGCTGCAAGAATGAAGAAGGTGAGATCAAATCTCATCGCTGACCCTCACCGATCCGAAGCTAACCTACACGCTGATTCGCCTCCTCCTAGCGCTGGTTGAAGATGATCAATCGTGAAGCCGAGCTCATCCCTCTGCCGTGAGCTCTCTCGGTAGACCCCCTTTATCACACTCCCTTTCTTCTCTCGACCAAAGCCAAGCCCTAGTAGTGTCCCCTTCGCTTTCTTACAGCGAACCAGAATCATCGCACCATGCAATGTGAGGGTTGCACTCCAAGAGCTCTCGATCTGGGGCTCTCAATTTTTGAAGAGTGGAACCGACGGGATACCAAATGAACGAGACCCCCCTTTTAGGAGAAGATCACATTAAGTGAGAGGCATACGTGGACGGTGGGAAAGGCATAGGCGGTTCTAAATTTCCAGCTGTGAAACAATATAAAAAACAATATATTAAATAAAACGAATTTTAATTAACAAAAAAAGACGCGAAACAGAAATTCACAAATCTCCACCTTGGTAATTAAAATTCATAAAAAGATATAATATGAAATAACAACATACTCTCCACCTTACAAATAAACTCCCAACCACATGATGATTCTGCACCACCTATCATCATTGATTCGGGCATCACATCCTAAATAGGAAACACCTACATGGTGCGACCCAAAATGGTCCTCCTTCATGCATCAACATGACACATGCTGCCCGAATTAATGATATTCTACACTACTACTAAACATGCTCAGAATTTAAGAGCTCCAAACATAAACAGAATGCATACCTGCACTTACCTGAGTAGACCTCTGAGATGATGTCATCGAGGAAGTCCCATACTACTAACAAGTACCTGCACACAAGCAGAAAAAACAATAGTACCAATCCTCAAACAAAACATGGCAAAACAAACATCTCAAACAATTCATAATGAATCACTCAGTAAACCAGTGCAGTCATTCAAATAGCTGTAATAAAATAATCACTAAGAAATCAATCATAGCAAAGCAAAATTGGTCTCCACCTGAATCTATCAGACCCAGAAAACTCTCTACCTAAGGATAAAACACTACCTAGAACTGTGCAACAGGAGAAGACACCTCCTAACATCAACTGCTGTATAAGCCATACAACCTCGATCCTAGAGCCTACTCGTAACAACGAGGAAACACACACAGTAAGCAAGGGTAGCCCACTACCGACCTAGGAAAAAACCATCCTAGTCTAGCCCGATGACATCAAGCACCTAATTCCCAGGTACCCCTCCAATGTCATCAAAGAGCAGTACCATCATGAAGTTTGGTGGTTTGCCAGACATCTCATCATGAACCTGCTTCTAAAACCATTGCCCAAAATCTTACTATCCTCCCACCTAGTTACCCAAGAAGACTGACCCTCCTTGGACATGAAGAAGGAAAACCCAGAGTTTAATTCACTACTCTACCCCACTGAAGCACACACTAGACAGAAACACAGCCTTAACTAAGCCAACCATAGATGTTCCTCAAAACTGGGTACCACTGCAAACATGTTGTCCCAAGAGTCCTAAGGAAAAACTCTAAGCCTACGAGAACACCGATGATCCATGGATATCCCACTACCGACTAAGAAATCCCATCTCAGTCTAGCCCCAACGATATCTAGGAACAACCTAACATCGCTAAAGAGATACTGACAGAACTACCATGAAACCCGATCATCACCGAACTTATTCACATGACACTGTCTCTCTACACACTGTCTAGGCCCAATCACCACTCATAACGGATCACACCTAGAGACACCATCCCAAAACCCGGACACACTAGAGGAACACACCTGAGCTAATTGCCAGCTCTCTCTGATAATGCTAAAGGCAAAACTATGAGACCAAACAAAAAAAGACCGACCCTACCATAGACCTTACTGCTAACCAAGACACTCTCACCTAGGTTAACCTCACACTAACCCCTTCCTGACCCTATAACAAGATAAAAAAATAAAAACTACCAAGAGGCATTTACAATGTTCTGACAGGAAAACAGTCAAGGAAATAACAAGGAAAACAACAATAAAACATATTTCAGTTTTATATCCAAAGAGAGTAAACGAACTAGTTGAACGAAATTATCAAAGCATTCTCCACATGTAAAATCCACTAACAAAATCATTTAAAACAATGAATGTTAGATTCCGAATTTTTGAAGATACAAAGTTATACCCAATTAGGCTTTGATACCACTTGTTGGGGGAGGTGCGCTACGCAAGGCAGTCCCCCATTCGAAATATCCAGGATCCATTGGGTATTAATTAGGATCGCATAATCCCAAAATACAGAATCACAAAACTATATTTATTATTCTTTTCTTATAAAAAATAAACCAATAAACATAAACTTAATTCATCTAACAAATTCGACAAACTGGAATGAACAAATGATTTTCAGTAGCATCGAATTCAACAACAGCATGGTCAAAGTTGCTTCTAATTAAATCAATAAGCAAGCAAAAAAATGTTCAACAATTAACCAGGTTGACAAAAACAAATGCAGAAATAATTAAATGGACACATAGATGTGATGTGCTTCGGCCATTTAGCCTACATGCATGAGGCATAATCATCCAGGGTTCTTTTACTATGAATGAATAATGGAATACAAGAGTGCAGCAAAGAAAACAGCAGTACAAAAAAAACAATATCGAAATAAAACAAAAAAATAAACATGGACCAAACCCCCTTACCAGGGATCAGACCCACCTCCTCTTCCATGTCGATCTTCCAGGTTAAGTTCTACTATCCAGAACTGTGTGCCGCTGTCCAAACCTAGTGACCAATCTGATTCCGCTGCTGTCCAAGAATCGTCAACGCTCCAAGCTCTCAGATCATGAAGATCCACCGCCACTGTTTGCCATTACAGAGAACCCTCACTAATTTTAACCCTCCCCGTGCGATGAAGAATCTCTATCGGTCCAAGTTTAAGAGTCATCGAATCATTGCCCATGTTCTACGTGAGTAAGACTGGATGTACGCCAGAACGAGAAGAAATCATGTGATGTCGATTTTTTATCCCAAGCCATCCCTTTCCCATGAAGAATCTGGCCACCAATAGTCGCTGATGCCAGATCTAGAGTGCTTATGAAGCTTCCCTTAAGCCGCTCTGCAAGAATGAAGAAGGCGATATCAAAGCTCGTCGCTAACCCTCACCGATCCGAAGCTGACCTACATGCTAATTCGCTACCTCCTAGCGCTGGTTAAAGATGATCAACCGTGAAGCCAAGCTCATCCCTCTGCCATGATCTCTCCCGATAGACCCCCTTTATCACGCTCCCTTTCTTCTCTCGACTGAAGCCGAGCCCCAGTAGCGTCCCCCTCGCCTTATTGCAGTGAACCAGAATCGTTGCACCAGACGATGTAACGGTTGAACTCCAAGAGCTCTCGATCTGGGGCTCTCGATTTTTGAAGAGCGGAACTGACGAATTACCAAACGAATGAGACCCCCCTTTCAAGAGAATATCACATTGAGTGAGAGTCATACATGGACTGTGGTAAAGGCATAGGCGGTTCTAAATTGCTAGCTGTGAAACAGACTAGCAAAACGGCATATTAAATAAAACGAATTTTAATTAACTATAAAAAAATGTGAAACGGAAATTAACAGGTCCACTTAAGGTGCTCTGAAGGTTCTATGAATGCTTCTGTAGGGACATCTATAATCGGATGAGAATACATGGAAATAATCGGGATTGGATCCAAAAGCTCTGGGAACCAAGGAGGGCGATCTAGGGAAAAGCGAAAAAGAGCTTCGTTAAATAAGGAGAAGGGTCACAGAGAGAGGTCGAGCGAAGAAGAGTCACCCGGACACAGCAGAGCAGGATCAAAGCACGCTAGAGGAGAGATCACTTCCTGGGAGGGACCAACAAAAGCTATAGTAATTGTAGTTTTTTTTAAAACAGGGAGATGCATGGGAACGTTCTGTTCAGAAAAGGAGGCCATATTTCATATTGTATATGGGGATTGGTACCTCTTTCTTCTTAAAAATTGAATAGGTGAACCCCAAGGTGACAAATTTGGATAAATGAATCCATTTTCAATATTCTCCTAAAATTGTTTCTTCAATTCCAAGATATCAATCAATGATATTCTATATGGAGCGTCGGAAATTGGTGTAACACCATGTAACATCTCTTTACCCTCTTTTATGTATTTTAATCCCCATTTTTTTCCATCTTTGTTTGGGTGTGTTTTGGGACTTCTGATGATCTATATAAATTTCTAATTAAAATGACTTAATGTTTAGGGATGTACGTTTTTTTGAATTAATGGAGTTTGGGTATATGTGTGTTAATGGATTTGTGGGGTTCTCCCTGAGTTCTGAGAACACTGAAGTTTTTTTAGGAGAAACTAGGCTTTTCATTGTCTTTAGGAGAATTACATTCCATGTTAATTGTTTACACAACGTGTATTGGTCACCAGGCAAATGTTGTGAATCTGTTTTCAGGCTTCAACATCTTACACATCATGAGAAGTTTACATGTCATGTAAAGTGTTTACATTCCATGTAAATGGTGTAGACTAGATTTCACGAAACTTGTACATTGCGTGATGACTTCATGCCATGAATTTATTTTACACACTGTGTAATGGTAAAATCACTATTTTATCCTGAGGTAATGGGTTTTTTGGAGTTTTTGGGTTTCATAGATTACACAATGTGAGAACGGTTTTCATGCCATGTAATTTTCATAGAATGGGATTTTAGGGCACTACATAGTTGATTTGTTTTCTTATTCGGCCAAAGTTTCATCTCTCTTGACCTAAGATCTCTCCCAAGAGATTTTGGGGAACTCCACTCCTTCGGGATCGCTTTGTTCTAGGACTTTTTTGTTCTGTTTCCAGTGTATTTCTATGGATTCGTTGTGTGATATTCCTCCTGAGGCAGATCCTTGTGTTGGTTGTAGTACAACATGCACATATATTGAGTGCCTCCATTTTTTAATTTTCATTCTTCCTTATTAGTGGATCCCATTATAGGGTGTGTGGGACCAAATTTTGAGGTGGGTGGTTCTTTCTCTAGCCTATATTTGATGAACTTCATTGATATAGTTTTTTAAATTGTTTTATAAATGAAATGGAGTGATTGATTTATTTATTTTTGTGTGTGGAAATGGGATTTTCATAAAATATGGTTTTTCCCTTGTTTTGGTAAAAGAAATGGGTATTGTTAATTGATTGTAAAATAAAATTTTCTGAAATGGCACTACTAAAAAAATGGGCAAGGGAAGTGCCACCTTTTATCAGTGCTTAGCAAAAAGCGCAGATAAAGGAACACTGTATCAGTGCTAAAATTTTAGTTATGATAGAGGGATTCTTTATCAGTGCTTTCCTAGCACTGATAAAGAATCCCATAATCAGTGCAAGAAAATCATTGATAAAGAATCCCTCTATCAGCACTAAAATTTTAGTGCTCATAAAGGGTACCCTTTATCAGCGCTGAAATTTTAGCACTGACAAAATCGTAGTCCCATATTTTATAAAATCAAATGCATAGTATCCTTTGTTTATCATGCCCTCAAGCCCTCGTGGTACTGTACCCCTACGACAACTCACCTCCCCCTGATCTTCTTGTTGCCGGGCCTCCGCCGCTAGCCCTACTCCTTATCCTCCCCCTCTAACCCCTTCCGTGGATCCTCCTCTCTGCTCGACCCTACTTCTCCTCCTCTCCGCTCGACCCTACTCCCCTCAAACCGTACTCCTCCATTTCTCAACAGTTAGAGGCTTCTCCCACGCACCTCCCCCTCTAGCGGTCGCACCTTCACCTCCCAACGTAGCACAGAAGGCTTCCTGACCGCTCAATGATTCTTCTCTCCCTCCATCATGGGTGCATCTCCCCCTCTAAGGTGAATTTCTTTTCTCTTCTTATTGATTCTCTTCTTGAACTTTCTTCTTAGGAAGGATGTGACAACAATTCTGATTCGGTTTTTGTGTTTTTTTGTTATGGTTTAATGGTTAATTTTCATACATAGTCCTTTTAGATTACCCCCATGTGTTAAGTAATGTTTTATTTGAGTATTCTTCTCATTCTTATGAAATATTTTTTAGATCTTTAGTTGAGGTTGGGGACATGAAATTTCTCATTCTTCATTATGTGTAAATTGTGGAATTATCATGTTATTTTGTTTCCATTGGATGGATAGTACAGATTAACCTAAATACTATAATGAATTACACTAAAGGAAATTAAAGTGAAGATGGTGTTTTTCATGTGATTTATGAAGTTCCCTAATATTTCTTATATATTTATGGATGTATTGTTGTTATTGCTAAGATATTTATTCTTGATGTTGTGAAAGAAATTTCTTACTACTAATAATATGTTATAATCACCTTTCGTAATTTTCTAGTCATTTAAGGTAGGTAATGAATTGGTTGTATGGAAATCTTTAATTAAAGTGTTATATTTAAACTATAGATTCTACTTTATTATGAAAGAATGATGAAGGGGGAGTTTTTAGTGTTAATTTCTTATATGTTTTCCCTTTCAATCTACTATGTATGGGGTATTTATCAATATGATTATAAGGGTGATGGTTGATTGATGTGGATGGGAGTATGTGGTGTGGTAATTAATACGGTAGTGATGGATGGATTATTGTGTGGTTATGATAGCAATGGTACTCCTATTTAGGTAGAAAATAAGTGTTTTATGGATTTTAGACTGTGTTTAGTGGTAATTTATGTCATGAAAATTTAGTTGTTATTGAGTGGTGTTATAGTTTCCTTTTGGCATGGAATATGGTTGGAATAAATGAAAATATTAATGGGTGATGGGTTGGAAATGAAAAATTATGGTTTGTTAAATAATTAATGATAATGATTGGAGTAATTATGCTTAATAAATGGTTAAATATTGAATACATGTTATTAATGATTAATGACTCGATTACAGTGGGTAGTGATTTATTGATTGGTTTTACATTAAAATCCTTAACAACTGAAATGTATATGGTAATAAAAATTCAATAAATTATAATGTTAAATGAAATGAGAAGTTGGTAATGTTTATATGGATGCTTATGTGATTTGTTGGGGATTATTTGTGGCATTATAATGGGAGTGGTTATTACAGGGTGGTAGTAACAAGGCAATGATTGAAGTGGGTGTTTGCAGTGTTAGTTTGGTGTAAACCCTTAGGAAATATTTATGTGTGACTATATACTTATTATATTTTCTTATTATTTCTTACGCACCACCACTTGAGTTGAGTAACCTAATTGAAATCCATATGGGAAATCTGATTCTGATTTTTTTTCTCAATATCTAGGTTATAGAGGGAACACATATAGAACCACTCCCTCTTCCCTCCCCCCCCCACCCCCCTTCACACTTTGTATGAGTTATAATGGCTCACAGTGGGTGTATATATATAAACTATAACGATTTTAGGTTTGGGTGTATATATAATATTGTTGACATGATTATATGTATTTGGTGTGGATACATAGTGGGGGTTGTGCATTGTAGGAGGAGAGTATGATGTTTATGCACTTCATGTTCACGATATCATACTATGATTAGGATGTGATGTGCGGTTGTGATGTGGATATGGTTTTTTATGTGTTTGTGACATGTTTATGTGTGGATATATGGTTATGAGATTATATATAAGGGGTTGAATCATAAGAAATATTCCATTAGAGTGTGAGAATGACCAGATTGGTGGGGAAGTGGATGTGGGGTAATTTATTAATATATATTATTTTGATATTATGTTACTATACTTTAATGTGATATTGGGTGAGTGATCCTTGGTGAGGTTGGGTGATATATGACCATATATTGGTGTTTTTTAGTTCTGTTATTTATTAACTAAGGCATTAATATATTTCATACACATTTTCATGATAGGTTTTGGGAAGGATCCTACTGAGTATACTTGTATGCTCACCCCTATTTATATAATTATTTTTATAAGTTTTTGAATATGGATTTGGTGACCAAGATGTAAATTACTATCTTAAGGCTAGGAACTACCACTAGAGACACTAGTGTAGGATTTGTTTTTGATATTTTATTTTCGATACATTTTTTATGTATAAAATGCCCATGAATTATGGATAGGGTTTTATTTTATATTATATGGATTTGATTGGTAGTTTATCTCTGTTCTTTGGATTTATGAGGGAAACACCTTCTATTTCTTTATTTTATACCCTCAATGCTTGTCTCCAACCTATGTACTATTAGAGGTAGGATTCGTGAATTACTCTTATTTTCACTGCCATTTTAGGAGCGGTTCTTAGCGGTGGTGAGTTATGATAGTGTGGTATTAGAGATTTAGTTGAGAGTTAAGATGGTGTCTGGAATTAGACACTCCTGAGGATTAAATGGGATGATAGGTCAATAACATTGGACACCATCTATGACACAAGTTATTATCCCCCATGTGATTTAATGTATGTAACTTGAGCTTACCAAAAATATTAGGCATGATAATATTGAATGTTTGGAAGAGACATAGGAGTGGAAGATGTATCATTCTTGATTATTCTTGTATTTGGAAGTCTTGTTTTGTGTATTTGAACCATAAATACTAATATTTTAGATTCAAATAAGATGGAGATGAATAAAGATTGGATGTTTGCTAATCATTTTACAATAGAGTATGACAATGGAGTGAAAGAGTTCATCAAGTTTGCAAAGGATCATGCAAAGGATCCCTCTCAAATCCTTTGTTTGTGTTTACATTGTTGTTATTCTAGACTAATTACTACAGATGAGTTGGAAGAACATTTGATATGTCACGGAATATATCAGAGTTATAAATGTTGGAATAAACACAGAGAAAAAGAGAATGTAGCTACTGGATGGGATAAAACTGTGTTTTATTGATCATCAGATTTGAATACAAATATAGATAATAAAGAATACCGTATGGAGTATATGATTACATATTTCAATGATGATGATGATTTTATTGAGGAAATGACAAGAACAATTGAAGATGGACTCCGTGATTGCCCAAAATTGTTTGAGAAGTTATTGAGTTGTGAAAAGACGCCATTGTATGTCAGTTGCACTGAATATACAACATTTTCTGCTTTTTATAAATTGAAAGTAGGAAATGGATGGAGTGATGTCAGTTTTATGGAACTAATTTCTCTCTTGAATGACATGCTTCCGAAAGATAATTATCTCCCAAGACAGACATATAAATCTAAACGAATGCTATGATCGATGGGTATGATTTATGAAAGAATACATGCTTGCCCAAAAGACTGTATATTGTTTCGCAAGGAGAACAAATCACTTAAAAAATTCCCAAAGTGTGGTGCTTCTTGATAAAAGCAAGATGAATTCAGTCCTACGAATGTTGTATTGTACTTTCCAATCATTCCAAGGTTTAAGCGTCTATATGGAAGTGAAGAAACTGCAAGACAATTGTCATGGCATGAAGATAAAAGAAATAAATATGGTAAATTATGTCATCCAGCCGACTCTCCTCAATAAAAGAAAATTGAAAATGAGTATCTTGAATTTGGAAAAGAGCCGAGAAACTTTCGTCTTGCGTTATCTACAGATGGAGTGAATCCTTTTGGTATTCAAACCAACACTCACAGTACATGGCCTATTGTATTGGTAAATTATAACTTCCCACCCTAGATATACATGATGTAGAAATTCAACTTGTTATCTATGCTTAAATCAGGACCAAAACAACCAGGTAATGATATTGATGTTTATTTGGCTCATTTGTTCGGGGATTTGAAGTTATTGTGGGATTCATGTGTTATGTTTTATGATTCTTATAAAAGTTAATACTTCATGTTGAGAGCGATGTTGTATGGGACGATAAATGATTTCCCTCCTTATTGAAAGTTTTTATGATATATCATTAAAGGAACTAAATGGTGTCTATGTGCGAAGAAGATACAAAATCAATTAGGTTGAAACATTCATCGAAATCTGTGTTTCTAGGACATCGTATATTTTGACCTCATCGACATAAATACCGATCTTAGATGACATCATTCAATGGAAGCTCATAACAACGTACAACACTATCTCCACTAATAGGTGATCAACTATTTGAGAAAGTAAAAGACGTGAACACTGTTTTTGGTAAACCATTTTCGAAAAACCTTATGAAAATTGGTTGGAAAAAGTGATCAGTTTTTTTGAATTACCATACTGGAATTGTTTGTACGTTAGACATTTTCTTGATGTGATGCATGTGGAAAAAAATGTATGTGACAGTGTTATCGAAATGTTGCTAAATTCCCCTAGAAAAACAAAGGATGGAATTAAGGCAAGGTTGGACATGGTTTAAATTGGAGTACAAGAAGAGTTGGCTCCCACGAAGGGTGAAAATCAAATGTTTCTTTCTCCAACTGCTTACACTCTTTCTAGGGAAGAGAGCTATCATTTTTTGCAACTTCTTCAATGATGTAAAGGTTCCAGAGGTGTATTCATAAAATATCAAAAACATTGTTTCAATGAATTATTTAAAGTTAAAAGGTTTGAAATCACGTAACTGTCATGTTTTGATGAAAGATATAATTCTTATAGCTTTACATTACAAATTTCCAAAGAATTTTCATCATACATTAACAAAAATTTGTTTCTTTTTCAATGCTATATTTATCAATGTTTTAGACCCGGCGAAATTTATAACTTTGGAAAAAGAAATTTTCATCATATTATGTGAATTAGAAATGTTTTTCCCGCCAACATTCTTGGATATGATGGTTCATTAGATGATTCACTTAGTGAGAGAGATTCGACTTTGTGGTTCTGTGCACTATAAATGGATGTACCCCATTGAATGGTATATGAAGATTTTGAAAGGGTATGTCAAATATCGAAGTCATACAGAGGGTTGTATAGTGGAGAGATATATTGCTAAGGATGCCATTGAATTCTGTACCGAATACCTATCGGATGTGGAAACCATTGGTCTCCCAATATCTCATCACACTGGACGCATTGAGGGTGAGGGAATTTTTGAATGAGATGTTGTGACAATCAGTATTACAGATTGGGAGTATGCCCATCTTTATGTTTTGCATAACAGTTGGGAGGTTGATCCATATATTGAAACTCACAAAGAAATTATTAGGCAGTTGAATCCATCATGGGTGGAAAAATTGATATCAAATACACATAATCACCAGTTTATAAGATGGTTTCAATACCATATTTTTAAGGAGTTAGATGAAAATCCAAATTCAATTTCAGAACGACTTCGATAGCTAGACGCCAGACCAAGTATGTATGTATTATCTTACAAAGGTTATGTAATTAATGGTTATACATTCTATACAGATGAACATGATAAAGATAGTACCATGCAAAATAGTGGAGTTACACTTGTGGCAGAAGCGATGCATGTTTCTGGTAGTAAGGAAAGAAATACAATTTATTCAAATATTTCATACTTTGGAATTATCAAACAAATATGGGAGTTGGATTATACGACATTCCAATTGCCGATTTTTCAATGAAAATGGGTTGATAACAGCAATGGTGTTAAAAAAGTTAAATCGGGATTTGTGAAAGTTGATTTTAGTAAACAAGGGTACAAAGATGAATAGTTTATAATGGCATCACAAGCGGTACAAGTTTTTTATGTTCCATATCCCACAAACCGAAAGTGGTCGATTGTTCTGTTATTGTCCAAAACTACTGAAGGGTCTAATGAAAATTCACTTGAGGACAATCCTTTAAGTGGTACATAGAAATCATTTCATAGTGGTCCCAATGTATATGATGTTATGTATGTTATAAGAGAACACAATGAAGGGATTTGGATAATTGATAGAGGTGTCAAATCTCGTCAGCCATTGAAAAAAAGAAAGACAGTTCAATAAAAAGGTTATATTTTGCTTGTATTATAGATCTTTTTATCTCATGTAATTATCTTATCATTACTGAATTTAGGTTATCTAAATTAATTGTTCAACCACATTTTGAGATAAAGACTTATGCACATTCTGGTGCTCCTAAACTCGAGGCTGAACAAGTCTCTGAAGCAGGTGCTCATAGTGCGGAGCAACAACAGGTTTCTAAACCTGTTGCTGCTCCTAGTGTTGAGGTCAAACAACCATCAGCACATGTCATTGCTACCATTACATATGAACATATAGATGATATTGATATCGATTAAATGGTTAGGGATGAAGGACTGACATCACAGAAAACACAGGTGCATAGTAGTTTGACAGTGTTAACCAAAGTTCTTAAGGTGAAAAGCAAAGGCAAAAAATTTGATGTTGGATGGAATGCATGAGGCAAACATGTGAATCCCAATGAGGCTATGTTTAGTAGTTACATTGGATTTTTAGCTCAGTAATGCGTGTTGATTGACATAGATTCATGGAACCATGTTGTCTCTGGGATGAAGACTGTGATCTGGGAAGAAATTAAGGTAACATTATGATATTATTTTTTGAATTTACTAGAAAATAAAATAATGAAACAGTGTCCTACTCTTCTGAATCTCTTACAGAGTACATTTATAGTAGATGATTCACACAAAAATTGTGTACCAAGGCTTGCAGGAAGGACTCATCGAGGTTTTCGCACTATTTTAACAAAGTTTCACCTGAAAGATTATAAAGGTAAAATAAACCCACACCCACCCCTTGTCTACGCTCACCTGATATCCCAAGAAGCATGGGATGCATTTATTGGACACCGTGGGGATGATAAGTTTCAGGTACATTGTGGGTGATAATACGTTGTTTGAGGATACATTTTTTCATCACTTTTATTGTCAATATTTTATTTATGAAATAGCAACTCAGTACTGGAAATAAGGAATGTGAATCAAAACCAACATACCCCTATCGTAAAGAAATAATGAGGTATGCTTCACTTGAAAAGAAAATGGTACGTATTTTAAATTTAAAGTTATATTGTTAGGTTCCAAGAAACAACATCATAATTATCTTTCTATATTTATATGTAGATTGATGAGTCTAAAACCAAAGATACTTCCATCCCACATCATGTTCTATAGAAGGAGGCACGTGGGAATAAGGAAGGGAAGCTAGTTGATGAAAACGCACAAAAATTGTGGAAAATATGTGTAAGTATGTCACGATGATAAAAGGATTTATTTTAAATTGATATTACATAAAAATAATTAGTTATCTTCCTATATCCGACAGTCATAGGAATCAGCTACTCATGTAGCAGATGCAGAACTATTATCGAAGGCTTTAAGCATCTACAATAATACGGTCGTATCATAGGTGCGGGGTTTGGGGCGACACCCTGAGTATATTTTGAGAAAAAAAAGAAATGGATGATAGAGATGAAAAATTGAAACAAATGAGTGAAAGACTAGGAACTCTTGAAGAACAATTTGAATGGCAGTGAGAGTTGCTAGAAAATTTATGGGTCGGAAGCAAGGAGAAGACAAAAATCCGGAACAACCAGCGCGTGATGATCCTTCCCCACCCCCAACAGCATTGAGGCGAGTCATTCCCCTAAAAGAGCTGTCTTAGACGTGGCAATCAATATTCTAATAATTATTCACATGAAATGTGAATCAGACAAACACTGATACTTTTTCATGTACTAATCTTCTATAGGGTGATAATGACTATGATTTATATCTATCAACACCCACCAATCACCTTGTAATGAGGGCTACAGTGTTTAACATCCTAGAGGACAATCTGCATAATAGACCACTTCCGAAAGATCATATAAAAATGACGATTACTGTAGATCATGATCCAAATGTCGAGATACCTATTCCACTTGATGACGATGATATTCATACGGTTGAAAAGGATATTGGTACATTCATTGAATAGTCATCATAATTTTTAAGAGTATGTGGGGGAAAAGAGGTATTTATTTCCTTTTGTTTCAAGATAAACCTTTAACAATTAATGAAAAAAGGGTCTGAACCAATGAATGTAATTATAGACGGAGAAAGGGAAGGGGGTGACAAGAAACGTTGGCTCAAAAGAATCTAAATTATTGACCAACCAATCTCAAAGATCTACTGAAAGCACAATAAAACCACTTGTTATCTATCCACATTTACTATCATTGAAGACTCATGTGGATACGAAGGTAAGAGGTGGTAGTAGTCATATAGTGGTTTTAGAAAGGAATATATACGGAGAGGAAATTCAATATTTCATTGCTGATGAAAATTTAAATGAGATCCTTGGAAATGGTTGGCTAGGCATCAAAATTGTAAATTTATATATGAGGTATGTTTTCATGAAATTATTTTCTAAAAGCTAATATAATGTCAGAATTATGACTAAATGCATTTTATATTATTGACAGAAGTATATATGAAAAACAGTTGAAGGAATTTCCCCATGAGACAAAATTCGGACTCATTAGTCCTCATACCACATAAACACGTCTAAAAAAATTAGAGCCATCAAAAAAGGTTGAAATAGTGAACGGATTGTTGAAAACATTTGAAAGCGAGATTACAAATGAGAGGCTCTTCCTAATACCAACCATGCAGGGGTAATAATCTACGATTAAAGTATATAAATTATATTTTCAATTCTTTTATTACTTATTACTCTTTGTTTTTTTAGGATACATTGGCTGCTAATTGTGGTGAACTTGGATAATCCAAAGATTTATTTTCTGGATTCAATACAAGGATATCCAACAAACTGACTGCACATGATGGAGTTTATGAATATATAAGACACTACATCCTATGTTTTAGGTCTAAAAATCAAGTAATATAATTTGTATTATTTTTTACTGAGGATTCTGTTATGATAGGGAAATATATTATTATCATCTAAAAAAATAAATGAGGATGGGAGCTAAGCATAAGAAGGTGAGAAAGTACTACGTCTGGACAAATATCATGGTATATATAATAAAATTTCACTATCCAAAAACATATCAACAAAAGTTACTTATTCTCCTAATGATCAAATTTTTTGCAGCGTCCAAAACAAACAAACGATAATGATTGCGGTTATTGTGTTTTTAAATTTATTAAAGAGATCATTTTTCATCAACAAACTAGCATCCCTAAAGTGGTATTTTAAAAAAAACTACTATTTCATTTAAATTATTAATTAATTATTTATTTATATATTTTTCAGTACTACTATAACCGTCGAAAATCCTCATACTCCCAAGATGATATAGATTTGTTTAGAAACGAGTGGGCCGCATACCTGATGGAAGATTGTACACAAATAGCATGAAGATTTGACTTGGGGATGTGTATAATTAGCGGTCATTTTTGGGAGGGGTTAAGGGGATCACAAGATGAAACTTTGATGTATGTAAATGTTCTTAGGAAAATTTTAATTGTTATTAAATAAAACATCCCTTCTACAATGAGTCATTTTCCCATTTTAGTAGATGAAATGCACTAGAAACATGCAAGAATGATGAACCACTTTTCTTTGGGCTTTAGATAAGAAAACCCAGTAAAATCTCAAAAATACCTTCATATCTTACGAAACGCATTTTGATTGTGTTTATCCTTTAGGATAACGACATATGGGTGCATTGATGATGTGTAAGAGTCAACCAAACCTCAATCTGAGGCACGGTGTGTCCAGTATCACTCAAAGTGTCTCTCTTTTGTTTAAAATGGATAGAATTTTAAGTGAAAACAACAAAGGACCTACGAAAATCTGAAAAACACATTAGGATTGTTTTGATAATTTAATATAATGGTCCATGAGTTCTTTTGGGACGTGTACGAGTCAACCCTGCTTCAATCCGAGGCACGGTGTGGTCGGTATCATTCAAAGTGTCTCTCTTTTGTTTAAAATGGAAAAAATTTTAAGTGAAAATAACAACTGACCTATGTAAATCCAACCAAATGCATTTGAATTGTGTTGATCTTTTAGAAGAACGATC
The DNA here is from genome assembly GCA_963277665.1 of Viscum album. Taxonomy (NCBI): domain Eukaryota; kingdom Viridiplantae; phylum Streptophyta; class Magnoliopsida; order Santalales; family Viscaceae; genus Viscum; species Viscum album. The sequence continues at coordinate 1,042,382,609 of OY728140.1, read as the reverse complement.
CATGGGTACGTTTTTGATGTGTACGAGTCAACCCCGCCTCAATCTGAGGCACAATGTGGCTGGTATCACTCAAAGTGTCTCTCTTTTGTTTAAAATGGAAAGAAATTTAAGTAAAAACAACAATTGACATACAGAAATCGACGAAACACATTCTAATTGTTTTTATAATTTATGATAATGATACATGGGTCATGTTTGACATATATGAGTCAACCACACCTCAATCCGAGGCATGGTGTGGCCGATATCACTCAAAGTGTCTCTCTTTTGTTTAAAATGGACAGAATTTAAAGTGAAAACAACAACTGACCTACAAAAATCTAACTAAACAGATTTGTATTATGTTGATCCTTTAAGAGAATAATCCATGGGTGTGTTGGTGATGTGTATGAGTCAACCCTGCCTCAATCCGAGGCATGGTGTGACCAGTATCACTCAATGTGTCTCCCTTTTGTTTAAACTGGACAGAATTTAAAGTGAAAACAAAAAATGACATTTAAAATTCTGACCAAACATATTTTTATTGTGTGGATATTTTATAAGAGTTATCCATGGGTCACTTGTGAATTGTAAGAGTCAACCACGCCTCAATCCAAGGCACGTTGTAGCCGGTATCACTCAAAGTGTCTCTCTTTTGTTTAAAATGGACATAATTTTAAGTGAAAACAGAAAACGATGTATGAAAATCTGACCAAAGGCATTTGGATTATGTTGATCCTTTATAAGAAAGATCCATGGGTCAGTTTTGCTTTGTACCAGTCAACCACGCCTCAATCCGAGGCACGGTGTGGTCAGTATCACTCAAAGTGTCTCTCTTTTGTTTAAAATAGATATAATTATCTGTGAAAACAACAACTGACCTATGGAAATCCAACCAAACTCATTCGGATTGTGTTGATCCTTTAGTATAACGATACATGGGTCACTTGTAAAATGTAAAAGTCAACCACACCTTAATCATAGGCACAGTGTTGCCGGTATCACTCAAAGTGTATCTCTTTTGTTTAAAATGGACAAAATTTTAAGTGAAAACAACAATTGACCTACGTAAATCTTACCAATGCATTAGGATTGTGTTTATACTTTAGTATAATTATACATGGATTACTTGTGACATGTATGAGTCAACCACGACTCAATCTGAGGCACGGTGTGTCTGGTATCACTCAAAGTATCTCTCTTTTATTTAAAATGAACAGAATTTTAAGTGAAAGCAACAACTGACCGATGTAAATATGACCAAATGAATTCAGATTGTGATTATTATTTAGGAGAACAATCCATGGGTAACTTTATACATGTACAAGTCAACCTCGACTTAATCCGAGGCATGGTGTGGCTGGTATCACTCAAAGTGTCTCTCTTTTGTTTAAAATGGACAAAACTTTAAGTGAAAACAAAAACTGACGTACGAAAATCTGACCAAATGCCTTCAGTTTGTGTTTATCCTTTAGTTGAAATATACATGGGTCATTTTTTTATGTGTAAGAGTAAACCACGCCTCAATAAGAGGCACAATGTGGCTGGTATCACTCAAAGTGTCTCTCTTTTGTTTAAAATGGACAAAATTTTAAGTGAAAACAACAACTGACCTACAGAAATCCAACCAAACGTATTTGGATTGTGTTTATCCTTTGAGAGAATGATCCATGAGTGAATTGGTGATTTTTAAGAGTTAACCCTACCTAAATCCAAGGCATGGTGTGACCGGTATCACTCAAAGTATCACTCTTTTGTTTAAAATGCAAAACATTTTAATTTAAAACAACAACTGACATACAGAAATCAGACCAAATTCATTTGGATTGTGTTTATACTTTAGGATAACAATATATGGGTGACTTTTGATGTGAATGAGTCAAGAACGCTTCAATACAAGGCATAGTGTGGCCGGTAGCACTCAAAGTGTCTCTCTTTTGTTTAAAATGTACAAAATTTTAAGTGAAAACAACAACTGACCTACGGAAATATGAACATACATGTTCATATTGTGTTGATAAATTATGATAAAAATCCATGGGTGTGTTTGTGATGTGTACGATTCAACCCCGCATCAATCTGAGGCACGGTGTGAGCAGTATCACTCAATGTGTCTCTCTTTTGTTAAAAATGGGCAGAATTTTAATTGAAAACCACAACTGACGTACGGAAATCTGACCAAACACATTTAGATTGTGTTTATCCTTTAGGATAATGATCCATGGGTCAATTTTGACATGTATGGGTCAACCACGCCTCAATATGAGGTACGGTGCGGTCGTTATCTCTCAAAGTATCTTTCTTTTGTTTAAAATGGACAGAATTTTAACTGAAAACACAAACTGACCTAAGGAAGTATGAACAAATGCATTCATATTGTCTTGATCGTTTAGGATAAAAATCCATGGGTGTGTTGGTGACATGTACGAGTCAACCCCGCCTCATTATGAGGTATGGTGTGTCTGGTATCACTCAAAGTGTCTCTCTTTTGTTTAAAATGGACTGAATTTTAAGTGAAAAAAAATTGATGTACCGAAATACAACCAAACACATTCAGATTGTATTGATCCTTTAGGATAATGATCCATGGGTCATTTGTGACATTTAATAGTCAAACATGCCTCAATCTGAGGCACAGTGTGGCCGGTATCACTCAAAGTGTCTCTCTTTTGTTTAAAATGGAGAGAATTTTAAGTGAAAACAACAACTGACCTATGAAAATCATACCAAATGCATTTGTATTGTGTTTCTCTTTTAATTAAATGTTCCATGGGTGTGATGGTGACATATAACATTCAACCCTACCTCAATCTAAGGCGAGGTGCGACCGGTATCACTCAAAGTGTCACTCTTTTGTTTAAAATGGACAAAATTTTAAGTGAAAACAACAACTGACATATGAAAATCTGACCAAACGCAATCAGATTTTGTTGATCCTTTAGGAGAAAGATCCATGGGTCACTTGTGATGTGTAATAGTCAACCCCTCCTCAATCAAAGGCATGGTGTGGCTGGTATCACTCAAAGTGTCTCTCTTTTGATTAAAATGGACAAGATTATAAGTGAAAACAACAATTGACCTATGAAAACCCTACAAAATGAATTCAGATTGTGTTGATCCTTTATGATAATGCTCCATGGGTTACTTGTGATGTGTAAGAGTCAACCAAACCTCAATATGAGGCATGGTGTGACCGGTATCACTCAAAGTGTCTCTTTTTTGTTTAAAACGGGCAAAATTTTAAGTGAAAACAACAACTGACCTACAGAAATACACCTAAACACATTCGGATTGTGTTGATCCTTTAGGAGAAAGATCTATGGGTGCATTGGTGACCTTTATGATTCAACCTTGCCTCAATTCGAGGCACGGTGTGACCAGTATCTCTCAAAGTGTCTTTCTTTTTTTTAAATGGACATAATTTTAAGTGAAAACAACAAATGGCATATAGAAATCCGACCAAACACATTCAGATTTTGTTGATCCTTTAGTAGAACGATCCATGCGTCATTTTTGTATGATTCAAAACTCCCTGAACACCAGTACACCCCCTGGACACCCCCATGGACAGCCCCCCCGGACACCGACCAACACCCCTAGACGGCACCCCCACCCTTCATAGACACCACCCCACCACTTGGTCACCCCCTACCACCCTAGACATCCCCCACCCCACCCCCCATGAACACCCCCAACCCACTATATGGCCCCCACCCCCTGGACACCCACCCCCTAGACACCCCCACCACCCTGGACACCCCACCCCTCCTAGACACCACCCCACCACCTGGAAACCTCCCCCACCCCCTTGGACTCCCCACCCCCACCCCCCTAGACACCACCCCACCCCCCTTGGATATCCCCACCACCCCCATAGACCACCCCACCCCTGGCACAACCCCACCACCAAGACACCACCACCCCTGGAAATCCCCCCCCCCAACACCCTGGACACCAGCCCACCCCCTCAAAACCCCCATGGATAGCCCCCTCGGATAGCCACCCTGGAAAAACCCCCCTGGACGCCCCCAACCCCATGGATTCCCTCCCACACCTCCTAGACGCCCCCACCCCTTCTAGACACCACCCCACCACCTAGACACCTTCCCCACCCCTGGACACCCCCACCCCCATGGACAGCCCCCCCCCCCACCCCCTAGACACCACCCCACCCCCCATTGTACCGCTCTCAACCTCTTAGACTACCCCCATCCTCCTGGACCTCCCCCTGGACACCCCTATCCACCCAAAAACTCCCATCCCTCCGGACACCCCCTACCACCCATGGACAGCCACCCCAAACCCCTGAACAGTCCCCCACCCCCCTGAATTCTGAATTGAAATCTTTATGTATTTATTTAACTTGTGAATTATGTGTTAATGGTGTATTATTATACTTGTTATATGGGTATACTTGGTGTAATTTTTTTATGAATTATGTATTAATATTGTATGGGTATAATTTTTGAGATGTTGAATTTTTTTCAGGTCTTGTTTGGGAGTGATGCTACAGAATTTTATGTTACAGCAGACATGGCATTTATCAACATTTTCTAGGGCTGATAAAGGATCCCTTTATTAGCACTAAAAAATATATGATAAAAAACAAATTTATCAGCGCTGATATTTATAGAGCTTTTTTATCACTGAGCTTTACATCGCTTTTTTTGCACCGCTAAAGCCCATTTTGTGATAAAGGTCTTTTTTGTAGTGGTGTGGTTTTAAAATAATTTTTTTGATTATTTTTTTGGAAAATAAATCCCATGTAAAGACTTGGTTACTTAGGTGAAAGGTGTATCTTACGGCCATCACCCATTTATTGTCAAGGGATTCACTCATCGAGTGATCCTCTATTCCCTATGACTTTAGTTCTAGGTAATTAATATTTACATTTTTGGGGGATTCAATCATGGGGTGTTTCTCTATCATTAGGACTGTTTTATAAGGGCTTGATTACACATTAGTTAGTTATTGTGGTATGAGTTGTCTACTATCCTGATTCATAGCGATCCTTATCATGAAATTAATTATACTTCTGGCTTGTACTATTTATTGTTTGTACAACCATAGTTTGATATGATTTGTGGTAAATATTTTTTAGCTTATATGACTACTTAATTTATATGAAATTCTTTGAACCTATTTTACATGGATTATTTTTGGAACTTTGGGAAAATTTAAAATTAAATGTTTTTTGATTATTTGGATATAGAAACTATTTAACTATTTATCATTCCTTATTTTATATAAAGTTAATCATTGTTTAGATTTTTATATAGGAACTTTTTATGAAACACATGGGTAAGATCCTATCTGGCATGTCTATCTCACACCCTACACACCTCTTTAATAGTTTTTATAACTTTTTATGTCTTTTGATGAAGGAAAAGGAAAGGTTTCTTAGTGAGAGGAAAGGTTTTAGTCAACATTATCTAGGTATATATTGGTGAGATGGTGGGATTTTTTCCACATTATCATAAGGGTTTGTCAGTAATTTTTTAGTAGTCCTTTGATATTGAATTTGTACTTTGGGATGTTCTAATTATTTTTGTGTTGTATCATTTTTGTTGTCTTCTTTCAGTTATTTCATATTCCATAAATTATGCTATTTCTTTCTGTTATATATATATATATATTCCTTTTTGTTGCTTTAGGTTGGGAGAAATAATTCCCTCTAGTTATTTTTTGATTTCTAGGTACTAGATGAAAACCTGTGGGGATAGGTAATTCCCTTCGTTTATGTAGAAATTTGGGTCACGTACCAGTTTAAGGCAGTATATAGGTTATCTTTATAAAATATTTTGTATTAGAGGTGGTTTTTCCTTATGATTCCTTATATTGGGACATTTGGTAGATTGGATATATGCTTTTTGGGACTTAAGAGGTATGTTGAGGGGAGTGCATTGTCATCACTTTCTTTGATGAGACTCAAGTTACCATGGGATGTTGGTATTTGTGTCTCCTATTTTGATATTATATTATGATCTATATTTTTTCTTGTAGGATTTATGGTTTAAACTTAGATTATTTTATTTGTGTGATCATTTCTTCTGTTATGGTGTATAGAATTTTTCTTCCAAGATGTGTTTCATGGGTTCTTCGGGAGGGTACATTATACACTCCTTAAGGTAATACCACTATAGAACAGAAACTTATTTAAATTATCATGCATGAAGTTCATGTTTTCGATCAAAATGTACCACAAGTAAAAAATGTAGTTGTTGAGGGACAACCAAGAGATAGGGGAGAGAAGGATTGATCACAAGACTTCTAATGTGAGAAGACACCATCCTTTAAGGGTATGAATGAAAGTTAATAGGTAAATGAATGGATATACATTCTCAATTAGATATTCAAGTTGTTGGATACACCGTAGAGTATTAAGGTTAATTGTGCAAAGTTTTGACATGGGGGTCCTAGTAAGGGATGTTGGGATTCCAAGGTAAAGGAGGAAAGACATGTGGTCTAAGATGTGACAGTTTTCAATACTAAATTCATCTAGCTACTTTATACAAAGTCTCATGTGATGGAAAAGTAATCATAGATACTTTATTTTCTATAATGTGATCATTCGATGTTGCTGTACACTAATTTTTTTAATAAGTTGGTTCGTTTTTCTCTAGAGATCTTAAAGAGTGACCAGATAAAGGCTCAGAAGTACCTATAGGGCTTGAAACTAGATATCAGATCACATGTATTAATGATGAATCTTTAAAACACTATGGATATAGTAGATAAAGAAGTTATGGTAGAGATGAACATGGTAGTAAAGGTCAAATATTCTTCCCCTTCTCTTACACATTATTCAATATTCCATTGAGTGAAAGGGAAAATGTTGAAATAGAAAGATCATTGCAAGAGTGGCGGAGATAGTTCTTAGTGGTAGGCCTCATATACATCCCGAGTTACATTTAGTAGTGTATCCATGACATTCTATCAGTGTGTCAAGGTTTGACATAGATAGAATTTTTTCCTTCACTTGAAAATATGTGTAACATCTATTGAATTTATGTTCATTTGAAATGTTTTTGTCATTCTATGTCTATGAATAGATATGGTCAGGGACTGTCATCTTCAAATGATAATAAATAATAGTCAGATGCTTCAAATAAAATAGGGTTTCATCCACAATCCTTGGGAGTGAATCAGATTAACACAGTAAATGAGTTTCTATTAAAGGTTGATTCAAGTATAGGGATAGTGAGAGGTACCATCTATATTACATATTCAGTTGAAATTTATATATTTGATACGAGTGCTTCCAACTCAATTACATCTAGTAATTTTTCCAATATTTTTATATATTTAATGGAGCTCATGTCATGTTTTATGTATTTAGAGACACATCTTTGTAATTAGATAATGTAGGGGTAAATGTTTCCTTCTTGTCTGCTATCGAGATATGATACAGAGTTAGTTTAGGATTTCCTCATTCTCAATTTGGATATGTTTAACATTGACATCAGGATGGATTGGATTGTTTCACAATGTTATGAGGTTAATTTTTATCATAGGCATGTCTTTTTTCATAGAGCTTGACCTTTTCACCTGGATTTCATGAGTTTTTTTCTAGTGTGGAAACTGATCTCAACAATGTTTCTTCCATTGTTGATCGTCATGTTATTGTGTAAGAATTTCCTAATGTTTTACCATATGGTTTCTCCAGTTATCTTCAAGATAGGGTGGTAGAGTTTACAATTGAATTAGTCCAAGGTATTAATCTAATTTTGATACCCTATTATTCAATGGAAACATAAGAGCTTAATAATCTCTATATTTATTTGGATAATCTGATGGAAAATGGTTTTGTTCGACCTAATGATTCACCTTGGGAAACCCCTATACTCTTTGCGAAGATGGTATATAGTTTACTCTGATTGTGTGTAGAATAAAAAAGGTTAAACCAATAAATGGTCTAGAATAAGTATCATTTTATTTATGTGGGTGATTTTTTAGATTAGATAAATTGGTAAAAGTGGTTTTCAAAGATCAATTTTCAGTCGGGTTATCATCAACTTAGAGTTCGGGGATCTCATATAATAAAGACATATTTCAAAAGAAGGTATGGCCATTATGAATATATTTTTATTATTTTTACTCTGAATAATGATCTTGTAGTTTTTTATTTCCTTAATGAATCATATATTCTATGAGTATCTTGAAACATTTAGGGTAGTGTTCATAGATTATATTTTGGTTTATTAAAAGACAGATCTCAAGCATGAGCACTATTTGAGTTTAGTTATAAAAATTCTAGGGAGTCACCATTTGTATAGAAATATTTTGAAATGAAATTTCTTGATTAAAGAAGTAAATTTCTTGAGGTATGTTAATGTGGAACATGGATTATTAGTTGATCCAAGAAGGTGAAGGTTGTTTTTCCTGGGAAGTGCCACACAACATTTTTGAGATTAAGGATTTATCAAATATGGAATCAAATTTGACTACTCTTACCAAGAAAGTGGTGAAATTTATATTGGATGAAAGGAATCAATCGTTATTTGACATGATAAAATTACTTCTAACATTGGCCCCTATTCTGATAATACATAATAATCGTAATGTGTATGTAGATTTTTGTGATTTCTATGCTCACGGTTTGAGTTTTTTGATTATACAGGATGATCATGTGGTGACTTATGGCTCTCACCATCTTTAACCACATGAAAAGAATTACTCTACTCCTTATTTAAATATATCCCTGGTTATCCATGAACTTATGTATTGGAAAAACTATCTTTTTGAGTAGAGAATCATATTATTTTTTATCCATAAGAGTATGAGATATATAATTTATCAAAAATACATGAATATAAGATATAGTTGGTGGATGGAATACCTTAAGAATATTTAATTTTATATATCCTACAACCTGAGGAAGGGGGATTCCATAAATAATTCTCTTAGAATGAATGTTCCATCACTAATTATTTTGGAATCAATGAAAGAGTGAAACCTTATTGGGATATTCACTCAGTTACACATGGATGCTCAGAAGGATGTTTCTTGTATGGTTCTAGCTAGTGTTCAATTATCATTATCTCTTTAAGAGTCTATTATACAGAGGCAACAATATGATGATGAGTTCATAGGAATTTTAAAAACCTCTATATGGTGGGGAGATTGTTTTATGTTTATATCTCTCTTCAGAAGCTGTTATCCATTTTGAAGATAGTTTTTTCATCAAATAATATTTAAGGAGATAATTTTTTTAACTTTAATTATTTTCCAAGGTTAGTTCATTCAAGCACTATAAAGATGGATTATAATTTGAGACTATTATTCTGGTAGTCAGGTATGAAGTGTGGAATTGCATATTATGTGTCCCACTGTTAAACCTACAAGCATATAAAGGAAGATAATCTAAAAACCTCTAGTTTTCACCAACCTCTTATAATTATAGATTGGAAATGGGATGAGGTTTCCAAGTATTTTGTATTACCCTATAATCCCTGAGGAAAACATGTTATTTGGGTAGTGTTTGAATTAGATTAAAAGGTCATATCACTTCATTTATAACTAGGAAACTACTAATGTAGAAGATATGGGTATGTTGTATGTGTGGTAGATCATGAGGTTACATGGGGTTCCTTCTACTATTATTTCAGATAGGTATCCATGTTTTGTTTTGAGGTTCTAGAAGAGTCTCAAAAAGGTTACGAGGACTTGGGTTAGGTTGAGTAAAAATTATCATCTATAGTTAAATGTTCATATATAACATACAATTGATATCTTTGAGGATATGTTCCATGCATGTGTCTTGGATTTTAGTGGATCGTGAAATAGTTATCTGGGACTAGTTGAGTGTTCTTATAATAACAGTTATCATTCATTGATCATAATGTATCCCTTAAATTATTTTTATAGAATCACTTACAGATCAAATCTTTTTTGAAAATAGGTGGGTGATGAACATTTGATGGGATAAAGTCTCATTCAAAAGACATTTACAAGGATTTGGGATATACATTGATGTCTGGTTATATATTAGAGTTAATAGTAATCTTAGGAGGGTCAACAGAATTGTTTTTTAGAGTTTTGTTATGTTGAGAAAGTTTTCGTGAATTTTTCTACTCAGTTAAGTCACCATATGCTAGAAAAAAGGGCAAATATAGCTTTGAGATTTGTTAGACCATTTGAGGTCAGTGAATGTCTTGGGAAGTTTTTTTTATCAGTTTTTATTTTTGGTCAATTTTATAAGAATTAATGATGTTTTCCACATATCACAACTCATAAAATACCATATCGATTACTCTCATGAAATGAGTTGGTATGATATCGAGTTAGAGACAGATGTTTCTATTATGGAGTAGCCAATGGAGATCATTGATTCTCAAGTGAATGTCTTCCATGGAAATTTGATTCTGTTAGTTAGACTGTTATGGCGAAAAATATCATATTCTCATGAGATGTAAATTTGAGAGTCGTTGACAATGGAGTAGTGGACTCACGTCTTTTCCAAACATTATTATTACACAAGAATTCTTTGGGACAAAATGTCGTGTTGTGGAGATTTTATATCATCACGTTATCCAATTTTAGGTATTTATCTTCTTCCATTTAATTTACCTCTTTTTTGGTTCATTTTTGGACTCCCAAGGATGGAGAAGAACTATTAGGGAAAATGAACTAAAATTTTAGGATGTATTTTCGTTTGAATTAAAGGATTCTGAGTATAAACATGTGAAAATATTCCCTTGGTTCTCCCCAAGAATATTGAACTCTGGATTTGGTTTTTGATTTTCAAGAGTAACTAGGATTTTCTCTATTTTTAGAAGAAATACATGTTTTTTAAATTATTTACAATCCATGTATTGGTCATCAGAGAGATTTCATGAGTTAGATTTACTACGTGGACATCTTACACATTTTGAGAGGTTTACAAGCCATGAAAAGTTTTTAAATTTCTTGTACTTGATGAAGATGTCATGAAATATATATAAGGTGTGAATATTTCATGATGTGAATTTATATTACACACCGTGTAATAATAAAATCATAATTTCTCAAATGAGGTTATGGGTTTTGAACATATTTTTAGGATTACACAATTTGAAAAAGGATTTTACACTGTAATTTTATAAATTAGGATTTTAGGGTGTTCCATGGATAATTTGTTTTCCTATTCAGCCTATATTTATTTTCCCATTACCTAGGATCTTTATTAGGAGATTTTGGGTACCTCTAGTCCTTTTGGATCACTTCGTTCTGTGATTGATCTCTGTTGTGGTTGCAATGTGTTTATCCAGATCCGTTGTGTGATATTCCTTTATATATTGACCCTTGTGTTTGTTCTGGTAGGGCATGTGAGTTTCTTGGGGGCCTTCATTTTCATAATTAAATTATTATTTATTGGTGGATCCCATTTCAAGGTGTGTGTGACCCATATTATAGGTAGGTGGTTTTATCTCTAGCATATGTTGGATGAACTGCATTTCTCTAGTTTGAAAATTTTTTTCAGAAATGAAATAAATTTAATTATTGATTCATTTTCATGTGAAGAAACATGCTTTTTTAAAAATATGTGGTACAATTTTATTGGTAAAATAAAAGGTTATTTTCAATTCATTCTAATATGTATTTATAAAATGGTTTTAAAAGCATGGTTTGGATGAAATGGTTTAAAAAATAGTGCACATAGAAAACCTTAGGTACTAATGTGAAAGGTATTACATATGGAAATCATATATGTATTATCAAGAGGTTCACTTATGGGGTGTTCCTTTATTCCCTATTACCTTTGTACTTAAAAATTGATATTTACATTTTTTAAGGATTCACTTATGCGGTGTTTAACTTTCCGTGGGACTATGTTATAAGGAATTGAGTGTGAACTAGTCATAGATTTTTGTACAATTAGTCTAATAACATAATATATTGTGATACTTGGCATGATATTACCTATGTTTTTTTCATGTAATGTTTTATTCTTTCATTCCATTTTTTATATCATATGTGATTTATGTTTTTTTATCAAAATGACTACTTAATTTATGTGAAATTATTTGAAACTGTTTTACCTGGAACATTTTGGAAATGTTAGAAATGTTAATATTAAATGTTTTCTATGATTTTTATATAAAAATTATTTAACTATTTATCATTCCTTTTTTTATTTCATGTTAATCATTGTTCAAATTGTTGTATGGAGACTTCTTATCAAACCCCAACATGGGGTCATACTATGACAATTTAGTTCACACCCTAATCACCCCTTTAGAAGGTGTGTAAAACATTTTATTCCTTTTTATATAGGAAAATGTAGTGTTCTGTAGTGAGGTTGTGAGGTTTCTTTCAACTTTATCTAAGTAGACAGTGGTGATATAGTGGTATTTTTCATATGCTATCACATAGAGTAGTCGACCATCTATTTTATCAGTCCTTTGATATTGGTCTTATACTTTGGGATGTTCTGACTATTTTTGACTAGTATCATTTCCATTGTATTCTATAAATTATGGAAAATGTTATCTCTTACACTATTTCTATTTTATATATATATATATTCCATGTTGTTTCTTTTGGATAGTTGAAATCCTTCCCTCTATTTTTTTGATGATCAGGTTCTAGTCATCTTCCCATGGGGATTAGGAATGCCCTTTGTGTATGGGTAAATTTGAACCAGGTACTGGTTTCAAAGGATATTTGGGTCATGTTTTTTCACACACTACTGGAAGAGCATAAAAAAATTCTTAAAATACATCGACACACTCACACGTATTAGGAACATCATCTATATTGAGTGTTTCACCATCCATATGAGATAAACACCCCATTTTAATAAAAATCAAGAACAGTATAATGGATGTGATTTCTATTATAAGTATATATTTACCTTCATAGTGGTAGATGATCATAGGTTAATTTGGAATATCAAAATTTACATCCCTTTATTGGAAATTTATATGAGATTTATATATATAAATTCAATAAATTCATATGATAACATTAAATCTAACTAGAGAGAGAAAACAAGATCTGAAGGAGGAACATTCCCGCAAAATTCTATCAAAGAGGAGTTATAGAATTTATATGTAACCATCAAACCATTCATATTTTTCACATCCAATCCATTTTTTATTTATTGAGGTGATGATGTGATACACTTAGAAAACAATTTATATATAAAAGTGTAGGTAGAACTAGAATCACATAAAATATTTCTAATATTAGAGGGGATTATATGTGTACCTATCATCATGTTTCTAGGAATTTCTACGTCGGTTGTTGAAACATAATAAGCTTTGAATTCCCCCTGGATACTTTTTTGGTATGTTTATTTGGTGTTTATGGCATTGGTTGTAATTTTTCCCCATCTCCATATTGTTAAAGAATTATAATTTTCCCATGTATTAATTGTCATTATGGATATTTTTCTAATATTGAATAAAACTCATTTTACTTTTTTGAATGTACAATTGTTTTTATTTACATAAGTAACCCATTTTGGAAAATTACCCTTATCCATTTTTTGATATTCTATTCTCTTATTATATTTATTTCCTTATAATCCATAAGACTTGTATATTTTTTACTCTATGATGGAATGACATGATATTATATCCTCATGTGATGATATTTTTTTCAAACTAGTTTCCTTTAATGGATTAGTTTAAACCCCTCTAATAATTTCTCAATATTTCTCTTTAGAATATGTACATAGTCTGTGATATGTCTAGTTAACCATATAATGTTATCTTAATACTTAGAACCATTTTCCAAATTTATTTTTGTCAAAATCATGAATTGTATCTATATATCTAATCATTTTTTATAGGAAAATTATTTTTCAAAAATAAATTTTATTATAATCATTTCATTAAATTTATATTATTTCTTCTTCATATTTAGTGATTTGAATGAATGACCACCATTTTTCTTCATTCCCTGAGTGAGGATAAAATTCTATGATAACTTTATTCATTTAATTACTTAAAAATGTAAAAATATATTATCTATGAAACATATCCATTTCTTAGTTACAAAAGGATATTTATTAACATTTAATGAAGGAATTTGATGAAGTATGAAGTGGTCTAACATGTTTACACCACATTGTGGATTAGTAGGATAATCTATAAGGGAAGGATACTTATAATAACATAATTCATTTTCCCTAATACTGTGAAAAAAAATTAGCTCCATACCTAGTATCATTATATTTACTATAATTAAAATCCCAAAATGGATTATTTTTACTGATATGGTTTTAATTACCTCTTCAATGAACTATTTTCATACAATGGTATACACTAGATTATATCAAAATATAATGAATAATAATGTATAATTTTTAAAATTAGTAAACTCTAAACTTATATTAAAAAGATTACACATAACTATTCTTAGGATTCGAATCTTGGTTTCTCTAGGAAAATTCCCCAAGTTCTTCGTAGGGTTATGTTCTAATCGATGTTTTTATAAATCTATTTCCAAGGTTTAAAAAAAACAATCTATGATAGCAACTATATAGGCCCCAACTCTATCATCTCAGATATAGTGGATACTTTTTTACATTGGTAAAAGACACGGGAAATCACAACGCAAAGGATCAAGTAGTTTAATAGTCTTGGAAACCCAAATTCATAAATGAATTTAACATTAAATTTGAAAATAAAAAATACAATATAGTATTTTATTCAAGTAAATAAATTTTTAATATATAATATATCTACATGTCAATCAGGAAACATTTCCATGAGTCATCGATAAAAGAATCCTAAGAAAGGGGACATATAAATTTTTTAGTAAAGGTATTCATATATAGGATCTTCTGTATGACATGAATAATATGGTATAAAATAAATGATAATAAAATAACTCTATAATCTCATGAGTTAAAATCATATTCATGGATATAAAATATAATCACATAATAACATTAATCCATAATTGATTTCATAATAATGGAATGCATAATTTGAAACATCTGATCACACTTCCCAAGACTCATACCAAGACATATATACCATTAAGTCCCCATTACATGATATATATACTATAAAGGACTCATTCTAAGACATCATACAGAAATGGGTAAGGCCTTGGCCAAATACCCAAGCTTATTAGTCTCATGATACCTACCAATTCATTGAGGGGATTTTAATTTTTGTTCCCCTACGATCACTTAAGGAATCTAATT
The DNA here is from genome assembly GCA_963277665.1 of Viscum album. Classification (NCBI taxonomy): domain Eukaryota; kingdom Viridiplantae; phylum Streptophyta; class Magnoliopsida; order Santalales; family Viscaceae; genus Viscum; species Viscum album. The sequence goes on along the minus strand of OY728140.1, from coordinate 1,042,367,488 downwards.
AATTTTTTATACGAATAAATATAAAAACTCAATCAATATGTCTTATATAACAATAATTGTATGTATTGGAAGAAATATCATATATAATATCAATAATTTCCCGAGTAAAATGGATCATAAAACATACATAATAATATGGTTGATGGTATAATAATTAATAATATCATTAAATAATAATATTTTAAAAAGTATGTTCAAATTGATGAAATTTTTTTAAAAAGATCATTCCAAGATTCTGGAAGAAAAAACTAATTTTACATTAAGATTACTTATTTAAAAACATCAAAAATATGATGTAAAAAAATTTCTTTTTGAAATATCCTTATAAAAATGTAAAATATGATTCAAATAAAATATCAATCATGATGGTATAAAAATCCATTCAAGTTTTATAAGTAAAAAAATTTCCGTTCACACTGTTATAAAATGCCTATAAAGTACCTCATTTGGAAAATGGTAAGAAGATTCCTTCAAAATAATTTTTTAAAAAGAAAATAATGGTTAAAAATATCACTAATAAATCATTAGATAGAAATTTAAATATTATTTAAAACAGTATAAGTATAATTTTTATATTTAAGTAAAATATTCCCCTATTCGGGACTTAGACATAAACAATATAGGATAACGATGAGATAGTGAAATAAACCCTCTCCTTTGGTCCAATACCCTTTTAACAAGTTCAAAACTCCTATATAATAAATATATATTTATTATAAATATATTACATAACCATAATCATATATATGACATCATATATTACTTACTTATAATATTTTTTCACCTATTTATTAAAAATTATTTGTTATCATTACTATTTCAGGTAATAACTGCTTTGTTTTTCATATAGGTTTTAGGTAATTAGTTTCTACCTTTTTAATATTTAAAATGTTTAAAAAATATATAGAAATTTAATAATGATATAAATATCATATATATTAATTATATATTTATTTATTCTAATCCCTAATTGTTAGATATAGAAAAATGAATGACATTGTTCATGGAGAGGGTGGGTCATATGTACACATGAATGTTGTTTCTAATTTTTAATAGATGGAATTAAATAAAGGCATTTAATTATCAAAAATTATAGAAGAATGATAACATAATTTAAATAATAAATATTTTTCAAATCTATCCTCATTACCATTTAAGTAAAATGGAAATGAAAAACAAGTCACGTCCCTTCATAGAGGTGGTAGTCTATGCATACGCATGAGTGACATTATCGATTATGAATTGTTTAGATATAAGAAGCTTGATATGTTAATATAATTATATAAGTATAATTATATTATAAATATCATATAAAAACATTAACAATTCATTATTTAAATCCATAAAATATGCTAATGAAAAATTATTTGTATCGCTACATGGAGACAGTTAGTCATATATACGTACGAGCGATACTATCACTTCCCATTTAATAGGGAAACATGGTTGATAGTGGTGTCTTCATAATCATGAATGATTTTATAAATATTTATAATACTTATGTTACTATATTATGATAAATACCATAGATTTATAGTAATTAAAAGATTAAGTAAAAATAGAATGTGATCTTTTAGGGAAATTGACTCTTTTCTGTCAAAAATCATTTGGATCTCCTCTTCAAGACTGCAGGGTTGGTCTTTTTTGGGATAAAATAACCTATATAATGTGTATATGGATGTTTATAAGGGGTTTTTTCAGGTATACATTGATCTAGAAGCCACAAAGTGGTTTAAGGAAGAGAAATGAGAGGTTCCCTTTTATAATTTATGGGAGAGTCATTCTTGTATTTTCATAAAATATTATATTAATATAAATTAATTTTGATTTCCAAATGGATGAAGATTGATAATATTATAATATAGTATTATTCTGAGTCAAAATAATCTTATCCAATAAAAGTTTTACATGTTTTGGGTATGTTTTCACCATGATCTTTTAGTTTTAACCCTCGTTAACCATTCTGACAATTAGTGTAATATTAAAGTTTCCAACACTTTTAGGGGGAAATAATGTCATAATAAAATAACATACGAACCATAAATAGAAAATGGATGATATTGAAAAGAATTTCCCAATCATTTTTTATATTCTATGGTTTTTATGAATTTTGAATCATGTAATAAAATATTATTTATTATAAAATATCATTAATGTCATTTTTTGACACTATTCATTTAATTTGACACTAAATACATGAAGAATGATTTTAATTATAATATAATTATTTCAAAACTCCATGATATGTTACATGGATCTAAAAACGTTTTGGTATGAATTAACCCATTCATATTAAATCACAATTAAATTTTTTAAAATCGTTTCTTTTAATGTTTTATTAATTAAATAAAAAAATTTATTAGCATTGTACAATAATTTAATATAATTATATAACTTATAAAAATTAGAAATAAATTTCTTCTATGAAAATATTTTCATTACTCTAATTTTAGGAATTTATATTTACTCATAACATTATTTTTTTCTTTTTTTGTACATATAAGATATATTTAAAATAAAAAGTGTAATATTATGTAACATTAATTGATTTAAAAATTAAATTTTCAATATGCACATCAAAATTTTTATTAATCAAATAGATATATATCTTAATATGATAAGGGTCATAATAAATTCATCTAATAATAATTATGATTGAAAGTTATTGTGTTATCACTATGTTTTAAGTCACTATTCATACTGAATAAAATTAAAAGTATAAATTTTACCAAATTTAGACATCATGGTTCCAAATATAGAATCCATTTTATCTAATTAAATATCTATAACTGGTATAATTTTATTTTAAAATATGTACACAATATGCGGTGAAAATAACTTTAGAACAATACAATTTTTAAGAATAAATTTGGATTTTATTATAATCACATTCATAGAAAATATTAAATGAATATTAATATATGTGATTGAATATATATTAAACAAACTTAATAAAAATCATTCAATAATAGTGAAAATTTTAATTTACTAAAAAAAGAACATTGCATGTATAAAAATAGTTTCTTTAAAAAACATCTATTTTACATTCAAATTATTTTTATTTTCACTTATTTTCAATTAATAACCAAATAAATTAATTTATACATGTTAAAACTATATACATTTCACAATATAGTTTGTCTTATTCATACTCTTCAACCCATTGACTATGTGATAAGTGTTAAATTAAATAATATTTCAGTAGAAAAATGTGGTTCCTTTAAACTCAATGTTTTGTTAAAAGAAATCTATTAAAGAAATCAAATTATTTAAAGAGAAATATATTATAAAATCTTGGGGTGTTATATCCCTTACCCATGAATGCAGGGAAATATCCATTATGATAAATGGGTGGATACTTATTCTATCACCCATCATAAACACACATTGAATTTCTACCAATACGTACATCGGCAACAAATTTAACACACAATTACAAGGGAACATCATCGATATAATATTTTACTTTAGGTATTTTTATAAAAATTGAATAAATATTTATTTTTAGTCATTTTATTATTAATCTTGCTATAAATGTCAATGAAAATTCATTTCTATATTCATGTTTTGTGTTTTTTAGAAACAAGTTTTAATGTTACTTCACTATGTATGTAAATCTCTATATGGATTTCACATATTTAAAATTTGAAAACGGGTTCCTTTGTATGGTGAACTGGATGAAATTCTAAATACATTATAATTATTTCAATAAAATAATCCTATATAATAATTTAAGGGTTGTGTGGGAGCTTGTGTAAAAATAACTTTAAAACAATGAAAAAATTAATTTCAAAATTATTATAACATTTCAAATTAAAAAATATATATTCACTATCGTATATTATTAATACCATTCTCAAAAAATATTTTTTATGATGAAAAAAATCAAAATCTATCATTAAATTAATTGATTTTTTATAATTATTCATACTCTAGACTGTCTATGTAAAATTAAACAGTCTAATGACACACATCACATAAAAATAACATGGGTACCTATGGATTATTAAAATGTACAAAAACATGTTTTTGTGAGATTGGATTTCTATTCCTAGGTCTCAAGTCTAATTAAGTAAATAGATGACCATCTTGTGTATGAATAACCAACCATAATATGCATATATAATTATCCACTTTTAAACATCCAAAATGATATCATCCTTATATTACAATACACATTTGATCTTGATACACTATAATCAACTTTTTAATCACCTCATAAGGCTTGAAAATATTCCTAAATATTGGTTCAATGTGTTAGGATTCCTTCTCTACACATGTAGTAGAGTTACAATAATACCTTTATGAAACAAATATCTATGGGTTACTATAAAAAAATGAATTTTTGAATATACTTCTTAAAGGATTTTGTCAAATCTATTAAAGAAGAAATAAACAATAACATGTAGATTTAAATAATCCAACTAAATTTTAGCAGATTATATAAGATAAATAAAATCCAATGTCTAATTTTTGAAATAATACTATAGAGAAAATCAGTCCATCATGGAAGAATTCCCATGCACATATATAAGGTTGATGAATCCCATTGATACATATAAAAATTTAATTTCACTTCTAATGGGATATGTTATATTTTTCAATTTGGATGACATATAATGATTTTTAGTGTTTTTAACATTATTCACCAAATCATTAAATAACCATTTAATAATAAAAGTAACTATTTTTTCCTTTTGTGTCATTTTTTTTGGTTTTTATCCAATATACATATCTTATAGTGATAATGGTGAGTAACTATTCAAATTTTTTCCCTTGGAGGAGGACTTTTTGGTGTTCCCAAATCCTTAATTCCATTTCCAAATAAATATTTTTTATCTATAATGTAATGACCCTAAAACCAATATCACATAATTAGTGGTAACTTCATTATATTGGAAACAAAAAAAGAGGTTGCATCCCAAAGGATCAAATAGTTTAATATTATTGGAAAATGAGATACATACATGAATATCACAATAAATACTAACAATTAAAATACAAAATAGTATTTTATTTGAGAACGGTATTATACACTTTAGTATATCCCTATATATCACTCATAATGAACTTACTAGAATCCTTGGGAAAGGAAACATAATAAAGGGGTGATCTCATATGCTCAGTATGTGTATGCATACATTAAAATCTATAATGAATACATAAGGTATAATCAATATGGAAAGGTAAATAATTGAAAACAAATTATATATAATCAATAACATAAGCATGAATAATAATAAGGTGGGAATAAATGATAATCAATTAATTCCATATAAATAATCTCATGATCTTTTAACAAATCTAGTGTTATCATAACTAATCAAATAAAAAAATTGACATAAAAAAAATACTCTCATAATGAGGTAATGAATAACACAAAACATCTTAAACATACCTAAAGGGACTCATTTTAAGACAACTTAAATTAATGGGTAAGGTTTCATCCAAATACCTGATCCACTTTATCTCATAAGATATATCGATGCATATAGGGGCTATAGTGGGACCCACTATCCACATACTATGTCCAATTCATTCCTCATGTGAATGGGGTGAAACAAAATCAATGTATAAATTCACATTGATAGACTAGAATATGAAATGTTAATAAATTCCCCCATTCAATAAACATAATCATAAACCATATAGGGTAATGTGGTGAATGGTATCAAAATAGTCCATACATAGTCAAAATGATCATAAAAATTATAAATAAATAATAAGGATGCTATCATTATATAATAATCCTTGTGTATTATAAGTAAAATGATGTTTTTTATTATTTATGAATAGAAATACGATAAAAAATTAATTAAAAATATTCTTGTGGAAAATACACTTGCCACATTTAAAATCACTTTTAAAAAAATTAAAAAATCTACAATATATGGGAAATAATTTTCATTGAAAATAATTCATGATTATTATAATGGAATATTTAGAGAAATTAGTGGTCATGATGGTGGGTAATTTTATACATGACCAATAAGTCAAAAAAATTATTATATTCAAATTATTTTAAAATGGTCAAAAAGTATGACATTCAGAAAAAAGACAAAAAGATTAATTTTAAATAACTATGTAAAAAATAAAACATCGGTAAAATTATCTTTATTAAATCATATAGATAATTTTTAAAACATTATAGATTTTTTTGAAAACATTGATATGGAAGAAAATGGATTTTTGATCGAAGAGATTAATAAAGTCTTCTTTTCATAAAAACAATTTTTAATCATTTTATGTTTAAAAGATTTTAAAATTATAATATTACATTAAAATTTAATAAAAACCATATGAAACCAAAATTAATTGGTCTTAATATATAAATATCATAAATTTTTTCTAATAAATACTTAAACATAAAAAATCTATAATAATGGTGAGACTATGAAATAAAACCTTACTACATTTTTAAACTTTAAATCATAATCACCAAGAAAGAAATAAATTAAAATAAAACATTAAATACCTTTAAAAAATATATATTCTTGAAAAAAAAATTCAATAATTCGTATATACACCATAAAAAAGGAATTAGTGTTGAATATGACATATGCCTCATGAAAGTAAAAGTGAGACGAGAATACCCTTACCTATTGTTTTACCTCCTTTATATGTGTTTGAAACTCCAATATAATACATATTAATTTATTATATATATAATTTAGAACCATAAATTTTCATATCTTACCATATATTATTTACTTATAATCTTTTATCACCCATTTATTATCAATTATTCATTAAAATCACTATTCTGGTTAATAACTACTATTTTTTTCATATATATTTGGCTTCAGTAGTTTTGATCCTTGTGCATTGATCATGATTTCAAAATATAAATAATTTTAATAATTTTTTTAAATATCATATATATTCATTATATAAATATTTATTGTGATCCATAATAGTTATAGATAAAAATATAAATTACCCCATTCATGGAGACAGTAGGTCGTACATACACATGAATACTGTTTTCATTTTTAAATAGATGGAATGAAAGAAATATAAATAAAAAATAACCATTAAAGAATCATTATTATATAGTTTAATTCATATATATTCGTTCAATATATTTTTATTATCATCTATCTAAAATGTAAATGATAAATGGGCCACATCGCAACGTAGAGGTGGTAGTCGACACCCACGCCTGATCGACATTATCATTTCAAAAATATAGGAAGGTAAGAAGATATATATGATTTTATAATTCAAGATTAATATTCATTCCATAAATATCATATATATTCATTAGTTACATATTTATAACTATCCAAGTGAAAGGATCATGAAAATGGAATTACACCACTGTGTGGGGAAGGTAATCCGTACGTACGCATGAGCAATGTTTTTTCTTTTAATAAGATAGAAAATGGATATTATATGGTACTAAAATAATAAAAATACATATAATTATATTTATAATACTAGATTTATTATCTTTGGTTGGGTAAAACAATTTAAAATAATTTATAAGAAGAAATGAACCTAAAAGACTCAGTAAAGACAATTACCCTTTCTTTGGTAGAGTTCCATTAGATCTCATCTTAAGGGACCTAGGTATGATATTTTGGAAAGTACACCACCTCAATAACTTGGATAATAATTTTTATAATGGAAATTGTTTGGTTTTGTTTGAGTTATATGGATCAATGTGCTGTGAATAATTTAGAGAATGGGTGTCCATATATAAGTGAGGGGAAAGAATTTTTTGGAATTTTTTAAAGCGTTAAATTAATATAAATTCTATTTCATATAGAATTAGATAAAAAATTTAAATATATAATATATTATTTGTATGATTTGAAATAAAATAATAAAATAAAAATTAAACAAGTTTTACTTGTCTTTTAACCCTTATATTTTATTTTTAATCCCTCATTAACCCATTTGATAATTACTACAATATTAAGGTCTCTCATACTCTAAGGGTCATGAATTTTACTATATGAGAAAAATAGACCCATAAATGGAGAATATATTATTATTTAAATTAAACTCCATTTATTTATACTAATATATGATTTTATGAACTTTAAATAATTTAATAAAATATTAATTTTTATAAAGTATCGTAAATGAAATTTTTTATACTAATAATTTAATATGAATTTAAATGAATCAATATAAAGTTATAATTCAAATAAAATACTTTAATAATTATCTAATATTTCATATAGATATATAAAATTCTTTTTATTTATTAATTTAATAAAATTATATGAGTTTTAGTGTTTTTAGAATTATTTATTTTAATTTTCTACAAATTAAATAAATATTGTGTTTGTGTTGTACACGCATTTTAAGAAATTATCTTTTAACTAAAAATTTCAAATAAATTCCCATGATTAAAAATCTAATAAATATAGAATTAATATTTATAACTAAAAATATCCTTTTTATCCCTATGTAAAAAAATTATTCATTATAAAATAAATAGAATGAAATTTTTTACTTTTCATTATACAAAACAATATAAATGGTACAAATATTTGAAAAAAGGAAAAAACTATATATATTGGAATTTTTAATGATTTAAGATGAAATCTAATCATAAAAATAAAATCAATTTAATTTTTATGTTCATTATTTAGTCTTTATCATTTTGTTTTTTACCATAATTACCAAATTTACCCTTTATTGCAGAAACAAAATTTCTAAAGGTATTATTCATAATTTATTAAAATAAAAAGGTTCCCATTTACAAAATGCTTATGAATTTATTTCAAATATTTAATCCATTTTTTATGATAAAATTTATATAAAATTCAGAAATATTGTTTAATATAAATGCTTAAAACTAAATGAAAAACCGTATTTGGAAAAATGTAATTTTTAACGACCCATACATTACATACATTGTTAATACTTCAAAATTGAAGCACACTTATTACAACATATTACAAAACCACAAAGGACCCTATAGGTATAGTGTCTTTAGAAACTGGGAAACATAAACAACTGGTTCATAAATCTTCTATAGTGTCTCCCATTTATTTCATCATATCTAGGGTCCCTTTTAGCATATTCTACTTAATATCCATCTTCCTGACCTGGGGAAAAGAAAACATAAAAGGGTGAGCTCAAATGCTCAGCAAGGGCAAATAAAGGAAATATAAATCATATCACATCTTTTTGAAAATCATAACCTGCAAAAGAGATCATAATATCTTAACATGGAATAAATCATAGAAGTGAAAATGAGATCCCTATAATCATAACATAAAACCTGAATCTTTGTGGCATGCACACATAATCATGGAAAATCATTTCTTGTTAGTCATGACTCATTTCCAAGACTATCTTAGTGGACAAAGTCCCTTTCTGAACCGAGTTAACTCCTCGTTTCAGTCATGTATCACTGAACCGAAATAACCTTCCGTTCCAGCCATGTCTATCTCATGAGATATAAATCTTTACCCAATGCATTGGAGGGAGATATAGGTCCCACCCATCTTATAATGAATCCTTTCTTATGTGTGCCACATAATCATAAACCATACATCATAGCGTAACCCATGTAATAAAAATGGGATTCTTAAACAACATGACATCATAAAAAAATTCATATAAGATAAAGGAATTCATAAAAATATTTCCATCACAACATAATAAAATCCATGTAATAATAGAGATAAAAACAGAACCCTTTTATTATCTTAGATGGAAAATAATTTTGATAAAATACTTGAACTTCATTCTTGAGGAAAATATCATTTCTACTTCAAAAACACTTTTCCTTTCTTAACATGTCATACAATTTTAAACTAAAAGAAGTTGATTAAAAATAAACTTGAATACTTGTAAAGGAATATTCTTGGAAATAATGTTTTAGAAATCCATTCATGCCGTATAAGTTAAAAAAAACATTCTTCGTACTTTTGTCGGAAAAGTAAAAAAGTACCTCATACGAAAAACGACAAAAGATTCCTTTCATATTCTTTACTAAAAACTCACCGAAGGGTAAAATTGGATTTAAACTATTGTAAGTGGATGGAAACAATATTACATATTGATGGAACATGGTTGTGGATGATAAAATACACCCCAGTAAATGCCAAAGTAAAAACAATCTCGGATAAAAATGATATTGTGATATTTTCCCTTACCTTAGGTCCGATTTGCTTTGTATGTGTCCGAAGCTCCTCTTCTTTGGAACGCTTCATTGAATCCTCCACTTAGGGAACTAATATTGGTCATTGAAGAAGACCAGGACCTCTAGGATTATTCTAGGGAAGTGGAGAGGAGAAAATGGTAGGGGTTGGCCGATCTTGAGTGCTCAAATTGGTGTGAGGAGGAGGGGGAGGAGGTGCCCTTTTATAAGGGAGGAGAGGGGCACCTTAGGAATATCTCAAAATATTATTTTATATTAAAGTCAAAATCGGTTTATAATGGTTCCAAAGGGTTTTATTTCGAAGCTAAAGTGGGGATGGGTCGAAATCCTATAAACCAATAGGATTTAGACAAGTTTAGGGTATTATTTTAACCTTATCAATTAGATTTAACTCTAAGTTAAATAATTTAACTTTTACCGTGTCTTTTTGTTTTCTTACACTATATGGTTAATACACTTACTATAATATGCCAAACGAACCCAAAATTGTTTATTATTAATATGTATATCCTTATCTAAGTCATTTGGCCGAACCTTAGATTTTTAGGAATAAAATAACAATTAATAATATAATATTTTATTTAAAAACTATTTTGTGTCAATTTTGACACTATTTGATATATGATTTTTGTGAAAGTCATAACATAATTATATGTTCGAACCAAGTTGATTAAATAAACACTAATATATCATAGTAACCTAGAAAATTAGTTTAATTCATAAAAAGGCTCAAATTACATTTATTTTGGTGTTTATAACATCAATTATGTCAATATTTCATAAATAAGATAATTATTGCATCATAATTGTGTCATAAATAAATTAAATTATTTAATGTCTAAAAATTATAAATAAAATACCATCATGTATGAAATCTTTTTATCTTTCTAATGAATATTTATAGTCGAATTTATCTTATGTATAAACCCATATTAAAAATGATTTACTTATTAAACTTTGATTTTAACTATTCTAACCCTTCTTTAAATAAATTAATAATAAATGTCCTAATCAAATCCAAGTGGACCTAAATGGTCATATTTTATTCCTAAGTTTGTTTTTGGTCGAATTACACTTGTCCAATAGAATTAGGACATGTGTTAGGGTAATAATAATATCATTTTTACCCTTAATTACCCTATTTACTTTTAACCGTGGTAAAAAAAGTAAAAAGTTACTATTCACCAAAAAAACATTTTCAACTCATTGAACCACATTTTAGTCCTTGATATTAACCGTGTCTCTCGGATTTTCGAAATTCCATTCACAGAAGCGGTAAAATTAAGTTTTATGCAAAATTCAGTTTTTAACCTACCACTTAGTGGTTTCACTATTTATCAAAAATTGAATGTTTTCAGAAAAATACCAAAATTTCACCCTAGGCTAATTTCGGTATTCCGAATCCAAAAATGAAGTCCATTTTGAAAGATTAAATTTATAAAATTTCAAAAAGTGGTTATTACTATTAATAACGCCTAGTTTTAATAACATTTTAATAGCATATCGTTGTTTAGTGAAACTCAGTATTGCGTACGACACAAGCTATCGAGGAAGGTCACGATTGCGTGTAAGTAAGCCAAGCTAGTATGTAGTGAAAGATTCCTTTGATGATATATAAAAACAAAATATTACTCCTAAAAATCTCGGGTGTTACATTCTACCCCCCTTAAAAAGAATTTCGCCCTCGAAATTCATCACTTTGTAACAAACAGATTAGGATACTTCTCCCTCATCATATCCTCAAGCTCCCATGTAGCTTCTTATAATTGGTGGTTCCTCCATAAAACTTTCACCAATCGAGTGGTCTTGTTTCGTAGGACTTTTTCGCTATGATCCAGAATCTCTATCGGTTTTTCTTCATAAGAAAGATCTTGCTCAAGTGGTACAACTTCTGAGATGAGTACATGTGAAGGATCAGGTATGTACTTTCTCAGGAGAGATACATTGAACACATCGTGAACTTGAGAGAGATTCGGTGGAAGCGTCAATCGGTAAGCTACCTTTCCAACACGATCCAGTATTTCGAAAGGACCGATATATCTAGGGCTCAACTTCCCCTTCTTTCCAAATCTCATAACCCTCTTCCAGGGAGATATTCGTAAGAACACTTTATCACCCACTTCAAACTCTAGGTCTTTTCTTCAGTTGTCGGCATAACTTTTCTGTCGACTCTGAGCTTCTCTTATGTGTTGTTGAATAGATCTGACCTTTTCTGCCATTTCATCAACGAGATCAGGTCCTAATAGTATTCTTTCCCCAACTTCATCCCAGAAAGTTGGAGTCCTGCATTTCATTCCATAGAGAGCTTCATAAGGAGCCATATGAATACTGGAGTGAAAGCTATTATTATAAGAAAATTCCACCAAAGGTAGTTGTTGATCCCAACCTCCTTTGAAATCCATAGATCAAGCTCTCAACATATCTTCTAGGGTTTGAATTGTTCTCTCAGACTGACTGTCTGTCTGGGGATGATAAGCAGTGCTGAAACTCAACTCTGTATCCAGAATATGTTGAAGACTTCGCCAGAACTTCGAGGTAAATCTCGAATCCCGATCAGATATAATATAAAGTGGTACTCCATGCAATCTTACCACTTCCTTTACATATATCCTGGCAAGCTGATCTAGAGAGAAATCCTCTCTAATATCAATGAAGTGTGCAGACTTTGTAAGACGATCAACTATGACCCAAATAGCATTATTGCCTTTTGATGTTTTAGGAAGTCCTGTGACAAAGTCCATAGTGATGTTTTCCCATTTCCATTCGGGTATGGGTAATGGTTGTAACATCCCCTTAGACTTTTGTCTCTCAGCTTTAACTTGTTGACAAACCAAGCATCGAGAGACATATTCAGCAACATCTCTTTTCATGCCATCCCACCAGAAGTACTCTTTCAGGTCCCTATACATCTTCGTGCTTCCAGGATGAATAGAGAATGAAGAACTATGAGCCTCATCCAGCAGCTCCTTCTTTAATTCGGGGATGGAAGGAACACAAACCTGATTCCTGAACTTTATTATCCCATCACAATCAAGGTTGAATTCAGGAACATTTCTCACCTTCTTTTGTAACTCGACATCTTCTTTCTGTGCCTCTTTAATCTTCACATGTATAGATGGTTGAACATTCATTTGAGAAAGATAAGATTTTTCCCCTTCCATTATAATTCCAAGATCCATCCTTTGTAAATCCATAAATATTGGATCTTTTGTGATCCTCATCATGGATAAACTAGCACGGTCTTGTCGACTTAATGCATCTGCCACCTTGTTTGCTTTCCCAGGGCGGTAATGGATTGAGCAGTCATAATCCTTAATCAGCTCCAACCATCTTCTTTGACACATATTCAGCTCCTTTTGTGTGAAAATATACTTTAAACTTTTATGATCAGTATAAATATCACACCTTTCACCATAAAGGTAATGCCTCCAAATCTTTAATGAAAAGATTACCGCAGCCAACTCCAAATCATGTGTTGGGTAATTTTGCTCATGGATTTTCAACTATCGTGAGGCATAAGCTATCACCATATCATTTTGCATAAGAACACACCCAAATCCCTTCTTGGATGCATCACTGTAGATCACAAACCTTTCTCCACTACAAGGCAGTGTGAGCACAGGTGCACTGGATAACCTTCTTTTCAACTCCTTGAAATTCTCTTCACATTCCTCTGTCTAAACAAACTTAACTCCTTTCCGAGTCAACTTGGTGAGTGGATTAGATAATCGTGAAAAATATTTTAGAAAACGTCTATAATATCCATCCAAACCAAGAAAACTTCGGATCTCAGTTATTTTTGTTGGTCTCGACCATCTTTCGATAACCTCTGTTTTTGCTGGATCCACAGATATCCCCTCTTTTGAGATTATGTGACCCAAAAATGCAACTTTTTGAAGCCAAAATTCACTCTTGGTAAATTTGGCATAAAGCTTCTCCTTTCTCAGGGTCTTCAATATAATTCTCAAGTGATCTTCATGCTCTTCCTTTATCTTTGAATAGACAAGAATATCGTCTATAAAGACTACCACAAATTGATCAAGATAGTCACTAAAGACTCTATTCATTAGATCCATGAAGGTAGCAGGGGCATTAGTAAGACCAAATGGCATCACTATAAATTCATAGTGTCCATACCTTGTACGGAAAGCCGTCTTTGGTATATCCTCCCTTTTGACCCATAATTGATGATACCCTGAACGAAGATCAATCTTGGAAAAGTATTGAGCTCCGTGTAGTTGGTCAAATAAGTCATCAATGCATGGGAGAGGATATTTTTTCTTGATAGTGATCTTGTTAAGTTCTCGATAATCAATGCAGAGTCTCATTGATCCATCTTTCTTCTTAACAAATAGAACAGGTGATCCCCAAGGTGACGCACAAGGGCGTATGAATCCCTTATCAAGATTCTCCTGGAGTTGCTTCTTCAATTCATGCAACTCAATTGGGGCCATTCTATAAGGTGTCTTTGAAATAGTAAAAGCACCCGGTACGAACTCAACTTCACGATTTGGTGGAAGACCCGGTAATTCCTCCGTAAAGACATCATCAAACTCCCGTACGATGGGAATATTCTTAATCGTGAGTTTCTCACCAACAATTTGAGATAAATAACCTTCATTTAGTGGAATCAAGACCCATAAGATGGAAGAAATTTCCACTGGAAGGTTATATTCATCCTTGCATCGATAGACGATCGTAGATTGATCTGGAATATGAAATGTGACTTCCCTTCATTGGAAATTGATATGAGCTCCATGTAGAGAAAGCCAATCCATGCTAAGAATCACATCAAATTCCACTAAAGGAAGTATCACAAGATTTCCAGGAATCACTTTCCCACAAACTTCGATCGGAGAAGAATTATAAACTTTTTATGCGACTGTTGTGCCATTAGGTGTTGTCACAGCTAACTCAACATCTAATTGTTGAGGTAATACGGTGATACCCTTAGAAAATTTTTCAGAAATAAAAGAGTGGGTGGATCCAGAATCAAATAAATCAATTTCTACTTTAGAGTGGATGGTAAGTGTACCTTTCACCACTTCGTTATCGTACTCCACATCGCTGATAGAAATTGCATGTGACTTTCCTTTGTCTTTAGCCTTAATATTTTGTTGACGTCGACCATCATCATCAACCCTTGGATTTGGGCATTGATTGGCATAATGCCCTATCTCCTTGTACTTGAAACATTGAAGTGTAGTAGGTTCATTCTGTGTATCCCTTACTTTTTTTGCATCATTAGACATCTTCTTCCCATTATCGCGGCATTCAAATGCCCGATGACCTTCCTTTCCACATTTGAAACATTTACTTGTCCCTTTAAGACAACTCCCTCCATGTTTCTTTCCACACTTTGAGCATAAGGGAAAGCTCATCTTCTTTTCAGTGTGCTCTTTAGATTTTTCTTTGAATTCCATCTTCCTCTTCTTATCAAACCCATGTGACTGATGGGTTACTCCAATCTCCATATCGACTTTGAGAGCACATCGAACGATTTCCTCATAGCTATTGAAGTCCCTTATGGATAACTCCCTTCGAAGACTTGGTTATAAGCCACTAATGAATCGATCGATCTTACTCTCAGGTTGGATAATAATACCAGAAGCGTACCTTGTAAGTCTTGTAAAATTTGCTTCATAGGTACCAACAGATTCATCATCCCTTTGCTTCAGTTCAAGAAACTCTTTCTCTATCTTTGTTCGGAGAATACGAGGGAAGTACTTATTGAAAAATAATTTCTTGAACTCGTCCCATTCCATAGACTCAATTTCATCCCTTTGCCTCATATTCTTAATAAGATTCCACCATTGATCAGCATCTCCTTCGAAACGATACACTGCTAGGATGAATTTATCATGTTCAGAACATTGAAGAACTGAAAATATCTTTTCAGTAGTACTAATCCATTTTTCAGCAACTAATGGATCAGTAGTCCCGCTGAAAGAAGGTGGATGCTGCCTCATGAAGTATTCAACAGAATGTTGCTCCTTCCTTTGCTCGTTTGGAAGTCCTGCATGATTCATAGCTTGAGAAAGTTGTGTGAGCATGGCTACAAGATTTTTCATTCCGGCTCCTATATCGTTTGGTTGCTCAGGGGGACAATCATTGCATTGCCCATCGCATTCCGCATTAATACGGTTCCTTCGGGTTCTAGCCATTGACTAAAACCAAGAAGAATAGTGTGAGCAACACTAATTATAATAGGAAAACCACATAATCAAAAATAAAATTTCACACTTAAGGTCTTATCCTAGGGTATTCATGGCCATTTCTAAAACACTAAGATTGTGTTATATGCTTAGACTTATCCTTAGGTTTCTTACTAAGGCTTTCACATCCTAGTTTCCAAAGGTTGACTATACCTTTCCTCTAATACCAACTTTAACGACCCATAAATTACATACATTATTAATACTTCAAAATTGAAGCACACTTATTACAACATATGACAAAACCACAAAGGACCGTATAGGTATAGTGTCTTTAGAAACTGGGAAACATAAACAACTGGTTCATAAATCTTATACAGTGTCTCCCATTTATTTCATCATATCTAGGGTCCCTTTTATCATATTCTACTTAATATCCATCTTCCTGACCTGGGGAAAAGAAAACATAAAAGGGTGAGCTCAAATGATCAGCAAGGGAAAATAAAGGAAATAAAAATCATATCATATCTTTTTGAAAATCATAACCTGCAAAAGAGATCATAATATCTTAACATGGAATAAATCATAGAAGTGAAAATGAGATCCCCATAATCATAACATGAAACATGAAACTTTGTGGCATGCACACATAATCATGGAAAATCATTTCTTGTTAGTCATGACTCATTGCCAAGACTATCTTAGTGGACAAAGTCCCTTTCTGAACCGAGTTAACTCCTCGTTTCAGTCCTGTATCACTGAACCGAAATAACATTCCGTTCCAGCCATGTCTATCTCATGAGATATAAATCTTTACCCAATGCATTGGAGGGAGATATAGGTCCCACCCATCTTATAATGAATACTTTCTTATGTGTGCCACATAATCATAAACCATACATCATAGCGTAACCCATGTAATAAAAATGGGATTCTTAAACAACATGACATCATAAAACAATTCATATAAGATAAAGGAATTCATAAAAATATTTCCATCACAACATAATCAAATCCATGAAATAATAGGGATAAAAACAGAACCCTTTTATTATCTTAGATGGAAAATAATTTTGATAAAATACTTGAACTTCATTCTTGAGGAAAATATCCTTTCTACTTCAAAAACACATTTCCTTTCTTAACATGTCATTCAATTTTAAACTAAAAGAAGTTGATTAAAAATAAACTTGAATACTTGTAAAGGAAACTTCTTGGAAATAATGTTTTAGAAATCCATTCATGCCGTATAAGTTAAAAAAACATTCTTCATACTTTTGTCGGAAAATTCAAAAAGTACCTCGTATGAATAACGACAAAAGAATCCTTTCATATTCTTTACTAAAAACTCACCAAAGGGTAAAATTGGATTTAAACTATTGTAAGTGGATGGAAACAATATTACATATTGATGGAACATGGTTGTGGATGATAAAATACACCCCAGTAAATGCAAAAGTAAAAACAATCTCGGATAAAAATGAGATTGTGATATTTTCCCTTACCTTAGGTCCGATTTGCTTTGTATGTGTCCGAAGCTCCTATTCTTTGGAACGCTTCTTTGAATCCTCCACTTAGGGAACTAATATTGGTCTTTGAAGAAGACCAAGACCTCTAGGATTATTCTAGGGAAGTGTAGAGGAGAAAATGGCAAGGGTTGGCTGAGCTTGAGTGCTCAAATTGGTGTGAGGAGGAGGGGGAGGAGGTGCCCTTTTATAAGGGAGGAGAGGGGCACCTTGGGAATATCTCAAAATATTATTTTATATTAAAGTCAAAATCTCTTTATAATGGTTCCAAAGGGTTTTATTTCGAAGCTAAAGTGTGGATGGGTCGAAATCCTATCAACCAATAGGATTTAGACAAGTTTAGGGTATTATTTTAACCTTATCAATTAGATTTAACTCTAAGTTAAATAATTTAACTTTTACCGTGCCTTTTTGTTTTCTTACACTATATGGTCAATACACTTACTATAACATGCCAAAAGAACCCCAAATTGTTTATTATTAATATATATATCCTTAACTAAGTCATTTGGCAGAACTATAGATTTTTAGGAATAAAATAACAATTAATAATATAATATTTGATTTAAAAACTATTTTGTGTCAATTTTGACACTATTTGATATATGATTTTTGTGAAAGTCATAACAGAATTATATGTTCGAAAAAAGTTTATTAAATCAAAACTAATATATCATAGTAACCTATAAAATTAGTGTAATTCATAAAAAGTCTCAAATTACATTTATTTTTGTGTTTATAACATCAATTATGTCAATATTTCATAAATAAGATAATTACTGCATCATAATTGTGTCATAAATAAATTAAATTATTCAATGTCTAAAAATTATAAATAAAATACCATCATGTAGGAAATCTTTTTATCTTTATAATGAATATTTATAGTCGAATTTATCTTATGTATAACCCCATATTAAAAATGATTTACTTATTAAACTTTTATTTTAACTATTCTAACCCTTCTTTAAATAAATTAATAATAAATGTCCTAATCTAATCCAAGTGGACCTAAATGGTCATATTTTATTCCTAATTTTGTTTTTGGTCGAATTACACTTGTCCAATAGAATTAGGACATGTGTTAGGGTAATAATAATATCATTTTTACCCTTAATTTCCCTATTTACTTTTAACCGTGGTAAAAAAAAGTAAAAAGTTACTATTCACCAAAAAAAATTATTTTCATCTCATTGAACCACATTTTAGTCCTTGATATTAACCTTGTCTCTCATATTTTCGAAATTCCATTCACGGAAGCGGTAAAATTAAGTTTTATGCAAAATTCAATTTTTAACCTACCACTTAGTGGTTTCACTATTCATCAAAAATTGAATGTTTTCAGAAAAATACCAAAATTTCACCCTAGGCTAATTTCAGTATTCCGAATCCAAAAATGAAGTCCATTTTGAAAGATAAAATTTATAAAATTTCAAAAAGTGGTTATTACTATTCATAACGGCTAGTTTTAATAATATTTTTATAGCATATCGTTGTTTAGTGAAACTCAGTATTGCGTACGACGCAAGCTATCGAGGAAGGTCACGGTTGCATGTAAGTAAGCCAAGCTAGTATGTAGTGAAAGATTACATTGATGATATATAAAAACAAAATATTACTCATAAAAATCTCGGGTGTTACATAATTTTACCCCAAAAAAATGTACTTATACCAACATCTATAATAGTGGTGATTCAAATTAATTTAACTAGATTATACCTAATTAAATAAAAATTCTGATAATTTTTTATATAATTCAGATAAATTTTTATATAATTAAATTCATAATGATAATTTTTATTTAAAATAAAATGACAATATTAAAAAAATCAGTAAATTTAAGTAATCACTATAAAATCAAAATTTCATAAAAATAAAAAAAATCACCCTAATATAATTTTTATATGATATTTTAAAAAATGAAATTTTCTAATAAAAGAAATTATATATATGTTCCAGAAATTAATATATAATTTCTCCCAAAAATCAACAAACTCTTTTTTTTGAAGAAAATGTATTTATAAAGCATAAAATAAAATTACTGCAAAATAAAGTTCTTATTTCCAAAGTATTAATCAATGATTTTTTTATTATGTAGGTTATTTATATTTGATTCATAATTTTTATAATATTATTCATTCCTACCAATTAAACAACTATGTTATAATTTTCATATTTAAATAATAATATTTCACTATTTGTTTAAGTTTAGTGTTGCATGTTGTATAGAATATTGAATATAGTGTTCTTTTAAAATATCAATCTTTTAAATTATTTACGCAAATAAATAAATTTTATCCTCACAATTTCAAATTTTACTCATCAATCTATTTTTTTGCATTTGAAAATTCTTTTTAGAAGACCTACATAGTAAAAACGGTTAACTGAACTTCATCTTAAATAGTGGGAAAATGAAGTATAGAGATCATCACAAAACTATGTTTCCAAATATGATATCATTATTAAGAAGTAAAAATATGGACATGGAATAGAAACCCAATTCCCAAGGAATAATTGATATTGTTAAAGAATATGGTCATGATAATGTTAAATACCACAAAACAACAAATCTATAATGTGTAAAAGGATGATCAATTCATCAAGAATGAATACTATAGGATTATTTTTTGTTTCAATAACTTTTTATTATAGTATAAGAAGTCATATACCTTATGGAATAATAACATAAGAAAATATACTTACTTAAGAAAATAATTTCATCCTTTAATAAAATTCCACCACAATCGCTTCTTTTTCTCGTAGTAATGAGTATTCCAGATGCATTTTTATTCCTGAAGGACTAAAATAAACTTCAAAAGGATCACATAATACACAAAAGAATAAAAATATATTCCTATTATTTTTAATTAAATAAAAATGGTTATCATATTGTAATATAATGCCCATAAGAAATAAATGTTCATAAGAATAAATAATATATTAACATCTATAATTCAAAAATAAAACCAAATGTTTAACAAAGATCATTCATTAAATAAATAGCCATATATTTTGAATAACCTTAATAACCTCAACATGAAAGAAGGTTTTAACCTCGTAGTTTATCTTTTACCCTTTTATTATATCTCTGGAAATGTAAAAGCATTCATCCTAAATATTCCTTTATATTAAAGTTAATGGTTATATATACCTAATACAAATAAAATGTCCCCTAAAATATCATTAATCATCTCAAAATTAAAAAAAATAAATAAATTGATTATATAATATATTTCCTAAAATTAACATAATATTTATCTCTAAACCTATTTAAGTAAAAAAATATACAAACTAGGAAATCACATAGTCCAGTTGTAGGTGTCGCACCCTTTTCTCCCTTAGGTTATCGATTCATGCTCTCTGGAATTTTCAGATGAAAAATAATTTCAACCAAAATTTGGTTTTTCATTTATTTACAACTATAAATTTACAATGAATACTATTAACATACTCAAAAATAACATTACCCATGAAATCACTTATTTATTATGTCAAATATTTTCTATGTGATATATTCCCAAATCGAAATAACTATTTTCTCCCAATAAGAAATCAATAAATAATCATCAAAGAACACATTAACCATAAAATTTATCAATAAGTTTAAAATTTTCTATAAAATATAATATCATTATTCCATAATTACAATTTTTAGTTAAACATATCTTAAACCAAATGGTTTTATTCTCATATATGTCACCCAAAATATACTTAATCATATAAAAACCCATAAAATAAAACATCCAAATGGATATCTATTACTTTATAATTATGATCATCGTTAAACTTATAATCCGTATACACATTATGTTTTCCCTAATATCAAACACATATTAACTGTTATTAGTATATCAATCATTATTTTTCTAAAAATACCAACTTATGACTGAATCTCATTTCTAGGTTATTGACACTATTCAACATATGTTTTCAAATCCTTAAAGAAAAATTATTATTGTACAATATTGTGATGTTTCATGATTATTTTATATTGAATATAATTGATATAATACTTATAAAAACTGAAATACTAATACATCAAAACATGAAATCTAATACATAAAAACATAAAATCTAATAAATCAATGATTTACATAACATGATTTTTTTCCTTGGTATAGGAGTAAACCCATGGTTTAGGGCATTAACTTGGATAATTCTCATATTCCCCATACAAAATAAATTGAACTAAAAATGGTTACATAGGATGTAATTATTTACCTTCCATCATACTCTTAATTTTTACTTAGCATTTCATTAATTTATTCCATTATTTTCAAAAAAAATAAAACATTTTAAAATTCTATTAATACATTCTTCATATTGTCTCTTTCAAATTAATGACATGAAGGAAATTTTTTCCTTATATCACCCATGGTCTCCACTATTTGTGATCTCAGTTATCTATATCCTTCTACTATTTGGTGAGTTCGATAGTTTGTTAAGATGCTTGGTATTAGCCATATATCATGATAAATAATTAATCATAATCAAAATATATTTCACCATAATCATAATCTAATTTTTTTTCTTATAATCACCAAATTTTCCATCACATTTTGTGTTAACATAATTCCTCCCAGTTCCAGTAATTGAATAAAACCAAATATCATAGTATAAGTAACAATATTTATAGTAAGAAACCACATAATCACTAGCTTAACAATGTTTAGGATGTTATAATATACTTAGTATTATCATATAATCCTTTAATATATTAAATTCCATAATCTATATTTTTCAAAATCAATTTCAAAATGTTTCAACTAAACTTTCTAGGACACCAAATATAAGGACCCTAACCCTAATAGTCTAGATCCTATGGTTACTTTATTATGTTGGCATTATATACAAGAGATAAAATCCCAATGGACCCAATAGTTTAGTTTTATTGGGAAACTAGTAACATGCATTAATCCCACATAATATATTAAAACATAAAATACAATAAAGTATATTCTTTGAGAAACCCATTATTCCTTTCACCATATCCCTTCATATCAATCATAGTATACTTCCTCGAATATGGGAGAAATAAAATCTAAGAAATAGTATATTATACATGATCAAGAATGGAATTCATATAATAGAAGATTTAATTAATACATACAACATCATTAATATGGAATGGTAAATAACTAGAAACACATTTCATTTAATTAATAAATTGAGCATGTAGAATAATATGGTAGTAATAAATGATGATCAAATAATACCATATAGATAATTAAATGATCTTGAAACATATCCATGGATAATAAAACTAATAAAATAATCATAATTATATAAAAAACCTATCCCATAATTAGGTAATTCAAAATTTTGGACTTCATAAACATACCATTAAGGCCTCGGGGAAAGAAACCTTACCAAAATGGGTAGAAATTCTGTAGAGACCCGAAACCTGACGTACATGAACATTACATTACTTTTGCGGAATACTTATTACATAACAAAAACACACACACAAGGACCGTAATAGTTTAGTGTCTTTGGAAACTCGGAACGTAATCTTCTAATCGTGGTGAAAGATCTTCAATATCTCCCATAAAGATCTTCCCTTTTTTTTACCTAAAAACCTTTCTTTATATCCTGGGGAAAAGAAAACATAAAAGGGTGAGCTCAAATGCTCAGTAAGGGTAAACAAAAGAAATATCAATCACATCATATACATAAGCACATGACTTTTGGAAATCTTAACCTACAAAAGAGATCTTAATTTCATAACATGGGGTAAATCATGGCAGTGAAATGTAATCGAAATAATCATAAATTAAAACATGAAACTTTGTGGCATTCACACATAATCATAGAGAATCATTTCTTGTTAGTCAAGACTCATTGCCAAGACTATCTTAGTGGACAAAGTCCCTTTCTGAATCGAGTAACCCTCGTTTCAGTCCTGTTTCACTGAACCGGTATAACCTACCGTTCCAGCCCTGTCTATCTCATGAGATATAAAATCTTTACCCAATGCATTGGAGGGAGATAAAGGTCCCACCCATCTCATAATTATACCATTCTTATGTGTGCCACAAAATCATAAATCATACATCATTGCATAACCCATGTAATTAAATGGGAATCTTAAACATCGTGACATCATAAAACAATTCATATAAGATAAAGGAATTCATAAAAATAATTCCATCAGAACATGATCAAATCAATGTAATAATAGGGATAAAAACAGAACCCTTTATTATCTTAGATGGAAAATAATTTTGATAAAACACTTGAACTCCATTCTTGAGGAAAATATCCTTTCTTCTTCAAAAAACATCTTTCCTTTCATAACATGTCATATGACATTAAAATAAAAGAAGTTGATTAAAAATAAACTTGAAAACTTGTAAAGGAATATTCTTGGAAATAATGTTTTAGAAATCCATTCATGCCGTATAAGTTAAAAAAAACATTCTTCGTACTTTTGTCGGAAAAGTCAAAAAGTACCTCGTACGAAAAACGACAAAAGATTCCTTTCATTTCTTTTACTAAAAACTCACCGAAGGGTAAAAATGGATTTAAACAATTGTAGGTGGATGGAAATAATATTACATATTGATAAAACATGGATGTGGATGATAAAATACACCCCAGTAAATACTTACGAATAAACAATCTCGGATAAAAATGAGATTGTGATATTTTCCCTTACCTTAGGTCCGACTTGCTTTGTAAGTGTCCGAACCTCCTGTATAATGATTTAAATCATGTTATTGACTTATTACAGAATCATATTCATTGTTATGATATCATATATGGTTCACTTTTGACATTATATTACCCGTTCTTTTGTAAATTCCATGTTAAAGAAGCGTTTTGGGTAAAATCGTTTCATTTATCGTAGGTGTTTTGATTTGTTGTTCTTGACATTATTATTACTTATATCATGATTTACTTACTTCCAGAATATAAAATAAGAATTATATATCATATATATTGAGTATATATATATATTTATAATAGATAGATAAATAAAATGAAAAACACCGTTCATGGAGACGGTAGTCCGTACGTACGCATGAACGCT
Organism: Viscum album; assembly: GCA_963277665.1. Classification (NCBI taxonomy): domain Eukaryota; kingdom Viridiplantae; phylum Streptophyta; class Magnoliopsida; order Santalales; family Viscaceae; genus Viscum; species Viscum album. Next base: position 1,042,342,648 of record OY728140.1, on the reverse strand, counting down.
GTTTTCCATTCCTTATTGTCTTGAAATGGAAGTAAGTAGATGACATACATATATATATATATATATATATACATAAATCCAGTAGCTTTATAATGTCATATATTTCATTATTATTTCTTATATATACTTTATAATCATTCTTAAATGGTTAACATGGAGAATGAATCTCATCGCGTCGTGGAGACGGTAGTCCGTACGTACGCACGAGCGATGATATCATTTTCATAAATATTGAATTGAATTGGAGTGGATTATACAATATATCAGAATCAATATGATGTTGTAATAACTATGTATAGTTATTCTTTACACCATTATACCCATCCATGTAAGGTGGTGGTGGAAAATAGATTACACCACGGCGTGGAGACGGTATTCCGTACGTACGCACGCGCGGTGATTTCTTTTTCCGTAGGATGGATAGATGGTGAAATAGGGTTGTTTAATACTTATAATATCATATCAGTATATGAGTGATACTGATGTTATTACTTCATAATGAAACAACCTAAGAAGAATAAGTGGAAGAAGAAATAAAGATGAAAGAATTGGTAACGATAATTACCTCTTCTTTGAAACGCCTCTTTGAGACCTCCTCTTAGGGCACTAAAATTGGTCCTTCAGGAAGACCAGAACCTCTAGGATGTTGCTAGGGAAGTGGAGAAGAGATTTTGGCAGGGTTTGGCCGAGCTTGAGTGCTCAAATTGGTGTGAGGAGGAGGGGGAGGAGGTGCCCTTTTATAAGGGACGAGAGGGGCACCTTAGGAATATCTCAAAATATTATTTTATATTAAAGTAAAAATCGGTTTATAATGGTTCCAAAGGGTCTTATTTCGAAGCTAAAGAGGGGATGGGTCGAAATACTTTCAACCAATAAGATTTAGACAAGTTTAGGGTATTATTTTAACCTTATCAATTAGATTTAACTCTAAGTTAAATAATTTAACTTTTACCGTGTCTTTTTGTTTTCTTTCACTATATGGTTAATACACTTACTATAACATTCCAAAAGAACCCCAAATTGTTTATTATTAATATATATATCCTTATCTAAGTCATTTGGCCGAACCTTAGATTTTTAGGAATAAAATAACAATTAATAATATAATATTTGATTTAAAAACTATTTTGTGTCAATTTTGACACTATTTGATATATGATTTTTGTGAAAGTCATAACAGAATTATATGTTCGAACCAAGTTGATTAAATCAACACTAATATATCATAGTAACCTATAAAATTAGTGTAATTCATAAAAAGTCTCAAATGACATTTATTTTGGTGTTTATAACACCAATTATGTCAATATTTAATTAATAAGATAATTACTGCATCATCATTGTGTCATAAATAAATTAAATTATTTAATGTCTAAAAATTACAAATAAAATACCATAATGTATGAAATCATATTAGCTTTCTAATGAATATTTATAGTCGAATTTATCTTATGTATAACCCTATATTAAAAATGATTTACTTATTAAACTTTGATTTTAACTATTTTAACCCTTCTTTAAATAAATTAATAATAAATGTCCTAATCTAATCCAAGTGGGCCTAAATGGTCATATATTATTCATAAGGTTGTTTTTGGTCGAATTACACTTATCCAATAGAATTAGGACATGTGTTAGGGTAATAATAATATCATATTTACCCTTAGTTACCCTATTTACTATTAACCGCGGTAAAAAAAAGTAAAAAGTTACTATTCACCAAAAATTATTTTCATCTCATTGAACAACATTTTACTTACTGACATCAACCGTGTCTCCCGGATTTTTGAAATTCCATTCACAGAAGCGGTAAAATTATGTTTTATGAAAAATTCAGTTTTTTAACTACCACTTAGTAGTTTCACTATTCATCAAAAAATGAAGGTTTTCAGAAAAATGCCAAAATTTCATCCTAAGCTATATTTCATATTCCGAATTCAAAAATGAAGTCTATTTTACCAAATTCATAACATAGAAATTGCATTAATTAATTTTATAATTAAATCCCGTTGTTAAAAAAAAATAGCGTGTTTTTAAGAAACAATATATATCAAAAGATTGACACTTGATTATGTCTGGTTTAAATGTGAAATTACATCCAATGACCAACATTGTATTAAATTGTAAAAATATATTCTAAATATACTTTAAAACCACTCAAATTAATGATTTATCACTATTAATTATTTTGATTAAAAAAGTTGTTTTTAATTATAATTTAGTAATTTTCACTATTCATGAGAATATGAAAGTTATCCGAAATGTACCAAAATTTCACCTTAGGCTAAATTCGATACTCCGAATCCAAAAATGAAGTTCATTTTGAAAAATAAGATTTACAGAATTTTAAAAAGTGGTTATTACTATTCATAACGGCTAGTTTTAATAATATTTTAATAGCATATCGTTGTTTAGTGAAACTCGGTATTGCGTATTACACACGCTATCGAGGAAGGTCGCGATTGCGTGTAATGCAAGGCAAGTCAAGGATGCGTGTTGTGCAAGCTCCTTTTGGTGTAGCGTACAACACAAGACATTAAATAAATTAAAAAGAATATTTTTTATAAAATCTTGGGCTGTTACATTCTACCCCCCTTAAAATGAATTTCTCCCTCGAAATTCGTTGGGGTTATAAATGGTTTACTATTTGAAAGTTTCTTTAATAGAAACCCACATCGTAAAAAAGATTATCAAAACCAATCTTTAAAAACAAAAGTATGGAACGTAATGGTTACCCAAATAAAATAATCATTGGGTTTCCACATAGGTGAAAATATGGATATGGAAGAGAAATCTAACCATCGTGTTCTGATGGAGAGTGGTAGAGAACATGGCTATGGAAAAGCCAATAATCACAAATCCATAAATTTGTGACGATCTAAGGTACCATCTGATTCATCGGGTATAAGATCACTAGGACAACATTTTTGGTTTTCAAGATCATTTCCCTAAAGTTGAAAATTTGAATTGGAATAAATACTTTCTTTATTTTGGTACAATCTTACTATTGTTCGTGCCTAGAACAATTTCCACTTCATCTCTTAAATAAATGAAGTTGAATTTGTTATTCGTGAAGTGTTAGCAGATCATGTGATAGAATGACGGGTCATTCCATCTGTCTCAAACAAAAGGTTAGCAAAAATTATATACATAAGTCGATCTATAGTGAGATTAATCATATATAGTTCCTAAAATGGACTTATACTTCATATATCATACTGCTTAATATAATAAAACTAGTTTCTACTAAACAGGGACTTCCTGTAGGCCAGTGGTAGGTGATAAAGGCCAGTCGCACTTTAGTTGTGGGTTCGATTCCCACATCCTTGTCCGACGCGATGGGTTGTCACCCGTCCTGCAGGTTGTCTTTTTTCTAAAACTAACTTATGTCCAACATAATCCATTCCAATCTTTAGGCTTATCCATAATACTACAGTCCACTACCATATATCATAAGATATGTTTTGTTGGTCACATTCCAAACATTCAAAGTCCTTAATCATGTATTCTCTTGAATACCTTAGTGAAAACATGAATGTAGTTAAAATTTAACACTTTCCACATACCAAAATCCTCAAAATTCAACATACTGAAACCATGATATCACTTAGTCCTTATATCAATCATGAGCTCATGAATACTATCAAACATATTATATTCTCTTTATCCCTTCATTATGCGCATATCATCCACATTCCAAAAAAAATATCTGAATAACCTTTCATTGTTACTCATACCATTCATCATAAACTTTCAAAACTTAAGGAAAGACAACAGTGTAACAATCCTTAGATGTCTTTTTATTATATAGTACAACATTACACTTGATAAACATGTAATCATTCCACTACCTTCTTAAACCATTGACCGAGCTTCAATAATTCTTTCATCTCACATATCATTTGTAGTCTCTTCATCATCATCAACATAAATACTTCCCATACGACCATACTGATTATCTTCATGAGACTTTCCATTAGGGCATTGGTTTGCATAATGCCCATACATTCCACATTTAAAACATTTAACCATTGTTGATGTCGTAGCAATACCATTATCCTCATCCATGGTGTTAACTGAACCATTTCCTTTGCACTTACTGGCTTTGTGTCCTTCTTTTCCACACCTAAAGCATCTTCCAGCTCCTTGATGCCTCTTCCCACATGATTTACATAGGGGAAATTGAACATTCTTTCCTCTACGATCATCATGAAACTCTATCTTTCTCTTATTAGCCAAGTCAGGAAACTTACCAAATTTTACTTTATTGATCATATTATGAGATTGCTGATTCGGCATAATAATGATGTTTGGACTTCCAAATCCCATTTCATTTGGTTGCTCATGAATAATATCATTCCATTGTCCATCATATCCTCTATTATCGTGAATCACCTTGTTTCCATCCATTTTCTAAAACCCAAAAAGAATAGTGTGAGAGGAAAAAATCATAATAAAGGGGGAGTAACTTAAATATCTAACATCTTTGGTTTAATCTAATATCGTTACCATAGTTCTAGGACTATATCCTATACATATACTTATCCTTAGGGGCATCCCTAGACATACCTTAGAAATATCTCTAGGGATATCACTAACATTTTCTCATCCTAGTTTCCAAAGGTTGACTAAACCTTTCCTCTGATACCAACTGTAGAGACCCGAAACCTGACGTACACGAACATTACATTACTTTTGCGGAATACTTAGTACATAACAAAAACACACACACAAGGACCGTAATAGTTTAGTGTCTTTGGAAACTCGGAACGTAATCTTCTAATCGTGGTGAAAGATCTTCAATATCACCCATAAAGATCTTCCATTTTTTTTACCTAAAAACCTTTCTTTATATCCTGGGGAAAAAAAACATAAAAGGGTGAGCTCAAATGCTCAGTAAGGTTAAACAAAAGAAATATCAATCACATCATATACATAAGCACATAAGTTTTGGAAATCTTAACCTACAAAAGAGATCTTAATTTCATAACATGGGGTAAATCATGGCAGTGAAATGTAATCACAATAATCATAACTTAAAACATGAAACTTTGTGGCATTCACACATAATCATAGAGAATCATTTCTTGTTAGTCAAGACTCATTGCCAAGACTATCTTAGTGGACAAAGTCCCTTTCTGAATCGAGTAACCCTCGTTTCAGTCCTGTTTCACTGAACCGGTATAACCTAACGTTCCAGCCCTGTCTATCTCATGAGATATAAAATCTTTACCCAATGCATTGGAGGGAGATAAAGGTCCCACCCATCTCATAATGATACCATTCTTATGTGTGCCACAAAATCATAAATCATACATCATTGCATAACCCATGTAATAAAAATGGGAATCTTAAACATCGTGACATCATAAAACAATTCATATAAGATAAAGGAATTCATAAAAATAATTCCATCACAACATGATCAAATCAATGTAATAATAGGGATAAAAACAAAACCCTTTATTATCTTATATGGAAAATAATTTTGATAAAACACTTGAACTCCATTCTTGAGGAAAATATCATTTCTTCTACAAAAAACATCTTTCCTTTCATAACATGTCATACGACATTAAAATAAAATAAGTTGATTAAAAATAAACTTGAAAACTTGTAAAGGAATCTTCTTGGAAATAATGTTTTAGAAATCCATTCATTCCGTATAAGTTAAAAAAAACATTCTTCGTACTTTTGTCGGAAAAGTCAAAAAGTACCTCGTATGAAAAACGACAAAAGATTCCTTTCATTTCTTTTACTAAAAACTCACCGAAGGGTAAAAATGGATTTAAACAATTGTAGGTGGATGGAAATAATATTACATATTGATGAAACATGGATGTGGATGATAAAATACACCCCAGTAAATACTTACGAATAAACAATCTCGGATAAAAATGAGATTTGATATTTTCCCTTACCTTAGGTCCGACTTGCTTTGTAAGTGTCCGAACCTCCTGTATAATGATTTAAAGCATGTTATTGACTTATTACAGAATCATATTCATTGTTATGATATCATATATGGTTCACTTATGACATTATATTACCCGTTCTTTTGTAAATTCCATGTTAAAGAATCGTTTTGGGTAAAATCGTTTCATTTACCGTAGGTGTTTTGATTTGTTGTTCTTGACGTTATTATTACTTATATCATGATTTACTTACTTACAGAATATAAAATATGATTTATATATCATATATATTCAGTATATATATATATATATAATAGATAGATAAATAAAATGAAAAACACCGTTCATGGAGACGGTAGTCCGTACGTACGCATGAACGCTGTTTTCCATTCCTTATTGTCTTGAAATGGAAGTAAGTAGATGACATACATACATATATATATATAAATAAATCCAGTAGCTTTATAATTTCATATATTTCATTATTATTTCTTATATATACTTTATAATCATTCTTAAATGGTTAACATGGAGAATGAATCTCATCGCGTCGTGGAGACGGTAGTCCGTACGTACGCAAGAGCGATGATATCATTTTCATAAATATTGAATTGAATTGTAGTGGATTATACAATATATCAGAATCAATATGATGTTGTAATAACTATGTATAGTTATTCTTTACACCATTATACCCATCCATGTAAGGTGGTGGTGGAAAATAGATTACACCACGGCGTGGAGACGGTATTCCGTACGTACGCACGCGCGGTGATTTCTTTTTCCGTAGGATGGATAGATGGTGAAATAGGGTTGTTTCATACTTATAATAACATATCAGTTTATGAGTGATACTGATGTTATTACTTCATAATGAAACAACCTAAGAAGAAGAAGTGGAATAAGAAATAAAGATGAAAGAATTGGTAACAGTAATTACCTCTTCTTTGAAGCGCCTCTTTGAGACCTCCTCTTAGGGCACTAAAATTGGTCCTTGAGGAAGAACAGAACCTCTAGGATGTTGCTAGGGAAGTGGATAAGAGATTTTGGTAGGGTTTGGCCGAGCTTGAGTGCTCAAATTGGTGTGAGGAGGAGGGGGAGGAGGTGCCCTTTTATAAGGGAGGAGAGGGGCACCTTAGGAATATCTCAAAATATTATTTTATATTAAAGTAAAAATCGGTTTATAATGGTTCCAAAGGGTCTTATTTCGAAGCTAAAGTGGGTATGGGTCGAAATCCTATCAACCAATAAGACTTAGACAAGTTTAGGGTATTATTTTAACCTTATCAATTAGATTTAACTCTAAGTTAAATAATTTAACTTTTACCGTGTCTTTTTGTTTTCTTTCACTATATGGTTAATACACTTACTATAACATGGAAAACGAACCCCAAATTGTTTATTATTAATCTATATATCCTTATCTAAGTCATTTGGCCGAACCTTAGATTTTTAGGAATAAAATAACAATTAATATTATAATATTTGATTTAAAAACTATTTTGTGTCAATTTTGACACTATTTGATATATGATTTTTGTGAAAGTCATAATAGAATTATATGTTCGAACCAAGTTGATTAAATCAACACTAATATATCATAGTAACCTATAAAATTAGTGTAATTCATAAAAAGTCTCAAATGACATTTATTTTGGTGTTTATAACACCAATTATGTCAATATTTAATTAATAAGATAATTACTGCATCATCATTGTGTCATAAATAAATTAAACTATATAATGTATAAAAATTACAAATAAAATACCATCATGTAGGAAATAGTTTTATCTTTCTAATGAATATTTATAGTTGAATTTATCTTATTTATAACACCATATTAAAAATGATTTACTTATTAAACTTTGATTTTAACTATTTTAACCCTTCTTTAAATAAATTAATAATAAATATCCTAATCTAATCCAAGTGGGCCTAAATGGTCATATTTTATTCATAAGGTTGTTTTTGGTCGAATTACACTTATCCAATAGAATTAGGACATGTGTTAGGGTAATAATAATATCATATTTACCCATAGTTACCCTATTTACTATTAACCGCGGTAAAAAAAAGTAAAAAGTTACTATTCACCAAAAATTATTTTCATCTCATTGAACCACATTTTACTTACTGACATCAACCGTGTCTCTCGGATTTTTGAAATTCCATTCACAGAAGCGGTAAAATTAAGTTTTATGAAAAATTCAGTTTTTTAACTACCACTTAGTAGTTTCACTATTCATCAAAAAATGAAGGTTTTTAGAAAAATGCCAAACTTTTATCCTAAGCTATATTTCATATTCCGAATTCAAAAATGAAGTCTATTTTACCAAATTCATAACATAGAAATTTCATTAATTAATTTTATAATTAAATCCCGCTGTTAAAACAAATATCGTGTTTTTAAGAAACAATATATATCAAAAGATTGACACTTGATTATGTCTGGTTTAAATGTGAAATTACATCCAATGACCAACATTGTATTAAATTGTAAAAATATATTCTAAATATACTTTAAAACCACTAAAATTAATGAGTTATCACTATTAATTATTTTGATTAAAAAAGTTGTTTTTAATTATAATTTAGTAATTTTCACTATTCATCAGAATATGAAAGTTATCCGAAATGTACCAAAATTTCACCTTAGGATAAATTCGATACTCCGAATCCAAAAATGAAGTTCATTTTGAAAAATAAGATTTACAGAATTTTAAAAAGTGGTTATTACTATTCATAACGGCTAGTTTTAATAATATTTTAATAGCATATCGTTGTTTAGTGAAACTCGTTATTGCGTATTACACACGCTATCGAGGAAGGTCGCGATTGCGTGTAATGCAAGGCAAGTCAAGGATGCGTTTTGTGCAAGCTCCTTTTGGTGTAGCGTACAACACAAGACATTAATAAAATTAAAAAGAATATTTTTTATAAAATCTTGGGCTGTTACAAACTCGACAAAATATGCATAATAGTTTGTCTCGTGAGACCTACTGATTTTTCAAGGGTATATAGTGGGCCCTTACCATCAATTAATAATTAAAATGCATTTATCATATGAAATGGGTGAAAAATAATCAATATAGACATTCATATTAAAAAAATAGAATATGTGATGTTAGTACTTTTCCCAATCAATAAACATTGTCATAAATCATCAAGAGTAATGTGGTGAATGGTATCAAAATTATCCATCCCCAGTCAAATAGATCATAAACCATCTAGATAATTAATAAATATTGTATCATTATAATATATCCCTAGTTGAGAATATGTAAAATGAGGGATGATGTCATTAATGAATACAAATACCATAAAATTTTCATTACAATATTCTAGAGGAAAATACCCTTTTCACTCTATAAACCACTTTTAAATAACAATAAATTTATAAAAGATTAGGGAAAAGATTTTTAAAAAAAATAAAAGAATATTATAAAATATGATTCATAGAAATGAGTTTTTTAGAAGGAATTCAATTTCATACATTCTATATAAGTTAAAAGGCATTCATTTCACTCTCTTGTAAACATGTCTAAAAGAATCTCATTCAGAAAAAGAAAATAATTTTTAAATTCAAAAAGTTTATTAAAAATTAAAACATCGGTAATAATACTTTAAAAAATAATTTGAATAATTTTTAATACATTCATAAAAATATTTCTAGAAAATAAATATGTGGGAGAAAAAGGCTTTTAGACCGAAGAGATTAATAATGTCACCTTTTCTTAAATTATTTTTATCAATATGTTTGGTTACCAATGAGTGAAAAATTGTACTATTACTTTAAAAGTTCATGAATAACCATATGAGAAGAAAATTTATTTGTTGTGTGATATAATTATAAAATAATTCATCCAATATAGACTTAAACCTGAATGATCCAAAAATAATTATTATATTATAAAATAAACTCTTACCGCTTTTCTAATTTTTGAAACATAATAACAATTAAATAAATAAAATAAAATAAAATTATAAATACCATGAATATAAATATATTTATGATATAAAATATCAAAGGGTCAGTATATAAATCACCCAAAAGGAATAAGTGGTGAACCTGACATATGTATGATGAAATTAAAAGTGTGACAAGAGAAACCTTAACTTAGGTTTGACCTCTTCCATATGTGTATGAATATTATTTATAATAAATATAGATGTATTATGTATATATATATATATATTAAATTAAAATAAATATACATATTAAAAAATATATTATTTACTTATAATCTATTGTCCTCTTTTTTTTTACAATTCATCATTAAAATCAATATTTTAAGTAATAACCTCTTCATTTTTCATGTATGTTTTTTTGTTAGTTTCAATACAAGAACTTTGATCATGATTCCCTAATATATAGTTTTTTAATGATATAAATATGATATATATTCATTATATACATATTTTATAGTCATCCATGAAATATATAGATATATAAATGAATTACATCATTAATGGGAAGGGTATGTCCTACATATTCATGAAATTTATTTTAATTTTTCAATATATTAAATAAAATAAATTTAAATAATAATTTAAATTTAAATAATAATAATTACAATATATAAATAATATATATTAATTAAAATTTTCCTTATTATCATCCGTATAAAATAGAAACAAAAAACAGATCACATCACTCTGTGGAGGTGGTAGTCTAAACATACGCACAAGAAACATTATTATTTTCCAATAGATTGGAAGGTACGTTTTTTTATATTATATTATAATTATAAAATAATAATAATGATATAAAAATAATATATATTTATTTGTTCCATAATTATAACCATCCAAGAGAAATGGTAATGAAAAATTAATTACACCACTACGTGGAGATGGTAAGTTGTATGTATGCATGAGAAACATTTTCACTTTTCATAGGATGAGAAAGAGAAGGAATATAGATATAGAATAATAATAATAATATATATTTATATTTATTATATTACATTTATTATTTTATAATGGATACAATAATTTAATATGAATTATAAGAATAAATATACTTGAAATAGTTGGTAAATATGATTACCTATTCTTCAATAAAAAACCTTCGGATATCTTATTAAGGGGTATATTGTTGGAATTTTAGAATGTAATGAATCTATATAAATTAAATAATTATGTTTAGATGAGAAATTTCTAGTACTTGGCCGATATATGTGGGCCAATGTTGTGTGAATAACTAAGAGAATGGGTGTCCTTTTAAAAGTGAGGGGAGAGGCATTCTGGGAATTTCTTAAAGTATTAAATTAATATAAATCATATTTCAAATTCAAATGGATTAAAAATATTATAATTAAAATATTGGTAAATTATGAGTCATATCCATGTCATCCAATAAAATTTTTAATATATTAAAATGTTTTTTACCCTTATTATTTATTTTTAACACCATGTTAACCATTTTGACAATTACCATAGTATTACATATTTTTATCATTTAAGGGTCATGAATGTTACCATATGAAAAAATCCAACCAATAAATGGACAATGGATGATTTTTAAAACAAATCCCAATAATTTGGATGAATATAATATTTTATGAATTTTAAATCATTTAATAAAATATTATTTATTGTAAAATGTAATTAATTCCATTTTTTGATACTATTCATTTAATATGCATTTAAATGCATCAAGAAAAATGGGGTCTTATAATATAATCTAATACTACTTCCCTAACATTTCATATATATCTAAAAATTCATGGGAAACATTTATCCATTAAAATTAAATTAGTTTTAGTATTTTAAGAATAAATTAATTTTATACTATTTAAATAAATGTTGTGTTGATGTTGCATATACATTTAAGTAATTATTTATTTTATAAAAATAACAAAAAATACCCTCATAAAAAATAAATTTATATTTAAAATTAGTATTTATGATAAAAAATAAAAAATATTTATCTTTATGAAAAAATTTAATGATTATTAAACAAAGAGGTGGAAATTTTTTACCCTTTATTTAAAATAATTTAAAGGATAAAAAAACAAAAAAAATGGAGAAAAGGACATATATTCAACTTTTGGATGATTATGGATGAGAAAGACTCATAAAATAAAATTATTTCAACTTTTAGGCTCATTATTTAGTCCATATCAATTTATTTTTAACCATAATTACCCGATTTACCCTTTACCATGGTAACCAAATTACAAAAGTTACTGTTCATATTGAAAAAAAGGATCTATTTACCAAATTTGATCCCAATGATTCCAAATATTGAATAAAAATTTAAATATTCAATTTATATAAGTTTTATAAATTACATCTAATATAAAATTGAAAAACACAATTAATTTTTTTAGAAAAATAAATTTTGAAACTCAAAATGTACTTATACAATAGGTATGGATAATGATGATTCAAAATAATTTAATTATATAATATATAATTAAATAATAATTATGTTACTTTGAGGTAAAATAAAAATCATAATGATGTTTTTTAGTGATAATAAAATGACAGCTTTCCAAAAAAAATTATTTTTTCTATTTACTAGAAAATAAATATTTTTATAAAAATATAAAAGTTTCACGCTAATATATTTATGATATGTTGATTTAAAAAATGATATTATTTTTATATGATAAATTTTCTATACTCTATAAATTAATTATAATATTTTATCATAATGTGAAATAATTTTTTTAATGAAAATGTATTTCTGAAGCATAAATTATCATAGTGGAAAATAGTGTACATCTTTTCTAACCATTAATTAATGAATTTGTATTGAGTAAGTCCATTATATATATTTCTTATTTTGTTGAATATTATTTATTCTTTCCAATTCAATGGATAGGTTATAGTTATCATATTTATATAATAATATTTTTTGGTTCCTTTATGCCCAATATTGCATCTTGTATATGCTATTGAAAATAACATTCTATTAAATTCAGTGGGTGTTACATGTAAAATATTGGGTGGAATGTAGAGGATTTTTTTGATAATTTTCAATATTACTAAGTCATTAAGAATTATTTTATTCCATTATCCACCTTTTCTCTATTCACTCCCTTCCATGTCATACGCCTTTATATGATACAATAGGGTTGGTCGAGGGATAAACAACATAAGATGGTGTCCATTTTAGAATTGTACAACAAAATCAATTGAGAGGATCTTATTATTATTTACTAATAAAGAAGATGATATTTGGTATGATAAAGAGATCTCAAAATCATGTTATGTTTCACATTCGAACTAGGTTTTGGTATTTCATTTATGATGGGATGTGTTATCAAATTAAATTGAGATAAAAAAATAATGAAGAAACTTGAGTTTCTAACCCCAAGGTTTAATCCTTTCTTGATAACACATGTGTGTTATTTTTCTTCACTATTTTATTTTAAATTATAATTCATTAACATGTCAAAAACACATATATTTTTCACTATTTTAAATATTTGAAAAAAAATAAAAATATAATACATGTATGGAATATTGAGTGATTGAACAAAATAACCATGAGAAACAACCTGTTGGTCAACTAATATTCTATAGTTATAGGGGAAATATATATATATATATATATATATATATATATTATTTTTTACCAAACAATGATATGTGTTTAATAATCCTGAACTTTTACTATATATCAAATCGATTATCATTTTTTCATTCAAATTTTGTAAACATTTCATTGTTTTAATAAAAAAATATTTAAAATTAAGGCTTTTTGTGATGGATTTTCCAGAAGAGTCGTTTTTTCATCAAACCAATACTCCCAGGTGAACCTATAACGAACCATAATTTACATACATTATTATTAGTTCATAATTTAATCATACTTATTACAACATATAACAAAACCATGATTGTACCATATAGGTATAGTGTCTTTAGAAACTGGGAAACATAAACAACTGGTTCATAAAGCATATATATTGTCTCCCATTTATTTCATCATATCTAGAGTCCCTTTTGGAATATCCTACATAATACCCTTCTTCCTGACCTAGGGAAAAGAAAACATACAAAAGGGTAAGCTCAAATGCTCAGTAAGGGTAAAAAAAATATCAAAAATATCATATTCATAAGAACATAACATTTTGAAAATAATAACCTGCAAAAGAGATCATAATATCATAAAATGGTATAAATAATAGTACTGAAATGTAATCCCAATTATCATAACATATAACATGAAACTTTGTGTCATACACCCATAATCATAGAAAATCATTTCTTATTAGTCAAGAGTCATTTCCAAGACTATCATAGTGGACAAAGTCCATTTCTGAACCGAGTTTATTCCTCGTTCAAGTCTTGTATCACTGAACTAGATTAACTTGTCGTTCCAGTAATGTCTATCTCCTGAAATATAAATCTTTACCTAATACATTGAAGGGAGATATAGGTCTCACCCATCTCATAATGATACCATTCCTATGTGTGCCACAAAATCATAAATCCTACATCATAGCATAACCCATGCAATAAAAATGGTATTCTTAAACATCATGTCATCATAACATAATCCATATAAGATAAAAGGACTTCATAAAAATAATTCCATCATAACATAATCAAATCAATATAAAAATCAGGATAGAAACAAAACCCTATATTATCTTAGATGGAAAATAATTTTGATAAAACACTAGAACTCCATTCTTGAGGAAAATATCCTTTCTAATTCAAAAACATTTTTCCTTTATTAACATGTCATAAAATTTTAATCTAAAAGAAGTTATTTAAAAATAAACTTGAAAACATGTAAAGGAATCTTCTTGGAAATAATGTTCTATGAAATCATAAAAATTCATTCATGCTGTATAAGTTAAGAAAAACATTCTTCTCATACATTGTCCGGAAAAGTAAAAAGTATCTCGTACTTAAAACGACAAAAGATTGCTATCATATATTTTACTAAAAATTCACCAATAGGTAAAATTGGATTTAAAAAATTGTAGGAGGATAGTAATAATATTAATTATTGAGTAAGCATGGATGTGGATGATAAATATGCCCCAGTAAATTCTAAAGTATAAACAATCTCAGATAAAAATGGGATTGTGAGATTTTCCCTTACCTTAGGTCCGATATTCTTTTTACGTGTCTGATCCTCCTGTATAATGATTTAAATAATGTCATTAAATTATTCAATAATCATACTCATTGTTATTATATCATATATGACCATATTATTAGCTTCTTATTAGTAATATTTCATTGCTACTTGTTATTCGAGTGTTCATTGCTTTATGTTCTTATGCGTGTTTTTTTGAATAAATTCTTATCCCTATTTTTAAGTTATAGACACATCATTTAAAGAATGGTATTATTATAATATATATCATATTTATTCATTAAATTAATTTATATATGCATTATTCAATGAAGATCTTGTAGAATGAGTCGCATCACATCGTAGAGACGGTAGGCCGTTTGTACGCACGAGCGATGATATCATTCCCATAATTATTGAATGGTATTGGAGTGGATGATCGAATGTCTCAGAATTATTATCATGTTATAATATTCATATATAGTAATAATTTATGCCATTATACCCATCCAGTAAGGTGGTGGTGGAAAATAGATTACACCACGACGTGGAGATGGTGTTCCGTACGTACGCACACGCGGTGATTTCATTTTCCACAGGATGGATAAAAGGTGAAATAGGGTTGTTTCATATTTATAATAACATATCATTATATGAGTGATACTGATTTTATTAATTTATTATGAAACATATAAAGAAGAATAAGTAGAAGAAGAAATAAATTGGAAAGGATCGGTAAAGGATACTACATCTTCTTTGACATGCCTCTTCTTAACCTCCTCTTAGGGCACTAAATTTGCTCTTTGAAGAAGAAAATGACCTCTATTATGTTTCTAGGGAAGTGGAGAATGGAAATTGGCAGGGGTTGTCCGATCTTTAAGGCTCAATGTTTTGTGAGGAGGAGAGGGAGGAGGTTCCCTTTTATAGGAGAGGTGAGGGGCACCTTAGGAAAAAACATAAAATATTATTTTATAATAAATTCATATTCAGTGTTTAATGGCTCCAAAGTGACTTATTTCTAGGATAGGGTGGGTATGGGTCGGAATACTTTCAACCAATATGTTTTAGACATGTTTAGGTTACCATTTTAACCTTATCATTTAGATTTAACTCTAAGTTAAATAATATAACTTTTACAGCATCTTCTTGTATTCTGACGCTATATGGTTACTAATATTACTATAAACATAAAATAAAATCCCAATTGGTTCATTAATGTCATATATATTATTATATAAATCTTTTGGCCAAACCTTATATTTTTATTAATATAATATCAATTAATAATTAAATATTTGTTTTAAAACTCTTTTATGTCAATTTTGACACTATTTGGTATTTGGTTTTTTCTATTCATAATAGCATTATTACTTATAAAAAAATTCATCTAACCAACCATAATATGTTATATTAACCTATAAAATTATTTCAGTTCATAAAAAGTCTCAAATTACATTTATTTGGGTATTTATAATATCAATTATGTTAATATTTCCTTAATAAGGTAATTACTGCATCATCATTGTGTCATAAATAAATTAAATTATTTAAAGTATAAAAATTATAAATAAAATACCATTATGTAGGAAATATTTTTAGCTTTCTAATGAATATTTATAGTCGAATTTATATTATGTATAACTCCATATTAAAAATGTTTTACTTATTAAACTTTTATTTTATGCCTTTTAACTATTCATTGAATTAAATAATAATAAATGTCCTAATCTAATACAAGTGGACCTAAATGGTCATATTTTATTCCTAAGGTCGTTTTTGGTCGAATTGAACTTATCAAATAGAATTAGGACATGTATTAGAGTAATAATAATATCATTTTTACCCTTAATTACCCTATTTACTTTTAACCGTGGTAAATAAAAGTAAAAAGTTACTATTTAATAGAAATTATTTTTGTCTTATTGAACCAACTTTTACTCCTTGATATTAAATGTGTCTCTTGGATTTTCAAAATTCCACTCACATAAGAGGTAAAGTTAAGTTTTATGTAAATTTACAAATTCTCCTAGGAGATGGGTAAAAGACGGTAAAAAGTTTAATAAACATTTTATATATCTAAAATTATTATAAAATGACTCCAATGAATTAAATTGAACTTATATAGGTATTATGTATCTATATTGACCTAAAATAAAATATATAATTATTTAAATAAAAATTCAGTTTTATACTACAACTCAGTGTTTTTCACTTTTCATCAAAAATTGAAAGTTTTCAGAAAAATACCAAAAATTCACCCTAAGCTAATTTTGATATTTCAAATCCAAAAATGAAGTCCATTTTCAAAGATAAAATTTATAAAATTTCAAAAAGTGGTTATTAATATTCATAACGGCTAGTTTATATAATATTTTTATAACATATGGTTGTTTAGTGAAACTCAGTATTGCGTACTACGCAAGCTGTCGAGGAAGGTTACTCTTGCGTGTAATGCAAGCCAAGACAGTGTTGTGTGTAATGAAATATTCCTTTGCTATTTCGTATAACATAATACATAAAAAAAATATTTCTCATAAAATCTCAGGGTGTTACATTCTACCCCCTTTAAAAAAATTTCTCCCTCTAAATTCATCACTTAGTAACAAAAAGATGAGGATACCTCTCCCTCATCATATCCTAAAGTTCCCATGTAGCTTTTTCTAATTGGTGGTTCCTCCATAAAACATTAACCAAGCGAGTGGTCTTGTTTCATAGAAATTTTTCGCTATGATCCAGAATCTCTATTGGTTGTTCTTCATAAGAAAGATCTTGCTCCAGTAGTACAACTTCTGAGATTAGTACATGTGAAGGATCAGGTATGTATAATAGTACAAAAAAAAAATTTTATGTCGGTTTTTTTTTTATTTTTAACGTCGGTTTTGTGGCAATGTTGTTGCGCCGTTATTGCGACCGACGTAAAAAATATGTTTTTTAACATCGGTTATTAAATAACCGACGTTAAAATTGTTTTTTAAATTATTTTTCATGCCATTTTTTAAAAAATCGACGTTAAAGACCATATTTTATACAAAACAATCATGTTGAAACGCTATTTTTAACGTCCTTTATTTAAAAACCGACATTAAAAGTCATTTTTACGTCGATTTTTAAAAAAATGACTTTAAAAGTCATTTTTAACATCGGTTTTTAAATAACCGATGTTAAAAATGTTTCTCATTTTGTAGATAATTTCCCAGTATTGGATTTGATAGGTCATAGAGCTCAAACGGAGCTACGGATCAAAAGTTATAACCATTAGAAGTTTGATGTATTTTTTCCAAGGAAAGATCGAATGAGACAATCAATGCTTTGTCTGTGAAGGAAATTTAGAATCTAAATGAGGATTTGTAGTTTTACCATGATACAAAGAAAAAATAGTGAATCTGAATCAGTAAATGGTATATAAATTAAGAAAAATAATCATAAAAAAACATAAATCGTGGAAACATAATTACGAATACCTTGACGAGATCGCAGAAAGAATAAATAGTGGATTCATATTGAAGATTAAACAGGTTGAGTTGGTGGAATGATAATGGTTGAATGAAAGGATCATTTGATTATGATTTGTGTATAATGAAACCATATAAATGATATGGAAAAACGAAAACGCAGTATAAAAGTTTTTGGCGGCAACTAAAAATTTTGAGCCTGTGCTGTGAAAAAATTGAAATCTCGCATTGGCAGGATATTAAAATCACTTTTCACGTTGGTTTTTATGATAACCGACATGAAAATATTAAAATTTTCACTGATTGTTCATGTCGGTTATATAAAATCTGACTATAAAAATTAATTTTCATGACTTTTTCACAACGGTTATTTAATAAACGATGTGAAAATTGCAAATTTTATTAAAAATTTGAAATCCCTCATTGGCGGGATATTAAAATCATCTTTCACGTCGGTTTTATGATAATTTACGTGAAAAATATTTACATATTCGCTAATCTTTCACATCGGTTGTATAAAAATTGCTGCGAAAAATCAATTTTTGCCAATTTTTTACATCGGTTACTAAATAACCGACTTTTAAAATGTTTACAAACATGTAGTTAAGTTTTCAAGCTTTTATTTGATAGGTCACAGAGCTCAAACAGAGTTACGGATCAAAAGTTATGGTCCTCTGAAGTTGGACTTCTCTAAGACTTCATTTAGAGATAATCATCTTCCTATGGCCATAAATTTTGATCTGTAACTCCATTTGAGCTCTGTGACCTATCAAATCGAAGCTTACGAAATAAAATACTATTTTTAAGACTTTATAACGTTGGTTATTTAAAAACAGATGTAAAAAAGTCATAAAAACCAATTGTTTTACGTCGGTTATTATAAGAACCGACGTAAAAAAATAGGTTTTCATGGCTTTTTTATGTCTTTTTTAAAATAAAAGATATAAAAAATGCTTACAAACATGTAGTTAATTTTGTAATCTTCGATTTTATAGGTCATGGAGCTCAAATGGAGTTACGGATCAAAATTTATGATCCTCTGAAGTTGGCCTTCTCTAAGGCTTCATTTAGGGATGATCAACCTTCTGATGGCTATAACTTTTGATCCGTAAATCCGTTTGAGCTCCACGACCTATCAAATCTAATCTTGATAAATAAAATACATGATTGTAAATTTTTTTTATGTCTGTTTTTAAATAACCGACATGAAAAAGTCATTATAATTTACTTTTTACGTCTGTTATTATAAGAACCGACGTGAAAAATCAGGGAAAATTGGTTTTTCACATCGGTTATTAAATAACTGATGTAAAAAGTCAACATAAATGATTTTTCATGTCAGTTATTTAATAAATGATGTGAAAAATCAGAGAAAAATGATTTTTGACATCGGTTATATATTAACAGACGTGAAATGGGGGACGTTAAAAATTATTTTTGTACTAGTGGTACCTTCTTAGGAGAGATACATGGAACACATCATGAACTTGAGAGAGATTTGGTGGAAGTGCCAATTGGTAAGCTAACTTCCCAACAAGATCTAGTATTTCAAAAGGACCAATATACCTAGGGCTCAGCTTTCCCTTCTTTCCAAATATCTTTACTCTCTTCCAAGGAGATATCCATAAGAACACTTTATCACCCAATTCAAACTCTAGGTTTTTTCTTCAGTTGTCAGCAAAAATATTTTTCGACTCTGAGCTGATCTTATGTGTTGTTGAATAGATCTTAAATTTTCGGCCATATCATCAACAAGATCAAGTCCTAATAGCTTTCTTTCCCCAATTTCATCCCAGCAAGTTAGAGTTCTGCATTTATTTCTATAGAGAGCTTCATAAGGAGCCATCTAAATACTGGAGTGAAAGCTATTATTATAAGAAAATTCTACCAAAGGTATTTGTTGATCCCAACCACCTTTGAAATCCATAGAGAAAGCTCCCAACATGTCTTCTAGAGTTTGAATTGTCCTATCAGACAGACCTTCTATCTGAGGATGATAAGCAGTGCTGAAACACAGCTTGTATATAGAGTATGCTGAAGACTTCACCAGAAATTTGAGGTAAAATTCGGATCCTGATCAGATATAATGGAAAGTGGTACTCCATGAAATCTTACCACTTCCTTTATATATATCCTGGTGATCTGATCAAGTGAAAAATCTTCTCTAATAACAATGAAGTGTTCCGACTTCATAAGACGATCAACTATAACCTAGATAGCATTATTTCATTTGGGTGTTTTAGGAAGTCCAGTGAAAAAGTCTATAGTGATGTTTGCCAATTTCCATTCTCGTATGGGTAATGGATGTAACATCCCCTTAGAATTTTTTCTCTTAGCTTTAACTTGCTGACAAACCAAGCATTGAGAGACATATTCAACAAAATCTATTTTAATTCCATCCCACCAGAAGTACTCCTTCAGGTCTCTATACATCTTCATGCTTCCAGGGTGAATAGAGAATGAAGAACTATGAACTTCATCCAATATTTCCTTCATTAATTCTGGGATGGTAGGAACACAAATCCAATTTTTGAACCTTATTATTTCATCACAATCAATGTAGAATTTAGGAACATTTATCACCTTCTTTTGTAACTCTACATCTTCTTTCTGTGACTATTTATTCTTCACATGTATAGATGGTTGAACATTCATTTGAGAAAGATAATATTTTTTCCCTTCCATTATAATTCCAAGATCCATCCTTTGTAAATCCATAAATAATGGATCTTTTTTTATCCTCATCATGGATAAGCTCTTATCGACTTAATGCGTCTGCCCCCTTGTTTGCTTTCCCAGGATGGAAATGAATTGAGCAGTCATAATCCTTAATCAGCTCCATCCATCTTCATTGGCGCATATTCATCTCATTTTGTGTGAAAATATAATTTAAAATTTTATGATCAGTATAAACATCACACCTTTCACCATAAATATAGTTCCTCCAAATCGTTAATGTAAATATTACCACAGCTAATTCCAAATCATGATTTGGGTAATTTTGCTCATGGATTTTCAAATTTCGTGAGGCATAAGATATCACCATATGATTTTTCATGAAAAAACACCCCAATACCTTCTTGGATGCATCATTTTAGATCACAAACCTTTATCCACTACAAGGCAATGTAACCATAGGTGCACTGGATAACCTTCTTTTTAACTCCTTGAAATTATATTCACACTCCTCCGTCCAAATGAACTTAACTCCTTTTTGAGTGAACCTGGTGAGTGGA
This sequence comes from Viscum album, assembly GCA_963277665.1. Taxonomy (NCBI): domain Eukaryota; kingdom Viridiplantae; phylum Streptophyta; class Magnoliopsida; order Santalales; family Viscaceae; genus Viscum; species Viscum album. Next base: position 1,042,320,998 of record OY728140.1, on the reverse strand, counting down.
TTAGATAATCATGAAAAATATTTCACAAAACTTTGAGAATATCTAGCCAAACCAAGAAAAATTTATATCTTAGTTACTGTTTTTGGTCTCGGACATCTTTTGATAACCTCTGTTTTTGCTGGATGCATAGATATCCCCTCCTTTGAGATTATGTGACCCAAAAATTAAACTTTTTGAATCCAAACTTCACACTTCGTAAATTTGGCATAAATTTTCTCCTTTCATATGGTCTTTAATACAATTCTCAATTGATCTTCATGTTCTTCCTTTATCTTTGAATAGACAAGAATATCGTTTATAAAGACTACCAAAAACTGATCAAGATAGTCTCTAATGACTCTATTCATTAGATCCATGAAGATATCATGGGAATTAGTAAGACCAAATGGAATCACTATAAATTCATAATGTTCATACCTTGTACGGAAAGCCTTCTTTGGTATATCCTCCATTTTGAACCTTAATTGATGATACCCTGAATAAAGATCAATCTTGGAAAAATATTGAGCTCTGTATAGTTGGTCAAATAAGTCATCAATGTGTGGGAGAGGATATTTTTTCTTGATAGCGATCTTGTTAAGTTCTCGATAATCAATGTAGAGTCTCATTGATCCATTTTTCTTCTTAAAAAATAGGACAGGTTCTCCCCAAGGTGATGCACTAGGGTGTATGAATCCCTTATCAAGATTCTCTTAGAGTTTCTTCTTCAATTCCTGCAACTCAATTGGGGTCATTCTATAAGGTGTATTTAAAATTGGCATAGCACCCGGTATGAGTTCTATTGAAAAATAAACTTCACGATTTGGTGGAAGACCTTCCAATTCTTCTAGAAAGACATCATCAAACTCCCATACAATGGGAATATTCTTAATCACGAGTTTCTCTCCAACCATTTGAGATAAATAACCTCCATTTATTGGAATCAAGACCCATAAGATGGAAGAAATTTCCACCGGAACGTTATATTCATCCTTGCATCGATAGATGATCATAGATTGATCAGTAATATGAAATATGGATTCCCTTCATTGGAAATCAATATGAGCTCCATATAAGGAAAGCCAATCCATGCCAAGGATCACATCAAATTACAATATATGAAGGATCACAAGATTTGCAGGAATCACTTTCCCACAAATGTCAATTGGATAAGAATTATAAACTTTTGATTCAACCATTATGACATTAGGAGTTGTTACAGCTAACTCAATAGCTAATTGTTGAGGTGGTATGGCGATACCCTTAGAAAATTCTACAAAAAAAACAGTTGGTTCATCCAGAATCAAATAAAAAAATTTCTACTTTAGAGTGGATGGTAAGTGTACCTTTCCCCACTTCATTATCGTACTCCACATCGTCGATATAAATTACATGTGAATTTCTTTTTCTTTGGTCTTAAGAGTTTTTTGACGTCAATCATCATCAACAACCCTTGTATTAGGATATTGATTAGCATAATGCCTGATTTCCTTAAACATGTAACATTGAAGTGTAGGAGGTGCATTTTGTGTAACCTTTTCATTGTTCACATAACTAGACATCTTTCTCCCATCATTGCGGCATTCAAATGCCCGATTACCTTCTTTTCCACATTTGACACATTTACTTGTACCTTTAAGACAATTACCTCCACGTTTCTTTCCACACTTTTAGTATAAGGTAAAACTCATCTTCTTTTCAGTGTGGTCTTTATATTTCCCTTTGAATTCCATTTTCCTCTTCTTATCAAACCCATATGACTGACGGGTTACTCCAATCTCCATCTCAACCTTGAGAGCACATCGAACAATTTCATTGTAGCTATTGAATTCCCTTATGGATAACGCCCTTCGAAGACATGGTTTTAAGGCACTAAAGAATCGATCGATTTTACTCACAGGTTGGATAATAAATCCAGAAGAATACATTGAAAGTCTTGTAAAATTTGCTTCGTAGGTACCAACAGATTCATCGTCCTTTTTCTTTAGTTCAAGAAACTCCTTCTCCATCTTTGTTCAAAGAATACGAGGGAATTACTTATTGAAAAATATGTTCTTGAACTCGTCCCATTCCATGTACTCAATTTAGTATCTTTGCCTTGTATTCTTGATAAGATTCCACCATTGATCAGCTTCACCTTCCAAACGATATACTGCTAAGATGAATTTATCATGTTGAGAACATTGAAGAACTAAAAATATCTTTTCAGTGGTACTGATTCGTTGTTCAGCCACTAATGGACCAGTAGACCCGCTGAATGAGGGTGGACACTGCCTTATGAAGGATTCAACAGAATGTTTCTCCTTACATTGATCGTTTGGAAGTCCTATATGATTCATGCTTGAGAAATTTGTGTGAGCATGGATACATGATTTTTCATTCCAGCTCCCATAACATTTTGTTTCTCAGGGGGACAATCATTGCATTTCCCGTCGCATTTAACATTAACATGGTTCCTTCTCATTCTAGTAATTGACTAAAACCAATAATCATAGTGTGAGAAACACTAATCATAATAGGAAAACCACATAATCAAGAATAAAATCTCACACTTAAGATCTTATCATAGGTTATTCATGACCATTTCTAAAATACAAATATCGTGTTCTATGCTTAGGCATATCCTTAGGGTTCTTACTAAGGCTTTCACATCCTAGTTTCCAATGGTTGACTATACCTTTTCTATGATACCAACTATAAAGACCCATAATTTACACACATTATTATTACTTCATAATTTAAGTTTAATTATTACAACATATAATAAAACCTTGATAGGACCGTATAAGTATAGTGTCTTTAAAAACTGGGAAACATAAACAACTGGTTCATAAATCATATACATTGTCTCCTGTTTATTTCATCATATCTAGAGTCCCTTTTGGCATATCCTACTTAATACCCTTCTTCCTGACCTAGGGAAAAGAAAACATACAAAATGGTGAGCTCAAATTCTAAGTAAGGGTAAAAAAAAGAAATATCAATCATATCATATTCATAATAACATAACATTTTGAAAATCTTAACCTGCAAAAGATATCATAATATCATAACATGGGATATATCATAGTAGTGAAATGTAATACCAGTGATCATAAAATATAACATGAAACTTTGTGTCATACACACATAATCATAGAAAATAATTTCTTATTAGTCAAGACCCATTGGCAAGACTATAATAGTGTACAAAGTCCATTTCTGAACCGAGTTCATTCCTCGTTCCAGTCCTATATCACTGAACCAAATTAACTTTCCATTCCATCCATGTCTATCTCATGAGATACAAATCTTTACCCAATGCATTGGAGGGAGATATAGGTCCCACCCATTCATAATGATACCATTATTATGTGTGCCAAAAAATTATAAATCATACATCATAGCATAACCTATGTAATAAAAATGGGATTCTTAAACATCATGTTATCCTAAAATAATACATATAAGATAAAAGGACTTCATAAAAATAATTCCATCATAATATAATCAAATCAATGTAAAAATAGGGATATAAATAGATCCTTATATTATCTTAGATGGAAAATATTTTTGATAAAACACTAGAACTCCATTATTGAAAAAAATATCAATTCTACATCAAATTTTTTTTCTTTCTAAACATGTCATACAATTTTAATCTAAAAGAATTTAATTAAAGATAAACTTGAAAACTTGTAAAGGAAGATTCATGGAAATAATGTTCTTTGAAATCATAGAAATCCATTCATGCCGTATAAGTTAAAAAAAATAATTTTCTCATACTTTGGTCAGAAAAGTAAAAAGTATCTCATACTGAAAAAGACAAAAGATTCCTTTCATATATTTTATTAAAAATTAACCAATAGGTAAAATTGGATTGAAACAGATGTAGGCGGATAATAATATTATTATATTTTGCGGAAGCATTGATGTGGATGATAAATATGCCCCAGTAAATTCTGAAGTATAAACAATCTTGGATAAAAATTAAGTTCTGATATTTTCCCTTACCTTAGGTCCAATATGCTTTATACGTGTCCAAAATTCCTGTATAATGGTTTAAATAATGTCATTGACTTATTCCAGAATCATACTCATTGTTATGATATCATATATTGTCATATTATTAGCTTCTTATTAGTAATATTTCATTGTTACTTGTTATTCGGGTGTTCATTGATTTATGTTCTTATGCGTGTTTTGTGAATAAATTCTTATTACTCTTTTTAGGTTATAGATAAATCATTTATATAATGGTATTAGTATGATATATATCATATTTATTCATTAAATTAATTTATATAATCATTATTCAATGAAGATCATGTAAAACGAGTCACATCATATCGTGGAGACAGTATGTCGTACGTACGCACAAGCTATGATATCGTTCCCATCATTATTGAATGATATTGGAGTGGATGATGGAATGTTTCAGAATTAGTATCATGTTATAATATTCATATATAGTTATTCTTTACACCATTATACCCATCCAGTAAGGTGGTGGTGGAAAACAGATTACACCACAGCATGGAGACGGTATTCCATACGTACGCACGCGTGGTGATTTCATTTTCCGTAGGATGGATAGAAGGTGAAATAGGGTTGTTTCATATTTATAATAACATATCTGTATATTTTTGATACTGATGTTATTAATTTATGATGAAATATATAAATAATAATAAGTATAAGAATAAATAAATTTTAAAGGATCGGTAAAGGATATTACCTCTTCTTTGACACGCCTCTTCTTAACCTCCTCTTAGGGCACTAAAGTTGGTCATTGAAGAAAACCAGGACCTCTAGTATATTTCTAGGGATGTAGATAAGGGAAATTGGCAGGTTTTGGCCGTGATTTAAGGCTCAAAGTGGTGTGAGGAGGAGAGGGAGGAGGATCTATTTTATAAGAGGGGTGAGGGGCACCTTAGAATAAACTTTAAATATTATTTTATAATAAATTCATATTCGGTTCATAATGGCTCCAAAATGACTTATTTATAGGCTGGGTGGGTATGGGTCGAAATAATTTCAACCAATATGTTTTAGACAATTTTAGGTTATCATTTTAACCTTATCAATTAGATTTAACTCTAAGTTAAATTATTTTAACTTTTACCGTGTCTTCTTGTATTTTGACACTATATGGTTAATAAAAATACTATAAACTTCCAATCGAACAAAAATTGGTTCATTAATGTCATATATATTATTATATAAGTCTTTTTTCCGAATATTAGATTTTTATGAATAGAATATCAATTAATAATTTAATATTTGTTTTAAAAACTCTTTTATGTCAATTTTGACACTATTTGGTATTTTGTTTTTTTTAATTCATAACATCATTATTACTTCGAAAAAAATTCATCTAACCAACCCTAATATGTTATAGTAACCTATTAAATTATTTTAATTCATAAAAAGTCTCAAATTACATTTATTTGGTTATTTATAATGTCAATTATGTTAATATTTCATTAATAAGGTAATTACTACATCATCATTGTGTCATAAATAAATTAAATTATTTAATGTCTAAAAATTATAAATAAAATAAAATTATGTAGGAAATATTTTTAGATTTCTAATTAATATGTATAGTCGAATTTATATTATGTATAACCTTATATTAAAAATGTTTTACTTATTAAACATTGATTTTAACTCTTTTAACTATTTTTCGAATTAAATAATAATAAATGTCATAATCTAATCCAAGTGGACCTAAATGGTCATATTTTATTCCAAAGGTTGTTTTTGGTCGAATTACACTTATAAAATAGAATTAGTACATGTGTTAGGGTAATAATAATATCATTTTTACCCTTAATTACCCTATTTACTTTTAACCGTGGTAAATAAAAGTAAAAAGTTATTATTCACCAAAAATTATTTTTATCTTATTGAACCATATTTTACACCTTGATATTAAACTTGTCTCTTTTAATTTTAAATTCCACTCACAGAAGTGGTAAAATTATGTTTTATGTTAATTTTTAAATTCTCATAGAAGATGGGTAAAAGACGGTAAAAAGTTTAATAAATTTATTATATATCTAATATTATTATAAAATGACTCCAATGAATTAAATTGAACTTATATAGGTATTATGTATCTATTTTTACCTAAAATAAAATAAATAATTATTTAAATAAAAATTTGGTTTTAAACTATAACCCAGTGTTTTTTACTATTCATCAAAAATTGAATGTTTTTAGAAAAATACCAAAAATTCACCCTAGGATAATTTCAATATTCTGAATCCAATAATGAAGTCCATTTTGAAAGATAAAATTTATAAAATTTCAAAAAGTGGGTATTACTATTCATAATAGCTAGTTTATATAATATTTTAATAACATATCGTTGTTTAGTGAAACTCAGTATTGCGTACAACGCAAGCTATCAAGGAAGGTTGCTCTTGCGTTTAACGCAAGCCAAGACAGTGTTCTGTGTATTGAAAGATTCCTTTGGTGTTGCGTAAAACATAATACATAAAAACAAAATATTTGTCATAAAATCCCAGGGTGTTACAGAACCAAGGGGATGTTTATGATTAATTAATTTCATGGTTACTATTAGATAATTTTCATTTACATACTAAATCCATATTATGAATGAAAACAATACGCATCATCTAGGGTCTCCCAATCGGCACTCGAGTGGGAACACTGTGAGACCTTAGGCATTTTTGCGAAGATTCTAGATGCATTCAACTAGTGGATATGAACAAAAATATTCATGAGGATACTATTCCCTCAAATATATATCGTGAGGTTCATTCTTATATCCATGAAAAATTTAAAATGACCCATTCATATAATTGACAGCCCAAAATCCTCTAGAGATAATTCACTAGCACTGATGGTTCTATAGTACTGAATATAATAAATTAAAAAAACTACATGAAGTTTCAAATAAATAGATTATAATAATTATACATAATGTATAATTGGAATCATAATATAAATTAACACCACCATACTAGTCGGTATAAATATAGATCACAATTCCTCTAGATAAACTCACACAATGAACCCTTCTAAATCCTTAGCCTCCACAACATATCATTTCCATAATATGAGTTAAAAACCATGAGATACCCATGTGTTAATACGAAAATTATTTCCTTCCCACACACATTGAATTATATTTTATTTATGCTTATATGTAGTGAGTACAATAACCTTTTAGGATTTCCTCGCACTGCTCGACAATACAAAGTGATTCTATAATAAAGTTGATGTTCTTGAAATACATCATAGAGTGAATTTTGGGATCAAGAAAGTAAACCATCAAAAATTATAATACTAAAAGAACATACAATCATACAAATCCTCTTATTGTGTGATTACTAGTAATTCATATCATATAAACCTTCCTACTTCATCCAATAATTGAAGGAATAAAATCACCCAATGCCATAATACATAATGAATTATGACTAGAACCCTCCCAATCAAATGAAAATCTCAAATAAATTGACACATCATATCATGTAATAGAAAGTACACTATGCCTTCTCACTCAAATGAGTCCACTCACACAATCCCATTCTGAATCATAGGCCTAGCCTTTTCACTAAAGTTTTGTTCCATATCACACATCGACCACTACATTCTCAGTCAATATAGGGTCCCACATTAAGTTCTTGACCAAACCTTCTCAATAAAGGATTTTCAGCCCTCATATCCAAAGCATATTCCTGGCCACACCTTCTCACTCAAGGTATGTCAAAAATATCGTTCTCAACCTATCACATAGATAAAAATAAGATAAATTCAATAATTATGTGAGAAAAGGAAAAATTATCACAATAATGGATCCCACAATCAAAATTAACCCAAGGATAGTCCTTTGGATTCTATATCACAATCCCCCTTAGTCTATACACATAATCATTTTCACCCACCTAATACATATACCAATTAAGTAGATATCCCCCAAACATATAAGAAAAACAACCAAATCACCCAAAATAAAATCGATCCAAAACATGTATCTCAGGGTCCAATTTATCAATTGGTGAAACTCTATATCATATCAAAAAATGAACCATTATTCTATTAAAGAAAATATATTGTAATTAGATCTACCCTATATGGGATTTTTTTTAAATTTAATTAAACAAAGCCATAATGATTTGAAAATAAGAACAAAATAATGAAATTTTCTACACCCAGTTGCACACCTATCAATAAAGCATATAAATGTACCATAACATCGAAATGGAATCTTATTGTATCATATATCCTAAAAAAGATGAGAAACATGCTGAACAATAATAATATGGAATTAAAAAATAAGAATACAATATTTATAATGTTGTTTGTTTACCAAACATGGTCAAATAGTCAAAAAAATTAAAGAAATCCAATATAGACATTGTATTTAGTCCTATCTAAATCCCCCTTTATAAATCATTTAAAAATTACTTCACATGTTATCATACTTAATCTAGTATCATTTCAATATTCCATTTAATTGATATTTTAATGAACCCTATTTTATTTTGAAATACCATTTCAAATACCATTCCATTAATCTCACCCTTTCCTTTATAATTTCATTTGAATCAACATTTTTTATAATCCTATTTTTTAAAAAAATTACCCATAAACCTTTTAAAATTAAAGTTACAAAACCAAACTGTCCATAAATCGGTCCACCATCACTCGCTAAACCAAGATGAAACCAAAATCCTTTTATAAATCTATGTTGTCCTTGTATACTATTATTCTAATTAGAACTCATCCAATTTTTTTGAGAAAACCACCCATTTCATGAAATATGATATATTGAATAACAATATTCCCCACACATTAACATATAATCATTAAATGAGGAATAGATATAATATAGAAATACTTAACTACATCAACAAGAGTTATTACCCTTACAAAAGTTTATACCAACCTTATTTATATCCATGAGAACCTATATCAACAATTAAAAATATAAATTTCATTGATAAATCATTTTATAATAAAAAAATGACAATGTATAATTGACACTAACCAACCAGAAATCATAACTATACCAAATCCATAATATATAGGTTTTAGTCCACTATCAACACCTACCTAGACCTAATCCACTCATAATATCCTATATATATTCCATAATTATCATCCAATTATAAAAAATTGAAATAAATACTTAATAAATATATGTGGAAATATTCCTAGTGTAAATAAATGAATAGAGGTAGGTACAACTCATCTAGAGACCTTGAATATTATCCACACGATAAATCCCCATGAATACAGAAAATTCCACCATTATTCAATATAATGGTATCTTAAAAAACCTTATAAGGAATGCAAAAATTAGATTCCAATTATAGACCAAAATGATCAAGTAATAGGATATAATCATACCTTAATCAATGATACAAACTGTTATTAGTCACCACAGATTTGGGTATTGATAGGGACAAAATAAAAACGGAGTATCTTAATCTACGCTTGATTACATGTCTAAAGAATGATTAATTATATATGGGTTTTGTATTTTAAAACCAATGAAGATAGATTTTCTACTTAGTATATTATCCCTAGATTACACTCCCCAACATGGAATGAATCGTAGAACTCTACATGACACACATTCACTAGAAAGACCCATAGTACTACAAAAACATTCCATAAAAGAGTGCCCACCTTCCTCACAACATGTAATACTTCTCTAAACTATAAAAAAAAATTTGGGCCAAGCCATCATGCTGTGAAATTTTTCCTCATGGTGTGACACCCTCTCCTTAGTGGAATAATAACTCCCATGACCATGTATTCATGTAATGTCTTTCAAAACCCATGAATTTATCATAGAGTGACCTCTCTAGTCACAACATGAAATCCGAACATATTTTATAACTCATAATTTCAACACAATTTTGGAAACCTTAGGTATTTTCCATTATATATTAACCCATACAATTACATATATCACTATTTTACCACTCCACATCAACCAACACAAATCATAAGGTCAAATAATGTAAGACATATGTATCAGCTGTATAAAACCCTTATATACCATATATAACTCTACAAACCCTTAAATATTTCATTTACCAAAGGGAGACACTCACATATTTCATCCCTTATATATTAAAAAGACTCTTCACTTTACTATTTTCCAAATGGTTTATACAGCCTTATCTATTAAAAAACCATAATTATAGGGGGCCTTATGTATTTTTTCAAAAACAATTAACTCTTACACATCACCACCCTTACACATTCCATAACTTAAGATCTAAAATTTTAAAGATAAAATAAAATATATCACTTTATCACACCCACCGTTAATAAGTTTCCTTCCACCGATTTCCCACATGTCATCAATAACACCATGGTGATAAACCTTGGAATGACACAACCATTATCGTAATCTCCCTATATAGTGATTCTCTATGTTACAATATGATGTTCTTATAGTACTTGAAAATCTCAGTAATACCATAAGACCATAACTCAAACTCCCACCCAGACACTTGAAACACCTCACAGGCCTCCGGTCAAAATGAAAGACACCTCCCCATGAATTATAAAATCCTTCTAATTCCAATTTGATATATAAATTTTAAATTTTTATTTATTTTTTCTATCCTTAATTACATGGGTATTTATATAAATCTCACTATAAAAATTTTCATCTTTGAGAACCCTAGGATTTCCTTCAATGATAAATGTCGACCTCCCTTGATCACTTTTTCCCACTACATCCCAACATTAAATCCTGAAATTTTTAATTTTATTCATCTATATTAGTAAAAAAACTAAAGTACACTATATCCAAAATGTAAAGATACCCTATCATTAGTGTTCTAAAAAATTTATCCAAGAATTCTATAAAATTTTTAGTTTAATTATGTTATCTTCTATTCATTAACAATTTTAGAAAACAATTCCACTCACCGGAAAACCTTGATAATAACCAACACTAAATCACTACAACAGTTCATAAATTCACCCATTACTCCAAAAAACATAAAAAGACTAAAAATTTATTCATATATATGATTGTTGTTCTACCCTCCTTATGAATCCACTATAGATGGATAATTCAAAGTAATGGTTTTCACCAAAATAAAATACATTATAAAACCCACATCAATCAGTCCAATCATTAGACTCAATTAAATTCATATCAAAATATTCAATACTATTACTATATATCCAACCCATTATCTAAAAACATTTTTTTCTATAAAAAAACAACATTAGGCTTTCTGAATGCACAATCTAATGACCCTGGTTACTCTTCTTCAACTAATTAAAATTAACAAAAATGTTTCTATACTAACACTGATTGATTTTTTACAACATTGGTCCTAATAAAATCCACACTCTACAACATCACATAGAACTTTCTAAAGAACAATAAATACTACTCAAAAACAATATTCAATTATCTATTTCACTGCTTCTTAAAAAATATAAATCCATGTAACATGATTCATGAAGTTAAAATTTTATTATTTAAAAAATACATTCAGAACATTTTATATAAATTAAAACACACCAAAATTGATAAGAAAACCCCTTTTAATCATTTTTTTACCAAAACATAAAACCCGATATCGTTATCCTAGAGTATATTTCCCATTAAAGACATATCCATTTTTTAAAATCACTCTTTCAAAAACCATTACCTCATAACATAAATAAAATTCATATCCACTATATATTTGATCCAATTAATAAAAAATGTTCTATAAATCAATTTTAAACACATGTTGTGGCCCCACACATCTTATCTTTGAAAATCTCATTTCCAAAAAATAAAAACATATAATAAAAATTAACTAATGTAACCTATAAAAACTCAATCAATATTAAATCAAACAAGATCAAATAATTAATATTAATATAGTCAACCCATATAATGCATTTGATAAATAATAAAATATATTAAAATTTTATTCAATTGTTACAGGATCTTATTGAGAAAATATATCAAATAATAGTATCCACTGATATCTATATCATATATTAATTATTCCACTACCAGGATGTATAAAAAATATTTTATATGAGTTGACATCAGTTTCACATCAAATTACTTATCTACCCCCTCATAGGGATTGTTTTTAAAACTTATCAATCATTCAAGAGTAATAAATCCCCCAAAAAAATAGATATACCCTAGACACATGGGTTTTAATTTTTTCCATAACTGTTATAAATTTTCATTGTGTGCCACCCCAAGTCACAAAAAATATACAACTTGAACAGAAATTATACCATTCCAACAAATGCTCATGTACAATTTTGTAGTTCTCCAATATCATTTTCTCAATAGACGCCAATGTTGGGATATTGCAAGACCTATAGTGTGAAAATATATAATCTAGAGACATATGAGTAGTTGTGATTTCATAAAATAGTCATATAGAGACAATGAATTGAAATGTAAAGCGCATGGTTCATGAATAAATCAATAGAAATATCAGTATAAACCTTTAATGTAATAAACATTGATAAAACCAGTAGGCATTAAAATTTAATCAATAGGTCTCCAAAATTTTATGTTACAAAGAAACAAATAATATACATGATGAAAAAAAAAAATAGAATAGTATTATTTGACCTAATATATAACAATAATCATAATATATTTATAATATGGGTACAATGGTTCTTAAAAATCTAAAGAAAAAATGATTAAAACATATATATCATGATCTAAAACACATAATAAACTGTATAGAATCCACAATATCCATAACCTATGAGTCTAAAATCATGTTTTCATATTTATGAGAAATAAATTAATAAAATAAAACATAATGGTATACCCATGTACATTGAATCCAATGTCATGTTCTTATGTAGGGGTGAGTCCAGTTACTCTATAGGATTACCAAACTCTCAATAACAATGCTATTTGTTTATATGTTCAAGTGGATATTCATGTAATTCAATATATAGTTAAAGTCGAGATCATGCACCCACACACTGGGAAAAATAACAAGAAGTGCACATACAATCATGTGTGCCAAGATATATGGGGATAACTATGCCACCATAACACCTGACCCTATGTATATCATCCATTATTGAAGGGAAGAGATTTACATCTTTCCATGATAAACCTAGAATATTTAATGATTTCGTATCACTCTATGAATTGTCTCTCATCATATACTACATCACACTCCAAATAAATAGTGAGACTAACCCATCTCTATAAATGGATTCCACCCGCCGAAACTGTGTGAAATCTCTGACCACACCTTCTCATTGATATTTTTCCACATATCACACCTCCATCATTACCCACACACTCAAGGTAAGGTCCATCATCAAGTTCATGTCAACAACATCACATTCAATGATGGTTACACATCACATAAAAATCATGTTATTGACCACAAATTTTCAATAATATTTTTTCATGACCATATATCATAATATATTACATATCAATAAACAATAACACTTTAAAAAGTATTGCAATAAAGACCACATAGTCTTAATAACACAAGATCCACACAACACTACCTTAAGAATATATTTTTAGCTTATCCCTAACTAGTGAATGTTACTTACTCACATCAACCATGTTTAGGAACCCCCCAAAATGATTGGTTTATAACCCAAAACACATATTCCAAACCAATAAGTTCCCCAAGCTCTGACAAAGCCAAAACATCTCACTATAGGTCTAATTTATCTAAGAGGAAATCCCTATAAACCTTCATAAAATCCAGTGTTTCTCTATAAAACCTATACATTATAAATAAATATACCATATGAGTAGAATATTTCATCAATTGAGACCAACCTAATATCTTTGATACCAAAAGTGGAACATTATCGACAAAATTCATTCACACACTAGCACAAAAGTCCCAAAAATCATATAAACATACCATATCAAGGTAAATTCTTCCTATACCATAATTATTTATCATTCACCATTAAAAAAACATAAATTTCATATCAATGAATCACAAACAAGTATAAAATAATTAGAAAATATTGTTTTGTACACACTAAGTCAAACATACTAAGAAAACTGTCAAACCAAGACCTACTATAATTCAATTAAAACCCCAAGTTAAATCCATCACTAATAGAGATTTAGAAAAGGCATCACATTTTATATTACTAATTATATGAAAAATAAAAAATTATGATGAATAAATATTTAGAAAACCCATCTTGTGCTTTAAAATATCATTCCAAAACCCATTGAAAAAAATCACCCATTATACTTTAAAATTATAATTTACCCTTTAATAGTTTAGAAATGTTTAAAAAATCACAATAAATTTTTTAAATCTGACTCAAAAGACAAGAAAATCTATAAATAGGGATACAATAACTCATTTGACCAAGGACCCACCAACAAATCATTATAAATGTTTTATAGTCATTGTTAACTATTAGGAAAATGTGATACACTATTAATTTATATGGTTAAATCTCAATTTATTTGAAATATTTAGTAAATAATAATAATAATTATCCCATATAAACATATAATTAGCACATGTCCAAGAGACTCAATAATATAAAAGAGACTCACATGATTAAAATTTATTCCATTTATACAATATCATACCAACCTCTTTTATGTCCATGAGATTTAATATCATCATTAAATACAATCAATTTCATTAATAAAACATTTAATATTAAAAAAATCATGGAATAACTAATATCATATAACTAGACAATAATATGTCTCTAAAAATGAAAGGATAGGGTGTGGTATACTTCAGACCCACACCAAGACCAATTCCCAAATAAATACCCATGTTATACACCCAAATGAAGTTTTAAATAAATTCAATTTCACAAAAAAACTAAATAAATCTCTTGTAAATCATACCTCAATTGAAATGATTTATATAAGAATGTGAACCTCCTATAAAAGTTTCATAATAAAACAACATTATGTAGAATGATTCCTCTATTCTATAGTTGAATATTAAATCAAAACCATATATGGGCATACAAAAATAAGAGGCCAATGAGGTACAATAAAGAACATGGAATATGGGGTAATCTAAACATAAATAAGAAAACATACAAACATTAATCACTATAGATCATCAATGTAGAATGTAAGAAAATAATGGAGGATCTTGACCTTTACATTATCACACATCTAAAAAACCAAAGGATGGGGTGTGGTATACTTTATACCCACACTAAGACCAATTCCCTAAATAAATACCCATGTTACACACCCAGATGAATTTTTAATTAAATTCAATTTCCCCAAAAAACTAAATAAATATGTAGTGAATCATACCTCAATTAAAATGATTTACATAAGCATGTGCACCTCCTCTAAAAGTCTCATAATAAAACCACATGATGCGGCATGATTCCGTTTTTCTTTGGTTAAATATTCAATCAAAACAATGTATGGGAATACCAAATAAATACACATGTTACACACCCAAATAAAGTTATAATGAAATTCATTTTCACCAAAAAATAAAAATAAATCTCTAGGGATTCATATCTCAATTAAAATGATTTACATAAGCTTGTGCACATCCTCTAAAAGTCACATAATAAAACACATGATGCGGGATGATTCCGCTATTCTCTGGTTGAATATTCTATCAAAACCATATACCTGAATTAAAAAATAATATGATAATGAAAGATAATAAAAAAAAATGGAATAGGGGTAATCAAAACTTATATGAGAAAACATACCAACTTTAATCACTATAGATGAAAAATGTGAAAAGTAGGAAAAGAAAGGAGGATCTTGACCATTACTTTCTCAAACTTCTAAAAAATGATAAATCCCTTAGGGGTTATCTTTCTAAATCCCTAAAATACTATTTTTACCTTGGTAGTTTAATAATAGAGAATAAAACTCATCATAAATCACCATTTTTTATTATGTTATGAAACTACCCCATCTAAAACAATAGTACTTCTAAGGAAAGCCTTTATGGTGTGGTATCCTTCCTCGTGGGGTGGCACACTTTTTATATCCTAAATGAAAATCTATAGCCTAATCCTTTATAGTAAAGATTTATTTCTCATAATGTCACACCATATTCAAGTATTAACTAAAACTCTCACATAATGGAATTCATCTTTAGGTAAGTCATCACAATATAACCTTATTGGTTATGATGTCATTTGTCTCCCCATTTTGTCTGTCTTCATTTTTTCATGATTTTTGGGACACTTATATACCAACCCTTACATATTAAGATTTATTTTTCCATACATTAACATTTTCAAGTCTTATTAAACCCCAATACATCACAACATTATCTATAGTAACCCTTACATATTGAACATAGAAAACATTTACATACAAAACATGAAATATGTTAACCCTTACCTATAGATTTTACCATAAGCATTAAACATTACGACTATTGTATATTGTTGGTCCTATAATATTTAAAAAATTCATAAGACATTATTCAACAATACATATTATAAAGCTTATGAAACATGTTCAATTTTCTAGCTTGAACCAATCCTTGTTCATGGGGACCCTTACGCATGAGACTTATATATTTTATAACTTTGATGCATCCCAACCCTTTTTCAAAACAAATCTTAGAAAAATAAAAATTATATATCACATAAAAATATGTAACTCTATGACATCCACTTCTTATGGAATGAACTACCACCTACAACACACATTTTAGCAATCATACTATAGTGAAAACCCATACCTAGGAGTTACATTGATCATCCCTTCCCCATATAATAATTCCTAGTTTCATAGTTTAGATTTTTTCTTGGTGCCCTAAATCTCCATGAGGGAAGCAGACCACTACTCCAACACTCACACAAACACCTAAACCCACCCAGGCCCCAAATAAAAACATGAAACTCCTTCCAAATATATTTCAAATCCTCAGAGTTCTCATTTGAACAAAAATATTATTTTACCCATAATTTAGAAACATGTAATGATTCATATCAATAATTAAAACATCAAAATTTAATAAATAATTTCAATATTGATTTATTTAAATAAGGATACCAAAGAGATTAACTTGAGATCTGTAACTATACTCCACTCATAAAAGATATATAAATATATTTTTTATAACCTCATAATAGGTTTTTAAAAATCTTCAACTATTTTAAGAGATATACATGATAATTCAATATTTCATTAAAAATCATAAAATTGTATTTATTTTATAATAAACATAAAATATAATATATTTTTATGAGATAAATTTTTAAGGTGAACAGTATAATGAATGAAACCAATACTCTAAGGTGAATCAAAAAAAATCTTCTGATTAAGGATGTTCCCAAATAAAAAATATTATAGATTGGGTGTAAGAGATCAAGTAGTAAATGTTATACAGATCTAATGACATCCAATCATCCAATTAAAAAACTATAGATACAAGAAAATGAACAAGTGGGTAAGAACTTTCTCATATTATTATTCAAGTAGAGGAACCTAATGAGGACCAAAAGGAAGAACTTAACATCCACTGTATAACCTCACTCTAGTATTTTCATAGGGTATTAAAAAAGAAGACTTACTAACTAATAACTATGTTGGAGATACACAAATCTTGGATATATATATTAGTATAGTTGTTTGATGTAATAAGAAATATGACTCTCCCATATTTATTGAATCACATCATTACTAATTTACCTCTTTATAGAATTAGGAGAAATAAAAATCACTATAGGATTACATTTGAAGAGATATTAGTGTAGATTGACTATATACTTTCAACTCTAACAACATACCTCCTAGAGGAATTTAAAAAATAGTAGTATATTATTGTTGAACCGATATAGAGAGATATTCTAATGTCAAAATAATTTCTACCACATAATTTTATTTTAAATTAGATCAACTTTAAATCCTCCTGTATTGATTTTTAAGTTTTTGAAAGACCATAGATTTAGATTAGGTGTGAAAACGAAGAAGAAAATTTTCTTATAGAAGAACAATTGAAGCTACCAGTAAACACTAAATTTTTTCATAAGTGATTTTAATATCCAGTCATATTTCATGTAGAGAAACTGTTACAAGCTAATTTGATTATAGAGGAATATTTTAATATTCAATCATAATTTGATAATTAAAATAGAATTATTTTTTGAATTATTAAATTATGAATATTATGTTGTAATGTATATGTAGAATACCTTGGATATTTCAAAAGAATTTAAAAATGTGATGGAAAAGTTATGAAGTTATTTTCCCAATGCCTACCCCTAAAATAAAAGTTTTACATCATTACTAAGTGATTGATTGCATAATGAATTAATAAAATAGAACTCGATAACTATTGTAAATGAATAAAAAATAAATATAAATCAATGTGGATGTTTCTATTAGAGAAGCCCAACCCACTATCTTATTTTGGAAATAATTGGTTATACTAAGCATGGGGAAGAAAAAACATAATACCCATTTAGGGTTTAAACCAAGTCTTATATATTTTATATATATCATTATAATTTTAATAACATTTTAGTTTAAATAATTAAATATACATTGTTTTTTATTTATTACATTACATTAGTTTTCATTTAGGGTAATAACTCAATTTAGTAGATACAACATAAAAACTCAAAAGTAATTATCAATATTATTTATTTAATTCATATATTATTAACTTTTCCAATTCATATATGGGTAAAATAATTTATTTATGGGGGACTATCAATATTTTTTATGTTTTTTGTGTGTATATTATTATTTTCAATTTGTATTAATTTTGATATTAATGATATATTCATTATCAATTTCCATTATTTAGTATATTTTGAGATATTTTACATGATTTTTGAAAAATGTTTTTATATGATTATTGATATGGAAAAGTTTCTATGAAAATTATTTTCAGAATGTTTTTATGAGTTTGGAATTTTTTAAAAATTCTAGTACATGAAATATAATACCAAAAATATTTATTTTCCTAAGTGGTATTCTAAAACATTGTGACACATTTATCATAACACCTTAACTTGTTGGAGAGAAACATGTATAATATATGAAAACTAAAACCAGTGATAATTTAGTTTTCCATTTTTTTAGTTTATAAAATTATTTTAATATGATATGATCACTTTTTTCAACACCCATATATTTTCCATGAGTCCAACCTTTTACAATAACCCTTATATATCTATTATATTCCATGTATTTTCTAATAGGTGAAAGGAACATCAAAAATTTATTTATACTTAAATATTTCCCACATAATATACTTGATTGATTATTTAATGATTGAGTGTAGGGGAAAGGTCATCCAAGTTTTTTTTCCTTAGGAAGTACTTTATTATTGGGTGATGTGAATGTTATGGTCTTTATTTTGGGCATTTGATAAACAAAAATGGGCACAATTCCCTATTTTCCATTATTATTTCATTATTTTCATACTATTCTCCTACATAAGAAAAACAATATTTAGAATAATTGAAATATGGTTGAATTATTCATTATTATTGATTTTGTGACTCATTTGCTTAATGATAAAAGTTTATAAATCATAATTCAATCATTAAATACATTTTTTAAACTCATACTCCCTGAAAAAAATACTTAAAATTGAACTATTTTAAAATATGAGAATATAGTTAATTCCATTAATTTTAATTAAAAATATTTAATGGAGTCTAAATTATCTAAAAAAAGGAGTTTGATGTTACATATTGAAAGGTAATTCAATGTGGAAACTTATGTAATTTCAGTTTAATATTTATATATTTCATTTAAGTTTTAAACCTACTCTTTTTTTATTTTATTAAAAATTATCTTACCCACAAACCCTTGTCCACAAAAATGTCCTTGAAAAATACCTCGTGATAATTTTTTTATTTCTCATGGTTTTAATAAATGATAATTTTTACACTATTATGTTGAAAAATTAATTTTCCAACATTAAGCATATGTCTAGATTAAATTTCTCTTGAGTGAATAGTGACATGATATTCTGTATAATTTATGTATTGATTAGGTCATGGTTAGGGTTTTTAGGTATAATAAATTTAAATGTGATATAATAAAATAAAATAAAATATTTCTTCATAAATTAAAAATAACAAATTTTATTTCAAATTTATATTGATTAAATCTATCATTATTAATTTTTTTGTAGAGATTATATAGATATTTAGTTTTCTATTAGAATAAAAAAATGATATTTATGGAGGTGTAATGAAGAAAATATTTTCATGAATTTTTACTAATTGTTTAATTTTTTATTTTCTCTGTATTTAAAAATTTTGAATAAAAAGTACATTTTAAATATATTTTTTGGAGGTTTGTCATAAAAATGGAATAAATATTATTTTTTGTAATTTAAATATTAATCTTGGTTTATATATCAATACCATATATTTATACAATATTTATTTAATATTTTTTATAAGTAATTAATCTTATATACTTATATAATAGTAACTCAATGTGGATTTTGTGCGATTAAAACATAAAAAAGAGTACAAGTGTATGTTTAATCGGTTAAAATGGGACTTCAATGAGGATAATTTATTTAGAAGATAAATTTAAATGAATCATTGGGATGTATTTGATCTATTATATAGTTAGTTATAGTTTTATAACAAATTAATTCTTAATTCTATCTTCTTTATTGATTAACTCATGTGGATCCATTGTCCCATAAAAGTAATGTTGTGGAAACCAAATCTCATATAAGACTAAAATGTGATGATTAATTCTCATGTTTGTTTAATTAAAATCCCATAATATAATCATTTGAAAATTGAACAATACATGTTATAATAAGGAGCCCAACCACACACTATTCATTAGAATAACCAATGAACCTTCAGAATATTAACATAACCTGAAAAGCAGGTTTTGTGAGATTGAACCACTCATGCCATTTCTCGCATTATAGTAGATGATTAATCCATTTTCTCATATATGAATAACCAATATCTACTTTCCATTTTCATTATTCTCTATCTAATATTCAAAATTATTATAGCTATTAATTCTAACTTGAATTTGAGCATGTTCCACCATAAAATCTTAGTGAATAATATCTCATGTATTGTAAATATTCATAGAGAATATTTTTGAGACATTTTATCCCTCATATACATATGAATTTTTTGCAACAATAAGTTTTTTAAAAATATATCCATGCATTATTCTCATCTAGAATTATAATTTCATACCATTTCTTGACCACATGCCAATAATCCAACCAATAAGAATGAATTAGGAACCAGAATATTTAATGAAACTAGATGAAGATCATATGATGATTTTGAGAGAATTAAAATCAAAATAATTATATGTAGAATAATAATACTATGAAAAATATTAAAATATAGAACCATTATAATGTAAATTTTAAATCCCACCAACTCTGGTTATCGCATATGGAAATTAATTACTACCTTCATTTGAGTGTGCTTGATTTTTGGTCCTAGTTGATATGTGAAGCAATGTGGGTTTTAATACTTTCATTTTATAATTCCTTACATAAAATATTGATATACAATAGTTCTTTTCTTATCCCCCTCCCACCACAAGAAATATATATATATATATTATATCTCACATTGCACCTCTCTAATACACATGATGCTGAGTAACTAACTCAAGGATTATACTTTGGGGAAGAGTTTTCAGTGTTCCAAAAGCCCTATTTCTATTTACAAATGTTTATTTTCTATTTGTATTAAAGTAGTTAGTGTGGTTAGGATTAGTGCATTGATATTCTATTATTCCTTGGTATTATGCATATTTTTTCCTTTCTTTACATAAACTTCATTAACTCGCCACTCTCAGGTATCCATTTATATAATTATTTTGGGTTGGTCAAGTGTTAAAACTTTATATGAAGGATTCAGGATTATAATGATCTCATATAGTCAATTAAGATTTGGTTATTATTCATTAATATTAGAGGATGAGATATTCAGTGTACAGAACAAATATCATAGGCATATTAATCTTCACACTAAATGTTTTAGATGGAAGTTTATGTATAATGGAATTAAAAATTAAATGTAATTTAGAGATAAAAAATGGATAATAAGGGAACCTGAGAGTTATCCCTTATATCGGGATCTCTATTTCTATTAATTATGTTATATTTCCATTTTATATTTTATTTTATATTTATTTTTATTGAAATTTAAAAAAACCATGCTATTTTTTTATTTAAAAATTGATTCCTTAAGATGAAATAATGAATTCACATAAGATGTTATAATCTTAGGAGAAATATAAATATTACTTTTTAAAACCCTATGATAAGTGTTATAAGTACCCCTAATGATAATTATTTTTCATTGAGATATATAATGAATGGATACATGAGAATCATCATATAAAGACTCATTACCTAGTAGATTCTCTAAAATTTGAAGGTATTGATTTTCATTTTTTCAAATAAATGTATTCAAAATATTATGACACAATTAAGAAGTTATATTATATCAACACCAAACTTCTTAGGGGAATTATAATATCCAAATTAACATCCCATATTAAAGATTCCATAACTCCTCTTCTCTACCTTCTACAATAATCGAAGATTGATTTAACCACCAAGGAATAATTGTATCACCTGATTATCTTATGATCCCCCAAGCCTGTTAAATTAATATATACATTGGTTGATTATCAAATATTCCATCCATTAGAGAATAATAGAAAAATATTATTTATAAGTTATATAATTATTTATCTGGAATGTTAAAAATCATATTTGTAGACAAGATAACATTATTATGACTGGGAAAACATCCCATCATATATACCCTCTCCCACAATAATGAATCATTTAAAGAAATAAAATTATTACACTACTTGATTAGAGCCCGTGTGAGTTTCATGTGCAATAGTTCAATTAGAAGGGGACCATATCTCGAATGTATGTATTTGACTACTTATACACCTCATTTTTATAATACCAAATTCATAACATTAACTAAATTGGAGACCTGAGACAACACCATGTACATGTTGTGTCTTGGAGTGACATAGTGCTATGAATTCTTGAGAAATGTGAACTCAAAAAGATTAGATATTCCATGATCATTATAGAATGGCATGTATTCTTTTAATATAAAAATATAATTAACGAATCCAAAAGATATTGGTAAGACCTCTAATATAAATCCCTTTACCAATCAAGATTTATGTTAAGCATGTTATGTATTTTTGACCTATTTCATTAATATTAATGTGAAAATTATATTAAAATCATTCATCACTAGATAGACGTGTTTAACTAATTCCTTATTCATATTTATCCTATTGGAATGATTTTTTTAATAATTATTGAATTTTTTGGGTAAACTGGAAACAATTGAAATTCCACATAAATACAAAAGAGTGATTTAAAAGTTTGCTTCAATCAAACAATTATATGGAGATTCTATTTAGGGAACCAAAACTAAATCTTGAAAGATAAATCCATGTCAAAAAAATAAATTTGGTAATGAAAACCCATTATCAGCACTATTAAACAATAATTGGAGTTGAATCAATCTCCAAAACCTACCAATAGTAATTTGGAACCTCATTTATAGAAACAAAACCAACATCCAAATACAAATATAGATAATTTGAATAATGTATTAAATAATTTTAATTTTAAAAATAGAATTAAAATGATATATTCCATCAAGATTTATTAGTTTTAGGTTCCATACCATCTCAGATAATATATATAATCAAAAAAAATAATGAATATATCATTTTTATAGAATGAATATATTATTTTGATATATTCTATATTCCATCCATATTCATATTGTACATATAATAGAAACTAAAAAGAGAACAACAACTACAACAATATGAGAAATAATATAATCCAAAAATCCTTAGGGACTCATTCTACAAAAATATAATTTTTCTTCTTTTTAGAAGACATTAAATAAGTTTAAAAACTGTGAAATATTATATTATTACCTCAGACTACCCCAAACATGATCGAAACACCCAAAAATTATAACCATGGAATAATATTATCATCATCATGGTAAGATTATTCTTTTAGGACCAAAGATCTAGGACACAAATATTGAAAGTGGTAAAGATCATTGACTAAATAATATTATGTGTTAATCTCTCTATCTATCTTCCTAGAATGATTTTTAATTTTAGATACTCTTTATCTTTCAATGGAACTCATATATTCCATTATTGAGGATTCATCTATAATCATAATAATTTTAATATGAATTTCCCTTGATGTAAATATTTTTTGACTGGTTGGATTTGATATATACGATCATAATCTAGAATGGAAAATTCATTATTTCATTAATCATAAAAAAATATACATTGTCAAATAGCTAAATGAAATAATATCATGATATTTATAAAATAAACAAAATAAAAAGTAAATAAAAATTCTACAAGACAGAAATTGTCATCTTCATGATTTTCTATGAATATTACACCATTGATAAAAACTATAAAATGAATATATCATGATAAAATTTTGATAAATAACTTTAGATATGAAATAACAGAATTAGATAAATGATATAAGGAAAATATGTAAGGTAATATATAAGAATGAAATCTAGACCCTATATAGATGTTGTATCTATATGTTCATTAGAAACATGTGAAGGTTAGGAATATGTGGGCCTTCTTAATTTATGATTGTTTGGAATATACAAATATTTGGGACTTTGAATAAAAATTATAAAAGTGATTAATTTTTTATATTATTTAAATATTAGATACTTCACTAAATAAATCATGATATGTAATTATGAATACATATATTCATTGGTATTATAGGTATATATAGATTTAATATCATATTTTAATTAATAAGGAAATAAATTATGTAATCAAGTAGTAGGATAATTTTTTATGGGACTCAGTTATTAGATCTTTGGTCGGGGATAACATAAATAGGGTTTTTTCTTATTTAAGACCAAGCTTAACATTAACAAGGATTTAATGGATTCAACTATGAGAGAAGTTCAATATTGTAGAAATTAAAACAAGAATCATGATAAGAAAGTCACCTCCCCTAACTACAGACAATAAATATCACACCCTTTGGTCTTATATTAAATCCCTGAGTTTTTTTGTAGTTTTTTAGATAATATCAATTCATTATCATTAATATAAGAAAAAAATTATCATAGATTTTTATACATATTTTTTATTATAATTATTAAATTTATATTCTTGAATGTTTTATAAATATATTCATAAAAGTAAATTAGTTTTTTTAATAAAAAAATTAATAAACATAAATAACTGGTCGGTAAATATGTAATAAAGAAAATTAATATAAAATGATTCAATATTTTAAAAGGATAATATTCAAATTATTATTTTTTATGTGTTATGTTTAGTCTTAATAAATTAAATTAAACACTATTAAATAATGATTTTATGGAAATAAAATTATTATTTATAAAAAAAATAAGTTAATATTTATCAAATTACTATTATATTGTATGGTAGAATAAGAAATTATTTTTTACGATAAAAAATATAATTTTCCAAAAAAATTGTTTTGAATTTTTATTATAAGATTAATTTCCTAAAATAAAACTATTAACAAAAATTCATATATATAGAAATTGTTTTTAAAAAAAATTAATAAAAAAAAGTTCATTTTTGTGAAAAAAGTTCATTTTTGTAAAAAAAAATTATTAATGATGTAAAAGTGTGTTTCCAAGATAAAGGGTTAAATAAGGTTAAAGTGATCATTTATTATGTCAAGATATAAAATTTCCATAAAAATATCTCTCAATTTTTTTATAAGTGGATTCATTATTGATATTTGTTAGGTCTACACCAGATCCACTTTTCAGGACAAATTTGATTTTTTATACATTATATAATGATATTGTATGAAAATAACGCTCATAATTATCTATATAAGGACCCAAAACAACCCATTACTACCCATACCTATCATTAGGCATCATATTAAATCTCTTCTAGAATTATCTCCTTAATAATACCCACCAATGTTCTGAAAATTCTAGCAATAGTATGGAGTCCAAATTCCTTCATCTCCAAGAGGGAATTTGTGAAACAAAATCACCTATTTAACAAAGCTTTTTCTTCTACCTAATCATTTTTCCTTATATTAATCATCCACATATTCATAAATATAAATTTTCACTTTTATAAAAAAATTAAAAATGATATATAAAATTGATGTTGTGGTTATTTATATCATGATCTTACTCATTCAATTTTTATAACTTCTCCTTGTTTGGGTCAGTTAAAGCACATATGTAAAATATTTTATGTAATTAACAAAATTAATGATTATGAAATAATAAATAATGGTATTTTTTATAAAAATTATTTTTATAATAGGTTTTCATAATTTTTAAATCACAATATTTATATGTATATTCATTAAAAATAATTATTATTCTTATTGAACCAAAACTCCTAGAAGGGTGTTTTTTTACTTTCTTTTATTTACCATTACCTAAATTCAATGAAATGAATATTGAAATAATGCAAATAAAAAATAATTATAATATCTATAAAACTTTTTAAGGTGACTAACACCTGATCAAGGAGAAACGATCAAAACCATCCTATGGAAGCACATATGGAACAAGTATCACAATTAACACCCAATTATTAATTTTAATAATTATCAAATAAGAAATAAGAAATGTGGAATTATAAATGACTTAAAAATAATTAAAAAAAGGTAATGTGGTTCATATATATATATATATAATAAACCAACATTGATTATATTAGAACTTATGTAATGTCCAGCCGAGAACGAATATGAAGTAAGCGGTTTATTTTGACACAATCTATTTTTCATTGAGTCATAAAATTTAATGTCTGAATATAATATTATAATTTTGATATATTTTTCCCATTCACAATATAAAATTTAAATTTCAATTTTCTCTTGGAAATTTATATTTTCATGTAAAAATAAAAATTTTCATTGATTCTTCACTCTAAAAAAATCTGCTGTTTTTAGGAATAATTATCACCCATTTTAATGTCTATTTATACTCTATATAAATGTCTTTCATCACTATAAATGATTAATTTTCATATTTTAAAAGATAAATATGTAATATATTCAATACATATCTTATTTTTTAAATTATATTAATGTTTAAGTTTTTCCCTTTTATCAATATGGATTATTTTTCAACTATTTTAAATGCTTAAAAAGTACTTATTTCCTCTTTTTTCTTAATTTTTATCTCTACCTCCATATTTCTATAATATTTTCTTTTTTATTTTCAAGGTTCTATTATTATTACTTATTTTTAAATAATTTTTTAAAATCCCTTAACTTATTCTTTTTATTTTTTTGGAAAGTATCATATAATGCAGTTTTCACAAAAATATTACGAAAATAAAATAAAAAAAAAATTATATTATTTATCTTCCATTTTTCATCCTATCACAAAATAATAACCCCTCAATGAAATTATACCTCATGTATAACCCTCTAATTTCACATTCTATTTGTTTTTGTTATAGTTCAAAGAATGGTATTATCCAATCAAATTCCATTTTAGATCAAATGTCTCTACTCATTAACAAGTTTGGAACCCATTTTATTTTAATGGATTAATAAAGATTTGATATATGATTTATTCCTTATGACAGATATATGTTATTTTAATATTTATATAATGGGTTGGTGTGGAATTATATATTCATCCAATTAATTGGGTAATTTTTTATATATCTTTATATTATTTTTGGACAATGGTGGTTAACCTGAGTTTGCTATGATACAGTACACATGTGGCTTTCCAAAATACAATATATTAAGGGACATTTGTGGTTACTCTTTTCTACAATGATATGAATATCATTATTATTATCCCTTATATACACCTATATATACTATTTTTAATCCTTCATCGCATTTCAATATTATGTTTCAATATTTTTTTAATTTAACATTCTTATTACATATATTATATTATTCATTCATAATGATTCATTTATGACTATATAAACTTCTGAAATGATTTATTATTATTAAATCACTACTTATGATCAACTCTTGTGATTTTACGTTCTTAGAAATTAGGTAGTTCTCTAATTAATATGTTTTATAATATGGTTTATGACATAATTCTCATTGAATATATAATATTTTTTCCCATACTTTGGTTTTGATATCACTCCTTATGTTTGGTGTTTCCCAATAATGTTATGTACTAGAATTTGATTAAGATGAATTCTTGTGTTGATAATTTTTATGATATATATGTACATAATAAAATATGATATTATGTTTATATATATAATCACCAAATACACTAATCCTATATGTTCTAAGGGTGTAATTTATTTTGAGTTGTGAAGAATAATCACGTGTAATGATATAATATTTTTTTATGATATTTTTAGTAATCTCATTTAGTATGAGAGTAGTGATTTTTTTTTAGGATTATGTGAAGAATTATTAGAGAACCTGTCTTAAATAAATCTTAGTGGAACCAAAAATATCATATATGTTAATGAAGGTATCAAAGACTAAGATATTATATGGTTGTATTTTTTTAATTTATATTATTTTTTTCTATGATTATATTAGGAAATTATTATTTATTACTCATACCAACCATTCTGGATTTAATCAATGGTTGTAAACAGGAGGAACTAAGTTAATAATGATCATGTTAGACCATGTTTTCATAGTCCCAATTAATAACAAAATGGAATATGAGATATCATACAAAAATTTCTTGATATACAATAATATTTAAACATTAATAAAAAAACCATGTCAATATCATGATGAAACCATATGTGTTGAAGATTTTTATTAATTCCTATATGTTATAGAAACCCCCATCCTTTAGTTTCTATTCAAATCTACTATTTTTTAGGAATATATCAACATGAAAAAAGAATATTTTATTCTTCAATGATTAGTGTTAAAAAGTAACTATAGATGATTGTCATTTGGAAAGTAAAGAAAACCAATATTATACACTGATCAATAGCATGAGAAAAATATAGTAAATTGACCCCATGTAGTTCTTGGAGTTTAAGAAAATTTAATTCAACAAAAATATTAACCCAAATCTTAATAATGAAATAAATAGTGAATTCCTTGAGAAAAATAAAAAAGAGGATGAATAAATTGGTTTTCATGAAGAAAACATCACATGATATGCATGGTATGCCTCCAATATTAATATCAACCCTAAAATAAAAATCAATCTTTTATTTACCATCTTAAAACCTATTATCCAAGAAGAAATAGATATATAGGGAATTGTTATCAATGAAAAAATTGTTCAATGTGCACATAATATTAAGATTATGAATATAGTCTCCCATTAAAATAAATAATCTAGGGTTCATAAAAGAAAAATTGAATATTATGTATGTTCAACTGATATGGAAAATAGTAGTGAGATAATTCAACTATCTACGTGCTTGGTGTGTTTAATGAAGCACCTGTAAATTTTTATTGACGTAATTTTGAAATGATTCATGCATGGATGAACATGCCATCAGGTACATGACTATCAAATATATTTGAATATTATAATTAATAATGCATAATATTAATGTTTCAATTAAAAAATATCTAAAATTTCAATGTTTTAGGTGTAAATATTACAATAACTACGTTGATAATTTAACTAATCTAATGGTTATCAAAGGAAATTAAAGATGGGGACCTCAAAAACAAGTGGATTAAGAATAATATTATTAAATTTAAACTCATTTAGTGGTTCATGATAACAATGTTGAGAATGGTACACTCATTCTACACTCAAGAACAATAAATTATTATTTAATAATGATTCACTATATTCTTTAATATATTCCATTTCTTATAAGATATTTGATTCAAAACCTCAATGTTTGTATATTGACATGTCTATGAGAAAACATGTGGTAAAATGATTCCATGATAAGTATATAAAACATACCAAATTGAAATATGTAGGAAGATAAAACTTATGAATCAAATTATTCTTCTATTTTTTGTATTTGATGTATTTGATGTGATATTAATAATGAATTACCCTTATCTGTATAGATATCATATCAGTTATTTGGACTTGAAAATATCATTTCATATAAAAAATCATCCCATAATTAAATATATATATATAAGGGAAATTGTAAACTCCCATTGGAAACTAATTCATTATATGTATTTGGGAACATAATAGAGAGCGATACCTAA
The DNA here is from genome assembly GCA_963277665.1 of Viscum album. NCBI lineage: Eukaryota > Viridiplantae > Streptophyta > Magnoliopsida > Santalales > Viscaceae > Viscum > Viscum album. The sequence continues at coordinate 1,042,290,900 of OY728140.1, read as the reverse complement.
CTAGAACTGTTGGAGAAGAACTAAACATTATTGATATTCCAGTTTAATAGAATTTTTTTTATTTTTTATTTTAGAGTTCCAAATTCTTCCACTAAAAAATGAGGTTGAGCTTTAAATTTTACTCATACATTGTTATATTCATATATAAAAGATACCTCTTAAAATGGACCCCATTGAATTTGATATATTGAAGAATAAGACATAAGATAATTTATACAAGGGTTTTGTTCAACCATAAACTTCTCTATGGGGTTAAAAAGTCCCCATTTCTAAGAAAAATGATATATAAATCAATATTTTCATTGAATATTGTGAGAAATATAAGAAAAAATTGATGAAAATGTATATTTTACCCCATATTAAATATTTATTTGATCGAAAAAGAGAGGTTCAATGCTTCTCAATGATTGATAATGGAATTATAAATCATTGTTAAAGTGTGAAGAAGGATGATACCCCAAAAATATCCTTTTTAATAAGATATTCATACTATTAATATATATTAATTCCACTAATACTTACAAATTCTCCAACTATCTTTAATGATATTGTGAATAAAGTCTTTAGGGTTTACCTTTATAATTTTTGTTATATTATTTTTTGATTATATTCAAATATATTTTAAGAGTAAGTAATAACATGGAGAGAATTTTAGGATTTTGATAAAGAAATTATGAATGGAGAAACAATATTAACTGTTTATAATGTGTGAATTTTAGCAATAAAATGTACCATTATTATGTCAGGAATTATTAATAGAGGGTACATTTATGTGTATATTAATGATAATAGTGATTGAAGAATATATTTAACCATCATCTGTAATAGAGATCAAAATATTTTATTTATTTGTTTGACACAACTGATCAAATGTTATAATTTTCTCATAAATGTTTGATATACTAACAAGATTAACTTGGAAGGTATTTATGTTTTACTAAATAAAATATTATGAATATAACATGAAGATGATTAAGAATAAGTTGTTCATTATCCTAGTAGTCACACTACACCATAATGGTTAAGCTTTTGTGACATATAATGATTCTTAAATGAGGGGTTTTGGATGTTCCCTTTTAAAAAATGAGAAGATGATATCCTATACATCATTTAAATTAATATTTCACGATAAAAATTACCTCATACATAAATAAAGCTATTTGTTATAATTTTTACAGTAAAGATTTTATTGTATTATAATTATGGAAATATGTTTGATATATATATATATATATAAACCAATTACAATAGTATTGAGTATTTATTTACAAAACTAAAATTTAATATCCATTGAGAAAATGGATATAGTTGACAAAGGACTCTATTTACCGGGTAATTATATTTAGAACTTGAATATGTGTCCTATAAAAGATATGTATGTTGAAGAAGCATTTGTATAACACTAATATCTCGTATTTCTCTATTCTCTTAGAAATCATAGTGATTTTTAGAGATAATAAGGAGTATTTAGAGTTAGAAAACATGAAGAGGTATATTAAATAGTATAAACCTTACTTCCTAGTGTTCTAGATACTTAATAATGAACATTATATGCTTAAATGGATAATGAAATAATTAAACACTCCTTTATAGAAAGTTGAAATAATTTCTATTAATTACGTAATTTTTTGTATAAAGACCACTATAATAAATAATTACATCTAGGTCAAGGTGAATCTTCTTGTAAATTAAACATAAATAATTTTTATTTAATAACATTTCTCGCTAAAAAATCTTGATTGCATACACATAATGGATGTTATAAGACTTCATGAAGTACCTCATTCAATTGTATTTGATTAACAATAAAGGTTTAACTTTATGTTTTAGAATATTCTTAAATTTCAATTAGATATAATGATAGGAATTAATAATATATATCATCTTATTATCAATGATCAATCTAAAATAAACAATCAAACCCTAGATGATATTTTAAGATTCACCTTGGGAGATTTTAAAGAAGATCATGATCAAAATCTTCTTTTCTTCATGTTCTCAAAAAACAATAGTTTCCACTCCAGTATTAAAATAGTTTTATATGAGGGAATGTACAGAAAGTGATATAGAACATCAACATAGGGAATGAATTTAGAGACAGAATGTTATTGAGACACAATCATGCTCATTAATTAAAAATAAAAAGGTTTTGACCATTCTTCATGATATCAAATTAGTTCAACATAGATAAAATAGTAGTGTTGATTATATTAGATGAGATAAATAGTTTTATGTTGGAGAAAAAAATTTCCATATAACATCACAATGAAATTTTGATATTATAAAAATGGGAAAGTTGAGGCCAAGATTTATCTATACCAGTTAGATTCTTAATCATGTGGGGAAAATATCTTATCATATAATGATTACACCAAATATTTCCTAACTACACAATGTGTTCCATATACCACTTTTGAGGAATTACATACTAGATATATCACATGTTCTAAACTCTAAGTTTTTATAAATGAAAATAATGTGTCTGATGATGAAAAACCAAAGGAAGTCATTGCTTTTAGAAATAAAGTACTGAAAAATAAGACTAAACACCAAGTAAAATTATATGAAGAAATAATAATATTGAGGAAATGACTTTTGAACCTAAATATGTGATGATAAAAAAGACCCCCATTTTTTATTTCAATTAATTATAATTTTATGGTTAAATTATTTTAATATTTGTAGAATATATCACCCAAAATATTTAGTATGTATTTCCTTTAATATAAACCATTAATGTTTGGTATCATGTCACACACAAAACAATAAACTAAAATAAAAAATTCCTTATTTCATTATGTTTTAATATTATAATATAAAAATAAATACATTACAAGATAGCAACATGATCCAGAAATAGAAATAAATATAACTGTAATGAAACAATATGAAAATAAAATTAATACAGGGTTGAAAATCATAATATCATGATCTTCCAAAAAGATAATACCATCAATGATAACTATTTAATGAAAAAAATTATAATTATTATAAATAATGAGAAAGTAAATGAAGAAACATGATAACTATTTTTAAAGAAATATTTATGCAAATATATATAAATGAAATTTTTCTGTTATATATATTTTACAAATGTATGGTCATTGAATATATATGGACATATAAAAATAAAAATTTATCATGTACTATTATTTGGTAATATAAATATCAATATAAAATGTCATTAAATTTTTTATAATTTAATTATATTAGATACCTGATTGAATTAATCATGACAAGCGACTATTACTATATTGAATTATATATGATGGATATGAATTGAAATATTGAAATTTTATAAATTTATATATACTTTGGTTATGGACATAAGTGGTAGATGATTTCATTTGAGGCTCACTTATCTATGCTTTGGAAATATATTGAATCACTATGTTTTTCCCATGGCTAAGCTCAATATCAACTTCAAAATCTACAATTTGGTGGAATCAACTATGAGATAAGTTTAAACTCACAGAATTCACTATGGGATCAATTCTATAAGAATCACTACACATAATTATTACCATTTTATATCTTAGTAATTGGTATTATTTATAGGACTTGAAGGGTTTTTATGTATAATTTTGGAAGATATCATCATTTAAATATTATTATAATAAAAAAATATTACTATTAGTTTTTTAAGATATTTTTTATTTTATTTAATATTTTTTTTAAAGAACAATTTTAATTAAATGTGTAAAAATAAACTATCAATTCTTAATAATAATGTGTTGATTAATTTCAATGAATATTTATCATATGAATAAATATTATTAAATAAATAATAATAACATCTTTGAATATTAAAGATGGATATTTTATAAAGAATTGTTTATGTGTTATGATTTATCATTATAAGTAGAAATTAAGAGTATAATAAAACAATTTTAATGAAATTAATTATTTATATGTGCAAAACAATTATAATAATTATTATTATATAGTATTTAATATGAACAAATCCAATTTTGTCTAAAAAATATTTTTATTTGAATTGTATTTATGTGTCTTGTATTTCCTGTTGAAAATTTATTTTTATTAATTTTAGAGATGAATATTTGTAAAATGGATTTTATATTGTGAATTATAATTTTAAATTTATTTAATATGGTTAATTTCATTTTATAACTAATAAATAATTACCTAGGTATGATCTTGTTATAACGGTAAAGGGTAAAATGAAGTTAATTTGAGAAATTATTGTTTGAGGTCATAAAAAATATTCTTATATAAAAATTTAGTGGATGAGAGAATTTATGATAAATCAACATTATTTCTCCTCTTTGTATCCACTTTCCATGAGAAATTAAATTTCTTATTTATTAAGGAATGACTATTTGTAAAAATTCCACTCAATATCACATTTAAAATGATCCCTCCTCTAACTACATGAACCCAAAACTCTATTTAATTTTCTTCTAGAATATTTAAATTTTATATCTCTATAAAAATCCTCTCTAACATATTTTTACTTTTTGTCACTTAGAGGGTCCCTAAATACTTCATTTCAAAGATAGTATTTAAGAGAATATTTGACTCTTCAACATATGTGTTATCCCCTCTAATAATTGTTCTTCATGTTCATTATCAATCTCTAATTTAATCTAATTTAACATATTTAATTATTTTGAATTTAATTAATCTTCATTATGAGATATTATAATAATTCAATGACATATTATTATTCCTTAATCGTTAAAACATGTTCTTGTTTGGGTTATTTTCCTCACTAAATAAATGATATTGTAATGTTAAAATCAATAATTATCGAGAAAAATTAAATAATTGTAATATATTATAATTACTAGTTGTTCAAAATTATTTAATAGTTTTATAATTTTAATATTTTTATGAATATTTATTAATAAAAACCAATTATACCTATTGAATCAAAAGTCCCAAAAGGTATATTTTAATCTATTCTTTTTGAGCCATTACTATAAATTAAAAGAAACTAAAATATAACACCAAAACTATATAAACAATATCTATATAATATATATGATCATTATAGAGATTATGGAAACATTATTAATGAGCAAGGACCAAAAATTCTATATCAAAGAAAGTGTAGAACAAATTAAACTATTAACATGTTAGGAATAATTTTAACAATAAACAACTAGTAAATGGGTAATAAGAAAGTATAAATTAAGGATATTGAGTAATATAAATTTGAATAATTTTCTTATATTGATTATTAATAAAACATAATTTATTATATATGATGTTAGAGAATATTTACCCATGGCTGAATTTAAGGTAATGGTTTTCATTGACTATATCTCCTTTTTATTGAGTAATACCATTTTTATATTTACTGTACACATCAATGTTATATTTCTTATACCCATTTTATATATCATATTTTATTATAAAATTTCTTAGGGGAAATTACATTTTAATATTGTAATACTATTCATTGATTGATTTATAACTAAATAAAAATATGATGTTGTTAGAAATTAATTGTAACTACTATATTGATAATTTCTTATCCAGGTTTATGTTCATTAATAAAAAAGGTATAATTTTCTTAATTTTAACATTATATGTATAATATATTATATACATATCTTATTTTTTAAATTATATTAAAACATTTACACCCCTTTTATCGATTTGGGTTATTTTTAAAACCATTTAAAATCCATAACAATTTTTTCTTTCCACATTAGTACCAATTTTCCTATTTCACTCCAAATTTATCAAACATTACTTTTATTTTATTTAAGGGTTTCATTATTTGAATTACTATTCAAAATATTCTTTAAAATTAATATTATCATATTTTGGTAAAAAAATAATGTAATGTCAAATATTATTTTTATGGAAACATTATAAAAATTTTATAAGATATCAATTTTTTGATATATATTATATTTTAATTTATATATTCATATGATCATTTATATATAGAATTATACTTCATGTATCACCCTAAAATTTACCATTATATACTTTTCATATAGATGGTTGAAATTTGGGTCACATCCAATCCAATTCCAAATTTATTCTTATGTGGCACCTCAAGAAGATTTTATAAACATATTTTCATTCTATTGGTCAATAAAGTTTTGTTAATGGTTTGATTTATTATAGAAGAAATATGTATGTTTTAACATTGTGTGATCGGTTCTACTAGTATTATATATCTCTATAATGCATTGGGTGATTCTTTATATCTCATTATACTACTATGGTACATGGTTGGTTGACCCAATACCTCTATTTTATTAGACACACAAATATATACCATGACAACTCTGTTATAGAACATTGGTGCTTAACCATTTTCACTATGATTTGGATATCTTATTTATTAACCATAAATTATACTTTAATTTTTTATTCTCATTCCAATAACATATTCCTATGAATCACTTTTCATGTTTGTAGATTCTATGTTCTTATGTTATAGTTTATGTTAGGATTACATGAAGATTATTTTATAATTCTGGGTTATTATTTTTTAATCTATGATTTATCAATAATTCCTTATGATAAAATATTATTTTTCAATGTTCTTATTAATTTCATTTATCTTATATGATCATCTGTTTCACATTATTAATGAATATTCTTCTATGAGTTGTTGATATGTTTTTCCATTGATGAGAATTTGAGATCACTCCTTATGCTACCAAATTCCAAGTGAAATTACATGAATTCGTGTTCTAGGGGGAATTAATGTGTAATGATTATTTTTAGCAAATATATAATAGGTAATCAGTGATAGTATAATATTCTCTAATTACACTAAACACTTTTGTTATAAGGGAATGATTTATCATGAATTTTAATGAGTAATCAACTATCATGTTGTAATATGTATATATGTTATATTGGGTTGTCTTGTTATCAATAACCATATATTACATTATTTTAGTGGTATCTATTGAGATATATTTGGATTAAATTTATCCTTTTGAGTGATAAATAGTTATTTCCTTCATAGGGGAAGATCATAATGATGATGTACATGGACACCTTAGATACTGATATATATTTTATAATCTTGATGATGACAATATTCATTTATAATTAATGAAAAATATATCATTAATCAATCTAATATTTTTATGAACCCTTTATTGTTTGGGATATAAAGAGGATAATATGGGAACTTCAAAATTTTTTATTGAAGACTATAAAATGTTTGAAATGACACTCCTTTGAAATTTTAGACTACAATCCTAATTCAATGTCCTCACATATGATTCCACATTAATGGTGGTCTGATAAAAACTTTATTGTAATTCTTTGTTAGGAATAAAATATATTGAAATAGATGATACAATTCTCTCTTCTTAATATCAATATCTAAATTATTCAATTGATAAACATGTTATTTTCCTTTATAGTGAAAACTCTACCTTGGATTCTAGTGACGTTTTATACAAAATCATAGTATTATTTAAATGGTAAGGTAAATAATTTAGGATAAATAAAAATATGTAGTTCAATGAACATAATGGGTAGTAAGCTACCCTTATTAATTAAAATAATTACCTTTAATGATGTTTTTATCTTTTTATCAATTACATTGAAATGATAATTCTTAATTAGAGAAAACATAGGGTGATACTAAAAAAGGAGTGAATCCTAGACCACCTTCTTCACTTATGATGGGAAATAATTTCCTCATTGATTCACATTAGCCTATAGAAAAAAAAGGATCACTCATGGTCTCTATGAATAAATATTATCTCAGAACGTTTTTACCTGAATACAAGATTAAAATACATCAAGTGAACAAAGCCACAAAGTTTCAATCTAAAGGGTTTGTATCATCAGAATATAACACAAAAATTATAATCCCATTAAACCATTTATATTTTGTTTTTATACCCTAAAATATAGAAAATTTATTTCAAATTTATGACCTCTATAAGGGTGAAAATATTCCCATCAATAATGAAGGGGAAGAGATTAAAGATACCCTTCATTTATGGAATTTATTAAAAAAATATTTTATGTCACAAATCATGTAAATTTTGTTATTTAAGTAGTCTCATGACCTACATTGGTCCTTAAATACATGACTTCTATGGACCAGGATAAAAACATTGATTTCATCAAAAAAATACCGTGATGTATTCATGTGTAATTTTATAATGATTTTAGAAATATATTCTCAAGTGTCATCCTGAATTTAGGTTTAGTATTTAAAAACATTGTTTATAAGAATGAAACACACAAGATGAATCCAACTCATAGTTTCAATATAGAACATTATGTTGACAAAATGATAATTTAAAATTTAATCCTATAGGTCCAATATCCTAAATGGATTACCAAAATTGTCCATTTAAAAAAAATAAGAAAAAATAGGTCTTTATAAACATCATGGATTATAACCATCATTTTTTGTAATAAAACATTCCTATTATAATCATATAATTTTTCATTGATGTAAATATTAGTTTTCATTTCCATGAAATTATGTATAGTTTTGTTAGATTTAATCATATTTTGATTTCTCTTAAAGACATAAAGGCCAAATTATTCTAATCATTGTAATTGGTGTATTATTACGAGGGGATGAAATTCATATTAAAGAATGGTGGATGCATTTAAAAACATAGAAACAACATTATATTAAATTTTATCCTCAATTTGATAGAATATTTTCATATGAGTGACCTGGTTATAAAATCTCATTAATGTCGCCAGAACATTTCAATCCTTTTGTTAGTGTTCTGAAAATTATGTAAACATAGTTTTATATGGAACCCACTAATGTGAATATTATGGTCCACTTGAAAAATTTATCTTAGTTTTATGGTTAATCATTATGATATTTGAGTTCACATTGGGAAGAGATAATAAATACTTGAGATTCCCCTTATATGAATTCTTTTTGAGTTGAGATGACTACAATTGGACTTGAAAAACATTAGAAACTTAATTTAAATTTTTAATTAAATTTTTTAACTAATAATAAAATTAATAATTAAGGGAGTAACATACCAATGGGATGGGGATTTCTAAATAAACATTAAATGTCCCAAGAAATATCTCTTCCACCCTCCATTTTTATGCCACATATTGGAGGGGAACCCCTCATCCCCTAAGTGGTATCTATAAATATATCACATAGTCCCATATATTCATAGTGATATAATTTATGTATGTAAAACCTCCTCTAATAACATTGTTTGAAAAAGATAAAATGTGAGAGATAATATAAAAAAAATATTTAAAGGCTTCCATGAATTGTTTTTTTGTTGTGTAATAGATCATCCACTACATATAACATCATGAAAGCCACATAATCTTCCATATAAAACTACATAAATAAATTCACTATAGTCTTATGATTGATAGGTGATTGTAACTATGATCTTTCATTTTCATAATTTTTTACATCCTTTTTTATATCTCAAAAAATGATCAAAGAACATGTATTAATAGATTTCATGTGGGGATATTCTTCCCCAAAAGTGTTTCATTTGGATATAATGATCTATTTTGAAGAAATTTTATTTGGTTGTGAAAAATTTTGGACATAATAAAAATATTTTATGGTTTGTTCTACATGTATGAACAATAAAAGGATCAAATAATTGAGAACTAAGCTTTTCCTTATTTTTATTGTTTTAATTTTCCTAAAAAATCTTACTCTACTAATTCATCCTTTCAGAATGATGAAAATATAGTGAGGTAAAATTTTTCCCCTCATTATGGACCAAGATTTAGAAATATATATATATCATTCATTCAATTGTTATGGTAAACATAGATATAGTGATTATATATAGAGAGAGAGAGAGAGTATTCTATCGAAAAGGTAGAGTTAACACCCCTACTTAACTATATATGAGAACCAATTTCTTAATTTTTCTCAGAGTGTATTACTTATCTTATTATCTTATCAGATATTTCATTATAGGATACTAAAATTTGTATATTTAACACTGTCACTATTCTATATTAAGATGAGTCTAATATTCTTATTTCTTATTAAAGATTGATCTTTTGATTTTTTAAAAATTATACGGATGAAATAAATAATGGTGTTACCATATTAATTCTTTTTGTGTCCTTATATCCATAAGATAATTGGGGAACTAATTGGATGTATCATATAATAAAGTATCTATATATTAGATATATTACGCAATATTGATTCATAATGGGTAAAATCTATCAATGGATATAATCATTGGTCTACATAATAACTGCATTCTTATAAAGTTCTATATAAATAGAGATTTAATTTGGCCCTTATTTAATTAATTAAAATATTATAAACCCTATCCATTTTTTAGGAAGTAAATTACATTACAAATGGTGTGCACTATATAATGAAAAAATCACTAAACTAGAAGTTTGGTGCCTTTTAATCCATCGATGATGCATAATTTTATGGAGTAAATAGAGAAATTCAATAAATGTAAGATTCAACCTAATTTATGTCAGTAACACAAAAAAATTATTGTACACTACTAAATATTATGGCTGATATGGAATTTGGTGGAAAAATATTATGGTTCAATATCCTGCAGCTACTATTCGAATTTTAAAATTCATCCTTACTTTGATTGACATATTTTCAAATTAGGATAAAGTTTCACCTTTAAAGGAAATTTAGAAGACGTTTTTGATAAGTTATATGAATTATAATAACATCATTATATTTTTTAACCCTCCATAATATGTATGGATAATGGTACCAATTTATGTACATTATAGATAAAGAATTTTTATTTTTTTGAAATATCATATCCAATAATTAATTTGATTTTAATCTAGTGGTGAGTGGATTGATAATGTTATTAAAAAAATACATTTTTAAACATCCATCATAAAATGATAGACAATGATATGAATTATATCTTGATAAAATCCATATTTATTTATGGTCTTATCACACTAATAATCATATAATTATGCAAAATACACCATTTTCACAACTGTATGGGACATATGAAACTTCACCTCTTGAATTCCATATTCCTTCTCTCTAAATATAAATTTGTAATTAATTACATAAAAAATAAATAATTATAAATATATCTTGATGAATTGGAATGGATTAATGATAAAATGGTTACACATATTTCATAACCGTGAATTCCATTAGAACCATGTTATAGGAGAGTTTAATGAAAATGATCACCTCCACCTATGCATCAATAGAGAATTTTTTTAGGTCTTAATGTTACCATATGAAACCTAGATTTAAGCTCCGAAAGCTAAAAAAAATTATTGATTCTTATTTTACGCATTAGTTCTACCCTAATAGATAATATTCCTTGATCACAATTGATAGAGAGTATATCATGAATCTTAAAATGATTTTTTTAAGAAAAAATTTGAATAACCTCACATTTGTATCATTTGTTATTTTCATAAAAACATAAAATATACGGAACATAGTCTTCTTTCATGACTCTAAACTACAAAGAATAAGGTCCTCACCACTTTTACTTAAGCTATGAATTAAGTATCTTGTATCCCATTACTATAAACTATATATAATTTGGTCCTTATTACAAGATGTTAAACTACCTAAAGGTAGTTGTGAACATAATGAACTCAAAACATTATGGTTTATAGTCCATCACCCATAATTTATAAACATCTGAGAGTGGTATATTCCTTATGAATAGATCTGTATATATGATATCCTAATATATATATTAGTTACAAGGGTTTAGTTTCTATTTTACAATATCTATATCACCTATATTATATCAAACTATGAATTCCATTTTTATTCATCCCCTATCCAAAATACGATTTTACAAATTCATGACATCTTTTTTATATTTAAAATGTTCTATAATGATATATACTACCCTTTATAGAGATATAATTGGATTAATTACTATTCAAACAAGGAATATAGAATTGATAAATCCTTCTATCATGGACTCGACTTAAAATCCTCACTCATTTACATCTCCTTTTCAGTTCCATGTGACTGTTCAATTTGGATGACCCCAAATAAAACTATTCAAGACACCCTTGAATACTATTTTTCCATATTCCAAAAAATTATTTTTCATATTTGAATTACTAAAAAATACTTTTATTTTGGTGTCAAAAACCGAACCAAACCGCCCCTGATATGGTCACATGAGACAACCCTTGATAAGTCCTAAGAGTAATTACTAATCTCCATGGTCTTGAAATAAATGTTCATTAATCATAATAAACTCTATGGGAATTATTTCACCTAGATAAATAATATTTAATATGAATTTATATTCTATTGAAAACCTAACATGATGTGTTTATATGTTGGACATCTATGTATAAATATAATAATAAGGTTTAAAAAAGGAATTATACCAAATGATTCATCTTGAATAAATTGAAATATATTTAAGATATAAGAATTACTTAACCAAATCCATATATACATCATTAAATAGGAATTGTAATGTATGAGGATAATATAAAAATAAATCCAGAAATACCTAACATAATATAAAATTGACTCCAAGTCACTATATATCCTCGAAATAACAGGATTATCCCCCCCGAGAAATCCTAATAAAGAACCTAAACTTGTATGGAATCCACCCATTCTAAAAACACAATTTGGTGAAAGTAGGGTATGAGCATAATAGTGAATTATGATTTATCCCAAGAGTCTAATATTTTTAATTTTAAATGCATTCTTGAAACATTAAATTGAAATAAATAATTTGAAAATATCAATTTATTCATTTTTCGAAATATGCCTCATATCTTTTTTACTGAAACATATTTTAAACCTATAACTATCATTTTAATCACATAATATGATAATAAAATAAATCATTGATTTTTTAAGGAAATGTAATTTTTTAAAAAAATAAAATAAAATTTACTCAATATAAATCTCAAATAATAATTAGAAAACACAATATAAGTATATAAATTATAGTAATAAATGAGAAGAACATGTTATATAAAAAAATATTAATAAAACAAGGAAATCAATACATAAATATATATATTAAATCAATACTAGAGCAGTAAAAGTATAAACATGAAACGGGTCATAAAAACCCATATAGTGAATAGAAATTCATTAGATTATATAATCAAGGAAAATGAATAATCATCAAGTGAGATGATCCTAGAAATTATTTTGAGGAAAAATCTATTAAATAATTTATGTATCCATTGGTTATAACAAATCATATGACCTCAACTAGACTCATTTGTGGAACTCCCTCAAGGATTTCTACCATGAAATAACAAGGGGGTGTAACTAGACTTATCAGGAATAAATATTAACCATATAATAATATATCAATTTGATTCATAGGATCCATATGATATTAGTATTACACGGGGTATAATTCATCCATTCTTAGACATACATTGGTAATAGAATACAAGGTAACCATGACCAGTTTAATCCTCAACAAAATCTCAAAAAGAATCTTTACTAAAATCCCCCTTCAAAATCATATTAATAAAATAATAATAATCATATTCACTCTTAGAAACATTCCTAAAATAGTTTTATGGGGATTTATGCTTGGAATATTCTTATTTTGGAAGCAAGACTATTTACATAAATTTTCAACCAATAATTGAGCTTTGAAGAAAATAACATTTCTTTCTAAAATATCATTAAAAATGTTTCTAAAAAAATACTTTTAAAATCTAATTTTTATGATCCAATTGGGCCTTCAATTTCTAAACTAATAATTAATTATGTATATAAATAATAAGGTAATAATATATATATTTATATTTATATTTATAACATTATGCACATAGACATAAACATATAAATATATAAATATAGAAGTTATTCAAAAAACCAATTTTTATAATGTGACATTGTGAAAAACATTTGAAAAAAAGGAGATATACTACATTAAAAAACATAGAAAATAGAAATAAGTGAATCAATAAGGTACTACCTCATTAAAAAATTATACAATAACCATAATAGGTGTAACAAAACACCAAATATGAGAATTAATTCAACACACATTAATGTTCAAGGAAAGAAATGTTTCTAACCACAACCCATAAAAACCAATGAATTATCCCTATAGAGCCATTATAAATATATGAAACCCAATCAAAAAACCATTTTATGTGAAAAAATATCTTCATAGTGTACAATTTAATTCATTTCATATGTTAGTTTTATTGAAAATATCTTATAAAACAAAAAACTAACATCAATTGATTTAAAAATGGAAAAGAATATATCCACCAACCTAAAAAAGCATAGATGAATGGAAACATTCAAAAAATGAATAGAAAATATCCAATAAGGAATCCACAAAACCTAAAAACAAAAAATAACAAGGAATTAAATCCATAATGAATTTAGGGTTTGGTTAATACCATCCCACTACAAGTGGATGTAGATGAAACAAAAAATAAAGGATAAAAGATGATTGAGGAGATCTAGAACCATGATAAACAAAATAATAATTGAAGAGGATGTCCCAAAATCAAGGGATGATGTTACAACCCAAAATTTTTAAATGATATTTTTCCCTGAAAATATTTGTTATTTTATTTTACACAACAAAACTATATTTATTTAATAATGAAGTGGTATTTATAGAATATAAATGGAAATGTGACCATAAGTATTTGAATGTTATATAACCATTGGTAAAATATGATCATTGGTCAATATAATCATTGGAAACTATACTCTTGGTCATAATTTCAACGTTATAATTAGTGTTTATAACTAGAAATGAAAAAGGATAACTAATTCAGAAAGGAGAAGTGATGGACTCAACCAGTAAAGGCATGTCATATGAATCCCATTTATTAAAACTTGGGAGGGAGGTAGCATCACTGAGGTTCACCCTCAACCAAGACCAAGAATAGTTTTAAGAAGTGAAGCCTGAATAAAATCATCTATTAGAGAAGTTATAGTTAGTGTAAGTTACTACTCAGAAAATATTAGGTAATCCACTCAATTAATCTGTCATTATCTCACACATTACCCTTAGGCTGTATGTGGTTTTTATAATGTGTTATGTTTCCAAGTCTTATTTTCATAAATTTTAGTTCCTTGTTATAAATAAATTTTTTATTACATCATTTCTATTTTAAAAATAGTTTTTCTTAAATCTAAAAAATTTGATAAATTAATTTTTTTAGAAAAAAAATTACTTTTCATAAAGGATGCGAATATTTTATAACAAACTAAGGTATTATGAAAAATATTTATTTTAATGAAACAATATTGTTAAAACACACTTTTTAAAATATAAATGATAAAATAATTTTATTATTTCATTGAAAAGATTTAATTGTCATAAATTTTACTATACATTTTCAAGCAGCTATTTTTTTGATAAAAAAAGATTTTTATATCAAAAAGTTAATATTCTCATACTTATAGAATTATAATAATAAAATAATCGTCAGTTTGGAAATATTAATGTTGAAATTAGTTTAGGAAAGATTTATAATTATATTCTAAAATACATTATTTTTTTTACGAAGAGTAAAATTAGAGTTTAGATTTTTTGATATGTTTAATGTCTTCATAATTTTTTCATAATGATTTAATAATTAATTAACCACAATCCAAGACCAAAAATACATTATTTTATTAATATTAATATTTAAAAATATTTTAATCAATTTTTAATCCTATAAGTTACTTTCTAAAGTCTAAAATAGAAACTTCAACATTAAAAATATTATTTTCTGGAAACTATACTTTTACATGCCAAAATAAGTAATATAAAATGATACATAATTGTTGTGTATGAAAATAACATAAAATATGTCCCAAATTTCAAAAAATATGGGAAAACCATGGGAAAGCCCATGGTTTTTCATTTTCCATAGAGTAGATTTGCAAGGCCTATATATGGAAATTATTAAACAAATCCTCCATTTTTTCTATAAATACCCAACCATTTATCCATTTATATTCACTTACAGTCCATCCTCTATGAATATCATGTAGTTTTCTTACTAATTAGTCTCCCACTACTAGAAATTCAGTCTATAGCCACAGTTTTAAACCATGGCTATAATTAATAGCCATGGTTTGAGGAACAATGTCTATATTTGGCATGTCTATAGGCCTAGACCTATAGCCACGGCTCAAACCATGGCTATAGGTATACAACCACGGTTCCAAACCGGGGTAATATCACTATAGCCACAGTTTAAAACCATGGCTATACAAGAGGATGAATAAACTTTGTTACCACAGTCTCTAACCATGGAATTAGACTTATATCCATGGTAAAAAACTGTGGATATAAGGTCTGCATACCCATAAAAAAATACCCCCACCCCTTCAGTATACCACCCTCTGGATAGCCCATAGCCCCAACCCTCTCCCCTACACAGCCCCCTGTAGTCGCACACCCCCTATAGCCCCCTCCCCCTACAAACCCCCCTTGAAAAGCCCCCCTGGATAGCCCCCCCCCCTAAAAATACCCTCTGGATAGCCAC
This sequence comes from Viscum album, assembly GCA_963277665.1. Taxonomy (NCBI): domain Eukaryota; kingdom Viridiplantae; phylum Streptophyta; class Magnoliopsida; order Santalales; family Viscaceae; genus Viscum; species Viscum album. The sequence goes on along the minus strand of OY728140.1, from coordinate 1,042,274,490 downwards.
CCCCCACCCTTCAAAGACCCCCTAGATATCTCCCTCTTCCCCCTACAAAGCCCACTATGCCCCCTCTCTTAGACTGCTCCCCACCCCCTGTAAATTCCCCCTTGACACCCCCATGAAAAGTCACCCATGGAAAACCCCTGCAAAGTCCCCTTGGATAGCCCCTAGCCCCTACCCTCTCCCCTGAACAGCCCCCCAACAGCCCCCCCCCCACAAATCCCACCCATCTCCTATAAATCCCCCCTTGACAGCCCCCTTAGATATCCCCCCACCCCTCAAAGCCCCCTTGTAGAGCACACATGCAAATACCCCCTGGAAAAACCCCCTTCTCCCTAGCAAAGCCCCCCCTCGATAGCCCCCACCCTCTTCCCTATAAAGCCCCCCGACATTTTCCCCCTACAGCCACCTCACCTGGACAACCCCCCCCCCCCCACCCTGCAAAGCCCCCTGGACGGACCTCCCTCCTGCAAAGCCTCCCCTGGATATCCCCCCTCACCCCTGCAAAGCCCGCACTGGACATACCCCCTCCCCCTTACACCCACTCATTTAATGATAGTTAAATCATCTTATGAAAACATGGGAGATTGATGAGTGGCTATACAATGTTTAAGTCATAATGATATTAAAGTTATAGTGTAGATTAACAAAACTATGATTCCAAAAAATTGTGATGAACTGATTGACGTTGAATGCAGAGATATATGATTTTAGTCAAAAATAATTGCACAATGATCTATATGTATTTAAGAAGTTGTTGTGAATGGAATGAAGAAATCATCTAATGTGGTAGCCCACCCACCCTACAGCACCCCTCCCCCCCCCCACTCCCCTTGTCGTATCCCACCCCCCTGCAGCCACCCTTCATGGACGACACCCCCCCGGATAGCCCCCCTCCATGCTTCCCTAGATATCCCCCTCCTAGACAACCCCTCTCCCTCTTGTAGACCCCTCCCTCCCAGGACACCCATCCCCTTGTACACTAGACACCCCCCCCCCCCTTCATGAACAACCACCCTCCTGGACCCCCCCCCCCCCCCCACCCTCCCCCTAGACACCCCACCCCCTTGTAGTAGCCACCCCTCCACTCCCCCATAGACACCCCTCCCCCTTGGACACCCCCTCCTAGCCGATGTATCCATTCACACCCCCTGCCCTCTTCCCCCATCACCCCTTCCCTCTCCCCCCTTGCACCACCCCTGATAGACCCCCTTGCACCAACCCTACTGGACACCCCCACTACACACCCCCCTCCTAGACAGACCCCCTCCCCCATAGTAGATTCAAGATATCATCCATATATTGTTGGAGGATAATTAATAGTGGCATAATGGCCACAATAGTTGGAGTAGTTATATATTCACACAATAGATGAAATCAACAAAACAATCCATTCAAAAATGGTGTCTGGTGTGTAGTTACACTTGATTGTAATTATATAGGAAAATTTCTCAAACCAAAAAACATAGGAAATAAGAAGTTATTGATAGAAGAATTAATTATGCATGGAATGCCTTGGGTTTGTTATTTATTTTTTGAACTGAAAAATAATGGCCCTAACTGGATTCACTTCAATGTAGTGCCGATCAAGAGATTTGGAGGTGTGGTGTTAGAATAATTAGAGGCTATGACTACTCAAACAAATGAACTTAAAACTACCGAGGAAACATAAACTGTGGGTGCTATGGGGAATTTAGAGTCTGCGTAAGAGCAGTGAAAGGAGTAGAAAGATGTGTTTGAACTAGCACATGATCCGGCTGAACTGACTAGTCACCAAGATCTATATTTTTCATTGATACTCAGTTCAATATGAAAAATCAAGAGAAAGAGTATATGAATATAGATACATCAATGCAGGTTACTTATATTTTTTTTGTAATCATGCACATATTGGATTATTTCAGCATCCCAGGCCACAACCCAACCTAATGACCACTTCCTCCTCACCCCCTCCTGTAGCTATGCATCCTCTTCCAGGAACGACCCTTCCCCTAACCCCTGCACCATCCCTCCCTAACCCCCCTGCACCAGCCCCTACCCCCCACCTCACCCTGTACTAGCCTCCCCCCTAAACCAGTCCCCTCCCACACAACCATCACCTAACCCCCCCCCCCCCCACCCTACACCACCCCCAGCCCCTAGACAGTAGTAACCCTCAACCCCCTGCACCAGCCCCCCTAACCCCCCTACACCACCCCACCCCTTCCCCTGAACTAGCCTCCCCCCAAACCAGTCCCCTCCCCCCAAAACCAGTCCTCTCCCCCCAAAACCACCCCCAAGCCGCTAGCCTTTACCAGCCCTCACCACCCTAGCCTGCACGATCCCCCACCCCTCCACCCCTGCACCAACCCACCCTAAACCCCTTACACCACCCCACCCCTTCCCCTATACTACCCTCCCCCCAAAACCAGTCCCCTATCCCCAAAACCAGTCCCCCAACCTCCAAGCCTACACCAGCCCCCCAACCCCCCTAGCCGCCACTAGCCCCCCAACCCCCACTGCATCACCTGCACCCCTATACTAGCCTCCCCAAAACCGAACCGTCAAACTAGTCCCCTCCCCCACAACCATCCCCTAACCCCACTGAACCCCCTCGCACCATCCCCCCTAGCCTGCTCCAGCCCCCCTAATTAAAGAGAAGTTATAATATTCATCTCTTTTTATCCTTATTTATGTAGTAGCGTATCAATAATTTATCATTAACCTCCCCATACCTAAAAAGACTATAACTGATAAAGTGACTAATTTATATAATGTAACAAAAACTAAAGGATAAGCATGTCCTTAATTTTTCTTCTAAAATTTTCAAAAAAAATAGTTCAACATATGTATTATTCCATAAATAGAGGATAGAATCACGAATACTTGAATAATACAAATCTAAAAATGTATTAAAATAAAATTTAAGAGGATATAAACCTGACTTATAATAAAACATCACATAATAAAGAAAATGTTTCACCGTATGATCCAAAAAAACGCAGCAAAACTCCATACAGAAAATCATGTTGCCACATCCACTTTTTCCACTCTTCCATAATTATAAGTGCTTCAATTGATCAACAAATAGTCTTCATATTCCTCTCAGACCAACCTGAAAATCAAGTAAATAAACACTATTCAACCCTCTGTCCAAGTTAATCAAATGCAGATTCAAATGAGCATGATTATATGAAACAGAAATATAAATCATTCAATCAGATAGGCATTAACAGATATTCTTCAATAATAATGTCCTTAAACATAAGCATTATTAAAAAAGGATGATCAAAGTGCAACATGAAAAACACCAGTGATTTCTAATTCAATAGGTAGATCTGATTATGACCTCAAAACATGATTTCCACAAATTTGCAACTCTAATCTGGAAATGTAATACAATAGAAAATTAAAAATACTACATTTTATGGTTAAAAGGGATAGGGAACCAGATGTTCATGGAAGGATATAATCATTAATTCTCCTCACACCAACACGAATATAACAATATTAATTTTAAAATAATGAAATAATAAAGGAGTGGAACCACAAGTGCATGGAAGAAATAAAATAAAAGTGAAAAATGATGAATATAATTAAGGTTTCCCATATATAATTATCTCATTAATTATATAATAATCTCTTTCAAAATAAATTCACCCACAAAATTATACCCTGGAATAACCCAATATCTCAATCCATTCACTCTCTCTTTATTGTCTTAGGTTAGATAGTGAAAAAATGATTTTTTATACACTACTTTCACATAACCATGGTAATTGAGAATGCATAATCACTCCATTATCACCCCTCGCTCCCCTGCATCATATTATAAATGAATGAAATTTTTGTTAGTATTATCTGTAAACCAAATTAATAGAGAAAATCATGATACAATTTAATGGCACATGGATAATAATCTACTACTCATATGGAAACAATCTGATTTCATGATAATGACACTATATAAATGAAAATACAAATTCATTTATATCAATGGATTTTGATGGGGGGGATGCCTCCTTTTAAAGTAAATAATTTTAAGTTATAGTTTGTTATTATTTTATGTTTTAATACATCATGACCTAAACTTGGTCCACATATATCATGAAAATGAAATTTGACATAAATCTGGTCATATAAATCTGGACTGAAATTTCTTCCATACCTAACTCTTGAAGAGGATTCTTTCAACAACTTCGTTCACCAAATAATACATACAAAGAAAATATGCCAACTGTGAGAAAATATATTCTTTAACAGTGTGCCTATTATTCTTGTTCAACGTGAAAATGGCTTCCCCTGGATGTCTCCCTAATTCTGCAACTCCAGCAATATCTTTGCCTCTTTTAGAGATGGGGATAGAAAACAGTATTGGGATATTTGAGTTCGGAACACTTGATACTGCTGGAAAGAAATGAGAACTTCACATCTCCATTTTACCATCTTCATCGATGATGAAGAGATCAGTAGTATAAACACCATCACTATAAAAAACAATTTACTAATCAAAAACCATTATGATGTATTATAATTTTGTTTGAGATCAATCTATTTATAAGTGAGAATGAGGATATTAAACAAATTGTCACATCAAGGCCATCTTCCACCTATTATTTCATTATCGATAAGAAAGATCAATATCATTATTGAGAAAGTGGAACTATCTCTAGGAACTTCAGGATATAAGATCACCTAAAAAGAGACTAAAAATGAGGTATCTATTTCCCAAGCCTAACCATATTCACCCACCCTCACATTGGAGTTGTGGTTTTACTACTTGTATACCTCTATCCAGTTCCATATCGATCAACTTCATATTCTATTTTAAGGATGTAGGTTATTGTTCACCAAGACACTAGTCAACCCATTTTATCTCCCTAAGAACTCTCTGGCCTTGTATCCTTCCTCTTCCATTGAATTGTCAACCCCTATACCTATTATGACTGAAATTAGTGGCCTGAAAACCCAACACTATATTCAAATTCTTGTTGATATCAGCAGCCCGACTTCCCAAAATGAGTATTTGTTGGCTTACCAAAGCAATGGGAAGGGACATGCCACCGAAAAAGGTGAAGGGAACTGTTTTTTTAACCATAATACACAAAAATGTATATATTTTCAGATTATAAAGGTACTTAATGAGTATCCCTAAACATAAACTCTGACACAGACCACAAATACAATGTAGAGTTCCCTAGTAGTATATGATCATGCTGCACCCAGTGCCCCAAAATTTTTCACTTTCTCCAAAACTACAATATTAGGATATAAGAAATATATATAAGGTTTCTAGTATTGAATAATTATTCACCATCTCCAAAACTCTCTTACATCAGGGATAATGTTCTGGAAGAATAGTAATATATATCAGTGTCATCTAGAAGTGCATTCATCCCTGCTAGATCATGTGGTATGTTCACAAAGACCTCTATAGCTGGAAACCAACATGATTGAACTAACACCTCATCCACCACTGCTTCTTTATAATAAAGGATTCTAGGGTAGAATACATTAAAAATATAGTATGATTCCATTCTTATTCCCTTCCAGGGAATGATCACCGAAAGGAAATAAAGCTGAAATGGTTCTTCCCAAAGTGGAATAGCCCCCATCATCTGGGATAATAGACTTGGGAATTCATTATTATTGGTCTCCCAATTGCCACGAAACCCTTATCCCATAGTGGTATCATGGAGATAATATTTAGGGGATGGATGTAGTGTTTTTTCATCAGTATCCTCCTCCTATATGAACAAAAACATAAAGGACATCAATATAGTTTCAATGGAATCATGTCCCTTTAAACATAGAAGTGAGACCAGTCTTCCCACTACCTATATGGGATAACCAAAATCGATCACGAACATTTGAAGTGAGCTGAAAACCACCTTTTAATGAACCAAATATGAATATAGATACTGAACATTAAATAAATATGATGAAGGTATGCATATAATGTATCACTTTTCATAAACAAAATATAAAGGTACATGATTCAAATTTCATACCTGGGGATCAACTATCCAACCATGAGACAGACCAATGTCTAGAAGATCGAACTTTTACACACTCAAGAGTAAACTCAAAATCATCAATTCAGAAAGCATGGTGTATGACAAGTAAATTTGATTAAAAAGACCAAAAATTCTTACTAATGTCGTGCAAAAAATGGTATAAAATAATCATTACCTCCTAAATTTTATATTCATGTCAATCCCAGTTTCAAGTCGTGGGAGAAAATCAATTGCATCGGCTATGTTTTCTTGTTGGTTATCTGTATAGCATGAATTTCTATTCTACATACCAGTAAAACTAATCAAACTCACAATAGGATCAGTGAAACTAATTGAGTGGTTGAATCAAGAAAAAAAATGAAAAATTGGACTACATACTGTCAGAGGTGTGCTGGAGGAGATATATGGATCGCCTCGGAGCAGCGTCATAGAAGAGGTACAACAGTCGCGTCGGAGGAGGATACAATTAAATATAATAATAATAAAACATAACTAATACATAAACAAACATATCTCATAATATCATGATTCAATATATGTAGAAACATTTAGAAACACTGTAATACAATTCAATATTACAATATTCAAACCTCATTGCATAATAAAATTACACATATTAAAAATCCAAAAATATAATTCACATCAATAGTGAGTCTCAATATCCGTATCATCAGATTCATGATAACCCTCATCTATGCCTCTTACAGAAACACCATCAGCACCTCTCATGCCAACTACATCATCATCGACATCAACATTGGTACTGGCACCAAAACTGTGAAAGGCTCCGGCTATAGATTTGGCTCCAGCTCCAGCTCTGGCTTTGGCTCTGGCAGAAGAATATACAATATAAGAACTCATTGACCTCAATCATGTGTCAACTGCTGTAGCTACTTATGGTGAAAGTGTAGAAGAAATGGAAGACATAACTTTCTTCATATTTTCAAATATCGCCTTTTCTGCCTTTTGAGTTTCTTCTTTGATTGTGGAATTCATCTTTTTCTCTATGACCAAACCATTACTGGTACTCAAAGAAATGTGGTTAGTAGACCAGTATCGAGATGTTACAATCTTATTACCAGGTCAAAAATGCACTCTTCTCTGATGCTCATCTCTTAATAACTGTTGTAGATGATCGTTCGGCCCCAAATTGTAAGGTTCTTTTTCTACCAATGTCTACAAAGAATTCTGTTGATTGATATATAACATAAATTAAAATGATAAAATAATATAAGGAATTAAATTCAGTCAAAATAAAATAAATTGAAATATACTTACAATCGCCTTCTCGGTATCAGTATTTGGCCCAATACCATCTTTATTTTTTCTGATTATACAAAACAAAGTAGAGCGAGAAACGCAACCCTCAATATTCAATTCTTTTTTCTGGAAAAAACAAAGAAATAAATAAAAATTTTAAGTAAAAAAAACTAAACAAAGCTAAATATTTTAAATATTAAATTACCTATGTTTTCTAATGATCTGGGGTGAAGTATGCCCATAAGTAAAAACATGTTTCATTCCACTCTTATTTCTTTTATTTCTATCTAATTTCTCCTATAAAAAATAATCATATAATTTCATTAACATAAATAAAAATTATTTTCAAATAAATAAATGAATATATATATATATGAATTTAATAAATACCTTAAACTCTTAAATCTTCCAATATTTGATCATCTCTTTGTATTGTGACATTAAGAAATCATGAATCACCAGTACTTTTTCAAGCTCCATGCCAACTCTCTTTTTCTAACCAAGATATAAGTCATACTTTTACACTCACCACATTTCACCTAAATCCATTAACCATTCAGCCTTAGAATTGTTTCCATCAGGAAAATTATATCATAGCTACAATGGACAAAATATTTGCTAAGAAAATATTATAAATTAATATATATAAAAGGTGATTAACATTACTTACCCAGATCTTTACCCATGCATTGTCCATTATTTGTTCTCCATCTTCTATACAACTTATTGGTTGAACTATAAAGATATTATTGTGTCTAGAAAATGTTCCCATAAATCTTTTACATTATGTACCATTTTTTTAATTATAGCTCTATCCTCATTGTATTCGACCATGATTTGTGTGTGTCGATTCTAAACCTCTTGAATTTTTGTGTGGCCTCGTCGTCTGGTGGAGACTGGATCTAATCATGAAAAAAATTAAAAAAAATATAATAATATATATGAATTTATCATTAATCACTAATAGTAATGTTTAAACACATACCAGTAGGTGAGGGATCTGTTGACCCCTGAAGTACAGCGCCTAGAGGGGGAGTAGCCTCATGGTAGGCGGGATATCTATAGTAGGATTACTCTATAAATTATATGGATAACCCTGTACAGATGAGGGTGGATATGGATATGGATATGGAGGTGGGATATATGGGGGCACAGTGCCCTGTATAATGGATGGTGGGAATGGATAATAAGGAGGGATGGGAGTCTGAGAACTACCATCTGATGTGGGTGCAGGCCGAAAGGGATATGGAAAATGTGGGTAAGGATAATATGGAGGTGGAATAATGGGAGGATGACCTTCTGGTGACTCATGTGGCATAGTAGTATGTTGAACTTAAGAATCAATACCCCCCTCCATAATATTAGCTTCAGTAGTATAATCCAACCATCTCCTCGACGAAGTAGCCTCAAATAACATAGATAATAAAATAAAACGAATGATAACAAGATAAATTATACTGAAGACCATAATATCCGAACATAAATTGTACTTACAATGTTGGCTAGATGAGACATATGTTGTTTATTTCTCCGTATTCTTCTATTTCTTATAATATCATCATATTTAGTCATTTTGAGCAGGAAATTTAAAATAATATTCTCAAATAAATAGAAATAATGAAAAATGTTAAATAATGAAATTGTTTCATAAAACAATGAGATACATTTTCAATGTGATATTTATATTGATAAAATATCATGACTTTTCTATGTTAGAGAATTAATATAGATGCACTTAAACATAAATTAGTTAGACTATAAATAGTTTTATATTAGAAAATGGTATAAAATATACTTTTTAATTTGATATCATGTATGGATGTTTAAAAAAACACATACAATATTACGATAATTTCAAGTAAATACTTACAAATGTTTCAACATTATGTGTGCTCTGTGATAATTTCTGGTTCACAATCTGTTCTATCAATTGAGTCATCTATTTCATCAAATTCAACAATCAAATAAATACCAATTGGTTCAACCACGACATCATTTTCATACATGTATTCATCAAAAATAGGTCTTGGAATGACACCAACAATAACACCAAATTTTTGTTGTAATTGGTCAGTTACGTAAAACACATGTCTAGCCTGTGATGCAAGAATATAAGGTTTATTAGTGTGAAGTTGGTGATTCATATCAATCACTCTAAATCCACAATTATCAATGTGAATTCCTTGTATTGTCATTGAGTCAAACCATTTACATTTCATCATTTTGACACGACCATGTGCACAGTAATATAATAAAATTATTCTTTCAACCACACCATAATATGATATATTTTCTGACCAAGGTTGTCTATCTAATGCACTCACATAACAATATATTGTGGTGCTTATCGTGACACCGTCATGCTGTGATGCCATTTTTTTTGCATAGCTATATATAATAAATTTAAATACATTGAAAACCATTTCTTTACAATCATGTACCGCATCATTTGGACCCAAGGACAACACTCTTACTTCATCTGATACTTCATTAATTGGTAGAGTTAAAACTTAAAAGATACAAACATTGAATATTAAATAGAGATATGTGATTATGTCATAATAATAAAGAAAAATCTATACCTTTGACTTTAACCAAGAAAAAAAAATCTTTATTGTTCAATAGTTCCTACCTCATAATAGATAGAGAGTGATGTCTCTTTTTTACAATTTCTAGATTTTCTCTAAAAATATGAAATCTTAAAATTTTTAAAAGATATGAAGAAATAACATAATGAAAAAAATGCATATTTATTAGTTTACTTACTTGATATAATCATCAAGCACACCACAGTTGAATAATATTTTACAATGAGCCATTTCCCACTCTTCCCTGCTTAAAGTACACAACGAGTATGATCCCGATATCCCCCCTATTTGGGGCGGTCAAGGAAATGCAGGCTCAGTAGGATCATATTGCTCATATTCAGTTATCATAAGTCGATTAGACCTTGTGGTGACGTTAGCCAAGTATGATGAACATAAATCCATGAATTCTTATGCTAAATACCATTTCACAATAAATCCTTTGAGGTGATATTTATTTCTCACAAAATATTTCAATGTAAACATCGTTATTTCTATAGGATACATCCACTGACTCAAAACAAGACCACCAAAAATAACTTCTGTGGGAAGATGTACATTCAAATGTAACATACACGTAAAAAATGACCATGGGAAAAATTTCCCCAAGTCACAAAGAATAATCAGTGCATCTCTCTGAAATTTATGAACAACACTTCTACTCAGTCTTTTGAAACAAAGGTCTCGATAAAAATAATATAACCGAACCGCAGTAACTCTAACATTATGTTAAAGTAAATGTCGAATGGTCATTGGAAACCACTCATGTAACAAGACATGGTAATCATGGATTTTAAGAGATTTTAGTTTCAGATTTTGTTTGTTCACCCTTTTTGAAATATTTCATGAATAACCATTTAGAACCTTCAAACTTTCCAAGACCTAAAAAAATTGTTTCTTCTCCACATTTTTCATCGAATAATAGGAAATATAGACTTTCCACTTATTTTGACCAATTAACTCTGGATGAAGTTTTTCTCTTATATCCCAATCCATCAAATCATGACGAGACGACAAATCATCTTTTTTTCCTTTGACATTTAAAATAGTATCAACTAACATCTCACAAATGTTTTTCTTGATATGAATTACATCCAAACAATAACGCAATAAATTAAATGACCAATATAGAAACTCAAAGAATATGATTTTATTTCTCCAAATGTTATTAGAATTCGAATTAACATGTTTTCTCTTTCTGATATTTGATTGAGTTATTTCAATAACATAATTCAAATAATCAAGTTCATTAACAATATCATTCCCTAAAATTTGTTGAGGTGTCTCATCTGTCTCGACAGTATTATTGAACTATCTTCGATTATTCTTGTATGGATGATCCATCAGTAGAAATCGCTGATTCCATATGAAGTTTAAAGTTCCTCAAAACATTAATCCTCGAAAACATATATTTTTCATTCAAATAGGGTAGGATAATTTCCATTTAGTAATCTAACCAGACGTCATTCCGTAGCTAGGGAAATAATTTATTGCCCATAATAAAGTTTCATGAAACATAAAGTACTCCTTCCTAAATGCATCGTACACCTTTTCACCAACAATAAAAAGCTACTTTAACTCCTCTATTAATGGATGTAAGTTTACATCAGTATCATTTCTAGGAACAATGTGTCCAGATTCCAATATACACCTGAAATTAAATGGGTTTTTCATACAAATCCAGGAATGATAGTTATAAATGTGAATGAAAACATGTAAAGTATTGTGTGGAGTATTCATTTGTCAAAATGGGTTGAAACCATCACAGGATAATCCCAATCTAACATTTCGTGGGTTAGCTTAAAAATTTGGATGTAACCTATCAATTTTTTTCCAAACAAACCCATCTACAAGATGCACTATTTCATCATTAACTTTATTTCTTTTATCTTCATGCCATCTCATATTCTTTGCCATTTGTTCTAACATAAAATGTTTTTGAAGCCTGGGAATTAAAGGGAAGTGCCACATCACTTTCTCTGGTATGCAAGATTGTGTTCCGTCTTTATTTTTCTTCCACCTTGATGTGTCATATTTTTTTCAATGACTTAAATCTGCATTTTCCTCCATAATAGACAATAATATTTGGGGAAAGAATGAATCTTAATACATGAAAATACAAATTTGTCAACCAACTTTGATTCCATGTAATCATTTTTCTAGAATACATGCATCCTTATGCAGTAAATATTTAATAAATGTAATGATATAGTCAACCACAATATTACTAAATCCATAAATTGTTTTTTCATGATATAATCACATTAAAAACTCATGTTTGATAATTTTTTCACATGCCAAATATACTAGGGTATTTGAATCTTCCATCAGCTTTATAACACTCTCAACAGCATCATCCTAATTAATAGATGGAAATTTTATTCTGGTATTAATTTCCTCTTGCACTGGTCTACATGAAGAATCAGCTTCAAAAACAAAAGGAAATCGATCAGAAATCAGATTTTTCATACCAATCATTTCCGCTGAATCGATGGCATTCGCCACGTGCGCTTTTTCTCCATTATGATACTACAAATGATATTTTTTTGGAAACCTTGTTTAGTGATATGATAACTCACTTCCTCGCAAGTTAACCATAGTCTTCCAACACAATCAAAACACAGGCCTCAAATCAATCCACCATCTAAATCATTAGTGAATGCAAAGTCCAAGAAATATCGTAACTCCTTCTGAAATTCATCAGTGATCCGATCAATGTTGTACATCCTGTATCTATCCATTCTAAGGCATATAAACATAAATTAAATAAATAATCAAAAAAATAATTAACATTATATGTATTGTTTCATAAGATAATAAGTAACCATCAATAACATGTCAATAAAGAAATCATAACAAATATTATAATTAAGGGAATTCATAAATGTTTAAAATTAAAAGAAAAATCATGATTAATCACACCTTTATATGACCACATAATATTATTTTGGTTTACCTCCAATACCTACATTAAAACCTAGATGTTTGAATAATGACCTATTATGTTTTTTATAGAATTATATGATGGGCACCCCCCTCCTGGACACCCCTCCCCCTCCCTCTTGGACCACCCTGGACATCCCCCCTCCCCCTGCACCCTCACACCCCTTACCCCCTCACTACACCCAGCACACTTCTCCCCCAGACCCCTTAACCCCCCCTCACGGACAACACCCCCCCTCTCCATGCACCCCTGCCCCCTCCTAGCACACTCCCCCCCCCCAGACACCCCCTCCTGGATACCCCTCCCCCTTGGACCCCCACCCCTACCTCCCACCCCCTCCTGGACAGCCCCCTCCCCCTGCACCCCCTACCCCATCCCTGCACACTGCCCCCCTGGACATCCCCCCCCCCACACATCCCCTTACCCCTGCCCCTGCACCCCCACACCCCTTACACACTGCCCCCCAACCCCCACCATGGATACCCCCCTCCTAGATTACCCCCTCCCCCTGCCCCCTGCCCCCTCCCCTTGCACCCCCACACCCATTTCTCCCTACACACTGCCCCCTGAACACCTCAACCCCTACACACTTCCCCCCAACCCCCTCCTCGAACACCCCTCCCCCTCCTAAACAACCCCCTCCCCATACATTCCATGCCCCCTCCCCTTGAACCCCACACCCCATGCTCCCTGCACACTACCACCCCAACTCTCACCCCCTCCTGGAAAGCCCCCCTCCCCCTGCACCCCTACCTCCTCCCTGCACACTACCCTACCTGGACCCCCCCCCCCCCTGCACCCCCACACCCCCCTGCACACTGTCACCCCAACCCCCACCCCGGACACCCCCCTCGGATAGCCCCCCTCCCCCTGCACCCATTTCCCCCCTTTTAGTGAATCACAAACACAATATATGGATCAAACTAGATCAGAATAAAATAGTACATGTGATACATAGTCCAAATCCAAGATCTCGTCTAGAAACAAATCCATACTGAGTGCTCCGATAGATGATAACACATAATAAATCATAGGTATAACCTATCATGAAAAATATCACTAAACCTGGTCAGAAAATCAATAATAAATAAAATAAAAATCTATAATAAGCACTAAAAATATCATTATTTATTCATAAATATATTATAACCATATAAATAGAATAACCTTTTATAACAAAATGAACCTATGATATTAGTACATCATTAGTGAAAAGATGATCTACATAGGCTATAGATCAATATTTCTGATATAAAAAATAAAAAAAGAATAATATATGTTCAATCATAAAAGATACCATAGTATGTATTAGAGTCTCTTCCATCTCTATGATAAGAAACTTGTGCTCAATCACCTTACATAGGTACTTCCCCCTTACCCAAATCCTTTATAAAAATGTATGAACATGCACTAAGGTACCCATGTAGGGTGTGATAATAAAAAACTAGTAGGAAAACACCAACAAGACTTTATATTTAGTGTTGAAATATGTTTGAGTGCATTCAATAATGATATCTAAATAACAAATAGTTATTTAACCAAGTCAGGCCATCGTGCACTAACCATGTTTTGATGAACCCCGACACTACCTGATTTTCCCAATGCTATACGGAATAGTAATCTTGTAAAAAAAAACCATTACCAACCATATTGGTAGTGGATAACATTGAAGGAATAATATATAAAACGTCCAACATTGGAAAAAAATAATGAAAAGAAAAAACATAAACATCCTTCTATATAGGAAATGGATTTAGGGAAGTCATAACCCTACAATCCTATTATATTGGAACTGCAACAAAAGGAAGTTGTAACATAGCTGACATCCCATATAGGAAACATATCATGATGAAAGAGTAAAATAATCACCCTATTATACAGGAAATAGATCATGGGAAAGGTGTAAAAAATCCAGACTATAATATAATAAATGAATCATGATGAAGGTGTAACATAGGTGACCTCCAATATAGGAAATGAATCACAAGGAATGTGTAACACAACCAAAATCTATTACAGGAAATGACAACCTAGAATAGGATGCAAGGAAAAAACATTTTTTAAGACCTATAGAAAGGTCCCAAGCCCCAACCTCATCCCCAATATGGAATTTTAATCCAACATGGACTAATTATACTTTGAATAAAAGGTATACCAATGATCTAACCATATGATTTATGGCTCATAATATGAATCACCCATTATAAGAAACCAAGTGTATTGGATAATTCTCCCACTGCATCTCATCACTATTGCCATATAATTTATTCTTAAGACCCATATTATTCTTAATTGAGGAATTACATGATCCATAATAATGGGTCAAGATAAACACCCCTAGATGATGAAGAAAAAACATAGACATTCCACTTTAGGTCATGATAACTAAGTTGTAAAACCATCTTGAAAACCATCACTACATTTTTTTGGGTTGGTTATGAAAAAAAATATATAACTCATAAACCACACACATGAGGTCAATTATACCATTTATTATCTATCTAAGATCGTAAAATATCAGATTCAGAAGAACCACATTCATACTCATGCACTAACATGTGTGACAGTTCATGCTATCCCATATAAATGATGATACATGATAAGGATCTCCCACATTAATCAACTAAGAGTATACTTTCCAAGTGTCTTCATCCAATTTTAGTTCAATTAATCACCTCACAAAACCTTGATGAAAACTACATAAATTAAGGATGTAAAAAAGTAGAGAGAATGATGAAATAAATACAGGATCAGGAATTTCATGCAATCAAACATACTGAAATGGAGTGAGTATAACTCATGATGATTTAATCTGGTAACAAATGAAGAGGGGAATCTCTTAAAACCTTAGGGAAAGGGAAAAGGTGTTTCTAATCATAGATAGTCCAGAATAAGAAGGGATAAGAGGTAAAAAAGAGTTTATAAGTTGAAAAAATTGAAATTCTATTAAAGTATCCACCCAAGATGACAACAAGGTTCCTAGTTCTCTATTGGTCACCATTTACAAAATCACATGCTGGCTAGTGGGGCATCAAAAGATACTTCCCTCCAAATAGGTCATTAGGTATACTGAGGGCTCTTGCTGCTTTATTTCTATTTTAGGACTATGGTTTCAAATCATTGAATTACTGCTAACAAATGAAACCACAAATCATAGTACAACCTTCAAATCATAACATTGATGAAATTTGTAGTGCCCAGATCAGTGTGAATCACTGAGAGGAGGAGGGGGTGAATCGGTGATCCTTTAAAACTTTTTACTAATTGATTCTTTATCAATTAAACCTCTATGGATTGTTAAGGCCTCGATCCACTCTTCTTGTATCTCTCAGCCTTTCCTCAAATGATGTAGTAAATGTAAAGGCACTGGACACAAGGATTTACAAGGTTCAGCACCAAAGGCCTACGTACATTCCATGTTGGTTATATGCCCAAGAATGGTTTCTTCCATTATAATCTGTTAGTATTACAATGGCCGATACAGAGTCCCACTGTATCTCTCCTGAGTCCCATAGGAGGGTCTTTATACTACGTCCCACAGTGTTACTAGAGTCCCACTGGCCTGCTCCAAAATCCCACTGAAGACTTCCTCCACCCTGAGTCTCACAGGGGCTTCTCCTAGCTCCTCGAGTCGCATGAGTAGCTCTTCTTCTGTTCATCTCTTCAAGTATCTCCACCATCCTGGGATAAAGGCCGCTGGCCTTGCTCTCTTCCTCTGATCACTTGAGTTGATCAGGACTTCTCGTCCTGCTCAGGATTTATCTCCTTCTTCTAAGGATGACCTGGCCTCTCTCTTCAAGAATCTTCAACAGCCTTTGAAAAGTTTTGTTGGTCTTGCTCTTCACTTATGATCACTTCTGTTGATCAGGATCTTCTCAATTACTGAAAAATCAGACAACTGATATCTCTAACTTCAGTCTGGCTTCAGTCTGACTTCAGAACAACTTCATGCACTAAGTGCATGGCAACTCTGCATCTCCATGCACTGATTGCATGAATTCTCAATTTTCTTCAAGAACTCTTGGTCTTGGACTACTCAAATGCACACAAGCTGATTTGGCTTTGTTCACGTGTGCATGTGCATGCATGCAAGCATGCATTTCCCTTTCCTTCTTCTTGGTGTGATAAACCCTCAAAGGGTAATAACTCTTTAAGCACACACACCTTCTTCACTCACACACTTTGTTCAATTTGTTCACACACTTAAAAGTGTGTTATACTATATTGTGGATGTCCTCTTCCTTCTTCTTCTAAATGTGTACACTTTGCACAGACCTATGTTCGGCCTTCATGTCTCTTTTTTCACACTTCATTCAATTTTTCACACAAGTGATCTTGGCCTCCCTTCACTTCTTGCACACACCCAAGGCTACGGCCTCTTGTTCATTTTCACTTATACCACCCGTAGGGTGTCTTCACTTTGCACACACACAAGGTAGAAGCCTTCCTTGCACTTAGCATACACACAAGGGGAAATGTGACTATGGCCTTCTTGGTTTCTTCTTGCACACACCTCGTAGGTGTGCATTCACTTGGCTAGGGTGTATTATCCTTAAGCACACACACACAAGGTGTTTAATTCACATCACCCGAACCTCCTGCCAATATGAAGGCGCTCAGGGTGCGGCCTCTTCTCCTCTTCTTCAAAGCACGCAAGGTACACTTGGGTGCACAAGGCAGCGCGCAAGTCCTCGAGTGTGCAAGGTGCAACACCCCACTGCCTTCTTCAAACGCACAAGCACAATGTGCAAGGCACGCAAGGTCTTGGTGCAAGGGGCAGCCGCGGGTCGCGCAAGTACCACTGTCGCGCAGGGGGCGCGGTGCATAGAGGGAGCGCGCAAGGTCGCGCAGCCCAACCTATCCTTCCTATCGCGCAAAGGGGTAGTGCGCAGGGGACCTCCCTTTCTTCTTTCTCACAAGGAGTGCACAAAATGAACCTCACGGAGCCAAGGGGTGGCTCCGGGCTTCTCAAATTCTTCGCGAGGCAGAGAGCACTCACGGGACTCCTCAAAGTTTCAGCTTCCATATTTAGAGCCTCGACCTCTCCTTTTATAGGCAGAGAGATGCCTCACATGATCCGCGTGTTTGCAACTTAAATTCCCGAAGATTTCGGATCTTTGAAATCTTTAAACGAGCCACAAATCCCGTTTTTTATTTTCTGTTTCACGCAGGATCACTTATGTTTCGGCGTTCTTCACGTGCATGCATTTTAACGTGTGCATGGCCTCTGTTTAGGCCCATTCATGCAAAGCACAAACACCCGATGCATCGGCAACGTTTTTTGCCTCCGCATTCATCGAAATCTCCCGTTTCACGTATGCATGTATAATTTTATGCATGGATAGGTTCAGCATGGACAGACGATCACTTTGATGGCTTCAGCTTCATCTGCAATGGTCGGGAGCTCGATCTGTGAAGCTCGGAGGGCGCCTGGTTCGTCGGTGGCTGTGGGGAGCTTCGGGCGTGCTCGAGGAAGAAGACGAGCCTCAGATCCATCGGATCGAATGTTTAATGAAGCGCAACGAACAGGATTTGATCGCGGGCGGCGCGATGAGATGTGCGGCGCTGATCACACGCGAGATCAATCGTGCGGTTCAGATTAGATCCTGGAGAAATTTCCGCGTCCCACATCGAATTGGCGCCCGGTTTCTCCGCACCTTATCAATGTAGCACTTCCTCTATATGCTCAGTTGAACTCCTCCCTCCACGGTGCTGCCCCGCACCGTGTTCTCTTAGCGGGCGTGCTCTGCGCCCACTCCTGCCACTCGGGCGTGCCACTGGCGCCCAATCTGCACACTGTGAGCGCGCTCTTAGCACCCACCATGCACTCCGGGCGTGTGCCCCTGGCGCCCATGAGGCGTCATGCGTGTGCGCCCATTCCTCAGGGAGTGCCCTAGCCTGAGGGTTCCCCATGAGCGTGTGGTGACCTTGAGTCCCACATGTGCCTTGGTTGATGACCGTTGGCTGGCCTCCTTCGTGGCTCCAATTTTTTACAACTAGGAACACCAAGTACTTTGTCTTTAAACAAAGTAACCAAGTATAAATGCCTTTTTTCACTTAAGACATTCTTCTACTTCATTTACTCTTCTTTATTTCTTCTTCTTCATTTGAATTCCTCCAATTCTCTTCAACATTTATTCATCACTTAGGAATGGAATTCACGAAGGGTCTTCATCTTCAACTGAGCTCCTTAATCATATAATTTATTCCATGTGCTTCGTTGATCTAATCAGAGATAAAATTGGTTCTTCTTCTAATTCACATGCACTAAGAAATAGTACATGGACTTCATTAGCACCACTTCATCCACTTAGTGATTGTGGATGGATCACTTCATCTCCTCATGCATTATGAAGACAATGCATGGTCTTCTAACATTGGTGTGACATTGTAACCTCTTGATACAAGTTCTTGTAACTTAAAGATCAGCTAAACAATCGTCTGATGTGATGATGCTCCATCATCATCAATTCTTAAAGTGGTGTAACTTAGTATCATCTTGATACAAGTATTGAAACATTAAGAACAGTTCTACAATCATCTGATATTACTAGAGAATGTTTCAACCATCTTCCCCTATGTCACTTAGTGAATCTCCTAAGTGACATTTCTCTATATTCCATGGCCATTCTCCATTCATCACCATCACCATCACATCCTTTGACATTCACATCTTGATGCTCCTTGACATCCATCCATTCCATGTCATCTTTTGACAACAACATTCATAATTGACAACAAATGCAACACAATGCACTTCAATCTCCCCCTTTGTATTTGTTGTCAATACACTTCTTTAGCACATATGAATGGGTCAATATGTGTGCCAATATTTTCTCCCCCTTATTGGAAATCAAATTCAAAGGTGTGGTGTGGTTCTCTTAAAAATATTTCTTCCTCCCTTTGAATAGCATCTTCTTAAAAATCACTAAGAGAGGGATGATGTCACATGTACACTTTAGAAAAGAACCTTTAGTAAATCATCTCTAAGTCTACTTGGGCTAACCCGGTGTAGAAAACAAGAGTGATGTAACCAAGTTTTTTCAACGATGTCCACATTTTACTTTACATGTGAGATCATGCTTCAGGGGGTTTTGAAAATTTTTAGATATAACAATGAATTGCTAAATCCTGCACGTACTTCACAAAACTCATTAGAAAGTTCAGGTGCAAAGATAAAGCTCCCCCTTTCAACCATTTTTCTTCAATCAATACTCCCCCTTAATTGTCATGATGAATACAATTATGAAACAAGGGATGAAATTATGATTTGAATACCTTCACTTTTCTCAAGATGGTATTAAATCTCAGAATCCCATCTTCTACAGATTGGCTCCCCCTCAAGTGGTGCACTCCATTCTATCCAAACCACTCTCTAGATGAGAATGATCATCATCTTCAATTCCCTGAAATGTTAGCACATGTAAATACAAGTGATTAGGGAATAAGATATAACCTCCTTGGTTCATCAATGTGAACAACAAGGTTGATAAGATTCTCTCAACCGAGATGTCCCATTTTCACCATTCTTCACAATTTCACATTTGATCTTCAATGGTGTTTGTGCTAGTGTGGATCTCAACACCTCTTTTACTTCTTTGTGTGTGACTCTTCTATTTCTAGGTGCCTTCTGAGCACTAGAGTCTCCTGGTGAAATCTTCATTCTTTTGAAGAATCCCTTCTGAGCTGGAATGAATATCATGCATTTATCACTAGTATGTCCATCTTGATTGCACCTCATACACAGAACTTGATCTTAATGTGAAATATTTTTCTTTCCTTTTGCCTTAGATATTGCAAGTGCTTTATCTTTATCTCTCTACAGCTCTCTGGAAAGTTGCAACTGATTAGTCCATATGACTAGTAAGTCACTTGGAAGTATGGCCTCAGTTCTGGAAGTTCCACATGGTTCTTTTGATGCTGTTATGCTACCATTCTTAGGAAACTTATTTTCAATCAATCCCTTCTGCTTCTTCTGGATTGATTGTCTGTTTGAGTTCAGTCTGCTTCTATTGAATTCCATGGATTGTTTACAAAGATCCATGGTGTGGCCTTTCTTTCCACAGTATAAGCATGTCTTCTTGGTGGTCCTTCTGGATGCATCACCCTTCTTGGATTTAGACTCCAAGGTCTTCTCTTCCTTCTTCATAGTCTTCTTGGGAGCATCTTCCACTTTCTTATGCTTGCTTCCCAATGATTCTTTCTGAGCCAGGTTCTGTGATCTTTTCTTCTTTTGAGATCTGGATACAGTTGGAGATTGACATGTATCTTTTTTACCACTTTTTCACACATCCCAAATGTTATCAAGAAATCCAAATCTATTAGCAGTAAACAGATGTCTCTGGACCTATGGATGTTTCTTCTTTCCTTCTGGCTTGCTCCCCCTTGGCATGGGCTTCCTTTGTGCTTTGACATTCAGTGGATTGTACCAACAATCCTTTGCACAGTGCCCATAATTATTACAACACCAACAATGACCCACGAATCTTGACCTTTTGAGTCCTTATAGATGTTGGTCACTTTTCTTGAATTGTTGTGTTGTTTCAGGAGAGCTCTTTTTCTTCATCCATGCTTGTTTGGAGTTCTTATTCCATCCTGCACTTTTTGTGGAAACACAATTAGAAGCTTTAGTACAAGATGGGATGGATGGTACCTTCCTTTTAGAAGATGTTTCCCTTTTATTAGAGGATGTCTTTCTCTTAGAATCATCCTTCTCAAAGCTCACTTGAGTGGAAAAATTCCTTCCTTCAGCTGACTGGGAGGTTTCAGCTTTGGGTGATTGCTGATTTTTTAATATCACCTATAATTCTAAGCATTTCATGTTGAGGGAGTTCTTCTCATCCTCAACAAATCTTAGCTTTCCTTCCCAAATTTTCTTTCAGCTGTTCCAACTGGTCTTCATGCAAATTCTTCAATTCTAGAAATGAATTGTCAAGCTCCTTCACCAATTTGACTTTTTCTTCATGTTGAGCATCTCTGACAACCATTGACACTCTATGCCTCTTTTCTAGTGCATGGAAAACTTATTTGATCATTATCATAAATATTTCTTTCTCAGAAGAGATTCTTTGCAATTCTTCATCAGTGTCTTCAAACCATTCATTGCAAAGAGAAATAGTTTCATCTTTAGCCTTCACCAGCTTTTTGAGAGTGTTGGTTATGCCAACCCTTTTAGCCAATTGATCTTCCATAAAACTGGCTTCTTCTTCTAGATGTAATTTTTCATCTTGAAGATCAAGGATGCCTGTAGTAATACACATTGCCACTTCCATGGGGACTGTCTTCTGAAGATATTTGAGTGCATTTTGAAGATCATTCATTGTTCCACCTTCATCATAGCTAGGATAGGCTTTCTTCATCTTCTTTGCCTGTTTATTCTTTCTGTTTTTCAGAGTCTTGGCAGATATATCCATTTGAGGGTATTCACTCACTTCCTCAAATCTGCACTTCATAAAGACTCCCTTGGATCTTTTAGAGGTTACCTTCCTCTGATACCAATTGAAGTGCCCAGATCAGTGTGAATCACTGAGAGGGGGAGGGGGTGAATCAGTGATCCTTTAAAACTTTTTACTAATTGATTCTTTATCAATTAAACCTTTATGGCTTGTTAAGGCCTCGATCCACTCTTCTTGTATCTCTCAGCCTTTCCTCGAATGATGCAGTAAATGTAAAGGCACTGGACACAAGGATTTACATGGTTTGACACCAAAGGCCTACGTCCTTGCCATGTTGGTTATATGCCCCAACATGGTTTCTTCCATTATAATCTGTTAGTATTACAATGGTCGATACAGAGTCCCACTGTATCTCTCCTGAGTCCCACAGGAGGGTCTTTATACTACGTCCCACAGTGTAACCAGAGTCCCACTGGCCTGCTCCAGAATCCAACTGAAGACTTCCTCCACCCTGAGTCTCACAGGGGGATTCTCCTGGCTCCTCGAGTCGCACGAGTAGCTCTTCTTCTGTTCAGCTCTTCAAGTATCTTCAGCAGCCTGGGATAAAGGTCACTGGCCTTGATCTCTTCCTCTGATCACTTGAGTTGATCAGGACTTCTCGTCTTACTCAGGATTTATCTCCTTCTTCTAAGGATGACCTGGCCTCTCTCTTCAAGAATCTTCAACAGCCTTTGAAAAGGTCTGTTGGTCTTGCTCTTCACTTCTGATCACTTCTGTTGATCAGGCTCTTCTCAATTACTGAAAACTCAGACAACTGATATCTCTAACTTCAGTCTGGCTTCAGTCTGACTTCAGAACAACTTCATGCACTAAGTGCATTGAAACTCTGCATCTTCATGCATGGATTGTATGGATTCTCAATTTTCTTCAAGAACTCTTGGTCTTGGACAACTCAAATGCACACAAGCTGATTTGGCAATGTTCACGTGTGCATGTGCATGCATGCAAGCATGCACTTCCCTTTCTTTCTTCTTGGTGTGATAAACCCTCAAAGGGTAATAACTCCTTAAGCACACACACCTTCTTCACTCACACACTTTGTTCAATTTGTTCACACACTTAAAAGTGTGTTATACTTTAGTGTGGATGTCCTCTTCCTTCTTCTTCTAAATGTGTACACTTTCCACACACCTATGTTCGGCCTTCATGTCTCTTTGTACACACTTCATTCAATTTTTCACACAAGTGAGCTTGGCCTCCCTTCTCTTCTTGCACACACCCAAGGCTACGGCCTCTTGTTCATTTTCACTTATACCACCCGTAGGGTATCTTCACTTTGCACACACACAAGGTGCAAGCCTTCCTTGCACTTAGCATGCACACAAGGGGAAATGTGGCTATGGCCTTCTTGGTTTCTTCTTGCACACACCCCGTAGGTGTGAATTCACTTGGCTAGGGTGTATTATCCTTAAGAACACACACACAAGGTGTGTAATTCACATCACCCGAACCTCCTGCCAATATGAAGGCGCGCAGGGTGCGGCCTCTTCTCCTCTTCTTCAAAGCGCGCAAGGTACACTTGGGTGCACAAGGCAGTGCGCAAGTCCTCGGGTGTGCAAGGTGCAGCACGCCACTACCTTGTTCAAACGCACAAGCACAAGGTGCAAGGCACGCAAGGTCTTCGTGCAAGGGGCAGCTGCGGGTCGCGCAAGTACCACTTCCGCGCAGGGGGCGCGGTGCATAGAGGGAGCGCGCAAGGTCGCGCAGCCCAACCTCTCCTTCCTGTCGCGCAAAGGGGTAGCGCGCAGGGGACCTCCCTTTCTTCTTCCGCACAAGGAGTGCACAAAAGTAACCTCACAGAGCCAAGGGGTGGCTCCGGGCTTCTCAAATTCTTTGCGAGGTAGAGAGCACTCACGGGACTCCTTAAAGTTTCAGCTTCCATATTCAGAGCCTCGGCCTCTCCTTTTATAGGCAGAGAGATGCCTCACATGATCTGCGTGTTTGCAACTTAAATTCCCGAAGATTTCAAATCTTTGAAATCTTTAAACGAGCCGCAAACCCTGTTTTTTATTTTTTGTTTCACGCGGTATCACTTTTGTTTCGGCGTTCTTCACGTGCATGCATTTTAACGTGTTCATGGCCTCTGTTTAGGCCAATTTATGCAAAGCACGAACACCCAATGCCTCGGCAACGTTTTTTGCCTCGGCATTCATCGAAATCTCCCATTTCATGTATGCATGTATAATTTTATGCACGGATAGGTTCAGCATGGACAGAAGATCACTTTGATGGCTTTAGCTTCACCTGCAATGGTCGGGAGCTCGATCTGTGAAGCTCGGAGGGCGCTTGGTTCGTCGGTGGCTGCGGGGAGCTACGGGCAAGCTCGAGGAAGGAGACGAGCCTCGGAGCCGTCGGATCGAATGTTTAATGAAGCGCAACGTCCAGGATTTGATCGCGGGCGACGCGATGAGATGTGCGGTGTTGATCACATGCGAGATCAATCGTGCGGCTCAGATTAGATCCTGGAGAAATTTCCGCGTCCCACATCGAATTGGCGCCCGGTTTCTCCACACCTTATCAATGTAGCGCTGCCGCTATATGCTCAGTTGAACTCCTCCCTCCACGGTGCCGCCCCGCACCGTGTTCTCTTAGCGGGTGCGCTCTGTGCCCACTCCTGCCACTCGGGCGCGCCACTGGCGCCAACTTTGCACACTGCAAGCGCCCTCTTAGAGCCCACCATCCACTCCGGGCGTGTGCCCCTGGCGCCCATGCGGCGTCCTGCGGGTGCGCCCATGCCTCAGGGAGTTCCCTGGCCTGAGGGTTCCCCATGAGCGTGTGGTGACCTTGAGTCCCACATGTTCCTTGGGTGATGACCCTTGGCTGTCCTCCTTCGTGGCTCCAATTTTTTGCAACTAGGAACACTAAGTACTTTGTCTTTAAACAAAGTAACCAAGTGTCAATGTCTTTTGCCACTTAATCCATTCTTCTACTTCATTTCCTCTTCTTTATTTCTTCTTCTTCATTAAGATTCCTCCAATTCTTTTAAACATTTATTCATCACTTAGGAATGGAATTCACGAAGGGTCTTCAACTTCAACCGAGCTCCTTAATCACATAATTTCTTCCATGTGCTTCGTTGATCTAATCAGATATCAAATTGGTTCTTCTTCTAATTCACATGCACTAAGAAATAGTACATGGACTTCATTAGCACCACTTCATCCACTTAGTGATTGTGGATGGATCACTTCATCTCCTCATGCATTGTGAAGACAATGCATGGTCTTCTAACATTGGTGTGACATTGTATCCTCTTGATACAAGTTCTTGGAACTTAAAGATCAGCTCAAAAATCGTCTGATGTGATGATGCTCCATCATCATCAATTATTCAAGTGGTGTAACTTAGTATCATCTTGATACAAGTATTGAAACATTTAGAACAGTTCTACAATCATCTGATATTACTAGAGAATGTTTCAACCATCATCCCCTATGTCACTTAGTGAATCTCCTAAGTTACATTCCTCTATATTCCATGGCCATTCTCCATTCATCACCATCACCATCACATCCTTTGACATTCACATCTTGACGCTCCTTGACATCCATCCATTCCATGTCATCGTTTGACAACAACATACATAATTGACAGCAAATGCAACACAGTGCACTTCAAAATTAGATGGTATAAAATAACTACTTTGATTGAAAGCTTCAAGGAGGAGGGTGTCACGGTGACAGGTCGTCGGAGAGGAGGGCGCTGCGATGAGAGAGGTCTCTAAGGAGGAGGGTGCCGTTGTGAGGGAGGTCGTTAGTGAGGAGGGTGTCGTGGTGATAGAGTTCTTCAATGTGGAGGGTGTCGTGGTGAGGTGGGGTCAGGTAGGAGAGGTCAGGTAGGAGAGGTCGGGAAGGAGAAGTCGTCGAGGAGGAGGGCGCCATAGTGAGGAGAGGTCAGGGAGGAGAATTATTCGGGGAGGTGGGCGTCATGGTGAGGAAAATTCGTCAGGAAGAGAAGTCGTCGGGGAGAGCAGGTGTGAGGTGATTAGAAAATCGGGGGGGGGGGGGGGACGAGCCCGATACCAAATAATTAACGAATGCGGTATTTCCATAGTGGATTAATTAAACTGTGGAAATTCGAATGGTATAGCCACAGAAAAAAAATCGTGGTTATAAGTCCATGGATATAGATTTAATTTCTAGTAGTGTTCCCAAGGTTTCCTTAATCCCTCAAGTTTCCATTTACCCTAATGGAGGAGTAACTCATCAAGATAAAGGGAATCTACACTTCTCTTTTCCATTCAAGTTCACTTTTATATATTGTATGTCTTCTAATTTACAAACTAAGTAATATTTTCCAATTAATTTTATCCCATTACTATAATAAGGGTATTTTATTAATGGGATACCCTTGTATCCTATCATTTTACCCTTTTCTAAAACCACATTTTATACCTGTTATGCTACTGAATTTACTTCATAAAATTTCCCTTTTCTCCTCAACAAAATCACTTTTATTTTATTCTTTTGAATACAAAATAATATTTATTTTACAAGTGTATTCACCTAAATTTAAAAAAAAGATTTATTTTATTCTTGGATTAATATACATTAAAACTGCAATCCCTTTCCATGGGTTGAAAATGGCATAATGGTCATGTTTTTAAGCACTTTTGAAATGCAATGATTTTGATATGAAACCAGTTTTTTATTCTCCATGGGTTGTTTATGAAATGTTTAATTATGATATATGTGGATAAAATTAATTAATATATATTAAAATTGTTCCTGAATAGTTCTCCAATGCATTGGGTAAATAATTTAATCTCTATAGATGACATGTTTTGGATACCTTTGTGAATAACCTTCATAATTTTCATTTATGACACCTCAGTGAAAACCTTTATGATATGATTTTGAATGTATCATTTTAATATTATAGCCACATTTCCATTTTATGTTTCATTTTATTTTTATTATGATATTCCTTATTTTCCTATTATTATTATTTAATGAAATTCCTCATGTTCTTATTGATATTCTTTATGATCACAGGTAAATTGTTTTCCCTTACTAGGCCTCATGATCATCCCATTCATTTGATATTTGTCCCCAAGATATGAGATGAAGTAAATTTACTTAGGATGAACCCAAGAGGATGTCATTAAATGTATTTAGAGTAATTTATTAATTCTTCATGTATTTTGTACCTTATTTTGAATAAATTATACATTAAAATATCCTTTGTTTATATCATGTAAATGAAAATATTATGTAACAAAAAAGTGAGATGACATAGTTGGTATCAAATGATGGTTTAGTTATTTATAGAAATTTGGATTAAAAAACTTTAGGGGGAACACTGGATGAAGGATTAAATATATAAAAACATCATAATATTTTTGTTATGTATTGAGTAATTGATTTCAAAGAAATAAATTCCATGTCTGGATATGAATGAGTGGATGTGGATCTACCATAGATGAATCTATGGGTAACACCAGAAAATACCACTTTGAGATAGACTCCAATGGGAAATGGTGCATGAAAAGGGGCCATCCTACACTCCTTGTTTGACACTCATAATGGATATGTTTAGTCAATCATAAGATTTGTAGGAAACATTATGAATTATTTATAGACAATTTATTTTTTTAAGAATAACATATTTAAGTATGATTTTATAAGACAAAAAATTCCATTAGAATCATAATATTCTTAAAATAAACACATTTCTTACTAAATGTTTCGTCTTTTAGAAAATAGAGAAAAATAGAAGGAACTGTGTAAAAAATGAGTGCAATGGACCATGCAATGACAATCCTCTGATAGAAGTTAGAATGGAAAACACCATGAGAATGATGAATAAACTAACTCAAGTTAAGAGAACTAAATTAAATCAAGTTGAGAGAATAAATTCACCTCAAAGGGAACAACTTTCCATTGAGTCCTTTATGCATCAATGAACACCATCTTTCTGTGGATCTACTAAACCATTGATTTTTGAACAAAGGAAAATCAATATAGAAAAGATATTTACTATAATCCATTGTTTAGAATAAGATAAAGTTGTCATTGTAGTATACCACATAGAGTAATAAGCTTATTAGTGGTGTACACTATTCAAAAATAGAAATACAAGAAGGGTTACTTATTCTAGGGATTGGGAAGAGTTTAGGGGGTCCATTTTGAATAAAAATTTCCCCCGTTCAATGTGAATGAAAATGGATAAGGAATTACAAAAGTTGAATCAAAAAGAAAATGAATCAATCTGAATTTTTGTGATAAAATTTACATGACATTATCATTAGACCACTAACATTATTATGGATCATAATGGAATGTTTGATTGATTTTACGGTGGACTAAGACTCCAACAATAAATGAATCTATAAAATACATACTACGATAGTTATGAGGATATAGTGAAGAGTGTTATGAAGTTTGAACTAGACTGTGGATAAATGAAGTGGTCACGCAAATTGAATGAAAAGAAGAGATCTTTGGATACTAACTTAGGGAGTTACTTTGATTACAGAAGAGGGGGAAAGAAAGTTCAACATTCTATGTGCAAAAAAATGTGGGAAGAAGAATTTTGGGAACTTCTTACATGGAAGTGAAAAATATTACAAGTGTGTAAGAGATAGACATATATCTTGGAACAATAATGGTGAGGTGAATCCTCAACTTATGAACACTATCAATAAATTAAAGATGGTGCAGGCCCAACCTAAAGTCCAATGATTCATGTTTGGATAGTTTCGTCACTTTTTTTATCATTGTCCAAATTAGAAAACAATATAAGGAAATAAACATAATACTCTGTATAGGCTAAGAGAGCATAGTCGAGAATTTTATATCACAACAGATGAAGTAGAAACTCTAATTGATGCGGTCTCAAGTACTCTCATTTTTCTCTAAAACACATCAAGTAATTAGTTTATTCTAGTTCTACACATTCCTTTGTTTCCTAAATGTTTCCAAATAATATTGTAACGCCCTGAACCCAGTTACCTAGAGTCATTGCATTATTACATAACATTTTCATGATTACAAAAGATTAAATCTTGAAAGACCTATTAGTTAAGTATCCTTGGAAACACTAGATATATTCATAAGTCTTACATTACATCATAAAATGAAAAATACAACAACATATTGTCTCCACACTCATATCCCATCATACTATCCATACAGATCATTCAAAAAATACTTCTTCACATCTTGGGAAAAGTAAAACATATAAAGGGGTGAGCTCAGATACCCGGTAATGATAACAATATAGTAGAAACTTTCATAAATAAGCATAAAAATTTAAGGCAATGTATAACTAAAACAAAATCCTTTTAAAATTGGAATTCAGCATAATATGGTAGAAATAAAATTAAGTAATTCTATTTACTTATTCACATGGATATTCTACTAGTCTAATAATCACATGCAATATCAACAACCACTTTTATAATGATGGAATGCATAATTCCAGACTATCATAACCACATATTCAAGGTCTTATGCCAAGACTAAAATTAAGATTTTGTCAAGGCCTTGTGCCAAGACACCAGTTTGTCTCATGAGACCTACTGATGCATCGAGGATCTATAGTGGGATCCACCCGTCACTTATTATGTCCAATGCATTCCTTATATGAAAAGGTTTAAACAAAACATAAACATTCATATTAAAACTATCATACGAAATGTCAATAATTTCTCCATAAAACATGAATGGTAAAAAAATTAACACATCCACAATAAAACATATCAAAAAAACATCAATACAATATAGAAGTTTTGTATCATAATAAATCAACTTCAAATAATCTTAAAATTCGTCAAAGGATGTTGACATATATGAAATCAAAACTATTTGAGAGAAATATCTCTTTTTTTAAATCATTTAAAAGTCACGTAATTATAAAAGAAAAAATTTAATTTGATAATATTATTATGAACTTTTAAAGAATTTTTTGATGATTTTATAATGGTGGAAAATAGCTGCACCTTCCGTATAAGTTAAAAAAACATTCTTACCTTAATTTTGTCGAAAAGGTTAAAAAGGACCTTGTTTGGAAAACGACAGACCGATTCCTTTATAAAATTATTATAAAAAGTCAAAAAATGGTATAAATGACTTTAACCCATAGTCTGTAAAATATTAAGAATGATTTGAAATGCATTTTTAAGAAACATGGATGTGAATGATAAAGAGGTCCTAGTAGATAATTACGTATAAACAACCTCAGATAATGAAGAGATTGTGAAATAAACCCTTACCTTGTATTTTTTCTTGGTAAAGGGTAGTTTAACCTCCTTTATAATGGTGAAATAATTGTTATTAAATTATACAAGAATCATATACATTAATATGATATCATATATGATCTTTTAACATTGTTTTGTTAATAATATATTTGTATTATCATCATTTCGGGTGTTAACTTACTCGTTTTCTTTTATATGTTTTGTTACATAAGACTTGTTTGTTATGTATATGTTGTATTTATTCATATCCAGGATGATATCAAGTCCTTAAAAATATTTTTAATCATCAAATTATAGTAATACTTTAATGGATACGATGGGGAATGAATCTCATAGCGTTCGTGGAGACAGTAGTCTGTACGTACGCACAAGCCACAATATCATTCTTTTGATATTAAAATAATATATAATTGGATGGTAAATAATATTTTAAGAATCATTATAATGTTATATTTTTTATTTTATTCAATTACACATCATTATCATACCCATCCAAATAATAATGTTTTGAATAACAATTACACCACGACGTGGAGATGGTAAGCTGTACGTACGCACGTCTGGTGACATGTCATTCAAAGGATGGATAGAATACTGAATATGGTTGTACCATATTTATAATAACATCATAGTATATAGAAGATACTGTAGTTATTATTTTAGAATGGAAATAACAAAGAAAGAAGAAGTTGATGAAGAAAGGAACTTGAAAGAGGGTGGTGAAAACATTACCTCTTCTTCGGGTTCTTCCTTTTGATTTGATCAGAAGGGATCCTTAGGATGGCTTTATGATCAAACTAATGCCTCTAGGATGAAGTGAGGTATATTTAGAGGATAATTGGGCAGAGGTTGTTCTATCAAAAAGGCTTTTAAGGTATGGAGAATTGGTTAGAAGTGGTGTCCTTTTATAAGGGGAGGAGGGGCTCTTTAGGAAAAACTTAAAGTATTAATTGATAATAAATTCATATTCGGTTTCTAATGTCTCCAAAGTGGATTATTAAAAGTATAATGTGGGTATGGGTCGAAATACTTTCATAAAATATATTTTAGACAGGTTTGGGTCACTATATTAACCTTATCGTTTTTATTTAACTCTTAGTTAAATAGTTTGACATTGACCATGTCACTTTGTATTTTTATATTATATGGTTCATAAACATACTATATACTTCTAAGAGACCCCCAAGTGGTCCATTAATGATAAAAATATCATTATATAAGTCCTTTGGCCGAAATTTAGAATTTTAGGAATATAACATCAATTAATAATATAATATTTGTTTTAAAAACTCGTTTATGTCAATTTTGACAATATTTAATAATAGATTTTTTTACGTATTAAAAACATTATTAATTAGAAAAAAATTCATTTAAGAAATCCTAACATGTCATATTGACAAATAAAATTAGTGTATGGCATCAAAAATTTCAAATTATATTTATTTCTACCTTTATAATACTAATTATTTGATTCTTTCATTAATAAGGAAAGTAATGTATCATTATTGTGTCATAAATAAATTTAATTACTAAATTTATAAAAATTATAAATAAAATACCATTATGTAAGAAATATTTTTATATTTCTAATGAATATTTATAGTCTAAAATATAACATATATAACCCTATGTAAAAATTGGTTTGCTAAAAGATATATGTTTATGTCATTTTTGTATTTACATTAACTTTATTAATATAAAGTGTCATTATCACTTACAAGTAGATCCATGAGGTCCCAAAATCGACCAAAAGATTACCATGGTCAAACATGTATCAATAAGTTATGTTAGGACACGTTTTAGGGTAATTTATTATTGTTATATTATTACGTTTTTACCCTTATTTACCTGATTTACCCTTTAACCATGGTAAATAAAATATTTACCGAATTATTCAAAATGTCTAAAAATAAAAGTTACCTATTTACACAATTTAAACCTCCTGATTCTAAATATAGAATCCATTTTTCTAATTTGAAAACACAGAAGTGGCAGAAATTAATTTATAATTAATTCCCGTTGTTAAAACAAAAAGCGTGTTTTTAAGAGATAATAACTATCAAAAGATTGGCACTTGCTTATGTCCAGTTTAAATGTGAAATTATGTCCAATGACTGACATTGGATTAAATGGTAAAATATAATCTAATTATACTCTAAAATCACTCAAATTCACAATTTATCACTATTAATTATTTCGATTAAAAAAGTTATTTTTAATTAAAATTTAGTAATTTTCACTATTCATCAAAATATGAAAATTATCTGAAAATTACCAAAAATTCACCTGAAGAAAATTTCAATATTCCGAATCAAAAAATGAAGTCTATTTTGAAAGATAAAATGTATAAAATTTCAAAATGTGGGTATTACTATTCATAATAGCTAGTTTGATTGGTTGTGGTGTGTGTTAGAACTCGAAGTTGCGTACAACACACACTACTATATTATTCACAGAGAAGTGTACCATGGAAGATTGGGGTGTTACATTCACCCCTAATTCAAATAATTTCGTCCTCGAAATTTCTAGAATACTACTACATGAAAAGACTCGGGTAGTTCTTCATCATAAGTTCCTCGGGTTCCCATGTTGCCGCTTCCATCTTATGGTTTCTCCATAGAACTTTTACCATACAAGTCGTCCAGTTTCTCAGCACTTGTTCTCTCGTATCAAAAATCTTGACAGGATCTTCGCAATAAGACAGATCGGGTTCCAGTTCTAATTCAGCATAGGTGAGTACATGCATTGGGTCAGGCATGTATTTTCTCAACAGTGATACATGGAACACATTGTGAACTTTGAAGAGACTTGGAGGCATTGCCAAATGGTAAGCTACAGCCCCAATTCATTCTAGAATTTCAAAAGGTCCTATGTACCTGAGACTCAATTTTCCCTTCTTACTGAAACGTATAACACCCTTCCATGGATATACCTTCAAGAAAACATGATCTCCTACCTGAAATTCAAAATCCTTCCTTTGGTTGTCAGCATAGCTCTTCTGCCTACATTGAGATGCTTTGATGTGGTTTTGTATTACCTTCACCTTTTCCATCGTTTCCTCCACTAGTTCTGGGCCTATGAGTTTTCTTTCACCAATATCATCCCAATAGGTTGGTGTGAGACATCTCTTTCTGTATAACACTTCATATGGTGCCATCTGAATACTTTAATGGAAGATATTGTTATAGGAAAATTCCACCAGAGGTAAATATTGATCCCACATACCCTAAAAGTCAAGTGAGCAAGATCTAAACATGTCTTCTAAGGTTTAAATAGTCTGTTCTTATTGTCCATTAGTTTGGGGGTGGTAAGCAGTGCTCAAACGAAGTTCAGTATCTAGGGATTTCAAAAGACTTTTCTAGAATCTTGAAGTAAAACGTGGATTGATATCAGAAACAATCGATAGGGGTACTCCATGAAGTCTCACGACTTCATTAATATATAGTCTTTCCAGACATTATAGTGGTAGATATTCTCTTATATCAAGAAAATGTGTTGGCATGGTAAGACAATCAACAATGATCCATATTGCATCGTTCCTTCTAGGAGTCTTTGGTAGAACCATGATAAATTCCATCATGATATTATCCCATTTCCACTCAAGTATGGTAAGAGGTTTCAATACACCTCCATGATGTTGCCTTCTAGATTTCACTTGTTGACAAACCATACATCTTGACACAAAATCATCAATCTCCCTCTTCATGTTGTCCCACCAAAAATGTTCCTTCAAATATCTATACATTTTGGTGCTCCTAGGGTGTATAAAGAAATTGGAACTATGAGCATCATCTAACAATTCCCTTTTTGGATCAGGTATATCGGAAACACAAATTCTCTTCCCAAAATCAAAATTTCATCTTCATAGACAATGTCACTCAATATCCCATCATTCACAGCTTTAATCTTCTTTTGAAACTCTTCATCATCGGTCTGAGAACTCTTAATCCTTTCTAGTAAAGATGGTTTGGCAACCATTTTAAAAAGTATTTATGTTTCCCCTTCCATGGTGATTCCCATATCCATCTTTACTAAATCCATGAAAATAGGATCCCTTTCAACTCTCATCTTGTTCAAAACTCCATGATCTTTTCTATTCAAAGCATCTGCCACCTTATTTGCCTTCCCCGGGTGGTAGTGTATCGTGCAGTCATAATCCTTGAGGAATTCAAGCCATCTCCTTTGCCTCATGTTGAGTTATTTCTGTGAGAAAATATACTTCAAACTCTTGTGATTATTATATATCTCAAATTTTTCACTATAGATATAGTGTCTCTAAATATTCAAAGAAAAGATTACAGCTGTCAACTCAAGATCATGAGTAGGATAGTTTTTCTCATGAATTTTCAGTTGTCATGATGCATAGGTAATAACCCTATCATTCTGCATAAGGAAACAACAAGTCCATTCTTCAATGCATCACTATAAATAACAAACCCATCATTCCCCAATGGTAGAGTCAATATAGGACCATTGACTAATTTTTTCTTCAGTTCTTAAAAACATTATTTACACTCTTTTGTCAAAACAAATTTAACCCCTTTACGTGTGATCTTTGTTAATGGGTTAGCCAATCGGGAAAAGTTTTGGACGGAATGCCGATAATAAACTGCTAATACAATAAAATTGCGTACCTTGGTTATACTCGTTGGTGCTGGACATTCTTGGATTGCCTTGGTCTTAGAAGGATCAATAGAGATTCCATCCTTATAGAAAATATGTCCAAGAAAAGAAATCTCTTAAATCTAGAATTCACACTTGCTAAACTTCCCATATCATTCATGTATTCTAAGAGTTTTCAGGATAATGCGCAAGTGATTTTCATGATCTTCATAGCTTTTGGATTATACCAAGATATCATAAATAAATACCACCACAAAAAAATCGATATATTCCTTGAAAACTCAATTCATTAGATCCATGAATATAGAGGGTGCATTAGTCAATCCAAAAGGCATTACTGTAAACTCCTAATGCTCGTACCTGGTTCAAAATGATGTCTTCAGAATGGCTTCCTTTTTCACACACAACTGATGGTACCCATAATGAAGGTTAATATTTTAAATGTATTGATCTCCATGCAGTTGGATGAATAAATCATCAATGCGAGGTAGGGGATACTAGTTCATTATTGTTATAGAATTGATATCCCTGTAGTCGATACATAACATCATAGATCCATCTTTCTTTTTAACAAAAAGGACATGGGCTCCCCATGGAGAAACACTAGGGTGAATAAATCACTTATTACTCAATTTCTCTAGTTGTTTCTTTAGTTCAACTAATTACATAGTGACCATTATATAAGGGGTCTTCGATATAGGCCTTGATCCCGGAATTAAATCAATGGAAAACTCTAGTTCTCATTCTGGAGGACGTCCAGGTAAATATTCTAGAAACACATCAACATATTCTCTCATAATAGGTACATCCTATATTTGAACATTCCTTTCCTCACCCATAGTAATTTCATTCTCTTCCTCCCCAATAATTGAATTTTTTTGAGCTACTGGGGGTGGATCTAGGTAAGAATTAGGTGGTGATGATTCTTATCTAAAGATAAGGTGTTCATTATCATCATCATCAAAAATCCTAACCTCTTTCTTCTTACAATAAATCTTTACATCATGGTCTAAAATCCAATCCATACTGAGGATTATATCAAACTCAATCATAGTTATGACGATGAGGTCAGCAGATAATTAACATTTATATGCTCTAATGGGAACTGATTCACAGATCTTTGTTGCAATGATACTTACCTTAGGAGTTTTAACTGGCAACTCCCTTGATAAATCAAATTGTAAATATCTAATTTTATTAGCAAACTAGGAAGATATGAAACAATTCAATGATCTAGAATCAAATAATGCATTTTCTAAACTTAAGGAAACCATTAAATTACCTACCACCACGTCTTTTGGAGCTTCTACCTCAACAGTAGTGAAATCATAAGCTTTACCTTGATCCATTGGCCTTTTTTGAGGTAAGTTCCCATGACACTTAGGAAATTAATTTGAATAATGTCCCATATCCCTGAAATTATAGCATTGAACATTGGTATATTCTTTCTTCCCCTTGAAATCACGAGCTTAGTGGCCTTTTCCCCACACATGTAACAGACTCCCATTCCCTTCAAGCAAGTACCAGGGTGTTTCTTCCCACATTTACTACAGGATGGATATTCAACTTTTCCCTTCTTCCCCTTATTTCCATTCCCAGAGAGATTGTCAGATCTCTTCTTCTCTTGCTTTTCTTTAATGTCATAAGACTTAGAGAATTAATTTTCTATCTTGATAGCACATGAGACAATATCTTCGTACGATGAGAATGTTTGTGAGAATAATGCTCGATGGAGAAATGGTTTTAACCCATCAAAGAAACGATCAATCTTACTTATTGGGTTACATATATAATCTTCTGCATTCCTTATTAACCTTGTAAAGTTAGCCTCATACATTGCGACATTCTCATCCTCCTTTTGTCTCAGACTCAGAAATTGACTTTCTATATCTACTAGATGATCACAAGGAAATTATTTTTCTAATAAAAGCTCTTTGAACTCCCTCCATTCCATATTTGATACTTCATCATCTTCCTTCATGTTTTGAATCAATGACAACCATTGATCAGCATCTCCGGTGAGGCGGTAAACTGCCATGATGACTTTTTCCCTTTCACTACTCCCCAAGGCATGAAATATTTTCTCTAAGGAATTTATCCATTGCTCAGATACTAAGGGGTTTTTAATCACATTGAATATTGGTGGTTGTTTCCTCATGAAGAGATCTAACATTGATCCTCCACGCTGTGGATCTGGGTGCTCCATACAGGTAAGGTTATTATTCATAACCTGAGTGATTTTTCCCAGTATAGTGATTAGGTGATCAGCACCAGTTGCATCACCAGCTCCACTATAATTATCTTGAGCAGGAGGTAAATCCCTAAATGGAGTGCATGCATTGATACGGTTTCTATTTCTTCCACTAGGCATCATTTCTAAACAATGGCATACACTAGATTAGTTTATGAATCACAACACATAAATCCAAACTTGTAAAACACTTAACATAAATTGAACAGTTTATGGATATAATCCATAATCATAAAAATGTTTTCTTTGAGAAAGTATATACTCATAAACCCTTCCTAATGGTTTGTAAAGAAAATGATAATTATACTAAGAATATCCCCCGAGAGTTTCGTAACCCAAAGTGTAGTAAGGCTCGTTGTCGTGCACCAGTTATCATTCGAGTCTAGCTCAAAGTGATGTTTTCAGGTTTTACCCCTAGGTACATCTATCCCAGAGCTGCCTCTACCTGCTCATATCCAGACAGGGATGTATTGCTCAGAAAACTCACAAAATCTCTACAATACCAAAATTCTAGGATGTTCTTTTAAACTAATCCTCAAAGTCCATCTTAGGGCTATGTGCTCTAATCAGAGTTTATCTAAATCTAGCTCCCAAAGTTTGTACTAAAATTCCCCTGATACCAACCATAACACCCCGACCCCAATTACCCAGAGTCGGTCCATTATTACATAACTTTTTTATGATCACAAAAGATCAAATCTCAAAAGACTAATTAGTTTCGTAGCCTTGGAAATACTAGATATATTCATAAGTCTTACATTACATTATAAAATGAAAACTACAACAAAATCTTATCTCCACACTCATATACCCTCATACTATCCCTGCAGGTCATTCATAAAATACTTCTTCACATCCTGGGAAAAGGAAAACATAGAAAGGGGTGATCTCATATTACCATTAAGGATAACAATATAGCGGAAACTTTCATAAATAAGCGTAAAAATTTAAGGCAATGTATAACTAAAACAAAAGCCTTTTAAAATTGGACTTCAGCATAATATGTCATAAATAAAATAAAGTAATTCCATTTACCTATTCACATGGATATTCTACTAATTGAATAATCAAATGCAATATCAATAACTACTTTCATAATGATGGAATGCATAATTCATGACTATCATAACCACATAGTCAAGGCCTTGTTCCAAGACTACAAATAAGATTTTTTCAAGGCCTTGTGACAAGACACTAGTTTGTCTCATGAGACCTACTGATGCATAGAGGAACTATAGAGGGCTCCACCCATCACTTATTAAGTCCAATTCATTCCTCATATGAACAGGTATAAACATAACATAAACATTCGTATTAAAACTAGCATACGAAATGTCAATACTTTCTCCATAAACCATTAATGGTATAACAATAACACATCCACAGTCAAAAATATCACAAAAACATCAATACAATATGGAAGTTTTGTATCATAATAAATCAACTTCAAATAAGCTTAAAATACATCAAAGGATGTTGACATAGATGAAATCAAAACTATTTGAGAGAAATATAACTTTTTTTGAAATCATTTAAAAGTCACATAATTATAAAAGAAAACATTTACATTGAAAATATTCTTATAATCATGTATGGGAAGCTTCGACACTTTTATAATGGCAGAAAATAGCCACACCTACCGTATAAGTTTAAAAAAACATTCTTACCTTAATTTTGTCGAAAAGGCTAAAAAAGAACCTTATTTAGAAAATGATAGAAAGATTCATTTATAAACTTCTTTTAAAAAGTCAAACAAGGGTATAAATGACTTTAACCCATAGTCTGTAAAATAGTAAGAATGATTTGAAATACATTTTGTAGAAACATGTATGTGAATGATAAAGAGGTCCCAGTAGATAACTACATATAAACAACCTCTGATAATGAAGAGATTGTAAAATAAACCCTTACCTTGTATTTTTCCTTGGTAGAGGGTTGTTTAACCTACTGTATAATGGTGAAATAATTGTTATTAAATTATTCACGAATCATATACATTAATATGATATCATATATGATCTTTTAACATTGCTTTGTTAATAATACCTTAGTATTATTGTCGTTTCGGGTGTTAACTAACTAATTTTCATTTATATGTTTTGTTACATAATCCTTGTTTGTTATGGAAAGGTTTTATATTATTCATATCAAGAATGATATCAAGTCCTTAAAAATTATTTTTAATCATCAAATGAGAATTATACTTCAATGGATACGATGGGGAATAAATCCCATTGCATTCATGGAGACGGTTGTCCGTCCGTACGTACGAGCGACAATATCATTATTTTGATATTAAAATAATATATATTTGGATGGTATATAATATATAAAGAATCATTATAATGTTATATTTATTATTTACTTCAATTACACATCATTATCATACCCATCAAAATAATAATTTTTTAAATATCAATTACACCATGACGTGGAGACGGTTAGCCGTACGTACACACGTATGGTGACATGTCATTCAAAGGATAGATAGAATACTGAATATGGTTGTACCATATTTATAATAACATCACAGTATATAGAAGATACTTGAGTTATTATTTTATAATGGAAATAACAAATAAATAAGAAGTTGGAGAAAAAAAGGAACTTGAAAGAGGGTGGTGAAAACATTACCTCTTCTTCGGGTTCTTCCTTTTAATTTGATCAAAAGGGATCCTTATGTTGGCTTTATGATCAAAATAAGGACTATAGGATGAATTTAGGGAATTTTAGAGGATAATTTGTCAGGTGTTGGCCAAACCAAAAGGCTTTGATGGTATGAAGAATTGGTTAGAAGTGGTGTCCTTTAATAAGGGGGAGGAGGGGCTCTTTAGGAAAAACTTAAAGTATTAATTTATAATAAATTCATATTCGCTTTCTAATGGCTTCAAAGTGGATTATTCAAATTATAAGGTGGGTATGGGTTGAAATCCTTTCATCTAATATATTTTAGATAGTTTTGGGTCACTATATTAACCTTATCATTTATATTTAACTCTTAGTTAAATAGTTTGACATTAACCATGTCACTTTGTATTTTTATATTATATGGTTAAATAAACATACTATATACTTCCAAGAGACCCCCAAGTGGTCCATTATTGATAAAAATATCATTATATAATTTATTTTGCCAATACATAGATTTTTAGGAATATAATTTCAATTAATGATATAATATTTGTTTTAAAAACTCATTTATGTCAATTTTGACAATATTTAATACTTGATTTTTGTTAAAGTCTTAACAAATTTATTAATTAAAACAAAAATAATTTAAGCAATCTTAACATGTCATATTAACCAGTAAAATTCGTGTATGGAATCAAAAAATTCAAATTATATTTATTTTAACATTTATAATACAAACTATTTGATTATTTCATTAATAAGGAAAATACTGAATCATTATTCTATCATAAATTAATTTAATTATTCAATGTATAAAAATTATAAATAAAATAACATTATGTAGGAAATAGTTTTATATTTATAATGAATATTTATAGTCTAAAATAAAACATATATAACCCTACGTAATAATTGTTTTTCTAAAAGATATATGCTTATGTCATTTTTGTATTTACTTTAACTTAATTAATTTAAAGTGTCATTATCACTTACAAGTGAATCAATGGGGTCCCAAAATCGACCCAAATATGCCCATGGTTGGAAATGTATCAACAAATAGGTTTAGTACACATTTTAGGGTAATTTATTTTTATTATAATATTATATTTTTACCCTTATTTACCGGATTTACCGTTTAACCATGGTAAATAAAATATTTACCGAAGTAATTATTCAAAATGTCTAAAAATAAAAGTTACCTATTTAAAAAAAATTTACCACCTGATTCTAAATATGGAATCAATTTTTCTAAATTCAAAACATAGAAGTGGCAGAAATTAATTCAAAATTAATTCCCGTTGTTAAAACAAAAAGCGTGTTTTTAAGAGATAATAACTATCAAAAGATTGACACTTGTTTATGTCCAGTTTAAATGTGAAATTACGTAAAATGAAAAACATTGGATTAAATAGTAAAAATATAATCTAATTATACTCTAAAATCACTCAAATTTATAATTTATTACTATTAATTATTTCAATTAATTTTTTTAATTAAACTTTAGTAATTTTCACTATTCATCAAAATATGAAAATTATCCGAAAAGTACCAAAAATTAACCCTAAGCTAATTTTGATATTCCAAATCCAAAAATTAAGTACATTTTGAAATATAAAATGTATAAAATTTCAAAAAGTGGGTATTACTATTTATAACAGCTAGTTTGATTGGTTGTGGTGTGTGTTAAAACTCAAAGTTGCGTACAACACACGCTACTGTATTATTCAAAGAGAAGCGTATCGTGGAAGCTTGGGGTGTTACAATATAGAATCAAAAAATGAACATCTAGAAGTAGATTTATCAGTATATGAACCTAGACGGATTATTCAAGCATCAACAGTGAATAAAAACTCTAGTATTGACTTTGGTGAGCACAATATAATCTCAAATATAATAGTCATATCCATGGTGTAATTCAAAATTATACTAGGAATGGACTAGATATCAAAGTATAATTCTAAGATCAACTAAAAATGCAAGGAAATATCTGTAATTTTAAATAGAAAACCTATAATTACCTTCAAAGGAGAGATATTATGACCTAATCTTTGTCGATAATAACTTATTGTATCATTGTTTATATATATGATCGATGAATAGAAAGAAGGAAATGAAAGTATAAGAATGGAAAATGTTCCCATCATTCACGAATACATTGATTTATTTCCTAAAGAGTAATAGGAACCTCCCCCATAAAGAGAGGTAGAGTTCTCCATTAAACTCATACATGGATTCAAGCCGATATCAAATACCCCATATATATAATGACAAATGTGAAGATAAAATAATCAAATAAACAACATCATGATTATTTGGAGAAGGGGTTTTCTGAAAAAGTGGGTCTCCTTGGGGATCATATTTTCTCATTGTGAATATGAAGTATCGATCAATGCGACTATTTATTGA
Source organism: Viscum album (assembly GCA_963277665.1). Classification (NCBI taxonomy): domain Eukaryota; kingdom Viridiplantae; phylum Streptophyta; class Magnoliopsida; order Santalales; family Viscaceae; genus Viscum; species Viscum album. The sequence goes on along the minus strand of OY728140.1, from coordinate 1,042,232,142 downwards.
TTATAGAGAACTTGACGAAATTTCAGTGAAGAACAAGTACCCTCTCCCAAGGATTGATCATTTATTTTACCATATTCATGGGGATCAATTCATCTACAATAATGATCTTTGATATGGTTATCATCAATTGAGGGTGAAGAAAGAAGATATTATAAATACCTCCTTCCAATAAAGATATAGTCATTATGAGTTTTTTGATATTCCATTCGGTTTAACTAACGCCCCATATATATTTACGGATTTGATGAATAGGGTCTTTAAGGATTACCTTGATGAATTCACAGTAATTTTTATTGATGATATTCTAATATATTAAAAAATTCATGAGGAGCATGAGGATCATCTAAGGGTTGTATTAAAAACAATTAGTTAAAAGAGGATATTTAGAAAATTCAGTAAATGTGAATTCTTGTTATAAAAAGATTCTCCCTTGTGGCACATTGTAACAAATTATGGAATCTCAGTTGACCCTATCAAGACAATGGTTGTGGGGAAGTGGACTTTTAATGACCCAAAATTTTATCAATGGAATTATTTTCCTTCTTATAATTATGTTATATAGTATAAAACACATGCATATCATCGAGATCACAATAAAAACATTATTCTCATAAATTAAGAATGAAATAAGAAATATTCATAGAAATTAAGGAACATATACCTATAGAATAGTAAATTGACCCCTAGAATAGTAACATGCCCATTAAAAATAGTAATATATTCAATAGAATAGTAACCTCACTTTTGAAAGTATAAATAAAATATAGGCATATTTTAAATGAAATTATGATATAATTATATAATAGTATAAGCAAATAAATGTTTTAAAAATGGTCAATTGAGTGTTGGAATTTTTTATAAAAAATAAATGTTTATTTAATTTTTTTTAATTAATATAATGAATTAAAAGAAAATTTATTTTCATAAAATTTATTGTTAAATTAATATTTTGTTTTATAATGATTATAAGATAATTTTATATGACCTCAATTAATTTTTTAAAGTCTTTTAAAATTGATTATAATATTGAAATTAGTATTTTTTTAATAAATGATGATTTTACATAAAAAAATTAAATTTCTCATATTTATAAAAAAATAATAAAATGGAGTTTATTTTTGAAATCTACATATCAAAAAACAGTTATGGTAATTTTTTTTTGTATTTTTCTAAAATAATTAATTTGTTTTTGTGAATACTGAAATACAATAATTTGTTGTATTTAACATATAGATTTAATATTGAGTCATAGATAATTTATGGATAACACAAACCCATAATCTCAAAATTTCTATCTTTATTTAATATATTTAGTGTTAAGGTTCAAACTATTGACATTCTTGAGAAAAAATAATAAAATAATGAAACACAGGCCTCTTGTCCCTTATAAATAGCACCCCTCCCCACCTCTTCTCCTCACAACATAAAAGTTTTTAATCTTGTAAAAACATATTCCTAATAGTGTTCCCAATACTTTTCCCATTTTCTAAGAGCCTTTTATTCTCAATAAAACTCTAAATCCCATTTCCCTAAGGAGTTTCTCAAGGAGAAAAACTTCAAGAGGTAAAATCCACTTCTATTTTCGTTTAATTTCTTTTCATGTTCTTTTCTCTTCATATTTTCTCCACATATACCCTCATCCAAGTAGAATGATAACTCTAATATATTATATATAATGTAATTTTATTATTTTAATAGAAAAAACCATTATAAAACCTCTTATCCTCTCCCATTTATTCTAAAAATGAAAACATTATTTATGTGGTATTGATTTATCACCTTCGAGGAAGACAATTTTTCATTTTATTTTACCACCTACAAGGCTAGTAATAAAACCATTATAATGGTTGAAAAAATTGTTAAAATTAATTTTATAACATATTTTATGTTCTTGAACTAACATATTTATATAATATTAAATAATAAAACAAAACTAGTTCGTTGTGGTGGAAAACCACTAAATTAATCTAAACAATTATCATTAACATTTTATCTAATTAATAATCCTCATATCTTGATACAAAATAATTTATGAGACTATTTAAACATATTAAAATTTCATTAATAAGATATAGTTCCAATTTTTTATAATTATTCTCATTTTATATAACCTCCCATACATATATAAAAATGAACTAATCATGAAAAACAAGAAACAAAGACTCTCAAAATGATGAAATTTAACTTCATAACTCATCATAATGGCCATAAAAGAACATAAAAAATGATAATAAATCTAATAAATGTTTAATTGGTTGTATAATTATTAATTCATGAATATAATTTGATTATCTATCATATTAAAGTAAATTAATAATTTTGATGTAAGATAAGGGGATTCTCAAACCCAATTTCCTTTCTTTGGGTTATTCCTCTTTCATGAAAATGTTTTGTGTGGGTGTGCATTTAATACTCCAAAAATATAAATAAATTGTTATTAAATTTTATTTTATGGTATATAAATGTTTTTAATATGGTTTTATTATAAATAAAAATATTTTCCAAAATAAATCTTCTTTCTAAAAACATATCTTTTACTTGTCTTGAGATTGTTTCTTATTCACTCAATATTGATGACTCCTATACAATTATACTATTACCTTTTTGGGAAAACCAAGTTTATTTATTAATGTATGATATATGAAATGAAACTCATTTATTTTCATGGGTTAATTTATTCTTATTATTGATATGTGTTCTATGTGGCATACATGATTGTGTAGATGTTATGATGTGATGGGTGTGCCCAGAATTTTAAAGCACTCCAATGCATTGGGTAAAGTGATGTATCTCATGAGATAAGGTGAAATATTCTTTAACATGATTCTATATTTTTTCATAGTGGTGATGTTGTGATTATACACATATGTTATGTGTGAACGTGATACTATATTTGTTCACAATTATGTGTGGTATTTTACCACTAAGACACGATGTTTAATTTTTATACAATGCCACATTATATGAATTTATCTAATGCTTCCTCTCATGATTATAATGATGAACCCATGATTATGTTATGATTATTATGATTATGATCACCAATGTTATATTGATTCATGCTCTTATCTATCCTCTTATTGGGATTTTAGCTCACCCTTTTCTTTAATGTGTATCCTTAGGTAAATACTTATACTAAGGAGTACATAAGGGACACTAAGAAGATAGATAAGAAAGAATTAAAGAATTTTTATGTTTTATTATATAAATGTCTTGTTTGGTCCAAATATTTCTAAGAAACTAATCATTTTGATCCTAGTTTCGTAAAACTATTATATTTTTTATCTTGAAAATGGTGTAATACAAATTTATAAAAAGGAAGGGTAACTATAGATGTTATTGGATCAAGGTTTAGTTAATTTAGGAATTAGGATTGGAGAAAATTATTAAAACCCCTTTTTATGAGACTAAGTATATTTAATCACCCAAGAAGCATTATTTTAGAAAAATTTTGAACATAATAATCCCATGGGATGTTCCTTTAGAGTTTATAAATTAGTTATTCTTGAGGTATTGATTTATGTTTTGTTCAAACCGATTTTATTTTAGAATATAGTGAGAACCAGGAAAAATGGGGCCAAAAATTTATGTGAGAGACATTGTAGTGAATTCCCAAACAACATCCCCAATTCCTTGGGAGGTGGAGTTCCTAATTTCATGGAGATACTTACCCATTTTTCTCAAAATATGAATAGTAACATAAATAATGTGGAATGTCCTCCTTCACCTAAGAGGGAGAAACTGGATATAGATACTTTTATATAGAAACAACCTCCTACATTAAGTGTATCTTATAATTCAATAGTCATGGAACAATGGGTCAAATCAATGGAGAAGATATTTTATGTTAATAACTATTATAAGATGAAGAAGGTGACTATGGTTTTTTATCATTTAGATGGAGAGGTAAATCAGTGGTGGGTGTTGATTAAGAACACCAAGATGAAGGATGAAATTGAAGATATGGAGTGGGAAGAATTTAAGAAAATATTTCTTAACAAGTATTCTCCTTTAACTCTTTATAAAAAGATGGAGAGAGAATTTATAGAGCTGAATAAATAATATAGTGAATCTGTCATATCTTACAAATATAATTTCATGGATTTCAAGGTACACCATGGTTTTTTTATCAACAATGATAGAAAATTAGACAGCATTGGTTTAAAATCATTCCTTCCAAAAGTTATATTAAATATTGGCTTTGGGAGTTTGGAATAAGTAGATTGATGTGCTCTCAAAGTGTATATGGATTTTGGAGAGTGGTCTTAGGGATATAGTGATAAGAAATGAAAGATAGAATTTAAAGTTATAGGATCTAAATAAAAAGGTGGAAAGAAAACTCAATCACACACATGTTAAAAATAAGGGAAGAAGAATCATTAGAATTTATTCAAAGGGATGAGTAAATTCTTTAAGTGTGGGATATAAAGATAGAACGCTCAGGAATATCAGAGAGACATAAATAATTTGACCAATTTCCCATAGGAAATGAGAGAACCACCCATGGTTCAATGCTTCAACTATAGGGACAAAGGGAACTATGCAATCTAGTGCATTAAACCTATACACCTTGAGGGTAATCAGCATCAGCATCCACCAAATCCAAAAAAGAGTAGAAATATTATTCTATCGCTATTGTTGAGGTGGATCCCAACAATTATGTAGTGATAGGTACACTATTTATTCCTTAAATAATAGAAAACATACAATTAGATTATAGTTATATTCATTTTTTCATATCTTGAAAGTTTATTATAAATATTCAAACACCAACTCAAAATATGGAGGTTGAGTTATCTATGATAAAATAAAATGGGGAAATTATTTCATCCAAATTATATAATTTTTCCCTTGTTAATGTTTATGGACTGAACCTCCCATAAAATCTTTTCTTACTTCCATTGGTGTAGTTTGATGCTATATTTGTAATGTATTGGACATCATTATATAAATTGAGCATCAACTGTCGGGAAAGAGAGATCAATCTTCACATCCCGAGGCATCCTCCAATTATATACAAGTGTAAGGAGGAGGATGAATATTCTTCATATTTATCATCTCAATTGTGTATATTATTTCCTAATAAAGAATATATAGGTCAAATGATTAAGAAAAAGGAGGGAAACATGCTTGAGTATGTTACCATTGTGAGGGACTACACTAATGTGTTCCCTATACAATTTTATGTTCTTCCTCTTGACATAGAGGTTGAGTTCTTTATTGAACTTATTCTGGGATCTATGATGATATCAAAGACTCCTTACAGAATGGCCACCACTAAGTTAGAAGAATTGAATAAGCAATTACAAGAGAATCTCGATAAGGGTTTTATATGTCTGAGTGATTATACATGGGGTACACCCATCCTAATTATCAAGAAGAAGGATGGATCAATGCACATTTTCATTGATTATCATGACCTCAGAAAAATCACGATAAATAATAAGTATCCCCTAGAATGGATAATTTTTTTTGATAAACTGTATTGTGTCAAGTATTTCTCTAATGTAGACCTTCATTCAGGATATTGACAATTAAAGGTGAAGAATGAAGATATTCTCAATAATACCTTTTGAACAAGGTATTGACATAACGAGTTCATAGTGATTCCCTTTAGACTCAATAATGCTTCATCGATATTCTTGGATTTAATGAATAGAGTCTTTAGAGATTACCTCAACAATTTTTTTATAGTCTTTATAAAGGATATTATAATATACTCCGAGAGAAAGGGGAAAATGAGGATCATTTGAATAGTATGATAATGTATATTCGATGGGAGAAAAATTATGAAAATTAAAATAAATGTGATTTCTTGATAGAGCTTGGGGAATGTTACCACCTACAAAGGAATATCTGTGGACCCTTCCAAGAAAAATTCAATTGAAGAGTTGAATAAGAAAACCTATGTAATTTAGATTTGTCTTTTCCTTATTCAAGATAGTTATTAATGGTGATTTTTAAAGAAATTATCGTGATTCTAAAATCCATTAACCATAACTTAGAAGGGAGAAAATCTTGTCCGGACCAGTGAATTTGAAGGCTGGTTCAAAAAGTTAAAAAAATAGGCTTATTATCATGTCAGTAGTCACACATCTGACAAGTGGGGAACACTTTTTGGTATACAACAATAATTCAAGGAAGGTATTTGGATATGCACTGATGAAGAAAGATAATGTGATAGTATACAACTCAAGGCACTAAAAAATTAATGAGAAAACTATCCCATGCATGATCTGGAGTTGGAAAATGTGATCTTCACATTAGAACTATGGAGGCCTTATCTCTATAGGGAGAAGTGTGAAATATATACCAATCATAAGATCCTAAAAATATATTTACATATAAGTATAATAATATAATCCAATGAAGATGGTTAGAGATCATCAAGTATTATGGCTGATCAATCCAATACCATCCTAGAAAATAGAATAAAGTGGAGGATTATATAAGTATAAAGGATCCCGAAACATTATCAATGATGTGAATTGAGACAGATCTAATGTTCTTATATTTCAAAGAATAAACATTGGAATAATTAATTTTGGACTATCGTCAATCCTTTTTCAAATGATTTCTTAAATATCCCTTATGGATAAAATAAAGAATTCTTTTAGAAATGATGTTGAAATTCATAATAAGGTGGAAGCTATGAGAAATGGGAAATCCTCAGTGATCAAAATTTATGAGGAAGGATTTGTAATATTTGGGTCATGAATATGTGTACAATTCAATCATGAGGTAAATAAAGATATTTTTATTGATTCACATATCTCAACCTTTTTTATTCACCTAGAGAGCACAACGATGTATTGATATCACTGATTAAACTATTGGTGGGACAATGTGAATAAGGATGTTATTGAATATACATCAAAGTGACTGGTATATTATTAAGTTAAGGATAAAATAAAAACTTGTAAGGGGATTATGTCACCATTGCACATACCAAATTGGAAATGGGAAAATATTACCATGGAAGTTTCCCTCAAAATTTTGAAGACATCCAGAGAAAACAATGCTATATGGGTTGTTGTGGATCATATTATAATGAAATATTACATTATTGAAATTAAAGAGGAATTATCACAAGATAGAAATTCATATATATACATCATATAAGTGGTAAGACTTCATGGATTACCACTATCAATGATATCTGATTGATATCCGAGATTCACTTCCATGTTATAGAAAAGTATCCAACATGTTTTAAACACTGATATAAACTTCATTATGTCTTAAAATCCTAAAACTAATAAACAATCAGAGTGGAATATTTAGACATTATAAGACATGTTGAGATCATGTTCTATATACTTCAAAGGAGGATGATACTAACATCTTCTTATGTCTGAGTTCTCTTACAACAATAGTTTCCACTTGAGCATCCAAATGGAAGCATATGACCACTTTTATGGAAAAAGATATATAACATTGGTATGTTGGGATGAAGTAGGTTAACATAGGATACTAGTACCTAAAATGGTCAAAGAAATTTTGGAAAACGTGAAAACAATTCCTCAACACATAAAAGTGGTATAAATTCAATATAAGATCTATGAAGACAATCATTGATGGGAATTATAGTTTGAGGTTATAGAAATGGTATTACCTTGAATATCTCCATATAATAGGATCACAAGATTTGGGAAGAACGAAAAGATGAGTCCCAGGTACATCGACCACTTTGAGATTCTTGATCTTGTTGGAGATATGGATTATCGACTATAACTTCCACCAACAATTTCTCAATTATATGATGTATTCCATTTATCAACCTCGAGGAAGTATATACCAGATCCCTCTCATGTACTGAATCTAGATATGGAAAAGTTAGAAAATGATCTCACTTACAAGGATCAACCGATGAAAATCTTGGACCATAGAGATAAATTCTACACAATAAGACTACTCACCTTTTCAAAGTAATATGGTGGAACCATAAGTTCAAATAGGGAACATGGGAACCATAGGAATAATTGAAGGATAAATACCCTCACTAGTTTATTTATAATGAAATTCTTATAGTAGAATTTGAAAAATGGAGAAATAAAGTAACACCCCAAAATTTTATAAATGAAATTGTTTCCATTTTTCTAATTATTTTATATAATATAAAACACATATATAGTGTCGATATCCAAATAAAAATATCATTATCATAAATAAAGAATGAAATAATTAATATTCATAGAAATTAAGGAATATATACTAATAGAATAGTAATCTGACACTGGGAATTCTAACATGATCATTAGGAATTGTAATTCAGCCATTAGAATAGAAATCTAACTTATGAAAGTATAAATAATATTTATGAAACTTATAAATGAAAATATGATAAATTTATATCATATTATATGTAAATATATGTTTTAAAAATAATAAATTAATTGTTGGTATTTTTTATAAAACATAAATGATTATTTAAAATATTATAACTGATATAATGATTTAAAAGAATATTTACTTTCATAAAATTTATTCATAAATTAATTTTTTTTTCTTATTATTATAATATATTTTTATGATACATTAATTAATATTTTCATGTGTTGTAAAATTGATTATAAAATTAAAATTGGTATTTTTTTAAAAATGATGATTTTAATTAAAAATTAAGTTTCTAATATTTTGAAAATTATTTTCATATAATGGAGTTAATTTTTTAACTCTAAACATCAAAAAATCATTAGGATTAATTTTTGGAATTTTTCTAAAATAGATGAATTTTTAGTGAATAGTGAAATATGGTAATTTACGGTATTTAACAAATGGATGAATTATTGATTCATAGATTATGAAAGGATGATGTAATCAAATAATATCTAAATACCCTTAATTATTTATTATATTTAGTGACTAGGTTAAAGCTATTGATAGTCTTTATCCAAAATAATAAAATAATAAATGAAATAATGTAAAAACACCCCACTCCTCCCTAGTAAATACCACCTCTTCTCCACCAACCATCCAAGCTATGAAGCTTGTAAAAATTATAAATAATACTCTTCTTAAACCTCTTACCAACATCCATGAGCCTTTGGTCTCAAAAAAAGACAAAAGCCAATTTCCCTAAGGAGGTTATCAAGGAGAAGAAGTTCAAGTGGTAAAATCCTCTTCTGATTTTTTTAATTTTTTTCAACTTATTTTCTTTTCTTATTATCTCATACTTTCCCCTAATAAAAGTAGATTGATAACAGTAGTGTATTTTATATACTATAATTTTATTATTTTAATGGAATAATATATCATTAAACTTCTTATCCTCTCCCTTTTGTTCTAAAAATGAATGCATCATCTGTGTGGTGTTTATTTACCACCATTGAGGATGAAAAGTTTTCATTTTCCATTATTACCTACAAGGATGGTCATAAAATCATTATAATGGTTGAAATAGATTGTCAAATGTATTTTATAAACTTTTATATGTTCTCTAGCTAACATATTGATAGAGATAATATTTTCATTATTATTTATATGTTTTTCAATGATTTAATCCTTTCTAATTAATCAATGTGAGATTATTTATATGATTTTATAAATTTTGTTGACTTTTGAGCTTAAATGTAAAAATCAGTTAATTATATAATTTATTTGTTTTATTTTACATATTTATTTTTTATATAACTTTTTAAAATGTGGATATAATTTGAGTGATTCCTTTTTTTCAGGATTTCTAGGTTCTTGGGATATAAATTCTTCTTCTAAAACAAGAGCCAATTCAAACTCCCACATGCCCAAATAATTTGACTAAGTTGAAGACTTATTTTGGTCATTAAAATGGTTCCTACCTCATTCAAAGAGGAATGATATGATTCTAGTATGGTTACAAATCTTACTCAAAGTAAAAGATTCATATTAAATATCCTGGAGAAAGTATTTCAATAAGACATCCCTTGAATGGGTCAAAGTGGGGTTGGGTGAATAGTATTTGGAGGAAAGAAAAAGTCACATATAGTAATGAGACCATAAATTATTTGAAATGGGTCAAAATTCTATAAACTTTAGATAGTATATGGTCAAATAAATTTTGAAAATCTCATAACAAGGGACCTCATAATGATTCAATCATGTTGTGGGAAGAATAAAATCCAACTTTTGGAAGACAGATTCTGGAGGATTTATTTTTCTATTATTTCTTTTATTTCATTTGTTCTTATTAATATTTTAATGACTTATTCTTCCCCCTTCTTCACAGTTACTCTTACCATGGTGGGGTAAATATTATGAGTACTTGGGTAGGGTTAGTTTTTCTCTTTTGTAATGTTTTAGATCATACTCTTAATGGTTTGAAATATTTTCTCTCTTCTGCGAATTTGGATTCAAATAAAAAAATGGTTTTTATTATATTGTTTGTTTGTATTTGATATTAGATTATATTTTTATTATTTCTTTGTTAAATTAAAATTATCTCCCTCCACTATGTTCCAGTGTATATAAAATGGAATATATTAGGGCTTAGTGGTGAATTACTTGGCAATCATCAGTATGTGTGGGAGAAGTAGTGAATATTCTTGATTGTTTGGGATAAACAATACCTAATAAGAAATTTTCTAAATCAATTATAGGTATTACCTACACATCTTAAACAAAATATATGAGACTATACCATACTAATATCTTGGTATGGTTTACTATCACCAACATTATTGACCATGGGGGTGAGAGGAAGCGATCATGAAATCTAACTTTAACCGGCTTAGTAGAAGATCATTGGATTAATTGTAACTATGATAACATTGGAATTGAAAAACCAAACCCAACATGATAAGACAATTCATATCACTACTTTTAATCAGATTTTTTTGCAATTTTTTTAAATATTTTACTTTATTTATTTCTTTTGTTTTGATGCTTTGTTTTAAAAACCAAATGATATAAAAAACAACCCCACTTCATTCTCAAATTTAAAGTTGTGTAAATTATTTTTGTGCACTTCACTATAGAGACAACCCAGGTTAACCACTTTACTAAATTTTAGATTAGGAAAAAATTGTTCTTTCCACACCCCATGATAGTCATGTGTCACATATGTACATAATTTTAAATAATAAAACAAAAATAGTTCATTGTGATCAAAAACATCCAAATTAATCTAAACAATTCTCATTAACTTTTATCTAATGAATCATCGTCATATATTGAAAAAAATATATCAGACCATTTAAATATATATATTCTCATTAATAACATATAATTTAAATTCATGATAATTATTTTCATTTTATATGACCTTTCATACATATATACAATTGAACCGATCAAGAAAACCAAGAAACAAACACTCTTTAAATGACAGAATTGAACTCTATAACTCATCATAATGTCCATAAATGAACTTAATAAAATTATAATCAATGAAATAAATTTATAATATTTTTTTTATAAATTAACGAAACTAATTTTATTTTCCATGATATTAAAGTGATGAGTTCATTCAGATATAAGGTAAGGGGATTCTAGAACCCAATTTCAATTATTTGGGTTATTCCTCTTTCATGAAAAATTTTAGTGTGGATTTGAATTTAATACTCATAAAATATAATTTTATTGTTAATAACTTTTATTTTAGGGTATTTCCATGTTTCTTAAATTTTTTTATGAAAAATAAATATATTTTCCAAAATACCCTTTCTTTCTAAAAACACATCTTCGACTTCTCTTGAGATTATTTCTTCTACACTCAAGATTGTTTATTCTTATACTAGTATGGTATTCCCTTTTTGGAAACACCAATTTTTATTCATGAATTTATGCATAATTAAATGAAACCCATTCCTTTAATTGGTTTAATTTATGTCTAAGATATATTTCCATTCTATGTGGCATGCATGATTATGTTAATGTTATGATGTGACAGGAGAGGCCATAATTATATAGCACTAAAATGCATTGGGTAATGTGATGTATCTCATGAGATAAGGTTATATATGCATGAAAAAGATTATATATTTTTAACAATGATGAAGTTATGATTACTCATTCATGTTATTCATGAACATGATGCACTATTTTTCACAATTATGTGTGGTATTTGACCACTAAGACATGATGTTTTATTTTTATGCATTTCCACATTCAAATCCTTTTTCTTATGCTTCCTCTCATGATTATTATGATGATCCCATACGTATGTATTGATTATTGTTATTATTATTATCACCCATTTTATATTGATTCATGTTATTACCTATCCTCTTACAGGGCTCTTAGATCACTTATTTCTTAGATGTTTATCCTCAGGTGACTGAATATACTATCGAGTACATGAGGTCCACTATGAAGTTAGAGACGAAGAAATTAAATAATGTTTATGTTTTTTATGTAAATTTTATGTTTGTTCCTAATATTACCAAGACACTAAACCGTTGGATCCTGGATTTGAAACACTATTATATTGTTTATATTTAAAATGATTTAATAGTAATGTATGAAAAAGAAATGTCTCTACAGGATTCATCCTACCATAGTAACTAAGATTTATAGTTTCCTTGGTTTATCAGGATATTATAGGAGGTTTGTGAAAAACATTTCATGGATTTATAATCCTCTGACAAAGTTAACATGAAAATGGGATAAGTTTATATGGACTAAGGAATGTGAAGAAAGATCACAATAACTGAATAAGAGATTGGTTACTGCACCTATGTTAACTCTACCCTCAATCAAAGAAGGATTCATTATTTTTAGTGATGTATATCAGAAAGGGATTGGGTGCATACTCATTCAAAATAAAAAGGTGATTACTTATGCATCTAGATAGTTAAATCATCATGATTAGAATTATCAAATTCATGACACATATCTGGTTGTGGATTTTTTTGCTCTAAAATATCGTGGCACTTTCTTTCTGGTGAGAAATGTTATATAAGCATAGACCACCAAATTTTAAAGTATATATTCACACAAAAATAATTGACCATGAGACAAAGAAGATGGTTGAAACATATTAAAGACTATGATTATTCAATTCATTATCACCCTAAAAGAGAAAAATTTATTGATTCATTAAGTTGAAAAGACCCTATTGTGCTATAAATTATGAGTACTCAAGGAGATCCTTTGATCAAAGACCTAGTAAAACTTGACATTGGAATTTTATGGTAAGTGAAACCATCAACCCAATCCCAAATTAATTCACAACTTTAATTACTAGACACTATTAATAAACCCCAAATAAAATATTCCTTGTTACTAAAAAAGATAAAGGCTGTGAATAATGTTAAGTTTCATGAGTTCATTATTGATCAATAAGGTGTACTGAAATTTCAAACAATACTATGTGTTCCATATATTCTTGAGATAAAGAAAGAACTAATGTATGAAGCTCATATCTACAAATTCTCTATACATCTTAGAATCAAAATAGATTTTAGGGGCCTTCAGGATCATTTTGGTGGGATAATATGAAAAGGGATATTGTCAACTACACTAAAAGGTTCTTGTTGTGTAAAAAAAGTGAAGGCAGAGAAACAAATTCCTAATGTGTTATTAAAACCACTACCAATACAAACATGGAAGTGGGATAAAATAAATGGAATTTATTACTGGTATCCCAAGAAAATATAAATGGAACAATGATATATGGGTTATAGGGGACTGAATCAACAATACTACCCATTTCATTGCTATTTGGGAATATTTCCCTCTTGACCAACATTCCATGATTTACTTAAAAAAAAGTGGTGAGGTTTCATAGGGTGACACTTTTTTCATTTTTTATCATGAACCAATGTTCAAATAAAAATTTTAGATAAGTCTTCCATATGATATGAATACTGAATTGAATTTCAATACAACCAATCACCCCAAAATGATGTCCAATATGAAAGGACTATTTATACACTCGAGGAAATGCTAAAGAACATGCTCAATGTAATTTAATGTTATTTGGGATCAACACCTCCCATTAGTTGAGTTCTCATATAACAACAAGTTCCACTTGAGTATTCAAATAGAACCCTATAAAGATTTATATGGGAAGTGATATAGAACTCCTACTTTCTTGTATGAATTTGGTGAGAGAAATCTATTTTGGCCTGATATTGTGCAAGAGATGATAGAAAAGTTCCATTCCATTTCAAAACACCTAAAGACTTCTTAGAGTTGGAATAATATCTATGATTTAAACCATTTAAGGGACTTAGATTTTGATTTTAGAGACAAATGTTTCCTTCAAATATAAGTGTGGGAGAGATTCGTGATGTTTTTGATGAAATGGAAGCTTTTCCCATGGTACGTTGGCCCCTATGAAATCCATCATCACATAAGAGAAGTGGAATTCTCGATTACACTTCTACCAAATCTAGATCAAGTTCATGATGTATTCCATGTATCACTTTTGAGGAAATACATACACAATCCCTCACATGTACAAAATCTAGATGTGGTACAACTAGAATATAACCTATATTATGAGGAGCAGGTGGGGAGATCTTTGATAGTATAGACAATGTTATACTCAACAAGACTAACCACCTCATCAAATTTTTGTGTAGGAACCATAAATATAAATAAGCGATGTGGGAAACAAAGGAGGAAATGAGATAGAAGTACCCATACCTTTTATCAATTGAGAAAACAAGTTGAAAATTTTGGGGGTGAAATTTCTTAAGGAGGGAAGAATGTAACATCCTAGACCTTTTAAATGATATTTTGTTTCCAAAAAATGTGTGTTATTTTATTTTACCCAACAAGACCATATCTCTTTAATAGTGAAGTGGTATTTATAGAATATAAAGGAAAATGTGACCATTGAGATTTGATTATTATATGATAATTGGTCAAATATGACCATTTGTTAATATAACCATTACAAATTATACTCTTGGTGATAATATTAATGTTATAATTAGTGTTTATAAGTAGAAATGACAAAGGATAATTAATTCAGAATGAAGAATCAATGGTCTCAACCAGTACAGTCGTGCTTTATGAATCTCATTTATCAAAAATTGGTAGGTATATAGTGTCATTAGGGTTCACCCTTAACTAATACCAAGTAGAGCTTTAATAATTAAAGCTTGAATGAAATTTTCTATGAGATAAGTTCAAGTTAGTGTAAATTACCACTTGAGAAATGTTAGCTGAGCCACATCATGAATCTATCACTATCTCACACCTTACCCTTATGTCATATACGAGTGTTATAAGGGGTCACATTTCCATGACTTAGTATCTTTAATTTTAGTTACTTTGTATAAATAAAATTTTTATCTCATCAATTCCTTTTCAAGAACAGTTTTTCTTAAATATGACAAATTTGATAAATTGATTTTTCTAACACAAATTCTACTTTTTAGAAATGAAATAAATATTTTATAAATAAAATATGGTATTATTAATAACATTTATTTTAACTAAATTTTATGATAATAACACTCTTATTTAAATATAAATGATAAAATAATTTTATTATGTCATTGAATTTTTTTAAGTGTCGTAAATGTTACTATTCACATTCAACCAGCTCTTTTTTAATAAATAAGTATTATCATTTTTAAAATTTAATATTAAAATAATTATATAATTATTATTATAAAATAAAAATAATTTCTGAAATCATCATATCAAAATTAGGTTAGGGTAAATTTATGATAATATTCTAAAAAAAATTATTTTTCTATTAATAGTAAAAAAAATACAGTTTGGGTTTTTTGATTTGTTTACTGAATTAATTGTTATTTAATAATGATTTAATAATTAATTGACAAGAATAAGAGACCTAAAATATTTTATTTTATTAATATCATGTTTTTAACATATTTTAATCAATTTATTAACTGATAAGTTACTTTCCAAATTCTAAAATTGAAACTTCAACTTTAAAAATCTCATTTTGTGGAAAAATTAATTCTCCATGCCAAAAAAATAATATAAAATTATTCTTGGTTCTTGTGGGTTAAAATAAAATAAAATATTTCCCAAATTTCCTAATCGATGGGAAAGTCATGGTAAAGCCCATGGTTTTTCATTTTCTACAACCTTGATTTCCAAGGCCTGTATTTAGAAATTATTAAACAAATCCTCCACTTTTTCTATAAATACCCACCCATTCGTCTATTTTCCTACACTAAAAATTCATACATCACAAATATCTGGTATTTATTCCTCTTAATTAGTCCCCCCATGGTTTCCTCAATCCCCCAAGATTCTATTCATCAAGATCTAGGAGTAACTCTTCAAGGAAAGGGAAATCTCCACTTCTCTTTTCTATTCAAGTTCCCTTTTTATGTGGTATGACTTTAAATTTTTTAAACTAATTTATATTGTAAACTTTATTTTTTCCCATTACTATAATATGAGTCTTTTATTAATGGGATACCCTTTTTCTTCTTATCTTACTCTCTTCTAAAACAACATTTTATACTGGAAATGTTGTCGAATTTACATCTCAAAATTTCCCTTTTCTCCTCATGAAGATTTCATTTATTTTCTTATTATGAATACTCAATACTATTTCATTCCCAAGGGTATTCACCTAAATTTAAAAATGGTTTATTTTATTCTATTATTAATGTACATGAAACCAGAATTCTATTCCATGGGTTGAAAATGACATAATGATCATGTTTTTAAGAATGTTTGAAATGCCATGATTTTGATATGAAATCGATTTTTTTATTCTCCATTGGTTATTTATGAAATGTTTGATTATTATATATGTGGATAAAATTTATTGAGACATATAAATTTTAAACCCTAATAACACTCCAATGCATTTGTTAAAGAATTTAATCTCTAGAGTTGACATTTTTTATGATACCTTGGTGAATAACTTTGGTAATTTTTATTTATGAAACCTTAGTAACAAACCGTGATGGCATGATTATGAATGTATCATTTAAATGTTACAGCCAAATTTTTATATTATTTTTCATATTATTTTAATTATTATATGACTTATTTTCCTTTCATCATGCCTTAATTATATTCCTCATGTTCTTATTAATATTTCTCATGATCACATATAAACAATTTTCCCTTACTGGGCTTCATGCTCACCATTTCCTTAGATGTATGTACCTAGGATATATAATGTAGTAAATCTACTTAGGATTAACCCATGAGGATGTATTCGAGAATATTTAGAATAATTTATTAAGTTTTCATGTATTATGTACCTTATTTCCAATAAATTAAACTTTAAAATATCCTCTAATTGTGTTAGGTAAATGTAATGTTTATGTATAAAAAAGGTGGGATTCCATAACCGATGCATAGGGAAATATCTCATGGGAACCTCTAAATGGAATCAATAAAATTAAATAATTAGGTGGTGGTAAATGTATTAATAATATTAATGGTATAATATGATATTCATGTTTCAAAATATCTTGGTAGGACACACAGTTTTCCAACACAATTTACTAAAGTGTGTGCCTCTCACTGAACACAATTGGTCACAATAGATGGTTTGGTGACATGGATGGGAAAGATATCTCCCAACCGTGGGAAGTATCTCTTATAATACTATATAACCATAGTTATGGTTTTCACATGGTTACTATTTAACAAGAACTAATTTTTCGACATGAAAAATGTAAGTTTTCTAAAAAAAATTAAAGAAAAGTGGGAAAATTTCATTGAAAATGTATCAATAAAAAAATAAATAATATACCATGGAAATTAGTTTCTTGGGTGTAATAATTCTCTAAACCATAAAATATTCATACCTCATAAAGAAACCAATTTTCAATGTTATGTTCTAACATGAACTATAAAATGGAATGAAGGTGTTCATGAAGAAGACGACAAGATAACCTTTATGTATTGAATAATAGCCAAGGAAATAATGCCACAACCCAGTCAAATACCTATGTATAATGTATATAATAAGATAAAAAATGGGTAATAACCTAAAAATGTAAAATTCAAAAAATGTAATCTTTTATATGGTCTCCCCACCATATAAGTCTTCCACTAATCGTGATTCGTCAATTAAGGTTGACGGTCCTAGGGGAAAACACACAAAGAAGAACATGACCTTCAATGATGGGATACCCAAAAAGAGTAGTTAGAGTGGAAAATTATAAAAAATCCCATTAAAAATATATTAATCTCTATTAGGTAACATAAGGGAACAAAAACCCATGAAAACCCACATATAAAAAATTTGAAAATATCAATGAAATATAAGATAATAGTAGAAGAGGTACCTCAACGAATATTGTTTGGATAACAAATGAGATCAAATATATGACAAGGATCTATAAATTTAATAAAAAAGAAATATTATAAAAATTTCCCGAATATCCTAATTGATCATAACTAAGGTGGAGCTTTGGTAAATTCAAATAAGAGGGCATAGAATGACCAAATTAACCAAATATATAACACATAGGAGAATTATTCTTTATAAAATAAATGAAACCATAAGAAAAATATCTACCCATTTCAATCATGTTATTTGACTAAGGTTTGTCTTACTTATGCATCTCACAAAATTTCAAACCCTCGCTAACTCCATAATGAATAGGGCCACCACACTTTCTAGGATATCCCCCAAAGACAACTCCTGACATTATTACTTTATTCACCACATCCTCAATCAATGAAAGATTATGTTGAATAATCCTGTAATTGATTTCTTGGTTAATAACCTAAAAAAAGATGAAAATTCAATAAGTACTGAGTAATTAACTCAGGAGAGGAAGGGATCAACTGGTTTAACTGAGTGATATAATCATTCACAAATTATTCAGTATTCTAGGGGTCCATGATCTTCATCACCCTTTCTACTTTTACCTTCCATGGAAACTTTTATTAGATAATAGTGGTCACAATAAATTCCCAAGACATTATACTTTACATAAGATTGGGAATTAAAATCAACCTCAGTCAAGACTCTTTCCCTCAAATAGGATTGAAATGGTTATCACTCATAGTAATTCTATATATTTCTATGAATTAAAGACCCTAAAAATAATCTCTTTCTAATCTATAGCCTTTTTAGGTCCTTAGTCACTATGGATGATGGGGAAAATTTTACAAGATTTCAAATATACTACACTACCTTGATTATATATATGTTCTATAGTTAAAATAACCACCCTTCATCATTGAGAAACACTAGATTGGGGAACACCCCAGGAAAAATATTTTGAGGATTCATGTGGCCTTTCTGGGAGGAATGATCTAAATAATAATAAAAAACATAAAATTTCTATAAAAAATTAAAATTTCAACCAATTATAAATAAAATTAACCAAATATTCAATCTACAATCACCCTTTGAGAACTAATCATGTGAATTAAAAATCAAGTGTTCATCATTAAAACTTTTTAAAAGTTCATGTAATTACACCAGATCAGATGTTACAAATCCATTATTATCTACCAAATACATTTTACATTTCCAAACATCCCATAATTAAATAATATTTTTGTATAATCCTTATAAAAATTCAATACCATGTTTTCATTCATCTATTTCATTTTACTCTATCAAAATATTTTTATTTTCAACAAATAAAATCTACATACCATTATTACTCTGTACAGTCCATCACAAACATAAATGACACAAAAAATAGTTTAATCCAAATGAAAATGGAATAAAAATATATAATGGGGTTAGAATATATGTCCAATTTTTTCACATAGTTTGATATACCATAGAACAGGAGTCGAAGAATCCACTATGAGATTCAAAAAACCATTCACATAGTCATTATATAGTTTTTATGCATGCAAACCATGAACCTATTCATACTCTCCCATTTCACCATAAGTATTGAAAAAAACACAAAAATCATATGAAACTCCTTTAATAATAAAATAATCAATAAAAAACCAATGGTATCAATAAAATTTAAATATTAAAATAAAGACACAAAATATCAACATCCCTTGGAAAAAAAGGTTTCATTATGAGAGGTGATTATTTTTCAACTACTCATGGCATTATTTTTATGCCCATATATAATATCTCCCATCTATTAGACATACCAATTTTAAGAGGCTATAAAAGATCCTAGTACATCTCAAAAACCTAGGCTACAATACCATTTTTTTCATGAACCAACTAAGGTGAACCCTGATTTGAGCACCTAATAAATCCCATGATAAGGTGTGTTGGGTGTTCTAGATCCCCATGGAATGCAAATAAGTGCCATGAAATCTTAATAAAAATATGATAAAAATTTATACGTGATAAATAAGATTAAAAAAATGTAAAATTATATCTAAAATCCAATATGTTGTGTCTATACATAGGGTATCTATACATAATCACATGAAGTCACTTTTAAACTATAATAAAACAAAAAATGTATCTCAAATATAAATATCAATCTTGAATGTGAAAAAAACTAAAATATTTTCCTATATATAATATTAATGATTTATTTTAATTTATAATTATAATTCATAATGAAAACTATAAATATCCAACACAAATTTAATGTGACTTCATGTCACCATTAAACCTAAATACAATCTTTAACGCTCTGCAAATGATCTCATTACAGAACCTGAAACTTCATAAAAGGCACAAAATATATAGACACTGAGTGTTGCAGGTAGGTTGGAATCATAAAAACCTTATAGTATTTCACAAAAATCCATTATTTTCCTCTTTTAAAACATTTAATAAAAACTGGTTTGTAATATAACATTTTAAAAATGGAATTTCATCATTATTTGAAAAGTAACTAATAAATTTTTTCTCAAAACCTATTTTAAACCTAGAACAATGATGATTAACAGAAAAAACATACTTAAAGTACTTTATTTAATATTTATAGTGAAATATTCTATTTGAAACGATTTCAATATAATTAATCAAGTAGAAAAATGACTAATTATCAAAAGAAACATTATTTAAGTAACTAATATTGAATATAATATTCTAAATTAAACTAGCCGAACAAGTGATATATTAAAAATTAAATAAAATAATTAATGAAATACTAAAATATATAATAATTAAATTATACAATAGTTTTATAATAAACCTAAAACACAACTAAAACTAACTTGTAATGAATGGAAAATAAAAAAATTATATAATCACATAAACCTCTTTAACATATTGTGAGATGAGTTTAGATGTCATTTATGTGGAATTATTTAGAAAACTATCGATACATTACTAGTATATAACTAACGTGAATCTCTCAATTATTATCACTAGTGGGACTCAAGTAGGGCCTAATCTTATGAAAAACTAAGGGAGATATATAATATTTAATCCTAACTAAATAATAGTTGTCTCTAAATATCTTACTATGACACCTTGGATCGCTATGATATTAGTAATATATGATGAATAAATATCAATGCCTTATCAAACAAACACTAATAATAAAATAAATGGAAAATCATCCTCATGTTATCCTTAAACCCACACTCTCACACACTTCTCAATAAATCAATTATTTAAACACATATATATAAAACCCTACTAATAATATTAATCATCAAAACCATTTTTAAAATATATCAATTGGGATTTATTCATGAGTTTCAAGAATTTTTATGGTGAAAACATTTCTATAACATGTTGGTTGGGGCTTATGATTAAAAACTAATAATTATTTTTCCCAAAATCTCATTGAAAGTTGATTTCCAAAATAGTAACATATGTAATATCCTTTAAAAGATCCAAACAAGCCATTGGTTTTTAAAATAATATTTTTTGATTTATATATAAAATATTGTAGGTATAGATGAGTAATAATATGTGTCTATGTGGGTGTATGTAAATATAGTTATTTACACAATCCTTCATATATTTACTCCTTATTTTGAAAAACTACTTGAAATCATTTGACATTAGGAAACAAATTTTATTATAAGGATAAATCCTCCTTCAAAACCAACATAGATCAATGGAATCCATAAATTAATATGAAATGAACTCATTAAATAATTATAGAATCAATAAAACATGTTTAATAAGAAAATATGATAACTTACTCCAACATAATATATTATTCAATGAATGAAATTTCTTAAACTGTAACCCCTCAAAACTCATGAATTATTAATATAGAACAATTAGAAATTTATGAAACCATTTTTCAAAACCATGTTTATTAAATAATAACTTCATTGTATAGAATTTAATTCATAGTTTTTTTAATTTATAAGGAATAAATCTTAGAAAACCCAAACATGAAATGGATTTATAAAAAAATTTAA
Source organism: Viscum album (assembly GCA_963277665.1). Classification (NCBI taxonomy): domain Eukaryota; kingdom Viridiplantae; phylum Streptophyta; class Magnoliopsida; order Santalales; family Viscaceae; genus Viscum; species Viscum album. Next base: position 1,042,209,990 of record OY728140.1, on the reverse strand, counting down.
AAGCATGGAAACACATCTTTAAAACAATAAAATAGTATGATAAACCATAAAATGAAGATAATAACACTAAAAAAGGAGTCCATATGCCCTTGAAACCAAAATCCAATGGACTTAGAGCTATAACCCACCTTGTTCTTGGGTAATACCAAACCATATCAATTGGATGAAGAACAAACCTATAGAAAACTTTAATAAATATAATTGAGAACAAAACCCTAGGTGAATATATTATGATTTAAAGAGGAAGGAAAAAAATAATTGGAGTTTGTAAAGGAAAATCACCCTTGGGATACTCAGTCTGGCATAGAGAGAATGATATAGGTGGGGTTTTAGTTGTTAAAAATCATATTGTTACAAAATGAATTTGAAGATGTAAAATATTCTGAATGAAAAATGGTTTAGAAAACCTTCTGTGAATTCTGAATCTATCATAGGACATATATAGGCATAGTGTATTTTTTGGCCATCCAGTTAGAAAACCTATAATTCAACCATGTGGAACTGCTATTGGAAAACTATAGACCCAGATATATGATTTTTTTATTGATTAATACTATTTTTATGTTTACCATGTGGTAGTAAAAAACTCATATCTTCCAAAAAAATAATGAGAAGGATATAAATATTTAGTTTAAAATTAACAATATCAAAATAAATAAAATAATAAAGAAATTGATGGTCAGGGTGAGACAATTGGTAATGATTACATTTAATCCCAATGGTCCCACATGACATAGAGATACAAGATTTAATAAATATATGACGTACCTATTGCCAACTAAGGGAATTTTCTTATATAAATGGGAAGATATACTAACCCGTTAAGATTTTCAGAACAATAAATTATAACCCTTGATTCGAATGTGGTCATCAATCATCCTTACTATGCCTATATTGTGGTATAATAATGGATATACCATTTAAAAATGGTCTATGATCATCCAAACTTATTTTATGTCATTATATAATTTCCCAAATTAGACACCTCATATTATAATTAATATTACCCATCATCCTATATTCCAGGATTTAAAATATTTCATATTCGGAATCTTTTTATTGAATTTAGATATGTGCTAATTTTGTAGTTATTTATACATGTCTCACTTCAATTCACATTGAGTCAATTATACTCATTCCATGAATGAATTACCTATCCATGTAACATGATCGTAAAATATATAATGTTTTGGTCCAACCTCAATGACCTTAACATATAAATCATATTCAATTCAAATAAATATGTCATGAAACTATGTGTTTCCTCTCTTATAGTGATATATAATTTCATAGGGCTCACTATCTAAACATTCAACACCTTCTTGGTCAAATATGTATTAAAAAAAATTAAAACATTTTCTGTTATAGCTACATGGACTTAAATTTCATAAATATCTTGGTAAAAGATACAAAATTTTAAATATTATCATTCTATAGTTTAAAAACAATAAATAATTGATAAAATAATTATACTTAAAACCCCAAACTACCTAATGAAAGAGACATGGTACTCATCAGGAAGAAATATCATAAAGAGAGATATGTGAAATAGTCAAGTCCCTACTCACTAATCATTTAATTTTATCGATAAAAAAGAGGTTATAGTCTAAAATATTGATATAGTGATACAAAAAAAATCTGGTTGAAATGATACAAAGGTCATAAAGAGAAAACTTCTTACCTCTTATTGCTAATTCTTCCCTCTCATAGCATAGGAAAAAAATTGAGCATAATATAAAAATTAAAATATAATATTAGAATGGATAATTTCCCCTGTAAAAATAAAATTAATACTCAAAATGTTGATGAATATAAGAAAAAGCTACATAATCTTTCAATTAATCACATATATATAATTCTATAGTTAAACTAAATTTTATAATGAAATAATTTCATGGTTCTCAAAACCTTCAATATTTTTAATTCATTGTTTCAAATACCATGCATGATTTATTGTATGATAATTCATTAAGTTAATAATATATAAATTGGATATATTTACCCTATAGTGGAAAAATATATTATGTTTTCCTAGAAAAAATATAATCCTTCGATATCACAATTCTATGCCAAAATAAAATATCTTCAATCTTTAATTTAATGGGACACCCTAGAGTTACTCTGACCATACAAACATAGAATATATAGCTAGAAAAAGCCAATCCAAGAGTTAATTCCTTAAAAATAATGAATTAATTCATTCCTTTAATCATCAACTCAAGTATTCCATATTATATTTTACATAAATCAATCACCATTCAATGTTATAATGGGTATAACTCCGTTGATTATTATTCATTACATATATTTATAATTTAAAAAAAGATAATATTTGATGTAATAGAAATTATATCCATGAAATGGTATCAAGAAAAACCTTAGGTAGATGATTTTTTTTAAATTTATTAGAATTACAAGAGGATACTGGACAAGAAAACCCTTATTATGACAAACTTATATAGAGAAAATGAAAATAAATAAAGAAACCATGATAAATGTTTGTTAGAATAATGTTTTAAATCAGCTAATTATTGATAGGAAGCATCAATTAATCGTTAAAATTCAGTAAATTATAAAATTTTAGTTCTTCTAATTTACATATAAACCTAATAATTAGAGAAAAATCTTGAAATTTTTGCGTAATGATTTAAATTATATCTATGGATCCCATATACAATGCTATAATACCTACTATGCAAGATTCATATAGATTTATATATACTATCTAATAGCTATCTATAGTCAATTCCATGATTATTACCCATATTTTTTATTCATAACTTATTATATTTACTCGACTGATCCTACTTAGTGTATTATGGTTTTATAATCATGGTGGTCTTTTTATGAGTTTATTTTTTTCTATAATAGTTTATATTTATTGGATAATAGTGTACAATACTTGGTATATAAAGATATTGACTCCAAAATATCTAATTTGATCACTGAGGTGATTTTATTTATCATCAATATTAGCTATATTAATCCATATAATTAATATGTAGGAATTTTTTGATTCCTTTTAATGTAATATTCAGTTAACAAGGATGAATCTATTTCTATAATCTACATTATATACTATGATCATAATATATATTGGGAATATAGTGCTCACCCAAATTATATTTTAGTCTATTTACTAAGAGGTGGTCATAAATGAATTCAATTTTACCATAATTTGATAAAAATTATATAAATAAGCTTGAAAAAAATGAATTATATGATAATTTTTTATAATAGTTCTTCCTCGTGATGTTTTGTGAAAAAATTCATCTAGACATTCTATCCTTATGTCATCATAGTCATATAAGTGAACCTAATTTTTCTCATTTAATGTTGAAAATAATTTTTTTTATTTGAAACCTAGCATGATGTATTTTGAAAATTTATTATTTCTTATAATATGATATTTATATTCATTAGTGGCATAACAAAACTCAATAAAGTTAGATTTCAATTTTAATTACTCACTTATAACATCATTATATATCTTTGGAGTCTGAATGATGGACTTTTTTTGGTTTTTAACCCTATTATTAGTATACTATGGTAGAATTAGGTTTATTAATGATCATATTCTAGTGATAAACCAAGGAGTTCATTAACTAAAGGAATGTTTATTTGAGCATTTTTATCCAAACACATCGAAATCAACAAGAATTAGAACATGATCATTTTGTTTTTTCAACACATAATCAATTAAAAATAAGGGATTAACACTATGTGTACACCTATATGTCTATTTAAATTTCTATAATGAATACATATTATAAGTGGAATCTTTTTCAACATAAACTCTGAGAACTCCATCTCATGAAAGTATTACGTAAGAATAGTTCACCACTATATCCATGAAGTTATTTATCAACATTCCTAAAGGATATTTATATGGTGTAAACACAGACTAATAACGATCCCTAATTGGATTATCTATAACCATGATTTCCATAGTTATCTTTCAAAATCATATGACATCCAACAATAACTATTTCTAATCAAAATTGGTTGGTAATATAGTGTTTTGATAAACATAATCACTAGTTTTTTATATTATGAAATCATATTGAATATGAAATGGGAGAACAATACAATGTGAGGTATTACCCCATAAATCATGACCATTTTTTATTTATCCCTAAATCTAGTATAAAAAGGTTGTTCTTTCTCCATGATGACTATTGTGTGACCATAATAATGGTCATAGACCATATCCACATGAGAGACTCCCATGATGTAAATAAAAAAACTAAAGAATAACAATAAAAGGATAGATAGTTAAATACATTAGATTAGATCATATATAATGTTATATACCTATACTATATATTAAACATAGAATATGATGTGCCAATATGTTCTCTTATTTCCAATATCTTATTTAGTTGAAATTCCATATTAGTACTGAAAGGATTTTTATGAATTGAGTGAAACATTCTCATCAATTTACATTAAAAATACTATAATTACTCTTTCTATAGATCTAGAGTTCATTTAAAATCATCCCCACAACTATGATTAAGGATAAATTAAACATAAATCTCACCAATAAATGAAATTCATCTGATCATATGGATTTCATAGATATGTATGAAAACATTTCTCATAAAGTCAATGAAATATTTTTTTTTCTTAGAACCATTGACTGAACAAATATGGGATTGGATTATGATGATGATGGACCAATAATTATGAAATCCATGTAACATCATTAATTATTAAAACCATTAATTTGGATTCAAACTTAACACTGATTTTATTTTCATAGTATGAACATGATCACATTTTATGGAAATTTCCCACATGAAAAAGACGATATTAGATACTATATCCCTCTATTTAAATCAATGTAAAGAAAATCATGATGGTCACATAATTAAAAATGTCTATTTTTTGTATCTATATTTGGTTATTATTTTTTACTAGAGAATATAATATGTTATATAATTCCTCCAATTTAATATTTTTATTATAAATATGGATTTGTTTTAGGGTTTTAGTAAAAAGAAATCACAAATCCAATGTATATAATAACACCACCAAAAAAGAATCTTTCTAAATAATAAATAAAAACACAATTTTAATAACTGAAAATAAATAATGAATTTGAAAAATAAATCATGTGAATATTTAAATACAAACCACTAACCTAGAACTCTTCAATCATTGAGAAACACACATATGAGAAACAAATGGTATAGATGAGAAGGATAAAAAATTTATAAACACAATAAAATTATCCCAAATTCAAAATTTGTTTACAAATTGTATCATATTGACTCATCTTAAAGGGAAAAATATTCACTAAATATCAATTGGGACCAATCCTAGGGAGAATCATTATTTACAGCTTAAATGATGAAACCTCACATTCACATTCACTAAATATCAATTGGGACCAATAATTATGAAATCCATGATGTCAAATATGTGAAAGTATTCTACTAAATGGTGAAACCTCACATTCACCATTATCTTCTTCAACAAGATTGATTTTAGTTATACCTAAATCACATATATGACTATAAAGTCCAAAAAGACCGAAGGATCAATTAGGTGTTTTGATGATGTATTTCCTCTAGGGGTATCAATCAACATAATTATATTTACATACTTCTTATTTTACATAGAATATTGGTCTATAAGATCTATAACAATTTCTACTTGTGATGTAAAGACTACAAATGCATAAGATTGAGGATCGTTTCTGGAATTGACTGCTTGATCTAGAGAAATGAATTTTAAAAATTAACCATACATACAAGTAAGGTAATATTTAATCATATTAATATTTATTATTATATCTATGTATCCATCTTATATAGCCTCATTAATATTCAAATTAAAAAGATTTATTCCAACTAAGGTATCAATAGTACTGTTCTTATAACAAATCCATATACCTGGCTTAATAGATATATTATCATGTTCAAGTAAATAACCATATTTGTAAAAAATTCTAATATCATAATGTTTACTACCTACCCCCAGTTCCTGGGAAAACTCATGGGACTCCTTAGACATATGTATTTCTAAGATAGACTCTGTATTTTTTCCTAGAAAAATGATCCAACTCAATGAATTTGGATGTCATGAAATATCCTCAAATAGCGCATATATAGTCCTTTGATGATGTCCTTCAATAGGATCCATTTACTACGACACATCAGGAAATGATCCATACAATATTCAGACTAGATGTGTTGAAAATACCTGAATTCACCCACAATCAAAATCCACACAACATTTAGAGGTGGATGAGATAACTCAATCTCAAAAAAGAAGAGTACTACTATTATATTTTCCAAAGATGAAGTATTCATATCAGTAACCATTAAATGAACAATTAAATTAACTATAAACCAAAGTATATATAGGTTTTATAATACTAAAAGAAGACCTATAATCTTATTACAAATTATTGTGGTGGAAAATTACCTATTCACTTGGAAATCGAACGTCTAATGAAGGGGGAAATGAATGATATGATATCCTCTTCTAGATCGAGGCTAAGTTCACACTAGATCAACATCATAAATGAAATTAATGAAAATATGATGTTTTCCTAAAACCCCATTGAACACATGATGTGATAAACCAAATTCTTTATACATGAACTTGTCATAAATATCAACAGACGTCCATAGACAAACAAACCTAACCACTAAATTTTAAGAGAGAAAATCATAATCTCTATTGAATTTTTTAAGTAAGATGATATCTACTAGTTGACAATGAAGGAGCTAGGGGACCTTTGAAAATATAAGGAATATATGAATGAGTGTGATCCACTTAACTAATGAAAGGATAGTGAAAAACTAACCATAAACTCTATGATCCAAATAAATTTCACCATGATCAGTGGGTTAAGTCCTCTCCCTCCCTAAAGGAGGAGGGGAAGACAAGTTTACCATCACCTGATCATAGTGATATCAATATTTTTTTCATGATTCCTTATCATCAAATTTATTTATTATCTACATATTCAATTATATATTCCATGGAGTATCACATTTCATTTATGAAACCAAAATTGCAGGAATATTTATATATTATTTAGGAAGGATGTATCTTATAGATAGATGAATCGATATAAAAAGATCATATTCTCTAAAAAAATAATCACGTTGGATCTATCCTATGAATTAATAAAACACATGGTATCATTCCTAGATAAGGTGATGTGAATAAATGTTGATGTCATTAATTATTACTTGATTACATAATTCCAAAACATCACAAGTTATTTAATTTATATATTGTTCCATTTTTTATAAAAACTAGAAACATAATAAGTAATGTTATTATAATATATAATATATAATTAAATATGATTAAAAATGAAGATATAAACGAAATATTGAGAAAGAGTAGGTGAAAATTTCAAAATGTGTAGATTTTCACATATCACTATTCAATCAGGTGTCTTTCCCTAGTCATCCATGGAAAACCATGATTTACAAACAAAGTCCATAGTGCCTAATTTATCATACCCAAGTGAAAATCTGTGTCTATGTGACTAGATTACCTTATTAAGGCTCAAAAGGATGTTGTTGTCTAATATTTCCAATATTTTAGTGCTTGTTATGATCTACTAAGGTGAAAAGAGGGTTCCAAAATCCATAGGTCTAGCTAAAGTGAGTGTTGTTCCCAACACATAATGTTTCTTTCCATGTACAATGATAAAGGTTTATTTCTTCCATATCTAACATTTTCACAAGACTTGTCATTTTAATTTTGGCCTCTATTTTTTGGTAGTGTGCTCACCCTCTTATATGCCTGCACATGTTTCTATCCCCCCAAACATGAGTGTGTTCCCTCCATCAGTCCAATTTCACTCCAATAATTTGAAATCATCTAAAATGTATCTTTTAAACCTAAAAGTATCCAACTATGAAGAAGGTGGGGGAATTTTTTATAACTAAAATACAATCAAGCATAACTACAAGATAATTCCATATAAATATGAATAATTCCTAATTAGGTTGAGTGTTCAGGTGAATTCCTCTGAAATAAGTCATTCTCATGTAACAATGTACCCTTACCTTCAATAAACCATTAATTTACAAGCATGTATTCCCACATATCACCAATTATAAAACCAATGAATTTTTATGACTATGTGATCAAGTGTCCCCACAAGGCCACATTCTTGTTCCTCTCGCACCTTGCATAATTCTCTCCACCTTTGAACTTTTGTCTAGGAATCATTATTCTAAACATGGGTTCCTGGGTAGCTATATGTTTTTATAGGAACCCAATCCTTAATTGTCTTAATAAAATATCTCCAAGCATCATATTTTTAGCCTATATTGAACCATGCTAAATAATTATTTATAGAACTGGAATGAGAGACACTAGAGCACAATTCCACACACCCATTCATTCCAAAAAATCCATCATGTGACTTTTTTAATAAAGAAATATGTCAATTAATAACAACTAAGGGTATTTGGTTTATCCATAGGTTTTGACACCCCAGAAAAATCATAAAAACCCAATTTTCCCAATACTTATCCTTAGTATGGGTAAAGGGGCCCTCCTGGGAATGTCCCCTAAGAATGAAGGGGGACATATGGAACCCAAGTATCTCTTATTTTAGCATTACTATGATATAAAATAAGATTATAGGGAACCCATTTAGCATTAACACTACTAGAAATTCTGGTTTTGGAGGCGGGGCATCTATAGAGGCCGCTATTTGGCGGCCACTAATACCATCAACAGCGGCCGCCAAATGGAGGCCGCTCTAAATTTTCCTAAAAAAAACCATAATTTCCCCTCCCTCCCCTCTCTCCGCTCCCCGACCCCACGACCCCCCCTTCCCCGACCCCGCGACCCCGACCCCGACCCCCCGCGACCCTCCCCGACCCCGACCCTCGGCCACCCTCCCCGACCCCCGGCAACCCTCCCAGAACCCCGGCGACCCTCCCCGACCCCCGGCGACCCCGACCCCCGTCGACCCCGACCCCCGACCTCCCGGCGACCTTGGCAACCCCCGGCGACCCGACCCCGGCGACCCGACCCCCGGTGATCCCCACCCCCTTGCCTCCGTGCTGTGCCACCGGCAACCCCCACTACCTTGCCTCTACGGTGCGCCCCTATGACCCCGACATACCTTGTCCGCGCTGCACCCCGGCGACCCCCACTGCCTTGCCTCCGCGATGCGCCCCCGTGACCCCCACACCCCCGCGACCCGGCAATCCCCACCCCTGCCCGCGCTGCACCTTTGGACAGCCCTGCCGCTGTCGTCCCCTCGCGGCCCCATTGCATCCCTCCGGCAAGTCCTCATGCCTCCGTTGGACCCTTCCGGTCCATTGTGCCCCACCGTGTAGAACCCTCCACGCGGTCCAACGGTTCCACTCCTTTCGAGTCCGACCGTCGAACCTCTGTCGTCAATTCACTGTACCGTCATGGATCCGCAATCGAGTCAGACCCCGTTACCCGTGGTTGATTCCTCCTCAGGTAATGTTTTTTATCCAAATTTGGTTTTTAAATTCTAAAGATATGTGTTTTTTTAGAATTTAAATAAGATATTTCACTTTTTATTTCTATTAAATACAGATATGGATAGGAGTTGGATTGATATGCAAGATAGATTTTCAGCTGAATATTATGAGGGGATTAAGCGATTTATGGATTTCACCAACAAATTTCCAAGTGATATGATTAGTTTTCCATGCAGAAAATGTGCAAATAGATATCTCTTTAAACGAGATAGTGTTAGAGAAAATTTGTTTTTGAAAGGGTTTTTGAAAAACTATAAGACATTGACACGTCATGGAGAAGATTTTGTTTCATGTCATCGCTCAGAAAATATTCATATGAATGTTGATTTGGGAACAGTTGATCCGATGAACATAATGCTGAATGATATGATGCGTCAATTTCAATCTGAAGACAGTAATGTCGTAAATGACAACGATGGATTGAGTAATCCTAGTTCTTCTGCAGATGGAGAAGCATTGAAATTATTTGAAATTCTTGACGATGCACATACTGAATTATATCCTGGATGCACTAAATTTAGTAAAATGTCGTTTATTGTTGAATTGTTACACCTGAAGGCCTTGAACCAGTGGTCAGACACCTCATTCGACATGTTGTTGGTATTATTGAAGAAGTTACTCCCTGCTGGAGCAAAGATTCTGGATTCATTCTATCAATCTCGCAAGTTAATCGATGATCTTGGTTTTATATATGATACAATTGAAACATGTCGCAATAATTGTATGTTGTTCAGAAAAGAGAATTCACAATTAAATAATTGTATTGTTTGCTATACATCTAGGTGGAAGACCAGTGAGATTAATCAAGGTAGTCAGATTCTTCCTGGGAGAGTCTTGAATCAAGGGAAACAAGTTTCCGCTAAACAGATGCGTTATTTCCCACTGAAACCGAGACTGAAGAGATTCTTCTTGTCCACTAAAATTGCTAAATTGATGACTTGGCATTCAGAGAGAAAGAAATAGGTTGATAAATTAACTCACCCGATAGATTCTTTGGCATGGAAAGAGTTTGATCAGAGACACCCATACATTTCCCGAGATGATCGTAATATTCGACTGGGTTTGGAAATATATGGTTTTAACCCATTTAGGTCCATGGTTGGTGTGACATATAGTACATGGCCAGTGGTGTTGGTTCCGTACAACATTCCCCCATGGGTATGTATGATGCAACCTTTTTTGTTACTGTCAATTCTAATTGATAGACCGAGAGGACCTGGTGATAAAATAGATGTTTATATTCAACATTTGATTGATGAGCTGCAAGAATTTTGGGCCGATGGTGTAATGACTTTTGACTCGGCAGCAAATGAAATGTTTAGACTTCGGCCCGCTTTGTTATGGACAATTAATGATTTCCCAGTGTATGCTAACTTATCAGGTTGGAGTAAAAAAGGTGAATTTGCTTGCCCTTGTTGTAATAAGAGTAATAAATCTATATGGCTTAAGCACTGAAGAAAGCGGACATATCTTGGTCACAAAAGCTTTCTTTTGTTAGTTCGGGTTATTATTATGGATTTTTGAGAGATATTATTGAGGTTATTTATGATCGTGGCTTAAAACACATATTGTTAAGGTGTGATTGGGTCGATCCAGTTCATGGAACGAAAGATGATAACTTCCGATTTACATTAGTAAACTTTAACAATATGCTATATAAAGATGACCGGGTTAGCAATGATCCCTTCATACTGACATCGCATGCTGAACAAGTTTACTTTGTCGGCATTGATTCTGATTGGAAAGTTGTGGTGAAAATGTCTAGAAGAGGGGTTTTTTGATTGACCAAGAGGAACCTGAAGTTGTCACATTTCCCGATCAAACACTTGACCAAACAACAGTAGTTGTACGAGATGAAGATATACAATGGACTAGAGAGACGGTTGAAGGAGATACGATAGACTTGCATGATTAGTGGAAATTGTAATTATATTCCTAGTTATTATTTGTAAAAATATTTATCAGTTATATATGTATAAAAATTTCTTGATTTAACTATAATTTCTTTTAATGCAGGTATGTCACAGGCTGGTCATAGTGGTTCCCCTAATGTTGTTGGTATGTATGTTTTCATTTTTCTAAATTAATTGATTGTAATTTTCTGTTTATATTTCCCTAACTGTTTCAAATAATTAATTTATATTGTAATTGAATTATGAATTTATGTTTATTAGGATCTACTGATTCTTCCAGCAGACGCAGGGGTCCTGGTAGAGGGGTTCGATCCTGGAACTCTGGAGCCCGATTGGATGTGTTATTTGATGACACATTTCATCTAGTTGGAGATGGTGCTACTGCATTGAGTCGTCAGTTTGGGCATATGATACGAGACTCACACAGATTCCCTCTGACGACTCGTGAGTGGAGTTCTTTCCCTCAGGATACGATGGACATATTATGGAGGGAGGTTCAGGTAAATTCATTGTTTAATTTTTCATGATATTGTTATTATTATTGTCCCATCTACTGACAATATTTTTAACAGGATAATTTGACATCCTGTCCAGATGAGTTTGGGGCTTTTTGTATGTCTAAATGCAGAAAATTATGGAAGGATTACAAGTCAAGGGTGAATAGAGATCACTGGACACCATTTGCAGGTGTGCCAGACATTCTATAGCGAGTCCCTCTGGGCATTCTTCCTGTGCAGTGGCAGGATTTGGTTGCGTTTTGGTCAAGTGAGGCAGCGATGGTAAGATTTATTACTTTTAATCTATAAATGACTAATTTTTCAAATGTCTATTAAGTAAATACGTTGAATGTAGACCGAGTCTGCTCGTCATTCACATAATTGGGCGATGCAGGCCACACCTTCCAGACTTGGCACTCGACATGTGTCACAGCTCAGACATGATGTAAGTTCAGAATTCACTATTTTATTCATATTTTAATAATATTGTAGTATAACATGGTGAACCCCTTTATTATAGTTACACCAACGCAGCGAACCAATCGATCGGATGTCCATATGGATGAGGATTCGTAGGGCGGTTGATCCCGATGTTTCCAGTGTTATAGTAAGAAAATTATTTACTAATTAATAAATGTATCATTTATTTTATATAAATTATGCATATTTGTTCATTGATTCATTATATGCTACAGGCTCAGTTTGACACTCAGTTAGCAGAGTTCCCAGAGGATAAACATCGTAGTATTGTGCATAGAGATGAAATATTTCACCGTGTCGTGGGGCATGACGGTCATGGTTATTCTTTGACTTATGGCGGTGGTGTCCCACGACGTGCAGTTGTTAGAGCAGATGTGATGAGTGCATGAAGAGAGTCAGGGATGCGCACGTAGGCTGAGATAGATGCTTCCATGCAGGATATGCAGCGCAATTTTGATTCACAGTTTCAGCAGTTACGTGCAGAGTATGAATAGAGGTTGTCACAGATGTCATCACGTATCGATGAAATGATGACGCAACAAGTGGCGCCACAGGTAAACAATAAAGAAAACCATACTCAGATTGAATTTTATTGATATGTTTAAGATACATAATATTGATATATATTGTAGGCTCCGAATACATCTGGTGGACATCACAGTGATATTGGTGATCCAGATGAGAATGAACCCCATGCATGAGGTAATTTCATTTGTCTTGATGAATTCTTTAGAATTTTTTATATCCTTGATGAATATAATTATCCTTTTTACCTAGATTAGTTTGTTTTAATATTTTTGGATGATATCTTCGGGCACTCCAAGAGTGATTATGATTATACCCAACATCTTGACATCATACATATTACACTTATTTACTATACGTCAAGCTATATATATGTCAGTTTTGTATTGATTATATAGGTATAGTTGTTGGGTCAAATAATTTCAGAGGAAGGTGTGTCAGTGGATGGAGAGAAACTCCAGATAGTTGTTTCTTGGGAGAAGCCCAAGAAATCTTTCTATATTTTTATCTTTTTAGGGTGAGTGAATTGTGACATGCACACGCAGATGAAACATCAATCGGACGTGCGTTCTGCGCGGTAGGGCTCATTATGTGTTCTTTAAGGGTTGCGCGCTCTTGATAAATGTGCGTGGGGGGGGGGGGTCCAAACTGGCCGAACGATGTCCGAATGGCCTGAAATCGGACGACATCAAAGGGTGAGTGAATTGTGATGTGGTCGAGCAGACGACACGTCAATCGGACGTGCCGTGTGCCCGCGGTGACCGGGAACGTCGTTCTGGTGTCACAAACGGCCAAAACTGGCGTCTAACGGTCAAACACTTAGAGGACGACATATGATTGAACTGAAATCAAAGGACAAAAATCCAATTATTATTCGTGATGTGCACGCGCAGAAGGCACGTCAATCGGACATGCGGTCTGCATGGTAGGGCTCATTATGTGTTCTTTAAGCGTTGCGCGCGCTTGATAAACGCACGTGGGGGGTCCAAACTGGCCGAACGATGTCCGAATGGCCTGAAATCGGACAACATAAAAGGGTTAGTGAATTTTGATGTGGTCAAGCAGACAGCACGTCAATCAGATGTGCCGTGTGCCCGCGATGACCGGGAACGCCGTTCTGGTGTCACAAACGGCCAAAACTGGCGTCTAACGGTCAAACTCATAGCGGACGACATTGGATTGACCTGAAATCATAGGAAAACAATCCAATTATTATTCGTGACGTGCACGTGCAGACGACACGTCAATCGGACGTGCGGTCTGCGCGGTAGGGCTCATTATGCGTTCTTTAAACGTTGTGCGCGCCTGATAAACGCGCGTGGGGGGTACAAACTAGCCGAACGATGTCCGAATGGACTGAAATCGGAATACATCAAAGGGTGAGTGAATTTGAAAGTGTTCGAGTAGACGGAACGTCAATCGGACGTGTCGTGTGCCCGCGGTGACCAGGAACGCCGTTTTGGTGTCACAAATGGCCAAAACTGGCGTCTAACGGTCAAACTCATAGCGGATGACATCGAAATGACCTGAAATCACAGGACAACAATCCAATTATTTTTCGCGACGTGCAAAAATAGACGGCACGTCAATCGGACGTGCGGTCTGCGCGGTAGGGATCATTATGTGTTCTTTAAGCGTCGCGCGCGCTTGATAAACGCACATGGGGGGGGTCCAAACTGGACGAACGATGTCCGAATGGCCTGAAATCGGACGAAATCAAAGGGTGAGTGAATTTTGATGTGGTTGAGTAGACGACATGTCAATCGTACGTGTCGTGTGCCCGCGGTGACCGGGAACGCCGTTCTGGTGTCACAAACGGTGAAAACGGGCATCTAACAGTCAAACTCATAGAGAACGACATCGGATTGACCTGAAATCACAGTATAAGAATCCAATTATTATTCGGGACGTGCACGCGCAGACGACACATCAATTGGATGTGCGGTCTGCGTTGTAGGGCTCATTATGCCTTCTTTAAGGGTTGTGCGCGCTTGATAAATGCGCGTGGGGGGGGGTCTAAACTGGCCTAACGATGTCTGAATGGCCTGAAATCGGACTACATTAAAGGCTGAGTGAATTGTGATGTGTTTGCGTAGACGGAACATCAATCGAACGTGCTGTGTGCCCGCGGTGACCGGGAACGCCGTTGTGGTGTCACAAACGGCCAAAACATGTGTCTAATGGTCAAACTCATAGTGGACGACATCGGATTGACCTGAAATCACAAGACATCAATCCAATTATTATTCTCGATGTGCACGCGTAGACGGAACATCAATCGGACATGCGGTCTGCGCGGTAGGGA
Organism: Viscum album; assembly: GCA_963277665.1. Classification (NCBI taxonomy): domain Eukaryota; kingdom Viridiplantae; phylum Streptophyta; class Magnoliopsida; order Santalales; family Viscaceae; genus Viscum; species Viscum album. The sequence goes on along the minus strand of OY728140.1, from coordinate 1,042,194,764 downwards.
TCATTATGTGTTCTTTAAGCATTGTGCGTGCTTGATAAACGCCCGTGGGGGGGGTCCAAACTGGCCGAACAATGTCTAAATGGCCTAAAATCGGACGATATCATAGGGTGAGTGATTTTTGATGTGGTCGAGCAGACAGTATGTCAATCGGATGTGTCGTTTACCCGTAGTGACCGGGAACGCCGTTCTGGTGTCACAAACGGCCAAAACTGGCATCTAACGGTCAAACTCTTAGAAGACGACATCAGATTGACCTGAAATCACAGGACACCAATCAAATTATTATTCGCGACGTGCACGCGTAGACGGCACATTAATCGGACATTCGATCTACGCGGTAGGGCTCATTATGCGTTCTTTAAGCGTTGCGCGCGCTTGATAAACGCGTGTGGGGTCCAAACTAGCCGAACGATGTTCGAATGACCTGAAATAGGTTGAAATCAAAGGGTGAATGAATTGTGATATGGTCGAGCAGACACCACGTCAATCAGACGTGCCGTGTGCCCGCGGTGACCGGGAACGCCGTTCTGGTGTCACAAACGGCCAAAACTGGCGTCTAACGGTCAAACTCGTAGAGGACGACATCAGATTGACCTGAAATCACAGGTCAACAATCCAATTATTATTAGAAACGTGCACGCGTAGATGGAACGTCAATCGGACATGCGGTCTGCGCGGTAGGGCTCATTATGCATTCATTAAGCATTGCGCGCGCTTGATAAACGTGCGTGGGGGGGGGTCCAAACTGGTCAAACGATGTCTGAATGGCCTGAAATTAGACGACATCAAAGGGTGAGTGAAATGTGATGTGGTCGAGTAGACGGCACATCAATCAGACGTGCCGTGTGCCCGCGGTGACTTGGGACGCCATTCTGGTGTCACAAATGGACAAAACGGGCGTAAAACGGTCAAACTCATAGAGGACGACATAGGATTGACCTGAAATCATATAAAAACAATAAAATTATTATTTTCGACGTGCACGCGTAGACGGTACGTCAATCGGACGTGCGGTCTGCGCCGTAGTGCTCATTATGCGTTCTTTAAGGGTTGCGCGCGCTTGATAAACCCATGTGGGGGGGGGGGGGGGTCCAAACTGGCTGAACGATGCCTGAATGGCCTGAAATAGGATGACATAAAAGTGTGAGTGAATTGTGATGTGGTCAAGCAGACGGCACGTCAATCGGATGTGTCGTGTGCCCGCGGTGACCAGGAACGCCGTTCTGGTGTCACAAACAGCCAAAACGGGCATCTAACAGTCAAACTCATAGTGGATGACATCGGATTGACCAGAAATCACACGAAAACAATCCAATTATTATTCACGACGTGCACGCGCAGACGGAATGTCAATCATACGTGTGGTCTGCGAGGTAGGGCTCATTATGCGTTCTTTAAGCATTGCGCGCGCTTGAAAAACGCGCGTGGGGGTCCAAACTGGCTGAACGATGTCTGAATGTCCTGAAATCAGACGACATCAAAGGGTGAGTGAATTTTGATGTGTTCGAGTAGACGACACGTCAATCGGACGTGATGTGTGCCCACGGTGATAGGGAACGTCGTTCTGGTGTCACAAACGGCCAAAACTGGCATCTAACGGTCAAACACTTAGCGGACGACATCAGATTGACCTTAAATCACAAGAAAACAATCCAATTATTATTCACGACGTGAACGTGCAGACGTCACGTCAATCGGACGTGCGGTCTGCGCGGTAGGGCTCATTATTTGTTCTTTAAGCGTTGCTCGCGCTTGATAAACGCGCGTGGGGGTCCAAACTGGCCGAACGATGTCTGAATGGCCTGAAATCGGACTAAATCAAAGGGTGAGTGAATTTTGATGTGTTCGAGTAGACGGAATGTCAATCGGACGTGCCGTGTGCCCGTAGTGATCGGGAACGCCGTTCTGGTGTCATAAACGGCCAAAACTGGCGTCTAACAGTCAAACTCATAGAGGAAGACATTGGATTGACCTGAAATCATAGGACAACAATCCAATTATTATTCTCGACGTGAACGTGCAGACGGCACGTCAATCAGATGTGTGGTCTGCACGGTAGGGCTCATTATGCTTTCTTTAAGCGTTGCGGGCGCTTGATAAACGCGCGTGGGGGGGGGGGTCCAAACTGACCAAACGATGTCCGAATGGCCTGAAATCGGACGACATCAAAGGGTGAGTGAATTGTGATGTGTTTGAGCAGACAACACGTCAATCGGACATGTCGTGTGCCCGCGGTGACCGGGAACGCCGTTCTGGTGTCACAAACGGCCAAAACTGGCGTCTAACGGTCAAACTCATAGAGGACGACATCGGATTGACCTGAAATCACAGTACAACAATCCAATTATTATTCTTGACGTGCACGCACAGACGGCGTGTCAATCGGACGTGCGGTCTGCGCGGTAGGGCTCATTATGCGTTCTTTAAGCATTGTGTGCCCTTCATAAACGCGCGTGGGGTGTCCAAACTAGCTGAACGATGTCTGAATGGACTGAAATAGGACGACATCAAAGGGTGAGTGAATTGTAATGTGTTCGAGAAGACGGCACGTCAATCGGACTTGCCGTGTGCCCGCGGTGACCGGGAACGACATTCTGGTGTCACAAACGGCCAAAACTGGCGTCTAATGGCCAAACTCTTAGCGGACGACATCGGATTGACTTGAAATCATAGGAAAACAATCCAATTATTATTTTCGACGTTCACGCACAGATGGCACGTCAATCGGATGTGTGGTCTGCGCGGTAGGGCTCATTATGCGTTCTTTAAGCGTTGCGCGCGCTTGATAAACGCGTGTGGGGGGGGGGGGGTCCAAACTGGCCGAACGATGTCTGAATCGCCTAAAATCGGACGACATAAAAGGGTGAGTGAATTGTGATGTGGTCGAGTAGACAGCACGTCAATCGGACCTGCGTTGTGCCCGCGATGACCGGGAACGCCGTTCTGGTGTCACAAACGGCCAAAACGGGCGTCTAACGGTCAAACTCATAGCGGACGACATCGGATTGACATGAAATCACAAGACAACAATACAATTATTATTCGCGACGTGCACGCGCAGACAGAACGTCAATCGAACATGCGGTCTGCGCGGTAGGGCTCATTATGCGTTCTTTAAGCGTTGTGCGCGCTTGATAAACGCGCGCGGGGGGTCCAAACTAGCCGAACGATGTCTGAATGTCCTGAAATCAGACGACATCAAAGGGTGAGTGAATTTTAATGTGGTCGAATAGACGGAACGTCAATCGGACGTGCCGTGTGCCCGCGGTGACTGAGAACGCCATTCTGGTGTCACAAACGGCCAAAACGGGCGTCTAACGGTCAAACTCATAGCGGACGACATCAGATTGACCTGAAATCATAGGACAACAATACAATTATTATTCGCGACATACACGCGGAGACGGCACATCAATCGGGCGTACGGTCTGCGCGGTAGGGCTCATTATGCGTTCATTAAGCGTTGCACGCTATTGATATACACGTGTGGGGGGGGGTCCGAACTGGATGAACGATGTCCGAATGGCCTGAAATTGGACGACACCAAGGGTGAGTGAATTGTGATGTGGTCAAGCAGACGGAACGTCAATCGGACGTGCCGTGTGCCCGCGGTGACCAGGAACGCCGTTCTGGTGTCACAAACGGCCAAAATGGGCGTCTAACGGTCAAACTCTTAGCGAACGACATAGGATTGACCTGAAATCACAGGACAACAATCCAATTATTATTCGCGACATGAACGCATAGACATCACGTCAATCGGACGTGCGGTCTGTGCGGTAGGGCTCATTATGCGTTCTTTAAGCGTTGTGTGTGCTTGATAAACGCGCGTGGGGGGTCCAAACTGGCCGAACGATGTCCAAATGGCCTGAAATCAGACGACATCGAAGGGTGAGTGAATTGTGATGTTTTCGAGCAGACGACTCGTCAATCGGACGTGCCGTGTGCCCGTGGTGACCGGGAACGCCGTTCTGGTGTCACAAACGGCCAAAACTGGCGTCTAACGGTCAAACTCTTAGCGGACGACATCAGATTGACCTGAAATCACAGTACAACAATCCAATTATTATTCTCGATGTTCACGCGTAGACGGAATGACAATCGGATGTGCGGTCTGCGCGGTAGGGCTCATTATGCGTTCTTTAAGAGTTGCGTGCGCTGGATAAACGCGCGTGGGTGGGGGGGGGGTCCAAACTGGCCGAACGATGTCCGAATGGCCTGAAATCAGACGACATCAAAGGGTGAGAGAATTTTTATGTGGTCGAGTAGACGGCACGTCAATCGGATGTGCCGTGTGCCCGCGGTGACCTGGGACGCCGTTCTGGTGTCACAAACGGCCAAAACGGGCGTCTAATGGTCAAACTCATAGCGGACGACATCGGATTGACCTGAAATCACAGTACACCAATCAAATTATTATTCACGACGTGCACGCGCAGAGGACACATCAATTGGACGTGCAGTCTACGCCGTATGGCTCATTATGCGTTCTTTAAGGGTTGCACGCGCTTGATAAACGCACGTGGGGGGGGGGTCCAAACTGGCCGAACGATATCCGAATGGTTTTAAATTGGACGACATCAAAGGGTGAGTGAATTGTGATGTGTTTGAGTAGACGGCACATCAATCGGACGTGCCGTGTGCCCGCGGTGACCAGGAACGCCGTTCTGGTGTCATAAACGGCCAAAACGGGCGTCTAACGGTCAAACTCATAGCAGACGACATCGGATTGACCTGAAATCACAGGAAAACAATCCAATTATTATTCGCGATGTGCACGCGTAGACGACACGTCAATCGGACGTGCGGTCTTCACCGTAGGGCTCATTATGTGTTCTTTAAGGGTTGTGCGCGCTTGATAAACGCAGGTGGGGGGGTCCAAACTGGCCGAACGATGTCCGAATGTCCTGAAATCGGACGACATCAAAGGGTGAGTGAATTGTGATGTGGTCGAGCTGAGGTCACATCAATCGGACGTGCCGTGTGCCCGCGGTGACCGGGAACGCCGTTCTGGTGTCACAAACGGCCAAAACTGTCGTCTAACGGTCAAACTCTTAGCGGACGACATCGGACTGACCTGAAATCACAAGAAAACAATCCAATTATAATTCGCGACGTGAACGCGTAGACGGAATGTCAATCGGACATGCGGTCTGCGAGGTAGGGCTCATTATGTGTTCTTTAAGCGTTGCACGCGCTTGATAAACGCATGTGGGAGGGTCCAAACTGGCCGAACGATGTCTGAATGGCCTGAAATCGGACGACATCAAAGGATGAGTGAATTGTGATGTGGTCGAGCAGACGGCATGTCAATCAGACGAACCGTGTTCCCGCGGTGACCGGGAACGCCGTTCTGGTGTCATAAACGGCCAAAACTGGTGTCTAACGGTCAAAATCACAGCGGACGACATCGGATTGACCTGAAATCACAGGACAACAATACAATTGTTATTCGTGACATGCACGCGCAGACGGAACATCAATCAGACGTGTGGTCTGTGCGGTAGGGCTCATTATGTGTTCTTTAAGCGTTGCGGGCGCTTGATAAACGCGCGTGGGGGGGTCCAAACTGGCCGAACGATGTCCCAATGGCCTGAAATTGGACGACATCAAAGGGTGGGTGAATTTTGATGTGGTTGAGTAGACAAAACGTCAATCGGATGTGCTGTGTGCCCGCGGTGACCGGGAACGCCGTTCTGGTGTCACAAACAGCCAAAACTGGCGTCTAACGGTCAAACTCATAGAGGACGACATCGGATTGACCTGAAATCACAGGACAACAATCCAATTATTATTCGTGATGTTCACGCGCAGACGGCACATCAATCGGACGTGCAGTCTGCGCGGTAGGGCTCATTATGCGTTCTTTAAGCGTTGTGTGCGCTTGATAAACGCGTGTGGGGGATCAAAACTGGCCGAACGATGTCTGAATGGCCTGAAATCGGACGACATCAAAGGGTGAGTGAATTGAGATGTGGTCGAGTAGACAGCATGTCAATCGGACGTGTCGTGTGCCCGCGGTGACCGGGAACGCCGTTCTGGTGTCACAAACGGCCAAAACTGGCGTCTAACGGTCAAACTCTTAGCAGAAGACATCGGATTGACTTGCAATCACTGGAAAAAAATCCAATTATTATTCTCGACGTGCACACGTAGACGACACATCAATCGGATGTGCAGTCTGCGCGGTAGGGCTCATTATGCGTTCTTTAAGCGTTGTGCGCGCCTGATAAACACGCATGGGCTGGTCTAAACTAGCCGAAGATGTCCGAATGGCCTGAAATCGGACGACATCAAAGGGTGAGTAAATTGTGATGTGGTTGAGCAGACAGCACGTCAATCGGACGTGCTGTGTGCCCGCAGTGACCGGGAACGCCGTTCTGGTGTCACAAACGGCCAAAACGGGCGTCTAATGGTCAAACTCATAGAGGACGACTTCGGATTGACCTAAAATAACAGGCCAAGAATCCAATTATTATTCGTGACGTGCACGCGTGGACAGAATGTCAATCGGACGTGCGGTCTGCGTGGTAAGGCTCATTATGTGTTCTTTAAGCGTTGTGCGCGCTTGATAAACGCGCGTGGGGGGTCCAAACTGCACGAACGATGTCCGAATGGCCTGAAATCAGACGAAATCAAAGGGTGAGTGAATTGTGATGTGGTCTAGTAGACGACACGTCAATCGGATGTGCTGTGTGCCCATGGTGACCGGGAATGCCGTTCTGGTGTCACAAACGGCCAAAACGGGCGTCTAACGGTCAAACTCATAGCGGGCGACATCGGATTGAACTGAAATCACCGGACAACAATCCAATTATTATTCGCGACGTGCACGCGTAGACATCACGTCAATCGGACGTGCGTTCTGCGCGGTAGGGCTCATTATGCGTTCATTAAGCGTTGCGCGTTCTTGATAAACGCGCGTGGGGGGTCCAAACTGGCCGAACGATGTCTGAATGTTCTGAAATCAGATGAAATCAAAGGGTGAGTGAATTGTGATGTGGTCGAGAAGACGGAACGTCAATCGGACATGCCGTGTGCCCGCGGTGACCGAGAACGCCATTCTGGTGTCACAAACGGCCAAAATGGGCGTCTAACGGTCAAAATCTTAGCAGACGACATCGGATTGACCTGAAATCACAGGACACCAATCCAATTATTATTCACGACGTGCACGCATAGACGGCACGTCAATCAGACATGCGGTCTTCACGGTAGGTCTCATTATGCGTTCTTTAAGGGTTGTGTGGGCTTGATAAACGCGCGTGGGGGGTCCAAACTGGCCGAAAGATGTCCGAATGGCCTGAAATCGGACGACATAAAAGGATGAGTGAATTGTGATGCGTTCGAGCAGACATCACGTCAATTCGACGTGCCGTGTGCCCACGGTGACCGGGAACACCGTTTTGGTGTCACAAACGGCCAAAACTGGCGTCTAACGGTCAAACTCGTAGAGGACGACATCGGATTGACCTGAAATCACAGGACAACCATAAAATTATTATTCGCGATGTGCATGCGTAGACAGCACGTCAATCGTACATGCGGTCTGCGCGATAGGGCTCATTATACGTTCTTTAAGTGTTGCGTGTGCTTGATAAACACGCGTGGGGGGGTCCAAACTGGCCGAACGATGTCCGAATGACCTGAAATCGGACGACATCAAAGGGTGAGTGAATTTTGATGTGGTAGAGCATACGGCACGTCAATCGGACATGTTGTGTGCCCGTGGTGACCGGGAACGCCGTTCTGGTGTCACAAACGGCCAAAACGGGTGTCTAACGGTCAAACTCTTTGTGGACGACATCGGATTGACCTAAAATCACAGGACAACAATCCAATTAGAACAGTAGAATTAATGATTTTAAATTTATAAAACGGTAATCAAATTTAGGAATATTATTTTGAAAATCAAATACTTTAGATTTTTTACAGTAAGTTTGAAGTTAAATATTTGTTTTCTAGGTTTTATTCGGTACTAAGTTTGTTATTAAATTTTGTTATGGAGTTATATGTGATGATGGATGCGGAGCGTGGAAGATGAAACCGGGATTTATTTTGTATATTAATGTATGATAGAATTTTTTTAAAAAAATTAAAATTTAATAGCGGCCGCCATATGGCGGCCGCTGCCAATAGCGGCCGCCATTTGGCAGCCGCTATAGGTTTTTCAAGGAGACCTATAGAGGCCGCCATTTGGAGACCGCTATAGGTCCGGGCTATTGAGGCCGCCAATTGGCGGTCGCTAAAGCCCATCCCGACTTGCCTACAGCGTCCGCCAAATGGTGGTTGCTGATAGTAACAGCGACGGGGCAAAAGCGGCCACCGGTTGGCGACCGCTAGGCGGCCGCTATAGGCCTTTAGCGATGGCTTTTGGCGGCCGCTAAAGGTCATTATTGTACTAGTGTAATCACCATTTGAGACTACATCCAACTTATAAAGTAATTCAACTATGAAACTCAAGTTACCATGATTAGTAGATATTCACCTAGCCTTAATGGTTACCATATTGGAAACCCATTTATCCAAGTAACCCGCATTGAATAAATGTATATATTCACCCTAAGGTTCCAATAAAATTCACAAAATTATTTCATAATGGTTGAAACCTTGAATATATTACGTTAATAAGGGATATTTTATGACCTTGAGGTGTGAATAACTAGGATGTTTAGCATATTTGTGTGTCCCTTATGATGGTGTATCACAAAAATAATCAGTTTTTACTAGTTATTCCCTCTATGTTCTAGGTTTCTTAGAGTATAAAAAATAATTTTTCCACTTAATAACTAGTATTTTACCTCTATGAGAACCAATAACAATTTTCTGGTCTAATCCCACCCATCCTTCCAACCTTGGTTTTTCTAAACCATCACCATATCTACCAAGAACCTAGTAATCCTACAAACTAGATTTTGTAGTCCTAACCTTATATTGAGAGGATAAAATACCTAATAATCATATATAAGCCTAAATTTTACCCCACTTCCTCATACATAAACTATGTTTAGTCATCCATACCCCGATTTAGTTATCGATCGACTTGAGATAAATATGAATATGCTAAAACATGTGGTATTCCCCATACTTAATTCACCTTACAAATATGTAAGGGTAAATAAAAAACGGAGTCTAATTTATCTTAAGACCCCACTCCCCACTAGTACTCCATTTGGGTTGGTAGTGAAGAGAAGGAGTGACTCATGATCCCCACCTCTAATAGGCCCTATATAAGAGACTATCATTGAAGGTATATCATACAAATATGGGAGGGATAAACCTAAAACATCCAAGTAAAATAAATAAAATACCCCAACTATAAAAAAATAATTGTAACTAAACATAAATCACATACCATAAAACCACAAATTAATGATTCTAGTACACAGATATATATATATATATCCAAAATAATAAAAAATCCCAAATGATCATGTGGTAACAATCATAATAATTCCCTGATTCAAGCTAATATTTTTCATCCTGGTTTCAAAATTCCCCCTAAAAACATAAAAATAGTTTATATATACAATGGGTGATCATAACATGTAATATCAGTTGGTTTTTACCTAATTAAAATCATAAGAAATTGAAAATATCATACTAACCCCATAGGGAACAAATATTAGAACAAACCATCACCTATATATTTCAAGTAATTCACCCTAGCCTCATTAAGTGTCTCTCACAAAATTACGCACTAAAGAGTAGTATAGAAATATCTTAAGAATGTTGATAATGGTTCCCAATAACTACTTACTCATCTGTTTATTCCTCTCACCCAATTTAAATACACCCTTGACAACTATACCATCCATATCAACTAGTCATGAAACCATCCTTATATTATGTGGAACAACACCAACCACATGTAACATATTTTCGAACCAAACACATATTACATATCACATATATAGAGTAGTAGGATTTCATTAACACATAGAACATTAACCTCATCCACATCCCTAATGACGCATGACACCCCCCCCCCATTTATCATCATCCACCATATATATCACCAGATGTTGCTGATGAAGGGTAGGTGGTGCAGAGGGGGGTAGTTAGACATATGAATCCTCTGCATCTTAAAAATTAGGGAAAACATCCTACGAGTCTTTGGGTGTCATTCTGATTATCCAAATCTGGTTTAATGTGTAATAAAAATATAAGATAATATAGAAATATTTTAGTCTCACCCATAAACACACCTATTGGTTCTTCCATGAAACACCACCTCATCCACTATGGGAACACTACTATTATTATTCCACCAAGTGTTTCCTCAAATGAAAAAAAACAACCCAAAAGTATCACCCAAAGGGCCAAAATCCAGGTTCCATTTCCCATTTTTTAATATTTATTCCAATAATATTTACACATTAAATTGTTAATTTAAATTCAAACCGATGGATTATTTAACAATTACGACAATATTATATTCGAATATATTATTACACTTATACTTAACCAATACTAAGAAGCCTATATTTAAATCCACCACATGACAACCAATTCCACCATGCTACAAAAAAGAAAGGCCACCAAGTCACCCACATCATGTCAAATATAGAATGGACATATTCAATATAGTCTTTCATTTACTAATTTTAAGTATTAAACCCTATAAAGGGTATTCTAAAATCAATACAACATTATAAGGTATATTAAATTACATGAATAAATCTTGAAAAAACAAAATATCATGAAAAACTAGTAACTACATGTGAAAAAAACCATACCATTTCAATTTTATTATTCAAATATATTATCTTCATTGTAAAAATTCATACCATTCATCGAGAAGAATGAAATATAATGATAATATCATAGATTCACATAAATAGGGAGATAAATCATGTACATTGCCTCATAATAATACTTTTTATTCACAATGTAAATATAAAAGAATAGAGTATCGACCATGGGTCCATAACCATACAATGTATCCTCAGATAAATTTTGGAACCAAGTTATGTCTCATCAAAATCACATCACAATAAACCTGCAGCTCTAATCACCACAACCACTACAAAACCACCAATGATACAAGTAAGTTCTTATATATAAATAGAAAAATGACTCACCAAGAATCCCGAATATCATATATATTTTTGAATCCAGGGGAGAATGCTAAGAATAAGAGTCTATTAGGTATCCGAAAATCAAAAAGAATTTTATTGATGTTTTAGAGAAACAATAGAGAATTTAGAAATTATCGATGAATAAAATTTATATATTTCTCCTAAATATACCCATTAATGACATGAAGGTTTCACTCATACTATGATCCTTTCACAGCTTCCATCAATTGAAAAAACAAGGTTCTCAATCCTAAAAACTCGTTATGGATTTAATTCCATAAATAAAAAATTCTATTTCCTGAAAACTTTAAATAATTAACCACCAAACACTATACTATGAACAATAATTAATTGAAAATTAATTCATTTAATGAACTAATCCTATATATAAATTAAAAAAAGGTCTCCTTGATCATGAATCCACACTATAAACCATCATTTTCACCAAAAACCTATGATTCATGGTGTGAAACACCACCTGTAGTTACATATTAAACTCTAGATCCTAATATTCTTATATCATACTTATATTAAGGATCCTAAAAAAACCTTCAATGTAACTATTCATAAGGATTATTTTTGTTACATTACATACCTCTCAAATAATTCTTATTCTCAAGAATCAAAACCATCCTAAAAAAGAAGATAAAATAGAATGAAACTAGGAAAAACTTCTAGGGATATACCTCTTTAAAAAATGTTGAATACATACATAAAAATTTAAATTTTTATCTATAAACATAATAGATTAAATTCCAAATCAATTAAAAAATTCAAACATAAAAACATACAAAACAAATCTAGGTATTTTGTAAGAATATATGATTCTCACTCAGAAGTACTCTCATAAAAGACAACATTATTACATAGGACTAAATCCAAAAGGATAAAATTCCCTAACAAACATTTCTATTGATGTTTATAAATCCAAATCAATCATTCTATTAACATTTTGTGGTTCCTGATATCCAAATTCTTCTTAATAATGAAAAGGGAATAATCGTGAGGATACCGATGTAGCCGAGATACATGGAATAAATCATGGAAATTTTCCAGATGTTGTAGAAGTATCATTCAATAATCCACATCTCTACCAATCCCCAAAACCTTGAGCTATCCAATAAACTCGAATGAGAGATTTCTCCCTTGACCAATCCTTCATAACCCATGTTATGGGGAAACTTTTAGGAAACCATTATCTCCAACCAAAAACTCAAAAATCCACCTTTGATAATAAAAAAATAATACTAATGGTCTTATTCTTCCTTTATCATCCCATAAACAACATAAAGCTTTAAATTCATGTTATGCACCACAGTAAGACCAATAACTGATACTTCCCCAATCTCAATCCAACTCAATGTGGATCAACATAGCCTCTCATATAATGCCTCAATAAGGGGGAGAGCAAGGGATGATTGATAAAATCTATTATAAGTAAGAAAAAAATTGTAGGTGTCGCACCAACGATCCATATAAATCTATGACACACACTCACATCATATATTCCCGCATTATGATAAAATTCTCTTTTTATTTATCTGTATGGTGGTGCATAGTATTTCTAAGGATTAAATGAGTGAAAAATGCATGAAGTAATCCTCTATTAACCCATGAAGTAAAATGAGGGCCTTAGTTAAAAATTATGATCCTCAGAGATATATAAATCCTAAACACATCAACTACATACTGTCTTTCCAGAACATCTATGGTACTAGCCTCCCTGAATTTTGAAAAGTGAGATAACTTTTCTAGTTGACCCATGATAACCTAAATAGAATCATTTCCCTATGTGAATAGAGAAAAATAGTTATAAAATTCATTGAAATCTCCTCACACTTTTACTTAGGGATATCCAGTGGTTGTAACATAAAACTATAGACATAAGGTTTTTCATTAACCAATATCCAAAAAAGACATCGCATAAAGAACTTCACTAAATAAATCTTTATTATCACTAAAAATTCATCCTCAATCCATGATATGTGTTAAATACACTGGGGTGAACTTATTGAGGCGAGATAGAAAACACATAAGGTAATCACTCATAAAATACATATAGGAAGATAAACCATACTTAAGACATAACCCATTTCTATCCATACTCTTACCATTCCTTTGGGGAATCACCATGAACAATTTGATCATGCATCACCTTAACCTATGTTTCTCTCAAATAAGACTCCTTCACATGGTAAAATAAAATGAGATTTTACCATAATATGTAACAAGTATCTTCTATTATCATCCTACTCTTATCTCAGATGAAAAGTTGCCAACTCTTCAATATCTCTATAGGAATCATCTGATCCATGAATAGATCCCCAAAACTTTATTCTCAGAACATCCACTATGAATCTTACCTTTCTCGGTGTATAATAGATCTCAATGTTTTAGTCCTACAGAAACTCATTCCACATCTGTGTTGAAAGAATCATTCATGCTGATAAAATATATACCTTAGGATTTTCAGACCTATGATGACCAAAAAGTGTTCCCTAATAAGGTAATGACACCACAACTTATAGGAAAATACCATCACTACTATCTCTAGATCATGGGTGGAATATTTATCCTTCATGTGGAATAACTACATAGACCCATAGAAGATCACTGTTATTTTTCTTTATCAATACAAATTCCAAATAAAAATGGGATGGATCACATAACACCTCAAACATCATTCCCTCCATGAAAAAATTAAGTACATATGAATTGACCAATTACTCATTAATATATTTTAACACTATTTGTAACAAGTTAGTATAAATTATTTCCATTTCCCTCTTATTTAGGGATACTAAAATGGATATAATATGAGGTAAATCTAATGCATACCACTTATGAAAACACTCAATTCCATAAAAACCATATACCTCTACCATATTCTTGGTTTCAACCAAATAAAGAACCACATAAACCTTATTTGGATCCTCCACTACTCCTTGATGGTCAAACACATGTCCATGGAAATAGACCTCTATCATTTAAAACATTCACTTAGATAATTTCCCACCTATATGGTGTTTTCAAAGTGTATGAAAAATGATTTTATAGTGTTTAACAAACTCATTCACTGACCTTGATTACATAATAATGGAATCAATGAGAACATCCACAAACTTTTCTGGAACCTCGTAAATCATTGAGTTAATTCTTCAAATGAACACAAATAGTACATTAATGACACTGAACTACATGAATATGGACTCAACGTTCCCATATTTGCACTAGAAGGAAATGTTTTTTATATCTACTTATTTCACACTCTATTGATAATATAAAGTCCTTATATTGATCTTATAATACCAATTATCTCCCCTAAACTGTTTAAAGTGATCATAAATTCTCATAAGACTGTAAAAACTATTGAACTTTACCTGGTTCATCCTCTAACAGTCAATATATAACCTCATACCGCCATCTATATTCTTAGAGAAAAAAAGGAGCTCTGAACGATGACATAGTTGTCCAGATAAAGCCTTTATATATATTTTATTATCAATATGACTCCCAAGAACGCACAACACTGAGGGTGTCATAAAATAAAGATCTATTGAAATCTATGTAGCTCCCAACTATAACACTATCCCAAACATGAAATCGGTATGAGTGGGTAGTGTAACAATCACCTCAGGGAAGATGTTAAAAAGGTCTAAAAAACTATATTCACCTCAACCACCATAGCTCTCACTAAATTTATTGAGGACTAAGACATCATGGAAAGAAGAACCCCCACTTTCTTAGGACCCATTTTGAAACCTTTCTCATAGGAATAGAAAAATTGTACCCCCTATAAAAAATACCTCCCCTCTATAAAAAATAAACCACTATGTTTATGGAATATAAACAATACATGGAATAAAGGACGATGTATGGTTGTATCTACAATATAATTAAATCCTCAAATTACTGATGTTACCCTATCATCCATCTACCACCATACCACCCAACAAATAATTTATCCTATAAAAATACTTATATAGATTACACCAAGGTAACAAAAAGTATCCCAATGTTGATCCCTAATTCTTGGAATAAGACTGGTGTAACAATGGATTGTGAATATCAATAATCAAGAGAAGAAAAAACCAGGGTATGAAATAAACTAACCATATCTAAAACAATATCATTGCCCTCCAAAACTAGTTCCTTTATCATATAAATCTATCCTTGGATAAATATTCATACTCATGGTTGATGGATATTATATCCATGAATGTGATAGTGTCCTTGATGGTGAGAGAGATCTCTCGTCTATCCTCCTCTATCACCACCTCCTCCTGATAGTTTATTAGCCTACAAAACTTGCTGATGACCATAATATGAAATTCCTTAATTTTAATTTTCTTTTAGACGAATGTTCAATAACAAATGAAAGGGGGTATTAGCACCCATATCATATTAGCCCTATAGGAGTTAAGGAAACACCGGTTTTTAGTAACCATGACCTCTAAAACCAATGAAAAAATAGGGGAGTTCTTGGTAGATGCATATAACTACCAACAAAAAAACAAGATGTCAACAGTTGAGTCCATATCCCTTCCAAACATAATATTGACTACATTGACATTCATAACACTCCATATAATACCTTAATCCTTAAAAGTTCTTGCTAAACCTTAACTAGGGGTGATCTATCCCGCTCATCTTCCCTCTACATTACCTACAACTTATTTTGTGCCTCTAAATATATAGGCAATGCAAATAGTCTGACTACAGAATAAAGGGAGGGGTTAAAATACCTCCTCAAAGAACTATTTACAAGACTCATTATATGGAAATACTTCATTGGAAAATCATATGAGGTCTATAAACTTTATACAAAAATTGATCTCTCCTACACACATCATACTGTAAGATATACTCCTAATTTTTCACCACGTTTTCTATCACGAATAAGAACTAATCCTTGAACTCATGCTAGAATTCATCCCATGAAACATCAGTCTCCTCCTACTCTTAGAGGGTCAAAATCCACCACTAATAATCAACTCAATCACAAATCAAACTAAATTAGATCCTAAAATCCACCATCCAATAGTCAATCTCAATATCAAATACACTTACCTCATACTATTCTAGAATCTAATTCTTAAATATGAGAAACTTATTCTACCAATGCTCATCCTCCTTATCCAGATTGGCCCTCTAATGATCAAAATGGATATCCTACTGAACCTCCCTAAATTGGACCAATTGAATTTAGTGACAAAATTACTTCTCCATGATTAAATGTAAAAAAACTATTTCCGGTAACAATGGATTTATTTAGATTCATTTAATTAATTTATTTATTTATTTCATGATCCAACCCATTAAAAACATAACTTAAGAAATTTTTATTCATTTACCACTCATATGACACTACCATGAAAATTGTGTAACTTTTAATAAAACATCGATGAGCTAAGGTTCTCACATTAGATAAAAGGGGCCCCTAAAATTGCATGTCCAAGATATTATAACTTTCCATTATTATATAGTAGGTTCTAAAATCATAATTGACCTTCCAACCCATATAGTTCTCAAAAGTCCATAACTCCAAAATCCACTCAGTCTCTTAACTAATACCTTTGATACAAGTTTATCTCAACCCCTAAATTATAACTCTCCAAAATGTGAGATGAATATAATTAGTGGCCCTATAATCCATCCTATAGCTTTCCAAGGGTTGGAAATTGTAACTAAGGGTCTATCAATAAATATTTTCAGAATTATAATAAATTATCAAAGAAAAATATATAGAATACCACCAAAAAACATCATGAAATATTAATAAACCAAATTATCATCGTGGAAAACCCAAAATACCTAAATGTAAAACCAATACAAAGATATCCAAAAATTAAAAAAAAAATCTTGTACCATATATTCTAACAAATCCACGTTTTCAGCTAGTACTATCCATACTTATTACCAAAGTCCTCTTATATACCTAAAATGGAGTTTTTATATTCAAGGTGAAAAAAACTATATAAATAGTAAAATCATACCCATGGACTCTAATGTAATACTAAAAAGAGAATTCTAATTCCCCAATGAATAAACAATAGAACTAATTGGGACCGACACATGTCAACTAATTTTCTCTCTAGCCTCACTAGGGCACTCTCACCAGTTATCACATCCAAAAGTAGGATAGTGATATCATAAAAATATAGAACATGATGCCTATAACCACTTACTCGTTTATTCTCTGCTATTACACAATTTGAGGAAACCATTTTCTCTCATCCCTTATATATATACCAAATATGGGACTAACCGTGTATCATGATTTATAGCACCAACTGCATCTCAAATCTTACGGTACCAACCACATATCACATATATCATAACTAGAGTAGTATGGTATCATGAATGAATAGTAATTCAACATCATTCCCTAATTTTATCATGCATAATCCCCACCACATATCTCCTTGTGTAACATCAGTAACAGCAGATGCTTTTGCTAAAGGGGGATATGGAGAGAGTATTGAGGGAAATAGGTTTTGAGTTATTATTGAATTGGTTAAAAGGGTGGTAAATAAGAAATGGGATTTTATGGTGTTTTCTTTTATTATAAACACATAAATTAGTATGTAATTTTAGTAAGAGTTTGAAAATTTGATTATTTTTTCTTTGTTCATATAGTAAAAAACATGTTCTAGTAGTGGATAGTGCACAATGCTATCAAAAATGATGAAGTAAAAAATGTACATGTGTTGGGATAAGGGGTCGTATAAAGAATACGAACCAAATATATAAAGGGTTGTGTATTTGTTAACTAAGTGACCTCATTATAACCTAGTACCAACCTCATAAAGTGTGAATCCATGGTCAATGTACCAACCATAGGAAGGTGGTTTCTAAATGTGAGCTTCAAATGGTAGGTGATGCTACCATGATCATGTGGCTATATGAAGTTATTATGAATGACCACATGATAAAATGAGGACCTAACACATGTAGAAATGTGAACCTATAATATGAATAAATTCTAACCTAACACATTAATGAATTATTTTCTACTACATAATAGTTTAGGTTATGGTTTAAACACATGGAAGGTTGACTAACTTTGGTTCACACGGTAGGTTGATCGGCTATGAAATCAACCATATAGAATATCGATAATTAGATTATGTAATTTACCTTAAATGTCAATATAAATACAATTATATAAAGTTTTCCTTATATTATACAAAAAAATCGGAGATGGATATAGTCATTCCATATGGTTTTAGGTAGTATTATTTTAAATGATAAATATGATACTCTGTTTTATTGTATTTCTATGTGTTATAAAGAGTGTTTCACAATGGATTTTTATACCATGAATAGATGGGAATCCATGATTCATGAATACATATTTATATTTAGTTCATTACATGAAAAAAATCATGGAATTAATAATGGAGATATAAAAAATGTGTTTGGTAGTGATATAACTACTCATGAATAAAGAAGGAAGAACAAACCATAATCCACAGGTCATGATAATGAAACCATGACTCATATATATTTATATCATAATTTAAATTCATGAATTATTGTGGATTAAATGAAGTGAAAGTTAATTAGTATCTATCCAAAATAGTGAAAATATTTTATTTTCATTGAATTAATTACTATACCATGCAACTATTGAAGCTTTCTTCATGATAATCTAAATACAACCTCAATAGAGGGTAAAGATACAACAATTTTTTTCATGTTTGCATGTATTTATAATAAATAATGAATTTTTATTATTATTAAAGTTATTTTGATGAGAATATTAATAATTATATATATTTGAAAAAAATGAATTTATCTTGTTTTCTAAATATTTTAATAGAGAATAAAAATAATATTCAATATATGTTTCATGTTTTATTCTAACAGGTTTATTGATAAGGTATCAAAGTTTGGGTGTAAGAGAGATTTTTATATACAACAAGAAAGAAATGTGAGGAATGTAGAATAATAGGTTCTTAATTTCTATTATGGTGAAATAAATGAATAAGGAAAACTAACATGAAAAGGAAAAGGTGAGAAGAATCCAAGAAACACAATGAAAACTTTTTTAATCCTATTTTTGAAGGTATAATCCTATTTTAAAAAATATGTTTATCATATGAAATGTGCAAGGATCACATGCACTATCAAAAGTCTATAGTACAACTCTAGTTAAGGATATAACCTTATTTTTATAATTAGGTGGATTATTTTCTAGTGGACTATGTAATATTATATTATTTCAAGTTCATGAAAAGGACTAATTACTCTTATTGATTAGTAAATATTATAATTTGTTATGTTCAAGTCGATATTCTTATGTCTAGTGATTCAGTAGAGTAATTTCTTTCTAAAAATATTCACATGATATTTTAAAGAAAGAACATTAAAATATTTGAAAACTAATTAACCCCCCTAATGATCAAAATTATCCTTATTTGTCATTATAATTGGTATCAAAGAGAGGTTCCCTTAATTGACATTGTTATGAGTAAATATTGAAGAATGATATTTTCATGCATATTATGGACTCAATTAATAGTAAGGGGATTCCTATATTAAATTGGAAGAACTACCATATTTGGAAGGAAATAAAGACACATTTTTTATTATCCATTGGATATGATTTTCTAAATACAACTACATAAGGTTTAATGTAACACCTAAAAACTCTAAAGTAAGAACCTTATATTTTATAATTTTCATGACATGCAACACTAAACATGTAAGGGGATATAGTATCCTGATACTTTAAAATATATTTACTATTTCAAATAGTTTTTTTGTATTCTATATTTGGTAATACACTTGACATTGAGTTAGCTTTCATTACATGCAAGATCAACCATCTTTGATTTCATGTGGTACACAGAAGACTTAGTTTACCGAACAATAATATATTATTAAAATATTACTATATGAATTAACCTAGATGTTTAATTATAATTTATGAATATTATTAACTGACTTATGAAAATATATTTTTTATGATAATATAAAATTAATTTATGGTATTGAAATTAATTAGAGATGAATATAGGAACCAAATGAATATAAATGGAATGTTTTTATATAAAACTATTTTTATGCTCACAAAGATTTTTTATCCTAATAAATAGAAATAATAAAAATTGGGGAATTATTTAAATGAAATATATATGTTATATATTCAGTAAAATATTTTTGATATTAATACCATATATTTTATAAACATAAGATAAGAAAAAACCCAATTTTATGCAAAAAATGTTATAATTTTATTAAGGTGTTTTTACCACCTTTTAATGTTGAACCTTTTTAAAATATAAATTTTGAAACTTTTATTTATTTAACATATCAAAATAAAATTATTCTTTGAAAAATAAAAATAAAAATATGGTTACGGTGAATTTTTGATATTTTTCCGAAACATATAATTTTTTAATGAATAATGAATAATACTGAAATTTAATCCAAAAATTCGTTTTCATATAATTTATTTATAAGGATAAACTATGTTTTAGATTTGTTTAAAATTTTATATGGATTATATTTTTACTAGTTAATTAAATTGAGGTCATTTCAATCAATTTAAATTATAAATTGATTACAACAACATAGCAAACATTAGGACGTTTTTACTCTAAAACCCTGCATTGTCGTCCCGTCTATGGGATTAATTTTAATTTAATTTATGTCACTTATATGATTATAATTTAAAAAAATGAATTATATATTCGTAATAATTATAATTTATATTTTCTAATATGGTCAAATTATTTTTTTACTAAAACATTTAGTGAAAGTAATTAAAAGTTATTACAACAATTAAGGTTAAATTAAGCTTAATAAGAGACTAAACCATAACCTTAAGGCCCAAATAGACCTATGAAAATCTAAAAAATCTATTTTTGGGAACTATTTATACTATATAATCCATTTTATCTAATTTTAACCATTATTGATCTACTTTCAATAAAAATCATGGGTGGGGTTCCTTTATTTTAAAATATTACAAGGATGTTACCCCTCCTCCATTATAAAAGGCCTCTTTAACTTCCACTTCCCCACAACTATTATTCCACTTAGGTTCGGCCAAAATATACCCAATTCACTCCCTAACATCCATACCGTACTCCTTTAAGCATTCCTTTTGTACTAATGTAATCCAATGAACCCTTATGGTACAAACCAAAAGGAGTTACCTGATTAATAGCTAACTTCTTTCCTAAAGCTCTTCAATTTCATTTCCATTATCCACTCCCTAAATTATTCTTATTATATTCCAATATAAAAACAAAATTATCATAAATATACTAGTATTTTTTTATGTTAAGTATTTTACCATCACTTACACACACTTTCATTTAATGGTTAGGGAATATACTTTTTACATGTAGGCAGACTATTGTCTCACTAAACGATGATTGTTCAATTTTCCTTTACCACCTCTCATGGTGTAAATTATGATGAAAACCCTTTTTATATATATTATCTATATTATTTATTATGTATTTAAAATTATTAATTTATTTTAAAACACATATCCTTATACTTTCCATTTTTTGTAAAAATGATAATTTTGTTTGAGGAAGTGTGGACTACTGCCCCCTCAATGTGATGTGACTTGTTCATGACATACAAAAATTGTATAAAGGATGATTTTAATAAACCTATGTAACATATACAACATAAGAAATGATACTGTAAATATTATATACTTTTTTATCATTTCCTCTCTATTATTTTAACATGACAAAGAAATGAAAGTAGTATTGATGCGTACGTATAGACTATCGTCTCCATGAATGGTACATTTCATTTCTTATATCCAAAACATTATATATTACTATAAATACATATGTACAGAATATATATGATGAATAATTCATTTTTTAAATTTTGGATATGGTTAAATAATAATCCATGTAATAGTAACAATAAGTAACAAGTCAAAACGTACTTGAGAAAACTGGGCAATTAACACCTGAAATAGAGAAAATAATGAAAGAGTGTTCACAAATGGGTAATAAAATGTTGTAAAAAATTAATATATGGTATTATTAACATTATTATATTTATATTATAAGTTATTAACATACTTTAAACCACTATATAGATGTATAAATACCACACAACAAAAATAAGGCTAAAGGTAACAGAATTTCGTTTCAATTTACATTCCATTGATACTTATTTGTTATTATGCTCCAATTCACTTTTATTTGGTGTATATACTGAATTGTTTATGTTATATATTGAATAACCTTATTATAATGATATTATAATTTAAATTTAATGTCATAACTTTCCGGGGATTATAATTTAAATGTTTCAAAGTGGTATGAGACACTTCATAATATTTAAAGATTAATCTCCACAAAAATGTTCTTAATAATTATCTTTGTAATCTCACTTTATTTTGTGATTGTTAAATTTATTTTAAAAAAATAAATTTATTTTAATAATTTTTCCTTATAAATTTAATTTAATTCTCATAATATCAATCAATGGATATTAGTATTTCCTAAACCATATTCCATTTTTTATACAGTGTTTACTTTGACAGTTATTTGATTAATTGGGGGTTTCTTGATAAATACATACTTATCATTAAATATAGTTATTTGATAAGGCATATTGGTTATTTTTATTATTAAATATGACTAATGATTTGGACTATAAATTACAGGAGTATCCTAGAATTTATATAGCTCTTTGATGCATTTACATATTCTAATGAGACAAATTAGTTGGAGAAATTAAATGGGTTTCTATCCATAGTTATAAACTATATTGTAAAAGGTCTTGAAAATAATATGTTTTCATGTCCCTTAGAAATTAATTCCATTAATAAATCATTTCTATCATTTAGTTTTAGATATTATATATCAATGAGATTGTGTGTCAACATATCTATTAGTGTAATTCATTCTCATTTTATTAATTCATGGCATGTGTTTCAGTTTCTTACTAGCCATATTATTTATTCCTTATACAGTAATGTAAATGGAAAGTTTTCTTAGTTATTTAACATTACATATATATTTATTCATTATTTATTCTTTTGTATTTACCCTTATTGATCATTTGAGCTCACCCTTTTTATATTTCCTTCCTCATGTTATGAAGAAGAAAACTTTGAATAAGCTTGCAAGGATGCAGTTTATTTTATTTTAATATGAAACTATTTTATTTTGTTTTCCTAATTTATTATGGATATCATGTATGTAATATTTATTTCCAAGAGAACTAAACTAAATGTTCATTCTGTATTTTTTCCCTGTAATAATGCTAATGTAATAAAATAATACACTTGCACTAGGCTTCTAGGGTTGGGTCATTACAGTTAGTGTCAAAGAAAGTTTAGTAGAAACCTTGGAAACTAGATTTAGAAAACATAGATTAGGGAGAAAAACAATAATATTGACATTGAGGATAATTATACAAGAAAATCCTAGAATTTTGGTAATGTAGATAATATGTGCGAAATCCTAGAAATACATCCCTGTCTAAATACTACAAGTTGACATGGTTCTATCACAGATGTACCTAGGGGTAATATCTCTGATAAGTTTTTTCAGGCTTAACATGCCATAACCTAGTTCATGAAAATGAGCCTTACAACACTCCTGGTTTGACCCTCCTAGGGGATATGATTAGGATAATCAACATTTTCATTAGCAAACCATTATAAAATAATTTGAATGTATATTGAAAAATAATGATCAAGGTAAAACCTAAGGTGTTTTATAATAGTGTGTCATGATTTATATATTTAATAAATTATTATATACTTTTCTCACTATAGTTATTGTTTATAACACAATTCATTCTTGTTTTAGTTAATAGATAAAACCCGAATGATTCATGTTATCATCGAACTTGAAGGACATGGTGGTGAAAATGAGCAACCAAATTAGGTGTTGAATAGAGTTAAGTATATCTAGTTCAAACCAAATCATTTCCCCAAAAAATATGATTAAAAATATATACCATTACCCACTTCTGAATAAAACAAAGAAGATAATTATGGAGGTTTCTAAGAGCACAAGTGGTGGAGACCATAAAGAAAAGAAGGATAGATTCCTAAAATGTAAGAATTGTGGATGGAGACACCCAAGAAAGTGTCTCAATTAAATAATTAAATGATTTATGTGTGGGAAATAAGGTCATAAATCAATGTTTTGCCGAGGAAAAATGAAGAGTACGGTGAAAGGAAATGAAATTTATCCTAATAATCCATTTTTATTCATTTTCCTTAATATATGGGACCTAGGAACTACCTTAGTCAATGCCTTATTCTATAGGACAACTTATAGACCAAGGAAGAACCTATGTGGAAATAAATTTACAATGTATTTATGTATTGAGGTTGTATTGAAAACCATATTTAAAAGGCTACTATTTATTCTTACAATTGCAAGCAGGTGGTAAACTATGCAAACGAATGTCTCAAGTGTCAAAGGAATATACCCCAAATTATGCTATTGGATAATGATCAAGTTAGTATACTACCATTGATAATGAGTAATTATTAATATTCTTATTCAATAATTATTTCATTTGAATATTCTATCAGAAATGTACTGGTTATAAGAATTATAGAATATATGAGGATTATTCTGTAGTAATTTTTAGTTCAGGATTTGAGATCATATACTGAATGGTACTAAGAAAATTTATTTATTATAATGTTAAAATTTTCATAAAACACATGATTAAAGGAAAACAACCCGTAATATGTTCCTAATGTTAACACAATGATGATGAAATTATTGATTTTACTAAGTGTGTACTACCATGGAACTGAATAATAACTCATAGACAAGTGGTCTATGCTATCATTGATGGAGTTTACAACACTTTTAGATTTAAATAATATAACCAATAACATGTGTATTATATAAGTAATAAGTAATAATGAATGTTTCAAATAAGGTTTTATGGTAACTTGTGTTATTACCATATTTCAAGAGGGAACATGATAATATTATTCACATGTTTGGAATGTGAAAATTTAGAGATTATTCATATTGATTAAATCCTAATTATATGTTCATATTGGAAATTCAGTGACCTATTTTCTAAAGAGTTTGATCATAATCTTTTAGAAAATTTAACCATTTATAAAATGGTTTAATTTGATCATTGGATAAGATTTCAGATGTTAATGTGTTATTTCCCCATATGATGCATCATGTGCTATGAAAAGAAGTATAAATAGCTCAAAGTATAATCAAACGAAAAGATTATGTTTATAGAAACATATATTTTCTTACATTATTAGAGAGTGAAAGAATTCTTGAACTCCAAGAAAATGATCTTGAAACTAAAAATGTTTTCCTAGTACTTTTATTTCCAATGAATCATATACCCTCTTAGATCATCATGGATTTATGGCCTTATGATTATTACTATAACTCCCTGAGTTTTTATGGACCATTTTTTTTGAAAAAATTGAAAATTTCATGTATATCTTGCAAATAACTAAGTTAAACATTTCTATCACAGTAAACCGACATGTCGAATGTTACACGCAATAACAATTTGGTTTAGAATACTCACAACACTGAGTATAGATTTTTTTCAATGTATAAAAGAACTAGGTTTATATTATGTTATACACAACACCAAAGGAATCATTCACTACATGAAACACAGACTTGGATTTCGTTACATGTACGCGAGACCTTCCTCAATATATTTCCTCGTATTAAATACCAAGTTTCACTAAACAATGATATATTATTTTGATATTATTATTTAACATGATATAAACTATCTATCATGAATATTATTAAACACATTTATAATTTTATATAACAATAAAATCCATCTTATATGTTTTATAGAACATGATATAAGGGTAAGATAAATTTTTTAGATAAAAGAAGTACTATTCAAAAAAATGATGTTTTATGCCTTTTGATGGCACACCAATTTTAAATATAGTTTTTGAAACCTTTTTATCTTCAATTTTAAAAAAAAAATAAAATTATTATTTTAGATAAGAATATAAAAATTTACTTTGGTTGAATTTTTTGTAAATTTCTGATAAGTTTCATTTTTTTGATCAACAGTGAAAATACATATTTATTTGTAATTTTAAAGTCATTAAATAGTAAAAATATGTTTTGTTTTTGTTTTAAATTTTAATTAGTTAATTTATTTTCAATTAGGGGTTTTTTAAATTATTTTACACTTTAATTTATTATGAAAACATTTTAAATTTAAAAAGGGTCTTTTTTTCCAAAATATGTTTTTCTTGACATTTTAACGGTTTTACTTTAAATTTAATTCTTCATCTTCAATATATTGAATTTTGAAAAATGGATTTCAAATTTTGATTTAGGAGGTCTAAAGTTGTTATGTATTCCCTTTTAGTTTTGACCAATATGAATAGTAACCATGATAAATTTTAATACCAAAGTAAATGGTAAATTGGAAAATTTAGGTTAAAAATAACATTATAATGACTATAAAATGACCAATAGAAATGAAAAAAAAATTATTTGATGAATATAATTGGACCCTTAAAACTAAATGATCAAAATTATTTCATTTAATGGACACTTTTACCTGAAAATGACTTAAATAATATGTAAATCAAAGAAAGGAACAATGTTTCATTTTCTTTTCCTTTAATATCTATTATGTATCTAGATATAGGAAAATGGTTGGTATAAACAAATATAAATTTTAATTTTTAACTTAGTAAACATATTTCCCTGATAGAAATTTATTTTTTATGTTTTGGGGTCATTTGAAGGATATTATGGAATTTATAATATTTTACTTAATGAAAATTTAAAGATGTCACATTCATGATATAATTAGTATATAATTTTAAAAATAAGGTTATACAGAATCTAAATTAGAATTTAAGTACTTATTTGAAATCTAAAAAATTTATATTTATCATGGTAATTAATTTTAAATTTTTATAAAAGAAATAATTATCTTAATTTTTTACATGTGGATGATGTAGAAATTATTTAATTGATGAAAAATAAATAAACCAATTTTTATTAAAATTATAATATCCATTAGAGAGAAACAAACTTTACCAAATTTTTTTATTCAAGTATATATCGACTGTAATCATCCAATGGTCTAGTTATGGACCATTTGGAGCCATATGAAACAGATTAAAACAATTATATTATTTTATTTAAAATATTTTTAAAATTGTCACCTTCATACTTAAATTAGTATAAAATTTTTAATGTTGGATTTTCAAGAAGCTAAATCAGAAGACATATATTCTCTTAAAATATAGTAATTTATATTCATAATTTTATTTTTTTTTAATTTTTATTCATTATATAATTATATTAAATAAATACACAATATTGTTGTAGTAATTATTTTATTAAGGAAAATATCAAATAAATGTTATTAAAAACATTAAAATGAATATAATTTCGGATAATTAATTTTCACATTGAATATTATAGATTACCTTGACCCATTAGGGATATAATAAAATATTTGGTTCTATTCTAACATCTTATCTTGATTTTTTTAAAATCCATGAGATGTATAGTGTCAAAATTGACACAATTAATTTTTTTTCAAAATAATGATTTATTCAATTATTTAAAAATATCAAAACATTTTTTAAAAAAATATAATAATTATGATATGGTTTAATATTTCCTAAATTATTCATTTATGGTCTAATTTAATTAAAATAAGTAAATATTTTACCCTTTTCATATTGAAATATTTGTTACACCTAGTTAAAAATTAAATAGAATAAGTAAGTGTTAATTAAAATTATAAGGCATAAATTGACATAAACACTTGTCTAAAATTTGTTGTCTTATTATATTACAACCCTATCTCATATCATAATCTAAATTGGGACATTTTGGAGTTTTTTATGGGGGTTTGATTTTATTATAAATTAATAATTGTGAGGTTTCCAAAATTTCCCCTCACCTCAATTATAAAAGGGCACCTCCTCCCTCATTTCTCAATAACTAAATAATCCTTAAAGTTTGTCAATACCCTGACCATTTATCTTATAAAAATCTTTATTTACATTCTAGAATCACTGGTCTTCTCAAAATATCAACTCTAATTCTATTAAGATGAGATCAAAAGAGAGAACGTCAAAGAAGATGTAATCTCCTCTACCGATTCATTTATATTTATTTCTACTTATACTTCTACTTAATCAGTTGTTTCATTATATAATAATAAATATAGTTTAACTTATATACTGAGAATTTTTTATAATTATTAAACCACCATATTTAACTTTCTATCCATCCTAAGAAATATTAAATCACCATGTGTGTGTACGTACGGCTTACCGTCTCCACGTCGTGGTGTAATTTGTTTTTCCACACCAACTTACTTGTATGAGTATAAAAAATGATATAATAACTATATGTGATTATTATAAAATTATATTTATTATGAAATATATTAAACCATGGAAATCAATATCATTCAACAATTATGATAATGATATTGTCACTCGTGTGCACGTACGACCTACCATTTCCACGATGCGATGTGATTCGTTCTACATATTAATCACTCAAGAAGGATTACATAAATGTAAAGAGTGAATAAATATGGAATTTATTATGTAAGTATAATTTTATATTGATATAAATATTTCCTATGAATTATAACTGAAAGTTATTCGACAAAACATCCATATGATCATAAAGTAGTTAATACTCGAATAACGAGTAATAATGAATTTCTATAAACAAATGAGGGAGAATATGACCAAATATGATGAACATGATTTTGGAATAAGTTAATAATATTATCTAAATCATTATACAAGAGGTTTTGACACATAGGAATCATATAGGACCTTAGGTGAGGGATTGTTTTTGAAATATCATTTTTATCTGAGATTGTTTATACGTAAGTATTTACTAGGTGTATATTTATCATTAATGACCATTATTTAAAAAAAATCATTACATTTTTACAATTCTTCTATGTATTTTTAAATTCATTTTTCATGACCCATCCCCTAGGGCTCATGTTGTGACTACCCCAAGACTGCCATCCATAGGCTAGGGGTTGGTGACTAGCACCAAAAAGCATATCCCTAAAACCAAAAAGGCATTGCCTTTTAACCTAAAAACTCAAAAAATTCAAGAACACAACAAGATACAATCACAAGGTAAACTATATAGTAAATAGGGTGAGTACAGTAAGTAAAGGGGGCCAAAATACATGCAAAACTGGAAAGTACAAGTAAAACATAAAACAACTCCTATGAACACCCACCAAGGATCCTACCTGAAGGGTAGGTACAACTCTCGAATGGTCATCTCGACAGTACGTCTCATATAATGGTCCACCTC
The DNA here is from genome assembly GCA_963277665.1 of Viscum album. Lineage (NCBI taxonomy): Eukaryota > Viridiplantae > Streptophyta > Magnoliopsida > Santalales > Viscaceae > Viscum > Viscum album. The sequence continues at coordinate 1,042,165,375 of OY728140.1, read as the reverse complement.
TGAGCAGCCTCTAGTACTGGAACCCTCATCCTCGATCAATGTTTTCTGTTATTTTCACAATACACAGTAAGGTGTGGTTGTATCCTATGTAGGGGTGAGTATAACAATACTCAGTAGAGACCACGAGACCCCTGAAGGTCTCTCAGAATCCAAAAAGGATAAAAAACAAAGAAACACCACAATCACAAAGCACGAAAAAACCGTCAACCCTATATAGATATATGCCCCTACATATATCTATGTTATTAATTATACCCATATCATTCATGAATAAACACAAGGACAAACTCTTTAGGAAAAAGGACAATTGTTCCTAGATGGAAAGAATACCACGAAGGTAACACCACGAAGGTACGTACCACAAAGGTAACGCCACAAAGTAGAATACCATGAAGGTATCACCACACAGAAGTGTACCACAATGATAAAGAATCATCTCACACCATGTATAACTTAAGTACGGAAATATAGATGATTAACTGTATTACTAGATCATCTTACTTCATCAAGAAGCTCTGTTGTTGACCCACACAAGATTGAAAATGACCCACACAAGATTTGAAGATGACCCACACAGGATTGGTAGATGACTCACACAGGATCCACAGATACTAACCCACATAGTTTCTGAAGATGACCCACATAAGATCTGAAGATGACCCACACAAGATCGGTAGATACTTCAAGTACAGCCAGCCATAGGGTCCCTACCCTAAGCATTCTTGGTTCTGGGAGGATTTTCTACTCAATCCATCGGTCGATAGTTAAAATACAACGATATCCTATAAAGAAGTATCAGGAAGGTCTATCATGTCATAAGGGACCCAACACGACTAACGATGTGTCAATCGGATACCCGGACTCTAAGTTATTAGTGTTTCTATTCTGAGGGCCTGATTGGATCCAGGTTCGATCCAACCCATCCATACTCCAATTGTATCCAAAACTCGAGTTAAATATACCAAAAGTACTCTCTCAATGCAAGGATTCTGGTGTTGCATACAGTTCATCAAACGGACACCTGATTCTCAAGAAATGGCCGAAAAGGCGTATCTGGGTCTACATAGGGCTGAGTCAGGCCCGACCCGGCCCGGGTCGACCCGACCCGGTCCGGGTCTGGCCTACCTCGTAAAGGGGGTGGCCCACAGCTGGGGTGGCCCATCATAGTGGGACCTTCCCTAGCTGCCACCTGGGGGAGGCGCCCCCTGGGATTCCCGAACGGCCCAGGGGTCGTTCGGTTCTGGCCAACCTGGCGGCGCCATGTGGTGCTGCCTGCTAGAACATGGGACCCACCAAAGCGTGTCATGTTAGGTATGCCACGGTCGGCTAGGGTCCTGTATGGCTCCCCTTCTAGTGGTACCGACGTGTTCCTATGTTGCCTCCCCAGCTGGCCAGGTGCCGGCCACCCTCCAGGCGTGCCGCTGCAGCTCGGCAGCCGGGGCCTCAAACATCAGTGGTGCAAATGCGCGCCATCCCGGATTCCACGTAGTCTGCCGACATGTTGGCCACCACCCTCATCTACCATAGTTGATGGGATGCAGCCTCCTTCAGTGGTGTGGTTTTTCCGCCGCCTGTACTTAGCCTGCACTGGTGGATAGCGGACTTCTATGGGTCACCGGGTGAGCTCTGGTGGCCCGTTCTTCAATCTGAAGGAATTTTTGTGTGTCCTAGGACGTCGTATTTTCATCTATCCCATCAAGTTCAAGTTCCTCTCAACACAAAGTTTTTCCCATGAATAACATGTCAGACATTGTACTAGGGGAGGGATTAGGCCGTGTTCATTTTTCCCACTCTGCCCGTGTTAGACTGATACCATGCGGCTCAAGAAGGCTGAATCAATTTAAATTAATGAAGAAAAATCATGAACAAACCCTAATTCAAGTTTTTTGGAGATCCTATGCACTTGAGGAAGAGTCAGTGTTCATTATTCGATGGCGTTCATCACCTCATGCGGGAACCAACTCCATCCTCCAAGTGATTTGCATTTGGCACTTTATCAGAACATCGTTTCTTGGTGAATTCATTCCAATACTCCTCCCCAAGATCCATATAAGATAGAAGAAGGGGGAGGGTGAGTAATGACTGTGGATTTAATTGGGGTTTATTTAATAGGAACGTTCCTAATTCCAATGATGTTGTTACAAAGTATTTGAGGAGTCAAGACATTTATTGGCTTGACATGTTGTTGGTCCTGCCACTACCGCTTGTCCGTTGGAGGAAAATATAGAAATAAATAAAATAACAAAGTTATTTTATTATTCTTTTAAAAAGTCCAAAATATAACTTTTTTTCAAAACTTGATTTGGTTGAAGTGAAGCCTCCCTTAAGAGAATCTTGGCACTACAGATTCAACGGTGCCCTTGGATTTTTAATCCAAGAACCGGTTCAAAATATAGGAAATTCCACATGCACGTTTACTGAACGTATCATAAAAAAGTTCAAAATTCATTCTAGGCACACTGGGCCTCGGAATCATGTGCCATCCATTTTTGCAGACTCGTAATAATTCCATATAATTTTTAAAAAAAATTACATGGATAATTTGGGTGTTTACATTCTACCCACCTTAGGGATTTTCATCCTCGAAAGCCACAACATAGACTAAGGAAACAAATGGGGGTATTGAGCACGAATCTTATCCTCCCACTCCTATGTGCTCTCCTGGAGGTTCCCATGCTGCCAATGAACACATACCAAAGGAATCGACCACCCACAAAGGACCCGCTCCTTTTGTTCTTCAATATCCGCTGAAACCTCCATAAAAATCGTCCCATCATAAAAGTCCATCTTTCGATGGTCGATGATGTGGAATGGTTCATACATGTATCCCCTCAGTTGTAATACGTGGAAGACGTCGTGAACCCTCTCTAACTGTAGTGGCAGTGCCAAGTGGTATGATACCTCGCTAATCGTCTGAAGTATCAGAAAAGGTATGATAAACCTCAGGGATATTTTTCCACCTCGACCAAATCTCTACAAACCTCATCGAGGCGAGACACATAGGAAGACGTTTTCTTCATTCTTGAACTCCAAGGGACTCCTTCTCCTATCCCAATAATACTTTTGTCTTCTCAGTCCAGTTTTCCTCCGCTCCTAGATGATCTATACCGTCTCAGTGGTATCCCGTACCAACTCTGGACCCATAAGCGTTGACTCCCCTGGGTCTTTCCAGTATAGAGGTGATCTGCAAGGTTGAATGTATATGTCCTTGAATGGTTCCATACCAATGGTGTAGTGATAGTTTTTGTTGTATGCGAACTCCACCAAGGGAAAATGATCCTCCCAACTACATTCAAAATCGAAGACACAAGCACATAGTATGTCCTCCAGTGACTAAATGGATTGCTCTCTCTGACAATCTGTCTTTGGATGAAAGGCGGTGCTCAAACGTAGCTGATTTCTGAATGCCTTCTGTAATCCCTTCCAAAACCGGGATGTAAAATGTTTGTCACAGTTGGTGATGATCGTCGATGGCACCCCATGAAGTCGTACAATCTCTTATACCAAGAGGTAACCTAATCCTTCTACTGATCCCTAGTCTCAGATGGGTAGGAAGTGGGCTGACTTGGTGAGTCAGTCAATGATCACCCAGATGTAATCATGTTCCCTGGACATATGTGGAAGCCCAATCACAAATTCCATTGAGATACCTTCCCACTTCCACTCTAGAACCTCTAGTGGTGGGGCTAAGCTTGCTGGAACTTGGTGTTCGGCCTTCACTTGCTGACAAGTGAGGCATTGTGAAACAAACTCTGCCACTGCCTTCTTCATCCCTGACCACCAGTGCTGACATTGGTGGTCTTGGTACATCTTCGTCACACCAGGATTTATTTCCAGAGGGGACGTATGGAACTCCATTAACTCCTCCTCCTGTAGCACTTCTAGTACTGTGGTGCATCCCTTAAAGAGGATGATGTGCTCCCCACCTTCAGAAAATCCATCAGGTGCATTTCCTACGGATATTTGAGTATGTCGATCCTCGCAGTCAATGTACCCAATATATGTCTCTCAAACTCACTGATGATGTGGGGGAGTGACAGACATAGATTAGAGGTAAGCTTCTCCATCTCTATCCAAAAAGGATATTTGAAACGCGTCTAGCTACTTTGTCACCTCACTCTGCAGATGTAAACCAAACCTCCTGCTGAGTGCGTCTACCACTACGTTTCCCTTCCCAGGATTTTAGAATATCTCAAAGTCATAGTCCTGGAAGAACTCTAGCCTTTTTTGTTGTCTCAGGTTCATGTCCTTCTGTGAGAAGATATACCAGAGACTCTTGTGATCAGATTAGACTGTAAAACATTCACATATCAAGTAATGCCGCCACATCATCAAGGTGAATACCATTGCTGCTAACACCAGGTAATGGGTGGAATAGTTCTACTCATGTTGTCTCAGCTAACAAGAACCATAAGTGATCATTGCACACTCCTACATCAGGACACATACATGCCCGGTCCCTGATGCATCGTAGTAGACTACGTACCCAACACCCTTCTCTAGTATCCTCAAGATGGGGGCACTCATCAGTCTCTGCATCAACTCTTGAAAACTCCACCGAAATCTCTTTAACCACATGAAGGTTTTACCCTTCTTCTTCAATGCAGATAAGGGTGCCACAACTCTGGAAAAGTCAGGCATAAACCTATGGCAGTAACCAGCTAGACCCAAAAAACTCCGCACCTCTGTTACACTGTAGGGTGGTTCCCAAGAAAGAACAGCCTCAATCTTCTCTTGATCCACCACAAATCTGGCCTCCGATATGACATGTCCTAGTAAGTGAACCTCTCATATCCAGAACTGGCACTTCGAGATCTTAACATAAATTTGGTGCTCTCGGAGTGTGTCCAGAACTATCAGTAGATGATAGGAATTCTCCTCCTCTATATCTAAGTATACTAGGATATCGTCGATGAATACTACCACAAAGAGATTGAGGTATGGCTGGAAGATTCTGTTCATGAGTTCCATGAACACTGTTTGGTCATTAGTCACGCCGAATGGCATAACCAAAAACTCACAATGGACATATCGACATCTGAAGGCTCTCTTTTGCACATCCTCATCTCATACCCTAAGGTGAAGATAGCCTGACCTGAGGTCTATCTTTGAAAACCACTATGCTCCATTCATTTGGTCAAAGAGATCGTCAATCCTTGAGAGTGGGTACTTGTTATTCATGGTCACCAGGTTCAAGCACCAATAGTCTACACAAAGTCTCAAACTCCCATCTGCCTTCTTGGCGAACAAAATCAGGGCTACCCAAGGAGAAACACTGGGCCTAACAAACCCCTTCCCCTGAAAGTCCTCCAGCTGTATTCGTAGATCTCGAAGCACTACGGTAGCCATCCAATACACTGGTGTAGATATCGGGGTTGTCATGGTGTACAAGTTGATATAAAATTCCACCTATCTACGATGAGGTAGACATAGAAAATCATTATGGAAAACATTAGTGTACTGGTCCACCACTACAGGGTAGCTCAGACTCTCAACATCAACCTCTCCAAGGGTAAGGCTACCCAACTGATGTGTGATCGGCTGCACCCTCCTCCAGGTAAGTCCATCATGTGCGGAAAAGGTTCCCTTCTCGCCAGTGAAGGAAAACCAGGTCTCATTCTTGTGGACACACCACACTTTTTCTCCTAATATAGTTGATCTGAGCGTGGACTGTAGATAACCAATCCATACCCAAGATGACGCCGTAAGGCCTCGACACTGCTACTAAAAGATCCCAGTCGAAACTCTCGCCTCCTAGAGTATGATCACACTACCAGCACCAGTGTGTAATAATTGAATCCACTCTCTTAGGAGTATCTAGTTGTAAGGAACAAGCCAATGGCTCCACTGGAATCTCTGAGCTCCGAATGAGGGATGTGGTAATAAAAAAAGTGACTAGAACCTTTGTCTATAATTACTGTATCTAAGATGGAGTAGATAGATATTGTACCTCGGATCATCTCCAGTGCGTTGTGGTCATAGGACTCAGCTTCCTAGACCTGAGGCCATTCATATACACCTTCTCTCTGTGGTCGGAGTGGACCACCTGGAGGGGGTGTTGATAGAACCTCAAATCGCCTCCCACTACCTGTTGCACGGCCAACTCCTCTGCCACATCTTCCTGCTGCCTACAGACCTCCTCAATCGAATATTCACCTCTGACCAGGTAGTCTTTATACTATCTGATGGTCTTCCGTACAGTGGGTTAGGCAGTCACGATCCATATGACCCTTCCCGCCACACGATTAACACTTACTACTCCTTGTATGTCCTGCTCTGTATTGAGAGCCCCACACAGCTGACCCTGTATTCTGTAGTCGTCCACCAGTAGGTGTGGTCCTCTTGGACCTCTACGTCATCTATCTACTGGCAGCTATAGATGACACTACTATGTGATGTCTGGTGGTGGTTCTCGCTACCGGTTACTGCTCAACAAGGAAGCTCTCCACCATGATTGATTGATCTAATACCCCAGCCTATGTCGGGATGTTGAGAGATACAATTGAAGATCTGATCTCCCATCTGAGTCCTTGATCGAGGGTTTGGGCCTTGAAGAAAGGGTCTCGTAACATGTCAGTGGATTAGCAGAAGAGATCAGTGAACCTCGTCGAGTACTGGGCCACGGTCATGCTTCCCTACTGTAAGTGTAGTAGCTCTTGTATACACACTAAGCGTAGAGTCGCTGGGATGATATCTGCCATGAAAAGGCCATCGAAGTCCGCTCAGGTGAGGGTCACCTCGTCATATAACTAGAGTTTCAGACTCCACCATCTCACGTCTTCTCCCTAGAAGAGAATGGTGGCTTGGATCACTATCATATCAGCTGGTGTCCCAACTAAGCGAAAAATTCAGGCCAAAACCTCCAGCCAATCCTCAACCGCCTGTGGATCCGTCTTGACTCAAAACCTCAGAGCCCTATACCACTAAAACTAATGCAACATGCTCAGTTGGCATGCAACCTCCACTAGTGGGGTCGGTGGCATCTACTTCCCAACAGGTGTTGGCGCTATCGGTACACCACCCGATGGTACTATCGTCGTAAGAGGGCCCTGCACTGAAGCCTCATCGCTCAGTGGGCCTTCATCGCACAATATACATGGAACCCCGGATGGATATCTGCGTAGAGGCATCCTGAAAAGAAATAGGTGCACCACGATAAATAATTTATACCTGGTGAGCTGACTCAAAGAGATCTCAAATAAAACATTTCCAGAAACTCACACGCAATCTGTGTTTTCATGCACTGAGTTAGAAAGCAGAACTCAGGGTCCTGGTGCATGGATATGTCGACCGCCGCACCAACAATGGATTTCCAAAACTGATAACCACACTCATAACACATAACACTATTGTCGAATCAAAATATCAGAGTCCAATTTCTTTGGTAGAACCTCCCTCTGATACCAATTTGTTATGACCCGTCCCCCGGGGCCCGTGCCGTGACTACCCCAAGCCCACCTTCCATTGGCTAGGGGCTGGCGACTAGCACTAGAAAGGCATATCCCTAAAACCAGAAAGGACTTACCTTTTAACCTGGAAACTCAGACAACCCAAGCACACAACAAGATACAAGCACAAGATAAACTATATATAAAATAGGGTGAGTACATTATGTAAAGGGGGACAGGATACAAGCACAACTGGAAAGTACAAGTAAAACTAAAAACAACTCCTTTGAACACCTGCCAAGGACCCAACCAGAAGGGTAGGTATAGTTCTGAAATGGTTTTCTCTGTGATACGTATCATCTAATGGTCCCCCTACGAGCATCCTCCAGTCCTGGCACCCTCAGCCTCAATCAATGTTGTCTGTCATCTGCAAAAGACATAGTAAAGTGCGGGCATAACCTGTGCAGGGGTGAGTATAATAATACTTAGTAGACACCCCGAGACCCCTAAAGGTATCTCAGAATCCACAAAGGATAAACCACAAAGAAATAACATAATCACAAAGCACGAAAAAAAGTCAACCCTACTTAGGTATATGCCCATACATATACCTAAGTTATCAATTATACCCATCTCGTTCATGAGGAAACACAAGGTCCAACTCTTTAGCCAAAAGTACAAGTGTTCCAAGAAGGAAAGAATACCATAAAGGTAATAGCACAAAGGTAAGTACCAAAAAGGTAACTCCACACAAAAGAATACCACGAAGGTATCACCACACAGAAGTGTACCACAAAGGTAAAGACTCATCTCACACCAGGTATAACTTAAGTATGGAAATATAGATGATTAGCGGTATTGCTAGATCATCTTACTTCATCGAGAATCTCAACAGTTAACCCACACAAGATCGAATATGACCCACATAGAATCTGAAGATGACCCACACAGGATCCGTGGATTCTAACCCATGTAGGATCCTCGGTGGATGATCCAGGAGGTGTTTTCTCATTTTAGTTGTACTTTTAATTTTCAGTTGGTCTTGTATTCTGGCCCCTTTACTTTCAGTACACTTTTACTACAATAGTTTACTTAGTGATTTCTTCTTGTTGTGTTCTCAGTTTGTGTGTTTGTACAGGTTTAAAGTCAATTCCTTCCCATTATAGGGATATGCATTTTCGGTGCTAGTCGCCAGCCCCTAGCCTATGGAAGGCGGGCTTGGGTTAGTAACGAAACAGGCCCCAGGGGACGAGTTGTGACATCATTTTTACCAAATTTTTACCTTTACGACATGGTTTGGGAGTAATCTTTCTTCTATTTACCATATGAGGTACTTTTTAATTTCCCAGCAAAAGTATAAGGAGAATTTTTTAACTTATTTGACAAGAACATATTTTTATGCTTTCAAAACTCCTTATTAATATAATGATCACATTACAACATTTCAAGTGTATTTTTAATTAAATTATTTTCTATTCAAATTTAATGTTATTTTTAGAAAAGAAAACATTTTTTTATGAAAATGGGATATTTTCTTCAAGAATTAATTTCAATTATTTTATCAAAATTATTTTCCATATAATATGATATAAGGTTATGTTTCCATCCCTATTATTAAATTTATTTGATTGATTTTATGATAGAATTGTTTTTATGAAATCTATATATTTTATATGGATTTTATTATGATGGAATGATGTTTAAGAAACCCATTTGATCTCTTGGGTTATGATATGGTGAATGACTTATGTTTTTGTGGCACATATAAGAATGATTTCATTATGAGAAAGGTGGGACCCATATCTCCCTCCAGTCCATTGAGTAAAGATTTATATATCATGAGATAAATATGACTGGAATGAAAATTAAATCTCATTCAGTAATATAGGGTTGGAACGCCATATAAATATGATTCAGTAAAACATGGCAGGAATGGAAAGTAAACCAATTTCAGTAAAGGAATTTTTCCACTATGATGGTCTTGGCAGCAATGCCTTGGCTACTATGGAAATCATATTATGAGTTTATTTGTTTTCCAAAATTTCATGTTTTATGCCAATGGTATTTTATCATGTTTAATGTGCCTTTATGATATATTTCTTACATACTTACAAGATTTATTTCATGACTCATGATTCTGATATTTAAACTTTATGATCATGTTTTTTCATTCTTATGTTTATGGTTTGTTTTATGTTCTCAATTTCTACTCTTATTGAGAATTTAAGCTCACCCTTTTTATTTTTTCCTTTCCCCAAGATATAAAGAAAGGTTTTAGGTAGGAAATAAAAATGGGAAGATATTTATGGGAGATATTGAACATATTTTACCAAGATATAAGATTATGTTCCAATTTTCTAAAGAACTAAACTAATACAGTATTTGGGTGTCTGTTTGTGTCATGTATTCAGTATTCTACAAAATTAATATAATTTCTATATACTTCAAGCTAGGTTAGTTAGAGTTACCTTTATCACAAGCATGTTCTCTAACACTCTCCATCAGAACTTGATTTTTATATATTTTTTTCTATCCATTTTTCTAATTCCAACATATGTTCTCCTAATAATGAAACTAGATATGTGACCTTTGTATTTTCTTTTATCTCTTTTTATGAAGTTGTGATATTAACCCTTTTATGATGTGGGTTTTTAAAAAATAGTTTATTTTCAATCCCTATATTTATGAGATAAATTTTAAATTGCATGGATGTAATTTATTTAAGGTGAGGAGAATTTAACTCCCCAAAATTCTAAAATAAGAACCTAATATTCGATGATGTGCATGACATGCGACACTAAGTGTGTTAGGAGATATAATGCCCTGATACTTTAAAATATATTTAAATTTTCATATTTATTTTGAATATTCTATATTTGGTAATAAACTTGACATTGAGTTATCTTTCATTACATGCAATAACAACCTTCGTTTATCGCTAGCGGTGTATGCTAGACTTAGTGTAACCAAACAATAATATATTATTAAACTATTATTATAAGACTTAACCTTACAATTAAGTTCAAATTTATGAATACTATTAACTATCTTATAAAAATATATTATTTATGATAATATAATATTAATTTATAATTTAAAAATTAATTATAAATGTATATAATAACCAATCGAATATAAACATAATGTTTTTATATGAAACCATTTTTATACTCACAAAGCAATTTTATCCTAATAAATAAAAATAATAACAATTATTTAATTATTTTAATGATATATATATGTTATATATTTAATAAAATATTTTTGATATTAATCTCATGGATTTGATAAGCATAATATAATAACAAACCCAATTTTATGCATAAAATTCTATATTTTTATAAAGGCATTTTTATCCCCTTTCAATTGAAAATATATTTTAAATATGAATTTTGATACTTTTATTTATTTAAGATTTTAAAATACACTTATTATTTTTAATATAAACATAAAAATTAGGCTAGGGTGGATTTTTTATTTTTTAGGAAACATATCATTTTTTTAATGAATAATAAAAAACACTGAAATTTAATCCAAAACTATTTTTACTATAATATATTTCTAAGGATAATTTTTGTTTTACATTGGTTTTAAAGTTAAATTAGATTATATGTTTAACAATTAATCTAATTTAGTTCTTGGAATCAATTTCACATAGAAATTGACTATAAAATCATAGCAAATGTTAGGATGTTTTTACTCTAAAAACCTGAATTGTTGTCTCATCTACTGGATTAATTTTAGTTTAATTTCTACCACTTATGTGATTTTAATTTGGATAAATGGATTGCATATTTTTAATAATCATAATTTATAATTTATAATAAGTAAAACTCAGTTTTTTCCAAAAATATTATTAAAATAATTAAAATTAATTACAACGATTAAGGTTAAATTAAGAGTAATAAGGGATTAAGACATAACCTCAAGGACTAAATAAACCTATAAACTTGTCAAAAATACATTAGATGGAAATATATAGTCCCTATAATACCTAGGATATAATTATTTTTATTATTGATCCAGTTTTAACAAAAAAATGTTTGTGTGGTTCCTTTATTTTAAAATATTACAAGGGTGTCACCCCTCATCCATTATAAAAGGCCTCTTTTACTTCCACTTCCCCACACCTCTCAAGACACTTATGTTCGGCCAAAATATGCTCAATTAACTCCCCAAAATCCCTAACTTCCCCTATGAAGCCTTAATTTTGGCAGAAGGAAATCCAAGGATTCCTTTTTGTACAAACCAAAAGGAGTTACCCAATTAAGAGGTAAAGTCTTTCATAAATCTCTTCAATTTTATTTATAATATCCACTCCCTCAATCATCCTTATTAAATGATAATACAAAAAAAACAGTATAATTAATATTTTAATATTTTTTATGTTAATTATTATACCATAACTTACACACATTTCCATCTAATGGGTAATTAACATACTATTTACATATAGGTGGATTGCCGCCTCGCTAAAAGATGATTGTTCAATTTTCCCTTATCGCCTTTCATGGTGGCCATTATGATGAAAAATCTATTAATATATGTTATGTATAATATTTATTATGTCTTTATTTTTCTTTAATTATTTTAAAACACATATCCTTATAGTTTTCAATTTGTGTACAAATAATAATTTCATTTGAAAAAGTGTGGACTACCACCCCCTCAAAGCAATGTGACTCGTTCATGCCCTACATGGAACGTATAAAGGTTAGTTTTAATAAACATATGTACCATATATATAATATATGTGATAATAGAATTATTATATACATATTTATCATTTAATATTATTTCTTTTAACACTACAATGAAATGAAAGTAGTGTTTGTGCGTACGTACGGACTACCGTCTCCATGAACGCTTCATTTTATTTCGTATCTCCAAAACATTCTATATTAATCTAAATAAATATGTACTGAATATATATGATAATTAAATCATGGATTATAATCTTTATATTAGGAAATAATTATCTATTTAATAGTAACAAAAAGTTACAAGTCAAAACATACTTGAGAAAACTAGGCAATTAACACCTGAAATAGTGAAAATAATGAAAGAGTGTTAACAACTGGGTAATAAAATATTATAAAAATGATATATGATATTATTAACAAGATTATAGTTATTTTATAAGTTAGTAACATATTTTAAACCATTATATAGGAGGATAAATACCACACAACAAAATGAAGGTTAAGGTAAGGGAAATTTGTCTAAATTTACATTCCATTGAGACTTATTTGTTATTATGAACCAATTCACGCTATTTGGTGTGTATACTACCTTTTTCATGTTATATCATAAATAACATTATTATAATGATATTATATGTTTAATTTAATGTCATACCTTTTTAGGTATTATGATTTAAATGTTTCAAAGTGGTATGTGACACTTTGGAATGTTTTAAGATCATTTATCTCTAAAATGTTCTTAATGATTATCTTTGCAATATCACTTTATTTTGTGATTTTTAACATAATTTTGAAACAATAGATAAATTATAATCATTATTAATTATAAATTTAATTTAATATCCATATTATCATACAATGGATATTATTGTTTCCTATACTTTATACCATTTTTCATTCGGTGTTTACTTTTACAATATTTTGATTAATTGGGGAATTATTGATAAATTTGTACTTATTATTCAATATAGTTATTTTATAAGGAATATTATTTATTTTTATTATTAAATATGAGGAATTATTTGGATAGTAAATGGAAGGAGTGTCCCATACTTTATATATCTCTTCGATTCATCAATAGGTTCTCATGAGACAAATAAGTTAGCCAAATTAAACAGGTTTTTATCTGTAGTTTTAAATCTTCTTATGGAATGTCTTGATAGTAATATGCTTTCATGGACCTTAGACATGAAACACATTAATAAATCAAATACCACATTTATTTTTAGTTATTATTTAACTATGATATTATTCATCGATGTATTTATGGGTGTAATACATTCTTAGTTTATTGATTTATGGAATGTGTTTCAGATTCTAACATTCCATATTATTTATTCCTTATCTAGTTATGTAAATGGAAAGTTTGATAATTTATTTACCTTTCCATATATATTGATTCATTATTTCTTCCATTTTATTTACCCTTAATGAGTATTTTATCTCATCATTATTATGTTTCTTTCTCTAAGTTATGAAGAAGATAACTTTCAATAAGCTTTCAAGGATGAAGTTTATTTCAGCTTATTCTATTTCATGTTTTATTTTGTTTTCCCAATGTATTATGGGTATCATGTACATAATCAAGATTTCCAAGACTACTAAACTAAATGGTCCTTTGGGATTTATTTCCTTATAATAATTCCAATGTAGTAAAATAATGCACTGACACCAAGCTTTTAGGTTCAGGACATTACATTTAACTCCTCATATAAATGGTGATCCATTAATAACAACCAATAATAAGAATTTAGAGAGTCTTGGATGATACTAAATTGTTTTATATTCCACCATTTAAAAAAGTAAATTCCTAAGGGTTAAAGTTATTGAAAAGAAAAAATGAATCTATAGAAAGGTGAAAAGTATTTATAAAGGGAACCCAAATGCGAAGAAATAAAAGTTACAAATTTTGAAGACTAAATTTAGAAGATATAAAAATTAGTGATGATGTATCTATTTAGGAGTTCTTTAAATGGTTTAATGGTAATATAACCATCATACAAATATTTTGAGAGAAATTGGATGATTTGACTATTGTGGAGAATATTATAAGAATTAATCCTAGTAAATCTGAATCCAAAGTATCATCTTTAGATGATAGAGATTATTTAAAAATCTCTCTATATGATTTAAATAGTATTCCCATAACATATTAAATGGGAATAAAAATGATATATAGAATAAGAAAAGGTTTAACTAATAAATATCTTTCAAATACACTAAATTTAAAAAATGGATGAATTTTTTAAATGAAAATGATGTGAGTGGTTCAGATTTACAATACGAAGTGAGTAAAAATATCAATGCATTCATTTTTTTACATTCTAAAAAGTTATAAATTTATATAAGTATAAAGAAAAGTTTCTATTGAAGTAATTTAGTTATTATTCCATTACACATTTCAAAATATATTGTCCAAGACATAAGGATGATGAAGATAATGATCAAGATGATGAAAGTTCAAGAAGGCTATTGAAGAATAACGTTGGAAAATAAAATTAATATTCCAATGGAAGGAATAAAAATTTCACCAATTTTAAAAATAGAAACATTCTGTTTAAATATGAGGAAGATTAAGTCAATGAATAAGAATTAGAAGATAATAATTACGGTAATAAATGTGATGAGAAGTTGCATATTTCAAAGGTGAATGATGAAATATTTTACAAATATGAATATAGAAACTATGAAGAAGAAAAATAAGTATATTTTATGGAATTTAATAAAAAAGTATAATTTAATGGTTTCCTCTCAAAAATTATAATTCTAGAAATAAATTTGTAGTTAAATAAATATGGTCAACTTTTTAATAGTCAAGAAAACATTATTGAAGAAAAAAATCAAGATTTTTAAAAAATATTGACAATTTAAAGAAGAAAATTTACACACACAAAAATTAAAAAATTATTCTAAAATAAAAGATGAAGTACAAGGAGATAGAATACGACATAGTATAATAGAAGCTATCTAATTTTTATTAAGTAAAATATAACTGTCAAAATTTATTTTCTGAATTTATTGAAATGTATAAGGATTTTGTATCCCATAAATAACATAATATATCATCCTAAAAACATTATAATAAGATTAAAGTTTTTTGAAAACTTTTTAATAAGAATAATCAAGAAATTTGGATCATGCATGTAACTAAAGTGAATTTTGAACTTTTGGAATTTTTTTGAACTCAATATTTTTTGAAATGAATGCTGAAATTGGAGAATCTAGTAATCCAAATAATAATTCTAATATTAATAAGAATAAGATGATATAAGTCTACAAAAATTTATGTTTTCAAAAAGGTTTTAAGAATGATGGTTAGAAATATGTTAGAAAATACTATATAGGAGTGTAAAACATTATGGTTCAAAGTAAAATTTTATTTTTTATGGATATATCTGGGGTTTTAGAGGATTTTATATTGTATGAAATTTGTTATAGTTTAATTATTAATAGAAAAATTGATCCATGATGAATTAGAGGTAGATTTTGAGGCTAATTCATCCCACTCAAAGATGAAAGACTAAAATGAAATCATCCAAAATATAATTTGAAGATTGATAATAGATTTCACCATTTTAAAAATATCAATAATAGGTGTGATCATCCTGAAATAACTAAAAAAAATTGTGTGGCATTGAAAAAACAACATGGTTTGATAATAAAACTCAAAAGAATCAAGAGAAGGAATAAAATGGTGAAGAAAAGTATTTTGTTGTTGAAACTACACTCAAAGATAGAAAAGGTGAAAAACCATGTATTTTGGATAGTGGATCTTATTCACACATTTCTAGAGAATTAGTACTATAAAATAATGTGAGATGATATAATTATGGTACAATAACTTTTGGTGATGTATAGTCTCTTATATTTAATGTTTGTGGATCTTTTTTTATTGGAAAATTGAAATTGAAATCTTAGAGAGCCATATTTATTGATGGGTTAAAAATTAGTTTTCAGTGTTTTTCATATCTATGTTGAAGTAAATGTAGAGATTTTTAGAAAATTTGGGTTTTTAACTAATGTACATATAAATGGAGATATTGTGAAAAAGTAACACAAATATAGGGAAATTTATTTTTGGTAGGTTTTACTCAAATGATAAGTTTTTTTACAATGAAGGAAGAGAATTAATTGGTACATATAAGGATAATACATATGTTCTAGAGATATATGAAAAAGTTAACTATAACATAATGTGTCCATGATTTTCCAAATATGATGTGAAGAAGATATATTTTTAATCAATTTTATAGAAAGGTATGTTCATTAATTCTACACACAAGAAGGTTGAGATACCTTTATCACACCCATTAGATCTTATTCATTCTGATATTTTTTTAACCATGTAGATGAATTAAAAAATAAATATAATTATTTTATATCTATTATTGATAATTTTAATCAAATTTCAAAAATTATTTTTATGAAATTTAGAGTGTTTTAAAATGCTCAAAATATTTAGGAGAAGTGATTTAAAGGATTGTGACCACTAATTAATGATGATTCAAACTAATAATAGTGTTTAATTAAAAAAAAGTAATGTTTTTTGATTATCATTAGAATCATGAATTTATTCATGTTCATAACTCATCATACACACCACAACAATATTATTTAGATAAAAGAAAAAATAAAAGTCTCGTTGAGATGGTTTAGACTGTGTTAATCGAGCATGACACTTTTTAGTTATTTTAGAGACATGCTATTGGAGAAACATTTCAAATAGTGAATAATTTTCTTGTAGAAAATATTTAAACATGTCTCCAAATGGTATTTACATTAATAATACCCCATGTATGAATTTCATGAGGGTATTTGGAAACCCCAATATTATCAAATTCAAAGGTACAAATCATATGAAGTTTTATAAGAGAGTTGTTGATGGTATCTTCCATGGATTTCCTCTAAATAGTAGAGGATAAAGATTATACAATAAATTAATGGGAAAAGAATTTTATTTGTATGATGTTAATGTGTAGGAACATTCATAAATAATGGATTTATAGTGAGAATCATATATAAGAGGAAGTGATGATGAAGATTTTTCTCTTAAAAAAATGTTAATTCCTCTAACAGAAGTGATGATATAGAAGGTAAATTAGATGAAGATTTTTATTCTTCTATTTCAAGTGAAGAGGGTAAATCATTATTATCACATCCAAGTATAAGTCAATATGTTGGGGTTCAAAATATCAACAGGTATTAAAGAAAAAAGTTCAATCCATAAAAGCAATGGGGAAATTTTGACATAGCTAATTATTTTTATAGTTTGAGCCAAGAGATATTGAATAGGAATTGGAGCATCAATATTTAACTAATTATATGAATGGGTAAATTAATTAGGTTAAGAAAAATTAGAATTGAGAGCCGATAACGAAACCTAAAAAAATGTTATTGGGACAATGTTTTTTTCAAGAATAAGTTCCATGTAAATGGTGAAGTGGTAAAGAAAAAATAAAAACTATATTGTATTAGATACTCACAAGTTTATTTAGTTATTTATGATGATACCTTCGCACTATTTTAAATAAATGAAACCATTATAATTTTTTACTATTATTTCACAAACAAAATATAATATTTTCAACATGGATGTAAAGACCAAGAGTTTCCATGTAATTTTTTAATTATATATAATTATTATGAGTCTAAAAAAATTAACAACACGTGATTCTGAGGCCCGGTGTGCCCAAAATTAATTTCTTAAATTATTTTATGTTACGTTTAGAAAATGCTTTTTTAAATTATTACAAGTCTACAAAAATTGACAATGCTTGATTCTGAGGCCCAGTGTGCCCTGAATTAATTTCGGAACTTTTTTAAGGTACATTCAGTAAACATGTGAGTGGCATTTTCTAACTTTTGAACTGGTACCTGTATTAAAAATCCATGGGCACTTTTGAATCTGTAGTGCCGAGATTTTCTTAAGGGAGGATTTACTTTGACCGTAGTAGGTGTGGAGAAAAATTTATGTTCTGGGATTTTTAAAAGAAATAAAATAAAATAATTTAATTATTTTGTTTCTATCTTATCCTCCAACAAACAAGTTGAGGTGGGACAAACGATGTGTCCAACCATTAGATGGATTGACCCTTCATTCCTATGTAACAGTATCATTGGAGAATTGGGAAGCTTCCTAATTAATGACCCCCATTAATTCCCAACACCGTTAGCCACCCTCCCCCTCTCCTATTTATATGGAGCTTGGGGAGAGGTTTCATCACTACTTCGCCAAGAAATAAAGTACTGAAGGAGTACCAAGATGCCAAACCCTTTGAGGAAGGAGCCGGTTTTAGTGTACGATGACGAGTGACCCTAAATCCCTGAACCGAAGGATCACGTGGAATCGATGTCGTTGGAATCATGTGGCAGGAATAAATATCACGGATCCACCTTTAAGTGTGGACGTTCTCTAATGCGTTTACAAGGTAGGGTTTTATTTTGTTAATTTTCAAGTGTTTTCCTTGAACCCTTTAATCCTCCATCATGATTTCAAGCTAACGCGGAGGGTGTGGGCCTAACGAACCTAGATAGGACCCCACTACCTTTGTACCCATGTGTTCTCCATGGAATACCACTGGTGTGGAGGCACCTACCAGATATGATGGAGATGGGGTACCTTAAAGAGACACAATAGGAGGCCATGATACTAAGTTGCGGCGGTAAAAAGAGCATCCAGCACTGGTCGGCCGTAGAGAAGGTGCGGTGCACTGTCGAGCGCCTCCGGAGTTAACTGCAGCGGACAGAAGAGGTGGAAGACACACCGGATGGCCACGGATGGAGAGGGCGGCGCGACCAGCACACTTCTAGTGGATCCATAATGGCAGGACCCGCTCAGGTCCTGCAGGTGACTTGGCAGTGCCAATAGACGTTGTCGCATGGTCTCTTGAATAGAGGGGACTGCTCCCCTCCCATTCCAGCTCAAGCTAACCATAGGGGGTCATGCCACACGCAGTGGACTGCCTGCCCAGCGGGCCAGGCCGCACCCCACCACAAGCCAAGTCGAGCCCGCCATGGCCCCACCCAGTCGGGTTTACCCGAACCGAGTTAGGTCGGCCTAGACTAGGTCAGACCGGGTTAGTTCGACCGGGTCAGACCGGACCCCAAAACACTTAAAGGGACATATATTGATAACCAGATGTTTTTTTGATGAACCATCTACGACGTTGGGATATTTGGATTGAGATGTTCCTTTTTGGTATACTCGACTTGAGTTTTGAAGATAGCTGGATTACAGTTAGGTTGGATCGAACCCGAATCCAACTGGGCCCCCAGAACTGAAATGCTTATTACTCACAGGCTGGGCGTTCGATTGACGTACTGTCTGTCACGTTGGAACCCTTAAGACAGAGTGGTCCTTTCTGTTATTTTTTTGTGGAGCCTAGTGAATATAGAGGTACGACCGATATCTCGAGGGGAATATTCTACGAAGAATGAGCGCATCAGCTGTGAGGAATCCTATGGCTAGTTGTAATGTGAAGAAAGAACATCGATCATTTGTGGATCAACATATATCAGATCCTATGTGGGTAAGTGCTCAATGATTCTGTGTGGGTCAATGTTTACTGATCCTATTTGGGTAAGATCCTATGTGGGTCAGCACTCAACGATCTGGTGTGGGTCAGCTCATACCAATCCTGTGTGGGTTATATCTTGTGTGGGTCAGCGAGGGATAGTTACCTATCGATCCTATGTGGGTCAGATCCTGTGTGGGTTAGCAGGGGTTTGTTACCTATCAATCTTGTATGGGTTAGAAGCAGTTCTACTTAACAGAATAACATGATCTATCCTTATGACTAATCATATGTACTTATGTACTTATGTTTTTCCTGATTGTGAGCTAAGTCACTTCTATCGCTATAATTTAACCTTTTTGATACTTTTATCTTCATGGAATTACCTATGTGGTACTTTTATCTTCTTGGTGTTAACTGTGTGGTACATCTACATTTGTTGTGTTGACTGTGTGGTACTTCTAACTTCATGGTGTTACTTGTGTGGTACTTCTATATTCATGGGGTTACCTATGTGGTACTTCTAATCTTGTGGTGTTGTCTTCGCAGTGTTACCTGTGTGGTACTTTTACATTCTTGGTGTTACTTTTGTGGTATTTTTCCCTCAGGTATGATATGAGCATGTCTTGATAAATTAGGTATATGTATGGTCATATACCTAAGTAGAGTTGATTTCTATTGGTTTGTGCTTTGATTTTAGGTTCTTTCTTTGTGGTATCTTACTTTTTGTAACTCTAGGAGACCTACGAGGGTTTTGAAGTCCCTACTAAGTATCATTAAACTCAAACCTACACGGGCTATGCCCACACCTTTTTGTGTCTAGTGCAGATGATGTACAACGTTGACTGAGTCTAAGAGAGCCAGGACCGGACGGTGCTCGGAGGTGGACTATTTGGTCTGACCTAGTGTGTTGTAGAGACTATCTATACCTACCCTTCAGGTAGGATCCTCGGTGGATGATCCAGGAGCTATTTTGTACTTTTCAGTTTTACTTGTACTTTTTTTAGTTGGGATTATATTCCGACCCCTTTAACTTTCATCACTCTTTTTACTACAGTAGATTACCTAATGGATTCATCTTATTGCATTCTAGTCTATGTGTTTGTATAGGTTTAAAGGCAATGCCTTCCCATTTTAGGGATACGCCTTTCAGCTGCTAGTCTCTAGCCATTGGCCTATAGAAGGCGGGCTTGGGGTAGTCACAACATGGGCCCCGAGGGACGGGTTGTGACAAATTTGTATTAGAGGAGCCGGTTCTACCGAAGAACTAGGATTGCGATCCTTTCTATGTGGAAATAGTTTTAAGTATAATGAGTGTGTTTTACAGTTTGGTGAATCCAGTTTTGGTGCGGCGGCTGATGTATCCATACACCAGGACCCCAAATTCTGATTTCTGACTCAGTGCACGGAAACACTGATTGCATGTTTTTTTAAAATTATTTCGTGTGATCTCTTTGAGTCATATAACTAGGAATAAATTATTGACCAAGGGACACCAGTTTTGTTTCATGATGCCTCCACGTAGAAATAAATCTAGGATTCCTGAGAGAGTGTGCAATGATGGACCACCGAGCAATGAGGTCATGGTGCAAGGCCCCCTTACGATGTTAGCACTTTCAGGTGGTGTACCAGCAACACCACTACCGATTGGGAAGTCATTTCCACTAGTCCCACTATAAGAGGGTGAACGTCGACTGAGCGCGTTGCATGAGTTCATGCGGTGGAGGCCTCCAAGGTTCCGAGGTGAGATGGACCCGCAGGCGGTTGAGGATTGGTTGGAGGCTGTAGTCAAATTTTTCCACCTATTTGGGACACCAAATGACATTATGGTGATCCTAGCAGCCAATCTTTTTTAAGAATCAGTAGGGTGATGGTGGAGCTTAATGCTCTAGTAACATGATGAGGTGAACCCCATCTAGGCGGACTTCGAGATTCCTTTCAGGGAAGAGTTTGTCCCAACAACCTTAAGCTCTTTGCATATATAGGAGTTGCTGCACTTACAACAGGGCAGTATGACTATGACCCAGTACTCGGCAAGTTTCACTGATCTCTCCCTCTACTCCACTGACATGGAATGAGACTCTTTCTTCAGGGACCAGACCTTTTAGAAGGTTCTCCGATTAGAGATCAGAGCATCAATGATATCTCCCATCATTCCAATGCAGGTTGGGGTGCTAGAGAGAACGATTTTGGTGGAGAGCTTCCTAGCTGAGAAGGCACCCATAGTAAGAGCCACCACCAGACATTAGGTAGCAGAGTCATCTACAGTAGGTAGTAGACAGATGACATAGGGTCCCAAGTGGGCCATGTCTTCTGGTGGGTGACCTCAAGATACAGGGTTAGTGGTGCGGGGCTCATGGGATAGAGGAGGACAACTGGGGAGTAGACAGTGCTACAAGTGCAGTGGGTAGGGTCACATGACTCGCGACTACCCGACCTGCTATATGGATGACCAGTAGACGGTCGAGGGACCGTCGAGCCCAAGGAAGATATTCTATCGAGGAGGTCTACAGGCAGCAGGCGGACATGGAAGAGGAGCTAGCCGTGAAGCAGGCGATGGGCGGTGATTTGAGGTTCTACCGCCACTACCACTAGGGGGTCCACCCTGACCACCGAGAGCAAGTGGACAGGGATGAGCTTAGCTCCAGGTAGATGAGGCCTATGACCATGGAACTCTGGATAGGATTAGAGGTACGATTTGTATCTACTACACCTTAGCTGCAGTACTTATAGACACAGGTGTCAGTCACTCTTTTATTACCATGTCTCTCATTCAGATCTCGGAGATTCTAGTGGAGAAATTGGCTCGATCCTTACATCTAGAGACTCCTACGAGAGAAAATTTGACGATTACACATTAGTTCCAGCAGTGTGAGCTTACTCTTGGAGGTGAGAGCTTCAGTTGGGATCTTCTAGTAGCAACGTTGAGGCCCTACAATGTTATCGTGAGTATGGATTGGTTATCTACATTCCATGATCAGATTGACTGTATTAGGCACAAAGTGCGGTGTGTCTGTGAGGATGAGACTAGGTTTTTCTTTTACCGGTGATAAGGGAAGCTTCGCAGCACAAGATGAACTTACCCAGAGGAGGGTGAAACTGATCACACATTAGTTGGCAAGCCTTACCCTCAGAGTAGTATATTTTGAGGGTCTGAGCTATCCTATAGTGGTGGACCAGTATAACAATGTCTTTCTTGATGATGTTTTGGGACTACCTCCACGCAGAGAGGTATACTTTTACATAAAACTGTACCCGAAGACAATATTGATATCTACACCAGTATATTGGATGGATTTCATGGAGCTTCATGATGTATGGGTACAATTGGAGGAATTTTAGAGAATTGGGTTCATAAGGTCCCAATATTTCTCCATGGGCAGCCCCGATTTTGTTCTCCAAGAAGGTAGATGGGAGTTTGAGACTCTATGTGGACTATTGACACCTGAACTAGGTTATCGTGAAGAACAAGTATCCACTTTAGAGAATTGATGATCTTTTTTATCAGCTAATGGGAGCTCATTGGTTTTCGAAGATAGACCTCAGATCAGGCTATCATCGGCTCAGGGTACGAGATGTGGATGTGCAGAAGATGGACTTCAGATGTCGGTATGGCCACTATGTGTTCTTGGTTATGCCCTTCGGTGTGACCAATTCCTCATCAGTGTTCATGGGACTCATGAACATGATCTTCCAGCCATACCTTGATCGCTTTGTGGTGGTATTTGTTAACAACATCTTGATATACTCAGTGACGGATGAATAACATGGCTATCATCTACAGATAGTTATGGATAAACACTGAGAGCACTAGATTTATGGTAAGCTCTCGAAGTTCCAGTTCAGTGTACAAGAAGTGCACATTCTGGGACACATTATCTTAGAGGCTAGAGTTTCAATGGATCCAGTGAGGATAGAGGTTCTTCTTGCTGGTGAGCCATCCATAAGTGTGACCGAGGTGCAGAGTTTCTTGGGGTTGGTTGGATACTATTAGATATTCTATCTTGACTTTTCCAGAGTTGTTTCACCCTTTTCAGCATTGACAAAGAAGGGATAGCCTTTCGTATGGAAGGAGAGATGCCAACAGAGTTTTCATGAGATGTGGTAGTGAATGACGAGTGCCGCTATCTTGAGGCTACCAGAAGAGGGTGTTGGGTATGTCATCTACTACGACGCATCTAGGACCAGACATGGGTGTGACCTAATGCAGGAGCATGCAGTGATCACTTAAATCTCACCACAGCTGAGGCAACATGAGCAGAACTACACTACCCACAACCTGGAGTTAGCAGCAGTAGTATTTTCCATGAATATTTGGCGGCATTACTTAATGGGCGAAATTTTTATAGTCTACTTTGATCACGAGAGTATCAGGTATATATTCTATTAGAAGGACCTGAACTTGATACAACAACAATGGCTAGAGTTCCTCCATGACTATAAATTTGAGATAGTCTACACTCCTAGGAAGGGGAACATGGTAGTAGAAGCACTCAGTATGAGGTATTTCCTACAGTTTCTATGTGAGGCAAAGGAGATTCTAGCTATGTTGCTGATATCATTCATGGATAGGGAGGGAGAAGCATACCTCCAGTCTATTATAGTCACTCCCCCACTCCTTCAGTGATTCATGTAGGCGTAGCATAGACACATTGATTGCGAGGCTCGACGTGCTCAGATATCCTCAAGACCGGAACCTGATTGATTTTCAGAAGGTGGGGAGCTCTTCATCCTATTCAGAGGATGTACCATGGTACCAGTGGCGCTACAGGAGGATGTGTTGAGGGATTTCCATTCATCCTCTCTAGCGGTATATCCTGGTGTGGACAAGATGTACCATGACCTCGGACATTAGCACTGGTGGCCAGATATGAAGGAAGTAGTGGTAGAGTTTGTTTCTTAATGTCTCACATGTCAGCAAATGAAGGTCGAGCATCAGGTACCAGTAGGCTTAGCACAACCACTAGAGGTTCTGGAGTGGAAGTGGGATGGAATATCCATGGAATTTTTGATAAGTCTTCCACATACATCAAAGGGACATGATTCCATCTTGGTGATATTTGACCGACTCACCAAGTCGGCCCACATCCCACCTATCCGAGAGCAGGGATCAGTATAAGGATTGGGATGCCTATATGTATAAGAGATTGTGAGACTCCATGGGGTTCCATCGACGGTCATCTCTGACCGTGACATGTGTTTCACATCTCGATTGTGAAAGCGATTACATGAGGAATTTGGGACTCAACTACGTTTTAGCACTTCCTTCCATTCTTAGACAGATGGATAGAAAGAGTAGACCATACAGACACTGGAGGACATGTTTCATGCTTGCATCCTAGATTTTGGCTGTAATTGGGAGGATCACTTTCCCTTAGTGGAGTTTGTATACAATAATAGTTATCACTTCACCATCAGTATGGAACCATTTGAGTCCCTATATGGTCGACCTTGTAGATCACCACTATTCTTGAAAAAACCCATGGGAGTTACCACTTATGTGTCTAAAGTTAGTATGGGATACTTCTGAGAAGGTGCAGATCATCAAGGAGTGGATAAAGACTAACAGAGTAGACAGAAAACTTATGGTGATAGGAGACGGAGACCTTTGGAGTTTGAGGAGGGAGACCATGTCTTCCTATGGGTCTCACCTCGATGAGGTGTACATAAATTTGGCCGAGGCGGAAGGTTATCAATGAGGTTTATTAGACTATTTCTGATACTTTAGAGGATAGATGAGGTGGCAAACCGATTGGCACTTCTACCATAGTTGGAGAGGGTGCATGCCATCTTACATGTATCCTAGCTGAAGAGATACATGCATGACCCATCTCACAATATTGACCATGGCGATCTGGACTTCGATGATGGGGAAATGTTTAAGAATGTTCTAGTAGAGATTTAAGATCGATAGCAGTGAGTCCTTCATAGGCGATTGATACCCTTTGGTGCACATTACCTAGTAGCACATGAACCTCCAGAAGAGAACTTGGGAGTGGGAGGCCCAAATCTGTGCTCAGTACTCCCATTTTGTTTCTTAGTATATGTTGTGGATTTTGGAGATGAAAGGCCCTAAGGTGGGGACAATACAAAGACCTATATTTTCCATGTAATTGTTTTTAATTATTTGGAATTATTATGAGTCTGTGAAAATTATTGACACGTGATTCTGAGCCCCAGAGTGCCCAGAATTAATTTCCAAACATTTTTTGAGTTACATTCAGTAAACACATGAGCATCATTTTTCTAAATTTTGAATCGGTGCTCAGATTAAAAATCTGAGGGCACCGTTGAATCTGCAGCGCTGGAATTCACTTAAGGGAGGATTTACTTTAACCACAGTGGGTCTAGAGAAAAAGTTATGTTTTGTGACTTTTAAAAGAAATAAAATAAAATAACTTTATTATTTTGTTTCTATATTATCCTATAACGAACATGTGGAGGTGGGACCCGTGATGTGTCAAGCCATTAAATGGATTGACCCTTCATTCCCATGTAATTGTATTATTGGATAATTGGGAAGATTCCTAACTAATGATCTCCCATTAATTACCAACACCGTTAGACACCCTCCCCCTCTATTATTTATATGGTGCTTGGGGAGAGGTGTCGGCACATCTTTTCCAAGCAATGAAGTGATGAAGGAGTACTGAGACACCAAACACTTGGAGGATGGAGCCGGTTCTGGCATGCGGTGATGAGAGACACTGAAACCCCAAACCGAAGGATGATGTGGAATTGGCATCATTGGAAGCCTGTGGCAGGAAAAAATATCACTAATCCACTTTCAAGCATAGACTTTCTCCAATGGGTTTATGAGGTATGGTTTTATTTTGTAAATTTTAATGTGTTTTCCTTAAACCCTTTAATCCTCCCTCGTGATTACAAGCTAACACGGAGGGTGCGGGCCTAAAGAACCCAGCCCGTACCCCCTGTACCTTTCTACCCATGGGTTGTCTATGGAATACTGCCAGTGTGGTGGCACCGATCAGCTACGATGGAGGCGGTGCACCATCGCGCTCTACAAGATGATGTTGTGGTGGTCAGTGGAGCTGTTAGCACCGACCCACCACAGAGGAGGTGTGGCGCACCGTCGCACGCCACTGGAGGAACTGGTCGTAGCTCGTCAGCTGTGATGGAAGGAAGAGGTAGCTAGCACACCAGACATCCGTGGAAGGTGAGGATGGCACAACCGGCGCACCGCCAATGTGCGATGCCGCTTGGTATTCCGAATGGAGGCGGGGGGGGGGGTGCTCCCCTCTTGTGCCAGATTAGGAGAACCGCGGTAGGTTGTGACACATGTGACCCCCCCCCCCCCCCCCCCGCGAGTCGGGTTGCCCGAACCGGGTCAGGTCATCCTAAACCATGTCGGGTCGGCCCATACCGGGTCGGGTCGGGTCGGACCAGACCCAGAAAACATTTAATGGCCCATATATTGAGAACCAGAATTCCATTTGAAGAACCATCTATAGAGTTGGGATGTTTGTATTGAGACGATCCTTTTGGTATACTCCACTTGAGTTTTGGAGACAGTTGGAGTACAACCAGGTTTGATCGAACTCGAATCAAACTGGGCCTCCGGAACTGAAACGCTTATAACTCACAGACTAGGCGTTCGATTGATGAACCATATGTCACGTTGGAACCCTTATGACATGGTGGTCCTTTGTGTAACTCTTTTTTGGATCTTATTGGTGATCGAGTTATGACCGATATCTTGAGGGGAAGATTCTATGAAGCTCGAGTGCACTGGGTGCGAGGAATCATGTGGTTGGCTATAACATGATGAAAGAACATCGATCCTGGGTGGTTTAGCATCTATCAAATCCTGTGTGGGTTAGTTCTCATCGATCCTGTATGGTTCAGTGCATACCAGTCCTATGTGGGTCAGATCCTGTGTGGGTCAGCGCTCAGCAATCCTGTGTGGGTCAGTGCAAACCGATCCTATGTGGGTCAGATCCTGTGTGGGTCAGTGGGGGCTAGTTACCTATCGATCATGTGCGGGTCAGATCTTGTGTGGGTCAGCAGGGATTAGTTACCTATCGATCATGTGTAGGTCATAAGCAGTGCTACTTAATAGAATAAGATGATCTAGTCTTATGACTAATCATCAGTACATCTGTACTTAAGTTATACTTGATTGTTAGCTGAGTCCCTTCTATCTTCGTGGTGTTACCTATGTGGTGCTTCTATCTTTGTGGTGTTACCTATGTGGTACTTCTATCTTCTTGGTATTACCTGTGTGGTACTTATATCTTCATTGTGTTACCTGTGTGGTACTTCTAACTTTGTGGTGTTACCTGTGTGATACTTCTACCTTCATGGTGTTACCTGTGTGGTACTTCTACCTTCGTGGTGTTGTCCTTGTGGTGTTACCTGTGTGGTACTTCTACCTTCGTGGTGTTACCTTTGTGGTATTCTTTTCTCAAGTATAAGATGAGCATGTATTGATAACTTAAGTATATATATGGGGATATAGATAACTATATTTGATGTATATTGCTTCTTTCCTTAATGTTGGGGTCTTACTTTGGGGTATCTTCCTATGTGGAACTCTAGGAGACATATGGGGGTCTTGGTGTCCCTACTGAATATCGTTATACTCACCCATG
Source organism: Viscum album (assembly GCA_963277665.1). Classification (NCBI taxonomy): domain Eukaryota; kingdom Viridiplantae; phylum Streptophyta; class Magnoliopsida; order Santalales; family Viscaceae; genus Viscum; species Viscum album. The sequence goes on along the minus strand of OY728140.1, from coordinate 1,042,137,158 downwards.
CATGGACTATGCCTGAACCTTGTTATGTCTTGTGAAGATAATGTACAGTGTTGACCAAGGCTGAGGGAGCTAAGACAAGATGATGCTTGGAGGTGGACTATTTGGGTTGACGTGGAGTGTTGTGGAGATGATCTTTACCTACCCTTCATGTAGGAACCTCGGTGGATGATCTAGGAGATATTTTGTACTTTTCAGTTTTACTTGTACCTTTTTTAGTTGGTCTTGTATTCTAACCCCTTTACTTTCACCACTCCTTTTACTATAGTAAATTACATCATGGTTGCATCTTGTCACATTCCAGTCGATGTGTTTGTACATGTTTAAAGTCAATGACTTCCCATTTTATAGATACACCTTTCCGGTGCTATTCGCCACCCCCTAGCCTATAGAAGGCATGCTTGGGTTAGTCACGACACGAGCTTGAGGGACGGGTCGTGATAAGGGATGTTCAATCTTCCATGATCAATAGAGAACAAGAAGAAAAAGTCTATACATAGAATCTAAGTGGTATAATTATTAGAAAAGAAGAGATATATGTGTGTAAGTTAAATAATGATTTATATGGTTTGAATTATTCCCCATTATCTTGGTAATCCATGTTCGATTACTATTTAAATATGTTTAACATCTGAAAAGTTTGAGTGGACAACAACCGCTAAAGAAAAAAATAGGATTTTCCATTGTGATTTGTTCTATTGATGATATCAAATTTACTAAGAATGATAAATAAGACTTTAAAGGGTTTAAAAAATACATGTTGATGTTGTTTTAAATGTATGTGATAGGATTAATGAGGTATATTCATGGCATGAAAATATCTAAAGAGAAGGATAATATTTTCTTATCATAAGAAAAATATGACAAGGTACCCGTTATAAGATATTTCTTGAACTATTCAAAATCTATTTCCACTTATATCTTATGATAATAAACATATTTATGGATGAATGTGGAATTATATAGATTTTAATTAATTTAGTAATTTTATTAGAATCCTTTTATATTTACTATCCTCTAGACTATACATGGTTTATTTTTTTATCAATCGTTCAATATTTAAAATATCACCATAAATGTCATGTATTTTATATGGAAGATTAATTATTAGATACATAAAAGTAATTATGTTTTAGGGGATAAAGTATAATATCAAGATAAATTTTAGTTTGTTTGACTATATAGATATATACTGGGCAGGTTTTTTTGATGATAGGAGATCTATATCTTGTGGCATATTTTTAATGGGAGAAATATTTTTTCCATAGAAAGAAATAGTCTTCCATTAGTCTTAATATAATAGAATAAGATTATATATCTACCAATAAGTAAAAATCTTAGTTAATGTGTATGAATACATAATTGGATCACATCATGGTTGATATGATGATGCCAATTCTCTTGACTTGGGATAATCGAAGTACTATCAATCTCAGAAAAAAAATTATGTAACATTCATTATCAAATCATTGTGGTATTAAATTTAATTTCATCAAAGACATTGTGGAAATAAATGAACTAAATATACATTTTTACCTATATTGGGAAATGTGACTAATATTTTTACTAAACAATTGTTGAAAGAAACATTTCATAAGATGGGGATGAGTATGGGTGTTCAACCTCAACCTCTTAAAGGATAAAGTGTGTGATTTTTTACCCTTTATTATCCTTAATTTCAATATTTATTACAATTTTGGATAAATCAGATAGAATATATATATTCATTAATATAAGTTTGACCCATTTATAGAGAGAAATTTTTTGGTTTATATTTTCAAAGGGTTATGTTATTATTTCATCATGTGTGATATGTGTTAACTATTTTAGCTATTTATTAAAGTTGGTGTAAGAACTATTTATTTTAGGAAATGTTTACTGAAGGTTAAATTTAGATTTTTTTGTGAAAGGTGAGGATGCTATTTTGATAAATAAAAGAAGTTTGAAATGTTTTTTGATAAATTAATTATGTACATCATGGTAATATAGTTCAAATATTCTTATTTTCTACTGAGAAAGACAATGTAGCTATAGAATTATTGAATAGTGATCTATATCTTCAGTTTAATAACTTACATTTTTTATTTTCCATATTTAAAAAAATAAAATGTGGGGATATTGTTGAGACCAAGAGGTTTCAAGTTTTTATTATTATTGAATAATCCAGTGAATGGGAACTAGTATTTTTTATGATGTGGTCATTTATTGTCTATACATAAATTTGTATGCGATAGATGGAAGATGTATATTCTACGATGATTCTATATATGTTTATAAAAATAATTAAATGGGTTAGTATTAGATAGTTCAAATTGTTTTCAATAATTAATAAGTGAAGAAGTAGAGGTATTGGGATATGTAACCTCATGATGAACCTTTACCCACCACATGAAGGGTAGTCTTGTAGTCACTCAAGTGTTGAAATGAAGAACCAGTACCAATCACAAGATGTATGACTTGATGGAAAATATAACAACCACATTAAGATGATGAATTACTACAAGATTCACTTGGTAGGTGAAGCTACCATGACAGTTTGGCCACATGAGTTAATGATGCCTAACTGCATAATGAAATGTGGACAAACATTATAATGAAATGAAAACCTATTTCATGATGAAATACCAAACTACCACATGTAGGTTTTTTGATCAATTTTGTGGTAACTCATTTGATTATGTACATATATTATATGATGACTAACTAGGGTAACATGAGTGGTTAATCGACTACACAATAAACCACATGGATAAGTATATAGCGGGTGGTCTAATTAATCTTGAAGCTCAGTTTGAAGACAATGACATGAAATTATAAATGCATTATATGAAAAAAAATGGAGAATGAGATATTCATTCAAAATGTTTCCATTTATTACTAATCTTAAATGAAAAATGTGCTACTCCTTTTTATCATATTTCAGAGTTTATAAAGATACATTTACAGTGAATTTTTTTCACCATGACTATAAAAGATTACATGATACATGCTACATATTTATATGCAGTTCCTTATATGAAAATTATTGTGTAATGAAGAATGAAGATGAATGAATGTGTGAGTAGTGATATAACTACTCATACATAAATTAGGATGAATGAATCTTGGGTCATGGGCCATGATATTGAAACCATTATTCATATATATTTATATCATAGTTCAAATATTTTAATTGTTTTAGATGGATGGAGGTGAAGGTTTGATGTTATTTCTGAGGAATGATTCCAATATTAGAGTTTCCATGATCACATCACTATACCATGCAATGCATTTATGTATACTAAATAATTTAATAAATTCAATTTCAAAAAATGTGAAGGTGTGCAATATTTATACATGTTTACATGAAATTGCAATCAGTTGTGAATGCAGTTTATTATGGATGTTATTGTAGATAAGAGACCCTAAAATCTAGATATTTGAATTAAAAATTATTTATGTTGATTGGTAAATATATTAATAAAAAAGAAAGAGAATAAGTATCTCATATGTTAGATTTTATAATGATATATTTTAGGGATCTTGTATTGGCATGTGAGTGTATGATAGATTTTTATGAGTAATAAGAATTATGTGATGGAATGAAGGAAGAATAGGTTTATGATCATTACTGTGAATGAAATATAGGAAGAATAAGTACTATTTTGCAGAAGCATGCATGTGAAGAAACCAAGTAGCAGAGTGATAATGTCTTAATGAATATTAGTGAAGGTTTATTCTATTATTTCAAAATATATTTTATCATATCTATTGAGCAAGTAGAGCATAGACTATCAAAGGAATATATTGGAATTCATGAGATGGATATAACTAACTTACTATAACCACATTGATTATTTTTTAGTAGATGTTGTTATCTCGGATTGGTTATAGATCATTCCAAGGATGAGATACTCTTGTTTGGTAGTAAACCATATAGTTTCTTGTATTCCTATGAGTTTGATTTAGCATATACATTTCTCTATAACTAAAGGTGATTTTTGTTTAAAATAGTTAAGAATAAAATGAGTTTCCATGGATTCCACAAACCCTCTCAGTGGTCACATAGATCATGATTAGTGCTTACAAAGTGGAGGTACTCATCTTTATTTATCATCCCCATGTTGGATGTTAGGGAAAACACCCCCACAGTCTCTGGGAATCTGTTAGGATGTCCAACTCGAGTGGGGTGTGTAAGAAAAAACTAAAAAACATAGGTATATAATAGTCTCAAGAAAGCCCAAATGTATAGATTTACACATGAAACACTTCCTGAACCACCATCATAATACTACTAATAGCACTCCACCATGTACTACCCCTAATGTTGAATAATCAAAAAATATTAATAACAAAAAGGGACACCATCTGGGTTCTATTTCACATAATCTTATTTAGTAGTTATACTATAATTCATTATCCATTTAATTATTAATTTAAATTCACACATATGAATTCTTAAATTATTTACAAATTATTATATGATACAACATTATTATGTTGTTATCGAACAACTACCAATAAACCACCACATCAATATTCTACATCACAACCAAAACCACCAAATAGAAAACCACCTTGGATACCAAGATTTAGACAAAAATTATATAATAGAAAATATATATTCAAAATAGTGTTTATAAACCATCATTAAGTAATTAACCACTTAAATGGTATTCTCAAATCAATCCAACACAACATAGAATAATTTTATTAACTAAAAAAATAATGATACAATAATAACAATATCATTGAAAACCAGTAACCTTGTGAACATCACATCATACTCTTCCAGTTTCATTAGTTTGATTTATTATCTTCATTATGAAAATTCAGATGATTCACACAATGGAAACAAAATGACTGATAATTTCATAAATTCTAATAAAAATGTAGATAACTCAAATCCCTTAACACAAAATAAGAACTCCAATTTTGTTTTGAAAATCTGAATAAGGGGTGGATTATCAATGGGGCCATAATTAGACAAGGGATTCTAAAATTAGTCTGAAACCTATCTATTCTGATAAAATATTTCTTCCAATAAAACCCCAACTACAGTCGACAACTTCACTACAAAACCTCTGATGAAACAAGCAATAACTCTATGTGTATGACAATAAATACTCACCAGAAATAACTAAAATATAATTTCCAATATCCAAGGGTGAACACCAAGGATTTAAAGTATATCAGGGATCCCAAAATAATCAATTAGACAATTGATTTTTTTATTATAAATAAGGTTAAATGAGAGAAATTAGGGAGGGGGTAGAATTTATAGACATCCTTGTTATCCCCATAAAGACAAGATGAAGGGATAGTTCACACAATGAATGTTATGTGGTTTTACCCCACCAAAATTCAAGGCACTCAATCCAAGAAACATGAGATGTATATCATGATTTGAATAAAAAAATCACACCATGATAATTATATTGATATAGCCAAAAGAAAATCTACCATGAAAATTCAGGGCATGAAAAGGAATTCATTACATGAACTACTTATGGAAAGAAATTCTAGAAACTGGGTCTCCATTATTATACACCTAGCCTAAAATATTTCATTCACACTGTGAACTACTAATTCACAACATAAATCACCACCTGTAGTTCATGATTCAATATTTTCTCCTCATCATCCTCCATCAATCTGAACTTAAGGATCCCCACACCCAAAACTCAAAACATAATGTGTTGGAAGGTTTGACACCATTGCATATGAGTGAGTGTCACTCCAAACCTTTGATAAGTACCTTTCAAGTATTATGCATGAATTTAAACTATTTAAAATTATTCCTAGATATATTACCTAAAACAATAATGCACTATGTTCATATTTATATAACCTAAAACTAAATAACCTAGTGGTCCAACAAGGTTTAGTTTAAAAGAAATGAAATGTTTAGAGTTACAATAACCTAAAATAAATAACCATTGGTCATGCTTGTTTATTAATAATATGAGTTATTTTTATCTCTATCAGGTTGTGATTTAAGGTACACCAATCATTGTTATAAGCAACATCACTATATGGGTTTTGATACACATTGTAGGGATACATAGCATTCTACTATCACAAGCCTCCAATATAGTGTAATCCCCTTCTATCCTTTACTTGAGTAACTGGTTAGGGTAAAATAGAAAGTCACACTAATGAATAAGTGATATACCAAAACATTTTAACATAACTTATAACTAGTATTATAATTTTCATTACATTAAACTATTTATAATATGTATTTGGAATATGAACTAAATCTATAAGACGCAATAGTATTATTCAAAATAACTAAGACTACAATAAAAAAATGGTAGTTGTATGACCTTAAAAGGCACACAAAAGTCTTGAATATGTGAATTTAAAAGGAAAATTCCCTATTCATAGTTTCATTTCCTTCAAATGAACTATTATAATCCATAAAAATGACTATAAATGGTTTGATGTGTCACATTATACATCACAGAATGATGTGAACAAAGCTAAAAACCATATAACACTTACATTATTTTCATATTTTAATCAATAGACTTCTCATGTAACCTCAAAATCCCATAACACAAACGTTTAGTGAATTTATAGGTAGGATATAATAAAAATATTATTATATATTTTTACTTCAGTATATTCTATAAATAACTATATTTGACTTTCTTGTGTGCATAATCCTACATATAATTCCCTAGGAGGTGAAAAAACAAGGGTTGAGATCAAATAATTAGTAAGGGAAATATAGAGGTGATGCATAATAGGTTTGACCAAAAAATTGAGAAAAAAATTAATGAAAAGATAAATATATGAATAAAAAAGCTTGGATTCAAAATCGATAATCATAAGAAATTATATAACATTATAGATAATGGAATGATATAAAAACAATATGGGATGTATAAAACATATTTCATGGCCCGAAAACTTGTGAATGTAAAAATAAACCATGGAAACATAATACTGGGATTTGAGAAATCTTAAAAAACCAGCATAATAATAATAATAGGTAATCATAACATTGTATGAAAATACAATATTTCACATGAATTAAATTTTGAACCAACCCATACATGTACATGTATTATGATGTAAAAAAACCCAATCATGATCATACATTATATTATGAAAAAATCCAATCATCTCCACAAATAATAATTATCTTATGTGATATAAGGCATTAACCAATGAATTTGAGGGAGATATTGGATTATAGAAATAAAATAATGGTATACTAGACTTATATAATCCACATGAAAATAACCAATCATCTTATCAGGAAAAATCCTTAAAAGGAAAATTTGATTTTATATCATTTTCAAATAGTATCAAATAATAGTACATAAATATTAGATATATTGACACTATAAATTATATCTTTCAAATTACTATAAAATCATTAATATGGTGATAAAGAGTATTACTTCAGAGAATATAAATTTTTGTAGGATGGGAATAAAATTGTAGCAAAATCCAGAAATGGATTTTTATGGGTTTTGTAACATAGTGGAAAAAACAATTTTATGATTTATTTCATTAAACAATTTAAATATTAGAAGACATATAAAATTGAAAAAATTATTCTTATAATAATTAAAATGATTCTACCAATAAAATGTAATAAAATTAAAAGACATGAAATGTGAGGAGGAAGATAACAATTTTCATGTTAAAATAAAATTCTATTAATTTATCAAACAAAAAACCCACATCAATAAAAATCAAAAAAACCCTCAATATATAATGTAAACGAAAACATAAAGATAAAATGAGCTAAAAAATATTTAGGTATCTAATTATGAAATTTGGGAATTAGTGGGGAAAAATATATGGATATAGAAGGAAAAGTTGCACATGAGCCTCAGCCCGATTGGCGAGGACACCTTAAGTGCATCCAGGCGACCCAGGATAAAATCCAAGTGGAGGCATAATTTCTGGGGGTACTATACCAGTACTGTAGTAGGTACTGTAGTGGTAACTTTAGCAGGTACTATTTGGAATTGTAGTTGCTAGAAATATTCCCCCGTTTGGGCCTTCAGGCCATCGATTTGGTCCCTGAGTTTTTTAAGTCCTTTGGGCCACCTAGGACTTTGGGTTAGTAAGGCGTTTGGGCCACCTCAAGGTCTTAGGTAAATTTTAAGGCTTTTGGGCCACCTTAAGCACAGATGTAAACCAGACAACCTATAAGGAACAAGTTCGATATGAAGGATGGGCAAGGAGCATTCACCATAGCAGAAGCTAAATAGATTTCAAGGATGAGAGGGTATGACACCTGCCATTGGTAAAAGCCTATGCATGCACGAGAAATCCTATAAAAATATCCATGAAAAGGTGGAGAGTTTATTTCATGATGAAGATGTTGTGGAGGAGCAGTTCCAAGTAGTTAGTCTGAGTTGTATGTATTTTTTGAATCCTACGAGCAATGAATTCATCTAAGGCCTATGGGCCATGTAATACTTATGGATATAGGCCTTGTAAGGGTTCCACCTCACCCCTAGAAAGGTGGATTATCAAAATTAATAAAAAATGAAGGCCTTCGAGCCATTGGAGGATATAGAAGGGAAAGTTTTATTAGATGGGTAGGAATTATTCTTAATAACATAATATTTATAAGAAGGATAAAATTGATCGAAGAGGAATATTTTGATAATAAAATGTTAATTTTACATATAGAAAAGATAAACCATAATATGTAATAGGGATATTGTAGTATAAAAGAAACATTAATATCTTAGTTTAAGGAATTAATTCTTGACTCAAATAAATAAAAATTATTTGATAAAACAATTATGTTTCTGATATCTTTTGAATAAAAACCCCATTGAAGAGATAACATGAATGAAACTATAAATACCATGAATAAAAATATAATCATGATATATTATTTCAAAGGGGATATATATACACCATTTAAATTATAATAGGTGCACAATAAAATTATTGTCTCTAAGAAGTAAAATTTTTATGAAAACCCCTTACCTTTGGTCCTAACTTAGTTAATGTATATATATAACTTCAAATATATAATAATTAAGTTTATTAAATACATGCGTAGGAATATTTTTATGGTATATTTATTTTTTAGAAGTCTAATTATAATTATATTTCACACATTTTTATATTTTTTTATCTCTCCACGCCTGCCCAGGTTTTTCGATCAATTCTTATAAAACTTATTTTGTTGTGTTGATCTCAATCAATTGAGTTATATAATAAATTCTTCATATAAATAATATTCTTGATTATAGAAATATAATTTCTATAATTATTTAATAATTTCAAATATCATTTTATGGAACACTATGTTATGATTCATATAGACAAAATCAAAAATGTGATTGTTTCAATAACCTTTATTGTAAAAAACTTCATTATTAATATTGAGTTTAAATAATCGTAATATCATTTCAGAAAATAAAACATTATTTACATATTAATATCATATCTTACTAGAAATTAAGTTTCCATAATCATCCATGATAAAAAAATCATCGAACATGTGGGTAGTTAAACCAACCCGAACAAGAGAACACTATAATTAATTGAAAATTATGATTTTAGAATAATTCTATTATAGTATAATCATTATATAATTATGAGAATATTAATAAATCTTAATTTTAATATAATATATCTGGAATTTATTATTTCTTAATCATTTATGATATAATCATTACAAAAAATTTCATGTATTTATTAAAACCATCATAAATAGGAGTGTGTTATAATGACTGAATGAATATGAATAATATATTATTTATTGATTATATTACATTTATAAAATTTTAATTATTTAAAAAATGATAATATAGTGATAATAATATTTAATAATAGATTGAATTATAATATATGGAAGAATGGTTAATCATAAAAAAATACACACATAGAATAATTTAATCTCCTCTTAGAATCCTTGTCGATTTTGAAGTGATTAGGAAAATCTGAGTGAAACAAATATCAATAAAGTAGAATATCAGTATTTGGTATAGAAAATTTGTATAGTAATGAGAGGTATTTGAATTTTTTATTATATTATAAGTGGTGGTGGAACGATTCTTTTATAAGTGAAGGGAATTGATTTTTTAAAATACTTAAAACTTATTTTATAATGAATATAAAATTTTTATGAATATGTTTTAACAACTAAATAAAAATAAAATAATGGAGTGGTCAAGTTGATAAATTTCACATACACTCATTTTATGTTTTTTAAGATATTTTATGTATTTATCTAGATTTAACAGTTTTACCCTTTATAAAAGTTAATGTGGTGACAAATATTTAACTCGGTAATTTATTTTTTATTATTAAAATAGAATAAATCTGTTAACATATTTTAAAATTGTGGATCTAAAATATGAAATTCTTTTATTGGATTAAATTTATAAAATATATTAAAAATAAATCTAAAAAAATGAATATATAATGAATTAAAAAAATAGTTTTTAGAGAAACATGTTTTTTAACTAAAAATGATCTTAAGATAAATTATAAAGGTGTCTATTTTTAATGAAATTAATTGGTTTATTATTAACCATATGAGATTTATGTGGATTTTAAATAATTTTAAAACTGAATTCCACCTTGTGGGTACTTAATTAAAATGATAATACAAAAAATGTAATTTATTAGGATAAGGTATTACTTTGGGTTACAAAATGTAAATGTTAGGTTTTTTAAATCAATATAATTATAAAAATGATTTATTTTATTCAATAAATACATATTTTTAGATAAATATGTATTATAATTTTTTATGTCATTCCTATATCATAATAATTTAGTTAAAGTTATGGTACTAATAAAAACTATATTTTCTTTATTTAAATACAAATCAATCATTTTGAAAAAATCTCAAAAATCACCATAAGATATTGTTTACATGAAGAATTAATTAAGTAAATTCATTTAATCAAAATAAATTCCAAATGTTATAGACAATAATTTTATATAAAAACACATGATGTAGAAATATAGTTTATATAAAAATTTACTTTTAAGAAAAAAAATTATTCTTAATAATTAATGAATAAACACCATTTAAGAATGTTAATTTATATATATATATAATAATTTTATTAAAAAAAATTGTTAATAATGATTAATTTAATGTGTTATAATAAAAAATTCACATATAATATATGTTTCCAAAAAATATTTCTATTTACCATCAATATATGTTTTTTTATTTATAAACAAACAACAATCAATTTATAAATGATTATTTATTTGTTTATAGGTATAGAAAATATATTTCACAAAATTTAATATTTCATATAATATGATTTTTTTTATTTAAATACAAAATCTTGAAAACATACTTAATTTTACAATCTTTATAAACTATTATTATAATGATACATAAATGATCATTTTACATTTATAAAAACTATAATATTTTTTGAACCCTCTCTGAGATGGTTATTTTAATAATCACAAATCATTGTTATCTTTGTTTATAAGTCAATTTAGTAAATTATTTATTCTGTTCTAAATATGTTTATATATGTTTAATCATGTCTACAGATGTTTATCTAGGATTATTTATTGTTTACTATTGACCTGGAAGTGTTCTGGATTGAATAGAAACTTTTGAGAATTTCATGTTTTTGACTCACCATTAGTTATTCTCGAGAGTCACCATAAGTTAATGTGATGAGAACGGTCGCACCAATGAGAATGTTCGCACCAATGAGAACGGTCACACCAATAAGAACGGTCGCACCGATGACAACGGTCGCACTGATGACAACGGTCGCACCAATGACAACGGTCGCACCAATGAGAACAATCGCACCAATGAGAACAGTCGCACCAATGAGAATGGTCGCACCAATGAGAATGGTCATACCGATGCTGATAAAATGACATACCGATACCGATTCTGATCAAATGACCTACCGATGCCGATGTTGATCAAATGACCTACCGATACCAATGCTGATCAAATGACCTACCGATACTGATGCTAATCAAATGACCTACCGATACCGATGTTGATCAAATGACCTACCCATACCGATGCATATTCAAGTGACTTACCAATCTCATGACTCACCGATAGTCATGAAAACTATTTGAATTTATTTTAACTCTTATTTAATTCCAACGGTCATATTTGATTAATTTAATGCACCGGCTATTAATTAATGATAGTGGTTGGTATTTCAGGAATCGTACCTCGTACCTATAAAAAGGTAATCATTCCCATGGCCGGAGCTGAAAGCTATAAATGGAAAGACAAAAGGCAGGAATAAAAAGAGAGCTGAAAAAGAAGTGAAAAAGATGATGGATGTGGTGATACATGAAGATACTCATCTGATACAAAAATTACACATGTACTAGAGCTAAAAGGGGAGAATAACTTTTGCTGGAAGCTGAGGGACATTACTGTGCTACAAAGACTATTGAAACCTTGTGCAAGACTTGAATACACTGGAAGTCAAATACAAAAATGACACTATGTTTTCAAGACAAAAACCATATAAGGACTTAAGAAGCATTTCTGTTTAATCAAAGGAGTCCAGAGTTTCACTTCAAATCACTATATAATTATAAACTCATATTTACTCTCTCTCAGTGATTCTTTTACTTAATTTTTGAGCAGTGTGTGTACTATGTATATTCCATACACACACTAACTCCTGTGTTGAACTGGAGGATTTAATCATCACTCACTCTTTCCTTTTACTCTTATTTCCCATTGTGGATAGTGGTAGAGGTCAAGTGTGACCTGGATAGCATGTGTGATATTGTTTTGTTTTCCCATGTAGAACTGTGGTAGAGGTCTTAGTACCTGGATAGTCTGAGTACTATTGTTTACCCCTCTCTAGGGTGTGGATCAAAATTTATATAAATTTTTTGAGAGGACTAATTCTCAGCTTGAGACTGAACCTCTTGGTTATAACTGTTGTGCTTATTTATTTTGTTTTAAACTATATTGAATATTCCACTGCTAAGTACTTTGAAATACAAATCTATTTTAAAGTTACTCTGATAGATAAACTATCAAGTGTTTGCATTTATTGTAAAGCCGTAGGTTAGTTTCAAAAGCAAATCTAATCTTCAGATTAGATTAACTAAGAACTAATCAATCTCTTCAGAACCTAACTGAACCATTACAGTATTGCAAATTCACTACTGTTTATCTTAATATTCAATTTGGGGTATTTTTAATAAGAATATTTTTAACAAAAATTTTAATTAGAACTAAATTCACCCCCCTCTTGGGTATCCACTCCGACCAACATTTGGTATCAGAGGTAGTTTTTATAAAGGATTTCCAAATAGTCTATTTTTTAACTGTGATTTTAGTTGTATCTTAAAGATCTTAAATTTCTGTTGGTTCTAAATTTTATCTCTTTAAATATATTTAATAAAATTTAATTATGGATAATATATTAGAAGGTGATGCTACCAACATGCCACACTTTTTTAATGGTGTTAATTATGCCCAATGGAAACTGAAAATGAAAATTCATTTAGAAAGTATGGGTTTTGATATCTGGACTGCTATAAACACTCGGTATAAGATCCTAGAAACAGAAAGAACTAATTGGGATGAACCTACTAAAATAGCTTACAATAATAATTGTAAAGCAATGAATGCTTTGTATTGTTCTTTAGGTAATGAGGAATTTACTCGAACATCTGCATGTAAAACTGCTTATGAAATTTGGGATACATTGAGTGTTTCTCATGAGGGAACAACCAATGTTAAAAAATGAGATTGAATACCTAGACTATTAAATATTACAACTTTAAAATGAAGCCTAATGAACCTATTTCTGACATGCATATCAGGTTCAAAGAAATTGTAAATACAATGAGCTCACTTGGAAAAGTTTTTCCTGCAAAAGAGCAAATCATGATGATACTAAGATGTCTTCTAGACCGATGGAGAGGCACATCAATTTCAATTAGAGAATATTGTGACATTTCTGCTCTTCCTATTAAAGAAGTGATTGGTAAGATAATGACATATGAAGAAGAACTCAAAGTAAACAAGGAGGAAGATGATGAACCAAAGAGGAAGTCAGTGGAATTTAAGTCTACTGCCTCAAAGAGCAATGACAAGGAGAAATTTTACATACCTACTGAAATCTCAACAAGTGGAAGTTCAGATTCTGAAAGTGATGAAGAGATGACTCAAATATCTAGATGATTCAAGAAATTCTATAGGAAGAATAAATTTTTTAGAAAACCAAATTATAAGTGTAAGTATGAAAATAAAGGTAAGTGGAAGAAATATTGGAAGAAAGCTGATAAGGATGATGAGATAATATGTTATGAATGCAAAAGGAAATGACACATTAAGGCTAACTGTCCAAAATTGAAGTTCAAGAAGAAATATGACTACATGAAAAAAAGTATAAGAAAGACATAAAGGAAACCTAGAGTGCTTCAGAAGATAGCACAAGTGAGTCTGAAGTTTTTGATTCTGAAAAGAATCATGACAACATGTGTTTCATGAATAATTCTTCTAAGGTACATGTTTCCCCTATGCTGAATGATTATTATTCTTGGAATGAAATTAGTAATAATAATATGTCTAAAGATGAATTGTTTGAATATTGTAATATTTTAGAAGAAACCTTCATTGAGATAAAGGATAAGTATAAGTAATTAAAGAAATAGTATTCCCTATATAGTACTGTAAAATCTGAATTAGAAGTAGAAAAGGTAAAGAATGCTCAACTGTTAAAGGAAAATACTGAACTCAAACTGTCTAATGAGAAACTCAAGAATGATCTAGAAAAATTCACAAATGGAAAGAATACTCTAACTCAAATTCTTAGAAAATTAGTTTCACCAAATTATACTACTGGTTTAGGATACCAACCTGGATAGAGACAGATTGAAAAAAATAAGTTTATTTCTAAATCTGGATAGTATGCTGCTAGTTCTAATTCTGGAAATTCCTATGATTCAACTAGCTATTCACATGGTTATAGATAAAACAAATTTTATCTATCAAAATATTTTTAACTTATTGATTGTATGATACCCATTAGAAAAATTTGGTTACCAAAATTTTTGCTTCCTAACCTGTCTGGACCCAAGAAAATCTTGTTACCAAAATAGTTCTCTAGTTAAACCTGTTTTGTAGAAGACTTTATTGAAGAGTTCCTATAAGAATACATGGTACTTGTATAGGGGATGTTCAAGACATATGATAGGATACTTTTCATGTTTTAAGAGCTTAATAAAGGTTGATGGAGGACATGTCACTATTGGTGATTATTCAATAGGAGAAATCATCAACTTAGGCCAGATTGGTAACACTAATTCAATTTTAATTTCTAAAGTTTTACATGTTGATGGATTAAAATACAACCTGTTAAGTATTTCTCAGTTGTGAGATGATTGTTTCAATGTGAAATTTAAAAATTGTGCTTGTAATGTTTTTAATTCTAAAAATGTTTTAGTGTTTTCTGCCTTAATAAATGAAAATGTTTATGCAGTCGATTTAAACTATTTAGCCAAACAAAAAGTTACTTGTTTAAATTCTTTTCATAAAGAGTCTTGGATTTGGCACAGAAGATTAGGACACTTCAATATACAATCACTTAGAAAACTAACTAGGAAGCACTTAGTTAGAGACCTGCCTAAACTTGAATTCCCAGCTGATAAATTTTGCGATCCCTGTCAAAAGGGAAAGAAACAAAAAGTTTATTTTAAATTAAAGAAATAAGTTTCAACTGCTCAACCTCTCGAGTTGGTTCACATGGATTTGTTTCAACCTTCTATATTTTATAGTTTAAATGGTAAGTACTAAGTTTATGTTCTAGTAGATGAATTTTCTAGATACACTTGTGTATACTTTCTTGCTCACAAAATTGAAGGTTGTTCTTATTTTATTAAATAATCCAAGTCTGTAGAAAACCTAAGTGGACTTAAGATTAAGACCTTGAGAAGTGATCATGGTCGTGAGTTTGAAAATCATGAGTTTGAATCATACTGCTCACACAATGGAAATAATCACATCTTTTATACCCTTATGACACCCCAATAGAATGGTGTAGTAGAAAGAAAGAATAGAACCCTTCAAGAAATTGCAAGAACAATGCTCAATGAATATGATTTAGCTGTTTATTTTTTGGCTGAAGCTGTAAATACAGCTTGTTATATTAATAATAGAGTCTTGATTAGACCTGTTCTTAAAAATACTACTTATGAGCTGTGGAATAATAGGAATCCTGAAGTTAGTTACTTCAGAGTTTTTGGTTGCAAAGTCATTATTCTCAACACTAAGGATAATATTGATAAATCCGTAACCAATAGTGATGAAGGAATCCTTTTAGGATTTTCAATTACTAGAAAAGTCTATAGAGTTTTTAATAAAAGAACCAAATGTGTGGAAGAATCTGTTCACATCAAATTTTATGAAACTGATCCACATGAACCTAAGTCTTCTCCTAAAAATCATGAAGAAGATCTGTCTATTATAGACCTTAATGATAAATTCAGTGATCCTGCTGTAAAGACAACTAGTTCTGGAAATACACCAGAACCTACTTTTGATGAACCCAAACCAAGAGAAGAACCTAAAATTTCTAGTCCTACATTTACTAGATCAAATATAATCCTAAAGAATCGTCCTTTAGAAGCTATTGTTGGTAATCTTTATAGAGGGACACAGACTAGAGCTTATCTAAGAAATCAGGTTGAACATCATGCCTTTATCTCATAGCTAGAACCTAAAAATATCAATGAGGTCATCAATGATGAATTTTGGGTAATGGATATGCAAAAAGAATTGAATCAATTTGGAAGAAACAAAGTATGGGAATTAGTTGACAGACCTAAGGAAACTTTGACCATAGGCACTAAATTGGTTTTTAGAAATAAAGTTGATGAGTCTGGAAATATAGTTAGAAACAAAGAAAGTCTAGTTGAACAAGGGTATAGTCAAGAGGAAGGAATAGACTATGAGGAAACCTTTGTGCTTGTAGCTAGATTAGAGGCCATTAGAATTATACTTGTCTGTGCTGCTCATCTGAATTTCAAGTTATATCAAATGGATGTTAAAAGTGCTTTTCTAAATGGTTTTATAATTGAAGATGTTTTTGTTGAACAACCACCTGGATTTACTAATCCCCATTTTCCAAATCGAGTTTTTCATCTATATAAAGCTTTATATGGTTTAAAACAATCTTCATGAGCTTGGTATGATAGTCTTAGTAGTTTTTTTATTTCAAAAGGTTTTTATAAAGGGATTGTTAATCCAACTCTCTTTATTAAAAGAATTTCCAAAGATGTTTTGATAGTACAAATCTATGTTGTTATATTATTTTCGGATATTCTAAAAATGCATTGTGTATTAATTTTTCAAAGAGTATGAAAAATGAGTTTGAAATGAGTTTAATGGGAGAAATCAAATATTTTCTTGGATTTCAAGTTTTTCAAAATAAAAATGGTATTATTTTAAATCTAATTAAATATACAAAGGATCTTTTAAAACATTTTGGTTTGGATAGTAATAAGGGAAGTGACACACCTATGAGTACCACCTGTAAGTTGGATAATGATGAAACTGGGAAACCAGTTGATCAGACCAATTATAGAGGATCACTTTACCTTACTAATAGTCGACCAGATATCATTTTCACAGTATGAATGTGTGAAAGATTTCATGATAATCCTAAAGAATCTCATTTACATGTTGTTAAATAGATTTTTAAATATCTTAAACATACTACCAATTTAGGTTTGTTTTATCCAAAAGGACAATACATTGACTTAGTGAGTTATTCATATGCTGTCTTTTCTGATTGCAAGTTAGATAGGAAGAGGACATCTGGGACATGAAATCTTTTGGGAAAGTCAATGGTATCTTGGTGTAGTAAGAAACAGAACTGTGTTGCATTGTCTACAGCTGAAGTAGAATACATTGCTGATGGTAGTTGTTGTGCACAAATTCTGTGGATGAAACACACTTTGTTGGACTATGGATATAAATTTAGACATGTGTCTATAAATTTTGATAACACTATAGCAATTAACATTTCCAAGAATCATGTGTCTCACCCTAGGTCAAAACTCATTGATATCAGACATCACTTCTTAAGAGATCATTTTCAAAAGTGTGATATTTCTCTGGAATTCATTGACTCTAAGCATCAATTAGCTGATATTTTCACTAAAACCTTAAGCTCGGAAAGGTTAGACTTTATTAAACAAGATTTAGGTATGATCAATCTGTGAAACCGGTCTGTGAAAGCGATCTGTGAAACCGATCTGTGAAACCGATCAATGAAACTGATTTGTGAAACTTATCTGTGAAACCGATCAGTGAAACCGATCTGTGAAACCGATCCGTGAAACCAATATGTGAAACCAATCAATGAAATCGGCCTATGAGACCGATCGGTGAAACCGATATGTGAAACCGATCTGTGAAACCGATCTGTGAAACCAATCTGTGAAACTGATCAGTGAAACCAATCAGTGAAACTGATCTCTGAAACTGATCTGTGAAACTGATCAGTAAAACTGATTAGTGAAATGAATTTGTGAAACTGATATGTGAAACCGATCTATGAAACTGATATGTGAAACCAATCTTTGAAACCAATCTGAGAAACTGATCTTTACAAATTTTTGAATTATACAGTATATGAAACCGTTAGTATTTGTCAAAACAACGTTGTTTTACTTATTCGTTTTTATTGTTTATTATTGTAACCCTAAATGATAAAATTTATAATGTGTGGCTATTTCTTTCTCTAAAAACTATTGACCTTCCATCTCTCACCAAACTCTACTTTTTCTAAATCCTGAACCTTTTTGAACCCTTCCAACCTCTCAAACTTCTCGAATCTTTAAATGGCAAAGAAAAAGTGAAAAAGAATGGAATATGAAGTTTCCTCTCCTATGAAATGACAATGAGGAGAATCAAGTAGCATGACTCAAAGGTCACTGAACCCGGAGTTGGAAATTTGGGTGGGCACTGCGGAAAAAAAAAGTGAGTTCTAAATGGGTGTTATCCAGTAAGTCTGCACTTCTAAAAGTATTAGATATGTAAGGATGGAAAGACTGGATCTGTGATAATAACTGAGTCTACTACCCAAATCTAGTGCATGAGTTTTATCTGAACTTAACTATTTTATTGGATGGATCAGAAGCTGCAAGATTATCTTTAGTAATCAAAGGGAAAAAATAACCTTCTCATCAAAGCAATAAGATAAATATTTGGGGGTACCGCATAATGGGAGATATGAGGATTACATAGGTATCATTCCTCCTACCAATAAATATTTCTCTTATGAGCTTGCTCTGAATATGTTAACTCACATGTCTGAATCTAGAGTAATAACAACTGCCGAGTTAGATGGAGAAAGTAGAATTCTGTTTAAGTTTATTCAGCACCAAATCTGTCCCAGAAAAGGTGATTTTGCTGCATTAATGTATCAATCTATTTTCTTGTTATTTTTATTGCTGAATGGTGAGAAGATCAACTTGTGTTGATATATTACTGTTCATATTTCTTAGATAGTAAAGCCATCCAATAAGGCTATAACCTTGTTCTATTCTAAGAAAATATCTGTCGTACTAAAGTTTTTGGGGTGTGTTGAAGATGGAGATGAGTTTATCTCATAAAGTAGTATATTTTGTATTAACATGGATATCTGCAAAAGAATGAAAATTAATTTGAATCCATGGAAGATGACATGGGTTGCTGATGAAGATAAGTTGTATGACTCCTTTAATCTTTCTGACCATTATAAGAGACGAAAGGGGGTGATAGATCCCAGTTTAAAACCTAATGAGGAAGTTGTCTACTCTAATGAAGAAGAAGAAAAAAAAGTTCCTAAGAAAACTGGAAAGTCTAGTAATAATGGAATAGGGGAAGCTGAAGCTAATGATGATGAAGATACTAAAAAGGAACCTAAGTCACCTCCTGATGGCAGGAGTGATCCTGATACAGTAAGTCCTAAGAAAAGAAGAATGGAATTTTGACTAGCTAGTCCACCTCTTAAGTTACCTTAGTCAGAACCCCTTCTGGGTGATGAAGAAGAAGCTGATACTAAAGTATCAAATTCTGAGCAGTGTGAATCCAGTAGCAAAGATAGTACCGATGAAACTTCAGTATACAATAATGGAAATATCAATGGTGATGATGGTGATAATGGTGAAGATGGTGATAATGGTGATGCTAGTGATGATGATGATGATGCGAGTCCTCGACCAGTGGATGGTCACAATGTAATCCAAGCTGATCCACAACCTCATTTAGAGGAGCAAGAAGTTGTTCCTAAGGCTAAAAGGACAATACAGACAGAGATTGATGTAGGTGAAGAAGTCTCACATGAAAATTCTAGAAAAACTGATTTTTTAAAGCCTCAGTATACCTCTTGTAAAGCTGCATGAGAGGAACACCTAGGTTTTGCGGTTCTTGGATTGGATTATTCAGAGGAAGAGGAAGAATAAGTGCATATCGCAAGGGTAAGTCATCCAGTTAAGGCTAGACCAGTTTCTAATAATGTGCAAGTGGCAGCAAAAAGACCAGGTCCTTCAATTTCTCGATCTGATTTGGATTGTTTTAAAGATAAGTTTCTCCATGCAGTCATAGAGACAATGAAAAAGGAATTATCTAGTGCTCCTTCTCCTACTCTTGTGAATTTATCTAAGGCTGCTATGGATGCTTTAACACAAAGAGTGGTAAGTATTATTAAGTCGGACCTGTGCAATACTGGTGAGATGATTGGAAGGAATATTACCTCTCTGAATCAAGCACTCAAGGATTTGAGCAGTGGCTTAGTATCTATGTCAGGTGAATTTAGATTAACCGTCACTGACATGATGGATGTTTTGAGAAAATTGATAGACCACCTGAAGAAATCTGATTTAAGAAAGTTGAAGGCCACGATAACTCATATTGTTACTCAAGTTATCTCCTCAAAAGTGACCAAGATTACTGGACATGAGATCAATTCTTTAAAAGATATTATAAAAGAAGATTTAGCAGCTCTTGGATAGATTATAGATTTAGACTCATTGGAAAAGATGAAAGAAAATAGTGATCATATTCACAAGAAGGTGAAGATTTATTCAGCTGATGCTACTAAGGCTTAGAAAGAGATAATAGAAAAAGTGGATCACTATTTTTCTAAAATATATACCAAGCATGAGTTGAACCATCAGTTTAAATATTGGGTAAGGCAATTGTTTTTCCTACTACTGAGCCTCTCAGTCCATCCAGTGTTGCTCCTGGTCAGTTATCAGTTTCTTAGGCTCTCTCTAATATTTGAACAGTAATTCAGCATCCGCCTTCTGGAATATCATCTACTCAACCGCAAGTGACCTTAGCACCCACTATATTACCAGCTGAGATATGCTACCTCCTCTCTCCATCCAGCCCGATCAACCTTCCACCAAACCACCCTCTGGCCCATCCATTCTCTCCTCTGCAAAAGGGAAAGCTCCTAGCACCCTAGGAAGTAGTTGTTCTTATCCTTTTTTGATAGGGTATTTTTCTGTATTTCTTATTATTATACCATTTTATGTGGTTATTCCAATGGAACCTTGTTCTCTTTTTTTCTATTTCTTCCTTTTTTACTTCTTTTTGATAATACCAAAGGGGGAGAAATTATGACTGCTTATATAAATGAATATATATACAAAGGGGGAAAATGGATATATATAAATGGATTTATATATAAATGGATTCATAGATAAAATATTTATATATAGAGGGGAGATCTCTGTAATCTGATTCTATGTTGATATACTCTCACCTTTTTTATGATCTGATGCATTCTATGATGACCTGTTTATCCTTGGTCATATATTTTACTTACATAGGGGAGCCATAATGAATGTTATATCCTCTCCTCCCTCTTCATTTATGCCATAGATTTGTGATTATCAAAAAGTGGGAGATTGTTGAACCCTATATTAGATTGTTATTTTAATAATCACAAATCACTGTTATATTTGTTTATAAGTCAATTTAGTCAATTATTTATTCTGTTCTAAATATGTTTATATATGTTTAATCATGTATATAGATGTTTATCTATGATTATTTATGGTTTACTATTGACCTGGAAGTGTTCTAGATTGAACATAAACTTTGTGAGAATTTCATGTTTTTGAATCACCGTTAGTTATTCTCGTGAGTCACTGTTAGTTAAAGTGATGAGAACGGTCGCACCAATGAGAACGGTCACACCGATGAGAACGATCACACCAATAAGAATGATCGCACTGATGAAAAAGGTCACACCGATGACAACAGTTCTACCAATGAGAACGGTCACACCAATGATAATGGTCCCACCAATGAGAACGGTCGCACCAATGAGAACGGTCATACTGATGCTGATCAAAGGACCTACCGATACTGATGCTAATCAAATGACCTATCGATACCGATGTTAATCAAACGACCTACTGATACCGATGTTGATCAAATGACCTACTCATACAGATGCTGATCAAATGACCTACCGATACTGATACTGATCAAATTACCTACTGATACCGCCGCTGATCAAATGACCCACCAATACCGATGCAGATTCAAGTGACTTTCTGATCTCATGACTCATCGATAGACATAAAAACTGTTTGAATTATTTTTAAATCTTATTTAATTTTAACCGTAATATTTGCTTAATTTAATGCACTGGCTATTAATTAATGATAGTGGTTGGTATTTTAGGAACCGCACCTCGTACCTGTAAAAGGTAATCATTCCCATTGCCCGAGATGAAAGCTATAAAATGAATGAAAAAAACCGAGCATAAAAATAGAGTTGAAAAAGAAGTGAAAAAACTGCTGGGTGTGGTGATACACAAAGATACTCATCTGATACAAGAAGAACACATGCACCAGAGCTAAAAGGGGAGAATAACTTTTGCTGGAAGGTGAGGGACATTGCTGTGCTACAAAGACTATTGAAACCTCGAGCAAGACTTGAATACACTGGAAGTCAAATAAAAAAATGACACTTTGTTTTCAAGACAAAAACCAGAGAAGGACTCAAAAGCATTTCTGTTTAATCAAAGGATTCCAGAGCTGCACTTCAGATCACTAGAGCATTCTAAACTCGTATTTACTCTCTCTCAGTGATTATTTTACTTACTTTTTGAGTAGTTCCTGTACTCTATATATTCCATACAGACACTGACTCATGTGCTGAACTAGAGGATTTAAACCTCACTCACTCTTTCCCATTACTCTTGTTTTCCCACTGTGGATAGTGGTAGAGGTCATGTGTGACTTGGATAGCCTGTGTGCTATTGTTGTGTTTTCCCACATAGAACTGTGGTATAGGTATTAGTACCTGGAAAGTCTGAGTACTATTGTTTACCCCAATCCAGGGTGTGGATCAAAATTTATATAAATTGTTTGAGAGGACTAAGTCTCAGCGAGATACAGAACCTCTTGGTTATAACAGTTTTGCTTATTTATTTTGTTTTAAACTATATTTAATATTCTGTTGCTATGTACTTTGAAATACAAATCTATTTTAAAGTAACTTTGATAGTTAAAATAGAAAGTGTTTGCATTTATTTTAAAGAAATAGTTTAGGTTCAAAAGATAATCTAATCTTCAGATTAGATTAAATAAGAACTAATCAATCTCTTCAGAACCTAACTGAACCTTTACAGTATTGTAAATTCACTATAGTTTAGCTTACTATTCAATTTGGGGGATTTTTAAAAAGAATATTTTTAACAGAAATTTTAATTGCAACTCAATTCACCCCCCTCTTGAGTATCCACTCCAACCAACATTATCAAAAAATAATAAACCTAAATAGATGATAATATTTTTAAAATATATTTAATCTCATTTTAAAATAAAAAAAACAAATATTTCATATGGTTATTTTATAATAAAACATGTTTCTTTATATGTTAAAAAAACTTTTACACTAAAAAACATATAGAAAAAATATTATAAAAATTATATTGATATTAAATGAACTATAATATAAATTTAAAATGAAAGATATAGTATTTTTTATTCTAAAAATATATTTAACCATTCATTATATGATTCAAATTAAATTTTATGTGACATTAATTTTAAAATGTTATAATTTTTTTACCTTAAAAAAAGTATCATACTATATTAAAATTCAAATGAAAATGTCTGAATGACATGGATTTTGTGAAGATAAAAAATTTAAAAAAATTTATATATAGTTATAAAAAACTAAATATGTAAAAAAAAATTTGAATTATATGATGATATATAAATATTACTGTATTGAAAGGATGGATGATAGAAGCATGAAAACATATAGGCTAGGGTAGGAAGTGCACCCATGTTCCCTTGATTATGGGTTTGAGACATGCAGCCTTGCTGAGTACACATACCTATTTAATGGTATGTGGCCTACCCTAATTTTTAAAAAACCACTTTAATAAATTATATTCCTCTATAATTGAAAAATATATAAGATGAAAACATATTTTCTAATTCCTTATAAAAAATTGGTTGATATTATTTAAAGTTAAAAAATGAGTAATATTTACTTTTGAATATCAAATTTAGAAAAGTGTTCATTGGAAATTTGGGATATTACATTATAACTCTCTTAAATAAGTATCATCCTCACAATTTGAATTAATATCCTTAATGAATATGTATAATTTCATTTTTAATATATTTATTAATTGAAGTATGTGGTTAGGGTTTGGCTTAGTGGTAAGCACCCTGTAATCCTACATGAAAATGGGGGTTCAAAATCCATTAGGTGCTGGCACTATAGCAGTACTGTAGTAGTACTATAGTGGTACAATATCGGTACTATAGTAGTAGAGGAACTGTAGCAATGTATACACTGTAGCAGTGGAGAGTACTATAGCAGGCGGGTACTATAGAAGTGTTATTCACAGAATGGGCCTTCGACCATAAAATTTGGGCCTATGGGCTATGTAATGGGCTACATACCAACTAGTCCTTTGGGCCAAATATATTTTATTTAATAAAGCGAATATTTGGGTGGGTTATCCCTTGGTGAGACTATGAATCTCATCTATTTCATAATCATTTTAGGAAATATCCCCTCTTGAATGGGTATTAAGACCCATATAATGGAAATAATTTTTTAGGAGGGTTCAAAGTTAACCTTACACTAATGGGTTGATTATTAATTGATTTGAAATATGAAATATGATTTCCATATTTTGAAACTAATATGGAGTCTTGGTGGAAATAAATTTTCTATTTCCAAAATCAAATCAGATTTATCTAAATAATGATTTATATTATTTTCTCAAGGAACATTCTTATAAATATCAATATAGGATATGTTAATCATAAAAATAGATTTTTTATTCAATAATTAAGTTTCAAGTTATTAGGGTAGTGATTTTACACTCTTAAAAAATTGTATGATATATTAGTGGCTAAAACAAAAATCCTATATGATATCAAAAAATCTTGAGTGGAGTTTATATATATACCTTAATTATCACGATCAAGCTCAATGATTGTAATAGTGTGGTCACTTCTATGTTCTATTGTCCGAGGAGGATATTGATTCTTATCACCCTTTATATCCCATTGATTAGGGTATTCGAATGGATAATTCCAAAGTACCCACATTTAAGACCCTGAACTATTAGTTATAGTATAGGATGGAATTTATTTACCTTTTTCATGTTAACCGAGATCTTTATTTTTCCTTGGAAATTTATTGATCAATACCCTCCATTTCCACACATAAAATATATTCTAGTTTCTTTGATACATTTCCATTTATACCTCTTCGAACATTCTTGACATGTAGGTGATTTATTCTACATTCATTTGTGGCCTTTATCCCATGAACATTCCTGATACTCTACTTTAACTTGATTGTAAATTCAACTAGCTTCATTTTTTCAATCATATTTCATGGAATCTAATTAGTAATAACCACATGATTTATCACTCCATATTTTATACTATTTGGTGGAACATGGGAATGTAATTTCATTTTACATCGCTCACATTGTTAACTCTATTCCTCTATGTTCATATAATTTAATAAAATAAAAGGAATATTAAGGATGATAATACATATAAATTAAAAGGTATGAACATACATGTAACAAATAATAGATTTTATATATACTATAACAAATTAATCTCTTGTTTTAAACATAGGTTATCCATTTTCATGACCCCTCCCTAAAAAAGGTTCCCCTTATGGGATTCCCTTGAAGGGTGAGAGAAAATGACCTTGAAGTCCCACCTTTAGTAGGCCTTGGGTTAGAGACTACCACCAAGGTTATAAAAATATCTCTTGTAGAAGTCATCACCCTCATAATAATATAGAATTGAGAGATAGGGTAATCCAAAACTAATAAACAAAGTCACATAAAATTGAAAGTAAAACTAAATCATCCCACAATTCATGAACAATATCACCAAAAAATATAAAAATTATCCAAATAAATACCAAAAGAGTGGTCTTATAGTAACGACTTGACAGTAACTCCCATGTAAAGGATAGTAGTTTCCAACCTTGTCCCTAAATTCCTCTTAGAAACATGAAAATATTTTTTATATATAAATAAATATACCATAACATTTATAATCATTAAGACCATTCTCAAGCACTCTCATACACATGTGGAAAAAGTGTACTAATGCACTATTTAATAAATAGTAGAACCAATGTGCACCGAAATAGGAAAACTAAACAATCAAATCCTTTATATGACAATCCCATAAAATAATACATTTGATTTAGTGCACATGAGCCTCAACCCAGTTGGTGAGGTATCCTTAAGTGCATCCACAAGACCCGGGTTCAAAACCAGGTAGAGGCATATTTCCAGTATTGTAGCAGTACTCTAGCAGACACTATAGAAGTACAATACAATGTGTGGGTATTGTGGCAAACTGTAAACTGTATAGGAACTGTAGCAGATTGTACACTGTGTAGTACTGTAGCAGGCACTATAGCAGTTAATGTAGTAGGTACTGTAGCAGCTCGAACTATTCACCTTAGGCCACCAGTTTGGGCTTGAAGTCTTTAAGGATTTTGGGGGCACCCAGGTCTTCGGGTCAGTAGGGATTTCGGGTTACCTTTAAGGCCCTCGGGTCACCTCAAGGACTTCAAACCACATGATGTTGCCCCAGACACACTATAAAAAATGAGTAACCCCAGTAGAGGATTCATAGAAGGTGAACTCACCAGAGTAGAGCCAAATAGAATTGTCAGAATGAGAGGGTATGACTATGCCATCAGGACTAGCCTGTGCTTGCACAAGAAGCCTAGCCAGATGACCATTCAATGTTGGAAAGCTACTATCATGACTCAGATGCTGGGGAGCGGCAGTTCTTTGTAGATAGTCTGGTTGAATTCCCTAAGACATTTGGGTCATGTAATCACTTAAGCCTATGGGCCTTGTAATCTTTGAGCCTACGGGCCTTGTAAGGGTTCCCCCTCATCCCTTGAAAGGGGGTTATCAAAAATAAATAAAAATTAATGCCTTTGGGCCATTCAGATACATTTTATTTAGTAACATAGTTTCAAAATAATATAAAAAAGTTTCCCCGCAACCGCTTACCCACATATTTTTCACTCTACCTGAAATCAAACATCTTGTGCTCCCATCCCTTCCATGTATATCTCCTCACATATCTATCCATATATATTTTTGGATTGGATGTATCCTCACATATCCAAACTTTATTATAAGGTCAAGAATCAATCATAATTTCATCCCAATATCATTTACATAACCAGAGAAATTTGATTTCATGAACGTGAAATAGGTAAACATTTTCTACTATTCCTACCTTGAATAACCCCCATGACATATCAGAACCTCAAAATCTATGGGTAATCTCTAACAGCATCCCATGCCACCACCTAGGTAAACTCCAAAACCAAACAATTTCATCACTTAGGTAATTCTTTAACACCAACCCATGTTATCATCACTGCCATTGATGGAAGAGAAAGGAAGAGGGTGAGGGTACCCATCTGATCAACCACAAGATTAAATATTATAGAAAACACCTAGAACCCATAACATTGGGGTGTTGGTAAGATTAGTCAATTTTGGTTGGAGAATATAGAATAACATGAAAATATAATATATATATATATAACACACAATTCCAGATTTATTTGTTAACATCAAATGAAATAGAATACTTCATAGCACCACAACTACACCACACAACATCTATCACAAATTTTTCCACAACTAAGTTCATCCCCCAAAAAAATACCATATATAACCACAAAAATTACACTTATAATTATATATTCCCTCATTAACTATAATTTCTAATCACAATCCAATAATAGTTTATTAAAATTAAATTTACCAATTCAATTAGAACATATTTGATTTCATTGTAAAATGCATTAATTTACCCATGTCATTTATCATTAAATTCATTTAATCTAATTAAGACACATCAATTTATCTGATGATACTTAATTTTAAAATATAAATTCATTCTATGGAAAACCAAGAAACTAACACTAACACACCACATAACGTTTCACCCATATGACATCTATTACTTCCATAACCCAATGTATTCCATGTTATTACCAAAACCCAACCAAATAATAGTAATAACCAAAATAAAACCACTACACATCATCCCGCATCACATCTTATGCCGAACAACCATCACGTTTCTACCTAAAACACTCCAATCCAAAGTCGGTCACCACTGTTAGTTTATAAGTACCAAAAAGGTTCACATAACATCAAATGATTTATAAAAGGTACATTAACAAATAAAAACATTCTAGAATCCACAAATTACCATGAATTTCAGATTCATTAAAGGGTTATAATCACATAACATTATCTTATTACATATCATGAGTGTTATCACAAAAAATATAGATTTCAATGGAAAAAATTGATTAGAAAAATATAAGTTCATAATATTTTATTCAAGTTGGAAACAAATAATCCACACAAAAATGGTCTAAAAACTATAATAGATAAAATATATACATGGATCCAAACAACCATGATTTTTATTGACATCTACAAGAATACATAATCCCATTATAAATATCTTCAAAAATATATATATTAACACTCCACTTCCCACCAATTTATATTAATAAGATTATTTATATTCATATGATGATCCATATTATCCACCAAAAGGAATACAAAATCATGAAATTACAACAAATTTACTTTAAAAAGGAGATAATGGGGATCACATACCCTAAAATATTCATTGCAAAAAACTTTTCAAAGATGGGATAATAGGGAGACAACTACCAAGCACTAAAATGTATGGAATCACCTCAAACAACCTAAAACACAACAACCCCATAAATATCCCTATATAACACTACTTAAACCATCCATATAAGTTTTTTTAGAATCCCTTGAAAGAATAAAAAGGATGGGAATAAGGTGGCATAAAGTAGAAAACTCACTTAATAATCAATGATGCTTGATATCTAGATGATGAGGGATAAAGACCACAGGGAGAGGGTGAAAGGAATCCTAAAATTTAATAGGAATAACCATGAATAAAATGAAAATAATAAAGGAATATATTTATGGTGAATTTATATGTTAATAGAAAATTATAGGACCACATTGTGACACACTTAACTATGACAGAAGGGTGCTGACAGATGATAAGGTTAATGTGTCAATGTAACACCCTTATTTTTTGTGAAATATTTTTCTAAAAAATATTTAATATTTTTGATATTTTTCATTACACACAAAACCATGATTCACTTTCATTATATAAAACATTGAGTTTAGCATTCATTACAAGAAACAATGAGTGTAGCTTGTGTTACACACAACACTGAGTTTAAAAAATGTGATATAATTGTAAAATATTATTATTTAATATGATAGTTATCATCTTGCCATTGCAATGGTGGGTATGAATAGGATTAAGAAAATTAATAAAATATATGGTTTAAAAATGTATATATAAGTAATTATTTGGTGACCAATTAACTTGAAATGAAAAAAAATGTTTGAAAAGAAAGAAATTATTTTTTGGAAAAACTATTTCTGTCTACAAAAATGTGTTTTACATCATTAAATTAAATAAATAAATTTTAATGAATTATTTTAATTAAATTTAAATACTATATATTTAATAAAAATTTTAACATTCATCTTATGTTTTTTCTATATGATATATAATAATAAATCAAATTTTATTTTTCAAAAATATTTTTCTAAAAAGTAGTTTTGTCTCCATTTTCACATTTATTTTAAAACTAATTTTTAATAAAATTTGACAAAAATTATGAAAATATAATGTTTATTTTTTAAAATCATCATGTAAAAATTATCTTAGGTTGAATGTTTCAGGATTTTCTTACATAAATTGTTTTGATTAATAGTAAAAAATAGTGGTTTTTATTAAAAAATTTAATATATTTTAAATATTATAAAAACATATAAATTGTTTTAAAATGGTTTTAAATGAAAAATTAGCTTAACTAAATATATATTAATAACATTTTATTCATTTTAATATTTAATTTTGAAATAAAAACTTTTATAACTATTGAAAATTTTCTCTTTGAAATACTGTTTTCTAATCACGTCCACATGATTAATTTGAAATTACATTTTACCACATTAGGGAATGACATTTAGAAAAATAGATTCCATATTTTGAAAAAATAATAATTTATGTTATCTAATATTTTCAACTTAATTTGTTACCATAACAAATAGTAAATGAAGTAAAACTTATTTACCATGGTTAAGGAGAAAATATGTTTACTCTGGGGTTCACCTAAAAGGTAAGGGTAAAAATGTCCTAAAAATTTTCAAACACCAATTTTATGGAAATATGTAAACATTACCTCTCTTAGGTTCTATAATGTACCATTTTTTATCATTCTTTAATGTTAATAATTTGGGTATGCTTTTTTCTTTTCAAATACTGCATTTGTGCCACTCACCTTACTTATAAAATGCCACCGACTCTCCCCTCCACTTCACACTTCATAAACTATTTGGTTTTGAAAATACCTAATAAAATAACTTAATTAATTACCTCCTATAATTATATAATCTTTAGTTTTTTTATAATGTAAACCTTTGAATCATTTTGTTGCGAACCTATTTAAGTCATCCAAAGAAGAGGTTATGTCCCTAATCAAGTGTTTTATTTTATTTCTTTATTGAAATAATTAAATTGGTATTAATAAATTATGATATAATAAAATTATTATTTTAAATATAATATGATGTTATTATGTTAATGTTATAACCTAAATCCTTCTTCTATACCATCAAATGGGTTATAGAATCACCATTCGTGTGTATGATAGATTACCGCCTCGCAAACCGATTTTATTCATTTTACATCACAACCTAACATGGTTGGATATAGTTTTTTATATATTGTAAATATATTATATTTATGATATTATTATATTTATTGATTAATCATATCATATTTTCCTTCTTACATTCCATTCGGTGGGAATACAATAATGTTGTTTATGTGTGCGGTAGACTACCACCTCGAGAAGTGATGTGATTTATTCATGCTTTACTTGGAAGTTAATAAAAATGGTTTTAATAAAATTATGTGATATATATGAAATAAAAAATATTTTTTAATGGTAATATGTTTTTTACCTTTCTTTATTTCTTCCCATTGGGAAAATGGAAACAACGTTCCTGCGTACGTACTCCCTATAATCTCTATGAACAGTGTATTTTATTTTCTATCTCTAACTTTTTGGATCACTATAAATACATGTATAATGAATATATATGATAATTATATCATGTATAACATTTTGGATATTATGTAACCATTATCAAAGTAATAATACCAAAAATAAAAAATCAAAACAAACATGAAAAAAAAGCAGTTATTGCCTCCAACGTGACTTTAACATGGAATTGTTAATAAACAGATAATTATAATTAAATCATATATTATATGATATATATGTATATATGTATATGTATGTATGGTTATTTAATATATTTATAATAAATTTATATTTATTATTAATGATGATCGAATGTGTAAAAATGATGTCGAGACTTATGGTAAGGGATTTCTAGTATCTTTTTTTTATATCTGGAAGACATACGAAAATTTACAACTCCTTTATTTTGTTGATTTTATATAATTCTCAATTTACATGTATATCAGGAATAGCCTTATTTTAATGATATTTAATTTGTTATTTGATGTTATAATTTTTTGGGGCTTATGATTCAAATGATTACTGTCGTTTTTTGAGATTTTCATCACACATTTATTTTCCGTGAGACAAATGAAATATTCACCATGTGTTTCTTTTATGTTGTGTATATACTATCCATGAATGTATATTTTTATTATTATCCTGAAAATTATTTTTATTTACAGATAAATTTTATGATTTCTCTTTCATGTGGTTAATAGTTCATAAGTTACCAATATGATAAGGGTTACTTATTATAATCTCATCATCTATTGGGATTTCTCATA
Source organism: Viscum album (assembly GCA_963277665.1). Taxonomy (NCBI): domain Eukaryota; kingdom Viridiplantae; phylum Streptophyta; class Magnoliopsida; order Santalales; family Viscaceae; genus Viscum; species Viscum album. Next base: position 1,042,104,764 of record OY728140.1, on the reverse strand, counting down.
ATTATGAATAAAATGATAACATATTAATATATATATCCTATGAAATGAATTCCTTCTCAAATTTTTATTTCATGAGAATAATTTTTTTTCATTCATTTTAATCTCTTAATATACTCAATATTTTAAAAGTATTTTTTTAATAAAAACCACCTTTATTTATCTCTTCGGTCAAAAACTCTTTTCATAAAAAACCATGTTTTTTAAATATGTTTTCGAAAAAGTGTTTTACATTATTTATATTATTTTGTAATTAATTTTTTACCCATTTTTTTCTTTTTAAAAAATAAATTAAAAGGAATCTTTATTTCATTTTTCAAACAATACCCATTTGTCTTTTACTGAAAATGTGAATGAAATTTTTATATTAACATGGATAGAATGATTGGAATTACCCACCATCATGAACATTATTTGTTTTAAAGAATATTTTATAAGTTTTCATAGTTATTATATATATAAATAATTTTCATTTTTTTTGTTTTAAAATATTCTTTTGAAAACAGAAAGCATATTATCCTCAATATATTTTTTGAATGATTTTATAAAGGTTCCATTATATGTTTTCAATATTTTTTTCAAATAAAAAATTTTAAAAAATATTTTATTAATTTTTATTTTAAAAAAATTTAATTTCAAATAAAATATATTTTACTTAATACATGTTTTATGTGAATTTAAAAAATCATTTTCCATCTAATATGACATTTATAGATGTTACATATTCCTTATTGGGGATATGATCCAAGGATAGAATTCGTATTCTTTCTCTAAATTGTTTATGTTTATGATGGAATGATTTTTATGAAACATGTTTCTCTTAAAAATGTTTTACTATGAGGAAATTCTTATGAAACCCACTTATTTACATGGGTTAAGATATGATGAAATGATGAAATTATTATGAAACTTGTCTCTTTTCCATAGATTATGATATGATGAAATGTTCATGAATCCCATTTATTTTCATGGGTAATGAGGTAATAAATTTTTTATGATCTTGTGCCGCACAAATGTATAATTTTAATTATGTGATATATGAGACCTATATATACCTCTAGTGAATTGGGTAAATATTTATAACTCATGATATAGATACGACTGAAACATGTATTGAACCAAATTTAGTAAGGTAATTTTTCAAATACGATGGTCTTGGGAGTAAACATTTACTACTATGATGGTTTTGGTATTGAACTCATTCCACTATAAAATCATTGTAAGTGAGACTTGAATACTATGGAAATGATTTTATATTATTATGAGTATGCGACAATTCTATTTATTATGCCAATGTTATGCTCTCATGCCTCATTTTTTTTATTCACTTATGATTCGTGTCTTATGAACTACCAATATTTATGGTATGACTCAATGTTTTGATCTTTTATATCTGGGGTATGGTTTTCACATGATTTTATCATGTTGGAATACCCTTATGTTCATGTTATGATTATGTATATCCTTTATTTACCCTTACAGATCATCTAAGCACATAGATTATTAGGTTTCCTTTCCCTAGGTTATAAATAAATGTATTATTTATGACATTTCTATAAAGGTTTATAGTTCTGAAGAACATAGTTGGAGATTATTTAGATCACTTATGGACTAGTTGTTTATGTTTCCATGTTTCCAAAGGCACTATACCTTTACGATCCTCTAGCATGTGTTCATGTAATATAATGAACATTCATCTAAAAAGATGGCATATATATATATATACAAGGTCTTTATTGTTATTATTAGAGTATAGGTTTAGTTAAAAATTGGAAACTAGGAAGATAAAACAATAGTGAGATAACTAAGGATATGTTTAAGGATGAGAAAATATATAGGAAAATATCTTGGAATTTTGGTAAAGGATAGAGGAAATAGTTTCTTAACAATTAGATCATTGACATTGTACTACAAGTGAATGTGGCTCTAGAATAGAGGTACCTAGGGATAATAATAATAATAAAAAGTGCATTGAGTAGGACTCGATCAACACCTTGGGCATTAAAATGGTCCTTTTGTGAACACGGTTTGATAATCCTAGGGGATATGATTTGGAAATTTACAAACTCTTTAAGAATCGTCATGAAGGATTTAAATAGATTATGAATATGAATAACCTAGGATAAATCTAATTTTTAATTGATTAAAAAGAATTTTTCATGTTTTAAACATCCTATAAGTGATTTTTATTGATTATGTGGTCTGTCACAGTGATTATTGTTACTCACGCTATGCTTTTTGGTTTTAGTCAATGGTAGGAACCAGAAAAAACTGGATCAATGTTAAACATTATAGAAAATGTGTTGATGAGAAATAAAATGGGATGACAACTAGAGTAAGGTAATTTTTGGTTATTCTTAATTAGTTATCATGACATATGATTAAAATATTTTACCTTAACCAACTCTTGGACTCACTAAAGAAGATAATGATAGAGTTACTTGAGAGTTCGGTTAGTGGAGACATCAAGGAAAGAAGATTAATTTTCTTATATGTAGAGAATGTGGGAATAAAAACCCATGTGGATTTCTTATAGGGACATACATATGTTTTGAGAGTAGAAAATAAAGAAAAAAATCAAGTAATTATAGAGAAAAAAAATTAAATTTTCAATTAACATGATGGTTGATAATAACATTATCTCTAAGATATCATCGATGGTTGAATGTTTCAAATGTGTAAAGTATGTTCATTATGAAAATAGATATCTTATAGGGAAATATAATGGAGGTAATCAACAAGATGTTATGAGTAATAGTTATATTGCTGATTATGAGGACACTACAAAAGACATATAAATAGAACATGTTGTTCTAATAGTATTTTTTATGTTAAATGTGAGAAGCATTTTTAAATTGAGGTTGATGAATGTCAATACCAAATTCATATATCATATAATAATACACATGTATTAAATAATAATATTATGAATCCTAGTAAATTATTTAATAAGTAAGTTGGAGGATGGAAGTTTTATGTATTTTAATTTAATAATTATGTTATATGAATCTTCAAATATATAAAGATTATTCAGTATACGTTTTTTATTACAGATTTTCAAAGATATATTGAATGGTGTTGGTGAACTATAAAAGTGTTTTAGTAGAAGGGTTATTTTTTTTATTAATGGATTATAACACTTAATATGTTTCAGATATTGAGAAAATTGTGTCTATTTTGGATAAAGATATTATTGAAATGAATATTTTAAATTGGATAGTATTTATGACCTTATAATGGATTAATGATTTGTGGAAAAATTGGTTTATGTTATCATTGATGGATTTTACAGTTTTATTGGAATGATAGAATATATTCAATAATCTTTGGTTTTATTCAAGGAATGAGGATATATATATATATTTTTAATAATGATTCAGGGTAGTTCTAGTTATTACAATGAGTCAAGAAAATATATTAATAAGGAATTCACATATTTGGTATGTTATAACAAAGAGTTACTTTACGATAATTATGAGGTTAATATTAAGTTGATTTTTAAAAAATTATAGGCCATATTTAAAAATAATATTTTTTTATGGGTTATAAGTTTAACCATTTATGGAATTGTTTAATTTTAATTTTATATAAGGTTTTAGATATATGTATTATTTCACCATATGAATATTTATTCCTAAATTATAAAGGTGATTTTGTTTTTAATAATAACATTATATAGAAGAAATGACTTATAATTATTTTATGTCTCTCATTTAGTGCATTATACATGAAAAATTCATGTCTTAAAGTAAGATATGAAGTGAAAATTGATCAGGGAACAATCAAAGGATGCGATTGTGCATATGAAATGGATTGAAATAAAGTAAGTATATCCTCCCATGAAAATTACCCAACATTAGAAAATGGATCTCTAAAAAAATGTAGTCATATGATCATATTTTTTTCTGATATTAATGACCTTTTTCACTTCAATTTTGTTTATTTCTGTTTGGTTACTAGATTTCTCATGACTATCTTCTCAATCACTCCTTATTAGTATTTGGGTATTAGTTTTATCTTTTATTTCCATGTTTTCTCTTCGTACCTATGTTCTCTTATTTGGAAACCCAGTATGTGTTATTCTGTAAGACCATCTCATATCCATTTCTCTATTTTCAAGTGTAGGTTTGATTAAATCTTTTTATTATGTTTGTTTCCCACAAAGGGGTTTTCAAATGGCAAACCCATTTTTATTGTGCATATGTTCAAATTTTGAGGGTGTAATTTATATAAGGGGGTAGAATATAATACCCCAAAATTTTGTGAAATATTTTTTTCAAATAAATTTAATTATTTTGATATTTTTCATTACATGAAATACTAAGTTTAGATTTTTTTACATAAAACACTGAGTATATCTTCTGTCACATGTACAACCAGGTGTATCTTACATTACACGCAACACCGAGTTTAAAAAAAAGTTATATTCTATTAAAATATTATTATTTAAGATGATATTTATCACCTAGACATTGTAATGGAGGGTATCAATAGGATTAAGAAAATTTTGAAAATATATAGTTTATAAATGTATATATAATTAATTATTTTATGAGAAATTAATTAGAAATAAAAATAAAAAGTATTTGAAAATAAAGGAATTTTTTTAAACTAATTTTATGCACACAAAAGTGTTTACCATAAATGAGTAAAAAATAGTGAATGGTTTTAATAAAATTTATATATTATATATTCAATAAAATAATCCACATTCGCTTTATTTGTTTTATATAAAATAGATAACAATAAATCCAATTTTAAGCATAAAACTGCATTTTTCTAAAAATCAATTTTCTTTCCTTTTGTGCACTTATTTTAAGACTATATTTTGAAACATTTATAAAAAAATTGAAAAAAAACTAATCCATATATAAAAATTATCTTAAGGTGAATTTTTGATAACTTATTGAGAAGGTAATAGTTTTTGATAAATAGTAAAAATAATAGTTTTTCATTGAGAATTGTCATTTAGTTCAATGATTTTAAAAACATATTAATTATTTTAATATGATTTTAAAATAAAACATAGTTCAATTATATATCTATTAATTGAATTTACTTCATTTTAATAGTGTTCAAATTGATTTTGGATATATAAACCTTTTAAACTTTTGAAAATTTTCTATTTGAAAACACGTTTTCTCATCGCGTCTGTGGGATTAATTTTAAATTAAAATTTTCTAATTATGAGAATTGAATTTGGAAAATTTCATTCCATATTTGTAAACATAATAATTTATATTATCTAATAAGTTCAAATTAATTTCTGACTATAAACGCAGTTAAGGTAAATATGGGTTTACTAGGGGTTCACTAAGAAGATAAGCGTTAAAAATGACCAAAAACTATTCCAAAACAAATTTTATGACTTTATTTAGACATAAACCATATATTTTCTACAATTTCATAGTTTTTAGCCTTTTTTCCTATGGAAAACATGGGTGCACCATTTTCTTTTCAAAAATTACAAGATTGTCACTCACCTCACTTATAAAATGTCACTTCTTCTCAGCTCCTCTTGACGCTTAAAAACCCATTTGGATTAGAAAATAATTCATTATATCATTTAATTATTTCCATAATCTCATCATATAATCCATAGTTTGGTCATAAATATAACTAAAGAATCCTTTTGGTGAAAACCAAAAGAAACATTCTGAAGAAGAGATAATGTTCTTAATCAAGTGTTTAATTTTTTTTCTTCCTCCAAATTCATTAATTATTATTAGAAAATAATTATATAATAAAATAATTATATTTCATATAATTATATGTTATTATATTAATTTTAAAACCTAAATCCTTCTCCTATTCCATCAAATGGTTGTGAAATCATCATTCATGTGTATGGCAGACTACCGCCTCACGAACAGATATTATTCTTTTTCCATAAAAACATCTCAGGGATGTATTTAATGATATATTTTTTTGGTTATATATGAAATTTATGATATTATTATTCTTTTTTTATCATGATATCATGTGTTCCTTCTCATATTCAATTATATGGGAATAAGATAACGTCTTTCGTGTGTGTGGAAGACTACCACCTCACGAAGCGATATGTTTCATTCATAATTTAACGAAAGGTAATAATTTTGGGTTTAATGAAAATTTGTGATATATATAAAATAAAAATTATTATATAATGTTAATATATTATTTACTTTTATTTCTTTCTTTCTATTGGGAAAATAGAAACAACATTCATGCGTATGTATGGACTACTGTCTCTATGAATGGTGTATTTAATTTTCCATCTATAAATTTTATGGATCACTATAAAAACATTTACACTGAATATATATGATATTTATATCATTTTTAAAAGTACTTAATTTATTTAACCATGTTTAAAATTAATAGGACTAAAAATTAGAAATTAAAACAAACATGAAAAACAAATTAGTTATTTCATGAAACATGACTTAAACGGGGAATTATTAATAATAGGGTAATAAAGGTCATAAGTAAATCATATATGGAATGATATATATTTTTATTATTGTGAAATATATTTATAATAAATTAATATTTATTATACTGTAGGTTTTAACATGTACAATGGAAGTCAATACTTATAGTTAGGAGTTTCTAGTCTCTCTTTTATTTCTAAGAGACCTATGAAAATTCACTGCTTATTTATTTTTTGTGGTTTATATACTTCACATTTGACCTGTTATATCATTAATACAATTATTTTAATGATATTTAATGTTTCATTTCATTTTAGGCTTTAATGGGTCTTACGATTCAATATATTACTAAAGCAGTAATAGATTTATGTCTCGCTTATTTTCATTGAGAAACGTGTCATCATCACTATATGATTATTTTTTGTGTTTATATACTTCCCATGAATTTATTTTATTATTTATATCTTGAATATTATGTGTACTTATATAACCATTTTATTATTTATCTTTCATGGGGTTTACGGTTCAAAATTTACCAAAGTGGTAAGTGTTTTACAATATAATATCATCATTTATCGGGATTTCATATGATTATGAATACAATGATCAAATATTATTATTTATCTATAAATAAACTCATGAATTTTATTATCCTATTTTAATGTCATAATAATATATTTCCCCCATTCATTTTCCTCTCTTTATGAACTTAAGATTTCAAAATAATATTTTTATGAAAAATCATCTTATTTCTCTCTTCAATATAAAAAAATTTTTAATCCAAATCAATATTTTAAAAAATGTTTTCAAAAATGTTTCTAAAATACAAAAAATTATTTATTAACTACATTTTACCCATTATTAACTTGTTACCAAAAAAAATAAATGAATATTAATTCCTTTTTTCAAAGAATTCCCATTTAAAATTTATCGAAAATGTGGAAGTAATAGTTATTTTAACAAGTAAGGATGAAACAAAATTTCCCACCATTATGACCATTATTTTCTTTGAAGATTTATTTATAAATTTTCATTATAATTTTCAAAGAAAATTATTTTCAAAAAATATCTTGAAAAAAATATTTTCAAAGTGGTTAGGTTATTTTCTACAAGAATTATTTTAAATTCTTTTTTAAATATTCATATATCTGTTTTGAGGTTTTTTTAAAAGAAAAGGTTTTATATAATATTTTATGAATTTTTAGTTTTATAAAGATATTTTTAATGATTTTTTTTTCTTCAAGACATGTTCTAATTTTCTTTTCAAAATAATTTTCCATCAAATATGACATCGATTGTTATTATCTATAACATACTAGGGATATGATACAGGGATTCCATTATTATTCCTTATCTGAATGGTTTATGTTTCAGATGTCTTAATGTTTATGAAAACTGGAATACCACGTCTTCAGTAACCTTTACCCCTCTCTTTATCATTAGTATTCCACTTATTACCTCTTCTATCTATTCCTACTCTCCTTCCTTCTAGGTCTCTTCTACCAATGGTGTTCCCTTCAGAACATCCCCCCATCATAAAGTGGTATATGGGTTCATTACCACTCACCTTCATGTTTGGTTTTCTTCTTCATTAGCTCTAGATTGGTTTTAATCCAATGGGATTTACCTTTCTTTATCCATTTTTTGTACTTATTTTTCAATTTTTCTCACCCTCATAATTTTATATGAGTTTTCTATTATTTCACCTCGGTGTGGTTCTTACATATTCTCTTATGGGTCGAATTCCAGCATAGAGTCATCTATGTTTTTTTGTGGCTGAGTCTTCTAGTCATGAGTGGTGTTGACCCATTCAGATTCCTTCAGATGGATTAGCTCTTTGGTTTCTCTCTTCAGTGAATTGTAAGTGTGGATTTTGGATTTATGCATTTCATAGGTGGCCTTAACCTTGTAAAATTCCTTTAACCAACATCCTTCCCCTCTAGCTTCTAGGATCACATTTGAATTTGTTCATCTTTAGTTGTGTGAGTCTTATAGATTATGTTGGTTCATGGTTCCTTTTTCCCTTTGTATGGCATTGGCTTCCATGAATCTAGTTTTACTTTTTGGAAGTGGTTTTTTTGTTTCTCAGTGACGATTATGAATATGGTTGGTCTGTGTTTCTAACGGTGATACAATAACTTTATGGTGTGAAGGCTTTGGTTGGTCTGGTGGTCTGACGTGAGGGTTCTAGTGGTGTTCGACAATTAATGGTGATGAGGTGGTCTCAAGTGGTGTGCATCCTCTAGTGGTGTGTGGTGATTGGTGGTCTTTGGTATTGTGTGTCCTTTAATGGTGTGAGGATGCCAGTCTCATTGTGTATTTTTTAATTTATAAATATGTTATTGGTTCTAGACAAAGGGTATACGAATCAAGTTTTCTTTCACATGCATCAAGTTGTTTTGGAATCTATGGGATCAAGGTTAGATGATGGTGACATTGGTTCAGTGGTGATTGTAGTTGGTATGTCAGGGGGTGCAGTCACTATGTTGTCACTAGAATCAAGGGTGAACTTGCTATTGCTAGTTTTCACATTTGAAATTTTAATTTTTTAAATTATAATTGGTAATGGTAGGTTTGATTTATAGCATGTGGGGGATTTGGATTTTCTATGTTTGGGGTATGGAATGTATATCTTATTTTGGTATGGGGTACTTTTTAGGGTTATCACATAACCCATTAAAGTGATATTCTTGAAAATAAAAATATTTAATTTGGAGGATTCTTATCAAACATGATTCTCTTCCATTGGTAATACAATGAAAAAATTATTATGAAACCTTATTATTTTCACTGGTTAAACTATGATGAAATTATGAAATGATTATGAAACTGGTCTCTTTAATATAGGTTATTATTATGAAATGATGGGTGGTACCTATATCTCCCTCCAATGCATTGGGTTAATATTTGTTTCTCATAAAAAATGAAGAACTATAATGGTGAGTGAACTGAGTTTAGTAAGGGTATTTGTCCACTATGGCAGTCATTAGATTGAACCTTTACTATTATGATGGTTTTTGGAGTGAACCCACTCCACTATGATGACCTTATAAGTAATCCTTGACTACTATATAAATTATTGTCTATACTTATGTGTATTCCACAATTCTATGTCTTATTCATAGTTATTCTCACATGACTCATGTTTTTTGATTTAGTTATGATTCATGTCTTATTAAATACAAATCATTATTCCATGACTCAATATTTGATATTTAATATATAAGGTATGGTTTTCACATGTTATGCTCAGGTTCTCATACCATTATGTTCATGTTTTTTCTTATGTGTCTCCCTTTTTTACCCTTACTGACAATATAATATCACCATTTTTATGTTTCCTTCCCCAGGGTTATGAAGAAATGTACTATATATGATTTTTAAAATAAGGGTTCTAGTTATGAAGAACATAGTGGGAGATAACTTAGTTCGCTTATGGACTTGTTGTTTATCTGTCCATGTTTCTAAAAAATCTTTGCCTTTATGATCCCCTAGAATATTTTTGTGTAATGTAATGAATATTTATCTAAAAAGGTGTGATATATATATATATGAAAAGTCTTTGTTGTTATTTTAAAGGAAGGGACCACTCTATAATGTGGATAGTCAAAATGATGTCTGAGAAACACAGTGAGACCCATGATAAAGATCATATTAAAACCGAGAAGGAATATGGTTCAATTGAATCCACCATGACATAGAATTTAATCATCAAGAAGAATTTCATGTTGAATCCAATATCTAAGGTGAAACTACACTGAAATTGATAGAAATACAAAAATTGATCCTCTAAGGAACCTTTTTAGTACATAGAATCCATGATGTAACTATTTTGAAAATGAAAAAAATAGAAAAACCCCACTCTCTGGGTCTCCACACCACATCTGATCCATCCATTCCATAAACACTCCATTTATAGTTCATCATAACTTTCTATGCTACAAAATACATCCCTAACTAAAATTTTAGCTACAACTCTACCATCTAATACATAAGTCCCTTAGAATGTCCCCCAAAAACAACCATCACCTAGATTCCCACAGTGTAATAGCTATAAAATTTTAGACCATTATTTAAGATACCACTCAAACAATTATCATACTGGATAATCAAAACCAAATCCAGAAAAAGGGAAAAATGTAGGGGACTATTCAACCACTTCAAAAGATAGATCTTAGTGATTTATTTATAAATGAAACATTTCCACTAGTTTATCACATAAATAAAATAAAAAAACTATCATAATCGTCACACTACACTACCTCAAGAACAAAAATTAATTGAAACCACCCACCTTATCAAGATATTGTTCTCTTTCCAAATCACGAACACGCTCGCATGGTTTTAAAATGTGTCATAAATATAGTGTTTTGTGATTGGGACGTGGGTTTCCCCACATCATATGCTTGAATACATAATAGAAACAACTAGTAATGTAAAAATTCACATATCATAAATAGTAAGATTCAAGCATTACATCATCAAAAAACAAGTAAAAACTAAAAACAACGTCAGTTATTAAGAACACATCTACGTCTCATTCCCCCAGGCTCTATGATCCTAGCCACCATGCCTCCATAGTACAAAAAATAAGGGTATGTTTCATCCATTTACTTATTTCAATTGATGATAATGAATCTCTACTAGTCATTCCACGAACATCACATCATACATCATATCAAACAGTCCCCAATTAATCATCTGGGATACATCATAAAGAAACTAATAGTGTTTGGACATGTAAAATAGATCATGGATCATGTCCACCCATGGTGGTAGTGCCAAATAATAATACTCCTCGCCAATGAATTTCAATTCCTCAAAAGGACCAATGAACTAGAGAGAAAGCGTACACCATCTTCCTAACCTCCACTGTCCTTGAGTAGGGAAGAATATTAAGAACACAAGGTACCTAAAATTGAACACAAGGGTCCTACACTAATGATAAGCACAATACTTATGATGGTCATGTAATTACTTCATTGAATATTATACCATCTAAATCATTACTTCCATGTTTTGAACTATATCAATAATAAGAATCACTAACTCCCTAACCTCTATCCAACAGAATGGAGAATGATTTGGACTCCCATATAATGCCTAAAATACAGCCATATTGATGGATTAGTGGTAGATTTTATTGTAGTAAGACACAACTAGATGTAATTTCTATACCTACGATCTACCAAAATTTAATATGTATACTTGCAACATATCTTATAACCACTGGATCATTCTCTTTATCTAACCAATTTTTTGAGGATGAAGAGACATTTTAAGGTGAAATAAGGATCCAAAGGCATGTTATAATCCTCTATATAACCATGATGTAAAATGAGGATCATGATTAATATTGATTTTCCTCTTTAACTCATGAAGAAAAACTACATAATAGACATACCGCCTTGTTGAGTCATCCATGGAACTCAATTCTCAAATCTACAGAATATGAGGTGACTTCATCAGTAAGTCCATTATCACCCAAAAATCAGCATATACTCATTTATAATAGAGTAAACCAATAAAAAAATTCATCAAAATTTCCTCTCATTTCCACTTGGTGGAAACTAAAGGATGTATCAACCCTCTAGAAACATGGAAATCATATTTCACCACCGGAATAAAAAATTTTGTTCCATGAACTCCAACATATACCAATTCATCCCAGGCCTCCAAATATACCACCTCAAGCCATGATACATCTCAAATAAACTAGGATACACTAATAAATGTGATATATGAAACCCATGATGATCTCCCTCATAAATTTTCAATGAAACAATAAACCTCACATAAAACAACATCTTCTTCTAACCATCCTAAAAAATCACTCTATGGAATTGATAGGGCCGATATGGTCTCAAATAACCTCTACCACTATGTCTTTCCAATGAACTCCTCCACTGGATGCATCAGATATGACTCTATAATCATCTAATAAAGATAAACAATGTCATTTCCATCTCCCATGTCATTATTCACTACTAAAATCACCATAATCTCACTCCTAAAATTCAGAGACTCTTGAACCACATAGTCATAAAACATCTAACTCGGTGTATTGGAAACTAAATTACCACATTCTATTGTATAAAATATCTAAAAGTAATAATCATAGATAAATTATATCCAACTCTATTACTATAATTTCACTCTCCTACCATGATTTCTCTTTATTTTTATTTTTTTCCTGATGTTGGATCTTTTGGTCGAGGTTCAGGTTGAGTTCTTGATGAAAATATTTTAGTTTTGCAGTACTCGGATGATTTTTGACCTTGTACATGGTTTTTCATGGTTTGGATCAAATAGTGTGAGGCCTATAAGTGCCCATGTTCCCTTCTTATATTGGGTCATGTCTTGTGCATGGTTAGAGGAAACCATGTGACAAGAATTCAAATGGGTCTATCAAATGACAAAGCTGAGTTGCATTGGTACACAAGTTCTCAAAACATGCGTCCTGCATGTGTGAGGGTCCTTTGTCTATAGCAGGTTGCACATGGTTGATGCATGGTATGGCAGACTATTCATCCAAGTCGTGTGGCGTGCCCAGCATTTAAGACCCTATTTGTATATATTTCTCAGGTTGAAGGGAATGTGTTAAATGAATATATAGGTATTTATATATTTATGTATAAATTCATGTGCATGCAGGAGTAAAGAGTGGTTTTCGATCATCTTCATTAAAGTGCTTCTGGTATGAGGTATGATCCCTTTTCAATTTCCATTTTAAATTTAAGAATCATTGATTTCATTATTTTCGCATTGTCCTTAGATGTTAATTACTAATACAGGTCTCTTATAATAAATTTTATCTATGAGAAAATTGATTTCCTTCTTGTTATGAAGTGTTTGGAATTTTTTTTACTAAACTTCACACACCAAGTGTATTATAAATTTCTTGGTTTTCCCTTGGAAGTTATTTATTATTTGAGAAGTTTGGATTTATTTGTAAATGTGTTTGGGTGGATTAAATGGATTTCTAAATGGTTTTGGATTTATAAATGGTGTGTTTTTATCTTAATAAAAATGTGGGTTTGGTTCTTTGTAAATTTTTTGTTCCTTAAAGATTCCTGGAGGCTATTTGGCACTTTTATAAATAGTTTCTTGGAAAACTCTCCCTCCTTTTCTAGGTTTTATGATAATGTAAATGGGTGGTCCTAGGATAGGACTTCCATAATATATTTATAATTGAATCCAAGAGGGAGAAAATCTCTTATATTGACTCAGGGGGTACTCTTGTGTGTGTTTCTTATATGTACTGTATGTTCATATGAATGGTTTCTTGTTTATCATTGGTTGGACCACCCCCACATTAGTCTTGAAATATAAACTAGGAATAGCTAGAGGATTTTCTAGGATCAATTAATTTACTAGTTTAGATTATGCATTGACTAGTGTACCATATTATAGACCTTCTCTACTTTGGGATTGTGACCCATAGTTAGTCCAGGTAGTGTAAGACAGAGCATGTGGGTGGATTGATGTCATCAAGTAAAGCATGCCAAAGGGATGAGTCAAGTTTTAGTATGTTCTAGATTATCCACTGAGTTATTAGGTTCTACCATGTACGTTGGAACTTAGTTTTATGTGGTGGTTGATTGAGGTGATTTGTTTGTTTAGTTACTCGTATTTGATATTTTCCATTTCCCTTATTGTATGTTTGTTGTTCTTACTTCCTTTTGTGGTGAATTTGTTTTCTAAATGTTGATTATTTATTTTTAAACTATTTTTTTAAAATGTTTTGAAAATATTTTACACTTTCTTTATCCATTTCTAGGAATATAAATTATCATCATTTCCACTCTCCCTCTTCTACTGTAAAATAATAAGGATTCTATCTTGGAAAAACAGAAAAAATAAATGAAAATGAAAATGGACCATGATTTTTTAAAAAACAATTAAGAAAAACCAATTTTTATATATTGTATTTTAAACATGAAATTGATGGATCTTTGATATAAAAGAAAATTAAAATGGGAATAGATTTTTGGACATGCTTACTAAGTTTTAATACTCAGGACTATAACTTAATATTTTTTTTAGTTTTTGGTGCTTCTTCATACTCAAATTTGGTCATCATGGGTGACATTGGTCTTGAGGTTGGTGGTTACTCATAGGGTCACATGAAGGTATGGTAATTTTTATTAATTTCCACTACGTGTGTTCATTTTTATTATTCCTTTTATATTTTTCTTTTTTTTTCTGCTTTTTTGGATAAATCATTCCTAAATGGTTTTCATAATAGGTGATTTCAATATTTTGAAAATTGTGTGATAAATTGTTTAGTGTTTTTTTTCATGTTTGGAATCCTATTTTGTGGGATCTTGGTTTTGTAATGCTGAAAATAAGGTTAGAATGGTTATATGAGTTTCAGTTTTAGTTTGTGATTTAAGTGTGGAATTTGGGTTTATGATGCATTTTTATTCAGCTTCGTGCTTCTTGTTTTTGAGTATGGCCCAGAAAAGTCTTGATAAGTAGTGGACTATCAAAATCTAGGATTATTTCCTCTATGTTTTGGTGAAAGTCGATTCTAGGAATTGGTGTTGGTCATCGCCTAGTGTTTCAAACTTGTTAAAAAAGATGTGGTTAGGGTTTTTGAATAAATTATTAATAATTATTTCTCTAATTATTCCCATTGATGACTCCACCCAGACTCTGAATTTAGTGGTGGAGCTGGAGCCTTTCCCAACCTTAGACAACACTTGAGTCTTCTTGGTTTTTATCCTACCTTCGTTATCTAGAAAATAGAAGAATTTATTGTTTTTACTGGCTTATTAAATTATGTTTCATTTGGATTGGTCACTTGGGTTATCTAAAGGGGTTTTATAAGTCGCTCTACTAAAAAAAGAAGTTTTACATAAAGATTGACAGCTCCTGATTGCAGGAAAGAATATGCTTCAAGGCATTAGGGATCCATTCATAGGGCTTGAAGTGAATTATTTCACGTAGTCAGAAATCATTGGGTGTGGGGAACCTTGGTCTATATTTTGTCTCACATTCTGGAATGGGGATAGTTTAAGATTCTCTATTGTGTATTTCTTTGTTTTGAAGGTTATTTTTGTTGTATAATGCATAAAGGCAATGTTTATTTGTTATTTTCTTCTTTTTCTTAAAAGTTTCACTATTGTAGTTTTACTAGTTCATGAATGTTCCCCTTTGGTTGTGAATGCCTTGTTGTCCTTGTATCCTTGTAAACATTTGTAGTTGTGATTGTTCCTTATCGATGAAAGACCTTGAATGGTGGTCTCTTTATGGATTGGCTTTAGTTTTGGGTTGTATTGTTTTTTAGATACTTGCATCTAGTGGAGATGATGAATCGAGGTTGTGTTAAATACTTAGTTTTGGGATTACATTCATTCCCCCCTTGTGTTGGGGGTTGGTCTATGTCAAGGGTTCCTGCTTCGGTTCGTGTTGCTAGTTCTAGAGTTGGTCCATACTAGGAGTTTCAATTTTGGTTGTGTTAGTTGGTTTTTTTTATTGGGGTGAACCCTCCCCTTTTCCAAAATGTTCCTCTTGTTGTGATTCTCTTTATCTCTTGTCAAGTTTTACTTGTGGAGTTAAAAGGTCACACTGAGGTTTGTTGTTTTGTTTGGCCTCATATTGTTTTGACTTCCAGTTTTGTTCATCATTCAGCGGGGTGACATTATGGGTGTAGACATATTTTTTGGTGGGGAGTATTATCACCACCCCCCCCCCACGACAACATTTTCTCTTTATTTTTATCATTTTCATGATGATGGATATTTTTGGTTGATGTTTGGGTTTTGTTTATAATTAAAATTTTTGAGTTTCAGAGTCTTCGGGTGGTTTTTTTCCCTATGCACTGTTTGAGCACTATATGGCTCAAAATTTGTGAGGCCCATAAGTGATCTTGTGACCTTATCTTGGTGGAACATGGATTTCACATGGTTATAGAAAATTGTGTGAAAAGCATGAATATGGAACTGTTAAATGACAGAGTAGAGTTGCACATTTGATGCATGGTTTCTCAATCTATGCAGCCAGATCATGTGGGTATTCCTTCTCTCAGGTAGGTTTTTTACAGTTAGAGCACAATCTAGAAGACCATGAGGCTAAACTGTGCGGCCATCCTAGTGTTAAAAAAATTAAATAAAACAATAAAATAAAATAAGTTAAAATTTTTAAAAAAATATTAAAAATGATATTATTATTATTACTATTATTAAGTTTTTTATTATTATAATTATTGTTATGTTTATTATTATTATTATTAGTTTTTTCAACCCTAAAATGGGTTCCCTCTTACCCCTTGAACAATGCACTCCCCCCTCCTCTCTCACGTGACCCAACCGACCATGAGGGCATTGATGCGCAACCACCTCACACTCTGGCCTCTATTGTGCCATTTCTCCTCCTAATTAGGTGTAAAATAATCTCCAATAAGGATATCCTCCTCTCCTCCTTATATTTTTTTCATCCTCTATGGGTTTTTTACACCTTGGCCAAAACCTAAATTGACTTTTGGGCATTCTATTTGTTGAATTTTGAATTTTAGGGTTCATTGATCCCATTAATGAAGATTTTAGCCTCCACCATCATGTTCAAAAGGTTTTAATTTTGTTTTGGGTAATGGTTTCCATTTACCTCCCTTTGGTTCATTATTAAATTATGTTTTGAGGTTTTTTGAGTTCTCAGTATTTTTATAGAGTGTGTTGGATCACATCTAAGTGGTTTCAAGCCATGGGATTCGAGGGATATTACATATGCATGCATGGGTAAGGCATATATATATATATATTCCATGTTTGTATATACTACCTCATGTTAAGGGGGATATGATAAATAAAATTATGTTTTTTATATATGTGTGTATAAATGCATGTGTATGTTGGAGTAAACAGTGGTTTTAGACTGTCTTCATCTAAGTATTTGTGATTTGAGGTAGGATCGCTATGAATTTTCCATTTTTAATTTAGGAATCGTTGATTAATGTTTTTGTTCACCATCCTTGGATGTTAATTAGTAATGTGGAACTCTTTTAATAATTTTTTTTATGAGACAAATTTATTTCTTTCTTCTTATGAAGTGTTTATAATTTTTTTGCTAAACCTCGCACGCCAAGTGTTTGATAAATTTCCTGGTAGGCCATTATAATTGAATTATGGTTTCTAAAGTATGGAATCGGTTTTAAATGATTTTTGGTTTTTGAAATGGGTTTATAAATGTTTTTAGATTTATAAATTTTTTGTTTTAATCTTCTTAAAATGGTGGGTTTGGTTCTTTGGAAATGGATTGTTACTCAAAGATTTCTTGAGGCCTGTTTGTAACTTTTATAAATTGGTTCTTTGAAAACTCTCATTGGTATGAACTTATTGTCAGATTTTATGCTAATTTAAATGGGTGGTCCTTGAATGGTACTTAACTTATATGTTTATGGTTTAATGAAAGTGGTAAAAAAACCAGTGGATTAACTTGGGTTGACTCTTGTGTGTGTTTCTTGTGTGTGATGTATGCGCATGTTCTTGGTTGCTCGTTTGGAATTGGTTGGCTCACCCTTACTTAAG
Organism: Viscum album; assembly: GCA_963277665.1. Lineage (NCBI taxonomy): Eukaryota > Viridiplantae > Streptophyta > Magnoliopsida > Santalales > Viscaceae > Viscum > Viscum album. Next base: position 1,042,086,823 of record OY728140.1, on the reverse strand, counting down.
TATTGAAATAGTAACCTAGAATAGCTATCCAATTTTCCTAGAATGATTATTTTACTAGTTTAGATTACAAAATGACTAGTGTCCTTTAGTATGGACCTTTCTCTACTTTGGTATTGTTCCCCTCGGTTAGGCCATGTAGGGTAAGACTGAGTGTGTGGGTGTATTAATGTCATCAGGTGAGGCATGCATGTGGGATGAGTCAGGTTCTAGTATGTTCTATATTATCTACTAATATTATAGGCTCTCCCATGTACTTTAGCACATATTTGTATACGGTGGAAGATTGCGGTGCTTTTTTGGTTAGTTACTCTTGTGTGATATTTTCCATTTCCCTTATTCTATGTTTATTATTCTTACTTCCTAGTGTGGTGTAACTTCATGTTAAAAGTAAATGTTTTATTTTCAAATGTTTAAGGAAAATGTTTTGAAATTTTTTTACAATTTTTTTCCATTTTTCAGAAATTTAAATATCATCATTTTTACTCTCTCTATTATTCTCTAAAATGTTAAGGCTTACTTATTATAAAAGAAACTAGTTTTTAACCAAAAGGGAACTGGCCCTTGATTTTTATAAAAATATATGTAAAAATCCTATGTTTATATATTTTATTTCAAACTTTTAATGAAAGGATCTTTTATTTAAAGTAAAATGAAAATAATAAGAGATTTTTTAGGTACAGCTAATAAGTTTTAATACTCTTATATATATATTTATATTAGTTTTTAACTTCTGGTGCTATTTCCTACTCAGATTTGGTCATCATGGGCGATGTTTTTCTTTAGTTTGACAGTGACCCTCAGGGTCACATAGAGGTATTTGAAATTTTATTTATTTATGCTTCTTGTGTTCATTTTTATTATTCCATTTATATTTGTTTATATCTACTATTTTACTAGACTAATTTGTTCTTAATGCTTTATCTTGACACCCTATACTATTTTTCATCCTAGGAGGATCGAGAATACCTATTGGGTCTTGTCGTGAGATGGATCAGGTGACTTGTTCAAGGTTGACCTAGGCTGGTTCATGATATGTAAAATATGATATCTTTAAGAGAAAACATATTTGAGCCCATTATGGTCTGATAAAACCATGAAATTATTATCGACAAGTTAATTACACCACATATTTATAGAAAAAAACACCAATAATTCTAGATCATGGGTGGAATAGTTATGGTAATGGGGGAATGACTACCTAAACCCATAATATATTACTTATCTATGCTACATCAATATAAATCCAAAACCCAGGGAGTATATGTGACAAAAAACATAAAACAACACCTCTTCTTCAAGAAACCCAAGTTCTAGGGAATAGATAAACTTCTTCTTTAAGTAAATGAACATTTCCTAGAACTGGTTAGTCAATATTTAGTCATGCTATGTCTTGGTAAAATCTGTCAATGGGGATGAAATTCAAGTGAAATTAGATATAAATCCCCAATAGTATCCCGTAATACCATGGAAACTAGGAACCTATACCAGGTTCATTGGTGCTACCAAATAAACAATATTATAAATAATCATTATGTCTATGTCCACACTATGCAATGACACCATATTCCCAATGAAATTATCCTCTCACAAACAGAACTTACACAAGGATAACTTCCCATATAGCTGATGGTGTTGAAGACCGTAAAAGTCTATGTTGATGTGATTATAATGGTCCTCCTTTGATATTGAGTGGATTAGTATTTCATTAATGAACATGACTAAAAATTAGAATATGAACTCATGGAACATAAATTTCATGAGTTGAATGAATGAAATTGTTGCATTTATGACACTAATTGGCATGGATATGAACTTGAAGTTTACATACATACACCTGGAGGTATCTTTCAAGATATCATCATCTTTTACCCTCATCTGGAGATATATAAACCACAAATCTATCACCAAAGAAAAAGTGTCTCCCATTAGTTTGTTAAAATAATCATAAATCCTCAAAAGGGGTTAATCTTTCTTGGTTTTCACGTGATTTAACCTCTGGTAGTCTATGAACAACCTTAGATTATAGTATAACTTCTTTATGAAAAAAATTGAAGAACCATAAGGAGTTACACTAATATGGATGAAATCATTTTACATTAGATCATTATACTATAGAATAAGCTAGTACATATCTATAGGATCAATTTTAGGGGGCATTGAAATCAGGGATGTTCTTGGTTGAAACTATGTCTAAAACTAGACATCATATAAAGGGGTAGTGTCATATCCTTATTTAGGAAGACATCATAAAACTCATCCACAAACTTGGAAACATCGCCTACCTTAGATTCCACTAAAAAAATATTACAACTAATATAAAAGAGGATACACAGTCATGATTATCATTTATTATCTTCTCTCACAACTAAACACCACTCACTAGGCCTTCACATATGAAAATGAAAATCAACTCTAGAATCAATCAATTTCTGTAGTCAAAGAATATATCCATTATAGGATAGGGACAATATTCTATGGTTATACTTGTAGAAATAATTAATCTAATACTGACTAGTTCTTCCCCATCACCATTCAACATCATGGACATACATCAAATAATTTATCTTGATATCCAACTGGTTTGGATAACACAAGGTGCATAAGAAGCCTCTTATTGTTCAATCCCAAAGAACAGACCAAAGAATGAGAAATAAAGGAGTAAAATCCTACTAAATCAAATAAGTTAAGAAGTAGGTTAGAAAATAAAATGATTATACCTCAGATAACTTATAGCCTTGATCACGATAGAACCTTTATCGTATATAGCTACCCATGCCAAAATCCACTAACTCTATACTGATGGTGTTCATAACCATGATTAAAACTAGGTCCTTTAGGACAAGGATAATCATGAGTGTGCCCAATACCATATCCATTGAACCTCAATTGAAATAATCATTCTTCACCGACTATTGAAAAAATACTAGGGGGATCAATGGTTGATACTATATCAGAGGAAACTACTGCAACTATTGAAAATAGGTCTGACTACCCATCAGATGCTAACCTCCATGATGTGTCGTACATTGGTCCTAGTAGTATTCTTGACTTCTGAAGACCTAGAAAAAATAAGAAGTCCCTAATAGATTCTCAAGAGCCACAAACAAAAAAAATGAAATGAAAAGGTATACCAAATAGAGTAAACCTCTAGTCTGAACCCCTACTATTTAGATATCCATGTTCCACTACCTGAAACTCTTCTCCCCAAGACACTATATTGGAATCACTCTCAAGGATAACCCCTATAGATTTCATTCGCTCGATAACCTTCACTATTTTTTCACTAAGAAATACGTATGAATTATAAATAGTGTGAGTACATATTTGATCATTATGTGGTGTGACTCATCCATATTTCGTGATCTAGACTACTTATCTCCGAATAAATTAGGATAAAAATGAAATCCATCCTTGAACATGAACCCAATATCCCTCACACTCAATCATCCCTACTAAAGAGAGAGAAACTCATTATTGTTCTTCTCCTTTATAACTGATGATAAATAATCCAAAAGGAACTGCTAATAAAATTATAACTATGATACATTCATCACATTCTAGTTACCAAGATAAAAAATCCACCATTGATGTATAGATCTAAACATCTGAATAACTACCTAAAACACAAAAAACACATCCCATACTCGAATCAGTTCAAAACTAATTTAGTCGGTCCTTTGATGATCAACCAAATTATCATGTTAATCCCCTAATACCTAATATTACCATGAATTATGACTAATATCTATTCTTGGAAAATAGTGGAAAAATCCTAATCCTAGAAGCATGGAGATTTATCAATTTTTATATAATTAATTTCATTTTAATTTCCCAATATCACATAATTCAAATACAAATACAAACAATCTTGATGCATGTACCATCCATGAGTGTCTACCCTATAAATGAGACCACATAACCTGGTCATTCAATTAACTCGGGGTCCTTTATTCAGATCCTGGGGTTCCTAAAAACCTATTCTTCTAGCTAGTCTCTCTACCCGATGTCACGTACCAAGATTAATTGGAACTATTTTCATACCAACCCATAAAATTATTATAATTTCTAATATCAAACATCATCTTATCACTAAACATAAAACTTTAAACCCAATATTACATAACCCCATCCCACTAAATTTATCCCTCCATGGTTGATAGTTAAGGAAGATAGATAATTACCACTGAGTGCTACATTCTGTAGGCCCCAAGTTAGTGACTGGCACTATGTTTATAAAAATATCACACAGAGAAGGAATTACCCTCATAGTAATATAGGGTTAAGATATATAATAATTAACCACCTAGAAAATCAATCACATAAAAGTAAAATTAAATTGAAACCATACCACAGTATATGAACAATATCAACAACAAAAAATTCCCCAAATAAATACAAAAAATAAAATTTATGTGGTAGCAACTCAAGAGAATCTATAACATTCAAGATACTAATGTCTATCGTTATCCCCAAAATCATTATAGAATCTGAAAAAACACTTTATATATATATATGAGGTGAGAATAGCATGTATACTCCGTAGAATCATACCCAAGGAACTCAAAAATTACTAATTATAGATATTTTTTTGCATTATTAACATTTTAAAATATCACTAATTTATTTACCGATGGTTTAGAAAAACATTAGTAAATAAGGTGTCACTAAATTAGTGACATTTATAAACATATTGAATTTAGCATTGTTTATAAACATCGTTATTTAGAGACAACTAATTTAATGATATTTTTTAGAAACATCCATAAATAAATATCACTAATTTAGTGATGTTTATAAGTGTCACTATTTAGTGACACCTAATTTACCGACAATTTTTAGAGACATCGATAAATGACCCCTAATTTTCTGATCTTTTTAAAAAAAATGTGGATAGATATTTTTATGACACATATATATATATTTGAAGATAATAAATTTTTTAACGTAAATTATTTTTTGGGGGAAGAGTTTTCTTAATTTAAACTCTCTTTTTTTTAATCTATGAACATTTTTTATTTTATGTTTTCTTTTTTCTAACATGGGTGGTGGTCCCTACCTTTCTACCTTACTCCCCACTTTATCGCCCACCTCTAGGTGCATTGGCCCCTCCTTTCCCTATCTAGCCTACGCATGAACCCTACCACCATAGTTTTTTTAAATTCTTCACCTCCAGCTTTGCTCACACACACCAGATTTGAACCCGGTACATCCTCCTCTCTCAAAGATAAAAATCTCTTCCAGCTCACCTATATCAATTATTATTTTTTAGTTGTATTATTTTTTATTTATATATATAAATAGATTTCTGTTTAAAATATTAATATTATATATATATATATTCCATGTTTATATTATATATATATATGTTTCTATATATGTGTGCTTATATATATATATATGATTATATATATGTATGTATGTTTAAACATATATATATGATTATATATATGTGTATATAAACATATATATAATTATAAATATAAATTTATATTTTATTATATATAAATATATGTTTATATATATGTGTTTATATTTTATGTTTATATATATATATATATATATATATATATATATAATTTTATATTTTATTATATATATGTGTGTGTTTATATTTTACATATATGTTTATATTTTATACTATATACATATGTTTATATTATATATATGTATATATATATATATGTTCATATACATATATGTTTATATGTTTATATTATATATATATATGCTTGTTTTTTAGGTTTATATATATGTTTAAATTTTATCACACATATTTATATATATACATATTTCTATTTTATATTATATATATGTATGATTATATTTTATTTTCATATTTTATATTTATATATATTTATATTATATGTGTGTGCATGTTTATATTTTATATGTCCATGTTCATGGATAAATATATATTTGTGTGTATACAAATATATAATTATATTTATATTTATATATATACATATAATTAGTCATATTTTAAAGCACCGGTAAAAATGTCTCTAAAATAGCCACTTTTTCTTAAAAATGTGACTAAATTTAAAACATATATGTGTTTTTATATAAAAATATATGTATGTGTGTGTGTGTGTTTAGATATATAAATATATATTTTTATATATATGTTTATATATGTGTGTGTGTGCATTTGTGTTTATAAATGAATAAATAAATAAATATATATATATATATCTGTGTTTGTGTTTGTGTGTGTGTGTGTGTGTGTTTATATATATGTTTATATATATGTGTGTGTGTGTCAATATTTAAAAAATTAATATTATATATATATAGTTTTACATATTAATATATATATATATATATTATATTTTATATTTAATGTTTATATATGTATACGTTTATATTATATATATATATTATATATCTATATATATATCTATATGTTTATATTTTATATTATATATATATATATATGTTTTATGTTTATATATATATATATATATGTTTATATATGTGTGTGAAAATATATATATGTATTAATACATATATATAATTATAATTATAATTATTCATACACACACACACATATATATATATTTATAATTAACCATGTTTGAAGACATTAGTAAAAATGTCACTAAAATATTCACATTTTCTTAAAAACATTGTTGAATTTAAAATATGTGTGTGTTTATATATACATATATATATATATATATGTATATATATATATATATATATTTATATCTGTGTGTTTGTGTGTTTGTAACATCCTAAGGTTTTATGAATATCTTCTTTAAAATAACTTTAAATTCTTTAATAATTTATATTACACGTAATGCACAGTTTAGCTTGCATTATAAAAAACATAAATTTTATCTTGAAATTCATATAAAATTAAGTTTATTTGATAAATTTTGTTACACGCAAGACTGAGTTGTACCAAACAATAATATACTTTTAATATTATTTTTTAATATTGTAGTTTGGTCGCCTTTTAATGGAAAACTTACTTTAAAACTAAATTTTGTCACTTTAATAATTTTTATATGGAAAAATAAAATTTATTTTTGAAGTGAAATGTTATAATTTAATTTGGGTGAATTTTTTATATTTTTTTTAAAACATTCATTTTTTTAAATAGTAAATAATACTGGATTTTAGTTCAAAAGTGAATTTTCATCGAATTTATTTATATAGTTAAATTATGTTTTTATTGGTTTTAATTTATAATTAAATCAATTTTATATAGTTGAAACCAATATAGATCATTGAAAACAATTTCACATGGAATTTAGATATAAAAACATAGCAAACTTTTAAACATTTTTATTTTAAAAACCCGCTTTTTCATCTCATCTTTGGGATTAATTTTAAATTAATTTCTGGAACTTCTATTATTGGAATTTGTAAAAATGGATTCCATATTTGGAATAAACATAATTTCTAATTTCTAATAATGTTAAATTGGTTTTTGACTAAAAATATTAGTGAATGTAATTAAAATTAATTATAGTGATTAAGGTAAAAATTTGGTTACTTAGCGGTTAAACATTAATCTTAAGAGTCTAACTGACCTAGAAAATTGTCAAAAAGCCATTTTCTGCCCATATTGCTACCATATTTCACCTATTTTTTGAATTTTATGAGTTAGTGGGATACATGTTTATGAAAGTGACTCATATAATAAGTTAAGTAAAGAAAATGACAAAAAATGTACCTTCTTTTCTTTTAATTCCCATAAAGATTTAGAGTATGGTAGAATCGACATAGTTTAATTTATAGTTTTTTTTAATTTAAATAATTTTTTTTTATCATGATAATTTAAATTTAATTTTTAATGATGTTATAATTACATTAAGTTCTTAAGAATCACCAATGTCGTGATTATTTAGTTAACAATTAAATAAAATAAACGATACTAAAGATATTACAAGTGAAGAAAATTAATTGAATCAATTGAATTATTGTTTTATCTTATTATTTTAGATAAATATTTCATGTTTCAAATATTTAAACTTAATATATTTGAATCCCATCATCTTCATGATATTCTTGAATTTAAATTAAGCAAATAATGTCAAAATTAACATTAATTTTATTTTATAATAAATGATATTTTTGTTAAAGACTTAAAATTTAATTAAAATAATTTTTTTAATTTTTTTAGAATTTTAATAAAAATAAAATAAAGATTCTTTTATACTAATTTATCTTTTATAATGAATATATTGACCCATATATAGTAAAAATCAATGTTAGTGTAGTTAGGGTTAAAGTTGTTTTTTTGCACGTTACATGTGTTTCTGTTAAAATTAACTTCCAAAAAATATTGGGTTGTTATTTTATAAACTAGATATCATATTTTATGATAATTGGGAATAAATATTATAATAAATACCACTTTAATTTAGTCTTAGTGGATTAATTACATAGGTTAGAAAACTAGATACCTAAATGAAAAACCAAAATTAAAAAAATAAGTAAACATAAAGACTTTAAAACAAATGATAAAAATCTTGTTATTTTTGTGTGGTGTGAGTTTTTACTGACCATAATTCTCCTTTAATCCATTTTTTTCATTTTTTAATCACATTAATTAAGGGATATTTCCTAATAGTGTTTACCTTTTTATATTTACAAGAATAACACTCCCCTCCATTATAAAAAGGTACTCACCCTCCCCACATCTTCACACCTCTAAATACCTTTGGATAATCCAAACCCTACCCAAATAAGATCCCAATATCCTCACCCTCACCCTAAATTCCTCACATTGGGAAGAAATCCAACCAAGTAATCCCTTCGGTGCAAACCAAAAGGAGTTACTTGAAAAATAGGTAACATTCTTCAACGTGTATTTATGTTTTATTTATTTCATTTCCAATTAAATTATTCTTATTAAATGATTATATAATAACATAATTATAATAAATATACTGATATTTGTTTATGTTAAGGGTTATAACTACACCTACACACACTTCCATCAAATGGGTAATGAAATTATTGTTAGTGTACGACTAACTACCTCCTCGCGAAACGATATCGTTCGTTTCTCCTTTACCACCTCTCATGGTTGGGAATTATTATGGAAAAAATGTTTGTATATGATATATATATATATATTATTTATTTTCCATTCATAATTATTTAATTTTTATATAACACATTCGATCATTCTTTCCATTTTTTATAAATTCGATAACATTGTTTGTGGATGTGTGGACTACCGCCTCCTCAAAGCGATGTGTTGCGTTCACACATTACATGGAATGTATTAAATATGGGTTTAATTAAAAATATGTGACATAAATAAAATATATTTTATATTCATGATATAATTATTATTTTTAGATATAATATGTATCATTCTCTTTATTACCCTTTCACACACTAAAAAAATGATAACGTCATTCGTGGATGTGTGGACTACTGCCTCCTCGACGCGATGTGATTTAAGTCACAATAATTATATATATAAGTATATATATAATTAAATAATATTTTATTTATGATATAAATATCATTATAGAAATATAAATGTTACTTTCCTTATTTCCATAATTATCATTGAAAAATGAGAACATTACTTATGCATATGTATGACCTATCGTCTCCATGATCGCAACGTTGGTTCATTTTTCATAACCATATTTTATGTGTGATTTTAAAAGTATAATTGATGTCAACATTTGTTAATTATTTCATGTTTATTATTCTGGAGGAATTTAAATAATTATAACATTATACATATTTGACTGACAAAGTGGTTTTTGACACATAAACTGCATATAGTCAAAGCGCCCGACGTAAACATAATTGTTCAGGTAGCTGTATAAAAAAATATAATATGTGTAATAAAAGTAATGATAAACATTAAAAAGGTTATGAATAAATTAAATAATTAACAAAAGTTTTTTATTAAATAATTTATAGGACAATCATGACGAATCTAACTCAATGTAAAGGATTCTTGTCTTACTTTTACTTTCATGAGGCATACGTCATAATCCCCACTTTTTTATTTTGTGTGGTACATATACTTCCAAATTTAATGTATTATTTCATGAATTATTTTTTATTAATTATATCTATATGTTTCATTTGATTACTATTACTTTTGGGGTTTCTAATTTAGATGTTACCAAAGTTGTAAGGGGATTTCTATTCTCACTTTTATTTTTGTGAGATTTATTCTATATTCACCACTTATTTTTGTTGTGTGGTGTATATACTTCCCATGAATGTATTTTATGATTATTTTCCTTACATTTATGGGTTTTAAAAAATAATTTTTATGATCTCTCTTTCATGGGGTTTGCGGTTTCAAAGTTACCAAAGCGGTAAGAGATTTTTTTCATATTTTTCCTTCTTTGATATGTATTGCTATGTAATAAACCTATATTATTTTATAAGGTTTGTATACCTATAATTTTAAAAGATATATCATTAATATACTTATTATTATAATATTATAAGTTTTTTTTAATTTTATTCTTTTATATGTCTTATTATTCAAATGTTTCAAAGTGGTATGGGATGCTTTCCAATGTTTAAAGATGATTTTCCTCATGGATTTTTTAATGACCTTTTAATAATATTTTTATTCATAAACATAAACCACCATTGTTATTACTTATCCTAAATTGGGGATATTTTTTATTTATACCATACTCATTATTTATTTGGATGTATTATGTTTTTTTAAGTAGATTGGTAGGGAACCTATTTCCATTCCATGGGTTATTCATGTTTCCAAGAGATTGTTATGGAATCCATTTTCTTTCCATGGCTAAATCTTGTTTCAAAGAGATTCTTATAGAAACCATATCATTTTCATGGTTTAATTGTATTTCAATGGTATTTTTATGGAAACCATTTCCTTTCCATGGATTAATCATGTTTCAAAGAGTTTTTTTGGACTCATTTCATTTCCACGTGTTAATCGTGTTTCAAATAGATTATTATTAAACCCATTTATTTTAAAAGGGTTAATCTTATTTTAAAGAGATTAATATTTATCCCATTAGATTTCCATGGGTTAATCATGTTTCTGATAGATTGTTATTGGATTTGTTTATTTTCTATGGGTTAACCAAATTTAAAATATATTTTTATAGAACCCCTTTCTTTTCCATGGGTTAATTTTGTTTCATTGAGAGTATTATGGAACCCGTTTTTTTCATATGATAACCCTATTTTAATGAGAGTTTTTTATAACCTGTTTCTTCTCTATAGGTCAATAACGTTTCAAAATTAGTTTTAGGAAGCCAATATCTTTCCATGGGTTAATCATTTTTTAAAGATATTGTTATTGAACCCATTTACTTTACATGGGTTAATCATGTTACAATGAAATTTTTATAGAACCCATTTATTTCCACAAGTTAATCATGTTATTAAAGGGGTTGTTAGATACTCCAATAAGTTTGTTAAATATTTTATATGTGATTATTTTTTAATGTTACTTACAAATTTTATGGGAGGTTATGTGATAAACCAATGACGAGTGGTTTCGTAATGGACCAATAATGGGTGGGTTTGTGATATCCCTCCAATGCATTGGGTTTGAAAGAATGTCATATGAAAATTCTATTTGTAATAGTGACATGTATAGAAGTTTACCTCATGGTTATTCAATTTATAAGAGTGAAAATTATAATGATTTACTAAGATACTTTTATGTGTTATTTATGCTTTCTATAGGTTTATAATGTTTCTAATGATGGAGATTGATATCACATGGCTCATGGTAATTGATTCTAATGACTCTTAATTTTTTTCATGTTTCCATATTTTATAGTCCATGTATTGATGGGTATGAGTTATTTTATGATTCACTTATGCACTTTGATTATGTCATCATACCCTTATGTACTCTTATTATCATTGATTACATTTAATGGTTAATGTCTATGTTTACCCTTAATGAGCATATGAGATCACACTTATTATGTTTCTTTTCACCCAGGTTTTAATGAATGATTCTGAATGATTTATGTCTCTAAATTATTTCACAAGGATAATTTTGATAAACTATTATGAAATAACAAAAGATGGGTTAAATGGGAGAATTTTACTTTTGACGACTTATGAGTCCAAGATGATATTAGTTGTTTATATAAGAGTTTATCCATTTCATATAAAACTATAGTCCTAAAAGGTCCTTGAGTTTGTACATGATCTAAGTTTTATTTTTTATTTTCTATGGATTAAATGAAAATTTTGGGTCATAATTATTGATATCAGAGCCGGAAATATAAATTTATGGATTTTATCATAGGGTCCAAGAATGTGGGTTCTAAGCTGTTACAATTGGTATCAAAGTTTGATTTAGATAACTTTAGGTATTAAGATATTTTCATGTGATTTTATCTTTATAGTTATGGATACCATCTTTGGTTTATAATCATAGGGATGATCATAAGTTCATAGTATTAAGATATGAGATCTTAAAGTGAATTTTGGAGACAAGTTTTTGTATGAGATATTTGTAACCCCTATTATCAAAATGAATAGTTTTAGGGAGTAATTAGTTTTCATGTTTAAATAAAAAAAGAGGGAAACTTTTATGCTTAGTGAAAACATGCCTCATCTGACAAGGTGGTGGGGATTCAACCCATGATCAAAGGATGATAAAGATTTCATGCACTACCACTATCTTACATGATATCTAAGTTAGTATGACCTTTTTTAGGTAAAGATTACGTTTATTTAGAAAAAATATGAGATTTTATTTGAGGAATAATGGTGGATTTATACTGGAAGAATATATGATCAAATCCTTCTAATATTTGGGTTTCAAACTTAGTGAGGAAATTTTTAAAGAATTTTAAGGGTAGTTATTTATAGAATAATTTAGTTTTGAACTTTGGTTATTACTATTGAATTTTTAATATTAGTGTATAATTTTAAGATTTACTTTTTTTGGAAATTATCATACCTTGTTCTAATTTTTTTTTCATTAAATGTCTAAAGACAAGTCGAATAGCATGACTATCCCATTTATGGATATGTGGTCTTTAAATGTTAATTTTAGTGCTTTAGAAATTAAAACTCCATCTTTAATACTCATAATTTGGTGAAAAAGATTAAATTTTGGTAGAAATTCGTTAAAGGATGAAATTATACTCATCATTTAAATAAATTCCTCTTAGAATAGAAGGTAAGACTATTCTAAAACATTAAGAAAAGTATCTTGAAAAAAATGTTACCCTATTACCATTTTTTCTTATGACATCATTGGAATTTTCCACCAACATTTGGCTTGTGGTTTTTTCATAATTGAATTCCTCTTGTCCATGTTCTCTATCACTCTCTATTATTCCATGTTAATTAGTTTTTACTTCTAAATCAATCTTTTAATTTCCCACCAATGTTATCCTTTTATGGAATCCTTGTTATTCATAACTTCTGGTGAACATTATGTTTTCTACTTCCCCTTTTTAAGAGGATGTTTTATTAACCATTTTTATGATATGGGTTTCAATAATATAATTCAAGAAATTTTAATCATTCGGTAACAAAGATGAAATTCTAGGGAGAAATTCTTTTTAAGGGGGTAGGATGTAACATCCCGATATTTTAATAATATCTTGTTTTAAATTATTTTAAATTCATTGATAGCTTGTGTTACATGAAATGAAAAATTTAGATATCATTATATAGAACATAAAGTTTATATTTCATTTCATGTATCATTGAGTTTTATTGAAAAATTTTCTTACACATGAGACTGGGTTATATCGAACAATGATACAATCTTAATATTATTATTTAATATAATAGTTTTCCCATCTTTTAATGGTACACATACATTAAAACTATATTTTGACACTTTTATAATTTTTATATGAAAAACTAAACTTTTTTGATAGATAAATATCAATGTTCACTGTAGGTTAGTTTTTTGTATTTTTCTGTGAACTTTCATTTTTTGATGAATAGTGAATAATACTGAATTTTAGTTCAAAATTGCATTGCCATCCAATTTATTTATATAGTTAAATTATGTTTTTAATTGGTTTTAAAGTTTAATTAGAGAAATTTTATATCATTTAAACCATTTTAGGTCATTTTAGAAAATTTCACATGGAATTTTGATATAAAAACTTATCAAACATTTGAATATTTTTACTTTAGAAACTCGGTTTGTCATCTCGTCTATGAGATTATTTTTAAATTAATTTATGAAACTTATATGATTTTAATTTGGAAAAATGTATTAAATGTTTTTAATAATAATTAATTATAATTTCTAATATGGTCAAATTATTTTTTGACTAAAAATAGTAGTGAAAGTAATTAAAATGTTTACAACGATTAAAGTTTAAATGTGGCTACTTAGTGGTTAAACATTAATTTTAAGAGTCTAAATGACATATAAACTTGTCCAAAAGCCATTTTATTTCCATATTTAGAACATATTACCCTTTTTTATGAATATTTTGAGTTATTGGGACACATGTTCATGAAAGGGACCCTTATAATAAGTTATGTAAGGAAAAAAGACAAAAAATGTACCTTCCTTTATTTTAATTCCTATAATTATTTTGAGTATGGCTGTAGCTACATATTTTCTATTATAAAAAAATTTTAATGGAAAATGAGATTTTTTTATTATGATAATTTAAATTTAAATTTTGGAGATGATATATTTACATTAAATTATTAATAAGCACAAACACAGTATTTATTTAGATAATAATTAAATAAATAAATGATAAAAAATATTGAAAGTAAAGAAAATTAAATGAATTATTGTGTTCATTATTTTTGTAGATTAATATTATATTTTATATATCTATAAACATAATATATTTTAATTCCTTCATTTTCATGATATTTTTGAATTTAAATTAATTAAATAAAGTGAAAATTAGCATTAATGTCATTTTATTATAAATAATATATTATTTAAAGATTAAACATTTAATAAAAAATATATCTTACTCCAATTTATTTTTAAATGTTAATAAAAAAATATGTTCTATTTATGGGCCAATTTATCTTTTATAATGAACATATTGACTAATATATAGTAAAAAATCTTGTTAGTGTAGTTTGGGTTAAACTTGTGTTTTTACACGTTACATGTGTTTCTGTTAAAATTAATTTCCCACACATAAAGAATTTTAATTTTATATTTTTGATATAATATTTTAGAATAATTGGGGATAAATATTATAAAAATTATCACTTTAATTTATTATTGATATATAAATTACATAGGTTAGAAAACCAGATACCTGAATGAAAAACCAAAATGAAAAAAATAAGGTAACTTAAATACTAAGAAATAAATGATCAAATGATTTTATTTTTTGTGGTGTGAGTTTTTATCAAAATTAGTTCCCCTTTAAACCATTATTTTTCATTTTTTTAGAACATTAGGTAAGGGTTACCTCTTAAGAGTGTTTACCTTTTTATATTTACAAGAATTACACTCCCTCTTTACTATAAAAAAGGCACTCTCCCTCCCCACTTCTTCACACCTTTATATCCATTTGGCTCATCCAAATCTGAAAAACATAATCTCCCAACATCCCCTACCCCCATCACCTTAGTGTTGTCGCTTTGGGAATAAAGAAAAAAAATAATCCCTTTTGTGCAAACCAAAACGAGTTACCTGAAAAAGGAGGTAACATTCTTTAATGCACATTTATGTTTTATTTCTTTCTCCACCCATTCAATTATAATTAATTCATGTTTTTATAATAAAATATGTATCCTAAATATACTTATATGTTGTTATGTTAATGGATAAACCTACACCTACACACACATCCATCAAATGGTTAATGAAATTACCATTTGTGTAAAACTAACTACTGCTTCGTGAAACAATGTAGTTCGTTTTTTCTTTACCACCTATCATGGTTGGGAATTATGATGGAAACAGTATTTTTATATGATATATTTATATATATAATATTCATGTTTTATTAATACTTCTTGAATATTTATATAACACATACATTCCTGCATTCTATCTTTCTTAAATATAATAACATCATTTGTGGTCGTGTGGACTATTGCCTCCTCAAAGTGATGTGATACGTTCACACATTACACAGATTGTATTAAGGATGAGTTTAATTAAAAATATGTGACATAAATAAATATATATGATATTGATTATATAATTACCTTTCTATAACAATAAAATATATATTTTTCTTTATAACCCTTACCATAGTTGTAAGGGGATTTCTAATATCACTTTTATTTATGTGAGACTTATTCCATATTCACCACTTTATTATGGTGTATCTATTTACCATGAATGTATTTTTTTTTATTATTATCATTAATATTATGGGTTTTTACATATAATTTTTATGATCTCTCTTTAATGGTGATTTTGGTTTCAATGTTAGCAAAGCGGTAATAGATATTTGTCACAATTTTCCTTCTTTGAGAATTATTATTATATTATATACCTATATTATTTTATGATGTGTTTATACTTATCCTTTAACATGATATATCATGAATCTTATTATTATCATAATATTATAAGTTTCCATTAATTTTATTCCCTCATGGGTCTTATGATTCAAATATTTCAATGTTGTATGTGACGCTTTGAAATGTTTAAATATTATTTTCATAATAAAAACTTTTAATAACATTTTAATGGTATTTTCATTCATCAATGTCAAAAACCTATGTGGTTACTTATCCTATACAAGGGATATTATGCATTGATACCATCTTCATTATTTATTTTAATGGATTATGATTATTTCAAAGAGATTATTATGGAACTCATTTCTATTCCATGGGTAATTCATTTTTTAAATAGATTGTTATAGAACCTATTTTCTTTCCATGGGTTAATCTTGTAAAAATAAATTTTTATGGAACTTATTTTCTTTCCATGGGTTAATCGTGTTTCAAAAATACTTCTATGTAACCCATTTACTTTCCATGGGTTAACTGTGTTTCAAATATATTGTTATGGAAACCATTTTATTTCCATGAGTTAATCATGTTTTAAATAGATTGTTATTAAAACCATTTATTTTCCATGGGTTAATATTGTTTCAAATAGACTATTATTGAACCAATTTAATTTCCATGGGTTTATCATGTTTCGAAGAGATTGTTATTGAACCCACTTATTTTCCATGGGTTAACTATGACTCAAAGAGATTGTTATGAAACCCATTTATTTTCCATGGGTAAATATTGATTTAGTGAAATTTTTATATAACCCATTTCTTTTCCATGTAATATACCTATTTTAATTAAATTGTTTTGGATAAAATTTATCTTCTATGGGTTAATCATGTTTCAATAAGATTTTTATGAAACCCGTTTCTTTTCCATGGATTAATCATTTTTCTAGTAGATTTTTATTGAACTCGTTTCCTTTCTATGGGTTAATCATATCTCAAAGAAATTTTTATAGAATCCATTTCTTTTCAACATGTTAATAAAGTTTTGAAATGGGTTATTGGATTCTCCAATGATTTTTTGGAATATTTTATATGTGATTATTTCACAATAGTACTTGGACATTTTACTGGTGGTTATGTGATAAACCTATGATAGGTGGTTCCATGATAGAACAAAGAGGGATTAGTCCATGACATCCATATAATGCATTGGATATAGAATTTGGTTCTACAAATATTCTATTTTTTAGAGTGGCATGCATATAAGTCAACCTTATGGTTATTCCATTTATATGAGTGAAAAGTATAATTATTTTCCAATATATTTATATGTGTTATCTATGTTTTCTATAGATTTATAATGTTTTTAGGGATTGATATTGATAACACATGGCTCATTATTATTGATTTTGATGACTATTGAATTTTAAATGTTTTTATATTTAATGATCTAGGTATTTATGGGTTTGATTTATTTCATGATTATCTCATAAACTTTGATTATGTTATCATACCCTTATGCACTCTTATACTCACTGATGACATTTAATTGTTAATTCTTATATTTACCCTTACTAAGAATCTGAGATAGACCTTCTTATGTTTTCTTTTCCATAAGTTTTAAAGAATTATGTTTAATGATTTAAAAAGGATGATGTTAGTGTCCTATTAATAAATAATAAAAGCTAGGTTAAATGGGAGAAATTTAATTCTTATGACTTATGAGTAAAATTTGATATGAGTTGTTTATGTAAGAGTTTTTATAATTTCTCTAAAACTCTAATCCTAAAATTTCCTCTAGGTTGTATATGATACTGGTTTTTCTTTTAATGTTTTATGTTTTGGAAAACAAATTTGGTCACAATTATCAGCATCAAAACTATAAATGTAAAGTTATGGATTTCAGCACAGGATCTGAGAGTGTGGGTTTTGGGGTTTACAATGTTTATATATATAAATTTATTTATTTATTTATTTATGTTTAAATATATGTCTCTATGATTTTATATATATATTAATATTAATATATATTTATATATCTAAATATATATTTACATCAATGCGGGGAAATAATCTATATAAATATATATATATATAGTGATGTTTCCTGAAAAACATTGTTAATTTAGTGACGTTTCCTAATAAAACTATCTAAATTAGTGATGTTTCATTAAAAAATTGATAAATTAGGGATGTTTCCTAAAATGTCCCTAATTTAGAAACTTTTTCAGGAAACATCACTAATTTAGTGACGTTTGTTCACAATGTATCACTAATTTAGTAACCCTTTTCAGGAAATGTTGTTGATTTATCAATGATTCCTACAAATTGTCTCTAATTGAGCAACATTGTTCATGAAATGTCACTAATTTAGTGATTTTTATCATAAAACTTCATTAATTTAGTGACTTTTTTCATGAAATTTTGTAAATTTAGTGACATTTATTATGAAACATTTGTAAATCAGAAACATTTATCATAAAACATTGAAAAATCATTGATGTCTACCAGAGAACATTTCTATATTAGAAATTTTTTAAGAAACGATGCTAAATTATTGTCATTTTATATGAAAAGTAGTTAAATTAGTGACATTTTTACAAAATATTAGTAAATTAGAAAAACTTTTAGGAAATGTTTCTAAAATAGCAGTGATTTTAAGAAACATCACAAAATTAGTGACATTTCTTAAAAAACAATGATAGATTTAAAAATTAGTAATGTTTTTAAGAAAAATAGTAAATTACAGTTTTCTTATTGTAAAGTCGCTCAAACACATGTTAAAAGAGAGAAATAATACACCAGTGAATAAATATAAGAATAAACATGAACCTAAATAGGTGACCTAACTTATCCCAATCTAATAGCAACACTGTCACCAAACAACACATCTGATATTTTAATGTATTATTAGAAGAATATAAAACAATTAATCCCCACAATAACTTCCTCATTGATTATCCACTATAATTCCCCAATAACAAATGTCATGAATACCCCTCCCCTCATGAATATCACTTAACATATAAATCTATATCTGATGTGGGTTGGGATAAATCTCCTCTTATCCCAGCCTCCTATAAGGTTTAGCATCTAGTGTTAGCATTAGATATCATCATATTACAATCTCATCCACATTACCATGGCAGTAAGGTACCATGAATGTAATGGTAATAAAATTTGTTCCCTCCTCTTACAACACATGTCCCTTACCACAAATACAATCCTCAAAATATCTAGGAAAACTCCAACACTATCCCATTTCACCACATGTGTAATCCAGAACACCAACCTATATAGTCACCTAGGTAATACTTCTAAACTAACCCCAATCATCATGTCAGCTATTGAAGAAATGAAAGAGAAGAGGGGGTATCCATCCATATGATTCACCACTAGCCTAGATATTGGTGAAAACACCATAACCTTGAACATTTGTGCATTGGTAAAATTACCAAACTTGAGTAGGATTCATGTTGAATAACATGAAAATATAATATAGATAGATAATACACACTACCAGACATATTTATTAAAACAAAATACAATAGAGTACTCTATAAAACCATGATTAGAGCTCACAACATCTATCATAACCATTGAAACCACTAAATTCATTACGCCACCAAACTTACACCTTCAATTATATAATCTCTCATTTACCATAATTTTTAATCTTATGAAAATATTAGTTTATTAGAATTAAATTTAGCAATTAAATTAAAAAATATTTTATCTAATCCCACACATAATTCATTTTCCCTTATCATCTATTATTAAATTTATTTAATCTAACTACCATATATCATTTTCAGGTAGGAAATTTAGTTTCAATATTTCTATTCCTTTTATGGATTATCGAGTAACTAACACAACGATGTCATATAATATCTCAACCATATCACACCCACAACTTTCATAAAATAAAGTATTCTAAGAAATTAATAAAAACCAACAATCTCGCCATAATAAAAACAATATAATTACCACCCATCATCACACATCACATCTCATGCCAACCAAACATAGCTTTGTTTTCCAACACACTCCACACACCAACTAGTCACAACCACCACTGAGGAAACCCCAACAATTTTTATAGAACCACAATAGATTCACAACAAGAACATAAACACAAAATAATATATTATATCTTCCAAAACATACTATAGAATTATGATTCAATGATGGACTCTAATCACGTAACATCATTTAATTATATAATATAGCTATTATAACACAAATTACAGATTTCTTGGGGAAAAATCATTAACTACATATAAGTTCTTAGCCTTTTAATATGGGTGTAAAAAACAATCAACACAATAAGGGTCTCATGACCATAATATGTACAACACAAAAAAGTCTTCCAATGGCTGTGATTTTCAACAAAATATATAAGAAAGAGTAATTCTATTTTTAATATCATCAAAAGAATTAAATATATGAGAAAACATCCCTTGGAATCAATTTCAGTTCAAATGATTAATTATATTCTTATAACGATATATATTATCTTCCCAATGGAATAAAAAATAATGATATTACCACACATATACTTTAAATGGAAAAGAATAATAATCCACAAAATAAAAAAAATCCTTCCAAATCATTACCCAAAGATGGAACAAGATGAATATAACCTTCAAGGACAATAATGTAATGAAGAACCACGATCAACCAATAACACAACATCTAAATAATTACCCCTATATAAGACTACCCAACCCATCTATCTCCTAATCCATAACCTCCCCTAAACAAAGAATAGATAATATAAAATAGGGGAGAGGAAACTTCTTTAGAATCAATAATTCTTGATATCTAGATATTGAATTAAAAATACCACAATTAAAGGATGAATGAGCACTGAAAATAATTTATGAGAAACACAAAAATTGAGAGAAATGAATGGAGGAAAATATTTTTTGAAGGGATTAAAGAATTTATATATGAACTAAAAATTAGAAGTCCTTGATTCAACACTCTTCACTACAACACAATGGTCTTGATAAGAGATAAGGATATTAAGTGAAGGTAGGGGCCCTGTTACATTGGGTATGGACAAAACCATGTCTGTGAAACATAGTGAGACCCACACCACATATCTTATAAAATAAGATAATGACCATGATGTAAGAGAAACCACCATGTTGAAGAATTAAATCACCAAGAAGAAGTCCATGAAATTTTCTAGATCTACATAATGTCTGCCCTAAAATCGATAGAACCATAATAATAACTCTTATAAGGCTCTACATTAAATCATAGAAGCCACACCATAGTTATTTTTATAACATCTCAGATCTGGGTGCCACCCAAGGGTGCCCCATACCTATTTTCTCACATGACCTCAAGTGCATTTCCCCAAACTCCAGAGGCTGCTAACTAAAAGTGAGGGTCAAGATCTGATAATGGGGAAACTATACCCTCATTGGAAGATTATATACAATGGAATTTAAAAAAAATAGAGAAAGAAGAAATACTATACAATAGAAGTAAACAATGCAAGACTGATGGTAATAAAACAATTGAAGCATATATATATATAAATGATTAATGTAACATGTGTCTAAAAATTATCCAAAATAGGTCCCAAATCTAGAAATACAATAAAATACAATACAAAGTAAAATCAAGTAAACTCTAATAGCATCGCAATCCTGAGCTTGGTCCCATGGTCTTTAGCTCCAACAACAATCGTGTACCTGATGAAGAAGGGTTCTTTCCCTTATCTATAACTGCAATCATATAATCTGTTTGGGTCCAAAAGAATGAACAAAACATTGTGTGAGATGAATCCCAGCATGAAACCACTAAAATATCTATGCCTAATTTTTAGTGAATATATATAGCAGGTAATATGAAATAATGAATAAATACAGTAGTAAGTACTCAAAAGTAAAAAATCCTTCAATTTTCAATTACATTCATTTAACAATTATTATTCATCCATTAAATCATGTAACCCTAGTATCTAGCCTAATATTTGTATCCCCTTGTAAAGTAACCAAAATAGATGTCTTATAAGACTATTTAATCAATCAAGTAAGACTGAATCCAAAATTTTTCTTTGGCTAGGCTGATGCATCACAATCATTCAATTATTCATAAACAACCCTTGGGGAAAGCTCTCATAGTATCACCCCATTGGTCCCACATAGCATCAATTAAATAAATAAATACCCTATGAGAAATATCTTATTGTCTAACTCCTTTGGTCCCACATAGTATAAATTCCTTAAATAATGACCCTCTGGGAAATCTCTCATGGTCTATTCCTTTCTGTTCAATCATCTTGACCAAATATCACACGGTCCTGTGTAAATAATCTAGATGACTCCTTAGTCTTCCTAGTCCAAGGCTCTTACAGTCCATTGGAAAAATAGGGTACATATTATATCAAATCATCCCATATAATTTGAAACAACTACATGGCTAAACATTTACAATGAATATCTCATGCATTTCATATAATCAATCAAACCCCATCCTAATCAAACAAGGCATTGAAAACAATGTATGCCTCATAGGACACCTGAACCAAATGTCCATAAATAATCAATCAAGGTAAATTCACCCATGTGGTGTCCCTTAGACAAGGTATCTAACCTTATGTATAAGAAACATCCCTTTATCAATCAATAAAGCCATAGAAGTAATAATATGGTTAGATTCCAACTCACGCAATACAAAAAATATGGGCTTGTGGCACTTTTATCATATATAATCCAAAGACAAAGAACTAAAGGAAAAAACCTCCTAAATCAATTTCATATGATTGTAATACTTGATCATCGACCCCAAAATCAGCCTAAAATAGCATAGATCTATAGAAAGGTGAAAAATACTCAACCCTTGATAAATCAATCGAGAGGAGGAATCAGGAAGAAAGGAACAAGAGGATTTGAAAAATCACTGGTGGGATTCCAATTCATCTGAAAGTGTCTCAATCAGAGATCGGATGGATAATAGGGGGTTCAAAGTTTGTTCATCACTCAGGAGTGCTCCTATAAAACCATGACCAGAAGAAGACGTTTCCAGATATTAGATGTGACCCCCAATCCAATTTATCAAATAAAAAGAAAAGTACATGGAATATTCATTAAAATTACATGTTGTGTATTATCCTCAACTATCCCCTGACTTAATTGGGTCTGCCAGATAACCACACGTCCATGTACTTAGTCATTACATAGTCAAATGTGGTTGTATCTGGAAATATAGGTACACGATGTGTACTTGGAAGTACAAAACGTGTACTTAGAAAAATAATTTTTTCTTCTTTTACCTCAAAACATCTCAAAAACAAGATTCATACCGAAAAAGAAGATTTGAGTTCTTACAAACATCACACCTTAAAGAAATTCATCACCAAATTTCCCTTCCAAGGGTGGTGAAGAAGAATCTATGAACAACTCCATCCACTATGATGACACATCGGTCTCACTCTCCCAAGTATCATCCCGCGCTCAATTTTGCTGCCATTGAACTCATGCCAGAGGAACATATCGTCCATGGAGAACCTTCATGTTGTGATGCACAATCTGAATATGGTGCTCCTCAAAGGTTAAATACACCTCCGAATAAACCTCCCCAGGTTGAAAACATGAGACGGGTCTGAAGAGTAATATCATATATGAGAAACCTAAAGGACGTCGTGTATATCATGGTACCTCTAAGTTAACTGAAACTAATAGGCAACCAGACCGAATCTCTCCAAAACATCAAACAATCCAATGTATCTCAGTGAAAGCTTCCCCTGTCTCCTAATCCCCCTATGTCCCAATTTCATCGTGACATGCTGGAAAACCTAATCTTTAACCTCAAACTCCAGAGGGCATCTCTATCTATCAGCATAAGATTTTTGTTGAGACTATGTAGTATCCATCATCTTCCAAATAAACTCCACCAACTTTGTGGTCTCCTAGACAAACGGTGAGGTCCCATCATAGCTGCCTTTTCTACCCCCATCCAACATAGGGGTGATCGACAAGGCCTACAATAAAAATCCTCATAAGGTTCCATATGAATCGTTTCTTGAAAACTGTTATAATAGGAAAATCTACCAGGGGTATGTGTCTCTCCCAAGATCCCCTGAAATCCAAAATTCATGCTCAAATAATTTCACCCAAAACCTGATTCATGCACTCGGACATGCCATATGTCTGGGGATGATAAACCATACTGAGAAGTACCTATGTACCCAAAGCCCTCTGTAGTCCCTACCAAACATAACAAGTAAACTAGGCAACCCTATCTAAAATGATAGAGTGTGTAACCCTATAAAAATGTATTATATCATGGATGCAAAACATTCCAGGCTCATCAACAATGAAGGTAACTTGATTGGTAGGAAATGTGAATCCTTCATGAGCCTGTAAATAACAACCCAAACCACATCATTTCCTCGGGGAAACCTTGGTAAACCTATCAAAAAATCCATTTCAACATCATTAAACTTCAAATAAAAAATGGGTAATTTCTTTAATATCCCTTCTAGTCACTGATGATCTACCTTCACCTACTGATAGGTGGAACATCTCATAACAAAACCAGCTACATCCCCCTTCATGTTTTTCCACCAATACTGACAATGTAGATCTCGATACATCTTGGTGAAACCAGGATGAACTGCCCATACAGAGGCATGAAAATCTCACAACAACTCTTTGTGTATGTCTGTTGACACCCATACTCACCCATGAAAACATAAAACCTCATCCTCTCCTATGGTCCACCCAGAAGTAGGGTCTTCACCTATCACACTCTCCCATAGTAAAAGGTCTTTGGAATCTAATAGCTTCCTCATTCACACTCAATATAATAGGGTAGAGGTAACAACTATAGAAGAAATAGACATATGTCGTTGTTTTTCCTGCACCTCCAAATGCATCTTAGATAATAGAGCCATAAGATTTCACTCACTGTTGGCCTCCAAAACTGCTTGCATTTGAGCTCCCCTGCTCAATGCATCAGCCACTACATTTCCTTTTCTAGGCTAGTAGATAATATCAAATTCAAAGTACTGAAGGTACTCCACCCACCTTCACCATTTCAAATTCAGATCTCATTTAGTAAAGATATACTTGAGGCTTTTGTGGTCTACAACCACAATGAAATTTTATCCCAAAAGATAATGACTCTAATAGTGAAACGCATGCACAAATACAACCAAATAAAGATCGTTCATCGTGTAATTCCTCTCATATGGACTCAACTTTTGAGACCCATACAGAACGACTCCTTCCCCCTCCATAAGAACTACTCCCAGATCGATACCTGATGAATCATAGTAATTGGTGTAAATCTTTCCCAGCTCCAGAAAAACCAGAATCAGGGCTGAAGTAAATATCCCTTTAATCTCTTGAAAGGTTGAATCACATGAATCTATCCATAAGTAGTTCACACCCTTCTTAGTCAGGCCCGTCAGTGGGGATTCTATGCATGAAAATTCCTGAATAAAGCATTTGTAGTAACTAGATAGCCCCAGAAAACTCTTTACCTCAAATATGTTCTTTGGATGCTCCTAGGAAACTGCTGCTCTCACATTCTTGGGGTCTACTGATACTCTTATCTCTGAGATAACATGACCTAAGATATGAATCTGGTCCATCAAAAAGTGTCAATTTTAGAGAATATCATATAACTGATGCTCTCTTAGTGTACTCAATACGATCTCAATATGGATGACATGGTTGTGTCGAGTGTGAGAGTACACCAATTTATCATCCATGAAGACTACCACAAAAGAATCAAAGTAATGATGAAACATTTTGTTCATTAGTTCCATGAAAACTATCGGCATGTTTGTGATACAGAACAACATAACAAAATACTGGTATATAACATACCTACTATGAAAGGCTGTAAGAGGTGTATTTGATTGTCTAACGTGTAACTGATGATAACCGGGTCTCAAGTCAATCTTTGAGAACACTCGGGATCCTCAAAGATAATCAAATATATCATTAATACTAAGTAAGGGATATTGATTCTTGGCCATCAACTAGTTTAACCTCTAATAATACACACAAATTTTGAGGGTAGCTTCTAACTTCTTCTCAAAAAGGATAGGCGAACCCCAAGGAGAAGTACCGAGTCGGATGAAACCTGTTTCTTATAACTCCTCTAACTACTTCTTGAGATGATGTAACTCTGGTGTATCCATCCTATATGGATGAATGAACATTAGTGCCACTCCTTGCACAAGCTTAATAGATAAATTCACCTCTCACTCCAAAGGTAATCCTGAAATTTTTTATGGAAAGACATATCTGAAATGGTCTACCATTGGAGGAAAGTCCATTTGTGAAGTCCCCTGGTCATCTAGATACAAAATAGAAATCTTTTTTGTGATTCCTCTCAACCCATGATGCTTGGGTCTATCTTTTCTCGTGTGGACATCCCATTCACCCTTGTGTAGAAAAGATTCACCCTCTCGTGATGTGAAACTCACCCTAAGGTTATAGAAGTAAATAAAGTCATGAAAGGAGACCAACCATTCCACTCTAAGAATGAAATCAAAGCCTATCACCTCTAAGACATAGAGGTCCCATTAGTAGTTACAGCCACCAACCTCAAGATGTAACTCCTATCATTGATGTACACTAGCTATCTTAATCCCCAATGGAGTGTCTAGAACCATAACATTATCATATGTAAAGATATAGAGTTTGAGTCTCTCCAAAATGGAAATAGATATAAAACTATAGGAATCCCCTATATCCAAAATATAATAATAAAAAATTGAGACAACTAGAATCATACCTCTAACCATAGAGGGTCCAGGATCCTTCTCTTACTGGGTCTACCCCATAGCAAAGGTATGGCTTGTACCGCAGTACTGCGACCTTACCTGGATACCCTAAGCTGATCCACCCAACAATCACTGAAAACATGTCGTCTAGATACCATGGCCATGACCACCTTCTCATCTTGAATGGCCTAACAAACTCTAGTTCCCTGAGTGATGAGGAACCAGTGGCCCTGCTCCTATACAAAGATTCATTACAGATCCTTTATCACAAGCTGTTGTTGATAAAATCCTACAAAAATGATGAAGATGGCCCATCTTGTCGTAAGATAAGCACTCTATTGGGTCTCTCAAGCCTTGCAGTCTTTTTTTATCACAATTCCCGCACTGGTCGCACCTCACTTGGATACCTAATGATGCATCTCTTCTACTAGAATCAATACTCAAGGGCTCCCTATGGTGCTTCCTACTATCGATCAAAGGAGTATCGGCCCTCGATTCTAAACTGCCATGTCTCGTAGCTCCAAACTCCCTCAGATTGCACTTGTTAATCAGTACTTGGTTCACTATAGTAGTCATCAAAGTCAAGCCGAAAACATTCACCTGTGATCGAATGTCATACCTAAGACCATACTCAAATCGCCCAGCTAGTGATAACTCATCACCCCCCAGAATAGTTATGAATCATTGTAGCTCTATAAATTCAGAAGAATAATACATCACTAAAAGAGTGCCCTGCTCTAAATGCATGAACTCCCAGGCTCAGTCGGCCCTCAACATCTTGGGGTAGAAGTAATCATAGATGGTCCTCTGAATCTCTTCCCAAGACATATCCTGATGGCATCCCTCATTTGAAACAATATCCCACCATATCTTGGTAGAATCACATAGTCGGTAAGTCATGAGCTTCACCATCCTCTCAGAAGCCATCTCCCAATGCTCAAAGATAGAAATCATAGCCTCCAACCATGAATCTGCAGCCTGTGGTCTTCCATACCCTAAAAAGTGGGAGGATGTTGCAGTTGGAACACCCCTTTCAAATATTCCATCATTGGGGAAGGATGTGGTACTCCCTAGAAGGTCTCCATCATCCCTATAAAAGATTCATAGAACTGTGCATCAGCACCAACATCTGGTATAATAGTTGGTTCCAAGACGGTCATGACAGGAGGATCTACTGGTAGTCCTTGATCTACCATTTTTGGTTTCTAATCATCACCCTATACCTAGCGTACAACTAGAGGACATCTTGGTGGCATGACTCTGCAAGGTTAAGCACACACCTCAGTTAAATATTAACAGAACACCAACTCATATGTTCAACAATGAAATAGGTGAAGGATAACATTTCAGTTTTTAAAAAAGAGGGTTACACAGCTTGTAGAACCACTACACAGTGTGTTCCCTTAAGCCTTAACATAGGCATGTACCTCTTCCAACATGGTCAGGTAACACCCCATAAACACGGCGTGTTCCTCCTAATACACAACATGTACTTGAATATTATCTCCTTCATAGGTACTTATACATAGCTAGAAATACATGGTTCTACTAGTGTAACACTACATGGGGTGCACACTCTAGACATGATGCATACAACCAAAGTTCCATCCACACATATCATTTGTCACACAGCCGGATACACGATCAATTACAACAAGGTGTGTACTCCAAGTACACAGCATGTTCTACCAAAAGTTTACCAACCTTGTGTCTCTTCTTGCATAGTTAGTCACACGGACAACCAATACAGGGAAAGTAAACATATTACATGGTGTGTAATTAGGAAAATTCATTTCTTCCATAACAGAAAAACACATGACATGTCTTCATAACATGACACGCTATGTTTTATGGATTTTCCAAATAGTAGGCCACTCAAACTTCTCTGGAACCCCCAAAATCATGAAACTTGGAGAAGACATGCCATGTTATGATCCTTGAGATCCCATACTCCCTGTGAATCAATGTTAATAATCCTTATTCATATCATATCTTAACATAATTCAATTAAAGTTCAAACATATTCCACCAAAATCTGATCCAATGGGGCCCATAAGACCTCAGGGACCAAAGCTTGGAATCCATCCAAATGAAACTTTACATATACCAATACCCAATCAAAATTGAAGGTATTATATCATCACATATATCACAAACAGAATGCATATTTAGCACAACATCTATCACAATAGCATGCAATCAGTAATAAACCCAATATGGTATGAAGAGAATGCATGAAATGTGATATCTATCAAGTTCCTATATGATGCATGAGATGGAATACCCTCATCTCACCAGGTTGCAATAGAATAAAACCTCATATAATATTAATGATAATATCCCAATACATTTGTATCACCCAATGGTGAAATCAAATCAATTGTAACAATTTCAAAATGATAAAAATTGAAATATTTGAGGTAACTTGGATTTTCCTTGTACACGGGTTAGCTACTCCTGAGAACAGCATATTAACAACTACTTATTTCATCTTATCCATTTCTAAAGTCACCAAATATTAAGATAAACTGGAAAAAATTACTTTGATACCACTTTGTAACTTCCTGGATTCTGGTGTCACCCAATGGTGCCCCGTATCAAGTTGGTCACATAACCTCAAGATCATTTCCACAAACGCTAGAGGCTACCTACCAGAAGAAAGGGACAAGGTATAATAATAGGGAAAATATGCCATCATTGACAGACTATACACAATGGAATTTATAATAAAACAATAGCAGAAGCTGTAATACCATACAATAGAAGTAAATAGTGGAATACAGATATTAATAAAACAATTGGAGAATATATAAATAAATTATGCATGTCACATGTGTCTAGAAAAGCTTCCAAAATAGGTCCCAAATATAGAAATACAATACTACCCAATACAAAGGAAAAGTATGTAAACTCCCACAACATTGCAAGATTGATATTGGTCCCATGCTCTCCATCTCCAACAACAATCAAGTACCTGATGAAGAAGGGTGATTCCCCTTATTTATAACTGTAATAATATACTCTATGTGGGTCCAAAAGTATGACCCAAATAGGGTGTAAGATGAATCCCATTATTCCAACACCATAATATTTGTGCCTAACTATCAGTGAATATATATTACAAGTAATATGAAATAATGAAACAGTAAACTTAGAAGTTGTAAAGACCTGTAAAATTCAAGGGAAATTTTTTCTTAATTTTCTTTCGGTTTTTACGAGAACGCAGTTTCTGACGGCACCTGATTCTGAGTCCCGGTGTGGCCGAAATTTTTTTCTGAAGATTAGCTCGGTACGTTCAGTGAACGAACGAGCGGGATTTTCCTAACTTTTGAACTGGTGCTCGGAATCGAATTCTGAGGGCACCAATGGAATCGCAGCACCGATAATTTCTTAGGAACACCTTTTCTGGAGTTGCGTTTTCTCGGGAGGAGTTATAAAAAAATTTGGAAAGAAAAATAAAATTGAGCTACAAATTTTATTTTTCTTTTTTATGTGGTTAAAACTTTGAGTGGAAGTTGGGGTAACCACCCATATGAGGTTATGAGGGCAGTGGGGCCCACACGAACCCCACCCCATCATTTTCCATAACCCCTCGTAACCCACCATTTAATATGACTTAGGTTTAATTACTTAAGTTATATCTTTGTTTGAAATTAAAATACTTAAGGCATAGGTAATAAAATAAGACTAAACACTTATTTTATTATTGTTGGAGCTTATTGTGTTGAGAGTGGATTGGGGGAAGAAACTCTAAAGTTCTTCTTCTTCATCGAAGAACGTGAAGAACGCGAAGAACGCGAAGAACACACAGATCTCTGACAAAGAACGCTGAATCCTCGGAGATCGACTACGCGACGTCGTGTACCACGATGCCAACGAACCTCTCCTTCCGCGACGCCTTCTTCCATGATGATAAATTCCGCGATGAACCCTCGCTCAATGAATTCAAAGTGGTAGGGGATTTATTGTTTTTGTTCGTGAATATTCGAGCATTCTTCGAAATCATAGCCGATTGCTATCGATTAACGGGAGCGGGCCAGACTGCAAAAACACGGCCGAACCTCCTCCCTAAATTCTGTTGTTGACCTTGTTGTGGTCTGGAATGGAGAGGGCAAGGTGTCGTCGCACCGTGCGGGATCATGCGGCAAGGATGCGCGGCGCCGTCGCGGCGCGCCGTTGAAGTCGAACAAGGTCGCGGTGCCATAGCGCCGCGCTAGAGAATCATGAAAACACGATGGCCAGAGCAGGGCCGTGGTGGAGGGGTGTGGCGTCGTCGCGCCGCGTCGGTCGGACCAAGGCTGCGGCCTTAGGCCGTGGCGAAGCAGGGAGTGGCAACCAGTTTCCCACCGCCGGAGTCAAAGCAGGGGGACGGGTCCGCGCAGGTCCCTTCGTGCAGTAGCCAGCCGGCCGGAGCGGGCCGGCTGGTCTGGGGGAAGTCCGGGGGTTTGAAACCCCCGGATGGAAGGGAGGAGCGCCCTCCCCCCCCCCCCACGTGGGGGGCGCGTTTAATTAGACAGGGGGCAGCCCCCCCCCCCCCCCCTTGTCCGCTCAAGTTGGTTACACCGAGCCAGCCAGCGGACCGCGCCAGCACGCCGAGCCGAGTAGCCCAGGCCAGGCCAGGCCGCACCCAAGCAGGCTGGACCTGGACCCGGGTCGGGTCGACCCAGTTCGGGCAGACCCAGGGGGTCTCGGGCCGGGTCAGTCCGGGCCCAAAACCCCCACTTTCGGACCTCTTTTGGTCTTTTTCCCATAACAAGGGCTACATACCTCTGATTGACGCACCATCAATTGTGATGCGATCCTTGGATCAAGATGGTCATTTAGATATATTACAGTCAATATTTCTGAGTACCTTGGGTCCGGCCGTGTTGGTTCGAACACGAAACCAACTGGGCCCTCGGAGCGGAAACGCTTATAACTTGAGCTCCGGACGTCCGATTGACGTGCCGTCGACTTTTTTGGTTTCCTCTCAGTAAGACAGACCTTTTGGCTTACTCCACTCGAGGTTTGGATGTTGTTGGATTATGTTCAGGTTGGTTTGACTTAAAAACCAACCGGTCCCCTGGAACGAAAAATCCAATAACTCTCATACCGGGCGACCGATTGACGCGTCGTCTGTCGCGTTGAGTTCCTGTTGACGATATGGAACTTTTGGTTACATCAACTCCGGACTTCGTGTCAATTGATGTATCAGCCCCTCGGCTCATGGAGCGGACCCTCCCCAAATGAGCTTGCTATGTGCGGGAAACCTAGAGCTGGCTGCGACTGCGACAACAATGACTTTTGTACTGGAATCCTTCGTGGGTTCGACGATGGGGACAACCGTATGAGAATCCTCTGAGGGTTCGGCAGTGACCACTACAGTTCTTTTTGGGATACATCATCTCCAAACTACATGTCAGTTGATGTATCGACCTCTTGTCTTGTGGAGTGGACCCTCCCGGAATGAGCATGTTTTGTGCAGAAACCCTAGAGCTGGTTGAGACTTGATGACTGCTGATCGAACAAATCGGTGTGTTACGGATAGACCAATGGGAAGTGCTTGGTTGTAGCAGCAGACCCACGACGGAGGAGCACTTGGTTGTAGTGACAGACCCGCGGTACTCAACAGAAAGAGTACCTCTGGAGGCTATGAGGGGGAGCGCTTGGTTGTAGCGGTAGACCCACGGCGGAGGAGCGCTTGGTTGTAGAGGCAAACCCGCGGTACTCAATAGAATTAGTACCTCTAGAGGCTATGAGTGGAGCGCTTGGTTGTAGCAGCAGACCCATGGTGGGAAGCGCTTGGTTGTAGCAGCAGACCCACAGTACTCGACAGGTGGAGTACTACAGCAGCTATGGTTTTGACATCATGATCAGATCCTATGTAGGTCATTGTTGGGGTTAGTACCTAACGATTCTGTGTGGGTCTGGCGGCTTAGATGAATTGGTGGCTACATCTGATCATCACTATCATCTTACGAAGAAGTATACATGTGTGAGCTGAGTCTTGAATTTCAATATTATCTTCGATAAGATTGAATCGATATCCTGTGTGGATGACGCTGTGCTTTCCTGTATGGATTGGGTTGTGAATTCCTGTGTGGAATGGGTTGTGATTTCCTGTGTGGACTGGGTTATACATGGGCTCAGATGTTGGAGCTGAACTGGAATTGGTGACTTAGGTATATGTATGGGCATATACCTAAGTAGTGTCGGATGTTACTTCGTGATTGTATCTTTCCTTTGTGGATTATCCTTTGTGGATTCTGGGAGACCTTCGGGCTTCTCAGTGTCCCTACTGAGTAGCTTATACTCACCCTTGCATGGGATATGCCCGCACTACGTTGTGTTGGATGCAGACGACGGACATCGCTGATCGTGGTGGTGTCTTGTGGAGAAAGTCGGTACCTGGAGGTGGACCACTGGGCGAGACATACACGGAGTGGACGGCTGGACCCGTGGAGCTGAGGAGGCTATTTGTACCCACCCTTCAGGTGTGACTTCCAGTGGATGACTCGACGTTGCGGCTTTACATTCAGTTGTTGTACTTTCTTTCTATTTGTACTTTACTTTCATTTTTAGTTTGTATTCTGGTCCACTTACTTTGTACCAGTTTTTACATAGTGTTTACTTATTCTTTCTTACTCTGTGTGTTTGTCAACTTTACAAAAGAAATGCCTTCCCTTTTCGTCGGGAATTATGCCTTGGTGCTAGTCGCCAGCCCATGGCCTATGGAAGGCGGGATTGGGGTAGTCACGGCATGGTCTCCGAGGATGGGTCGTGACAAATTAGTATCACAGGGGTTCGGTTCTACCACAGAACTCAGGAATCTTATCTTTTTCTATGTGAAGCAATAGTGTTAAGAGTATTGAGTGTGGTTATCAGTCCAAGGAGTCCAGTTTTGGTGCAGCGGACGACGTATCTGTACACTAGGACCCTAACTTCTGATTTCCGACTCAATGCACGAAAACATTTATTGCATGTGTGTTTAAAAAGTTTTCTTTGTGATTACTTTGTGTCAGATCACTAGGTATACTATATTAACCGTGGTGCACCTGTTTATTTTCATGATGGCCCCACGATGGCAGCCAGCTAGGGTTCCGAGTTTCATGCGTGACTGCAGCCCACCGAGTGACGAGGCCTCGGTACAGGGCCCTATTACTGCAGAGGCACTGATAGTACCACTACCCGCCGAGCCACCGATGCCACCAGCCCCAGCCGCTGAGAGTTCACGTCGCCTTAGTGCACTGCATGAGTTCCAGTGATAGAGACCGCCCAGGTTCTGTGGGGAGACGGACCCTTAGGCAGCCGAGGATTGGCTAGAGGCAGTAGTGCGAGTTTTCAGGTTAGTGGGGACACCAGCCGACCTCATGGTGATCCTCGCAGTGAGCCTCCTACACGTGGCAGCAGACAGATGGTGGATCTTGATGCTCCAGCTGCACGACGAGGCATCTCTTCTCTGGATGGACTTTGAGAGATTCTTCCGCTCGGAGTTTGTCCCAGCCACCCTTTGTGTGGTGCGCATCTAGGTGCTACAACAGCTGCGGCAGGGCAGCATGACGGTCGCCCAGTATTCAGCGAGATTTACTAATCTATCGCGCTACTCGATGGACATGGTACGAGACCCATTCTTCCAGGCCTGGACCTTCGAGCAGGGACTAAGGAATGAGCTCAGGGCATCGCTGATCTCCCTCAGCATTCCTTCACAGGCAAGGGTACTAGAGAGAGCCCTTCTCATTGAGAGTTTCCTTACTGAGCAGTCTCCAGCTGTAGGACCCACCACTAGCCGGCATGTGGCAGAGTCTTCTGCAGCGGGCAATAGACAGATGACGCAGAGGTCCAAAAGCACTAGACCTACAGGTGGTCGACCGCATGACACATGATCGTTTGTGTAAGGCACCCGGGGAGGAGAATGACTTACCATGCGTAGACAGTGTTACTCCTGCGGCGGGGTTGGTCACATGGCTCGTGACTGTCCGACCTTCCATACCGATGATCAGCAGATAAACGAAAGACCTCCCAGGCAGAGGCATATGTTCGATCGAGGCAGACCGCAAGGAGCAGGAGACTGTCGCAGGGGATCTGGCCGTACAGCTGGAGGTGGACAACACTTCGAGGAGTTGCCACCACCACCACTAGGACGTCCACCCCGACCGCAGGGAATAGGTGGACATGGGAGAGCTCAGCTTCAGGCAGTTGAGGCCAACGATCATGGATCTCCGGGAGCAGATGGACAGGAGCGGGACTAGCTTCAGACCTGGAGACTATTGTTCATGTTTCTTCTAGCATTGTTGATTTTTGTTTGTAGATTGTTTGTGTCTTTGTACTTTGAGCTGCAGTAATAAAAGACACCTTTCTTGTGGCATTTACCTTCATGTCCTGTCTTTATGTTGTTGCTAAGAGGTTTCGGTTTAAAAACCGTTGACTTGACCCTCACTTTGAGATACCTACTGGAGGAGACCCAGTGACCACACGCTGATGCCGAAAGTGTGACTCAACCCTTGGAGGAGAGAGTAATGGTTGGATCTCTTGGTAGTGGCGTCGAGGCCTTACAACGTCATCCTTGGTATGGATTAGTATCATCTATGTTGGAATTGACTGTATTAGGCAGAGAACGTGGTTCATCCAGGGGATGAGACCAGATTTCTATTATTGGAAAAGAAGAAATCTCAGTAGATCTTGTAGGACCAGAAAAGGTCCAAGTCATCCAAGAGCAGATGAGGACAGCTCAGAGTCGAAAAAAGTCTTGTGCTGATAGGAGGCAGGGACCACTAGAGTTCGATGATGCCGACTACGTCTTCTTACGGTCTCACCTCGATGTGGTTTATGGAGATTTGGCTGAAGCGGAAATTTGTCTCCACGCTTCATCTGACCATTCCAGGTCCTCAGTAGGATTGGTGAGGTGGCTTATCTCCTGGCTCTACCACCTCAGTTGCACCGGGTGCACGACGTCTTCCACGTATCTTAGCTGGGGAGATACGTGCACGACCCGATGTATATCATTGACCATGGGGAGCTGGACAGTGATGATGGGGAGACTTTTGCGGAGGTCCCAGTGGAGATCAAGGATCGATAGGAGCGGGTCCTACGTGGATGGTCGATTCCTCTAGTGCGCATCAGATGGCAGCACAGGAACCTCCAAGAGAGAACTTGGGCGCGGGAGGATCAGATGTGTGCATAGTACCCACATTTGTTTCCCTAGTTTATGATGTATCTTTACGGGGACGTAAATCCCTGATATGGGAGTAATGTAAAGACCTGTAAAATTCAAGGGAAATTTTTTCTTAGTTTTCTTTGGGTTTTTACAAGAATGAAGTTTCTGACGGCACCTGATTCTGAGGCCCGGTGTGCCATGAATTTGTATCTAAAGATTAGCTCAGTACGTTCAGTGAATGAATGAGCAGGATTTTCCTAACTTTTGAACTGGTGCTTGGAATCGAATTCCGAGGGCACTGATGGAATCGCAGCGCCGGAAATTGCTTAGGAACACCTTTTCCGGAGTAGCGTTTTCTCAGGAGGAGTTATAAAAAAATTATGGAAATTAAAATAAAATTGAGCTACAAATTTTCTTTTTCTTCTTTAGGTTGCTAAACCTTTGAGTGGAAGTTAGGGTAAACACCCATGTGAGGTTATGAGGTCCCTGGGGCCCACACGAACCCCACCCCTTCATTTTCCCTAACCCCCTTAACCCACCATTTAATATGACTTAGGTTTAATTACTTAAGTTATATCTTTGTTTTAAATTCAAATACTTAAGGCATAGGTAATAAAATAAGACTAAACACTTATTTTATTATTGTTAGATCTTGTTGTGTTGAGAGCGGATTGGGGGAATAAACTCTAAAGTTATTATTCTTCGTCGAAGAATGCGAAGAACGCGAAGAACGCGAAGAACGCACCGATCTCTGATGAAGAATGCTGAATCCTCAGAGATCGACTACGCGACACCATGTACCGCGACACCAACGACCATCTCCTTCTGCGATGCCTTCTTCTACGACAATAAATTCTGCAATGAACCCTCTCTCAACGAATTCGACGAGGTAGGAGATTTATTGTTTTTGTTCGTGAATATTCGAGCGTTCTTCGTAATCTTAGCCGCTTGCTATCGATTAACGGGAGGGGGTCGGACCGCACAAACACGGCCGACCCTCCTCCATTAATTTTGATGTTGACCTTGTTGCAGTTTGGAACGGAGATGGCACGGTGTCGTTGCACCATGCCGGATCGTGCGGCAAGGATGCATGGCGTCGTTGAAGTCGAACAAGGTCGCGGCGCCATCGCGCCGCGCCGGAGAATCACGAAAACACCGCGGCCGGAGCGGGGCCGTGGCGGAGGGGCGCGGTGCCGTCGCATGGCGCCGATCGGACCAAGGCCACGGCTTTAGGCCGCGGCAGAGTAGGGAGCGGCAGCCAGTTTCCGGCCGCCGGCGTCGGAGCAGGGGGTGGGAGCGCGTCGGTCCCGTGGTGCAGCAGCCGGCCGGCAAGAGTGGGCCGGCCGGTCAGGGGGAAGTCCGGGGGTTCAAAACCCCTGGCTGGAAGGGAGGAGAACCCCCCCCCCCCCCCCCCCACGTGGGGGCCACATTTAATTAGACAAGGGGCATCACCCCCCCCCCCCCTGTCCGCCCATCTCGGTTACACCGAGCTGGCCAGCGTACTGTGCCAGCGCGCCGGGCCGCGCAGCCCAGGCCGGGCCGGGCCGCGCCAGCTTGGCCGGGTCGCGCCAGCCGGGCCGGGCCATGCCCAAGCAGGCCAGACCCAAACCCGGGTCGGGTCGACCCAGTTCGGGCCGACCCAGGGGGACTCGGGCCGGGTCGATCCGGGCCCAAAACCCCCACTTTCGGACCTCTTTCGGTCTTTTGCCCATAACTTGGGCTACATACCTCCAATCGACGCACCGTTAGCTGCGATGCGATCCTTGGATCAAGAAGGTCGTTTCGATATACTACACTCAGTGTTTCAGAGTACTTTAGGTTCTTCCAGGTTGGTTCGAACACGAAACCAACCGGGCCCTCGGAGCGGAAACGCTTATAACTTGAGCTATGAACGTCCGATTGACGTGTCGTCGACTTTTTTGGTTTCTTCTTAGTGAGACGGTCCTTTTGGATTACTCCGCTCAAGTTTTGGATTTAATTGGAGTACGGTCGGGTTGGTTTGACTTAAAAACCAACCGGGCCCCTGGAACGAAAAGGCCAATAACTCTCAGACGGGGCGTCCGATTGACGCGCCGTCTGTCGGGTTGAGTTCCTGTTGACGATACGGAACATTTGGATACATAAACTCCGGACTTCATGTCAGTTAATGTATCAGCCCCTCGGCTCATGGAGTGGACCCTCCCCGAACGAGCTTGTTGTGTGCGGGAACCCTAGAGCTGGTTGCGACTGCGACGACAATGACTTTCGTACTGGAATCCTTCGTGGGTTCGACGACGGCAACAACCATACGAGAATCCTCCGAGGGTTCAGCGGTGACCACTACAGTACTTTTTGGGATACATCAACTCCGGAATACATGTCAGTTGATGTATCGACCACTTGGCTCGTGGAGTGGACCCTCCCGGAATGAGCATGCTTTGTGTGGAAACCCTAGAGATGGTTGAGACTTGACGACTGCTGATCGAACAACTCGGTGTGTTACGGATAGCCTAGTGGGAAGTGCTTGTTTGTAGCGGTAGACCCATGACAGAGGAGCGCTTGGTTGTAGTGGCAGACCCACGGTACTCAACAGAAGGAGTACCTCTGGAGGCTATGAGGGGGAGCGCTTGGTTGTAGCGGCAGACCCACGGCGGAGGAGCGCTTGGTTGGAGTAGTAGACCCACGGTACTCAATAGAAGGAGTACTTCTAGAGGCTATGAGGGGGAGCGCTTGGTTGTAGCAGCAGACCCATGGTGGGAAGCACTTGGTTATAGCAGCAGGCCCACATTACTCGATAGGTGGAGTACTACAGCAGCTATGGTTTTGACATCTTGATCAGATCATGTGTGGGTCATTGCAGGGGTTAGTACCTAACGATTCTGTGTGGGTTTGATGGCTTAGATGAATCAGTGGCTACATCTGATCATCTATATCGTCTTACAAAGAAGTATACATGTGTGAGCTGAGTCTTGACTTTCTATCTTATCTTCGATAAGATTGACTCGATATCCTGTGTAGATTATGTTGTGATTTCCTGTGTGGATTGGGTTGTGAATTCCTATGTGGAATGGGTTGTGATTTCCAGTGTGGATTGGGTTATACATGGGCTCGAATGTTGGAGCTGAACTGGAATTGGTGACTTAGGTATATGTATGGGCATATACCTAAGAAGTGTCGTATGTTACTTCGTGATTGTATCTTTCCTTTGTGGATTATCCTTTGTGGATTCTGGGAGACCTTTGGGGGTCTCGGGGTCCCTACTGAGTAGCTTATACTCACCCCTGCACAAGCTATACCCGCACTACGTTGTGTTGGATGCAGATGATGGACAGTGCTGATCGTGGTGCTGGCTTATGGAGCAAGTCGGTACCTGGAGGTGGACCACTGGGCGAGACGTACACGGAGCGGACGGCTGGAC
Organism: Viscum album; assembly: GCA_963277665.1. NCBI lineage: Eukaryota > Viridiplantae > Streptophyta > Magnoliopsida > Santalales > Viscaceae > Viscum > Viscum album. The sequence goes on along the minus strand of OY728140.1, from coordinate 1,042,047,167 downwards.
CCGTGGAGCTGAGGAGGCTATCTGTACCCACCCTTCAGGTGGTACTTCCAGTGGACAGCTCGACGTTTCGGCTTTACTTTATGTTGTTGTACTTTCTTTCCAGTTGTACTTTACTTTTAGTTTGGGTTTGTATTCTGGCCCACTTACTTTGTACCAGTTTTCACTTAGTGTTTACTTCTTCTTTCTTACTCTGTGTGTTTGTCTACTTTACAAAGGCAATTCCTTCCCTTTTCTTCGGGAATTACGCCTTGGTGCTAGTCGCCAGCCCCTGGCCTATGGAAGGAGGGCTTGGGGTAGTCACGGCACGGGCCCCGAGGACGGGCCGTGACAGAAGTACTCAAAAATAAACAATCCTACAGTTTTCAATTACATTCACTTAACATTTATTATTCATCCTTTGAATCATGTAACCCTAGGATCTAGCCTATTTTCTGTGTCCCCCATGTAAAGTAACCAAAATAGCCATATCATAATACCATATAATCAATCAAGCTAGACTGAATCGAAGCTTGTTCTTTGGCTAGGAAAATGTGTCACAATCATTCAACTATTTACAAATGACCCTCTAGTAAATCTCTCACATTCTAACCCCCCTTGGCCCCCACATTGCATCAATTTAGTAAATAAAGACCCTATGTGAATGCTATCATGCTCTAACACCTTTGGCCCCACATAGCATCAATACATTAGATAACAGCCCTCTGGGAAATCTCTCATGGTTTATTCCCTTCTGGTCAATCATCTACAGCAAGGATCTCACGATGATATATAAATAATCTGGAAGTCCCCTCAGTCTTTCTAGTCCAAGGTTGTCATAGTCCATTGGAAAAACATAATACATATAAGTAGTCTGGAATCCCCCTCAGTCTTCTTGGTCCAAGGCTCTCACAATCCATTAGAAAAACAGTACACATATTATATCAAAGCAACCCATGTAATCTGAAACTACAACATGGATAAATATTCAAAATGCATATCACAAACATTTCATATAATCAATGAAACTCCAAACTAATTAAACAAGGCATGGAAAATAAGGTATGTCTCATAAGACACCTAGACCAAATGGCTATAAACAATGAATCAAGGGAAACACACCCACGGGGTGTCCCTTAAACAATGTATCTAACCTTACGCATAAGAAATAACCCTTTATCAATCAATCAAACCATACTAGGTAATAATAAGGTTATATTCTAAATCAATAAATACCCAAAACATGGGCATACAAAAATTTTAGGATATATAAACCAAAGAAAAACAACAAGAGGCACAAACTAGTGACCTTGATGTCGTACAATCGATACACTTGATCATTGTCCCATGAATCAGCCTAAAACGGAGTAGATCTACAAAAAGGTGAAAAATACTCAAACCTTGATAAATCAATCAAGAGGAGGAATCATGAATAAATGACCTAGGGGATTCTAGAACTCACTTGTGCGATTCCAACTCATCAGATGGTGTCTCAATCAGATCTTGATTGGAGAATCTGGGGTTCAGAGTTCATTCGTCGCTCTAGATAGCTCCTATATGAACCATGGCTAGAAGAATGTGTTTCCATATATGAGATGCGACCCCAATATGATTTATCAAATAAAAATAAAATAACATGGAGTTTTCATTAAAACTATGCACCATGTATTAGCCTCAACCGGACCCCAACTTAAGCGGGTCTACCAGGTCACAACATGGCCATGTACTCAGCCGTTACATGGTCAAAACGCGGTTGTATGCAGCAAGCTAGGTACCTGACATGTACCCACAAGTACATAGCATGGACTTATAAAAATATTATTTTCTTCCTTTTTCCTCAAAAAATATGAAAATAAAATCCACCCTGGAAAAGAAGATCCAGGTTCTTACAATGTCAAAGAGGGAAGAACCACCAAAACCTAATTCCCTGGGGCATTAAGCTACTATCAATCTCTCCAAACTATAGAAACACCCATTATGGAAAAAAATAAACCTCCATATTTTAAAATCCATTCCCAACAAAAATAAAATTTATAACTATACCATCAACTCCTCTTCTCTTTAGAACATCCCCTAAACACCACAATAACCCGAATTCTCATAATGTAACAAGTCTAAATGTTCATAAAGTTATATCCATGGTCATTTTCCAATGAGGTTCTCTAACATAATAAAATTTCATAATATATATAAATGATTTATAATTTCTTATAAAAATCATGTAAAATAACCAAATCATATCCCTCGAGAGTGTCAAATCCTTTATTCGGTTAGGACTAATAGTTGAGTTGAGTGGATATTGAGTTAATAGTTGACCATCCTTTTTAATTATTTTTATCCTTAGGTTCATCTATAATAGATCCTAATTCAACTTATTTGTATCTATATGGGGATATTATTTCAAGGAAACCATAGAATATATACTTTAAAAAAATTACGATATTTCCTATGTTTAGACTTATCACTGGGGTTTTCATTAATGATTTTTAAATAGAATCCCTAAAAATTACCAAGACCTTATCTAATACCAACTAAGGTAACCCAATAAAAACATCATATAAATCATTTATTTTTTAAAAAAATTATCATTATATATCTCAACTAATCTCACAATATCTGAACCAAAAAGATAAGTGTCTTTGGAGATAGTCTAAAATCAAAATCTTATAACACATTCTTACTTCATATTCTCCCAAAATCAACTATATATAATACTTAATTTTACACATATACCTTTATATAATTCTCTATAAAAGGGAACATAAATTAATTATTTATCTCAAACTACCTATGGGGAAAATTTATCAATGATATTCAATGGGATAAATAATAATATTTTAAGAAAATTTTAATCATAGGTGAAATATCTGATTAAAAAGGTCTTAGAATCATAAGAGATAATAATAGGAAATCATAGTACATCATGGATCTTGGAATGAGATAATTTAATCATTATGGGATCATAAAACATATATTTTGGTCATGAAACATTTAAATGTTGATTTCAACCATTGAAACATAACACAAAAATGAGGAATAACATAGAAGGGTAAAATAACCATAAGTGTAGGAAATAATAACTATGTGAAAAAACTGAATAATTCAACACATTAAACTATGAAAAAACCCAATCATTTCCATGAGTTTTGATATGAGAAAACCTAATAATCCTCACACACTAAGTTGTGAACAAACCCAATCATTTCCAAACATAAGTATTATCTAATGAGATATAAAAAATTTATCCAATTTTTTAGAGGGAGATAAAGTATATCACTTATCACATAATGATGTACCATACTTATGAATTACATATGAAAATAATCAATCATATTATCATTAAAATACCTATGAAATAAAAAATTGGTTTCATATCATATCCAAATTGTATCACATAACATGAAATCAAGATTATATTGGTTGTTAGCATTAGTGTTAACTTCAAAAGGGAGTATAAAATCATTGATCATGAACATTAATTCAAAATTTAATGATATTTTTGAGGTATAGGTTAAAATATATACAAAAAAAATTATTATATTATTTAATAAATTTACTTTATGACTCATTGAAGGAAAATTGAGTCGAAAAAACTCTGATGACTTTGGCATATTTTGAATCAAAATCCCATTAAAGAGACAAAATGAATGTAACTCTAAAACAAATTATAATGTTATAATCATGATATATCATTTAAAAGTGCTATTATATGCTCCACATATAACAATATAGGTGAAAAATATAAAGAAAACCTCAAATAAGGAATATTGATAAATAAAAACACTTTGTTGAACTCACCTGTTTTGATAATCTGAATCATGTATTCATATGTGTTGAAAATCCCAATTATGTTTTCATTCTCTATGATATTTTTAAGTATCATTGATCTATACTTTAATTCTTTCAAATATATGATCAAACCAATAATAATTTGTAAAATAGTCTTTGGAAAATGTTAATCCTCATTTATCCATGTTCATACAAGTTATAAATTAATTCTAACACAATCGGATGTGTTCTGCATAAAACAGATAAGTAATCTGCCTATAGCTACTGATAAAAAGCTATCGGTAACCAGTCTACCAATAGACTTAGTCTACCGACAGACATCTACCGATATACTTAACACAGAGCTACCGATGTGCTTACAAATATAGAGCTACCGGTGCAAGTATAAATAGCTACCGATGGAATAAGAGTCACCGATGGACGAAGCTACTGACAGACTCACAGCTACCGATACACGCATGGAGCTACCGACGCATGCAGCCACCGATGCATGGAGCTACCGATAAACAAAGTCACCGATACAAGCATGTACCAACTGACGCATAGAGCCACTGATAGAGTCAAAGCAACTAATGACATTGAGCTACCGATGTTCAAGCTACCGATGTTCAAGCTACCGATGTTCAAGCTACCGATGTTCAAGCTACCGATGCACAAGCTACCGATGTTCAAGCTACCGATGCTGATTACCGATCACTCGACTCACTGTTTGAATTTCTTTATTTATCTTTAATCTTTCTAATGGTCATATCATACATTTTAATGATTTGTCAAATATCTGATAAAGGTTGTCGGATGTCAGGAATCCGTACCTCGTACCTGCAGAAAGGAAGTCTTTTATGTCTCCTGTTGCACGTGACACAAATACAAGGAGACTCTGCTGAAAGAGAATAAGAGACAACACATACAGAGACAAGTAAGACATACGACATACTCAAGAAAAGTTCTGTGCATACAAGAAGAACCAAGAAAGACAGAATCTCATAGACAATCAAGCATACTCGAGAAGTGTTCTGTGCATACAAAAGAATATCGAAGAGCTTCATCGACTACATTTTTCACTCTGTGAACCTGGATCATACGACACTCTGTTTCTCAAACAGAAACGAGAAGAGGACTCAAACTCACTTGCGATCAAATCCAAAGGAGTCCAGAGCTACACTGAAATCACCAGAACCATCTCTAAACTCTACATCTCTTGTTCTGTGATTTATTATCATTCTTTTCGAGCAGTGTGTGTTATATGCTGTATCTAACACATACACTGTCTCCTATACTCAAACTGAAGGATTTGTAAATCCTTTCCGAACTCTTTCATTCTTTCTTTCCCACGAATAACGGTGGTAGAGGTCATGTGTGACCTGGACAGCGGGTTGCTGTTGTACTGTTTCCCACGAAGAACAGTGGTAGAGGTCTTGGACCTGGACAGTTGTAAACTGTTTAACCCCGATCCAGGGTGTGGATCATTTTTATATAAACTTTTGAGAGGACTAAGGCTCGGCTTGAGACTGAACCTCTTGGTTACATCTGTTGTGCCATCTCTTTCAAAGTTTTATTCCGCTGCTAATCACTTTAAAACCAATACTGTTTTTAAAGTTACTTTGATAATTAAATTAGCAAGTGTTTATGTTAAGTGTAGATTAGTAAGTTAGTTTCAAAGGATAATCACACAATCCTGTGTTGATTAACTGGGAATTAATCAATCCCTTGAGAATCTGACAGAACCTCTACTTTAATATAAATTCACTACAGTTTAATTTATTATTTTATTTGGGGGTCTTTAAGACACTGTTTTTTTTAAATACAGAAATTTTAATTGGTACTCAATTCACCCCCCTCTTGAGTAAACCACTCCGACCAACACTTGGTATCAAAGGTTGAAAATACGTTCTAAAAGTACTCTGCTTTTGAACTGTGATTTTATTTGTATTTTAAAGTTCTTAAAATTTCTGTTATATCTAAATTTTTATCTCTTTAAAATTTTCTCATTATGGACAATAGACTTGAGGGTGCTGCTACTAACCAGCCACCTTTCTTCAATGGAACTAATTATGCTCAGTGGAAACTGAAAATAAAAATTCATCTAGAAAGCATAGGTTTTGATATTTGGACTTCTATTGAATCAGAATACAAAATTACTACTACTGCTAGATCTACTTTGGATGAAACTACAAAGACTTCTTATAATAACAATTGTAAATCTATGAATGCCTTGTACTGTGCTCTAGGAGATGAAGAATTTAATAGAATTTCTGCATGTAAAACTGCATATGAAATTTGGGATACCTTAGCTGTTTCTCATGAAGGAACAAGTAATGTTAAGGAAATGAGATTGAATACTTATACTATCAAGTATGATAATTTTAAAATGAAGCCTGACGAACCCATTTCTGACATGTATCTCAGGTTCAATGAAATTGTCAATACAATGATCTCGCTGGGAAGGGATGTCTCATCGAAGGAACAAATTATGAGAATTTTGAGGTGTCTACCTGATAGATGGAGAGGCACATCTGTATCAATCAGAGAATCATGTGACATTACTGCTCTACCTGTCAAGGAACTAATTGGCAAGCTGATGATGTATGAAGAAGAGATTAAAGTGAATAAAGAGGAAGAAAATGAACCTGCAAGAAAGTTTTTCGCTTTCAAATCCTCAACTTCAAAGAATAAGGACAAAGAAAAGCTTCAAGTTGTAGTTGAAAGTTCAAGCTGTGAAGACAGTGGAAGTGATTCTGACAGTGATGCTGAGATGGCTCACATTGCTAGAAGATTTAAGAAATTTTATAGGAAAAAGAAGTTCTTCAGAAAAACAAATTATAAGGGTAAGTATGATCACCAAGGTAAATGGAAAAAGGATTGGAAGAAGAATGACAAATCAGATGATGTTGTCTGCTATGAGTGCAAGAGAAAAGGACACATTAAAGCCGACTGTCCAAAGCTGAAGTATAAAAATAAATATGAATATAAGGACAATAAGTTTAAGAAAGCCATGAAGGCTACTTGGAGTGCTTCAGAAGACAGCACAAGTGAAGCTGAATCTTCAGACTCTGAAAGGAATCGAGCCAACATGTGCTTTATGACAAACACTTCTCAGGTAACTGCTGAAACTCCTGCTTCAAATTCATATTATTCTGGAGATGATTCTGAAGGTGATAACATGTCTAAAAATGAATTGTTTGAGTACTGTGATATGATGGAAGAGACATGTAATGAACTTAAGGATAAATACAAGTCATTAAAGAAACAACATGCTCTCACCACTACAGTTAAAACCGAACTCACTATTGAAAAAGAGAAAAATGCTCAACTATTAAAAGAGAACACTGAACTAAAACTATCTAATGAGAAACTCAAGAAAGACTTAGAGAAGTTCACCAATGGCAAAAATACACTAACACAGATGCTAGGAAAGAAAATAGCACCTAAATATACTACTGGTATAGGATACCAACCTGGACAAAGGAAAATTGCCAAAACTAGATTCATTTCTAAATCTGGACAGAATGAAAGTAATTCTGGAACTTCATATGCTTCAACCAGTTATATACATAGCTATGGATCTAAGAAAGTTTATCTTTCAAAGCATATCAATTCTACAAATTATATGAGACCCATTAGACAAATATGGGTACCTAAAGTGTTATTGGCTAACCTGTCTGGACCCAAGAAAATCTGGGTACCAAAATCATCTCCCATCTAAATCTGTTTTGTAGGGAACTTGCTTGAAGAGCTCCTGTAAAGAGACCTGGTATTTGGACAGTGGATGTTCAACACATATGTCAGGAGACTTCTCTTGTTTCAAGAGTTTAATAAAAGTTGATGGAGGCTTTGTCACCTTTGGTGACAACTCTAAAGGAAAAATCATCGGCCTAGGCCAGATTGGTAACACTGATTCAATTTTGATCTCTAAAGTATTATTTGTTGATGGCCTTAAATACAATTTATTAAGAATTTCTCAGTTATGTGATGATGGTTTTCATGTTAAATTTGAAAATGATTCTTGCAAAGTTTTTAATTCTAAGAATGTTTTGGTATTTTCTGCCTTAAGAAATGAGAATGTTTATGCTGTTAATCTGAATTCTTTAGCTAAGCATAATATTACTTGTTTGAATGCTTTTCATAAAGAATCTTGGCTATGGCATAGAAGATTAGGACATTGCAACATTCACTCACTTAGAAAACTTTCTAGGAAAAAACTAGTTAGAGACCTACCCAAATTAGAATTCCCAAATGATAAAGTGTGTAACCCCTGTCAAAAGGGAAAACAACACAAAGTTTCTTTTAAATCAAAGAAAGAAGTTTTGACTTCTAAACCACTTGAATTGGTTCACATGGACTTGTTTGGACCATCAAGAGTTTCTAGTTTAAATGGGAAGCACTATGTTTATGTTCTTGTCGATGACTTTTCTAGATATACTTGGGTATATTTTCTAGCTCACAAAAGTGAAGCTTGTTCTTCTTTTGTTAAATACTCTAAATCTGTAGATAACCTTAGTGGACTTAAGATTAAAACCTTGAGGAGTGATCATGGTCGTGAGTTTGAAAATAAAGATTTTGAATCTTATTGCTCACACATTGGCTATACTCATAACTTTTCTGCCCCTAGAACACCCCAGCAGAATGGTGTAGTAGAAAGAAGAAACTGAACCCTTCAAGAAATTTCTAGAACCATGCTCAATGAATATGACCTACCTATTTATTTTTGGGCTGAAGCTGTAAATACAGCTTGTTATGTCATTAATAGAGTCTTAATCAGACTTGTTCTTAAGAAAACCCCTTATGAATTGTGGAACAATAGAAAGCCTAAGGTTAATTACTTTAAAGTTTTTGGTTGCAAAGTATTTATTCTGAATACTAAAGATAATCTGGATAAGTTTGCTTCCAAAAGTGATGAAGGAATTTTTCTGGGTTACTCTATTTCAAGTAAAGCCTATAGAGTATTCAATAAGAGAACTAAATGTGTGGAAGAATCTATTCACATCAAATTTGATGAAACTGATCCACATGAGCCTAAAAACTCTCTTGAGAATCTTGAAGAAGATTTGTCTATTCTGGACCTTAATGATAAATCTAAAGAACCTGTTATAAAAGTATCCAGTTCTGGACTTTCTCCAGAATCTACTTCTGTTGAACCCGAACCTATAGATGAACCTGAAATCTCTAGTCCAACCTTTACCAGATCAACGAGGATTCTAAAGAATCATCCTTTAGAAGCTGTTGTTGGTAATCTTGATAGAGGAACACAAACTAGAGCTTCTCTAAGAAACCAGGTTGAACATCAAGCTTTTCTTTCACAGCTAGAACCCAAAAATATCAATGATGCTATCAATTATGAATTCTGGGTAATAGCTATGCAGGAAGAATTAAATCATTTTGAAAGAAACAAAGTCTGGGAATTAGTTGACAGACCTAGGGACACTTTGACAATAGGCACAAAATGGGTTTTTAGAAATAAAGTAGATGAATCTGGAAATATAGTTAGAAACAAAGCTAGACTAGTTGCACAAGGATATAGTCAAGAAGAAGGTATAGACTATGAGGAATCTTTTGCACCTGTAGCTAGACTAGAAGCCATTAGGATCTTACTTGCATATGCTGCACATCTGGATTTCAAGTTATATCAAATGGATGTGAAAAGTGCATTTCTAAATGGTTTTATAATTGAAGATGTTTTTGTAGAACAACCACCTGGATTTACTAACCCCCATTTTCCAAATCAAGTTTTTAAACTTTCTAAAGCTTTGTATGGTTTGAAACAAGCTCCAAGAGCTTGGTATGATAGACTTAGCAATTTCCTTATTTCAAAAGGTTTTACTAAAGGGATTGCTGATCCAACTCTTTTCATTAAAAAAATTTCTAAAGATGTTTTAGTTGTACAAATACATGTTGATGATATTATTTTTGGATCTTCTAAACACTCTTTATGTACTGATTTTTCAAAAAGTATGCAAAATGAATTTGAAATGAGATTAATGGGAGAGCTTAAGTACTTTCTTGGATTTGAAGTATTTCAAAATGAAAATGGTATTATTTTGAATCAAATTAAATATACAAAGGACCTTTTAAAACGTTTTGGTCTGGATAGTATCAAGGAAAGTGAAACTTTTATGAGTACTACCTGTAAATTGGATGCAGATGAAACTGGGAAACCAGTTGATCAAACAAATTACAGAGGTATGATTGGTAGTTTACTTTATCTTACTGCTAGTCGACCTGATATTATGTTTAGTGTGTGTATGTGTGCTATATTTCAAGCTAATCCAAAAGAATCTCATTTTCTTGCTGTTAAAAAAAAAATTAAATATCTTAAACACACGGTTAACTTAGGTTTGTTTTACCCAAAAGGACAATCCTTTGAGTTAATGAGTTATTCAGATGCTGACTTTGCTGGTTGTAAGTTAGATAGAAAAAGCACATGAGGAACATGTCATTTGCTTGGAAAATCCTTAGTTTCTTGGTGTAGTAAGAAATAGAACTCAGTTGCATTATCTACTGCCGAAGCAGAAGATATAGCTGCTGGTAGTTGCTGTGCACAAATTCTGTGGATGAAACACACTCTTTTGGACTATGGATATGTTTTTAAACATGTTTCAATCAACTGTGATAACACCAGTGCAATAAACTTCTCTAAGAATCCTGTATCTCACTCTAGAACCAAACACATAGATGTAAGACACCATTTCCTAAGAGATCACTATCAAAAAGGTGATATTTCTCTTGAATTTATTGGCACTAAAAATCAATTGGCTGATATTTTCACTAAACCTCTAAGTTCGGATAGGCTAAGTTACATAAGACACGAATTGGGAATGTTTAATTACAACCGGTGTGAAAATCCTCACTGATGTAAAATTCTCACTGATGTGAAATTCTCATTGATGTGAAATTCTCACCGATGTGGAAATTCTCACCGATGTGAAAATTCTCACCGATGTGAAATTCTCACCGATGTGAAATTATCACCGATGTGAAATTCTCACCGATGTGAAATTCTCACCGATGTGAAATTCGCACCGACGTGAAATTCTCACCGATTTGTTTTTCTCACCGATGATTAACTCACACCGATGCAATGTTTTTAAAACATCTGTCTGCCGCCAAGAATACGAATCGTTTTATTTTATTTTATTACTCTATTTTAGTCGTTTATTTGGAATTCCTAAATGATAAAACTAAGTCTAAGCCACTTCTTACCTCACCGAGCTCAAAATCCCTCACCTTCGAACCTTAGCTCCCAAATCGACCAAGAACCCTAAACCCGCGATGGTAAAAACCAAGATTCCTATCGTCAGAGATGAAAGAGTAGAACCAAACGCTAAGAAGCAGAAGACACAGCATAAAGCCAGTGTTAGTGAAGTCAGAACTAGATCGGGAAGGCGACCAGTGAATCCTCACTTGCAGAATAGAGACATAGTGATCGAGAAGGAACTGTGCGTGGAATGGCTATTGCCTAGCAAATCGTTAGTACTCGAGATTCTGGAGGACCAGAAATGGGTGGATTGTTTCTCGAATAACAATGGCCCATACTACACGAAGTTGGTAAAACAGTTCTATGAGTTTGTAACCTTCGAGAAGGCTGAAAATGAGAATCGGGTAAGCTCGTTTTTAAATGGAAAAGAGATGTCTTTTTCTTCAGTAGAGTGGGATGAGAGTTTGAAAGTACCACATGAAGGTGTCTCTGGGTATGTATCAAGAGCAATTCCACCTAGCATTGATATCTTTGATTATGAAACCGCCTTACAAGAGCTGACTGGTAATGGGAATCAAAGGCAAGTGGTTGCTGCTGAAATGGATGGAGAGAATCGACTGCTCTTCAAGTTTGTTCAGCATGTGTTGATACCGAGGCGAGGAGATTTTTCAAATCCGAGATATCAAGATATCTATCTTCTTCATTTGCTAAGACATGGTGTAAAAATCAATCTGTGAAGATTGTTGATGCTTCAAATGGAAGACATGATTAGACCAAAGTCAAAGACTAATGCTTTGTTCTTTGCCAAGCTGATTTCAGTGATGATAAAAGTGAAAGGAATAGCTGAGTCTCAGGATGAGATGGTTGTAGTCAAGAACAATTTCTGCATCACCTCGACTGTTTGCAAGTAAATGAAAATTAACTGGAACCCATGGAAGGGTGAATGGGTCAGTGATGATCAGAAGATTTATGATAGGTTTAATCCTGTGGATCATCCCTCAAGACCAAAGGATGAGAGAGATCCGAGTCTGAGACCTGATGAAGAGGAACCTGTTTATAGTGATGAAAAAGAAGAAGAAGAAGAAGAAACTCCTATGGATGTTGGAGGATATCCAGACTTGCCCCCAAGTCCTGTTGTAGAATTGGTCTATTCTAGGAAAGGAAAAGTAGAGGACATTTTGTCTACTCATGAGGAAGACCAGTCTGTACCTCACCAAGAAGAAGAGGAAAAGGAAAATGTATCTGAATTGTCTGCTTCCGGTAGTTTAAGTATGAGCCCTTTGATTGGGAACTCAGCTATGCCTGCTGATGAAGTAGAAAGAGTTACAGAAGAAGCTGTACCTGTATCAGAAAATCTTCAAGATGTTGCACCTGTGGAACTTGTAGTATAAGATTCTGATGAAGAGAATCCAGCACCAAATGCTGTTGTGATACATGAGAATGCACCCATTGAGGGGGAGCATCAATCTGTTCTTGGAAATGTTACAGTAGCTGTTGAGCTTGGAGACTGGGTAGAAGACCCAGGGTTTATAGTCTGTGGATTGGATTATCCAGATTCAGATAATGAGATGTCTGTGAATAGACCGAAGACCAATTATGATCTTGCTTCTGAGATGTTGCCAGATGATGTGGTCAGATTTCATGATTTGAATAAGCTGAAAGAGGACCTCAAATCCAGTTTTGTTAAAGAAGTTAAGTTAATGGAAACCTCTCTTGCTTCCTCAATTAATTCAGTAATGACTGATTCTGTAGTTATTTTGGCCTCAGCAAGAGAATCTGCTGCAGTTGTCTCAAAGGATTGTGTCTCTAAATCTGATCTTGAATCCATGAAGAATGAGCTGAAAGAATCATTCAGTGTATCAGTTGCTGAGATGAAGCAAAGCTTTTATGAAGAAATGAAAATGTTAGAGAGATCTTTCGAGCTATCTCTGGCTTGTAATTTAACTTCTTTTATGTCTGAGATTATGGAAGAAGTGAAAGAGTGCTAGACTCAGTCTTCTAGAATCGAAGCAGATCTTGAAGCTCTCAAGACATTAGTTGCTGCTTTGGATTCTTATATGAGCTCCAAGTCTCAAGCTGACAAGGACCTAGCTTATGTGAAGAGTGTAGTAATCCAGTTTGTCTCGGTGTTTGAAAGTTTCAAAACCTCAGTGAAGGATCATGTTCAATTACAAGACTCTCAAGTTCAAAGCCTAATCAGTGGTTTGTCTAAGAGTTTTAAAGAAACTGTTTCCTTCTCTCTTGGCCCTCTCACATCCAAACTATCAGTTGACCTGAATCAAGTTCGAGCAATGTTGAAGGAGGAGATTGGTTCTATTTCAACCAGTGGCTCTGTGGACTCATCAGAGTTGAGCCGAGTGGTGCTTTCTACAAGAGATTCTGCCAGAGAAATAATAAAGATTGTTCAAGATTATATGAGAGAAGCCTCTGCCTCTCAAGAAGCCAAAAAGAGCAAAGTGGACTACTACTTCACCAAAATTTTCACCAAGCATCAACTCGAACACCACTTCAAGCTGATGTTGGAAAACATGAAGCTCCCTCCAGTCACTCAAGCTTTCAGAGAACAAGTGAGCAAGCTAAGAGAACTGACTCCTGCCTTAGAGAAATTCATGGAGAACAAAGATGATTTCATCTCTGCTATGGAAAGAGGAGGAGGAATTATTATGGATTTTAGAATTCTGCTGCTGCCCTTCTTGCATGTTGATGCCAGACCCGTCATCATACCTCCTGCTTTGCCTGCTTCTGCCTCAGCTGCTTCCACAGTCCAGCTGACTCCTGCTCAAGCTATTCGCAGCCTCACACCGATGATCACCCAAAGATCTTGAACCTACAGGCCTGACTCTGTGTCATTGGCCCAGCCTCCTTTGATCTTTTCTAGGATTCCAAAACCTTCACCTACATCCTCACCACCCGAACCTTCTTCTGATCCCAAAAGAAAATCTCACGTGGAAGAGGTGGAATGATCCAGTGGCTAGGATTTTTGATAGGAATTCCTTTGTATTCTGTTTTTGTACTTTTTGACTACTCTAATACAGAACTCCTTTTACTTCTCATGTTTTATTTGTCTCCTATATATATGCTTTCCCACTTTTTGATTATCACAAAGGGGGAGAATAATACAAGAAAGGGGGAGAATAATAACAAGCGGGGGAAAAAAATAACAAGCGGGGGAGAACAAACTGAGAGAATGAAAAATATTTTCAATGGAGAAAAATAAGGAATAAGGGGAGACACATCATCCTTTTTTCATTGTTACCTCTGATACCTTATGTCTATTTAGTACCTTATGATTGTTATCTCTGATAACTTATGTCTATATCATACTATTTCTATTATCTCTGATGTTGTTTTCTCTGAGAAAATTGAATTCAATATTATACTATTAACTATTATATTTTCACTATGTTAAATGCCCATATTATAAATTGTGATTATCAAAAAGGGGGAGATTGTTGAACTCACCTGTTTTGATAATCTCAATCATGTATTCATATGTGTTGAAAATCCCAATTATGTTTTCATTCTCTATGATATTTTTAAGTATCATTGATCTATACTTTAATTCTTTCAAATCTGTGATCAAACCAATAATAATTTGTAAAATAGTCTTTGGAAAATGTTAATCCTCATTTATCCATGTTCATACAAGTTATTAATTAAATCTAACACAATCGGATGTGTTCTGCATAAAACATATAAGTAATCTACCTATAGCTACTGATAAAAAGCTACCGGTAACCAGTCTACCGATAGACTTAGTCTACCGACAGACAGCTACCGATAGACTTAACACAGAGCTACCGATGTGCTTACAAATATAGAGCTACCGGTGCAAGTATAAATAGCTACCGATGGAATAAGAGTCACCGATGGACGAAGCTACTGACAGACTCACAGCTACCGATACACGCATGGAGCTACCGACGCATGCAGCTACCGACGCATGGAGCTACCGATAAACAAAGTCACCGATACAAGCATGTACCAACCGACGCATAGAGCCACCGATAGAGTCAAAGCAACTAATGACATTGAGCTACCGATGTTCAAGCTACCGATGTTCAAGCTACCGATGTTCAAGATACCGATGTTCAAGCTACCGATGCTCAAGCTACCGATGTTCAAGCTACCGATGCTGATTACCGATCACTCGACTCACTGTTTGAATTTCTTTATTTATCTTTAATCTTTCTAACGGTCATATCATACATTTTAATGATTTGTCAAATATCTGATAAAGGTTGTCGGATGTCAGGAATCCGTACCTCATACCTGCATAAAGGAAGTCTTTTATATCTCATGTTGCACGTGACACAAATACAAGGAGACTCTGCTGAAAGAGAATAAGAGACAACACATACAGAGACAAGGAAGACATACGACATACTCAAGAAAAGTTCTGTGCATACAAGAACAACCAAGCAAGATATAATCTCATAGACAATCAAGCATACTCAAGGAGTGTTCTGTGCATACAAAAGAATATCGAAGAGCTTCATCGACTACATTTTTCACTCTGTGAACCTGGAGCATACGAAACTCTGTTTCTCAAACAGAAATGAGAAGAGGACTCAAACTCACTTGCGATCGAATCCAAAGGAGTCCAGAGCTACACTGAAATCACCAGAACCATCTCTAAACTCTACATCTCTTGTTCTGTGATTTATTATCATTCTTTTCGAGTAGTGTGTGTTATCTGCTGTATCTAACACATACGCTGTCTCCTGTACTCAAACTGAAGGATTTGTAAATCCTTTCCGAACTCTTTCATTCTTTCTTTCCCACGAATAACAGTGGTAGAGGTTGTGTGTGACCTGGACAGCGGGTTGCTGTTGTACTGTTTCCCACGAAGAACAGTGGTAGAGGTCTTAGACCTGGACAGTTGTAAACTGTTGAACCCCGATCCAGGGTGTGGATCATTTTTAAATAAACTTTTGAGAGGACTAAGTCTCGGCTTGAGACTGAACCTCTTGGTTACATCTGTTGTGCCATCTCTTTCAAAGTTTTATTCCGCTGCTAATCACTTTAAAACCAATACTATTTTTAAAGTTACTTTGATAATTAAATTAGCAAGTGTTTATGTTAAGTGTAGATTAGTAAGTTAGTTTCAAAGGATAATCACACACTCCTGTGTTGATTAACTGGGAATTAATCAATCCCTTGAGAATCTGACAGAACCTCTACTTTAATATAAATTCACTACAGTTTAATTTATTATTTTATTTGGGGGTCTTTAAGACACTGTTTTTTTTAAATACAGAAATATTAATTGGTACTCAATTCACCCCCCTCTTGAGTAAACCACTCCGACCAACACACTTATCTCAAGTCTGGACTCACATGGAATGTGTGTCTGTATTACTAAATAATAAAATTAATATTACTAAAAACCTTATTATGAATAAATTTCAAGTATATTTTATATTTTAATGTCTATTTATTATTATAAGTTACTAAATTGTATTTTTTTTCCTGGTCGTTATGGGTTGTTCAGTAAGTTCCTCAAAAAATGCATGGTTATGTTACCATAGTCAAAGGAGATGTGGAATATTTTAATCATCTTTGTAATTTTCCTATAACTATAAATATATGTTCCATAATGACTTTTTATGTTATTTTTTCATTTTATGTATCTTTACGAAACAATTTATAAAGACAAAATCAAAAACATAATTGTAATGGTAAATTTTATCGTACAAAAGGTTGTTTATTATTATTAAGTTTAAATGATAATATTAAAATTCCAAATAAAACTATTTAGATATTAAATTCTTATTATAATATAAATTATGTTTATATAGAATTCAATAAAAAAAATTTAACAACATTCATTTAGGAAGTTAAACCGAACAAAACTAGAACATCTTAGAATTAATCTAAAAAGTATAATTATGGAATGGTTTTGTTATTATATAATATTTATAGAATATTAAGATTATTTAAAATTATTCATTATTATATAATTTTTATAGTATTTACTATTTCATAATCATTAATTATTAATAATTATAAAATTGTTCATGTGGGTTGTAAAAGATACCCAAACAAGAGCATATTATATTGACATAATAATCAAGTAGAATTATTATATAAGGATAATATTACTTTAAAAGAAGAATAATGATATAAGTATCATGTTAATATAGTGATAAATAATATTTAATAATATTTATAGGAAGAAAACATAGAATAATTGTTAAATAGAATAAAATACTTATGCCAAATAATTTAATATCTTCTTGGAAACCTCTTTAATTGTTAAGGGATTTTGGAAATTTATAGGGTTTAAAGGATCATTAATATTGAAGGGGATTATTGCAAAGAAAGTGAGGTAGTTTAATGTGTGATAATAAAATATTTTGAGTGTATTTTATGGGGTGGTTTAAGGATATTTTATAAGTTAATGGAATTACATTTTTGTAAATACTAAATATTTAATAAAAAACTAAAGTAAGATTTTGATGAATCTTGATTCAAATTTCACTTAAAATTAAATAATAGTTAGGGGAGTTCGACCAAGTCCTCATCCACTCATTTTGGGAATAAAATTTAAGATATTATAGGTTTTTTCTATTATTATATCATTTTTACCATTTTTTCCCTTTAATAAGGTGACTAATATTTTCCTAGGTAATTTTTTCTGACAAAAAATGAAATAAAATTTTTACCTAATTTGAACATTGATGATTTAATATAGGAAATAAATTTTAATTGATTCAATTTATAAATGTGATTGATATTGAATTTATAATAACAAATGTATAACACATTAAAAAATTTTGTAAAAAACATATCTTTTAAGTATAAAAATTAGTTTATGATAAAATTACAAAGGTCGCTAAATTTTATGACATTAACAAGTTTATTATTTACCTAATGAGATTTATATTGAATTTAAAGTAAACCAAAACTTAATTTCACCTTTTTTTTACTAAATTTATATAAAATCACCAAAAAATAAATTTTGTTATGATAAATTACTACATTTATGTTTCAAAATGTCAATCATATATTATTAACAAAAGCATAGTGTTTTTATATTCATTATTTTAATCCATAAATACAAATTTGGTCAAAAAATGTATTATAAATTTTTAATTAATGTTTATAACATGATAATATCATAAAATGTATGGTATTGATAAAGAATATATTTTTACTATTCACCTAAAAAATAACCTAAGATAAATTTTAAAATATGAATTAAGAAATGAAATAAATTTCATTAAATAAATATTATAAAATTTCTACAAATGAATCTGAAAATAAAAAACAAATAATTTATAAAAACTATATATAGGAAGGGTATTTTTTAGTGTAAAATGAATTTAAACTTATTAATAAACTAGTAAATAAAATTAGATGAATTTTAATTAGTTTTTTATAGATATTACTACTGAATTTTATTAAAATTATTTTCAAATGTGATTAATTTAATTTATTATAATAAAAATACATTACATGAAAAATAATTTTTTAAAAAAATTATTAGTTATTGCTATAAAATTATATTATCTATATTTATAAAAAATTGATAACCGATTTATGAAAGAGTATCAATATTTTATTTTCATAAAAATATATTTCAGTAATTTTAATTTTCAAAATGTAAAGAATTTATATTTTAAATACATAATCAATAAAAATAACTAATATAATAAACATTATCCACTACTATTATAAATCTTTATAAATAACTATTTTACATTTATAAAAAATATACTAAAAAATGAATAAAAATTTATTGTTAATTTTATTTTATAAATAGGTGTAGTTAAATTTTCAATTGAAAATAATAAATATTTTCTAATGTTATTTTATTATAAACCATGTGACTTTATTTGTTAAAAAATAATTTCTATATTCATAAACATATACAAAATATATTTTGAAAACCAATAAAAATTTAAATAAACTATATTTTAAATTAAAAATCCAAGATAGAGTATCAATTTTGTATAAAATTATATATAAACATTCAGTATATGTTTCAAAAAAAATTAAATAAAATTAATTTTAATATTTTATGCTATTATGACTATGAAAACATGTATCATAAGATGTTAACCCTTAAATTTAAACATCTAAATTTCCATGATGATTTTTAAACAAAATATTATATAAAATAAATAAAATTACCAAATAAAAAGATATATATAAAAATATTCATGAATAAAGTAAATGAGATCATAGTATACATATATAAAATAGATTGAAGATGATTGTAGGATAATGTGTACACTAGTGGTAGTTGATGCACCCTTGTCACCCTTCAGTCATGGGTTCAATCCCTCTAGCCTCATCAGATGCATCAAGATATCTCCCATCTTATGGGATGACCAGTTTGATAAAAATCAGTTCAATAAATAAAATTCCATTATACATCAAATAAATATAAGGAAACAACTTAGTTGGAAATTATGTATATAAAATTTTGTTAAATATTATTTAAAAATAATAATGGATTTAACATTTACAATTTAATTTTTTTTTAAAAATTATGAATTGGAAATTCGGGATGGTATATCAAACTATGTGGATTTTGGTTCCCTTTTTAGGGATATATAGTAATCCTCTCTCACAAGGCCAAAAAATACTATAAAATACCTATTATCACAATATACGGTGATAAATTTTAGAGTTCCAAAATAAAAAGAATTAATATAACATATAATTACTCAATGAGGGTTGATGGTGAACCTCCCATACATAAAAATTTCACATAAATATATATTTTTTAATTTAATATCATTCATGAAATGGGTAACCAATATTATTAGAGGGAAGGATTTTCTTAATACTCATAAATATATTAGAGAGTATGATACTAGAAAATTAACTCCTATAATTGATGAGTCGACCATCATCCAAATATAGATATACATCACTCGGGGTGAATAGACAAACTATCATATGATGATGAAATGTTATAATTAGTGACATAGAACTAATCAATAGATTACCATCATCTGCTAATATCTTTGGATTCCATGTGTGTATGCATACTAAAATTGTAGAGTAGTAAAATATGTTAGATCCATTTATGATCCTCAATATCAATGATAGAGGATTCATTTGTACCAAAGTATTATGTAGATTTTTAGTGGAAATAAAAATAGTATATTAAAAAATGAATCCAAATGACCATGATTAATGCATAAACTAAGATTTCATATATTAATGATATGAAATAAATTTCCCAAGACTGTGATAATTTATATTGAGTTGAAGGAATACTTTTATATAAATTTAACAAACTATTTTTAATCACAATAAAGAAAACTTTTTTATTAAATATAAATAGGTGAGAGTAAGAAAAATTTCAAATGTGACTAAAAAATGATGTTCTAAAGAATTATCACACACAAAGTGTTTACATAGAGAATTATCTATCTCAACATTAATAGATACATATAGGCTCTCTTCATTTGTAATAACAAAATGATAAGGTGGAGAATTATCTATCTCAACATTAGGCTCAAGAATAAGTTTTTTGAAAAATAATGTCACATTGAACATAGAAAGATATCCATTACTAGAAAATATATTGTGTGAATTACTTCCTATAGATATTGAATCAATTTTTAAAACATATATACCATGATGTTTGATATTTAAATTAGATATAATATCATTTTTTTTACATTTGAAGAATAAGAATATTAACCTTTTTGGAATACCTGATTTCTATATTAATTCACCACATGTGATTCCAACCATGGTACTTAGATTGGATTTCATAGAAAAAATAATTTAAATACACCCAAGGTTCTTGATTTATAAATAAAAATATCATTTTCATTAACCAAGGAATAATATTATAGTAGTATAAGTTTTCTTTTATAACTTATACTATTAAAAAGAAGTCTACGATAAAAAAACATTATTAAAACACTTAGTTGGTGATATTAAACAAACAAAATAAAAGTATCACCATCTCATCATTTTAGAAAAGAGTATATATCAACCTTAAAAATGATACATTTTATTATCCAATTGATTAAAATAATAGTAGCCTTAACTTGGCCCAAATCCTAGAAAAATGTAAACAACTTCATCTGTAAACCTCAATGGATGAACAAGCATTCATTAAGTAAAATCATTATTAATCTCAAATAATTTTATATTAAATACCATGTAAACAAAAAAAATTATAATATTTAACCTTAATCACCATATGTATTGACCCAAACATTATTTATTATAGGAAATACTTTCCAGTGAAATTAAAATGGCCGACCACAAACCTAGTTGATCAATTTTTAGTACATAGTCCCCCCAATATCATCTTTAGGGCCACCAAAATTAAATAACCTTATTAAACTAATTAGGGTAATCATGTTATATTAATTAAGAAGAATGATTAATTTTTTTATTTATTAATGATTATTAAGATGTTAATAGGATCATAAAAAAAATTTCATGCATAATAGATTAGTAGGATTGTTAATATATGTTACAAGTCACAATATTTTTTAAATATAGAATATAATAAGAATAACACCAGCTAAAATAGTCATAAAAAATCGATAAAATTCTACTTGTATGGTGTAAGGGGAACAATGTTGTGGTATTTTAGGCTTATTGTTCCTCTCATGCCAAACCTCATATTTCATTCCCTAGCATGGGATCCCTACCCCCAGAGCGTGTTAGTGTTGTTAAAGTAGATTCTCTAGGATTACATTGCGTCAGACCTCCCTAATTTCTTTGGTCTTTTTTTACCTTTTTTAAATTCATAATGTTAGATGGATGGATGACAGCAGCTGAAACAAAAAAAAATATATTCAATTGAATTATTTACACAAAACTTATAAACACATGAAAACATAATGGTTTTATTTGGACTAATAAATAAGATATTCAAAAATTCCAAAGGGGAGATTAATATATGACCAATATAAACCTGGATATGATAAATCATCTTCTTGGAATTTTTCATGGTTATTCTAAAATAATTTAATAGAAACAATGTATTATTGGTTTTGTTTTATCAAATTAAAATTTTACCTATTTTTGTTTCCATTTGAGAAGATTTCCCATATAACCAAAGTACCTAAAACATATAACAAATAAAAGGTAAAATTTTAAAGGGATCCAATTTTGATTAAAATTTATTAGGATTTTAGATTTACATTAACATCATATAAGAGTTATTAATTAACATTGAACATCAAATTGAACTAACATGAGCTGGGCTTAGAAAAATTATGAAACAATGCTTATTTATAATTTTTCATAAATAATAAAATATTATGATGAAGATAAAGTGTTCTAATTTTTTATAACAAGGTATATATATTGAAACAATATATTATCAAGAATAAAATAAATTCCTAAGTTATCCTTATATGACCCGTATATTATTCATGGTCAAAATAATAAGAACTATTCAAAGTAATAAACAAAATATTTTATTCATGTATTTAATAAATGATACCCCTTTACTCATAAATATCATTTTACTAAATTGTTTTCATAACTTATAAATTTTTTTCCATTTCTTAAAATCATCACAAATAATATTTAATATCTTTTTTTATGTTTTATATAGTTTTGTTTCTCAAAACCACTCAAGAAATCAATGTATTTATTACCATACTAGGAAATAATATCATTGAAAATTTAATAGTCACTAATCCAAACTCTTCAATTTTCAATTATTTTCATACCCATTAAAAATCTTGATAAACACTAAAAAATAATGAATAAAATATTTAAATGAATCATTAATTTTTTTCATATAAATAAAATAAATATTATTTATTTATTTTTCATTTGTTTTGGCATCATCCATTATATGGTCAGTTTGACCACAAAAATTATCAATGATATTCTATATATGTTACTATCATTATACATCTCCCTAATTATGTTAATTATAGTTAAATATAACATTAGTGAAGGGATTTTTTTTCAAAAATGATTTTGAAATGGTATAATTCATTTGAAAATTATTAAAATAAAATCAATCATTAATAAATTTTAAATAACCTAAAATTTTCATATCATGTAATACCATTATGTGATGTGAATCAATTATTATGAAGGAATAACCATTAAACATTGAAATTTTAAAATATTATGGTAATGAAACATCAAAATCAATGGATATGAGGATATCTATTTTAAAGAAAAAATATCAGGATCACCAAACTATGGATACTTTGGTGTTTTTTAAATCGATATCTTATAAGGACTCCTATAAAAAAATAAATTATAATCAATTGAATACAAAATATATATAAATTAATAATGATATATAGAAAATATAAATAATATTTTAAAAAATAAGTAATTATTAAATAAAAGTAGTTATTTAAGAATATGAAAGGGTATCAAAATCATGTATGAACATAAGGGATGGGTCATATTAAAAACAAATTATTGTTTAAAATTTTATTCTATTTTTTTCTTGATAATATTTTAATTCATGGTCAGTATTTTTATATGATTTATTTGTTTCATCCTCTATAATGTCACATATTCTTTTATTAATTTTTATTTTGGATAATTTAATAATTATTCATTGTTCGATATATAGATTATTTATTATGATGTTGATTTTAATTTTTTTCCATTTTCTGAAATATGATTTTAAATTTATTTATTTGAAATATAATCACTCAAAATTAATTTTATTTCTATATTACATGTATTTTCATGGGAATGTTATTATGTGAATAGTAGTCATAAAATTATACACCCCCTTAATATATTAGGAATTTATTATATCACATATAATTCTATGTATGGTGCATGCATATTGAGTCTAAAATTCCGTACCTCTAACATATTCACAATCATACATTATTTATTCTTATGATTATATTTTTTTACGACATTATAATGTATTGTTTTCATTATTTATTTTATTATTATATTTCTTAGTATAGTGTAATGTATAATAATATGTTATTATATCTCATATTTACCCTTTGGTATATTTTATAATATGATAATCTATTTATTTGGATATTAATTAACCATTTCTTTTAATTTATGTCCCATGAAATTCACATCCAGTGACATAGATATAATGGTCGTATATGATTACTATTTTTAAGATAAATATAATTTATCTTATTATTTTTTAAAGGATAATTAATATATATTTACTACCTAATTAACCAAGACTATTGGATTTTAAGTTGCGATTTATTTTTTAATTTATTATGTTTTATATGAGAAAATATTATAAAATTATTTTTATGAGATTATGTGTAATTATTGTTAGAATAAGTGAAATTTTTAGTTATTTTTGGATTTTTTTTAAAAATTATAAGTGGTAATATATTAAAAATAGTATTGGTTGAATGAATTGTCTCAAATGATAAAGAATATTATAAATTTACGAATTAATTATTTCAAATGTATTAGTATTCATATCCATGATTATTGAATTAGATTATTAGTTTAATTTTATTACTATCAATTTATAGTTTTTGTAAATGGATTGAAATAAGATGATCAAATCTAATAGTCGATGTGGTAAATAAGGCACTACTTGTCTCAATAAAATACATACTATGTTGCAAGATGGATTGAAAACCATATTATTGTGTTCACATAATTTACTTAATTTTAATAAACAACCAAATTTATTTGGATTGTATAAATTATCTAATAATAGAATAATTTGTGGTTGAATCATTCATATGTCTATGACAACCAACCTATAATGAATCATTTGATCCATTAATTGAAAAATTGAGGATTGAGTCAAAAAATATATTTTATGTGATCAAAGATCTAAAGAAGGGAGATTTATTTTTTCTATATATTTAAAAGAGAAGTTGATATATGACCTCTATAAGAAAAAATATATATTCAATTTTTAGTTTAACCACTTATAAATTATTCAAAACAATTTACAAAAATCATTTTGAATTTCTCGATCATGAATAATTTTGCAGTGGTTTTTTTCACTAGTTTAAACCACCACAAAAATATTAGCAATAGTTTTTAATTTAAATATTTTTTAATATTTAATATTATAAATAGAAAAATAATTATTAATTTTTATATTATTTTTTTAATTTTTTTATTTATTTAAAATTTATTATTTACCTATATTTATTTTAATAATATTTCATACATGTCAGTGAATCTTCCAAGAAGGTCAACCAATTTTACACTACTCCCAGTCATTCTCGTTTCACTCTCTCTATACCGACAACTCCCTAAAATGAATTTATAGTATTTGTATGTCAATACATGTTATTTGGCATATATATTTCACTAAATTTTTATATTTCACAACAATTTCTTAGTATGTCACCAATCCTTAAACCACTCACCCTATCTTGATTAATTATCTATGTTCTTTCCATATCACTAAATAAATTTTCATGTAATAATTTTCCAATAAATGTTATTTAACCTATTTGATAAATAAGATACATTTTTTTAAAACAAAATAAATAAAATTAAAAATTTTGGATGAATTAAGAATTATTATTTATTAATTAAAAATTAATTATTTAATGTATTATTAATATTAATTGCATTAAAAAATATTTATCAAAAATTTAAAATTATTTAATAGTAAATAATTATTAATTAGAAATTAATAATAAATTACATTATTAAATAAAATAAAACTAATAATTATAATTAGTTGATAATTAATAATTCATAAATATTAATTAATAATTAATAATTAAAATTTAATATTTAGTAATTAATAATTAATATTTACTATTTACTATTTAAAAATAAAAAATAAAAAATAAAAAATCATATTGAGAAATTAAAAAATTAAAAAAAAATAGAATATAATGGATAATTTTGGATTATAAAAAAAATTATCCAATGATAGATAATAATATTTAACACTAAATAAATAAAATATAATAAATAATAAATACAAGATATTTTACTTTAAAAAAACTAATAACTAATAATTATAAATATTTAATATTTAATATTTAATATTTAATCATTAATAAATAATTAAAATATTAAGTAATTTTTAATTTTCAATATATAAATAAAAAATATTATTTAAAAACTTTTGAATATTTTAATTAATTACTTATTATTAATTATTATTAATATTAATTTCTCTATTTTTTATGAATCATGATTGAAATTTAATAAAAAAATAACGTTTTATATTTAATGATTTTTTTAACCATAACAAAAAAATCACAATAAATTATGATGGTTTTTATTAAATTTTCATCAATTAGTGATCATTTTTTAAATCTTCCACTAACAAATTAAAATAAAACATTTGGAGTGGGTTTTCAAAGTCATTGTTGAAAAAGAACCACTAAAATATCATTTTTCTATAGAGGGAGATCATAAATCAAGAACATTAATACAAAGGATGATGTCATATTAATTTATTGGTAATAAATTAAAAACAAATCGATACATATTTTATCATGATTATTAAATTAAAGTGAAGGGAGGGTTCTTGAAGATCAAACAAAGGGAAGACAAATTGATCGAGTATTATAATGAAAAAATCCTAAAACATTTAATGTATGTATCTATTTTTTTATTGACCCTAAATTAAAAAGTGAAAAATTATTCAGTGTCTTAAAATTGATTCTCTGAAACACACAATTAATTCAATACTTTGATATCTATAAAGTAATTTCATGATGTGTTCTAATGTATGAAATTGATATTAAGAAAACTCATTAGTATTGATGGCTTAGAGAAAAGAGAAAAGGATTGAATTTTCCTAATATATGATCAAGTGAGAATTTACAAGGTGGAAATAAGATACAGTTACACATATACAAAATATGTTTGAAGATGTGCCCATATAATTACCATAAGAGAATCATAAAATTCTTCATGTGTAAAAATAAGAGAACCAGAAAAATAAAAATATTGAGTGTATATGAAAATGTCATAAGATATGATAAAGGAAAAGAATATTTATTATAAATACCTCGACCCCAGTAGCCTAGTTCTAGTGACTAACTTAATTACATTGGCATATATACAAGATTTGAATCCTAAAGGACCGATCAGTTTAGAAATTTTAGAAGAAATGTTACATACATAAACCTTACATTACATTATAAATCTTAAAGTACAACCTAGAAAATCATTTGGGAATTCTATTATTCTATTAGATTAACCATTTAATCATTCATAATACATATCGTGACATCTTGGAAAAAATAAAACATAAGAATAGGGTGATCTCAGATGCTTAGTAAGGGTACATGTACAATAGAATCAGTTATGAATAAAAAATCATAAACTTTATGGAAAGTTATGTAGGTAAACCACAATCCATTTAAAAATAATCTTGACCATCTATGGAAATTAAAAATGAAAATCAAATAACTCCATATGAATAATTACATGCATATTCTACTAATCAAATTATAACATGAAATATAAATAACTAATCTCCCAATGAGTTAATTCATAATGTCGGACCTCATAAGCATACTATTAAGGCTTCGTCCAAGACAACATATATAAAAGAGTAAGATAGTAGCCAATACCCAAACTAGTTTGTCTCATGAGACCTATTAATGCATTGAGGGGATATACTGGGCCCCTCCCATCACATACTAATTCAAACGCATTCCTCATATGAAGAAAAAACAACATAAACATTTGTATTGAAAAATTAACTTACAGAATGTGAATACTTTAACCATAAATTATGAATGGTATCAAAATAGAACATCCACAGTCAAACATATCATAAAAACTTAAACAAAATATAGTATATGTTATTATAATAGATCAATCAATAATAATATTCCACAAAAGATGTTGACATAAGAGAAAATAGTCTAATAATATCATTAAAAATTTCTTGAGAGATATACTCCTTCTTTACTTTGAACTCATTTATTTAAAAGGCCACACAATTTTAAAAGAAAAAATTTTCATTGAAAATAATCTTGTCAGCTTGAAAATTAATCTTCAATCCATTAATATTTCATGATGGCAGAAAAATCTTATCATGTCGTATAAGCTAAAAAACATTACTTTCATATTTTGTTGAAAAATTCATAAAGTACCTTATTTGGAAAATGACAAAATGATTCCTTTCAAATAATTTTATAAAAAATTAGAACATGTGTATAGATACATTAAACATTTGTAGGAATATATTATATGGTAAAAAATTTTATAAAACACAAACATATACGATAAATATTCCTCGGTAGATACTTAAGTATAAACAATCTTGAATAATAATGAGATTGTGAAATAACCCTCACCATGTATTGTAAATTAGTTGAATTTTTTTTATACTCTTATATAGTGATTTAAAACATTTTATTAATTTATAACTTATCCATATCCATATTTAGGATATCATATATTATCTTCTAATATCATTTTGTTAATAATATTCTATTATTACCCTTGTTTAAAGTGTTAACTTCTTCATTTTCTTATGCATGTTTTGTCATGTAAGACTTGTTTCTTATGAATAGGATATATATCATTCATTTACAGAAATATATTAAGTTCATATATTTTATAATTACTCATTATACATATTTTTATAATCATTCTTAAATTTTTAACATTGAAAATGAATCTCATCGCATCGTGGAGATGGTAGGTTTTATATGCGCACGAGCGACGATATCATTCACTTAAAGGTCAAAGGGTAAAAAAATGGATGGTATGTTAATTTTAAAAAATAAATATCATGTTATATTTATTATTTATATCCATTATTTTAATCATTATACCCATCCAAATAAATTGGTGATGAAAAACAAATTACACCACAGCATGGAGATGGTTAGTCGTACGTACGCACGTACAATGCTTTCATTTTTTATAGGAAGGATAAATCATGGAATATAGTTGTCCCATAATTACTATAAAATATAAGAATATATATGATACTAGATTTATTAATTTATAATGGAAACTACATATAAATATGAAGTAGAATAAGAAAATAACATGGAAGAGTTAGTAGAAATGATTGCCACTACTTCGGCAGACTTTTTTTAGATATTTTCTCAAGGGATCTAAGGTTGGCATTTTGGGGGAGACGAAAACCTCTAGAAAATTTTTAAGGATTTTTGGAGAAGAAGTTTACATGAATTTGTAGATCTATAATTCTCAATGGCGTGTTAATAAGTGATAGAGAAGGTGGACTTTTATAATTGAGGTGAGGGACACCTTTGAAAACTCCAAAAATATTAAATTAATATAAATTAATTTTCAATTACAAATGGATAAAAAATGAATTATTTAGAATAATAGATGATAATTTTTCTAAATAAAATCATCCAATGAAAAATATACAAGTCTTGATTACTTTTTAATCTTAATATGTTTGTATTAACCCTTATTTAAATATATTAACTCTTACCATGATATCATGTAAGTTACACTTTGAGGGTTAATATAATTATTATAAAATGGATAATGATAAATAAATGATTAATTTATGACATATTTAACTTCATCCAAATATTTTTACCTAATTTTTTAATTTTCATGAATTTTATATCATTTAATAAAATATTATTTATTTTTAAATATCATTACGGCCAATTTTGACACTAGTCATTACTTGGATTTTTAAAAATATCATAAAAATATTATATATTCTAAAACTCTTTTAAATAATAAATAATAAGTAAAATTAAGCAAAAAAAATCGTGTATAATATTAAGTATATCAAATTATTTTTATTTTAATATTTTTAATATCATATATTTGATTCGTCCATTAATTAAACAATTATTATATCATCATTGTGACACCGTTTAGGGTAATTATTTTACCACTAAAAATTATAAATAAATTACAATTATCTAGATAAACATTTTATATTTCTAAATACTGTTTATATTCAAACATATATCTTATATAACTCTATATTAAAATTATTTCGCTTGTTAAAAACAAAAGTATTACAAAATTGAATTTCTTTTTAATATAATATTAATAAGGTTATATTATCATCCGAAAATCCATAAATGGTCTCATAACCAATAATTTAATCAATAGGGACTAAAAATACTAATCTAATAAAATTATGAAAAGTTTTAGGGAAATTTTATAATATTTATAATATTATTTTTACCCTTAATTACCTTATTTACCTCTAACTATGGTAATTAAAATATTACTAAATTTTCTATTCATATGCCCGAAAAATAAAAAAAATATTTAAATAATTTTTATCCACTAATTAAAAATATGGAATCCATTTTTTAAAATTTAGAACACAGAAGTTGTGGTAATTGGTTTAAAATTATTCTCATTGACAGAATGAGAAATCATGTTATTAAAGTGAAAACATAAAAAAGATTGTAATGTTTTTATATTCATACTCAATGTAAAATTTATTCCAATGATATAAATTGAATTAAATGATATAAACTTAACCTAATTATACTTTAAACCCCATTAAAAATATAATTTAACACTATAAATTATTTAGATGAAAAAGATGCTTTCAATTAAAATGCAATAGTTTATCACTATTCATAAAAACAAGACACTTATCAGAAAAATACCAAAAAATAAACCAAAGTAAATTTCTATATTATGTTTTAAAATAAGATGTTTATTTTTTCAAATATAATATATAAAAGTTTTAAAAATTGAATTTAAAATAGGTTCTCCATTAAAAGGTGGTAAAACTACTTTTATTAAAATATAGGTGTTTAAATGTAATATCGGGTTTGTTATAATTATATGTATAAAAAAATATATTGTATGAATGTAAAAATATTTGATTATATATATTACATATAAATTTAATATATAAATTAAAGTGTTATAATTTAATTAATTATGCCAAACATGATTAAATAGTGTTTTTTTCAAGCATGTTTTTGTGTGAATTGTAAGTTATCAAAATAAATAAATTTATTCCAAAAGGAAAATATGGTAATGTCTTGGGGTTATACAATATTCCCTTGTAAAAAACTTTCATCCTTGAAATTTTAGGGGTTTTACCTTCTAAAAATATGTGTGTAGTTCTCATTTATGGAATCCTCTAGTTCCAAAGTTTATTCTTCTATTTTGTGATTTTTCTGGAGTACCATTACCAGCCAAGTTGTTTGATTCCTAAACACTTATTCTCTAGTATCAAGAATTTAGATCGGTTCTTCATAGTAAGAAAGGTCAAGTTCTAAATCTTTTTCATCAGAGGTGAGAAAATGTGTTTTTTCAGGCATATACTTCCTGATAATATATATATATATATATGAAATATATCATGTAATTTTGAGGGATTTAGAGAGATTTACAAATGATAAAGAAAAAAATCCAAGACTTTAAACAATTTCAAAGGTTCTGATATATTTGAGACTAATTTTCCCTTTCTTACCAAACCTTAAAACACCCTTCCATGAAGATACTTTCAAGAAAACATGATATCCCACATGGAACTCTAAATATTTCCTCTAATTATTGGAATACCACTTTTACCTACATTGAGATGATTTAATATGGATCTGAATAGCCTTTACCTTTTTCATAGTCTCTTTACTAAGTTCTAGGCCTAAAACATTCCTTCTTCCAACTTCATTCAAGAAAGATAGAGTATGACACCTCTTTCTATATAATGCTTCATATGAAGTCATTTGAATACTTCAATAAAAACTGCTATTGTAGGAAGAATATACCGACAGAAGGTAATAATCCCACATACCTTGAAAATTGATTAATCATGATCTCAGCATTTATTCCATTATTTTAATTTTTCTTTCAGATTGTCCATCACTTTGAGTATGGTAGGTAGTGATCAAATAAAGCTTAGTATTTAGATCCTTCTAGAAAAACTTCTAGAATTTTGATGTAAAATGGGGATATTGATCATAAATAATAGATATAGGTGCACCATGAAGGCTTAAAACTTAATTAATATAGAGTATTCCCAGGCATTGAAAAAGTAAATCGTCTCTTATATCAACACAATGTGATAATTTGGTAAGGTGATCAATAATAACTCATATCACAACATTCTTTCTAGGAGTCTTTGGTAGTCCAGTGAAAAATTCCATTATAATTTAATCTCAATTACATATAGGAATAGAAAGATGTTGGAGGAATCCTTCAGTATTTTTCCTCACATAATTCAATTGTTGACAAAACCAACATCTAGACACATGATCAGTAATTTCTTACTTCATATTATCCCACTAAAATTTTTCCTTCAATTCCCTATAAGTCTTTGTACTACCAGTATGTATAGAGAAATTTGATATATGATAATCATCTAGAAATTGTATTTTTAGCTCATGTATAGATGGAATGCAAAGATTCTTTTTAAATTTTAGAACACCGACTTCATAAAAAAGGTATGCTAACTTTCCTTCATTCCCACCATCAATTTTATTTTGAAGGTTCTCATCATTAGAATGATAATTATTTATATTATTTAATAAATATAATTTATAATCATTTGAAAAATGATTTATTTATCTCCTTATGTTGAAATTATCATATCCATCTTTACAATATCCATAAATATAGGATCCTTCTCAATCCTATTTTGGGTTAGAACTCCACGATCCTTCCTGCTCAGTAAATATGCAACATTATTTACTTTCCCTATGTGGTAGTGTATTGATAAATAATAATCCTTGAGTATATCGAACCATCATATTTGACTCATGTTGATCTCTTTTTTTGAGAAAATGTATTTCATAATTTTATGATTTGTCTATATCTCACATCATTCACTATAGAGATAATGTCTATATATTTTCAAAGTAAAGATTACATCTATTAGCTCCAGATGATGGGTTAGATAGTTCTTTTCATCATTATTAAATTTCCTTGATGCATATGTGATAACTTTATCATTTTTCATTAGGAAATAACCAAGTCCCCTCGTTGATGCATCACTATATATGAAAAACCCATCACTTCCAGATGAAATAGTCAAAATAGAAGCATTGACTAATATTATCTTCAGTTCATCAGAATATTTTTCACATTACCTTGTTAAAATAAACTTAAACCCTTTATATGTAATCTTGGATAACAGATTATCCAATTGGGAAAACTTTTTAATGAACCAATGATAATAACTTTCAAAACCAATGAAACTACATATCTGGGTTATGTTTGTTGGTGTAAGACATTCTCTAGATGCCTTTATCTTTGCAGGATCAAATAATATTACGTACTTAGAGAAAATATGGCCAAGAAAAGGAACTTCTTGAAGCCATAAATCCCACTCACTAAATTTCCCATATAACTCTTACCTTCTACGAGTCTTAATAATGACCCTCAAGTAATTTTCATATTCCTCATAGCATTTAGAATACACCATAATATCATCAATGGATACCATAATAAAATCATTAAGATATTCCTTGAATACATTATTCATTAGGTACATACAAATAGATGGTTCATTATTTAATACAAATGGCATTACTGTAAAAACATAATGTCTATACCTCATCCGAAAATTAGTCTTTATAATTGCTTTCTTCTTTACTCACAATTGGTGATACCTAGGTAGAATATCAATCTTAAAAAAATGTTTTTCTGTGTATAGCTGACCAAAAAGACATCAATGTGAGATAGAGGATACTTGTTCTTTATTGTAATATCATTTATTTCCCTATAATCAGTGCACAAACTCATGGATCCATCTTTCTTCTTAATGAAGAGAATATGGGCTCCCCATGGTGAAACACTAGGTAGAATAAATATCTTATTACTCAAATACACTAGTAATTTATTTAAATCAACTAATTATATAGTGTCCACTGTATATGGAATCTATGAAATTGGTATTTAATTTTGGATTTAATCAATTAAAAATTCTACTTTATGCTCTAGGGTTGTCTAGGTAATTCCTTAGGAAATATATCAATGTATTCCCATACAATAGGTACATCTTCAATTTGAATATTACCTTCTCCATACCTATATGTTGTTTTTTATTCCTCCAAAAGAATTTCATTTATATGGACTATTGGGGGTGGATGTAGGTAATAATTAGATGATGAAGTTTCTGCTTTAAAGATAATGGGTTCTTCTTCTTCATCACAAATTGTAATTTCTTTCTTTCAAATAAATTTTTGCATCATAATTTAAAAGCCAACCCATAATGTGTATTATATCAAATTAAACCATATGTATTATGACAAGTTCATAGAGTAAAGAATGTTTATGTTTCATAAAGGGGACTGACTAATGCATATTTATTGTAATTAGACTTCCCTTATGAGTTTTAACCGACAACACTTTTTTAAATCAAAAGGGAAATGTATAATTTTATTGGAAAATTGGAAAGATATAAATGAATATGTTAATCATGAATTAAATAAAGAATTGTCTATTTTCTATAATATTATTAAAGTACCTTCAATTGCATCATTGTGAACTTCAACCTTAGAATTTCTGATCGCATAATCTTGGGCATACTCCCTTGGAATTTTCTGGGGAAAGTTTCCTTGATTATTATGAAAATAATTATTCATAATATCACATATCCTAATAGTTAAAACATTTCAAATTACCTAATTGTTTATATCACTTAAAATCATGGGTTTGGTGGCCTTTTTCTCCACACTTATAACAAAATCTCTTCCATAATAGGCATTTTCCGTGATGTTTTTTTCACATTTACTGTAGGATGGAAAATCAACCATTCCCTTCTTCCCCTTTTCATTATTTCCTTTTTGATAGTTTTTAGAATACATATTCTTATCTTAATTTATCTTAAATTCATAAGACTTAGATAACTATATTTCTATCCTAATTTCAGATGAGATTACATATTCATATGATGATAAATTTTGGGAGACTAGTTCCCTTTGGAGTAATATTTTTAACTCATCAAAGAATCAATAAATATTTATTTTTGGATTATGTACATAATTTTTAGCATTAATATTTATCCTTGTAAAGTTTCATTCATATTTAGCAACATTATTATCTTTTATTGGCCTCAAATTCAACAATTTTCTCTCTATATCTTCTCACTATTCATAACGGAAATGTTTTTCCAAAAAAATCCTTAAAATACTTTCATTACTTGCATGAAATTTCATCTTCTTTCATGTTTTTAATGAATGACCATTATTGATCCACATATTCTGAGAGAAAATAAATTTTCATGACAACATTATCCCTTTTATTTCTTCCTAAAGTAAGAAATATCTTCTCTAAAGAACTTATCCATTGTTCAGATATAAATGGATTTGTAGTCCCATTAAATATTTGAGGTTGTTGTCTCGTGAAGTGGTCTACCATTTTCCTCCATGTTGTAGATCAGGATGATCCATATTGGAAAGGTTATTATTCGTAACCTGATTCATCTATCCTATTATTATTATAAGTT
This sequence comes from Viscum album, assembly GCA_963277665.1. Classification (NCBI taxonomy): domain Eukaryota; kingdom Viridiplantae; phylum Streptophyta; class Magnoliopsida; order Santalales; family Viscaceae; genus Viscum; species Viscum album. The sequence continues at coordinate 1,042,011,933 of OY728140.1, read as the reverse complement.
GCCCAACTTCCGTTACAGATCCAGATCCAACATCATTATCTTGCGTAGGAGGGAAATCCTTGTATGAATTATCTGTGTTGACATGGTTTTCATTCCTTCCACTAGGTTCCATTTATAAAAAATAGAATACATTAGATTAGGTAATGAATCATAATTCATAATTTCTAACTAGTAACAATTGACATAAATTGAAAATTTTATTCATATCTAATATTATAATCATGAACATAGTTTTATTGGGGAAATATTTAATTTTAAATCCTTAATAATAGTTTTTAAATAAAATTTGAATTATCTTGATCATATCCCTCGAGAGTTTCAAACTATGTGCATAGGAAGGACTATTTTTGTGTACCACATTACAGAGAGTTGAGCATGTCATGCCTTGTAAGAGTTGTTTTCCCTAGGTACATTTTTACTAGAAACACATCCACTTGTAGTATACAGACAAGGATGTATTTCTAGGAAGACCCACATAATCTCTACCTTAACAAAATTCTTGGACGTTCTTATATGCTTATCCTCAAAGTCTATCTTAATTTTACACTCCCTAATATTTATTTTCTAAATCTAGCTTCCATGGTTTCCACTAAACTTGCTCTAATTCGAACTATAATGACCCCAACCCCAATAGACTAAAGTTGGTTCCTGGCTTTATTAAATTGGAATAGATACAAGATTTGAATCACTATGGACTGATTAGTTTATCATTTTTGGAATCCCTATTATATACATGAACCTTACATTAAATTTGAAAAATTAAAGTACAGTATAGAAAATTCTCTGAGAACGTTATTATTCTCATAGATTAACCCTGCAATTAGTTATAATACATATAATGAAATCCTTGGAAAAATAAAACATAATAAAAGAGGGAGATCAGATTCTTAGTAAGGGTAAGCGTACAACGGAAGCTAATATGAATAAATAATCATAAACATTATAGCAAGGTATTTAACTGAAACAAAAGCTATTTAAACATAATATTGAACATAATATAGAAAAAATAAATGAAAATAAAATAATTAAATATAAATAATAACATGGATATTATACTAATCTAATAATAACATGAAATATCAAGAGTTAATCTCATAATTAGGGAATACATAATTTCAAACATCATAAAAACACCATAAAGGCTTCGGCCAAGACACCATACATAATCAGGTAAGACATCAGCCAATACCCAAACAAATTTATCTCCAGAGACCTATTGATGAATCAAGGGGATGTATAGGTCCATTCCCATCACTTACTAATTCTAATGTATTCCTCATATGAAAACATAAACTAAATAAACATTCGTAATGAAAAAATAGCATATGAAATGTGAATACTTTATCCATAAAATAGGAATGGTATCAAAATAAAACATCCACTATCAAAATTTTCATAAAACCTTAAATAAAATAAGCTATATGTTATCATAAGAGATCAACATCAATAAATCATAATATCTAAAAAATGATTTTTATATAGAATAAAACACTCTAATAAAATTATTAAAAATTTCATGAGAGAAATAATTATGTTTTACTTTGAAATCATTTATTTAAAAGGCTATGCAATTTTAAAAGAAAAAATTTTCATTGAAATGAATCTTTTATACTTTTAAAAGACTCTTAAAGACATTAATATTTCATTATGATGGGAAAATATGCTCATTTTTTATAAGTTAAAAAAACATTCCTTCCATATTTTGTTGAAAAAGTCATAAAGTACCTCGTTTGGAAAACAATAAAAAAATTTATTTCAAATTTATTATAAAAAATTCAAACATGGGTAAAAATATCTTAAACAAATTTGTGAATATATTAAAAATATTTTGGGGAATATTTTTAATAAATATGGACATGGATGAAAAATATTCCCCAGTAGATACTTACAAATAAACAAACCCGAATAATAATGAGATTATGAAATAACTCTTACCTTTTACTTTTCTTTAGTTTAATGTGATTAACCCTCATATATAAGGGTTTAAAACATGTTATTAATTTATACCAGAACTTTATACATATTTATTATATCATATATGATCTTCATATATCGTTTTTAATAATATTATAGTATTACCCTTGTTTTGGGTGTTAACTACTCTATTTTTCTATACATGTTTTGTCTTGTAAGTCTTAGTTCTTATGCATAGGATATATATATTTAATATAAAAAATATATATTAATTTCATTGATATTATTTATACTCATCATATATATTTTTATATTCATTTTTAAATGGTTAACTTAGAAAATTAATCTCATCATGTCGTGGATAAGGTTGGTCGTACGTACGCACAAGCGACAACATCATTCCCTTAACAGTGAAAAGGTAAATAATTTGATGGTATTTTAATTATAAAAAATCAATATAATGTCATATTTATTATTTATATCCATTGTTTCCAACATTATACCTATCCTAATAAAGTGGTGATGAAAAAAATAGCACCACGGCATAGAGATGGTATGTCGTAAGTACACACGCATTGTGCTTTAATTTTTCACATGAAGGATAAAGAATGGAATGTGGTTGTACCATAATCAGAATAACATATCATCATATATATGATACTGAAATTTTACATTATAATTTAAAGAACATATAAATTAAAAGTAGAAGAAGAAAATAACTTGGATGAGTTATTAGAAATGATTACCACTTCTTTAATAGACTTCCTTTAGATCTCTTCTCAATGGATCTAAGGTTGGTCTTTTTAGGAGACCAGAACCTATAGAACTTGGTAAATGATATTGTGAGGGGAAATGGTCAAGACATAGTTGATATAGAATCATGAATGTGGTTTGAAGAAGTGGTGGAGGAGGTTTCCTTTTATAATTGAGGTGAGGGGAGCCTTTGGAAACTATCACAATATTAAATTAATATAAATTAATATTCAACTAAAAATGTTTCCAAAATGAATTATTTTAAAAAATAATGATGGTGGGTATAAATACATTCATCCAATAAAAATTAGACAAGTTTTGATTATTTTTTAATCCTTATTTATATGTAACCCTTATTTAACCCTTTTAACTCTTACCATGATATCATGTAAGGTACACTCTGAGGGTTACTATAATTACTATAAATTGAAAAGAGACCAATAAATTAGTCATTTATGACATAAATAAATTCATCCAAATAATTTAACCTAGATTTATATTTTTATGAAATTTATATAATTTAATAAAATATTATTTATTTTAAAATATCGTTAGTGTCAATTTTGACATTATTTATTACTTTACTTTTAAAAAATATCATAAAAATATGATTATTTAGAACCAACACTTTTAAATTATATTTAATATGTCAAATTAATATATAAAATTATTTTTTTTATTAATATTGTCAAATTATATTTATTTTAATATTTTTAATATCATTCATTTGATTCTTCGATTAATTAAACAATTACTACATTATCATTATATCACTATTTAGGGTTGTTATTTTATCACTAAAATTTAAAAATAAACTAAAATGATGTATAAAAATATTTTATATTTCCAAATACTATTTATAGTTGAAAATATATCTTATATAACCCTATATTGGAAATATTAATCTTATTAAAAATAAAAATATGAAAAAATTGACTTTCCTTTGAATATAATATTAACAAGGTTATATTCTTAACTAAAAGGCCATAAATGTTCTCATAACCAATAATTTAATTCTTATGGACAAAATATTCTCACAAAATAAAATTATTAAAAGTTTTAGTGTAATTTTATTTTATTTATAATATTATTTTTACCCTTAATTACCCAATTTACCATTAACTATAGTAATTAAATCATTACTAAATTTACTATTCATATGCCCAAAAAATAAAATAAACATATTTATATAATTTCAACCCATGGATTCCAAATATGGAATCTGATTTTTTAAATTAATAACAAAGAAGTTTTAGAAATTAATTTAAAATTAATCCTTTTGATGGGATGAGAAAATCAATAATTAAAGTGAGAAAGTACAAAAGATTGTAATGTTTTTATATTCATATTCAATGTAAAATTAATTCCAATGACCTGAATTTTGTTAAATGATATATTATTACTCCATTTTTACTTTAAAAATAATTAAAAATATAATTTAACAATATAAATTATTTTGATGAAAAAGTTGTTTTCAATTGAAATAAAATATTTTATCATTATTCATCAAAACATGAAAATTATCAAAAAAATACCAAAAATTAAACCAAAATAAATTTTTATTTTCTGATTAAAAAAAATTTATTTTTTCAAATAAAATATATAAAATTTTCAAAAATTATATTTAAAATATGTTCTCCATTCAAAGGAAGTAAAAGTGATTCTATAAAAATATTGGATTTTATGTGTAATATTGGGTTTTTTCTTGTCTTATTCCTATAAAATATACTGGATGAATGTAAAAATATTTTATTGGATATATAACATATAAATTGGATATATAAATTCTCTAAAAGTGTTAGAATTTAATTGACTATGCAAAACAAGGCTAAATACTATTTTTTCAAACCTGTTGTTGTGTGCATTGTAAGATATCAATAAAAATTCAATTTATTCTAAAAGGAAAATATGGTAAAGTCTTGGGGTGCTAGATTTCTATAAGGGGAAAACCCTTAATATGATTATCCGAAGACATGTCTTTATTAAATCATGTACATTCCCCGAAATTTCCAAAGACTTCTAAAAGATAATGTGGTTTTATAACATTGTTAATAGAATCATATTCCACAAAATTATATTTTTTCATGTTTTAAATATCCAAAAAAATATTCATATAGAAAACTAAATTGTATAGTGAAATAGTGACCATGACTGAATTTATACTTCATATATGAAAATAAGTAAAAAACAACCTTATATATTATATATTCAATTATATTTAAATAGAACTAATGTTGCATATTGATAAAGAAGGACTCATGTTAAGGAAATTACCATGTTCTTAAAAATTATAAGAAATGTTAAGATTGATTTTAATAAATTCAAATAAATATAACTTCCCCAATTGAGTCATACATTACAATCAAACAAAATAATCTACCTAATCCCAATCCATTGTCGGCCAAGATGTTCTCAATTTTTTTCTTCATACAATGAGTGAAACACCATAATTTAAATATATTTTTATAATTCCATATCATCTTTCAAATCCATAGAAAGGTTCCAATAGGGATAATTGAAATTTAGTTTGATTTCTTACATAAGGAAAGTAGATTAGACCCATAGAAAAAAAAATTCTAATTTTTATGCCTAGAAATATAAATCTCTAAGATAAAATGTTCTATACCAACTTAATATGCCATTTTTAATCCTTAGCATTTATGAAGGCATGTTTAAGACCATTTTTTTACCACTCAAAACCCCACTACAACCTTTAAATCATGGTCATTATTTCACAACATTATCTTTTTTTAATCCAACAATCACATCATGGTTCTAATAAAAAATTAAAATTAGTATATATTTTAAAGATACCTTGAATTTCAAGTACATTGAATTCCAATAGTTCTTGTATTTATTTTCAAGATGTTTTATTTGGTATTGAAATAGTTTATTTAATCATTGGAATAAATCTATTCATCATCATTGGGATCTTGATTTCATTTCTATAAAATCCTAATATATTTCCTCCTATATAGTATAATAGGCTTCTCTAATGATTATTGAGAATAAATTATTGAGCTAAACAGATTTGAGAGTGTTGTGGAAACATGAGATAATACCTAATATAGAATAATAAACAACATTATTAAATTAAAATATATTCAAATTTATGGACCATGATTCATTAAAAAATAGAAATTAATGGAAAAATTCTCAATAAAACATGTTTTATACCTGCATAGACAACATATAGAATATAAGATTATTATATATTTTATTAAAAATTCATAAGTTGGAAATTATTTGTGGGAAATTAACTAAATGAGTACATATATATAGTGTAATCCAGTGATATCAAACTTATGAAATTTTATAGATTTGACTAAAGTACCACTAATTAGGGAATTATAATACAACTTACTAGTGAGAATCGCATGCTTCGTTAGATGTCATATCAAGATATCCAATTTGAGGATAAATAAATAATTGGAAATTTAATATCTTGGTTCAATTGGGAGAAGATTTATTGGTGGAGTGATATTTTCTTAATTCCTCACATTGGGCTCAGATATTTCACCTAAATATCATTTTTTCATGGGTGTACTAAGCTAGTTTTATTTCCCATGTAGCAGATATCAGCCAAAATATGTTATACATATATTTTTTTTTTAATAGTTATATAAAATTGTTTGAAGTATGGGAATATAGGGGATTATATATAATAGGTATATCCAACTTTGATTCAATCAATACATTTGAATTTGAAAAATTAATTCTCATCTGAATTATCAATTTATATCCTCTATAAAAACTAGGCATGAACACTTTATTTGAATGTTTATAATTTTTTATTCCCATCCACCCTTCTATAAATGGAATATAAGTTGTTTCAAATGGTAAAATTACCCATTTTAATTTATAAATATGATAAATATATATAATGTTCATAATTTTTTTTTCAAAAACATTATAAGAGCCTATGTCTATTTATATACTGTAAAGTATTAAATAAACATATGAATAATAATTTCTTTTACGTGTGAGAATCTTCCTTCCATGGATAGTTCTTTTTCATTTCAATCACTTTGTTGATTTTTAAGCTAATCTCCTTAAAATGATTAAATTTTGGTCTACCTAAGAATAATAGAATTATTAAGTATGTGAATTTCAACATCCCTCCATTGATGACCAAGTGACAAATTATAAAAAACATGACATAATTGTTGATATTCTTGCATAAAAAGGTCAGGGACATATCCTAGCTAATTGTTTACCCAGAAATCTTCCCATAGTAATAAAAGATTCCTTTTAGGGATTAATTGTGAAAATTTAACACTTGATATAATATAATTATATCACCTTCATATAACTAATAAATTGGTTCTCTTAATCCTCTCCTAACATGGATGGCAGTAAATTTTCTCTCTCAACCAACATGATGATGGATATACACGATTAATCATTAGATATGATAATATAAATTATAGATTGGGTTCCCCATTTTAATAACCCTAGAGAAATTAAAATACACATTAACAAATCCATGTATTAGATATTAGACCCTCATAGAATCAAAGGAAAGTATAATCATTCCTATAAATAATTTTTTGAAACCAAACATGTATAAGAAAACATAGAGTATACTCCAATTTATACTAAAAAATTCATTTCTAATATACATGAAGATTTAAATGCTACAAATTTTTCTGGATTAATATTATATATTAGTATATTCAAAGGTTTTAGTCAGATAATCATATATCTTTATTCCATGAAGAAATATAAAATCATTGGTTGAGAACACCCTTCAATGGGTGTTTGGAATTATGATTTACTAAATATTATTAATGAAATTGTTTAAACTATTTGCTAGAGAAACTAGCCTGAATAACTATAGAGAGTCCATAGGTCCAACCATAGAATGTAGGACTAAAAATTGAGATATTATCCTCATAGGTAGAATTCCATTTTAAGAGAATATGTGTATCAAATTTATATGATCATTATGGATGATGTCCAAAAATTCATAGAATGACCAATTACAAAAAAAATCTTACAAGGGTCATTGGAGGGATTAAGATAAATAGAAACATATCTCAAAAACTCTTGAATTAGCATCATAGTGAGCAGCATATAGTCTGTTTCATTGATAAAAATTGGTTTATTATCACTCATATTTCTAGAATTCATACTATTTTTTTGATTAATTCCATGTATTAATCATGTATATACTCAATTGTTTCATTATTTCGCAAAATAACAACATCAATATTCTTTAAAAATGTAATGGCCCTATTGTATTTTATAACTATAAAAATAAAATTGAAAAAATAGGTGTTCTTATATCACTCTTTGAGTAGTTATAATTTTATATTATCCATAATCTTGTCTTTATTGTCCTTCATTATAACATTTATTAAAGATGAGCTCTTAGTTTATTTATAAACAATTTAGATATAAAGCTCCTCAATATGATTTAAAAATAAATCTTCCATTATATTTTCAAGAGTATCAATATTACAATAAATATTTTTGGAATTCTTTATTCTCTAATATCTAAGACTACTCTTCAAAATTATCTACTTTACTATGAATGAAAAATAATTAAGCGTACAACCATAATTACATAACCACCTTTATGAAATATGAATAACTTATTGGGGAATTTTTTATTTAAAAGTGTAAGGAATCATTATATTTTTCATTGTAGACAAAAGTGAGGATAGTGTGGTGATCATAGTTGATCTTCAAAAAAGTTTCTTAATTTCAATTATTCATGGTCCTCTATAGTAGGTAAGTTGAAAACTTATATCTATCTTACAAGATACCAATCTATTTAAATATTTCTTATAACACATATATTTCTCAACTTTTAATGAATCTTCCACCATATCCTAACAACAAAAAAAAATTATAATTCCCATACTTATAATGGCCCTAATTAGTTCCTCGGTTCTCTCATGCCTTTTCGAGGCTTTATTGAATTCCCTTATGAGTAAACAAGGGCCTTGAATAAATTTTTTTAGGTTTCCTATTTCTATAAAAAGATGCCTATAAGTAGTGTTTACCCTTATGAATCCAAAATATGAACATTAATGTATATAAAATTCATGATAATTTATGTATTATAAAACAAATGCCACCAAAAATTGAGAATTTTTTAAATGTTAAAGAAACATGATTGAAAATTTTTCATAAGAAAGTTTTAACCCAAATTACCTTTTACTTTAACAAAACATGAAACAAACACTTTTCTAATAATTTACTTTGTATAATATATATACAAACCAAATACATATTAAATAATTGAAACCCTTAAATGTTAAACTAAAATGGAATAACCAAAACCTGATTCATCATGCTACGATACAATTTATAACATGGTCCCCCCATTTTTCTTATGATACTAACATAATTCATTAACCAGAAGAATATATTTGGGGAACACTGGTATTTTTATTAATAAGAAGGATAAATAAATGAACCTCTTTATTGTCTACCACAATCTTATCAAAGTAAAAAAACAATAATCATATATTCTATATTATTATTATTTTTGATAAACTATATAGATTGTATAAGTTTTTGAAGGTTCATTTCAATTTAAATATTAGTGGATTAATCTAAAAAATACAAATATTAAATGTACATCATGAGATGAAATATATGAACACTATGGGTATATTAATGTTCTATTATAACCTGACAATAAAAAATATTTTTAAACATGATGAATGGAGTATTTTTATATTACATTGATAAATTTATAATAGTTTCTATAGGTGGTATTTAAATATCTTAAAAAACTAGTAAAAATATGATGTCCTTTTTTACATATTTCATAAAAAATACATAAATATGGAATTTAATAAAAACATTCATAAAATATTTATTCTTTTTGTAACATGTTATATTCATGGTCCATGTGATATAATGATTTTGGATATCAGTATATATTTCATTGATATATCTAGTTGATAAAGGTGATATAAAAACTATTATGATAGAGGTGTGTTTTAATCTAGGTTATCATGATATTTTTATCATTTTTTAGAAATTTTTAAACAATATTAAATATATTAACCCTAATAACATTAAAGAGAGAATATATGAAGAATAAAAAATGTATAGACAACATAGAATATTATAAAACTAGGATAACAACTTTAATGAAACTCTCATTACAGTGAATTATATAAGTGTTGATATATAATATTTATTTATTGAATACCTTTGTTTATTTTTTGATACCAAAGGATAAATTGATATAATATTCATCATAATAGTTACCATTCCATGATTAAAATTTATCAATGATTTATATGAACCCACTGATGGAGATCATTTCATTGATATTTAAATTAATTACCTATATCATTAAAACTCTGATATATATATATATATATGAAAAAAATATAAATCATATACTCACATAACTAAAAGTGATTATGAAAACATTACAAATAAAACTATAGTTATGGTAAAATATCATATTTTATTTTCTTCTAGATCTTCAAATGAAATTCTAAGAAAAAAATGTCATATCAGTTAAATTTTTCCAAATTATAAAGTCAATAAAAATCTAGTTAAGAATAATTCTCACATAATAAAATTATCAAAATATAAAAAAAAAATTGTTAGAATACATTGGGAATCACATTTAAATATATCATATTAATATTTGATAACTAAAATAAATCCATAGAGAAGTTTCCATCAAACATTGAACATGGAATTGAACTCACAGAACTTATCTCTATCAAATCCCCACTATGGTTTATGGAAATGTCTACCATGGCTCCTTTAGCTGACCTCTAATAGGTCAAATGTTTTTTTACAAGTACTAAAATTTTGTGAAAAAAGTGAGTGTCATTTACCTAGGTATGGTTTATAAAACTTCACCAATACATATTACCCACCAATTTTATATACATTTTAATACTAATGATCCCAAATAAAATATAAATAAAAGTCATTCCATCCATCAAGAAATAAATAATACATTACTATTTTCAAAACACATAATGAATATAATTAAATAATAGGGATGAAAACCATATAAAATGTTGAATACCAAATGAAAATACCAATACTAAGGTTAAAAAATAATCTAATAAGACAATTGTAATGATGTGTATATGGCCCACCCATACAAGGTAACATTACTAGCTTCATAAACTCTCTGTAATCTTATAAACACTGAAAAACCTATACAAATATGAGTATATCACTACACTAGTGAATATATAGGGATAATTATAATGACCATATAGGATCTACTAACTACTAAGAAATAATAGAACTATTATAATTAATATATAATAATCAACACTATAAAAATACAATACCACTCCTATGTATCTTAGATGAAATCTAAACATAGGTAGTATATAATCATGAATGTTATGAAAGATATCTCAAACCAAGCCTACTCATCATTAAATTCCATAATTTATAGTATATATATGTTACATGATTATTTACATGTACCCAAGGTCATAAAAAATAATATATCTATAAATAAAAAATACTATTAATTTATAGAAAACATAATAATGTGTAATTATACCCGATAGAAATCCATCAGTTTGTGTTGTTAGGAAACTGGGGGATCACATAATGTCAACCAGTATGTATTTATAAAGTATATCAGTAACTTTATCATTTAGTATCACATAATTATAGAATTTATAATATTGGAGGGATTTAAAAACATTATATGTCTCTCTTTGGATCATATCACACTCTAGAGAATTATATCACACATATGGATGACATAACATCATACCAATAAAATCTTAACAAATGAACACTAGAAATAAAATAATAGTGGATGGTTCATTTTGGTAATAACTCGGGGTAGTGTTTTAGTGTAGTGTTATTTTTTAAATAATTTAAACCATCTATGACTCCATAATAACCCATTTACAAAAGTATTCCTAGGAGTAACATGGTTATAGCTTCAACTCCCAATATCTATATCGCACAGTAACATCACATTTAATGTGTTAAATCATTTTTTATTGGTGGAAATTTTATAATAACTATATCGTAGGTAATTTGGTTTATTTGAAGGTCAATATTCCATAAACACCAAATTATAGGGCTGTATAACTCACTACACCATTACCGATAGTAATTTTGGATGGTTTTGGAAATAACATGTAAAAAGAGTGTATTATAGAAAATAGATATCCAAAGATGGTTTGTTATAAAACAATGTATAATCATCACCTATAGTGAATAAAGTTTGCATGAACATTACAAACCAATACTATAAAAATTTATGTATCATGGTATTATTTTGATCAAGAGTCACATTGAGTGATACCATTAATCTTAAAATATTTTAATAATATTTTCTCAACTCATAAAACATATTAATATTTCATCTATCATAAAACCATTCAAGTTTTTTCACTTCTCACTATTGTAAATAATTTTATCAAATACAAATATTGTTATAAATTATTGATTGATACAAGTCATCATAATCATAATCATGACTAAAGATCCCATTGAAATCTCCTTGTGTGTCATAAATTTCAAATCCTTCATAAGAAATTTCTAATATACATCCATAAAAAAATACATTTTGTATAAATTTTTTCATATGAGCCATATATAATCCAAATTAAGACACTATTATGTTTTAATAGAGATATAAAGCACAATAATACATTAATAATTTTTTGGGGATGCATCAAATTCTATTTTTATTAATTGAATTTTTAAAATTATAATTAAAATTTTATAAAATAATATTAAAATTAACATCATTATTGTTTACATGAAACCCTAAGATAAATAAGCTCTTTATTGTTTTAAATATCCATCGAGTGAAAAATATACATTTTTTTCTCAAAATTCATATGTATATATGATAATATGATATTTGGGTTGGGGTAGAAACAATACATTTAAAAAAATGTAGAACACAAAAAATTATATTATTAAATACATTAATGTTTTAAAATATCTTTTTAATATATAAAATATCATTAAATCCCCACCACTATAATTTAAATAAAAACAGACTAAAATAATCTATTCATTTTTCTAAAATGGACATCGAGTGAAAAATATATATTTACTAAATATATATATATATTAAAGACAAATTTTTATGTGTGTAGGGTAAATATATGGGAAATATGGACACCAATAACCCATAATTTATTTGGGATAACACACCTTTGATGGTTTGTTTAAAAAAATAATATTTTATTATTTTCACAAAAAAATAGAACTGGACTTTAATGAAATTATGTGGTGGCTCTGCAACCCTTATATTTTTTTATATTTTTTGGATAATAAATATAATCTAATAATATTTTATTATTATTATTATTATATAATTATATCAGTTTTATATTGGAGTAAGATTTCAAGATGTAGGAGGGTGAATTTCCTTTTAAAAAATTTAATAAATAAAGTGGAATAGAAATAACATAATTAAATAATCCTAATGGAAATTATAGATTAAATATTGTCTAAAAATAATAATCATAAGTAATTTAATTATGTGATATATTTATTTAATCATGTAATATAGGTGGAATAATATTATGGGTGCCACACTTTGATTAATAAATGGATCAAATATAAAAATCGATTAATAAAATTAATTGATAAGTTTGACTGCATAATCAAAACAATTTAATAAATGTGTATCAAGGAAATTTTACTAAAGAATTGTAAATATAAAAAGTTATGAGGAAATAAAAGATGATTCAAAATTTAGTAATGGAGTTTGACAATAGCTTAGTGTAAGACTCTACGTATTATCCCCTCATGCTAGATGGTTTTTTTATTTCTCTCACTATATTAATAGTGATAAAGTAACCAAATCCCTCTTTCCTTTTCACAATTGTGTAATGAAACCTGCATTCCATATATTAATGGTAGAAATTACCTGTTGATGAAGTTGCCTCATTTTTTAGATAAGATAATCCTTACCCCATTATTTTCAATGGCTATAGTAATAAAAGAATTGTAAATATGATGAGAAGAAAAAAAAAGTCATGGGGAAAATATATTACAAATAATATTTTTTATATATTAATATAGATAGTATGATATAGAGGAGAGAGAGAGAGTGGAAAGAATATTAGATCCTAAGATTTTTTAGAAATGAAATTGGCTCTTGAATGGATATTGAGGTCACTAGAGATTTGATCATGGCTACATTATTTGATTTTATTATAGAATTATGATTTTTAAAATACTTCAAGGAATTCTATTTATAGCCTTCAAAATATCTAAGAATATTATATAAATCATCCTAGTTATTAAGAATCATCATACTATAATTAAGAGTTGTGAGATCCACAAACAAAAATATTTCACATGTTGTTCGAACACCACTGGTTTGCCAGTAATAACCACTATATAGACAGTGTAACACATGGGTTAAAGTGAATATAGGAAACTTTCACTAGTAGACACTATTTATCCACCTACTAGTTAGTGGAAATCCTATTGGTTCACTGGTTTTATCATCTTCCATGATCTGGTCAGTGCTCCTTCATCAGGTAGTTGGTAGACTCTTGCTGCATAGGTAGTTCTATCAACATGGAATCAGTGAGTTGTAGATACATTTATTCTCCAGAAAATCACTATATAATTTCAATAATCCTTCATGGTATTCAATTTTTATTTGAAATTCATTCCAAAATATTAACATATACTTTGAAACTTCAATATTGAACTTCAATTATCCTCCATAGACATTTTTATTCCTTAAATATTTACCCTTCATTTCATTTTAAGTATAACCCTTGGTCCATCAAGAATATAAATTGGTGTGCAATTATAATAACTATTAATCACATATATATTATCTTTAGATACTTCTAGGAATGTTTGTGATTAAGAAACAATCCTGAGAATGATAGAGGTATAATAATCTCCCCCTTTTTAATGACCAAATTTAATTAATATAAAAATATATGTTAGGATGAAATCAATAGTTAAAAAAATATTAATGCATGAATGATATTTCCAATATGATATCCAATATTCTCAAGAAATAAATATATCACCATAAATAAATCTCCTTTTTTAAAATAATGATACATTTTTCTCTCACAAAGATGATATAATACAAAATTCACCAAATTTATAAGTTATATTTAATATTTTATCCTCCTTTGAAGCATAAAAAAAATTCCCCCATTTTGAATATCAAAAGAAAATAAATTAAGTGGAAAGACATGTTCCTTTAATTACATTCATGATAAATTCAAAAAAAATTAAACAATTAAATAAAAATATAATATTTAAACTTATAGTTTTAATGAAATTTTAAAATAAATTTTAAAAATAAATTGACTAAGATTTTGAAATTAAGATCAAGATAGAATTAAAAACATATCTAAATGAAAATATAAATTCAAAATATTTGAAAAATAAGAAATTGAAAAACAAACAGTTTCCCTCCTAAATAGTTTTAAGACATATATGACAGATAGAGTGTATGGATCTATAAATTTAATATCAATGAATGAATAGAATTGTATAAAATTGAAAAAAATGACCACCATGTTGAAAGTAAATCCATCTGAAATCCATTAGATGAAAATAAGAATGGATCCCCCTCAAATTCTATATTTAAAGAGAAGATTAATAATTCAACAAAAGAGAGAGTTTGACTAAAAATAATATAAATTATTTCAATACAATACATTAAAATATATATTAATAATTTCAAGAGAAAATTTATAGGTAAATAATCACAAGATGTAAGAATAAAATATTAAGAACATAAAACACCCCTACATAATATAGTTTGAGAAAAAAAATATTTAAATGAAACTCATTCATGATATATGTATTATCACTTCATAGTTGGATGATCCATCTTTTTCAGAAAAAATTTGATATATCATTAAATTCACAATAGAATATCCCTACATGATCTCAAATGTGAGTATATTTTAGTACCTAAATTTTTAGTCTGATAATGTAATCTAAAATAAACTTGGGTACCAAAATTTGGTTACTAAAAGATATTCAATTTAAATTTTTTGAATAATTATAAATACATTTTTTCTCTCGTATCTTCAAATTTTGAAATTATACTCATATATATGATTTCCAATTTTTTACAATATCTGTAAAATCTATATTTACAATATCCCTTTATAAAAGTTGATCTTAAAGAATGATTATTTTAATTTGAAAAACTAATTCTTGGAGAAAAATTTCTAGAAAATTGATAAAAATAATCATATTTAGATATTGATCACCATGAATGGATCGAGGGATATTATTTTCTTACACATTCATTTTAGATTATAACTTTTCACCATTAGAATAATATTTTAATTTCAAAATCATTTCTTCATTTTATTTTAAAATTTATTCTTTATATTTAAGGAGTTATTCCTTTTAATTGATTAAATTAATAAATTTATTTTTTTGTTAATTAAAAAAATACTAGAGTTGACAAAAAGTTTATTCAAGATCAAAATTACCATGTTCTATTTCTATGAAATTTAGTTGTCTTGATTAGTGAAATAAATAGAAATAATGATTATATGAAGATGTGTAAGAGATAGGATAATTTAAAGAATTTTCCTTTTCTTTTACCTTAATATGTTCTATGAGGCATTTATTACTTGAATTTCATGATTAAGTGGTGGTTTTTGAGTCCATAGAGTCATCACTATCACTCAATGTTAATGTATTAATGGGTTTATTTTCTCTATTCTTCTCTTTCATCTTGTTATAATAAACAGGGAAATTCATCTTGATGTGAATCATTATTATTACATTCTATCATGTCAATTATAATATATTAATTTGACTTTTTAACTTTTTTCATGGTGATTTGACTTATTTTTATTCATTATTTTGTTCAATATCATCACCAGATAATAAAATTCTATATCATTTTCAAATGGGAAATAGTTTTCAATGGATTTGAAAGTAATGATTATTTTTTATTCATTAGCTTCCTTTTACTCTTTATATTTTTTTTTGATTTATGCTTCTAGGTAATTTTATACATCTTGGGGTATCCAATTAGTTCCTCGAGCCGCATAGTCTTGATATCATTATCTTATTTTTTATTCATCACTATTTGTACCCAAGATCTTTGTATAACCCATATATTTTATGTTCCTAATTGTTTTATAAAAAACATAAAAAGAGTCATTTAGATATTGAAAATGTTATTAAAGTGAGTGAGAATATCTGAAATTGATTAATGTGAATGTATACTGAAATTTTAGTGCCTTGTATACACAAAAAAAGATTAATATTTTTTACATTTATCATTCCTTCATTAGTAATTTATAACAATTTTATGTTTCATGAGTGGGTGAACATGTATATATTCGATTTAAATAATTTTGGTCTAGGCCATAATGAATATAATTCAAGAATTTCCCATATAATTAAAAAGAATACATATCTTTGGGAAACCATTTAACTTATGGTTCTATTTTAGGGGTATAACTATGCATAACCAATTTTAAAATAGGATATACAATGTTTCTATGAAAAAATGGTATGTGAGTTTTCTAATAGAACTAATTTTTTACATCAAATAATGTATCATGTGTACAAGAGGTTGAGACCATGCTATAATAATACTTTTAAAATAGTTAAGGTTTAAATCAATATTTTTTTTTAAATAATATATTTAGAAAAACAAAAAGATCACCTTTGATACCAAATGTAGGTCGGAGTGGGATGGAAAGAGAGGGTTGGTGAATTGCCTTTAAAAATTTAAAACCAATAATGAATGATGAAAATAAAAAAAATAAAACAGGAATAATATAAATTAAAATATGAAACATTGATTCAAATAAATCAACATTAATTAATTGAATTAGGTAACATATTGAATTTATCAAGCAGAATTAGTAGAATATTTTGTAATTCAATTAATCGTGTGAAATGAATAAAAAATAAATTAATAAAATTAATTGATAAATTTGATTATATAATCATTATGATATAATAAATGTGTGCTAATGTAATTTTATTAATGTATTGAGAATATAATAAATGATATAAAAATATAATAAGAGATAATATTTTATAAAGTAGTTCATAAATAGCTCAGTGTTAGCCCCTATTTCACCTCCCCTTAGGTTGAGTGGATTTTGTATTTATCTAATTATTTCAATGGAGATCATGTAACCACATCCTTTATTTCTTTTTTATGGAAAGAAACACACCTCTATTACATTGATTTTAGTAAGCCACCATTAATGAAGTTCCCTCAATTTGTGGTCATCGGCATCTATTCCCCTTTCATTTAAACATTTATAGTAAGAAACACATTATAGAATATGATGTGAATAAGATATATTTTCTTGGTGAAAATACGTTAAAAATATACTACCTTATAACTCAATATAGATAGTATAATATAGAGGATACATAGAGAGGAAAGGGTGATGAATGCTTTAGAGATTTGAGAAATTAAATCATCTCTTGAAAGGATCTTGAGATAGCAAGATATTTTATCATAATCATTTCATTTTATTTGATTAAGGAATCATGATTTTTCCATGCCTTCAAGGTCCTGTGTTTATAGCCCCCAAAATAAATTAGAACATCATTGAATTCTTCTAGGTCATTACGCATCATTGTATGAAAATTAATAGTTTCAGAGTCCCCAAAAAACACTAATGACATGCTATTCAAGTTCCACCAAACAATCGGTAACAACCACCGTGGATTCTATGGAAGACATATATATTTATATCCACTAACATGCATGTGGACCTCCTTTGGGTTCACTAGAGATTTCTTCTTTCACTAGATGTTTGTTTATCTACCACAGGGTAGCTAGTGGACTCCTACTACATAGGTGGTTATATCCACATAGAACTTACTAGCTGATTCCCAGTACTAATGATTCAGTTCTTCATGTAACTTCCCAAACATTAAAAAGGAATTTTAGGATTCCCTAAAGGTATTAAATAAGTCTTGTAGCTTCTTTACATGATATCAACACATCCTTTGAAACTTAAATATATAAAAATATTGATCCTCCAAATACATTTTGATTCCTTCCAAAATTACCCTGTATTGACATTGAATTAAATCAATTAATTTTTCCATCAAAAAAATATTTGTTAAGAAACTATCATAACTGATAATTATATACATAAAACCATTAGATACAAATATTTTTTTTATAATGAAAACATAATGAGAGAGATAGTGGTACACCATTCTCCTTTTTTTATGATCATAATCACTTAATATAAAAATATTTTTCAAGAGTAAATAAAGATTAAATCATTTAAAAAATTACTCAAGATATTTCTAATATGATACCCAATATTCTCTAGAAATAACCATAACATCATTAATAAATCCCCATTTATGATATAATGAAACATTTTTCTCTCACAATATGATACATGGAAAACATATCTCAATTTTTAAGATATATTAAATATAGTATCATCCGTTGATACTTGAAAAAGCTCTCCCACTATTTTATTATCAAAAATAATAATTTAAGGTAATTGATAAGTAAATTTAAAGATATTTAAGATAACATAAAAAATAATTACATCAATTCAATTAAAAATATATTATTTATAATAAATGTTTAAAATAATTTTAAAATGTTATTTTAAAAAATAAAAACACAATGATTTTTAAATTATTCTTTTGATTTTATTCAAAAGAGTTTGAAATAAAAAGGGTAAATCAAAAGATTTTAAAAACAAGAAATTTTCAGAACTAACATATTTATTTGTAAATAATAAAAATACATAGTTGAGGTAGATAGTTGATATATCTAGAAAATAATTTTTAATATGTCAATATAATTTAAAAAATAAAGAAAAACCTAACCACAGTGTTTTAAGTATATTTTTCTAAATGCCATTAGATATCAACAAGCGAGGATACCCCTCAAATTGTGCATTTAAAGAGGAAATGGAAACTTTTCAATAAGATAAAGTGTAATAATAATATAAATTATATCAAGACAAAAAATTAAAAAATATATTAATTATTTCAATGGAAAATGAGTAGATTTGTATTATTAAGAGATAAGAATAATATATTAATCAAAAATTAATATGAGACAACTACCTCTGCATAAAATTGTTAGAGAAAAAATAATTAGATATTGAAATGAACATCTTTAATGATTATTGGATTATCAATTTAGAGTTAGATAGTCCACTTTTATCAATAAAACAAAAATTTATTTTTGATCAATGTCCATATGAAATAGCCTAGTAAGATATCAAACATGAGTTCATTTTGGTACCAAAATGTTGGGTCTGATAATATTTTCTAAAATTGACCTAGGAACCCAAAAATTATTATTACAATATTTTCTATATGAAATTTGGGGAGAAATATGAATAGATTTAGGTATCACATATCTGTCATAATTTAAATCATACTCCAAAATAAAATGTCAAAATTTTTAAAAAAAATTACATATATGTTTTGGGAACATGCCTTTATAAAAGTGATTTTTTGGGAAATATTATTTTAATTTAAAAATCCAAATCCAAAATTGAATTTGGTACAATATTGAGAACCAAAAATAACATTTATATATTTATCTCCAAGGGTTAATTAAGAGACAATATTTTCTAGAACATTGTTCATGGATTTCCTCTTTTCAACATTACAGTGGAATTTTAATTTAAAAAAAATTCATCATTTTCTTTAAAATTGTATTCCTTATATTTATGGAATTGGCCATTTTCATTGATAAATTCTAAATTTATTTATATTTTCATTATAGAAATGCTTGAGGTTAGAATAATAGTTTCATGAACATATATATCATGTTACATTTATTCATAATTTAAGTTTCTTGAGGAGAATGATAAAGAGGATAAAAAAGAAGATAAATATGTGTAAGAGAATAGAGTAGTTAGAGAATTAAATTGTTTATTTTTTAAAATATATTCCCTGAGGAATTTAGGACTTGAATATATTGAAAATTTTATAGAGGTTTATTCCATGGAGTGTCACTAGCACACAAAGTTGAGGCTTTAAGGGATTTATTATGTTTCTTCTTCTCTTTCTTATTCATTTTATAAACTATGAAATCCAGATAAATATGACCATATTTACTAAATTCATATCATGTCACTTCAAGTATATAAATTTTATTATACATTTTTTCATATTGAGTTAAACTCTTCTTGTTTATGATTTTGTTCAGTTTCATTTACAAATAATAATCTTTGGTCCCACTATTAAATGATACATCATTGAAAATAACATTAAAAACAATATTTATTTTTACATATTTAGATTAATTAACCTCTTTAGGTTATTTTTTGGATTGAAAATTTTGGATAATTTCAAATGTCTAAAGGGATCTGATTAGTTCCTCAAGTAACATATCTTTGATATCATTCTCTTCCTATATATCTATCACCTTTAGTTCCCAAGAGCTTGGTAATACCCATAAAATATTATTTACTAATTTATTTGTAGATAAATCATCACTAATAGACTTTCAACCAATGAAAATGTTACTAAAAAGAGTAAATATATCAAAAATAGTTGCATTTACATGCATACTATACCTTTCAAATTATTTTCTATATAAATCAAGCATGGAATCTTTTACATTGTTCATTCCTTCGTGAGTAATCTCTAACAATTTCTAAATTTAATGGGTGGTTTTTCATGTATATATTCTATCGAATTAATTTACTTCAAGACAACAATAAAGGGAATCCATGTCCATTACATCTAATTAAAAATTTTATATATTGGTTTGTATATTTATCTTCCAAATTTTTTTTAGGGGTATAACCTTGAAAAAAAAATTAACAGGATATCCCATTCATCAATGGGAAATTGACATGAGAGTTTAGTAATTTGTTCCCTAATTTAATGTATCATGAGTATAAGAGGTAGAGGCTATCTTATAATCATAAATTGAAACAATTCAAGGTTTAAAAAAAGCCATTTTTTTAAAACTATTATATTTTAAGAAAAAAAAAATAATCCCATTTGATACCAAATATAGGTTAGAGATAGATGGGAAGGGGTGAGGGAGAATTTCCTTTTAAAAATTATTATAAATAATGTGTGGTGGAAATAAAAAAGTAAAACAAGAAAGAATAAAATGAATTAAAATATGAAGGGTTGATTCAAACAAACTAATCTTAATTAATCAAAATAGGAGAAATATTGATTTGATCAAGTAATAACTCTAAAATAAAACTATGGGTATCATAAATTGATTAAAAATTGTATCGATTATAAAAATGTAATAATAAAATAAATGTATATATATGATTATGTATGGAGGATGGTATAATAAAGCTGTATTGATGTATTTTTCTTTTTTCGTTGAGAAATATAAAAATATATGAGGAAATAAAAGATAAGAAAAGATTTTATAAATGAGTTTGAAAATATCTCGATGTGAGACTCTATGCCTCTTCTACTAAGGTTGATAGGTGTATTTTTTATCTCTTTATTCAATATAGATCGTCTAAAAAAGGCTTGGTTTTCCTTTTTTCAGTTGCCTAAACAAATATGCCTCCCTTAATTTAATATTAGTAAGAACCAATTGGTAGATATCCCTTGTATTGTGTTCAGGAGAACCCATCCCCCTAGCTTTTCAATTAATGTGTCAAGAAACCAGTAGTAGAATATGATGATAATAAGAGTGAATTTCTGGGTAAAAATTGTTATAAATTTACTCCCTAATATGGAAATATGGATAATGAAATATAGATTAATGATATAGAGGAAAGGATATGAGAGACTAAGAGATTTGAAAAAAAATGGCTATCAAAAGGATCTTGAGTTTGCTAGATAATTTTTCATATGAATGTTATTTGATTTGATTATGGAACCATTATTTGTATAAATCTTCATGGTTAGATATTTATAGCCTCTAAAATATATTAAAATATTATTAAATTATTTTAAATAATTAATAATCATCAAATAAAAATAAATAATTGTTTGTTATTCTAAAAAATAACATTATAATGATTTTGTAATTCCAACAGCTTGTTGGTAGAAACCACTAAGTAGCAGATGGAACACCAAGGTTTAATTGAATCTAGAAAATAATCACTAGTTAATGGATATTATCCACCATTAGGATAGTGTATCTCTTGTAGGTTCACTAGTTCTGTAAGGACCCGACCCCAGTTGCCCAGAGTTGATGCCTTGTTTGATTACGTTGGCATACATACAAGGAATACGAATCCCGAAGGACCGGGTAGTTTAGTATTATTAGAAACAAGATTCATACATAAGTTCAATATTACAACTTGAAGAGAAATACAATGTGGAAACTCTTTAGACTACACCCATAACTCCTAGGTTATTTCAGCATGTCATTCATAATAAACTTCTTCATGTCCTGAAAAAAAAAATTACATAAGAAAGGGGTGAGCTCAAATGCTCAGTAAGAGTAAGAAATATAACGAAATATAGTATAAACATAATACATGGTGCATAATTAAAAAAACATGTGTTTAATAATAAACATGACCACATTATGGTAGGAAAATAAGCTGAGTAAACAATGCCATAATAAAACATAATCATGGGTATTATAATAAAAAAATAACCAAATGAAATATCAATAGCTGAACTCAAAATTATGGAATGCATAATGCCGGACATTCTGAAACATTTTGTCAAGGCCTCATCCAAGACGTCTAATGATTAAGGCCTCAAACAAAATCCATATCACGTTGGGAAAGGCCTCGGGCAATTCCATGTCTGTTTGTCTCATGAGACCTACTGATGCATTGAGGGGATATAGCGGGCCCCACCCATCACATAATAAGTCCAATCCATTCCTCATATGAGCAGGTATCAACATAAACAATATATACATTCTTATTTAAACTATTATATGAAATGTAACTAACTTTCCCCAATCATTAAACATAAAACACTAACCATTTGGAATAATATGGTGAATGGTTTTAGGATAGATCATCTACAATAAATATAGTCATTAACTATTCAATAAAATATTTTATATGACATCATAAATTATTAACCCCAACAATACATAAGAATCAACAATAGTGTTGAATCAAACAAGAATAATCATCTAAAATCATTAAGCAATTCTTGTGATAAATACTCTTTTATTTTGAAAAGAAGAGTTCTTTTGAAAAAATATTTGTTTATAACCATAAGAAAAGTAAGATATTATTTAATGATAAAATGAGTTTTTTTATATGGATAATGGTTTCCAAAAATAGATTATATCTTTCTGTTGAAAATAGATCCGAATATGAGAAATTCCCTTGTATCGGGCACATATTTTTGGAAACAGTTTTGAGAGCTTCTTTTAAAACATGTAACTATCCTGAAAATAGGGAAGGATTCTGTTTGGTGTACATATATAGAATACTCACATATAATTTATGAGTATTACATAATAATACATAAGAATTTCATTGAGGAAATTAGACAATAAAATTAATCCGAATGAAAATGGATGTTCGGGTGAAAAACCCTTACCTTAACTCCGAATGTGTTCCTCTCTTGTACTTAAGTTCCCAGAATATGAAATTATACTTATTAATTACTTATTTCAGAACCTATTATACATGTTTTTAGTTTATGTTAATTCTCGTTAGTTTATTTATGTATGTATTGATTAATTATTGTATTGACTTTCGTCGTTCCAGAGTGTTCGTTTCTCTTATTTTCATATTTGGTTCACTTGTTTTTAAGTACTGAAGTGGAATGGATGTAAATCCCCAGAATTGAAATTATATATTATTTATGAACATAAATAGGTTTTATTGTTCATTTATATAACCTGGTTACATGGAACAAGGATGAATTATCATATAGAACGTTAATGATAATTGTTTTGGTTAATTTGCGGGTTTTGATTACAATGAACTCGTTTTTATTTATAACTTAATACCATTTGAACAAAGGGATTACAGAATATTAAATAGGTTATATTATATATAATAATATGGTTCAACCATAAAAATAATGGTTTCATGATCATAATTTAGAATGATAATAGAAATCGAAAGTCCATCATCCTTGAATTTGTAAAATTGACACATCTTGGATGGTGTTTTTTCTACTAGTATAAAAGAAGGTAAAAAGGAGAGATGATGATAAATTATTACACTATCCGGACAACATTACAGTACATATGAGGTACTGGAGTCATCACAAAATTTGGATAAATATAGGTAATATAAAAATAAAACAAATGAACATGAAAGGAAAGGGAAAGAATTGAAAAGAGGAATTTACCTCTTGAACCAAACTTCCTTGAGAACCTCCTTAAGGGTGAGGTTTTGGACTTTTAATGAGACCAAATCTTGATGGAAGTTGGAGAGGAGGTTGGGAGGGTATTTGGCCAAAATTTAGAGAAGTAACAAGGCTTGAGAAGAGTGATTGGAATAGGGGGTAAGAGGGGGTTTTTATGGTGGAGGAGAGGGGAGATTTCTTAATATAAAACTCATTAATTTATTATTTCTCTTCAAGAAAATGAATAGTGAGTATTACATGACCAAGAATAGTTATTTTATCATATGATCCCTAACCAAGGGGGCTTAAATCATCAGAAAATCACACATGACTCTATAATTAGTGTATTTATCTAAATTTTTCAATTTATGATATGTCACTATTCATCAAAAATTCAAGTATTTCAGAAAAATCTCAAAATTTTACCCCAACCATTTTTCGACTTGTAGAATCCAAAAATGAATTCAATTTTTCAAATATAATTTTCTAAATATTATTAATTTAATGTTTAATTAAATCATAATTTATTCTAAAAATAAGAGTTTTAAAACATTTGTTTACTTATTTTAAAGCATAGATATATCATACATACAATTGAATATTATTTATATACTATCATAAGTAAAGTTACTATTCTTTAGGGTATATAACTATTCATAAGGGTATGTTACTATTCATAAGGGTGGGTTACTATTCACCAAAAATTATGTTTTTCTTATTGGACTCTAAATAACTTATTGATCGCGACTGTGTATGTCAGATTTATGAAATTCACATCACAGAAGTGAAAAACTTATTTTTTTAAGGGTCCCATATCACTTAGTAGTTAATGTCATTATTACATATTTATAAGAAAGTAATTTCCTTTAAAAAAATATTGGGTCGTTATATTCTCCCCTCCTTACAAAAATTTTGCCCTCGAAATTTCATTTACAAACTAGGCCAAGAACAGGTGGGGGTACTTCTCCTTCATTGATTCCTCTAGTTCCCAAGTTTCCTCTTCGTACTTATGGTTTCTCCATATTACCTTGACCATATGAGTAGTCTTGTTGCGTAGAAATTTGTCTCTATGATCCAAAATTTTTAGTGGCTTATCCTCATATGAAAGATCATCCTCCAATTGTACCACCTCTGAAGAGAGTACATATGAAGGGAGAGGTATGTACCTCCTTAAGAGGGATACATGAAAGACATCATTTACCTTCAACAAGGTCGGTGGAAGTGCCAATCGATATTCCACAGCTCTGACTCAATCAAGGATCTCGAAGGGGCCGATATACCTGGGACTTAACTCTCCTTTCTTCCCAAACCACATAACCTTATTCCATGGAGAGATACGTAGAAATACCAGGTCTCCTACTTTTAACTCCATGTCTCATCGATAGTTATCTACATAACTCTTCTATCGACTTTGGGCTGCCTTGATATACTGCTGAATGGTTTTCACCTTCTCCAACATTTCCTCAACCAATTCGGGTCCTAGCAGCTTTCACTCACCAACTTCATCCCAACACGCCAGTGTTCTACACCTTTTCCCCTAAAGGGCTTCATATGGTTCCATAAGGATGCTTGAGTGGAAACTATTGTTGTAGGATAATTCAAATAGTGGAAGATGTTGGTCTCATCCTCCTTTGAATTCCTTAGAACATGCCCTCAATATGTCTTATAGTGTCTGAATAATCCACTTGGATTGGCCATCAGTTTGAGGATGATAGTCCATACTAAAGTTTAGTTCAGTTCTTAAAGCATGTTGGATACTTTTCCAGAACTTCGAGGTGAATCTAGGATCTTGGTCGGATACAATAGAGAGTGGTACTCCATGCAGCCTTACTACTTCATTGATGTAAATCCGTTCAAGTTTATCCAATGATAATTCCTCTCGAATCTCTTTGAAGTGAGCTGTCTTTGTAAGATGGTCCATAATGACCCATATAGCATTATTTCCTCTAGATGTCCTTGGGATTCTAGTGAAAAAGTACATGGTAATTTTCTCCCACTTCTATGATGGTATGGGTAGTGGTTGCATCATACCCTTAGACTTTTTCCTCTCAGCCTTCACTTGTTGACATACCAGGCACTTTGACGTATATTTAGAAATCTCCCTTTTCATATTATCCCACCAAATGTTTTCTCGGATATCTCGATACATCTTTGTGCTACCAAGATGTATAGATAAATTAGAGCTATGAGCATCATCCAACAATTCTCTATTTAGCTCAGGAATAGCGGGAACACAAAGCCTCTTCCCGAATTTCAAAATGCCATCTTCATATGATAAGTCAGTCACCTTCCCATCATTTATTGGTTTAATTTTCATTTTAAACTCATCATCGTCATCCTAAGAACTTTTTATCCTCTCTATTAAAGAAGTTTGGGAAACCATTTGAAAAATTAGTGATGTGATACCTTCCTTAATAATTCCCATTCCCATCTTTACTAGATCCATGAACATAGGATCCCTTTCAAATCTCATCTTTTTTAGAATTCCATGGTATTTTCTACTCAATGCATCTGCTACCTTATTTTCTTTCCATGGGTAGTAGTGTATTGTGCAATCATAATCTTTGAGTAGCTCAATCCACCTCCTTTGTCTCATGTTGAGTTCTTTCTGTGAGAATATATACTTCAAACTCTTATGATCTGTATATATCTCACATTTTTCTCCATAGAGGTAATGTCCCCAAATATTTAGAGTAAATATTATAGATTCTAACTCAAGATCATGGGTTGGATATTTTTGTTCATGAATTTTTAGTTTCCTAGATGCATAGGCAATCACTCGATCATTCTGCATAAGGACACAACCAAGTCCTTTCTTTGATGCATCACTATAGATAACAAACCCATCATTCCTCGATGGTAGGGTTAGGATCAGAGCATTCACTAACCTCCTCTTAAATTCTTCATAACACTCTTCAAATTCCTTGGTCCATATGAACTTAACCCCTTTTCATGTGAGCTTGTTCATTGGGTTGGATAAACGGGTGATGTTCTGAACGAAACAGTGATAATAACATGCTAAACCAAAAAAACTACATACATCAGTTACATTTGTTGAAGTAGGCCATTATTTCACTGCCTTTGTCGTTGCAGTATCTACAGTTATTCCATTCTTAGAGACAATGTGGCCCAGAAAGGAAACTGATTGGAGCCAGAAATCACACCTGCTGAACTTCCCATATAATTTCTTTCCTTTCAGAGTCTTTAGAATAGTTCCAAAGTGAATTTTATATTCTTTATAGATTCTAGAGTACACCAGGATATAATCATTAAACACCACCACAAAATTATCAAGATATTCCTTGAAGACACTATTCATCAGATCCATAAAAATAGATGGTGCATTAGTTAGTCCAAAAGGAATTACTGTAAACTCATAATTCCCATATCTAGTTCAGATTGCTATTTTTGGAATGTCTTCCTTCCTCACAAGTAACTGATGATATCTAGATCAAAGATAAATCTTTGAAAAATATTGGTCTCTATGAAGTTGAACAAATAAATCATCAATTCTTGGCAGAGGATACTTATTCTCTATTGTAATAGCATTGATTTCCCTGTAATCAATGCACAACCTCATGGATCCGTCTTTCTTCTTAACAAATAGGACAGGGTCTCCCCATGGAGAAACACTAGGTCGAATAAATAACTTATCACTCAATTCTTCTAGTTTCTTATTTAGTTCCACTAACTCCACAGTGGCCATTCTATAAGGGATCTTTGATATGGGTCTTGAACCCGGAATTAAGTCAATGGAAAACTCAATTTCCCACTCTGGAGGGTGTCTAAGTAAATCTTCTGGAAAGAAATCAATATACTCTTGCACAATAGGTACATATTCGATTTGAACATTCTTTTCCTCACCCATAGTTATTTCATTCTATTCCTCCCCAATAATTGAATTTATTTGAGATACTATGGGTGAATCTAGATAAGAATCAGGTGGTGAAATTTCTGCTCTAAAGATAAGGTACTCCTTATCATCATCGAAGATTGTAACCTCCTTCTTATAATAGATTTTCACATCAAGGTCCAAAAGTCAATCCATACTGAGGATTATAACAAACTCCATCATGGGTATAACAATAAGATTCGCAGATAAGGAACATTTATATGCCCTAATGGGAACTGATTCACAAAACTTTGTTTCAATGATACTTACTTTAGGATTTTTGACTCAAACCTCCCTTGTTAAATCAAATTATAAATATATAATTTTCTTTGAAAACTAGGAAGATATGAAATAATGCGATTATCCAGAATCAAATAAAGCATTGGCTAAGCTTGATGAAACAATCAAAGTACCTTCCACCACATCATGCGGAACATCAACCTCTACATTTGTGATTGCATATTCTTATCATTGCTCCCTTTGCCTATTATGTTGCATATTTCCTTGACGTTTTGGACAATCATTATCATAGTGCCCCATATCCTGAAAATTATAGCATCGAAAATCATTGGTTTCCTTCTTTCCTTTGCAATCACCAGCAAGATGGCCTTTCTGACCACATTTGTAGCATACTCATTTTCCTTTTAATCACGCACTGGGGTGTTTCCTTCCACAATTGTCACATGGTGTAAAATTAACTCTTCCCTTCTTCCCTATTTCCTTATTTCCTTTCCCAGGGTTTTCAGCAGCCCTCTTCTTTTCTTGGTTTCCCTTAAATTCATAAGACTTATAGAATTCTTTTTCGGTCTTGATAGCATATGAAAATATGTCCTCATATGATGAAAAATTTTGGGAGACCAGTTCCCTCCAGAGGAATGGATTTAGGCCATCAAAGAATCGATAGATTTTGCTCCTTGGATTTCCTATGTAGTCCACAGTATGTCTTTCCAGCCTTGTAAAGTTGGTTTCATACTTGGAAACATTTTCATCCTCCTTTTTCCTCAGATTCAAGAATTTCCTCTCCATATCTGCTCTTTTTTCACGAGGGAAATATTTTTCTTAGAATATTTCCTTAAAATCCCTCCATTCCATATCTTCTATTTCTTCCCCCTCCTTTATGTTTTGGATTAATGACCACCACTGATCTGCATCTCCCGATAGACTATATACTTCCATGACAACCTTCTATATTTCATTATATCCCAAAG
This sequence comes from Viscum album, assembly GCA_963277665.1. Lineage (NCBI taxonomy): Eukaryota > Viridiplantae > Streptophyta > Magnoliopsida > Santalales > Viscaceae > Viscum > Viscum album. The sequence goes on along the minus strand of OY728140.1, from coordinate 1,041,981,999 downwards.
AAAGAAATATCTTCTCGAGGTAACATATCCACTGCTCTACTACAAAAGGGTTTGTTTTCACATTGAACGATGGAGGCTGTTGTCACATAAAAAGATCTATCATAGCTCCTCCATATGGTGGATCTGGATGCTCCGTATGAGTAAGGTTATTATTCATAACCTGAGTAAGTTGTCCCAATATAGTTATGAGTTGCTCAGCACCAGTCACAGCACCAGAGCCAACATCATTATCTTGCATCGGAAGAAAATCCCTACAAGGGACATGTGTGTTCATGCGGTTTCCATTCCTTCCACTTGGAACCATCTCTAGATAATGGAATAAACTATATTAGGTTATGAATCATAATTTATAATATTAACTTAACAAAATACTTAGAAAAAAATTGAGATCCTAGGAATGGTTAATCCCATATTCACAAATATGGTTTCTTTGAGGAATATTTTACATTTCAATCCTTCATAATGGATTGTAAAGAAAATTTGAATTATCCTAAGCATATCCCCTGGGAGTGTCATAAACAAGAGTGCAGCAAGGCCCATTGTCGTCCACCAGTTCCCGTTCGAGTCTAGCTCAAAGTTGTGTTTTCGGGTTTTACCCCTAGATACATTTGTGCCAGAGCCGCCTCTACCTGATCGTATCCAGACAGGGATGTATTTCTCGAAAGATCCACATAATCTATTCCTTACCAAAATACTAGGACATTATTGTATGTATATCATCAAAAAATAATATAGAGACTCTTCCCTAATTCTACATTTTCTAAATCTAGTTTCCATTAATTCTACTAAACTTCCTCTGATACCAACTGTAAGGACCCGACCCCAGTTTCCCGGATCCGGTGCCTTGTTTGATTACATTGTCATACATACAAGGAATACAAATCCTGAAGGACCGAGTAGTTTATTATTATTGGAAACAGGATTCATACATAAGTTCAATATTACAACTTGAAGAGAAATACAATGTGGAAACTCCGAAGACAACACCCATAAATCCTAGGTTATTTCAGAATTATATTCATAATAAACTTCTTCATGTCCTGAAAAAAAATGATACAAAGAAAGGGGTGAGCTCAAATGCTAAGTAAGAGTAAGCAATACAGCGGAAGATAGTATAAACATAAGACATGGTGCATAATTGAAAACACATGCCTTTAATAATAAACTTTAACACATTATGGAAGGAAAATAAGCTAATTAAAAAATGCCATAAAAAACATAATAATGGGTATTCTACTAATCGAATAACCACATTAAATATAAATATCTGAACTCATAATGATGGAATGCATAATTCAGGACATTCTGAAACATTTTTTCAGGGCCTCGGCCAAGACGTCTAATGATTAAGGCCTCGGAAAAAATCCATATCACATTGGGAACGGCCTCGACCAATTCCACGTCTATTTGTCTCATGAGACCTACCGATGCATCAAGGGGCTATAGCGGGCCCCACCCATCACATAATAGTCAAATTAATTCCTCATTTGAGCGGGGATCAACATAAACAACATGTGCATTCTTATTGAAACTATCATATGAAATGCAACTAACTTTCCCCAATCATTATACATAAAACACTAACCATTCGGAATACTATGGTGAATGGTTTTAGGATAGATCATCCACAATAAAGTTAGTCATAAACCACTAAATAAAATATAGTATATGAAATCATAAATGATTAACCCCAAAAAATACATAAGAATCAACAAGAGTGTTGAATCAAACGAGAATAATCTTCTAAAATCATTAAGCAATTCTTGTGATAAATACTCTTTTATTTTGAAAAGTAGAGTTCTTTTGGAAAAATATTTGTATAAAACCAGAAGTAAAGTAAGATAGTATTTCATGATAAAATGAGTTTTTTTAGATGGATAATGGTTTCCAAAAATAGATTATAGCTTTCCCTTGAAAACATATCTGAATTTGAGAAATTCCATTGTATCGGGCTAGTATTTTTGGAAACAGTTTTGAGAGCTTATTTTAAAACATGTAACTATCCTGAAAATAGGGAAGGATTATGGTTGGTGTACATATATATAATACTCACACATAATTTATTATTACTACATAATAATACATAATAATTTCATCAAAAAAATTAGACAATAAAAGTAACCCGAATGAAAATGGAAGTTCGGGTGAAAAACCCTTACCTTAACTCCGAACATGTTTTGCTCTTGTACTTAAGTTCCTGGAATATGAAATTATAATTATTAATAACTTATTTTAGAACCTATTGTACATATATTTAGTTTATCATAATTCTGGTTAGTTCATTTATGTATTTATCGATTAGTTATTGTATTGACTTTTGTCGTTCCGGAGTGTTCGTTTCTCTTATTTTCATATTCGGTTCACTTGTTTTTAAGTAATGAAGTGGAATGGATGTAAATCTCCAGAATTAAAATTATATATTATTTATGAAAATAAATAGGTTTTATTGATCATTTATATAACTTGGTTACATGGAACGAGGATGAATTATCATATAGAACTTTAATGATAATTGTTTTGGTTAATTTGTGGTTTTTGATTACAACGAACTCATTTTTCTTTATAACCTAATACCATTTGAAAAAAGAGATTAAAAAGTCATAAATAGGTTATATTATATATAATAATCTGGTTCAATTGTAACAATAATGGTTTCACAACCAGAATTTAGAATGATAATATAAATTGAATGTCCATCGTCCTTGAATGTGTAAAATTGACACATCTCGGATGGTGTTTTTGCTACTAGTATAAAAGAACGTAAAAAGGGGAGGTGATGATAACATATTCCACTATCATGAAAACATTACAGTACATATTAGGTACTGGATTCATCACAAAATTTGGATAAATATAGGTAATAGAAAAATAAAACAAATGAACTTGAAAGGAAAGACATAGAATGGAAAAGAGGAATTTACCTCTTGAACCAAACTTCCTTGAGAACCTCCTTAAGGGAGAGGTTTTGGTCTTTTAATGAGACCAAATCTTGCTGGACGTGGGAGAGGAGGTTGTAAGGGTATTTTTCCAGAATTTGGAGAAGGAACAAGGCTTGAGAGGAGTGATTGGAATAGGGAGTGAGAGGGGGGTTTTATAGTGGAGGAGAGTGGGGATTTCCATTAATTTATTATTTCTCTTCAAGACAAGGAATAGAGAGTTTAACATGACCAAGAATAGTAATTTTATCATTTGATCTAGAACTAAGTGGGATTCCATCAGCAGAACATCACACATGACTATATAATTAGTGTATTTATCTTAATTTTGCAATTTATGACATGTCACTATTCATAAAAAATTCAAGTATTTCAGAAAAATCTCAAAATTTTACCCCAACCATTTTTTGACGTGTAGAATTCAAAAATGATTTCCGTTTTTCAAAAAATAATTTTCTAAATATTATTAATTTAATATTTAATTAAATCATAATTTATTCTAAAAATAAGAGTTTTAAAACATTTGTTTACTTATTTTAAAGCATAGATATATCATACTTACACTTGAATATTATTTATATACTATAATAAGTAAGGTTACTATTCATTAGGGTATATCACTATTCATAAGGGTATGTTACTATTCATAAGGGTGGGGTACTATTCACCAAAAATTAAATTTTCCATATTGGACTCTAAATAACTTACTGATCATGACAGTGTATGTGGGATTTTTGAAATTCACATCACATAAGTGAAAAAATTATGTTTTAAGGGCCCTATTGAACTTAGTAGTTAATTTGATTATGAAATATTTATAATAAAGTAATTTCCTTTAAAAAAAATATTGGGTCGTTACAAGTTCTATCAGTTTTCACCAGTAGGTTGGTGTTCCTTTATGGGGTAGCTGCTGGACTTTTTTAACATAAGTTGTTTTTCCACGTGACGTCGGCTCTCCGGTTCCCTACAACGGCTAGTCGGTGTGTTTTGTAGTATCCCAATAACCACCAAGTCCTTTCATGCATCCATCAAGGTCATCAATAGGTCTTTTAAGATCATTCCACGATATCAACACATCCTTTGAAACTCTAAAAATGAACTTTATTTATCCTCAAAAGACCTTTTGATTCATTCAATAATGACCCTCTGGTGCCTTTGAATTCCATCACATGGTCCATCAAAAATATAGCATGGTATTCATTTATCTAAACTGATAACTATTCAAGTAAAACCATTATATATAAAGATCAGTGTTTGGTAGAAAAAACAACATGAGAGAGAGAGTGGTACAACAATTGAGCAAATTCTACTACCTTATTTCCTTTGTTTTAACAATTAATATTGGTTAGGCTCGACGGGCGGTCCCATTTAAGATATAAAAATATATAATTTTGGGATTTACAATTATAAAATTTATATTAAAATGTTTTGTTTAATTTATTCTTGTAGTGATTTATGGAAAATGGGGAAGGAAATACGGGTCAGAGTATTGCTAGTTTTTTAATATTTATTTTAATGAAATAAAATAACTCAATTTTTTGGGTGTAAATTAACTAGATTATATAATTTCATTAGGTATAAATAGTAAATAAAATTTTTAGTGATATATTTTGTAAAATTATATATTTTTATGATGATATAAGCATGAAAAGAAAAAATTGTTTTATGAACATCACCAAATTTTTGGGAACTATCGATCTAGGCATTAAAACTACACATAAGCAATAAAAATCATATTTTCATACCTAGTTCCTTAGGGTATGGGATCTATTTTAAAATTTCAACCACATTGATTTTGGGGAATCATAGTGGATAATTACTTTATTTTCATTTTGAGACACTTCGTCACGGGGATAAACTAATCTAAAATTTTGTTGAGAATCAATGGTTACATTCCTCGATGCTTTAATAACTAAGAAAATGTTAACCCCTAAATTTTATTATTAATTTCCCATTAAATAAACATTGTGTGTGATATATTTTCTTACTTTCAAAATTGAAAAAAATTAACCATTATATATTTTATAGAGAGAAAATATTATAATGAAAGACAAAGATTAATACATTATGATGATGAAATATGATCCATCGTTAAAAAAACATCAAGAGGAGTCAAATCACTAGTATATAAAAAATCAATTAATATGAAACCTCATTATTATGATTTGATTTGAATGTAATTCCTTAAATTATAACAATGGAAATAATTTAAAGTATTATAAATATAATAGTCATTTTAAATTGATAAGATGTATGATTTTATATATGAATGTAAAGTATTGTATGGGAATATAATATGATCGTTAAATATATATAGGTATGGATTATATATCCATTGGGATTATGTATCCTTATGAATATAAGTTTATTGAAATTTTATATCCATTGATACCATAATTAATTATATGAGTAATTAATGGGACAAATTATAAGTAGTATTTTATTACAATAATACCATTACAAAAAAGATTTTAAAATAGAGGGTATAAATTGAAGTAAATACATTTGGAAATATATGTAAAAATATAATTAAATTGAATCATATAGTAGAATTCATACTTATAAGGATAAATTATGAAATATTTTAAAGGATATTGTATCAGTAGGGTTTCCCCTAGACTAATACCATACTAAACTTTAATGAGTATGGTTTGAGAGATATCTTATATAGGATAAGTTCAATAATATGGAAGTAATTATGAGACACATGAGAAATGAATCACACCCCTTGAATTTCACCATTAATTATCTTAACCTTATGTATTTTTAAGTGGTCCAAAAGGTATTTTTAATTAGAATTTAGGAATACATAAACATGTAATTATTAATTAAATAAATTTTATATGTATATATATATCTCTATTTTTACAATATTACATATATTTTATACATTAGGTATTTTTATAAAAAAAAATTTGAAAAAATAAATTTAAACTATTGATAATGATTGTTCTTAATAAAAACATATTTATATAATTCAATTAACATTATGTAAATAAATAATATTTTTTAAAAAATTATGAATAAAATTATTTAATGTATAAAGTGGAAATCCAATGAATTGTTTTTTATGTGTAACATATTTTTTAAATAATCATAAGTAAAAAAATTATTTTAATGAAATTTATTTGTAATATATGTAACAGTAAATAAACATTCATGTAATAGTTCATTCAATGAATGAAATTTGAATAAATTCATTTGAAAAATAATAATATTATTTTTTGGAAAAATTATTTCATAATGTTATGTGTTCTATTATTGAAAATAAATTTAATCGATCATAAAAAATAAATCAAATAATATCATTTGAATTTTCAAAAAATATATTTTCAAAATTGGTAATGAGGTCTATTTCATTTTATGGAATAAATATAAGTAACAGAGTCAAAATTTAGTTATCATAATAATGGTAAAATAAGGTAACATTGTTTAATTAATTACTAAAGTCCTTATATATCACAAAAAAAATTATCTCTAATTGAGAATATATGTTTTTGATCAACCCCTATTATAATATCACAATTTTTTATCATTTTTATCAATATTCCATGAGAAATTACATTCCTTATTCAAAATTGAATGGGTATTTACAAAAAAGGCCATTAAATCTCAACTATAAAAGGACCCCTCATATACCTACTTCACCACACACCATTCCTTAAAATTTTTATTTGATCCCTACCAAAATTCCCTCTATAACAGTTTTCTCTTACATTTTTATCTTCTGGATATGAAAAGGTTTCCCAAATCATTCATTTCGAATAAATTCTCTATGTGATAAATCAAATCATCAACCAAAGTATTATCCACTCCCTAATGATTTCTTCTTTATATTTTTCATCCACTTATTCAATAATATTATTTATCTCTATAATAATTTGACCTAAAAATAAAATATTTTAAAAATTTGATATTATAGTTGTATAATATCATTTATTAATTCATTTATTAGTAAAAATGAGTTCATGTTTTGGTCGATTATACCATTTAATTGAAAAATGTTATAATATTTATTTAATGGTTTATTATTAAAAATTAAATAATGGTAATAAATTTAATAATGATAAATTTCATATATTTTACTAAATCATTAACTGTAATTTATATGAGTAAATGTATTAACAAAATCAATTATTTTTATTAATTGAAAATCCAAAAAAAAAGGATTTAAACCACTCTTTATGAACTGTCCCCATAACTTCCATAAAAGTACAATTGGAATTCATACCAATATAAAACATGAAAATTTGATCTAAAAGACTTTTTTAGAGATGATGAACACATAATTAAGGATCATGTACCTGATCCTCCATACATAATCTTCCATAAAACAAACAAAATAATAAATACCCAATTTTTAATTTTAATAAGAAAAGATTAATAAATAGTTAAAAATAAATTTTAAATGAATCATATAAATTAAAATAAATATAAAAATTCTTCTTATATATTTTAATAATAAACCTAAATTTATTTTACATGAGGTTAGATTATGCCCAACCAAGAAAGAATCGATGATAACAGTTTTGTTGATTAAATTTTTATTTATTTGGGTCATGATATTTCATCTTTGATTATGTAATTATATGATTGAAATATTCATCAATTTATTGATTTATTATGGTATATTCTATTTCCCTTGGGTTAAATTTCATCTTCACCTAAATGTCATATTTTTTGTTGGATTTATTTATTCAAAAAACTTAAGGTGGTTAACAATAATTCTCATCCTATCTATTATCGCTTTCTTCTATATTTCTATATACATTATTACCACTAATTATTTTGTTTTATTGTTGTTAAATATTATTATGTATTATCTTATATACTCTATATATCTCATTATCTTTAAAAAAATTAAAACTATCTTACCTATATGATTTTTCTCTAAAATACCTAAAAGAATAAAAATTTATTTCTTTTAACATTAATTTGTTTTATATAATCCACTCCACATGTCAATATAGGAACATTATTTTTTTAATTGATACATTATTAGAGATTATTTTAAAATATTCTCTATAAAATATCCTCCTCTCAACTTCCCAAAACATACTTTTGAATATGACTTGTAACCTTGTCTTTACATAGTACTGTTAAACATGTTTTCTAAAAACTATTTTTATGATTTTTCTTTCAATTTCTTTCCTACCTCAAAAGATATATCAATGATGGTATTATGTGTCAATAATACCCAACAAAATTCTATTAGGATATACTTTTTCTTATTGACCAGATTTTTAGTTTTGAATAAATAAATTATTATTTTCATCTAATGTGAAACCATTTTTAAATGTTATATAACCTTTATTCATTCCATGGGTTTTCCATAATTTAAAATAATATTATTTTATTGTGGACCACATATTTATTTTTTATCATTATGTGTTGGGTGGTTCTAACATATCCCTCCAATACAGTAGGTTATGTTTAATATCTCATGAAATAATTATGGGAAATTAGTTGTGATGCTCGATATACAATAAGATACAGCTTGTAATGTAACACCTCAATTTTTATTTTTATATTTTATAATGGTTTATAATTTTTTCTTTGGATTTTCTCTTGAGTCCTGGGTGATTTAGATTGAAATTTTGAGTTTTAGGCTATTTTTCTTTTATTTCCTGGTTTGTGAGCATGGTTAAAGGGAAACTGTACAGCCTCCTAATGTAGGTTTCCTTTTTAGATTATTTTACTCTGGCAAGGATTGGTTTTTATAGGTATCTCATGGTTACATTCAAATCATGTGGGTGCTAGGGGTAATCATGCAGGTCTTTGGGTTTCTTTACATGAGGGTACATGGCTTGAGTACGGTTAGTCCAAACTTTGTGAGAAGCATTTACATGGTTATTCCATTTTTTAAAAAACCAAAATTCATGGCTAGTGCATGTTTTCCAAAATTGTGTAACCAAACCATTCGGGTGTCCAATGAGTCTGGTATGGGATTCACAGTTGTCACATAGTTTTTCAAACCATATGGAATACCCAGGATCATTAGAAGTGGATTTTTACCTTTCTAACCATCTTGATATTTAACCCTAAAACACGTATCATATCCCTAATTTGGATTAAGTTTCCCAAGGGAGGCTCTTACCCTCTTACTTACACCTCCTACCACCATAAAAGGGTGATTCCAAGTGGTTTCTTCATGATTTTTGGGTGATTTCTCAAGGTAATTTTCTCCTTTCTTCTCCCTCTTATTCCTTATTTCATTTTATTCTTGTTTAACTTTCTCTCCCGATTTATTTAATAGATTTTTAATGTTTAATTGACTTTAATTTGGGGTTTTTTCTTTTTATGGTTCCTTTTTTGTGTGATTTTCTCTTTAGACCCTTGTGGAGTTGTTTCAGGTTGCCTCCTACCAAGAGTTTTGAGTTTGAGGTAGGATTCCCTTTTCATTTGGAAATTAAATTTAAGAAACATTGTTTTATTAATGTTACTATATCATTTTTATTTTAATTATTTATATTTGTTATTTAGAATAATTATTTATAATTAAATCAAGTGAATTACTCTTGAATTTAATTGTATGGAATTGTTTATTTGAGAATCACACACAATGTGTTTTTCAAAATTCCTAGTTGGCCCTTGTAGTTGTGTATTGATTTATAAATGGTGATTTGGGATCCTAAAATGGGTTTTATAAATGGTTTTTGGTTTTAAAAGTGGTTTTTTGGCTCTTTTAGAAACAGTTTTCATTCAAAGGATATGTGAGGCCTGGTTTTCACTTTTAAAAAGGGGGTTTTCTTTTGAAAACTCTCCTTAAGATGTATGTATTTACATGTTGATTGATAAAGTGAATGTGAGATCCTTATAATGGTAATTACCTTATAAATTGATGGTTTTAAGTAAAGTTTATTATTCCTTGGGGTGATTTGGGGGTGATGATTAGATGTGTGATTCATGTGGTGGCTTGTGTGTATTCTTTGTGTATCTGTGTTGATTATTTTTTTATTAGTGGATCAAAACCATTTTAGACAATACATGGGAACATATAATTGATATAGGATTATTGAAGAATGTTTTCTAAACTATTTTAGGATTACGCTCTGGCTAGTGGCCCCTAAGTATGCACACACTCATCTTTGGGGATCGTTCCCCTCAGTTAAGCGAGGCAGGGTATGACCAAGTGTTAGGGATACATGATTACATTAGGCATGCTAAAAATATGGATAGATATCAGTATGTTCTAGATTATCCCATGGTCTCCCATGTATTCACATTCTCCTTGGAACGTTTTTATCTATCATAGATGATATAGGTGCCTCATCTAATTTGGTCCCTTGTGCACTCCTATCCAATTTCCCACATTATGTTTTCATGGTTTCTCCTACATTTTATGATGTGTATATTGTTAAAAATGAGTTTTGGTTTTTGAAGTGTTTTATGATAAATTATTTTGAGAAAATTTTCCCACACCTTTCCCCATTTTCATATTCACCCTTATTCTCTTTTTTAGAAATCTCAAAGCCTCCCCTTCTTTGGAAAACTTATCTTAATACAACAGGGAAATAAACCATGATTTTTTTAAATGAAGTGTTATAAAAACATATTTTTATATATTATATTTAAAAATTACCATAAGTGAATCTTTATTTAAATAAAATTCATTGGGAATAGTTTTATTTTGGCATGCCTATTGAGTTTTAATACTCACGGATATACGTCTGTTACTGTTTTTAGAATCTGGTGTAGGTTCGGTGTTTTTCTAAATATTTATGGATCGATAAAGGTTTTTGGGTTTGGTGAGTGACCCATGGGGTTGCACAAAGATTTTTTAGGTCATCAGGTTTAGTTTTTATTTTATTTTTATTTTATTTTTATTTTATGTTGTGTTGTTCATTATTTTCTGTTTATTTTATTTTGGGTTAATTGTTTGTGTTTATACTATTTGGTTTATTTTTTATTAGGAAAAATCAATACCAATATCTCTCGTTCATGCCCTTGGTTATTTTATCCACGCTAAAGATATTGGGAATTTACCTTAGGGATGTCACAGACTGGCTCGGGTGACTAGTTTGGGGTTGACCCAGGTTGCTTCATGACAAAATGGTATCAGAGCATAGGTTTTATATAGGACTTATCTTTCAAAGAACCCTTTGTAATTTGGGTTATCGAGGTAGAAGGAGTAGGACTATCATAACTTGGGGTGTAATTTTGAGGAGGTTTCTATCCAAAAATTCTAGTGTCAAACCTTGGGTTACTAAGGGAAATTAGGTTTTGAGATTTTGTATTTTGATTTTAGTTATCATTATTTTTCTCAATGTTTCTTGACTTTATTTAATTATTTTTAGTTTATTTTGATTTTTTGGATTTTTTATGGCATGTATTATGTTTTGGGAAGAAAAAAAAAAGTTGTTCCAGTGGTTTTAGTCAGCACATAGGTCTTGGAAATCCATGTGGATCTGTGAAAATAATTCTAAAAAACTCTATGTGGCTGTTTTTTTATTAAAATATAGCCACTGAACATTTTTTCAAGTCACCCATCGATAATAGTTCCCCTATAATGAATTTATTTTGGGCTTTTATAATTTTAAAATAGTTTTCAAACCCTTGATTTAAATTGTTGTAAATCTTTATTTCAAATTGTGATGTTTTGGTTTTTTTGGAGATGATAAATGATTTTTAATATTTATTTAAAGAAAGTCTTTGAAAATTGATTCTAAAGTAAGTGAATTTTGATAAAATGGGTTTTTAGCCAAATTATTTTTTATAAGATGAGGATTATTTTAAAATGTGATGTGGTTGAAATAGGAAGGGTCATATTTCATGGCATAATTTAAGGGATTTTTGTGTATAATGAAATGTCTTAGAGTGTGGAGTCTGAAATTGTTTTTTAAAATTGTGTTTATAAATATTTTTTAAAAATTTTAGGGAATTCTTAAATACATTTTTATTTTTTGTTTGGTGTTTCATTATGGTTAGTTCTTAATGGTGTTTTGTTTTGAATAAGTTTTTTGTTTTCATATTATTTAGAGTATACCCAAAACAATTATTCAATGGATATTCGTGGTGCAGCTCTGAGTAGTTCACCATTAGGAGTCCCTCTAGTTGACCTACCTAAAGACTTCCTCCTGGAATTTTAGAAGTTGAAACTTACTCTATTTTAGGGTCAAATATATCCTTTTAAAGTATAATAATGGATGTGAAATACTATAAGGATATTTAGTTTCCTCAAGTTACCACAACCTTTAAAAGTTGTATTCTCTACCTTCATGTTCTAAGGCCCGAGTTGGAAGTGGTGGAAGTTGATCATTAGGACCAAGCCTTGGGAGGACCCCTCTTAGAAATCAATCAAGTATTCATTCATCTAGAAGTACTTCTTTGAAGTTGTCAAGGTGGAAAAGGTGACGGAGATGTTATTCCTTAGACAAGGAAACCATTAAGTATTAGAATTTATCCATCATTTTGAGGATCTAATTCCCTACCTCCCTGAGTTGGTATAGGATTATTCTCTAAAATCACCACATTTTGAGAATGGGATTAATCTATATATTCATTCAAGGGTGTTAAAATTCAATCTAACCTTTTTTTTGATGTGGTGATTCAAGTTGTTTTGGATGAGGTCGTGTTAGAAGGGGCGATCAAGGTAGACAATCCTCATTCATATTCTAGAAGTGGTGAAGGGAATTCCAGTAAAGAGGTGGGAAAGTGATTAGAATCTAATTTTTCAACTGGTGTAATTAAGAGGTTATCCGATCTTTCATTAGATTTTTTGGAGGATAGGATACTGGTGTGTCATAAATATAGAAAGCCATGTCACAAAAAGACTTTGTGTCCAAGTGCTCTAAAGATGTGTCATTCTTGTGGTCGTTTGGTAAATATTCATAGGTTATACAAGTGTATTTCTCGAAATAATAGTGGATTCATATCCACTCCCTTAAATAAGCACATAGATCAATTAGATGAACATGGTTCTAGTGCAAGTTCTATTTTAGATTTTTTATAAAAATGTTTCTTTTTTTGTAGTGGTTATATCTTGTAGTGTCGTATTATTTTGGAATGAAAGTGGTGTTATTTATTTTTTTGGGAATATATAATTTATTGGGAACTTATTTTTTGGGAAATTATAAATTTTTTCATCTTAGAGTGGGAAGAAAATTCTGATGTGTGTCTTGTTTCAGTTTGGAAGTTTGGTGTTTGCTCAGTGTCGTTAGTTGGTACCAGGTTAGATCTAATATAGTGTAGGATTCCACCATGGCCTCCTGATGTTGTAAAAGTAAACCCTTGTTTATTTACTATTCATTTTCCCTGTTTCCCCCTTAGGATGTTATCAGGAGGTCATCCCCATTCTCCTAAGTCTCCTGAATCTGAGTTTTCCTCCCCTTAAAATTTGATGGGGCCTTGGAGTAGGCCCAGTGGTATTGTTTTAGATAAGTTGTTGAGTTGTGGTCCAAGATTTTCTTTATACCTCAATAAATATTTTGTGACCAATTGTTCATTTTAGGTGAGTATTGTAGGTTTTTCAAGATTTGGTTAAGTTGTTATTTGTTAGAAGTTGTTGAATTGTATGAGATTGTGGACCTTTTTTCAACTTGAACAACTAGAAGCATTTTAGATTTCTAGGGGAAGAAATCATAATGGTGGAGATAATTTTCACATTCCATTTTTAGTCTTTATATTTTATTTTGGTTTATAATTTTTCCTTTGGTTTTTCACTTGTTTCTTGGGAGTTTCTAATCAAAATTTTGTGTTTTTGGATTTTTTTCTTCTGTTTCTTGGTTTGTGATCACAGTTAAGGGAAAACCATACAGCCTCATGAGTTGGAGTCCCTTTTTAGTTCATTATCCTATTTCTTGATTTTGTTTTAATGGAAAAAAATCTATTAGATTCAAATTGTGCAGCTCATATGGGTAATAGTGTAGGTGTTGGGTTGTCCTTGGATGAGGGAATAAGGATTGAGCACGATTATTCCAAACCATCTGAGTAGGATGCACATGGTTCTGCAATTTTTGATAGAACCAAACCACACATTTTGTACATGATTTCCCAAACCATGCGACCAAACCATGAATATGTCATGTTAATCCAGTAAGGGACACATGTTTGGTGAATTTTTTCTAAAATGTGCAGCCTAACCATGCATAGTGACCAAGATCATTTAAAGTGGATTTTTATCTTGATATACCTCTCTATTTTTAACACAAAACCACATATCCTCCCCCTTATTTAGATTTTATGACTCAAGGGATTCTTTTCTACTCTCCCTAAAGCCTCCCACCTTCTTTCAAGGGTGATTCTAAGTGTTTTCTTCATGATTTTGAGGTGATTTTTGAAGGAAATCTCCTAATTTATTCTCTTTCTTCTTCCGTCATCCATTTTCTTCTTGTTTCTATTTCTATATCAGTTATTTTTATTTATGGATCATGTTTCCAATGATTTCATTTAGGTTTTTTGTCTTCTTAAGGTTACATTTGGGTGTTCTTGCCTCCTTCGACCCTTACAAAGTTGCTTTAAGTTATCATCTACCAAGAACATTGAGTTTGAGGTAGGTTTCCCTTTGAATTTGTCCTTTAAATTTGAGAAACATTATTTTATTGATTTTATAATGTCGTTTTTAACCAAATTAGTTATATATATTATTTAGAATAATTATTTAGAATGAAATTAAGTGAAGAAATATTTAATTTAACTTCATGGAATTATTTATTTGATCTACGCACACCATGTGTTTATTAAAATACCCAGTTGTCCCTTGTAAATATGTTTTGATTTATGAATAGTGATTTGAGTGCAACAAATGGGTTTATTAAATATATTTTTGGTTTTAAAAGTGGTGTGTTTATCTCTTTTAGAAATGATTTTCATTTGAAGGATATGTGAGGCCCGGTTAGAAATTTTAAAAATTGGGTTTCTTTGGAAAGCTCTCCATAGGATGAATCTCTCACCTTGTTTATTTCTAAATGGAATGGGAGGTACTTGGAATGGTAATTCCCTTATAAATTGATCGTTTAAAGAAAAGGTGGGTTTTCCTTTGGGTTATATGGGGGGTTATTCATGGATGTGTGATTTGTGTGGTGGCTTATGTGTATTCTCTATGTATGTGTGTTGATTTTTTTCTTTATTTTTGAATCACCCCCATTATAGACATGACATGGGAAATTATAATAGCTAAAAAATTATTTGAGAATGTTTTATGAACATGTTTTGGATTATGCTCTATATAGTTACCCATTAGTATGGACACTTCCAACTTTGGTGATAGTGACCCTTGGTTAGGTTGGGTAGGGTACGCCCGAGTGTTAGAGTTGTTTCATTGCATCAGGCACACTGATGGGATGGATCAAGATTAGTATGTTCTAAATGTTCCTATGAGATCCTAGGTATTCTATTTACCCCTAGAACATGTTAATATATTGCGGATGATCAAGGTTCCTCATTTAATTTGGTCCATTTTGCATTGATTTCCCATTTACCATATTATTTTTTCATGGTTTCTACTAACTTTTATGATGTTTTTTGGTACCGAAATACATTCCACAGAATTATTCAAGGAGGAAACAAAAATTTAGAAGAAAATTAATTCTCAAAAATGACCAAAAATAATCTTAATGGTATTCTTCGTGAATCCCTTTAACAAATACCCCTCCCCCTCCTTGAGTGCATGATTCCCTGATGGTACACTCCATGAGTCCAACGGTGCACCATGACCACACTAAGGATTGATTGTCTGCTTCAAAATTCTGACAGAGTTTCACCATTCGATAATCCCACATTTACTTCATGAAACATGTACCAGCATCGCTAAGCCCCTTCCCAATAAATAAATAGTTCATTTCGACTTAAATGAATGCCTACCTGACCATTTGACTTATGAATTGCTCCCAATTCTTGAATCACCCAAGCATTATGTATGAGAATAAAAATAAGTCATTCAATGTACCTAATATTCACGAAACCACCTTTTATATGTTCTTGAATAGATCTACCGAATGTGGGGATGCCTTTCAAAAATTCCTACACCCTTAGAGGAGGAAGAAGGCCCTCCAGGGTACTTGAGGCTTCGTGAAGAACTCCTTTCCCAATCTAGGACTTCATCCTAAGGTAGGGTCACCATGTTTCAAGAATATTACTCCTTCTCAAATCCCCTAACCTTCAAAAAGTACCTGGTGTACGTTTCGAACTTAGTGGAAGCGCGTTGGTGGGTATACCCAACTATAATTTTTTTCGTTAACAACGTTTAATATGAGATTCATCATGATAATAAAATGTCAGATCTTTGAAATAGAACGAAG
Organism: Viscum album; assembly: GCA_963277665.1. Lineage (NCBI taxonomy): Eukaryota > Viridiplantae > Streptophyta > Magnoliopsida > Santalales > Viscaceae > Viscum > Viscum album. The sequence continues at coordinate 1,041,965,825 of OY728140.1, read as the reverse complement.
AACAAAATAAAATAAGGGAGTCATGGAACCATAGATAGGATCATCATATGTTGGCTGTAATTAATTTAATTAAAATACAAGAATTGCCTTGATGAAATTCTCTCTCTGTTGATGTTTTCAGTCAAGATATGATGTGATCCTTCATTACTTCATATAATACAAGTATAGGATTCCTCTATTGGTGATCCACATGTGGTCCACGTATCTCTGGACGTCATCGAAGGGATCTCCCGGTGATAGCATGGAAGACCATTCACTTGTGATGTCCGACTTTGATCGCCTTGATCCGATGGAGAAGGATCTCTCTCTCGTGGGTTGGGAGTGTTCATGGAAGAAAATAATTCTCTTTGAGCTTCATAGATTTCTCTAGATCTATTGTGCACAACCCCCAAACTTGCTAGGCTAATGAGAATTATATATAATATGTATTTTAATTACATAGAATAAAATAATTAATTAATTACCCGAAAACATTTATTCATTTCATTTAATTCTCAATAAGACCCCATGTCTAATAATAACAGTTGACTATTATTATTACTTGAAATATTCCCAACGTATTACACCTAATAATATATAATTAAATAAATAATATTATTTATCACATATTCCCTAAAAAAACAGTACGTGTATATTAATATACACGACATGTACTTTTTGTTTTTCCGTTCTCTTTATTTCCTCCACCACATTTATTAGACCATGAATAATGGGTATTTATTTCTCAAATAAATATCATTGAATTACTCACTAATAAATATATTATTTTTCCCAAAATATATTCTCTCGAATAACTAGTGTCGAAATAAATGCGACCAGGCATCCTTAAATAATTATTATACCACAATCGGGAATAATCTTTATTCAACTTGTTAAATAAATATTTAACTGAGATACTTTGACAGACATAGTGTGTGACCCTCTAGGCCTCTTTCTCAATGGTATTAGGCGGAGCCTACTTAAAGTCCAAGGTTAGAATCTAGAAACATTCCAAGTAACCCATATAGAAAGAAGTTAATGACGCAATGACGTGTCACCTCCTACGAATGCTTACCGTGTAATGTAATCCCTTTGTCTCGTTATCTTGAATCAAGAGGGATGCATGCTAGTTCCATCAACCCATGTGCTCGATTATTATATCTTTGACTTTATATAATTGAACTCACTCATTCCTTACCATGTCCATGGATTTATTTAGACTATATCAATTCCATAAAATGGCTTGAGATATCTACTTCCGTTATGGAACAGAAGGGAAAAATCATTTATCCCATTATCTATTAATGTAGTATTAATCATGACACACCCAACAGATCCTACCTCTCTATGAACAATGTTTCATCACAATTTTATCAATAAATTTAAGTACACTAGTTGTAATACCCATTAATAATAATCGTAAAGTCTAAGGACCAATACACACGGTCATAGATAGGAACATCCAATGACACTATGAAAAGTAAATTTCCTACTGGTGGGTCTCGTTATCATAATATCCTCCTGGATATTACCAAGGATGCACACCATGAGAAGGTGCCTCAAAGTTTTATGAGTCCTCACCCCTAATGGCATATAGTATTTGTTTCCCTCAAATAAAATCATCTAATCATAGAACATATATTCAAGAATATTGTTATGGAACATCCATGTTCTCATCATAGTAGGGATCCTCTATGACCCTTTAATGAAAAAACTATCCATAAGACATTATCACATGCACTATCACACAGAAGAACAATAAATATGTGATAAGGTATTTTTAATGAATAAAGAAAAAATTAGTTGGTTATAGGCCACCAACTTTAATAGACTTCCACTTAGACTAGAGCCAACTGCTTATAAACTTTAACCTGCTATCTCTCACATGATATTCCTGATTCTGCTGAGATAGGCATTTAATCATGGGGTTTTCCACATTCTCTTTTGTGGACACTTTGCTCACTGCAACTTCACCCCTTTGATAGAAATCCCTCAAGAGGTGATACTTATAGAGTATTTGATTTTTATGTTGATGTGACCTTGGTTCTTTTGAAAGAGCCACTGCTGCAGTATTATCACGATATAATGTGATGGGATATTTACTACTAGGCACCACATCATGATTCTGTACAAAGTTCCCAATCCAGAAAGCTTCCTTGGCTACCTTAGATGCCATTATATATTTAGACTCCACTATAGAATCGGTGACTACCAGTTTCTTTGAACTCTTCTAGCTCACAACTCTTCCATTGATATAGAAAACATATCCAGATTGTGAATTCAGATCATTTTGATATGTCTGAAAGCCAGCATCATCATCCCCTCTGATGAAAAGCTCCTCATCTCCTCCATACACTAGGAACATATTCATAGTTCTTCTCAGATACATAAGGATTATCTTAACAACAGTTCAATGTTGTTCTCCTAGATCTTCTTGATATATTCCTACCATGCTCATTGCATAGGAAACATCAAGCCTAGTACATAACATGGAATAAATGATTGATCCTTTAGCAGAAGTGTATGGGATCTTACTCATTCTATCTTTCTCATGTTGTTTCTCAGGACACATTTTCTTAGAAAGATGTAAGCCATGTGACTGTGGAACCAATCCCATCATGGATTGTTTCATACTAAATCTCTTTAGTATCTGGTCAATGTATGTACCCTGACTTAGTCCAAGAATCATCTTGATCTAACACAAATGATCTTGATCCCTAGAATGTAGGCTTCTTCACGAAAGTCCTTCATGGAGAAACACTTGTTCAACTAGTCCTTAACTGATTGTAATAATGGTACATAGTTTCCAATAATTAATATGTCGTTAACATATAATACTAGGATAATGACTGCATTCCCATTAAATCACTAATAAACACATGGCTCACATTTGTTCTCAATGAAACCAAATTCCTTTATGGATTCATAAAATCGAATGGTCCATGACCTGGATGCATAATTTAATCCATAAATAGATTTTTGCAACTTGAAAACCTTTTTTTCTTCACCTAGTGTCACAAACCCATCTGGATGTGTCATATAGACATCTTCCTGAAGGTTCCCATTAAGGAACTCTATTTTGATATCAATTTTCCAAATCTCGTAGTCAGGGTAATATGTTATCGCAAGTATGATTCTTATAGATTTAAACATGGAAACTAGAGAGAAGTTTTTATCATAGTCAATTCCTTGATGTTTTCTGAATCATTTAGCCACTAGCCTATTTTATAGGTGCTATATTGACCTTCCATGTCTAGTGTTCTCTTGAATACCCATTTACATCCAATAGGATTTACATCAACTGGCTCATCGACCAGAACCCATACATGGTTCTGATACATGGAATCCATCCCATAATTCATAGATTTAAGCCATCTTGCAGCTTCTGAGCTTTCAAATTCTTCCTTATAGGATATAGGCTCATCATTATCCAACAATAACTATTTACTATCCTCGGTGACTAGGAAACCAAATCTCTCTAGTTCCCTTACCTCTCTTGAGCTCCTACGCAGTACTTGTGTTTCCGGAACCTCTTCCATGGGGACCTGTGGAACTTGTTCCTATAACAAATCATGTGTATCTTGAGTATCAAATTCATAAAAGTCAATCTTTCTCCCACTATCCTTTTTTAGGATGTGCTCCCTCTCAAGAAAGATGGATTGTCTGGTGACAATAACTTTCTTGTCTGAAGGTTTATATAGTTAACATCCTTTCTTTTGATTGGTATATCCTTTAAAGATACACCTAATTCCCATGGGTTCTAGTTTGTTTCCTGAGAAGGCCTTAACAAATGCCTCACATCCCCATACATGTGTGTGCGACAAAATGGGTTTCATTCCATTCCATAATTTGGAGGTAATTCCATTTTTCTCCTTAGTTGGTACTAGGTTTATTTTGTATGCTGCAGTTCGTAATGAATATACCCAAAAGGATAATGGAATATCTTCATGAATCATCAATGATCTCAGCTTGTATGACAAGGTGTGGCCCCTCCTTTCACTAACACCATTTAACTATGGTATATAAGGAGGAGTGAGCTAAGATATAATCCCAGACTCCCCTAGAAGATCGATGAACTCTTGGTTAAGATATTCTCCACCTCGATCTGATTGAAGTTTCTTTATCTTCTTACCAAGATGATTATATACTTCATTCTTGAATTCCTTAAATTTCTCTAAGGAATCTGACTTATACCTCATTAAGTAGACATAACCATATCTACTCAAATCATTAGTAAAAGTAATGAAGTAAAAATATCCACCTCTAGCTTCTACGGGAAATAGTCCACACACATCCATGTGCACCAATACTAGAAGCTTCGTGGTCCTTTCACCATGTCCATAGAAAGTTGTATTGGTCATTTTACCTTTTAAATAATCATTACATCTATCATGTTTTTTTAGCTCAGTAGAGTCTAAATAGCCATCTTGTTAGATCTTTGTCAAGTACTTCATGTTTACATGACCGAGTGAGTGATGCCACAACTGGGTGATGTATGAGTCATGTGAGTTTGTTTCATTTTCAATTTCCAATACTTTTTTTTCGTAATTTAATACATACAAACCATTATTTAAATGTTCCATCCCATAACATATGTTGTTATTATAATGAAATCAACCCTTATTTCCAAACATGAAAATAAATCCATCCATATCAAAACATGATACAGAAATTATGTTTTGGGTACCACTAGGAACATAATAACAGTTATGTAAAAACAAAATCATCCCTGTTGGAAATGATATATGGTAATCACTAATGGACAATGTAGTCAGCCTCATACTATTGGCAGCTCGAGGATCCACCTCTCCTCTGGGAATCTTTCTAAATATATTTGGTTCCTACATTTCAATACAGATGTGAGCCCCACAAGATATATTTAATACCCAATGTGTAGAAATGGAAATATTACAATTGATAACCAATGCACCTTTATCATCCCCATGATCCTGGGTGCAGTTCCTCTTTTAGTGTCCTCTAATTCCACATGAAAAACATACCTCCTCTCATTCCTTACCCTCCCTTTGGATCTTCCCATTCTTGGAAGGACGGTGCTCAGGGACTTCAGATTATTTATGAGTCCTTGTCCCCTTTGACTTGTCCTTCATTTTCTTATTCACCTAAAGGACTGCGGGTTTGTTATGCCCCATGTCCTTATATACCTGGATAATTAAGGTCAGAAGTTTCTATAGACTCTTCTCATTGTTGCTCATGTTGTAGTTGACAATAAAGCTAGACAAGGTCTTGGGCAGTGATGATAGGATGAGATCTATATGCAACTCATCTGTTAACATAATCCCTAAGGTGTCCAGGGGTTCAATATAGCCAATAATCTTGACTACATGAGGCCCAACTGGCACAGACTCTCTAAGCTTAGTTGTGAACAAATAATTGGAGATCTCATATCTTTCATGTCTCGCCTTCTCCTGATAGAGATCCTTATGGTGAGAATCATGCTATACACGTCCATGTTTTCATGTTTCTTCAAGAGATAATTAGACATGGTCGATATCATGAAGCATTGGAAATATATGGAATCATCCATATGTTTCATATATAGATATAGTTCCTCATCACTGGCCTCTTTTACATGCACAATTGGAATAGGTTTCTCCAGCACGTACAATTTCCTCTTGTGGCGAAGGATGATGCATAAATGCCTCTACCATTCCTAGAAATTAGTGGCGGTGAGAAGGTTTTCCTTCTCGAGTATGGTTCGCAATGATATATTTGAAGTAATTTTTCTTACCACTTCTAAAAATTTAGATGAAAAAAGTTTTAGTAATTTATCATGATAAAACTGAGACAAATAAATAAATTAATACTTATTAGTCTTTCACTATGTTATCGAAATCCAATAGCCCTCACCATTGACTTTGGAATATTCTGTTTCTTGAATATAAAAGTGTAAAGGATCCATATTTCCCTTCACATTACCCAAACTAGGGTTGTTCAAGAAACTTGAATGGTTTTAGGTAGGCATTCTAAATTCCAATTGCGTTAATGTGCAACTCCTTGATCCGCTGAGTGGACTCTCAAATCCTGAAATCCTTTTATTTTGGATTTCCTCAACCTTTGCCTCTTGGTCACACCAAGTACTACTGTGGCAGTAACCCCTTGATTAAAAACAAGTCAATTCAACCCAAAACCTTGAATTAGAATTCCCTGATAATTGAAAGCACACCAACTAGGTTTTTTCAAGAACTTTGAACTACAGTTCAATTCTAACCAATATTGTGGAAGGTTATACCGACTTAATATTTTCTTTGATGGATTTTATCATTATATGTAAATATCCATTTTTTATCTTTGATTACATTCTTGTGAATATTAAGTGGGATATACTTAAGTGATTAACCATGTCTAAGATAATATTTTCACATAATCCAGTCTTATTTTAGTTTCATCTTGAATGCTTGTTTAATTCATTAATTATGTGATCGCGACAAAACACCCATGATAAATAAACCATGTAGCTAACTAAAATAAAATAAATGGTATGATCATGAGATTTTTCTATTGGTTAGTTTATCTAGCAGTTGATAAACTAACCCAATACCTAGGGGAGAAACATCTTGATCCTTTTGGGTTCATGTTTACAGCTTTCCACATGTTCACCTTTGTATCTCCATGGATTGGTTTCACCTTGGAACCTAACTTGATCCACCTCCACCAGCATGGTAGCTCCGTCCATTACATATTCTTTTATCTCACATGTAGGTTAGGGGTAAAATAGGGTTTTACATAAAATAAATCTTGGGCACGCAGGCCCTACATATTAATGAGGAGAAGGCTCGCATGCCAACAAATTTAATTTAAAATAAATAAATTAAAAGAAATCATTCACATACCAAGGTATTGGTCTAGCTCATGATCATCCATATATGCAACAATATTTATTCATAAATAAAACTAGAATTCAATTCTTTAATCATTCTTGTTTAAGATAAATCACTCCCAAATCAATTAATTATCTCTAATTAATCAATCCTTTTATCTTAAACCTTTTTTTTGAATTTCCTTGAGATTCCAATCCATTATAATTTTAAACAAATAAATTCATTTAAAATTATCTTTGTATGTAACTTGTACTTTAGAGGAAAACTAGTGAATTCCCATTTATAACTACCCAATGAGTAGAAATAAACATTACACAGATGATAAATTAAACACATATATATAAAACTCCTATCATGTATTGTGCCTCAGCATTATGCCTGCACTATGGTACATGTCTCAAGGGTTTGTATAATATAATAATAAATTTTTATAAATCTGCATAATTTGGATGAGTACACAGTGTTTTGTTCTGACTACACAGTGTGTACTTTTGTTCATCATCCATCTGAAGTATACGCCTGAGGACATGGTGTGTAGATGTACGTCAGAAATTTTTCGGAGTACACGACGTGTTCAGTGGGACACAGGGCGTGTAGTATCCATGTTACATAGTTTCCAGTTGGTCAAGCCATGTATGGGGTACATGGTCCAAACCTAACCAGAAGGGACAACACATCATGTTTAGTGGACCATATAGTTTGTAATCCAAAAACCATGTGCCACCTGTTCCTGGTCAACACACCGTTTCATTTAAGACTTAGAAATACTCCAACACACAACCTGATTTGGCGGACCAGTCCGATGCTTTGAACCTAGAATATATAGCGTGTACTTCCAAATAAAAGTTGTGTATTCTTGTGTTATACAGCCAGGAACGTTTGGAACCTCCGGATGAGATCCTATGTTTTATTTTAATCAAAATTAAAATAAAAATACGTTTCTGTAAGGTTAACGAGAAACAAGAGAGGAGGAACAGATATCAAGATTCAGATTTGCAGAACGATTAACTTGAATTGAAACAACTAAATTATTAAATACGTAAATTACCAATGGAAAACTGAATAATTGTAATCAATGATATGACTGCTCTGATACCACTTGTAGGTTCCAGACGCAGTGGAAGCGTGTTGGTGGGTGCACCAAACTATAATTTTTTCTGTTAATGACATTTAATCCAAGATCTGTCACAATAATAAAACATCATATCTTCAGAATAGAATGAAGAACGAAATAAAATAATGGAGTCCTAGAACCATATAGAGGATCATCATATGTTGGTTATAATTAATTTAATTACAAGACATGAATTACCTTGATGGAATTCTTTCTCCAATGATGTTTTCGGTCATGATCTGATGTGATCAGTCGTTGCATCATAGAATCCAAGTGTAGGATTCCTCTATCGATGATCCAAAAATTCTCTAAATATCTTTGGATGTCGCTGAAAGGATCTCTGGGTGCTAGCATGGAAGACCCTTCACTTTCCAGGCTCTCCTTCAATTGTCTTGATCCGGTGGAGAAGGATCTCTCTCTTGTGTCTTGAGAGCGTTCTTGGAAAAAAATAATTCTCTATTGGATTGAGAGCTTTCTCTAGATCTATTGTGAACAACCCCCAAAATGGATAGGATAATGAGAATTATATATAATATGAATTTTAATTACTTAGAATAATAAGATGAATTAATTACTCCAAATCATTTATTCATTTCATTTAATTCTTAGTAAGACCCTATTTCTAATAATAAAAGTTGACTATTCTTATTACTTGACATGAACCTAGCGTATTACACCCAATATTATTAAATTAAATAAATAATATTATTTCTCAAATATTCCAAGAAAAAAATACATGGCATGTATATTAATATACACAGTGTTTACTTTTTTTCATTCTGGTTATTTCTTCCACCACATTTATTAGATCTCGAATAATGGCTATTTATTTCTCAAATAAATATCACTGCATTACTCGCTAATAATTTTATTATTTTTCTCACAGTATATTCTCTAGAATAACTAGTGTCTAAATAAATTCAATCAGGCAACATTAAATAATTATTAAACCAAAATCGGGAATAATCATTATTCAACTTGTTGAATTAATATTTAATTGAGATACTTGGACACACTTAGTGTGTGACCCACTAGGCCTTTTTCTCAGTGGAATTAGGCAGAGCTTGCTTGAAGTCCAAGGTTAGTGTCTAGAAACACACCAAGGCACCCATAGATAAATAAGTTAACACCGCAATGATGTGTCACCTCTTACAAATGCTTTCCATCTAATGTAATCCCTTTGTCTCAATGTCTCAAATCAAGAAGGTTGCATGCTAGTTCTATCAACCCATGTGCTCGATTATTCTTTCTTTGACTTACTAGAATTGAAATATCCCATTCCATACCATGGAAATGGATTTATTTAGGCTATATCAATTCCATAAAAGGGCTTGAGATATCTACTTACATTATAGAATAAAAGGGACAAATCATTTCTTTCATTATCTATTAATGCAGTATTACTTGTGATGCACCAAACATATCCTACCTCACCGTGAACAGTGTGTCATCACAATTTTTGTCAATAAATCTAAGTGTGTGAGTTGTAATACCCATTAATAATAATCTTAAAGTCTAAGGACCAATACACACATTCGTAGATAGGAACATCCAATGACACTATGAAATGTGGATTTCCTACTAGTGGGTCTCATTCTCATAATATCCTCCTGGATATTACCAAGGGAGAACACCATGAGGAGGTGCCTCAATGTTTTATGAGTCCTCACCCCTAATGGCCTCTATTATTTGTGTCCCTCAAATAACATCATCCAGTCATATAAAATGTATTCAAGAATAGTGTTGTGGCACTTCCGGGTTCTCATCATAGTAAGGATCTACTATGACCCTTTAATGCAACAGTTATCCTTAGGACATTACCACATGCATTATCATGTAGAAGAACAATCAAGATGTAATAAGGTATTTTTTTAATGAATAATGTACAAAGTAGTTGGTTTTAGGCCACCAACTCTAACACCAGAGATTCATGAAGAATCTCTCCTTGAGGCCCCATGCTTTTGAAGCCCCTTTCATGGGATTCTCTATGTTTCCTCCCTTCTTCTGAAACATCTTCATAAATTTTGAGTGCCCAAGGACCCCACACCAATCTAGGAAAGTTTTAATTACACTTCAAGTCCTTGTGTGATATGTTCCACCCATTCATGTGGCCCCCTCTATCCCAAGTGTCTCTTGAGACTCCCATTTACCTTTTTCCTCTCGGTATAGGTATGACAATGCATTTTTCTTCTTAACATAGGCACACTAACATAGACCTAGTGATCAACCACTCCTCCACACCATTGAAACATGGTATTTATAAATCCATTCCCCTCCCAAAGGTTCATGATATGCAGTTATATAAGCCCAAGGGGTGAAAAGTGAGTCCCTCATGCCAGTAATGCATGATATAAAACTACCTAGAGTCGGTGTCCTCAGCACATGACATTAAACTGTAGTCTTACCTCAGGAAATGTACATGTGATTCCCTATGTACACTCATCCTGAAATTCTACATCCTCCCACCATGGGGTATAGACCTCCCAAAATGGAAATCTTCTATGAATAAGCCCCGCACATCCTTCATAGAATACTCCATGTGTGACTCACATGGAATGAGATTCTCCTCACATGGAATGAGATACTCCTCACATGAAATGGCATCCTCCTTTGGAAGCTCCCATGTGTAAGACCCACACCGTATCTCGTTATCTCATCTTTCACGTCACGACTATTAGGTCTACTACTTCCTCTTGTTTCTCACATAGATCATGACACATATGGGCTCAGAGTTTAGCAGCGACCATGAAATCCAGTCTTCAACATCCTAATGGTCGGCATCCCCCCTATAGTAATCCCCTACCATAAATTCTCAATACGTAGATTTCATTTGTAAAACCCAACCAAATGCGTCGCTCCCATGCATAATCCCCAACCATATTCTCCGCTTACATGGGCTTCCTCCTTAGGTGTAAGCCCCAATGACCCTCTCTGAACTACATGGTATTTTATTCCCAACCAAATGGGATACTTAGGAAGCCTTCCCAAGGTACAAACCCTATATTCATTCCATTCCATCCATTCCGTCCACTATAAAAAATCCATCCATTTCATCGACTACCAACATTCCATCCATTTTATCCACTCCCAACACTCCAACAACATCCATCTTTATTTTCCCTAGGCCACCACATCCTAATAAGATCATTCCAATCACCTAGGGATTATCTCATGAATAATACCCACACAATACAACCATTATTGATCCTCTTGTGTGGGGAATATTCCCTGCATAATCCTCGTACCATCCCTCACTGACTCTCCTTTCACAGTGAGAGCATCCTTACCGCATGAAGTTAAACTGCATGGACTTGTCATGTCACAAGACCTTAAACTGGACTATCAAACTACATGGGTTTTGATCCCTATCCTCTAAAAAGGTTATATAGGATGCCTCTCCAAGGTTAAATCCAAAAAAAATGGTAAACCTTAGTTTCCCCCTCCTAGGGGTAAACCTCCCTAATTCACCTCTAGCAGTTTCTAGATCAACCTCCATAGTGTGACATATTCCCTATATGGGATACACCTTTTGTGCCTACCTCCAAGGAAATATTTACCCATATATATTAATTTTGTGACATATTCCCATTATGGGACATGCCTCTTCAGTTTTCCTCCACTGGTATCTTGATCCATCCATTGATAAACCTTTTAGGTGCTTCCTCGTAGGGATTCACCTTCTTGATCCTCCACCATGGGGCATTCTGATCAGCCTCATTCAATCTCTTCAAGACATTATACTTGTAACCTATCTCACATTTCTACTTCATGCAAAACTTGGTATGCTTGAGGTAAAATCATTGTAATATATGATCCTATAGATTTAGCTACCTCATTTCAAACATGGGATGTATGTGGTGAATACCTTGGAAGATATGCCTTTAGAATCAGATACCTCATGACCGACACGGAGTTCCTTGGGTTCCACGCATAAAGATGCCTCCATGATATTCTATCCTAGGAGGAAGAATAAAGTTTAAGAATGTTCCTAGAGTCCAAACATGCCAGAGATTCCAAAAATGACTACTCTCCTAACCAAATGATTCTACCCTATAAATACCCCTTGGAATGTCCAAACAAAATCATTGTAACTAACCATTATCCACAAAGGGATGGAATTGGGAATGAGTTCCATGAACATGAATTAATTTTTTGAGGGTGACCCAAACTAGGAAAAACACTCTGAGGAGGAATCCAAGGAAGTAGGAACTAACATCCCATCATCCTGATTCAATCAAGGAGTAGACATTAATGATGAATGGGATGATTGCCACCCGCCTTTGGAAAGTGGTAATGTGGGGCCACAATAGAAATTCCAACATCTTGTAAAATGCAAGAAGCACTAAACCCTGATGAAATTTTCAGAAAAAGAAATGGTGAACCTAACATGAAACTTTTCTCCTTTAACCATGTGTATTAGTTGTGTTAGTCATATGATCAAGGATTGTACTTAGATGTTATAGACATCAGGCTGCCAAAAAAATGGTGAACCAGATATGAAAATTTTCTCCTTCAACCATGAGTAATAGTATTATTCAAGACATCCATATATTAGAATGTCACCAGATCTAGTTATCCAGCATTAGGGCCCACCAATCAATTAATGGGCATGATATGGAACTCGATGGAAATTAGGGTAGTTAAACGTTGGGAATTTTGGTCTGTGAGATTATCAATGCATATATCTCTCCCCACCAATAGAAGATTGGAAAACACTAGGGAATTGAGAATTTATTTCTATGTATCTGTATTGATGGTTAAATATTCGTACTTTACAGGACACAAGGCACAAGAAACCATCCCCCTAACACCGATAGATGTGGAGGAAAGAGAAATTCAACGTGGCAATCCCATAAAACTCTACCTCTGCCATGACTCCAGCTGAAACTATGGATACTGGGTGCCCACAACCAATCTCACCCTTGGAGATTGTTCAAAAGTGGGTGGTGGACACACTCTTATGTTGGTATTAGTAAGAAGGGTAATTATCACAAGGTACCTGGCCCACCCGGACCTGGAAGCTTCTGCGACTCACAGACACCACTACCCCAAAGGGCCATATAGGGATTTGCCGCTCCCCTCTCAAAAAACAAACCACTTTGAGAGCCTCTCTTTGAATAAATCATGTGAATCAATCCTCTAAACCCATGAGGTGGGGGATACTCAAGTCACCTCAGCTATGAATACTGCCCGAGAGCCATCAAAGAGGGATACCAAGCCCCATCAAAGCCAAAAATGATCGGTCCTCTGGGTTGAGGAATAGAAGAATATTCCCCTAACTCTGTCAACCCCAATAAAAATAACCTGATGCCAATTTTGGGTGAAATCTCAAGAGGATTCTCAACATGTGGAATTATCTTCTATGGCTCTAGTGTCTCCTTTCACCACTAGATCACTCCACCAGATCCATACCACTACAGAGTAGGGACCCATCAATGCCCAGTTGGGATCGATATCTTATTCACCCTACAGGAAGGTTGTGTTGACTTTGTCAGTCTTTGGAGACGTCATCAAACATTATGGGATTGATCGTGATGATGATGTTCAATATAAAGGTTTTCCTCATACTATCTCCAAACAAAGAGGAGTCTCTCCCCTCACTCTCACCCAACATGGTGGTCCCCCCCCCCCCATATTCCTAGTATCAGTCAAAGTGGAGACCCTCCTCTCTTCATCGACATATAGTGTAGAGGTCCTCCCCATACTTATGGTTCTAGATATAGAGGTCATCCATGTGTCATAGACCATCAGAATAAAGGTCCTCCTCATGTCGTTCCCATCTCAAGTGGAGGCCCTCCCTTCTCCATCACTGGTCAACATAGAGGTCCTCCCCACTTCATAGATGATTAGTATGAAATTACACCTCTTATTATTGCCACCATCCCACACATAGGTCCTCTCTGTGCCACATCCAACTAGATTAGAGGTCCTACCCACTCCTTTAGTGGTCAACATGTAGGCCCTCCCCTTGTTTCCACTAGCCTCAGCAGATATCTTCCCCTCACATTCAGTAGCCACTATAGAGTTCCTCCCCATGTTTTAGTTCCCTAACATAGAGGTCCTCTTTGTGTCCATTTTGATCAATGTGAAGGCCCTCCTCTCACTTCATCCCACAAAATCAGAGTTCCTCTCTGCTCTTAAAGTTAGCATGGAGGTTCTACCCATCTTACAACCAACTAGAGTAGTGGTCCTCCAATCATTTTCAACACCTAGAGTTGATATCCTTCCCACTCTTAGAATAGTAAGAGAGGAGGTCCTCCTCGCTCTGATAGGAACCAATATAGAGGTCCTACCCATATCCCAATCATCCAAATTGGAGGTCCTCCCTGCTTTAAAAACAACTCATACGGAGGTCCTCCCCATTCCAAAAAACATCCCTACCCTAAAAAACTATCATAGGGAAGAAAGGAGAATTTCCTCCTTTGAAGACAACATTTCGGGAAGTGTTAAGTTGTTTCTAATCCCGTTCTACTCTCATATTTCTAGGAGGAATGTGATTAGATGACGGAACCTCCACCCCTAATCATTTTAATTAGAGTCTCTAGTAGGATCCTAGCATGTGAAATTCATAATATCAAAAGTTGAGATCTATAAAATCCCCACATCCCTTTGTTGGTACATGTAGGTGGAGGAAGATTAGGCTCTCTTCTAGGGTATCATGATGCAATCATCTCTATAATCATCGGTTTCATTCAATACCTATACCCGATATCATAGAGTGATATTTTTTAGTTTGATAGATGATGAGTATCTAGTATACCCATAGATTAGTGTCACTACCCTAACACCTAAGCTAGTGGTGAATAGATAGTCTTATAGGGATATAAGGATGCATCTGATACCACCCTCAAGATACAACTCAGCGTATAGTGAGAAATCAGATCAAAAATGGCTCCTCCATTAGCAATTCCATTATGCACTGATCCACATTAGTTCTACCACCAGTCTCTCATCTATCACTGATCAAAGCTTGGGAAAACCAAGACCTAGGCCCTACTTCGAAATAAGACAGACTGTGGGCCACTCTAGCTGCCAATCAGTTGTTCATGGGTTTCTAGATGAATGCAACATTTGAATTTGATATATTGAAATCTCTCAATAAGGAATAGGTTACATTTTTCCACTAGACTATCTGGATGATTTGTTTTTGCCTTCATGGATACCAGTTAGTCTCCATGATAATCTTATATCATTTTAATGACATCGATCAACAAATCCACATGGTTGAGTTGGAATCACTTTGAGTGGCTCAGTATCCTGCATCACCCAGCTATCAATAGACCCTCCAATAGAGATATATTCAGAGATTCATAGTTCTCTATATAATCACAAAAGAGGCATCTCTACATGTAATGATATGGTCTTGGGGAAAATATGTTTTACTCCACTTCAGTCCCATCATGTGACAACCTAACTTACCCAATGATATTGAGGACATGCCTTCAGCTGTTTCTACAAATGTTTTTAAACAATAAGAGTTAAAGGTCCCCTTTATTTTTATAAATAAAAATGAATCTTTTGAAAAATGGGAAAAGAGGAATCCCATTACAAACACAATGCTGACAATTCCATGAAAAATCTAGACCCAAAGGGATGAAAAAAGGCCCATGTGATCAATGGAGTGAAAATTTCAAGATAAGAAAGGGAAGCATAATATTAGGTGGACCCACACACAGGTGTCTTCACTCACCTTCAAAGGTAGGAGTTCAGCCTCACAGAACCCTCGACATCATTACCCGATGGTCAGAATCTCAACAAGGAAAAGGGACTTCTCAAGGCCTCTATTTCATCTAATGTTCCACAAATAACGAATGTGGATTTCATAATTTCCTCTTTGCAACAACAGATCATAGATCAGAAGAGGATAATTAATGAACTCATTTCTGAGAAGCACCTAGATTATGGTGTTCCTTTATAGGATCATATACCCACTCTACTGGGGAAGTAGAAGAAACCATAAGTCCTTTTTATCCAGATTTTCCCAATTGATCCTGGAAATCCTATGCATCCTGACAAAGTAGATGTGGGAGTCTATGGTAAGTGACCATGATATGCATCACTGAATCTACCTAAGTAGTGTGATAATCCTCCTCAAGATCTGTATCATGCCACACCACGAGACTTTGAGCTTTCCAAGAGGGTTGATGAGTCTGTCAACGCACATTTGGTTATGAATTCTCGTCAAGATAGTAGCCTTATCCATGGTGATTTTATATCAATTCTCACTTCTCTCTTTGAATCCCTGGAGATGCGATGGGTGGAAACCTCACCTGATGTAAATTTGTATTTAACATGGGTGGGTGACATGCAGGAACCCCTAGATTCTGGGAATCCTAGCTTCTCCCCCTTCAATGGGATAGGAAACCCATTGTAGCATTTTACTCACTTCATCTCATGGTGTGGACCCATGTTGGGAACCCCAGAGTTGCAGGAGGCTTCCAATATCTAATGTTTTATTCAAGATTTGTAAGGGCCTATGTTTTTCTAGGACATCTATTTGCCCATAGGTTCCATGTATCACTCCTAGATTGATGTATGTAACCATTAATTATGAATTTTAATATGTATAGAGTGTTCGGGTAATGGTTGGGAGAGTTTAGAAGGTTTTGGGAAGGTTTTGGGGCTTTTATAAGGGTGAATGGTTTGAGCACATTATTGGAACATTGATTGTCTAACCGTGTGGGGTTTTTTTGAGGTATTAGTAGGTGTATGGTTATCACATGGTCTTCCTAACCGTGCGGCTAAACCATGCATGGGTTAAAAAGTGGGTTTTAAAAAAATATACTCATGTGAATTTAACCCTGAACATATCATTTATCCCCCATTTTGACCCTCTCTCATATTTCCTCTTCTCTAAGTCCAGGGAACCTCTACCACTCATTTTGGAAGCGATTTGAATGGTTTTCTTAGTGGTTTAAATGAATATCATCCTTGGTATATCTCTTTTCATGGTAGTTTCTTGGTTTTTCTTAGATCTACTCATCTCAATATCACATTTTCTTATATATAGTTATTTTAAGGATAGATCTAGGATTTTTGTGGGTAATAATGGTGATATTTGGCTTTTTTTATAATTAAGAGAAGGGACCTGAGGTGGTTTTTTTTTATTTTTCACCTAGATTTGGAGATCATTTGTGTTGTTGGTCAATTTCTCAAAAACCCTAAAGGTTGGTGGCTTCACTCTCTACTCATCTTACTAGAAGTAGAAGGATTAATTTAAAATTAATAATTTTAATTTAAATTGGTTGTGAAATTGATGTGAGAAGCTTGTGTTTAACCCCTTTTGTGATTATTTGTGGATTTTTGGGAAAATGTGGTATTGTTGTGTAATATAAGTTTTTAATGGATTTTAAAATGATGATTTTAAAATAGATTTCTTGGTTTGATTTATGTAATTGGTTTCCTAAAATTATTTTCAATAAAAAAAATATTAAAATGTTGTTTGGCATAAGGTTGTTTTTAATAAATGGTTGATTTTATTGAAATGGTCTTAGATTGTTATTGGAAATATTTTTTGGTTGAAAGGGTTGTTTTGGTTGGGAAATTATTGGGTATCATGGTTTGGTAAATTTTTATTTGATTTTTTATGTATTGATTGGTTAAAGATGTGTTGGATGGGATGGATAGTGGGCACTAAGTACCATCATCAAGGGTTGGAATTTGGTCTTGAAGTATAACAATAAAAAGGGGATGGGTTTGGATGTGAAGTTTCACCGCCATGGGAAATTACAAGATTAGGTGGTTGAGTTATGTGCGTGGTTGATGCGTATGTTTTAGGTTGTGTAAAATGAAATGGGTTAGGCCAACATGAAATTGGAAAAATGGTTAATGGCTTGTTTGGTTTCTTTCCTTGGAAATGTGTTTATTTGGGAAAATTATTTGGTATAGATTGTTTGTCTTGTAGGAAATTATTGAAATATTTTAATGCTTTTTTATAAATGTTTTTATATAAATATAATAACTTGTTCTATCCTAGTAGTGTGAGTAGGGAAGTCGTTTGGGTAAAATCTATTGACTATGATTACTCACCCCCGTCTTTGGAACTTTGGTGATTTTGCATATGATTTATTCTAAGACACAAGTAAAAGAAAATCATATCATTTCTTTAGTGGTACTTCATGATTCTTTGGGTGGTTTTTTAGTGTTGGATCTTGGAGATTGGTGTATATATGTGGAGAAAAAGCTTGTAGTTTTTGGAGTTTTGTCATTTAGCTTTCCTATTTGGTACTTTGATTTGGTATTGGAATGGTTTTTTATTATTTTATTTGGAATGAGGTTGAATTGTAATACATTTTTTACATGCATTGTGTGGTCATTTTTGGTAATGTCATATTTGGTTGTTCATTTTTATTTCTATGGGAAAAGTTTCCCCCACCATTCATGAATCCCTCAGAATTCATTACCAGCCTTTGGTACCTTGGATATGTCTCTTGAGGCTAAGTAGAACTTCTTCCTATACTCAAGCCAATGAGGAGGGGTCGGATGTTACAATCTATAACTTATTAGGAAGACCTCTGTAGCTAGTTTCTCTACCATTTTAGCTCCATTGTGTGTAAGAAAATCATTTTCGACCTCTTCAAGTGCAAGAAACTACTAGATGAGCATGTCTCAAACTTTATCACCTGGTGGAAAGGCCTCACATATTCACTTGATATTTCTTTGACCCAATAGAATCTACTAATGATGTTTGTGGAGAATTTCAAGACTAAATTGGTCTCTACCCTCATCACTCATAACTTCCTAGGTAGATTTTGGGATTTCTTTGTTAAAGCATAGTGCCTATAGGAATACTTGCAGCAGGCCAAGAAGGAATGTTTACTACCTCCTCCATCTCCTAAAAGAAGAACCTCCAATGAAGAGACTACCACCACAATAGAAGTGGAGGCCCCATAGACACGAGATCTATTTCTGACAGAGCCTTACTAAGCACAACATTTCTTGGTACAACAACCTCACCAAGATCATCCTGACCCGGTGTATAATTGGAAGGATCCTCATTAACATGTGAAGTTTCCTAGATGATATAATGTGGCTCTGACCCCTCTTCAGGCTCTAGCCTCTCTTCATGGCCCAAATCCTAGAGCTCCCTTATTAGATAAGAGAAACCAATCCTACTACTTTAATGATGCTCAGGTTCTTAGTTATTTTTATAGTTCCTTGGAACGAGGGGTTTTGAAACTTCTAGAGTGTAAAAATCCCCATGAATCCAAGATCAATACCCACCCTGGATATTTCCCTTACCACATGATCCTAGGACATACGATCAAGAAATGTTATGTGTTCAAGGATTCGCTTTCAGGACTAAGTTCACAATGGTGTAGTTAGGTTGATCCATGTACCAGCACAGGTGTCATGCATCTCCAGCAAGGTTAATGATTTTAGTAAAGGTGAATGGAAATAGGTTTCCAACCATGGGACTCATAATTATGTTGACTTCTTTCCTATAGGGAAATTCCTCACACCCACAACCTCATTCATTCTCTCTTAGGATAGCCTGAATCTTCTAAATTCATCATTCACTTGATAGATGATGATTTCACATCCATTTAATAGATTTATACATATCATAAGAGTAGTGTCTGATGGTGTAAGGTAAAGATAAGTCCTTCACTGGTGTTTAATCCATCCCGCACTCTTGGTGATTTCATTCCACCAAAGTTAGGAATCATACTGAGGGTCAACCCATCATTGGAAGACTCATCCTCTAATGATGAGTAGGAGTTTTCCTCAATGAAAACCATTGAGTTGGTGGATTCATACATGGTCCTCGATGATAATGAATGTTAGTAAAGTCCCTTAAGTTCCTCTGGTTGATACCATCATAGAAGAAGTCGATGAAATAATCGGAATGTTCAGGCCATTGCTACAAGACATGCCATACAGAAACCGGATAGTAGGTGTCATACAGAGCTTAGTAGGCACATTCCTCTCAATCCATTCTTTTAGAAATGCCTCTATGTCTTACCATGCTAATTTATTAGGAAGAAAAGCCTTAACTGTATCATGACTAGCCACATCCCATTAAAGACAGTCCCCAATCAACTGATAGTCATCCATTCATGGTTCTAAGAGAGTTATCTAATGAGAAGAAATACATTTATAGCACCATATAAAATCCAATGGTACATCCAGTAGTACCCACCATTCCTCCTATAAAATTGGAACCCCATATCGGTAGAAATGTGAATCTGTAATGGAAGTACGATGTGTTTAAGCACCTTTCTAGAATACTTGTAAAGCTCTCAATTCTCAAGGCCCTCCACCTTTCAAAAGTTATGTGTGAGGCACTTCAAGAATCCCTTTAAATCCCCATCTATTTTGAAATTTTTTTAGTGTCTTTAGAGACCTTATATGATGTGGAATTCAAGCCAGTAGAATGTTAAGCCATCATTTATTTCTCTAGAGATGATGAGGGATCTCTCGTATAGGACCACCTTTTCCCTATTTATATCACCAGCCAATTCAATGCAATATAAGTCTATCATTGTCTAGTTAACACGTGTTATAGAATCAATCTTATCTAGACCCAGACATTCCACATGTTGGGAACCATTGTGCCAGACTTGATCCCCTCTGACCTGAAGATACATGGTTATGACAACTGCGAGAAGAGACCATGTGGAAGAATCCTATTAAATACCCAGTTTAGTGGCTTGATAAAAAATTATGAATTCAGGTTTATCTCATAGGATACCACCTACAATGTATTGATGGGTAGGACCAATCTCTATCTGGATAAATCATTCTCCTCCTCGTTTCACCAATTCCATAAGTACTCTCTCTATGGTTGGGTGGGAATACTCCAAGGTGATGCATCTCCCTTTGTCTCCTATGATGCATGTTATCTGGATTCCAGATTTTATAAGAACAATGAAAATAATGTTAAAACCAATGATGTTGATAACACCACCATTGTGGCTATCCTGTGGAAATATTCGGATGAGGCTTTTATCCTCCTAATTCACTGATTGGAGGCTACAACACTATAGCTGGGAAATTACTTCATCATTTCTGTAATAAAAGGGAGACACATCCCTATGTACAAGGAACATCAAAATATTACCTTATACTAAAAAAAGGTCATGTCCTAGTAATACCAAAACTTCCCACCCCTATGAGGTACTGAGATGTTTTTTACCATGATGACAATTGAACATCATACTCACCTATTTCACAGAGATGGGTTGAATCGACACCAGAAAACCCTCCATCAATGATTTGATATCAAGAATGGACCCCATGGTAGATATCCTGATGGAATTGGTTTGATAGACTCTATATCTATGGTTTTAGTAGAGTAGGATTCCCCTAGTGAAGATTTTGTATCCTCCCAAGCAGACACTAGTGTTCCACTAGAATCAGTTAGCTTAGATGAACTATATTCTCCCACTAATTCCCATACCTTAGACAATGAAGAGGATTTGAAAGACACTCCCCCCACATTTTAATAATGCATCTCCACCCCCACCAATGAGTTGGTTCAGGTAAACCTTGGTACTGAGGCAGTTCTAAGCCCAATGCTGATCAGTGCATCCATTCCTTCTGAGGAACAATTTCAGTACGTGGATTTCATGAAGCCACATTGGGATGTATTTTCATAGAGTTCTGATGAGATATAAAGACTACACCCTCAGTTTTTTCCACCATCTTCACCACCCATTGAATCATCACGGGTTAAAGTAGCCTCCTAGGAAAATGCACCCTTATCACAGTGTCATGGCCAAGGATAAAGTTGATAATCTTATCAAATCTAGATTTATCAAGGAATTTTATCACCCCACGTGACTATCTAAATTTTCTTCAATCATGAAGAAGAATGGGAATATCATAGTCTATATCTAATTTTAGGATCTCAACTGCCCTTTTTCGAAGGATGATTTTCCTCTTCTAGTGATGGAGATGTTGATTGAAACCATAAATGGGTTCCAGGCTCTCTCTATATTGGATGGATATTCCAAATACAGTCATATCAGGATGGATCTTGAATATGAAGATTCTACCAACTTCAGAGCGCTGAAAAGACCTTTTTCTATTAGGTAATGCCTTTTTTGTAAAGTATGCACAAGCCACTAATCATCTATTCATGAACCACATCTTCAAACTGATACTCAGGATGGTAGTTGAATGCTATGTGGATGACTCTGTGGTCAAATCCTACCAGTTTTGGGACAATATTAGAGATCTTCATAAAGTGTTTGGATTCCTCTCCTCCCAGCATTTGAAGATGAACCCCTTGAAGTTTTCTTTTAGGGTTACCTCTAGGAAGTTTCTTAGCTTCATCTTCAGATACGTAGGCATCGAGATCAACCCAAAGAAGTTCAAATCCATTAGCTAGATTCCACCTCCAAGAAACCTCCAGGAGCTCTGAGGTCTTCAAGGCCACTTATCCTACATATGTAGATTCATTTTGAATCTTGAAAAAATGTGTAATCCCTTGTCTAGGATCATGAAAAAAGGAATTTTCTATCAGTGGGATGAAGAGTGAAACCCCGCATTTGAGGAAATTGAGAAGTATTTTCTATAGCCTCTAGTTCTGATTCTCATCATCTCATGGAAGCCTCTTGTACATTACATGACTTCCCAAGAACTATCCCTAATTTTCGTACTCTCTCTAAAGAACATTAAAGGGACAAAGAATAGTTTATATTATCTCAGTGGAATTCTCCTTTACATGGAGTACATAAACTCTCTTATCAAGAAGAGTTTACTCATTCTAGTTTTCATAGTACACAAGTTGCAGCATTATCTGCAACATCTTGAGATATATATGGTGTCCTATGTTGATATGCTAAATTATATCCTAAATTTCCCAATTTTGAAAATATAGCTAGAACAATGGGAAATTATTCTTTAAAAGTTTGAAATCAGGTTCATTCCATAGAAATCTATCAAGGGTCAGGTGTTGGACAACTTTCTAACTACCTATCCAGCACCTAAAGAATCACCTAAGAACGTTTATTTCTCAGATGAGGCTATTCTTTTAGTAGATCAGGCCATGGAATGCTAGAATATGCATTTCAATGGTGCCACCTGAATCCCAACTGTTATAAGCCTCAATGATCCCAGGCACAATAGAGTAGTCTTGGGGGTCGTCTTCTTCACCCCTACACAGGTTATTTTTACCTACTCATTCCTATTATTAGAAGGTTTCACCAACAATGAGGTAGTGTGTCAGGCCTACATTACTAGTCTCAATCTTTCTCTTAATATTGAAATTCCCCACTTGAATGTAAAGGGATACTCTAAATTAGTCATCAAAAAAATCAATGGTGATTACATCATCAGAAATCCAGAGCTAATTCCCCAGCTAGAATGCACTCGCCAGATGATGGCCCAATTCCCTTTTCAACTAAAGGCGTCTCATGTTACCTGATCATATAATTTTTAAGTCGACACCTTTTCTATCCTTTCTTTTTCTTTTACAAAGACTGACTAGGATGACCTATTCATACATGTGGCATATTGAAGGGTCATTTCCCCTCTCATTCCAAGAGATGGTGATGATAGTTAGTAGGTAAATCAGCTAACCGCTAGTGCTTCCACGTCAGGACCTTAAAATCCCCCCACATCATAAGAAACCATTGATTAGACAACCCCATTTATCAAGTATCTCCAATATGGTATTCTTTCACTAGATCGACCCAAAATTGAGTGAATCCATCAGCATATAGCGCAGTTCACCCTTCAGAGTTGTCCCTATGTTGAGCAGGCTCTCTACAGACATTGGTATGATCTAATTATACTTCATTTCATGTAAGAATAAGATATTCCATAGGTCGTTCTGGATGTTCATGTCTGGTCTTGTGGTTATCATCAGGCATGTTTGAATATCTCCTAGTAGATTTAAAGGCAAGGATACTTCTATCCCACCATAGTCTATAACTATATTGAGTTATCCAATAGGTTCCACACATGTTAGATTCATGAAAACATTATGCATCGACCACAAAATCCACTCCATACCACCAATTATTCTTATCCCTTTTAATTCTAGGGACTTGATGTCATGGGACTATATCCACTAGAAACATCTTTGCAATGCAGGTTCATTCTGACCGCGATGGATTTCTTTTCCAAGTGGGCTGAAGTGATCCCTCTAAAATAATTCAAGGATCAATCTATTGATGAATTTGTGACCTCCAATATCATATATAAGTTTAGATTCCCTTATTATATTATCATTGAAAACAACACCAACTTCTGGGCAGCTGAGCTGAAGAAGTTTTACACCAAGTATAACATCTGATCCAACCACACTTCTCGCTACCATGTATAGGAAAATGGATGGATTAAGTCATTCAAAAAAAATACTCTCAAACATTCTTCAAAATATGGAGATCCAAAACAAGAAAATTTATCTTGAAAATCTCCCCAACTATCTCTAGTATTATCATACAAAAACTCTCAATTCTACCTTGGTAACCCCATATTACATGGTATAGAGAACAAAGGTAGTCCTTCACATTGTGATTCATTTTGCATCATTTTGGACAGTTGTCTATGATCCGATGATTCCAGATATAATGGAAGAAGTCCATATATTTGAGCTATAATATCTTAAAAAGAATAGTATACATGCCTTTCATGATCTAGAGAGTCACCAGAACAGGATATCTAGGGTGTTTAATAAGAAATTTTTTCAACACTCCTTCCACCAGGGTGACACGATACTGGATCTCAGAATGCCAATGATGACCAGTAGAAAGCCACCAAAGTTGGATCCTAAGTGGTAATAACCTTAAATCATTCACAAATTCTACCCTAATGTTTCATAGTCTTTGATCACTATGTATGTAAAGCGAATCACTCCGCTAACCAATTCCAAGTTCCTCAAATAGTAATTCGCATAAGGAGTTGTCTATGTCTCCACAACCTGACGTTAAACTATGAATTTTTAGTATGAGTTGTACAAAAGTAAATGAATATCCTTAGTCTAAGTATCATGATATTAAAATGTATGAATATTTTCTTTGGAATGTGTTCTGTGGTGATATAACTCCTAGGCCTTTATTCATGTCAGGTTTTGTTACTCCTCCACCTTGCACGCATTCCTCTGAAGCAAGTCCCCTCTTTGGTCGGAACACTATGACCTTAAACTAAGTTCCTCAGTCCATGAATCATGAATTTAAACTTTATATAGTACTTGTTAGGAATCTATTGTATGGAAGTGGGCCTTCCTTGGCCCTCATTCATGGTGGTTTTTTCACTCTGTCTTTCCACCTTAACCGATTCAAGAATCCCTTTCCCCCATGGTTCAAAATATATGACCTTAAACTTAGATCTTATGTTCTGGGTGGTATGACCTTAAAATATTTTCTGTAGGTCCATGAATTATAAACTTAATCTATTTTCAACCCCTATAGTCCAAGTTGTATTACTTTAAATTGCATGGCTCTAATGTCCATTCCACATGATGTTAAACTATGAAGTATTAGTAGTCTTATTTTCATGAACTTAAAAGGTAAATATCAATGTCCTAGTTTCATGACATTAAACTATGTAACAACCAACATCCCAGGCACACGATGTTAAACTAGGAATTTGGTCTGATCTTTATAACCTTAAACTAAAAGTTCAAGTTCTGGCATCATGACTTTAAAATATGTGCAATTATTCCTTGGGAGTGTATGATGAAATGTGGGCCCTTTGTTCCTCATTCACATCAGTTTATATCAAACACATCATGTACATATATTTTAGAACACTTTTCCCCCTTTCATTTTATCTACACTATGTTAAACTGTGAAACCACCTCACATTCTAGTTGTGCAATGAGAAATTGTACATCACCAGAATGTCATAGCCCAAGAGTAAACCTCCCTTGGCCTCATTAATTTACCATTCTATGTTTCATAACTATGTATGGATTGATTACTTTCCACATAGGATACATAGCAATGCCTGAATTTAGTATTCTGCTCCAGCAAACCCAAAAAATACCCCCTCCTTGTGCATGGGTCAGAACTACACAAGGAAATTTAATCCATAACTATGTTTGACTTGATTCTCATCCTTATAGGATATTTAGTGATGCCCAGACACCATGTCTTAGGGTCTATCCCCAAGTTCATCAAACCTCGGTCCCCTTGGTCTTAGCATAGTCCAAGTATCACGAATCTAAACTGTATGAAAAAAAACTCCCTAGTAATGTGTCATACGGTGTTGGGTCCCTTAGATTCCTTATTCATGTTGGGTTTTATCTCTTGCATGCCACATATATACACTTGGAGAGAATGTTTCCCCTATAGTCCAGGAAACATGACTTTAAACTATTTTTCACAGTCCAAGCATCGTGACATAAAACTACATGCAAGAATGGTCTAAGTTTTATAACCTTAAAATAAAATATTATAGTCTGAGTAAAATTAATCAAAACTGTCTACCACGGTCCACATAATATGAACTTAAACTATTTAAAAGACCAATTTTGAACCCCACTTTTGAATATGCCTCGTTCCACACTTCAGGTCTTTCTCATTTTGATTTTACATCATCTTTAAAATCCAGATGGACCCCCTAAGAGTGATAGTATCATGCCATTTTATATTACCTCCCATGTTGTCTAAATGTCCTAATGGATCTTTGGTATAAAATCGTATAAAATATGTTTTGAACTTGTTCAATGGTTGATCCTGTATTTTCTCACCCCATTCTTGACTAGTGTGATCATGGTCCCTGTGTTTCAAATGTGGTAAACAGTCGGTCCTTACTCACCAGTCTCCCCCTTGTCCAAACCCTGAAAGTATCAGCTTACCTATTTTCTACTACATGGTATTGTGGTGGAATTGCAGCCTTGGTATCACCCCCTGATCCATGCTTCCACATTCCAGAAGACCGCATGTACCATTTCTTGTTTCCCACACCAACCATGGCTCACAAGGTATTAGGAGTTATGGTGGGGGTGTGTACCAATGTGGTCCATCTGCACAATAAACCTCATGGTCCATACTCTATGACCTTAAATTGAGATTCTACATATAATCATGGATTTATACTATGTGGACATCTTTTTATGGTGTGGTGTGGGCCCCTTGGATGTCATTCACATCACTATCTATCTATTTCTTGATACTTGTGTGCTACTCAATCCTATTTTGGATCATTCACATCGGGTATATTTCTTTCATGCCATAGAAGTAAAATTGGAGAAGATGTTTTTCTGGTCCATGCAATATGACTTTAAACTATTTTCCAGGTTCCAGGTTGTATGACCTTAAAATTGTGTACAATGTATTGTCCACATGAAGATAAATTGAGGGACATGTCTTGATCACATTATATTAAATAGTACCATGCATCTTCCTCATCTGCATGACATGAAACTATAAGGCATATCGGGCCCTCTCCTGAGAGGTACTCTTCCCTGGTGCTGGTCATCTACCACATTGTACACATTTTTAGTTATTTCTCAGCATCTAAGGTGATTCTCTCCTTGAAGATGGTTTTGATCTTTGTTCAAACCAATGCACTTACACCAATGGGTTCTAATTGATGGTGGAATAATTTTGAGAGTGTTGGAATTCATTTGAACATTCCATTACCCCATTCCCACAGTTTTCAAGCTCCTTATTTGGAAAATAATCCCCTTCCATGTCTTAAGGGACCCCCTATTGGTTTGGTCCCATGTCATTTTGGATCACCTACCTTATTGGGCCAATGTACGAGAAGACTTTAGATGATATTCTGAGATAGGTTCTATGTCTTGAACATGGTCAGTGGTTAACCCTCATTTGTTTTTCCACATTCCCTTTCAACAGTAAAGATGTTTTGTTTCGAACACAGTCAATAGTTATCATGTATTATCATGAAAATATCCTTTTGTTCTAGATATTGGGAATTGTGATTCACACTCCCCTTTCCCCTTTATTCTAGTCAAATCCAAACCCCCTAGAATTATACCATTTGTTCATTAGATCACATCGGAGAAGTAATTTGGATGATTGAGGATCCATGTTCTCCAACCATATCCTCTATCATACTAAACACTCTTTTTGGTAATTCAAAAATAGAATAACCTAAGAGTTCAATAATTATCTAGAACTCTCATGAAAATGAGAAATCCTATGGTCATCCCTTGTTTCTCACACTGGGAATAACCCACATGATCTTAGGGATTAGTCATTAGTTGTCTCAAAAATATGATCAAAGTGAAATAATTAAAGTAGTGAAAAGAAATGTTTCCATTCATGCAGGAAATTTTCAAAGAAAAAAACTAGTTGTAATAGTATCATTGAAATCCAAATATTGGATACTATTATGAGTTCTAGAAAAATTTCCCCTATATATCTGCTCCAAGGAATGAGAATTATAGCTCCACAAATTTTTAGCATGTGGTCTCCAGGGTCTGTTTCCACTCCCTAATCTCTATTTTCTTATCATCATCCACCAAGTGAAGATCATTGGATCTTATTTTTTCCGGGTCATGCTCATCCAGTAGATTGACCACTTGACATACTGCCAGCCTTATCTTCTTCTCATCCACCTCTAGTAGAGCCTTCGGTTTGATGAAAAGATCTGATTGAGTATTAATGAAGTCAGAATGATCTTTCATTTGTTCTTATAGGTTCTGGATCTCTCAATTGACTTCCTAGAGATTTTGAATGTTTTCATACTTCTTTTGAATCCATAAGAAATTTAGTTGTTGTCTTCCTTCAATCACTCTCTTAAAAATAAATTTGTGAATCAGCATATGAATACCTAACAAAATTCACCCCACAAACACATAGGTTGCGCAACCAGTGGTGAAGAGACTTAATCTAGCTCACCAGGTATGGTTATAGAGTCTAATAGATGAATCATTGGATTAATTTCCACACACTCACTTGATGATGCGGTTCTCTTCATCTGCCTTAGAATTAGAATCCTCCACCTCCTCGGGCATAACAAGCTCATATTCAGGAATTGATTCAAGAATTTTGGTAGCAATATCCTTTTTTGGTATCATGTTATATGATATAGGCTTAATATTGTGAATTTTTTCATCATCACTTGATCCCAAATCAAAAATATTGTCCCTATCACCCCCAAGTTCCACCCCACTAGTGGCGTCACTCACAGCCACAACTGACTGTTCACAAGGGACCATGGCCTGATCAGCTCGGATGACCATCTCCATATGGAAAAGTTACCCAATCATAGATAGGACCAATAATTTCTTAGCATATTCTAACAGCCAAGCATGCAGTGCCTCCAACACTACTCAGGAAAGGAACATGTTAGTTAGTCCGATAAGAAAATGATGAGTATGACTCTGTGAAGATAAGAGACTTACGAGAGATAAGCAGTGATAGATCAAGCTTTTAGGTCACCACCTTCGTGATGTTAGGTTGTGTCACCCCATAGATGACTGAGAACTCTAGATATTAAGTGGCGGTTTCCCTAACTCCCTCAACTTTCTTTTTCCCACCAATCGCTTCTTTCCCGAGCATAGGCCCTAGAGTGTTCTTCTCTACACCTATCGGTGCACCTTCATCCCCACCAATAGGGGTCCTCGATTTGAGATTCCCTTACATAAAATAGGTTTCAATTACAGTATCTAGATAATAATAGAGGAAAGGTATAGTACAGTAAGGTGAGTTAGATATTACCTTGAAGTGTTCATCTAGTTCTCCCATAGAGACTATGATCTCACCACTCTCCTAGGGGATCCATTCACAAGCGTCATCTCCCCAAGATTTGTCTCATTACTCGAGCATGGGATCATGCACATCCAACTCATATACTGACAGTTTTGTAGGTGTTGTTATGTCAAGCAACACCCTCACCTGCTCCGTTAATGGGTGTGCAGTGCCCTAGGAGTGCATTAGGTCCACCATCTCTACCATATATTTCTCTCCCTCATTCCAAGACAGGTCGAAGCTATCTTGGTGTGACCAATCCCAGAGATATTCATACCATATCGGCTTATGTTATACCACATCCTGTGTGTATTGAGGAACTTCATTTAAACATCATAGTTTTCCCAATCCTTGGGAAATACGGCATCACTAGGAATGTCTACATGACGCAACTGCTTTCTATGAGCTTGAACAAACATCCTGTAGAACAACCTAGATGGCTCCCCTTCCTCTCAGTTCCTCTATCCCATGAGAGAAGACATTATAAGTTATGTATAAGTTTTATGGAGGTAAAATAAGGTTTTTTTATCACTGTTGATGATCATGTGTGTAATTACCTAGACATGAACACTCAGATCTTATGCCATAACCACATACTTTACATATTATCTTTGATAAAAACTATATATTCCCAAAAATATTTATCCCATAATTACATGTCATAAAGAAAATATTTCATTTTATACATTCCTAATAAATTTTAGGTTTATAGATTTATATAATTTTGAAAAAACATAAACTAATGAGGCACATTTATTTCCCAACCAATAGATATTTTTTTAGTATATAATAAACTCTTAATCCATAATAATTCATCAACATCTCTCTCAAATCCCCCACAAATGCTATTCTTCTAGTCATATCATATGAAATACTTTTATTTCTATCTTGTGGAAATATAAAATAATAAGGGGTGAAATAAAATTCTCATAAATGGAAACATATATCTATAACTATAAAAATAAAAACATGGTATGCATAAAATTCTAAGAATAAATAATCTTAAAAATTCCATTATAAAATGAGACTAAGAAAATGTTTTATTAGTGAAAATAAATGAAATAATGGATAATAATAATTATTGATCTCATAATGATGGAATTAATAGTTTTATCCATAAAATATATGCTATCATGGCCTTGTTCCAGAAAAATATACTGATATGGGGAGACGTATACACCAAAATCCTAGCTATTATTCCTCATGAGACTTATCAATGCATCAAAGGGATATATAATCTTAGGACCATCCCATCACATTATTAATTCCAACGCATTCACCATAACAGTCTATATGAAATTTCATACCATTACCCAAGGAACCACTAGGTGAATAAAAACATTTCAATATATATAATGAGAAAAAAATAAATACATAATCAACATATTCTAGTAGTAAGTAATAATAAAGAATAAAAATATTATTCCATATAAAAATAAAATAAATAACTTGATTATAACTCATCAATAGAATAAATGTGTATGTTCATGTAATACATAGTTAACTTGTTAATAATCATTTGTAATTTAATAACAATATAAGGAACAAAAATACTTTTCCTCATGTAAATAAATGGTATAGAAAGATCATAACCCATCTAGATGAAGGATGTGATCGGTTGAAACCTATATATTAAACTTTTCAATAATCATTCATATTGAAATAAAAAACATATGGAACACTAATAGTTTTCCTCATTTCAATAAAATAGCAATCTTTCAAGGTGAACATCTTCTAATCATAATTATATAAAATTTGATGTACATGTTGTATAGAACAATGAGTATATAACTAAGTCAATAATGGAATAACATGATCATAATCCTTCCAGATAAATAATGTTAATGGTTTCAAAATAAAATATCTATAGTGTAACAAAGGAATCTGAGAAGAATGTTTACATATATGAAAAACAACCTTGCAATAGAGTTCTTAAACAATACCCTCAAACAATGGATCCATAATTGGATTGTTGGGTACTATGAGTTCACTCCCCCAAAATGTAAATATACATTAGAGTATAAATAGTGACAAACAAAATAATTATATTAAATCCATTTTAAAATTAAAATATATATATATGTTAAATCCTAAAAGATATTTTATAAATAATTTTTAACATTGATATGAAATAATATGTTATGAATCACTTTTAAAATTATTTTTCTCAAAATTTAATGTGAAAGATCCTTATAGACCGTTAAATTTTAAAAAATAATATTCAATCATAGGGTCTTATAAATACATAAAGTTTATCATGGAGAAATTAGGAGATTAAGTCAAGACATATGAAAGTGAGATGAATAACCCTTTTTAATATATTGAAAAGTACCCCTGTTTAAAAACTCACATTGAAAAAAGAGTAAAACATTATTTTTAATAAAAATATCTTTTCCCTATTTATGTATAAAAAATTTACATATAATAACATATTAGGGTGGGAAAACTAAATAATGGAACAAAGAACTTCATGATGAAAAAATATTACTCAACCAAAGGTTTCTTAATTTATAAATATTCTTTAAAAGCAACATAATCCTTAAAGTAATAAATATTTAAAAAATGTGTATAATGTGATGAAAAAGTATATTCATAGAAAAATAATATAATACCATAAAATATAATCAATTAGTAAAATTTACCAACCTTTTAATTCAATGAGGATGATTATAGCTCAATGAATGAAAATTAGGACACCAAAATCTTTAAAACTAGGGTAATAATTGAGTAAAATCCATTTAACAAAAGGGAATTAATTGGGATTATTTTTTCCACGAATTAAAAAATATATGATAAAGAATCATCCATGGGCAGTGCATACACAATTAAAAGGAAATAATGGTGAAAAACATAAACATGTCTTAAGGAAGTAAAGATTGAGACAAAGTACCCTTACATATTAAGAAACATTTTAATCAAAAAACCTTGAAATAATGGTCTTATAAGTAAACATAAAATACATTGATTCAAATACAAGTCATGATATGGTATCTAAAAAAGTAATTCTATACAACACATGCAATAAATTATGTTTATAATACCAAACATGTCTCAATGATATGAATTTGAGATGAAATCCTTTACCTTAGTCCTTATTTATTCTACACATTTCCAAAATATCTAAAATTATTAATTAAATTTAATTAAATTCATATCCATAAACCTTATTCATAAGTATAATAATTTATAATCCTCATTTATAATCCTTATATACTAATATATTAGTAGGTTTTTATCGATTTTCAATATCAAGTGGGAGTAATAAATATATCTCTTTAGACTAGTTTTTTAAAATATATGTTCGTATCTATTATATTTATAAGGTATGTCATTATTAGAAAATATATGTTAATAGAATATATTTTTCCATGATATTTTATAAATCTTTAATTTCATTCAATGGTATTTTTGATCACCAACCATGAACATAAAATCAATGATGATCATGTTTCTACAATTCTTAATGAAGAAAATGTGTTTTATTAATTAATGAGTTAAATAATGATATAAACATAGTAGAAACCAAAAAAATATCCACATGTTTATATAATATTATACCATAAATATTTTTATGTTAATATATTATAAAAATGCATACTATTGTTCGAGTAGTTTATTAAACCGGCCCAAACATGAACCTACCATAATTAATGGATTAGTATTGGGTGGTTTAGTATGCCATTATACCAAAATAATGATGATATTATTTGGTTATTATTAATGTGATATATTATAATTTTAAACAATTATAAATAAAATATAATTTATATAAATTCATTACTTATAAATAATATCATTTTCCTCTTAGTTCACTCATTTTAAATGATTAAATTAATAATAATCATTGGTTGATCGTAGATTATAAGGTTATAAAATTATATATACCATAAAATTATTGATTTCATAAACATCATATTTATATTCTAATCCCATATTCATGAAAATCTATGTAAGTTGGTGATGAAAAGTATAACACAAATTAATTGTTCCAAAGAGGAAGTAATCTATACATACACAAGAATGATTATTTAAATTTTTATAAAATATGAGAAAGGAGTAATATAGATTATTATTTTAGAATCATAAAAATCATATAAATATCATAACTATATAACCATACTTTTAATATGGCGAAGGAAAAAAAATAGGTAGCGTTGGGGGGTTGGTATTTCATACATCTCATGAATAACAATTTATTGTTTCTAAATAGAATTTGGATAAGGTGGTAAAATATTATTAAAATAGCATAATAAAATTAAGTATATAACCAATACTGATTTAATAACATAGTTATTTGAAAATTAATGTGGGAAATGAAAAATAGGAAGGAATTAAGTTATGTAAAAAAGAAAACTCTTGTTGAGAACATTGAGATTTCCATGAAAGGTCCCTTTGAAAGGGATTATATATGATTTTATTATCTAAATGGAAGCTTGATATAGTAAAATATTATTCTATTATATGAAATAAGGAAAATTATTTAGAATGATACATAATTTTGGAGTGCCTTGAAAGGGTTGTGATATGATTCTTTTATAAGTGGTGAGAATGACTTTTTTGGTTGGTATTTTCAACTTAATATAAAGGGATCAAATTTTTATCAAGTAAATTGAATCCAAAAATAGTAAATAATTAGGTAGAGATAAGTTATATTATCTATAAATCACTTAATTAGAAACATTTTTTTTAACATGTTTCAAGTTTTTTTCCCATTGAATTATTACTTTCTCTATTTAAGCTTTTACTATGGTAACTATTTTTTATTTAATGTAACTTAATATTTAATCCTAAAAATAAATTGGTCCTTATTAAATAATTTGGACCAACTAATTATGAATTCTAAACACATTTAATTTGATAAAATTTATAAAATTTACAAAAATTAATATTAAAATAAAAATGTACAATGTATTTAATATAACTTTTGAGAAAATAGTACTTATATTATAAAATATAAAATATAGGTTTGTAAGTTTAAAAACACTTTTTAAACTATAAATTTACTTATAAAAAGTATATTTGGTCTTATAAAATTTTTAATTTATTTATAATTCATTATTATATACTAATATTTTCATAAAATCCAACTACTTTGTAAAAATGATATTTTTCACTATTCAACTAAAAATCATTATTTTTAGAAAAATACTAAAAATTCATCTTCAGAAAATATTACTATAATGAATCCAAAAAAATTATTCTTTTTTAAAATTTAAATTCTATGTTTTTTAATGCTAACTTTTAAATAAAAATGTAAAATATAATGAGAAATGGTTTTTATAAGAAATTTACATTTTTTAGTATATTAACCAATTTCATTCATATTTCCTATTATTTATTTAATTTAAATAGTATTAATCAATTATTTATAGCAAATATATTATATCATAATTAATTAAAAGTTTCTTGAATTAGAAAAGAATATCTTATAGAAATTAAATATATATACAAATACATTTCTATGCATAAAGTGATCGTATTAGTCATTTTTCTATAACAATTGAATTTCATTAATTTTAAAAGTAATATTTATATTATTTATATAAATATTTCATAAATTTGTTACTATTATTCATTCCCTCTAATTCAAAGGCAATTTTCTGATGGTATTAACATGTCATGGTTTCATTTCAGTTTTTTGTTGCTTTTGGAGAAAGCTATTAAACACACAAAATTATTTAAATGTAATTAAATATTAAAATTTTTAGGTTTTTCATTATCACATCCATAAATAAATAGATTTTTCATAATTTTAATCATAATATAATATTAATTTATATAGGTAACTAAAAATTAACCACACACAGCAAGATGACCATGGGTTTATTTAGAAATTTGAATGAGATTTATCTATATGAACAATTATTATAAGCACATTATTAAGAGAGCTAATCCATTCCTAATTTTACATATAATTCTAATAAGGGAATAATATCTAAATCCATAAGTAATTCCTTCTCACAAACCTTGAAAATTATTTATATAATAATCATACAACTATGGGTTTTTATTTATAACTCAATATCAAGAAGTTGGTGAAAACTATAATTATAAAGGATACTAGAAAATCTAAAGTCACTATTTGAAAAGGAGTAATTTGCGATGGGGAATTTGCGATGGGACCTCGTCGTAAATCGTCATTTGAGAAGGGGTCTGGTCGCAAATGCTCCGTTGTAGAAAATGGCATCACAAATAGTTTCTATAAGATTTAAAAAAACCTTTTACAATCGGCCCCTTACAAGTACTTTTTGTGATGGGCCCGTCGTAAAATGCTTTAGAAAATAAAAAATGGATATTAATAAAATTGAATAAAATAACATTAATAATCATAATAAAATAACACTAAAAAATAATATTAAAAATAGCAATATTATTATTATTATTAATATTAATATAATAATATAAATAATATTAATATCATAATATAATAAATTAATATTAATAAATTAATATTAATAAAATTAATAAGAATAATAAGAATAATAATAATAGTATATTAATATTAACAAAATAATATTAATAAAATTAATAATAATAATAATAATAAATTATAATATAATAAAAAAAACTCAATATCCGCAAACACATAAAATAATAATAATAATAATAATAATAATAAATAATTTTAATAAAATAATAAATAAATAAATAAATATAATTAAATAAACAATAATGTAATAAAAAATAATAAAATTAAAAAATGCAATATTCGCGATAATATAAAAAAAACACTATATAGAAATGTAAATGTATAATATTACAAAAAAAGGTATATTTAAAAATTTTATCATAAAAAGTAAATACATCACTAAGGGGGTCTTCTAGATGATTTGGATGAGCTAGAGGAAATCATGGAGGAAACACCATCCCTAAACCATGAGTCAGACGTCGCATGTACTCCATCGTCTGCTTGTGATGCTACTACTACTATTATTGACGAAGTTATTCCTTCTCCCTATGCATACTCTCTATAAGATCACCATGAGCTCACAATTTCTCTAGATAAAGTGCAATAGATGATTATGAATCTCCACGAGCTCCTCTCGAGTTCCATGCCAACATCATAGTAGTACATAACTCTTAGGTGTCAATCGAGAGATGATACCAACAACTCAGCTATTCTCGAATGCATACTGAGTTATCTGCATTCATACTACCTCATCAAATCTTTCTACACTGGTCTGATCATCGGTCTCATCCTGAATCTCATTCTGTGTTTGAGATGTCATAGCCTCATTTGAATCCTTCAATTTCAATTTAAAATTAAAATAGTTAAAATATTATTTAAAAATAATTTTTAACATCAAAAAAAATTATACTAACCACAATCTGATGTTGGCGATGACCTCTAATCTCTCCGGTGGTAGTATCAGTGTGCATCCTTCTATAAACGTCAAACTTCATAATATCGGGTTGTTTGACTGCCTATATGAATATAAAATATGTAATTTATATTTAAATTTATATAAATTAATTAAAAATTGGTACTAAAATATGTTTCCTATGTGTACTGAATATATGACTACCATCTTGATGTGTCACCTCCTATCTCTCCCAGTTTTGTCGACCTACTGATGATCTCCTCTGAAAACAAACACCCATTCAATGTGAACATAATTCATCCTGAGCCTGAGATGAAATGTAATCATGTTTGTGGGTACAGCAAGACTGATCAAACTCGGTGACTCATACTTTACTCATTGCTTTCAAATTGTGCAAAAATTAATAGCAACACTCACATATATATCCCTCTCATTCCTTCCAGATAGAGTAACATGTTTTCTAATTGATGGAATACCATAAACCCTATAAAACATTAATAATATCAATTTATTAATTAAACCAATTTCAAAATAAATATTATTTATTTTCATACCATACAATGATCAAACATTCATTTCTAAACATCTATGGTAATCTGATCCCATGTAATCTATACTCCTGAAAAATAATTTTTCAATATAGCACTCCCCCGCCCAATAACTATATGTGGAAAGTTGTGAAAAAAAGAACAAATAATCAAACAATTAGTATATAAATAAATTAATGATAATTAATGAAAACTAACTAAAATACATTTTTAAACATACCTCTGCATGCATGGATCAAATCCAATACATGAACGTCTCTCATAGATAGGGTCGGCAATAATCAATTTCACAAGACAACGACCTCTTCGGGTCCTCACTGCACCACCTGTAATCTGAGGGTCAGATGATCCAACATCTTGTTCGTCATCAGGTAGATCACCACCCTCAAACTCAAAAAACATATATGAGTCCATCTGAAACACGAAATGACTACTTTTAGAAAATAGTTGAAAACATATATTATATATAGATATATAATATATAATATTATAACCAACATTTAATTGTGTCAATTTTTATCTTCATAATAATTTTTGTATATAATGGTGTCAATATCTTCATATTCCACCTCAGTATCATCAATTTTTATAGATTTTTCAGTTTCATAATCTCTTGTCATTTCAAATTGATTTGTTACATCAATAACATCATCATCACCATTGAACCTTAATTGTCTGGTGTCTTCATCAATATTCGTTTCACTTCATGGAAAATATGGATTTGTAGTAGTCTCTTGAAAAAATTTAATTCCTTTCACTTCTTGAGAACAATATTCACTTTAAATAAACTGTTTTTCTCAAGATTTCATTTTTATTATGCTCCACCTATCACCCAACTCTCTTGAAGTAACACAATAATTTTTATAATAAATTTTATGTACCTGATAAACTAATAAAAAAAGCTCATTTACTAATAAAATAATTTTATATTTATTATCAATGATTCCATGGCTCAGATAAATACCTAACCCTCTCTCAGTATCTAACCGCTAACATTTAAACATCATTATATAATTCTGTCCCAGATAACACAGTTCAATAATTTTTTCCTCCATGCCATAAAAGATAACTTTAATTTCTCTATGGTGAGATCCTCTCAATAAAACATCACTATTCATTATTTTTGTTTTCCCCATATGCATGTGTATGAAATCAAAAACCATTCACCACATATTCATTTTAAGCTTTAACCATTTTTCATGGTGGGTTACTCAATACACACAATCGATTATCAATTTTATCAGCATGTTGACATACCTAAAAAAATTTAAAATTATTATCAATATAACAAGTAATACATTGATTTTATATGTTAAACAATATATAATTTGTGTTACCAATTTTTTAAACCAATAAAAAAATTATTTTACCAACAGTCTTCAAGAGTAGTGGCTATAATTTGTGGAACCTGTTTCTTGATATGATTATCATATAACCTATAAATAAAATAATATTAATTTTTTATAACAAATATTATAGAATAAGTGATAGGAGTGCTCACAATACAAATGGTGTTATTTCTTTATAGTTGAGTAGAACATATGTATGAGCTCTGTAATTTTCATCATATGAAAGTCGTCATTCATGAAATCCACTAAAGAAATGTTCTGGATTATTAAAAACTTATAATTTATTTCTTATTTAATCATCAAAATTTCCCTTGTTACGGACCGTACGGTTTTTTTGAGGGATATTCAGATGGAAAATAATGGGAGGAGGAAAAAAACCTTCTACAAATAAGCTTTTGTGATTGATCCTTCAATTGGTGCTTTGTTACGTACTTTTTTCTTTAATTTATTCAAGCATCTCCTAAATGGGTACATCTATAGATATTGTATTAGACCACCACATTTTTCTTCATGTGTCAAATATAATATCAAATGTTTCATTGAGTCAACATTAGATGGTGAGATGATTCTTTCTAATTTACAAAAAATTAAAAAAAAAAATCTTGCGGTCTAATTAGTGCATCGTAGTCTATCGTCACCACAAAAATTTCTCAGAAAAATATTTTATGTCTGCTAAATCATAACAAAACATAAAATTCAACAAACCACTTAATCCAATAAGTAGAATTATTTCTATTGTAACATGACAGTCATGAATTTTTCATTCAGTAATATGACCATTTCTGACACATCTACCCAAATTGGAAACATAACCATCTAAAAGTCTCAAATTTTAAATACACTAACAAAATAATAATCAAATTTCTTTGGAAAGTATATAAGATTATTTTGGAATCATTAAACAATGTGATCTAAAATTTTCAAACAGTTCAAGTTCTGGTTTCCTGTAAATTTAGGAAATATCTAATCATGTCTTAACATTATATTTGGTCTTATCTAGTGCATCAAAAACTGTATAAAATATATTATCAAAATCATTATTATCAATATGCATGACATCTAACATGTTACGGACTAACAAATCGGGCCAATATGGCAGATCCCAAAAAATACTCAATTTTATCTAATTGTGTTCTTTCCCAAAGTCATAAATTTTATGTTGGTTTATAGTTAGTCCAAATGTAATGGGAGGTAATGAAGAGACAAATTATTTTGACTCCATACCTGATATCATTATTGGATGTCCATCTCTTTCAATTATTCCTTTTCTAAAATGATATACGTTCCTCCGAAAAGGATGATCGATTGGACGGAATTTTTGAAGACATTATAAAAACCGAGGTTTTATTCCATTAATAAGAATAAACACTTTATTGTCTCTCATACAATATGAAGATTATTTTGGTCCTTTTGTACTCTATCTAGATAACATTCTATATACTGAGAAGTCTCTAATTTTTCACATCAATGAACCTTTCAAAAGGAAATTTTATTTGCAGTAACATCACATGTACTGACACCATTACTCCATAATAAATTTAACTCACCAGTCAATATATTCAAATAAACATAAATATTCTTTTTCAAATATCTTGGAATTAATAAGTTTATAAAGATATATGACTCATTCATCAACATCCAAGGAGGTAAATTGTACAGAGTTATAAATATAAGACAACAAAAATATTTACTATCGTAAGAACCAAATAGACAGAAACCACCAGTAGAAAGACCCAATCACACATTTCAGTAATTTGAAGTAAAACATGGATGTACTTGATCGAAATGTTTCCATGAATAACCATTAAATGGGTGATTTAAGATTTTACCAATTGAAATATTGGTTTCTTCCATGACATCAATGATGTTGTGTTCTGAGACATAAATAAATGCTATTATCTAGGTATAATCGGGAAATACCTCAACTGGTTAATAAGAATCAATCCAAACATCCATAGTTTATCCTCTTTATACCACAATTTTCCACATGTTGTACAACTATCTAACGAATCATTTTCACCATAATATAGGATGTAGTCATTTGAACATGCATGAATCTTCTGATAACCAAGACTCAGATTACAAACCGGCCTCTTTCTCTCATAGAAATTTGTAGGCAACACATTTCCTTCAGGTAACAGTGTTTTAACCAAGAGAATATCTAATCAAAATATATATTTTACATTCCATTATCTGATATAATAGTCATAGATTTTTCAACTACTTCAAATTTTCTTACCTTATAACCACGATATAAGGCATCCTTAGTGAACCATAGAAACTCATAAAATTGAGATGGTTCTAACTGAGGAATTAAATCAATATCATCTTAAGTTTTAATTTTTTGATAAGATGGGCCTACCACATCTTGTACTAAATTTTGAAACTGTGATGGATCTGGAACTAAATTATATGTATCTTTTATAGAAATACATTCATCATTTTGATATAAATTAACATAATCTACTTGAAAATCAAAACATGATAGATGACCCCCAAAATTGTCAAATGTTTCAAATGCCCTCAGACTATATTTTTTACATGCACACTTAATTATCCATTCAAAAATAAATTCTAGTTTTGATGATGAAAATGATAAGAAATTTTCAACACCCTCAATATATATAGGATTTATACCAGAATCGTTTGTATTCATATGTTTATTTATCCAATTGTGATCCTCTAATAATGACTTTTATCGACATCTTTGTTCCATATTTCTCTAAAAAATATAAAATAATTAGTTTTTTATGAATAATTTGATATAAAAAAACATGATCCAAAAAAAGAAAAAAAATTGTAAATTATTCCTAAGTATTCCAAATTAATTGTAATTATTCCAAATTATTTTTAATTATTTGTAATTATTCCTAAATATTACTAATTATTGGTAATTATTTCTAATTATAGCTAATTATTTCTAATTATTGTTTATTATTGCTAATTATAGGTAATTATTACTAATTATTACTAATTATTAGTAATTATTCTTAATTATTTATAATTATTACCAATTATTGCTAATTATTTCTAATTGGTGCAAATTAATTCTAATAACTGGTAATGATTACTAATGATTACTAGTTATTGCAATTTATTGCTAATTATTACTAATTATTACAATTTGTCACTAATTATTACAATTTATTTCTAATTATTACTAATTACTGCAATTTATTACTAATTACCAATATTTATTACTAATTACACTTATTTATTACTAATTATTTCTAATTATCGTTACTTATTACTAATTACTTCCATTTACCGCTAATTATTACAAATTACAGCAAATTATTACTAATTACTGCTAATTATTTCTAATTATTACTAACTATTACTAATTATTAATATTTATTACTAATTTTTAATATTTATCATTAGTTATTAATATTTACCGCTATTTATTAATATTTATCACTATTTATTACTATTTACTAAAATTTATTACTATTTACCACTAATTATTACTATTTTCCACTAATTGTTACTAATAACCGCTAATTATTACTAATCACCACTAATTATCACTAATTAATAGTAATTGTTACTATTTACCACAAATTATTACTATTTACCGCTAATTATTACTATTTACTGCTAATTATTACTAATTACCGCTAATTATTAGTAATTGTTACTAATTGTTACAAATTACAGCTAATTAATACTAATTATTACTAATTATTAATATTTATTATTAATTGTTAACATTTATTACTAATTATTAGTATTTATTACAAATTATTTATATTTATTACGTATTTTTACAAATTATTATTAATTATTACAAATTATTACTAATTACCGCTAATTATTACTAATTACTGTTATTTATTACTAATTACTACTAATTACAACTAATTATTTCTATTTATTACTAATTATTACTATTTATTACAAATTACTGGTAATTATTCCTAATTACCAATAATTATTACTAATTACCAATAATTATTCCAAATTACCATTAAGTATTACTAATTACAGCTAATTATTACAAATTGCTACTAATTATTACTAATTATCGCTAATTATTACTATTTATAAATATTTATTACTCTTTATTACTAATTATTAGTAATTATTAATATTTATTACAATTTATTTCTATTTATTACTATTTATTACTATTAATTATTAATTATTACTATTTATTACTAATTATTACTACTTATTAGTAGTTACCACTAATTATTACTAATTGTTACTAATTACTATTAATTATTACTATTTATTACTAATTATTACTCTTTATTAGTAATTATTACAATTTATTACTATTCATGAACAATTTTTACTAATTATTACTAATTATTAATATTTATTATTAATTATTACTATTTAACGTCAATTATTACTATTTACCGGTAATTATTACTATTCACTGCTAATTATTACTAATTGTTAACATTTAATAATAATTATTAATATTTATTACTATTTGTTAATATTTATTACTATTAATTAATATTTATTACTATTAGTTAATATTTAATTGTAATTATTAATATTTATTACTATTTATTAATATTTATTACTAATTATTAATATTTATTACAAGTTATTACTATTTATTACTATTTATAACCTTTTATTACGATTAGTTACTATTTATTACTAATTAACACAAATTATTACTAATTATTACTAATTACTACTAATTATTACAATTTATTACTAATTATTACTATTTATTACTAATTATTACTAATTATTGCAATTTATTACTATTTAATGCTAATTTTTACTAATTTTTACTAATTATTACTATTTATCACTAATTGTTACTATTTATCTCTAATTATTACTATTTACCGCTAATTATTACTATTTACCGCTAATTATTACTATTTATCGCTAATTATTAATATTTACGGCTAATTATTTATATTTATTACTAGTTATTAATATTTATTACTACTTATTAATATTTATTACAAATTATTAATATTTATTACTAATTATTAATATTTATAACTATTTTGTAATATGTATTACTATTTATTATTATTTATT
Source organism: Viscum album (assembly GCA_963277665.1). Taxonomy (NCBI): domain Eukaryota; kingdom Viridiplantae; phylum Streptophyta; class Magnoliopsida; order Santalales; family Viscaceae; genus Viscum; species Viscum album. Next base: position 1,041,922,038 of record OY728140.1, on the reverse strand, counting down.
ACTAATTATTACTAATTGTTACTAATTATTACTAATTAGCGCTAATTATTACTGTTTATCTCCAATTATTATTATCTGCTGCTAATTATTGTTAATTATTACTATTTATTACCATTTATTACTATTTATTACTATTTATTATTATTTATTACTATTTATTAGTATTTATTTCTATTTATTACTATCTATTACAAATTATTACTATTTACTAGTATTTATTTTTATTTATTTTTATTTATTCCTATTTATTACTAATTGAGGCTATTTATTACAAATTACTACTAATTATTACAAATTACCGCTAATTCATACAAATTCTCGCTAGTTACTGCTAATTATTAGTATCTATTACTATTTATAAACATTTATTACTATTTATTACTAATTAACACTAATTTTTACTAATAAACATTGATTATTACAATTTATTATTATTTATTGCAAATTAATAATAATTACTACTAATTACTACTAATTAATAATAATAAATACTAATTACTACTAATTAATAATATTTAATACTAATTACATGTAATTATTATTAATTACTGATAGTTGAACAAAACTATTAAATATTAATATTATTTACATTTAAATAAAAAAATAAATCTTAATGAGACAACATATTTGTAAAAATAAATAATGCAAAATAAAACTATCTAATTCTAATATAATTTAGTTGCGGCTAATTAACAATAATTATATCTAATATAAAATAAAATGAATTAACTAAAAAAATAAAGTAATAGATAAATATCCTAAAATTGAATCTTTTATAGGATGCAAGGCTTCAAAATTGCTCAGATGTAAAATTTTAAACTTTGAAAATTTTGAAGAGAAAAATATGAGAGTAGAGAGGGAGAGAGGAGTTGAGAATGATGTGAAATGGAACAAAATCGGATCAGGGTATATAGAGTTCAGATTATTTGCAACGAGAGTATTTGCGGTGAGAGTCCTGTCACAAATAGTAGTATTGGCGACAGAACTCATCGCCAATGTTAACCCCATATTAATTAGTGGTGGCGGTTAAAAAGGAATTTGTGACGGGTCCCATTGTAATTTCTAAAAAAACCACCGAAGGGTATTTGCAATGGGTGTAACCACCCGCCGTAACTACCCTTCTCGCGGTTTGACGCGCACTGTGTTCTAAACCTTTTGCAACGAGACACTGATTCCCATCACAAATAATTAGTTATTTGAGACGGGAAAAGTGTCTCGTCGCAAACAGTACCTCTCGACGTACTGTTTGTGACGAGACCCTTCCCTGTCGTAAATAGCCCTTCGTAATAAACAATTTTTTTGTAGTGAGTTAAAACTCACTATCCACTACATTATTAGTAGTTTAATAGGGTTTACCATGTTAACATGGTTGTTGGTGGCTATTTTCCTCATTAGCCCTTGGATGGGGACATTGAGTCACATAATATCAAACTCTCTTACAATTAAAGCAATGGATTTTTATACCATCTCTCAGTCCCTTACACTTGTTAGTTTTATGACCTTCACCTCCACACTTACCGCATTCAACAATTCGTTTAAGGAAATTTCCACCTTTCTTTTTCCCACATTTTTTACATGTAGAGAATTGAATTTTTGTTCATTCATCATCATCATCATATGATATTTTACGAGACTCTATCTTTGTTTTATTTATTGTGTTTGGGACTTCGACTATGTTTACATTGTTTATCATATTTCATGATAACTAGTTTCACATAATCACATGGTTTCTCCCTCTAGATATCATTCAGATGGGTTGTTTATTGAGGTAATCTCTGCATTGTGCCTCATACCCATGGTTCCATCTAGTTCTATTCATTACTAAAACCAAAAATAGCTAACATGATTTATGATCATTATAATAGAATTACCATAATTAAAAATCAAAAAACATTAACCTCAAGAAGTCTCATTTTGTAACACTATCATGGTAGCCTATATTTATTACATCTCAACTTGTATCAAACTCGGTTCATCCTACATCACTCTCAATTAAACCTACATCATTCTTGGTTCAAATTTGGTTACATTGAGTTGGGTTCTCTCATACTTCTTAATCTAATACTCAAAATACTGATCCCAAATTACCATGAACTTTGTTAAAATGTTATAAACCCAAATATCATTTTAATATATGCTCCTAAAATCAATATCTCTTATCAGTGAAATAACATACCAATTAATATGCACCTAATATTATTAATGTCTATGTTTCAATATATGTTAACCATGGAGAAATTCCTATTAGGATATCTATCCTAAATATATTCAAATATCTCATTATGGTTCACAAAGAGAATGTGAATTAACTAATGCATATCCCCTAGGAGTGCCAAAATAATTTTGAAATAATGCCTCTTTTTGGGGAAGTAGGTGATGGTAGAGTTGGTTCTCAATCTGCCCTTTTCTGGGTTATTACCTCCAAGTGCATGTATATCAGAGCCTACATCTACTTGTAGTATCCAAATAGGGACGTAATTTCTAAGATATCCGTACCATAACATCATCATGTTATCTTATGCTTAGAATTATCTTTTATAATTATATGTATGCTTTTACTTAGATAAAATGTTCATTATTACCTTAAAATTGAATCTTATATAATCCAAAATGGTTATTTGTAAATTTCAATTTATGATCAAGCCTAACATATAAACCCTTAAATTATTCTCAACAAACATTCAAATCATGAATGTTATCTAAACCCTTCTTTGATACCAACTGTGACAACCCAGATTCACGTGTCGGCCTCCTCTAGTTTTAATGCTCACAAATCATGCTCACAAATCATGATCAGAAATCGTGGTCATAAATCATTCTTATTTATGATTCGAGTTACATTATTTTTAATCATGTTTACTTATTATCCTAAACCTTTAGTGTTAGCATTTATATCATAAGATAAGTTAACAAATTTTGGCTATCTATAAGTCACTGATACTTGTCTTACCGATAGTTGAGTCACCAATACCTGACTTGCTGATACATAAGTTACTGACAGAAGCCTAAGCTACCGAGGGCATGAGATACTGATAGAGCGACTGACCGACAGAACGAATCTGTGTTTTTTTTTTGCATGAGCTGCTGATATGTGAGTCATCAGCATCTGACCTACTGATGCCTAACCTACAGACGCCTGACCAACCAATGCCTAACCTACCGACACCTGACCCACCGATGCCTGACCTACCGACTGAGTGACTAACCGACACATAGAATTTTTCTAAGTATAAGATACCAAAAGGTGATTCACTGATGCATCACTTACCAATAGAATTATATACTGATAGACCGAATTACTGATATCTTGAGACACCAACAACATGAGACATTGACAGCTTGATACACCGACAGTATGATTCATCGACAGCATGAGTCACAGATAGTCTAAGATATTGACAGTCTAAGATGCAGACAGACTGAGTCACCGATGATATGTATCTTAAATTCAAACTTATTACTAATGGTCATATTTGTGTTATTTAATGCTACTGATTTTATTAATGATTTTTTTGCAGGCAACATTAATAACATTGTCAGGGTACAATACGAGGTACGAGGTACCATCACCTGATCAAGAACATGCTCCTTGTTGGATGACATGTATAATGTGCATACCTAATCAATAATATGCACACACATATATATGAGAAGTGAATAAGGTATCTTGGACAACCTTAGAGAAAAACACAAGAGATACCTAATGTGCATACATGAAGACATTACTAAGAACGAAGATGCCACAAATTTTTGCAGCGACAAACTTAGAAGAGAAGAACACTTCGAGAAAGCATCTACCATCCTAGAAATAGAAGACAAAAGAAAAAAATGACACTCTTTTTTGTTATATGTTTCTGTAATTTGACTCTAGCTCTACTTCTACCATCTTTAAGGAGTCCATGATTAGAAAAGAACATCACATAGAGATTTCTAAACCCTATTATCATTATATTTCTCTTCCTATGTATATTATTTTCATTTCTAAAAGTTTGTGTGTCTCTATTATATAAACACACACTAACTCCTATACTAAATGGGTAGATACATAGATATCTTCACAAACCTATCTTTTTACACCTTACACTCTCACGGATAATAGTATAATATTTCCCTATAGGGTATGTCTGTTTGTTTTGTACTCCCTTGAATATTGTGGAATACGTCTATTGACCTGGAAAGTTTTTATACTATTGTGTACCGCGATACAGGGTGTGGATCAAGTTTATTTATATAAATTTCTTGGTGGTAGGTGATCACCAAGTGGAGATGACTAAGTCTCTACTTGAGACTGAACCTCTTATTTTAATCCACTTTGCTTTTTCAAGTTTAGTTTTTATTATCTATTTGTGTTTATTCAAACCAGAAAACTTCCCTTCACTCTGATAGTTTATCATAGATAGTGTTTTCATTATGATTTTATTTAGTATATTGTTTCAAAAAGTTAAAATTGTAATCCATATTGATTTAACTGATAACTAATCAATCTTTTATAAATCATTCAAACAATCAAATATATTATAAATCAGCTACTTTGGTTTAATGGTTTTTTTATTTTAATTTGGGGAATTTTTTTAAATAATCATTTTAGAAGAAAAAAATTATAAGAACTCAATTAACTACTTTCTTGAGTGTCCTATTCGGACCAACATTTGGTATCAGAGGATTTCTTACTCTCAATGTTTTTAAAAAATTTACCTCTTTTCAGCAGTGATTTTAATTTTGTTTTAAAAATCTCTAAATTTCTGTTAGTTCAAAATTTATTATTCTTTAAAATATTTAAAATTTGTTTTAAATGGATAATAGACAAGATGGCACTACTTCCAATAGACCTCCCTACTTTAATGGTACTAATTATTCCCAGTGGAAAATTAAAATGAAAATGCATTTAGAAAGTATGGGTTTTGATATTTGGATTGTAAGAGAATAAAAATATGAAATGCCAAAATTTGCAAGAAATACATTGATTGGAGATTCAAAAGTTTCTTAAAATACAATTATAAATATATAAATGCCATGTTTTGTGATTTATGTGATGAAGAATTTAATAGAATATCTACTTGTAAATTTTTTTATGAAATTTGGGATACTTTAGCTATTTCTCATGAAAGAACCACTACTATTAAAGAAATGAGACTTGATACATATACTATTAAATATGATAACTTTAAGATAAAGTGTGATAAACCCATTTCTGACATGTATGCCAGGTTCAATGAGACAGCAGTCATAATGATATCTCTTGGAAATCCTATTGAACCCAAGGAAGAAATCATGCGGCTACTCAAATGCTTACCAAAAATATGGAGAGGAATCTCAATATCAATAATGGAATCCTATAATATCAATACTTTACCTATAAAGGAGATGAGAGGAAAGCTGATAATGTATGAAGAATAGCTTAAGGTTAATAGAGAAGAAGATGATGAACCAAACCGAATGTTAGTGGATTTCAAAACCAATGTCTTAAAAAAAATTAAAGTATAAGTTCATGCTTAATGTTCTAGAAATGAAGAATCTCCAAGTGATAGTTATGAGTAAATGGATCAGTTATCTAGAATATTTAAGAATTTTTATAGAAGAAATAAGTTCGTCAAAAAACCTAGCTATAAAGGGAAGTATGAAAACAAAGTAAACTAGAAAAAAGGACTGGAAATGAAATGAAAATACTGATGAAATAGTCATCTATGAGTGTAATAGAAGAGTATATGTGAAATTTTACTTACCTAAGTTAAATTTCAAAAGTAAATATGGGGACAAATATAGAAAATATAAAAAAGAAAAGTAAGGCCACCTGGAGTGATTCTGAGGATAGATTTAGTGACTCAGATTCATCACATGATGAGAAGGATGAAAAATTCAACATGTGTTTCATGAAAAACACATCTGGGGTAACTCTATAATCTTCTACACAAAATTATTATTATTCTAGAGATGAATATGAATTTGAAAATATGAAAAATTAATAAATATTTGAATACTGTAAAATTATTGAGGACACGTGAAATGAACTAAAGAATAAGTATAAATCTCTCAAGAAACAACATGATCTTACTATTTCGGATAAATTTAAACTTAATATTGAAAATGATAAGAATTCTCAACTTCTATATGATAATAATGAACTCAAACTATCTAATGAGAAATTAAATATGGATCTTGTGAAATTTAAAAATGGTAAAGAAAACTTAGTTAAAATTCTTTGTAATAATTTTTCTCCAAAATATACTAATGGTATTGGTTATCAACCTAGAAAATTAAATTTTATTAAAAACAATTTTGTATCAAAATTTGGAAAACTCGGTTTTGTGCCCAAAATTGAAAAATCTACTGTTAGTTCCACCACGGGAAATACATTTACTGTCTCTAGTTTTTCTAGAACAAATAGAGTTTATTTATCTAATAATTTAAAAGTTTCTTATAGGAAACCCATAAATAAATTGTGGGTTCCCAATGTTTTAATTACTAATGTTACTGGAACCATGAAAGTTTGGGTACAAAAATATTTTCTTGTTTGAATTGTTTTTATAGGAAATCTGTTTAAATTGTTCTTATAAGAGCTTTGGTACTTGGATAGTTGGTGTTGAAGACATATGATAGGGTACTAATCAAGATTCAAGAACCTTATCAATATTTATGGTGGTCATGTCACCTTTGGTGACAATACAAAAGGAAAAATTATTGGTCTTGTCCAAATCAGTAACACTATTTTAATTTTAATTTATAAAGTTATTTTTTTATGGTCTAAAGTATAATATTCTTATAACATCATATTTATTTGACGATGGATTTTATGTTAAATTTAAAAATTATTCTTGTAATGTTTTCAATTCTAAAAATGATTTATTATTTACTACTTATAGAAATGAAACTGTTTATGCTATTAATTTAGATTCTTTAGTTTCTCAAAATGTTTCTTGCTTGAGTGTGTTTCATAAAGAGTCTTGGATCTGGCATGGGATATTAGGACACTATAATACTCACTCCCTTAAAATGATAACTAGGAAAGTGCTAGTAAAGTATCTATATAAACTTGAGTTTCTAAATGATAAAGTCTGTAACCCTTGTCAAAAGCTAAAATAGTATAAAATATCTTTCAAACCAAATAAAGAAGTTTCAACTTCTAAACCTCTTGAGATTCTTCACATGGATTTGTTTGGACCTTCTAGAGTTTATAGTCTAAATGGGAAGAACTATGTATATTTTCTAGTAGAATACTTTTCTAGGTATACTTGGACTTTCTTTTTAGCTCAAAAAAGTGAATCATGTTCTTATTTCACCAAGTATGCTAGGGTAGTAGAAAACTAATGTGTAATTAGGATAAAAACATAAGAAGTGACCATGTATGTGAGTTTTAAAATCAATAATTTTAATCTTCTTGCTCACAAATTGGTTATAGTCATAACTTCTCTGCTCCTAGGACACCCAACCAAATGGAGTTGTAGAAAGAAAAAAATAGAACCTTACAAGAAAATTCTCAAAATATGTTTAATGAATATTATTTACCAATTTATTTTTAGACAGAAGCTATGAATACAGCTCGTTAAATAATCAATCTAGTTTTAATTATACCTATACTTAAGAAAACCCCCTATGAGTTATGAAAAAATAGGAATCCTATGGTTAATTACATTAATGTTTTTTGTTGAAATGTCCTTATCCTTAATAAAAAAAATATTTTATTGATATGTTTTCATCCAAAATTTATAAAGTAATTTTCCTAGGCTATTCAACCCCTATAAAAACCTATATAATCTTTAATAAAATAACCATGTGTTTAAAAGAATATATACATGTAAAATTTGATGAAACAGATCCCCATGAAACTAGTACCTCCCTAGAAAATATTGAGGATGATTTGTTAAATCTTGACCTAAATTTTAAAGATTCTGACTCTGTTGTTAAGCAAGCATTAAAATCTTCCATTTCTATAAAATTTATAGATTTTTATCATAGTGAACCCGAACCTATAGAAGAACCGGAAATAATTATCCCTTCTTTTTCTAGATCTATTAGAACCCTTAAGAACCAGTAATTAGATGTTTTAGTTAGAGACCTAAATAAAAGATCATAAACTAGATCTTCTCTAAGGAACAAGGTTCAACATCAAGCCTTTTTGTTACATCTTGATCCTAAAAATATCAATGATGCTCTCAATGATGAATTTTAGGTAATGGATATGCAAGAAGAATTGAATCAGTTTGAAAGAAATAAAGTCTATAAACTTATTGAGAGACCCAAAGACACCTTTCTAGTTGGCACTAAGTGTTTGTTTATAAATAAAGTGGATGAAGTTGGAACTATAGTAAGGAATAAGGCCAGATTAGTTACACAAGGTTATAGTCAAGAAGAATTAATTTATTGTGAAGAAACCTTTGCACTTGTTTCTATACTTGAATCTATTAGAATATTGCTGACTTATGCAGAACATCTTAATTTCAAAATCTATTAGATGGACATTAAAAGTGAATTCTTAAATGGGTATATAGTTGAGGATGTTTTTGTTGAAAAATCCCTTTGTTTTACAAATCCTAATTTTCCAAATCATGTTTTTTAATTAACAAAATCTTTGTATGGTTTAAAATATGCTCCAAGAGCCTAGTATGATAGGTTCAACAATTTTCTTATTTCCAAAGGTTTTACAAAAGGTATTATTAACCCTAATCTTTTCATAAAAATAATTTCTATAGATGTTTTAGTTTTTCAAATATATGTTGATGACATTATTTTTGGATCTTCTAAAAATTACTTGTGTATTGATTTTTAAAAAATGATTCAAAATGAATTTGAGATGTGTTTAATGGGTGAACTAAAATTCATTCTTGTATTTAAAATCTTTCAAAATAAAGAAGTTATTATGTTAAATCAAAGTAATTGTACTAAATATATTTTAAAATGTTTTAATTTGGATATCACAAAAATTAGTGACACTCTTATGAGTACCACCGGTAAATTGGATCTTTATGAAAATAGAAAATCAGTGGATCAAACCAATTATAGAGGTATGATTGGAAGTATTATTTACTTGACTACTAGTTGACCTGATATTATGTTTAGTGTGTGTATATGTGCTAATTTTCAAGAAAATCCTAAATATTCACATCTTCTTATAGTTAAAATAATTTTCAAATACCTCAAATATACTACCAACTTAGGACTATTCTATCCTATAGGAAAATCATTTGATTTAGTTAGTTATTTTGATATTGATTTTAATGGTTGTATGTTAGATAGAAAAATCACCTCTAGAACATGTCACTTTTTGGGAAAGTATCTAGTATCATGGTGTAATAAAAATAAAAATTATGTTACATTATATACTACTAAAGATGAATACAAAGATACTAGTTATTATTGTGCTTAGATTTTTTGGACGAAACACACATTACTAGATTATCGATATTATTTAAGGCATGTACCTATAAATTGTGACAATAAAAGTGTTATTAACATATCTAAGAATACAGTTTCTCAATCAAAACCAAAACATATTGATGTGAGACATCACTTTTTGAGAGATCATTATCAAAAAGGTGATATAACTCTGGAATTTATTAGAACAAAACATCATCTTGCTGATATTTTTACTATGGTATTAAATTCTAAGAGGATGAGTTACATTGGATGTGAGTAAGGGATGATCAAATTTTAAAGACCTACTATTCATGACTCACTGATATAACCTGTAGTTAATGACTCACTGATAGGACCTACTGACTGTGACTCACCAAAAAATCTCATCGATGTGTCTCACTAACTGATTCTTAATAATTTATCTCTCTAGAATTTTAAATGGTGTTGTTTTATTTATTTTATTTTATTTTAACCTGCATTTCAAATTTTATTTCTTATAATCCCTAAATGATAAAATAAGGTTCGATCCAATAATTTTTTACCCTCGCACTATTACTCTCAGACTCTTATCCTCGAACTATTCTTTCCTCATTCACTACCTTTCTCTCTCAAATCGAGACCTTCGAATGTCTCTTAATGGATCATGTCAAGAATATCCTACAAGGATCTGAGTATGAGTCATATCTATCCAAGACGCAAATAAGTGAATCTATCCAACCTAAACCTAAGCTTGTTCATCTGGAACTAGCGAACAGAATCATGATGCCTAAAAAGGAAGTGCACTTTGAATGGTTGTTATCAAGTAAGTATCTCATGATGAACGTGTTTCAAGCTCGAGGATGGTTGGAGTGGTTCTCCAATAATTAAAGACCATACTATCTAAGGCTAGTGCATGAGTTTTACATGTATGCTGAGTTTTTTCTTGAAGGATCATATTTTTTTGATAAATTCAGTGATAAATAGAAAAATAATCTCTTTTTCATCCAACCATTCAGTAGAATGCTTGATGTTACACCATGAGGGTATGTGTGATGATCATAAGGTAAGTGTACCTCCACCTAGTGATATCTTCAATTTTGAGAAATCTTTAGCTAAGCCTACTGAAAATGGATATCATAGAAGGACTATTGCTATAGAGTATGATGGTGAGTGTGAGCTCTTATTCAAATTCATTCAACATCAATTATGTCCTTGCTAAGGAGATTTTCCCCTCTAAAGTACAAGGATGTTTATTTGTTTTATCTATTGAAGAAAGGTCATGAGATTAATTTGTGTAGATATTTTATTGTTCATATCAGTGAGATGATCAAACCCTACTGCAAGACAAACTTGTTATTTTTTCCAAGTATTATCTCTGCTCTATTGAAATCCAAGGGGTTAGTGAATGAAGTTGAAGAGATAATTTTATCTTGTGATGGTTTCAATCTAAACAAGGTTATCAGCGGGAGGATAATAATTAATTAGAACCCTGGGAAGAATATATGGGTTGAGGATAGTGATTATTTGTATGAGGATTTCAGTATTTTTGAGCATCCATCGAGTCCAAGGAATATAGCAGACCCTATTCTAGGACCTTATGAAGTGGGTGTATATTCAGAGAAAGAGGTGGATGAGGCAGTTCAAGGAGTTAAATCACCAATAGATGACAAGAGTGATCCTGGCATTACTAAAAGTTTGGATAAAATGACTTATTGTACTACAAGTCCTCCTAGACCTCTAACTTCTAAAGAATCACTTCTATCTAAGGATGGTAGTGATTATACTGAAGAATCCGATAATATTGAGTATGAAAGAATATTTGGTAGTGATGAGGAATCTGGTGAAGAAGATGAAAATGGAAGTGAAGAAGAAGAAAATGGAAGTGAAGAAGAAGAATATAAGGACGATGATAGAGATGAGGAATATAATGTTAAATTTGATGGAAATGATTGAAAATATTGAATTGATAGAGAAGATGAAGGAATTGATAGATCAGATAATGGATTAGATCATCCAGGTGCTGATCCAGGTCCTAATACAAAACCTATTGGCCCCGACTTAATGGATCATGAACCAATTTAGAAATCTCATGAGGATGTTGAACAAGTTTTTGTTGAGGAAATGAATCCTAATGATCATATTCATATTGAATTTCCTATTGTAAGGTAAGTTTCAGTGACTCTGGTGAGAGAGTTAGTCTATTATAGAAAGAGGACATCGGTTGAGGGGAGACATAGGCTAAGAGAGCAAATGTTGATGTACTTGTTCCTTTGGATGACATTGTTGTGCCTGTATGGAGGAGAGATCTAGGATATATGACTTTTGGTTTACAGTATCATAATTCATAGGATAGGATAGCTACTCCTACTCTTACTTCAATTCTTGTGGTTACATAAAAATCTGTTGAATATGTCACCAAATATGATCTTGATGCTTTAAAGGAAGAATTTTTTTTCTGTGGTTAGATATACCTCTTCATATCCACCTACTTCACTCCCAAGACTTAGTAAAAAATACAAAGATCTGATCACAGAAAGAGTTTTTTATCTGGTTGAGCCTCGGTTGGTCTTAATTTTGGAAGTCATTATCCTTGATAATCAGAAAATGAGGAATGATTTGACTGTTATAGTTTTAACCATTAACAGACTCTCTATTTATTATAGTATATCCTTCGATAAAGTGGTGAAAACTTTTGAGGATACCGCTTCTAGGAGTTCTACTGCTTAGCTTCAGCCTCCTACTCTTGATGTGAACCAATTGACATTAGATATCCAAGATATAGTGCAATGTGTATCCACTTCAGCTACTTTTATTGTTCATTATCCAGATATTGATATGATTGTATCTATGATTTGAGAGGAAATTCATAATGTGATGGGTGGAAATGATCAGGAGATCCTTGGTAAGATTAGGACAAATAGTGACCATGTGCATGGCATGGTGATATTCTACTCAAAATAAGTCACTACTACTTAGGAGGAAATTACCAAGAAGGTAGACTTCTATTTTAATATAATTTACACTAAAGATTAGCTAACCAGTCATTTCAAGTATTTAGTGGAAAATTTGAGGCTACCTCCAGTCACTCAAGCCTTAAAATATCAAGTCAAGTAGCTTAATGAATTCACTCCTTCCCTTGATAATTTTATGGAGAGTAAGGAAGATTTTGAAAAGTTTATGGATTATGGTGGTGAGATCATCAATGACTTCATAAATATATTGAATGCCTAACTGCATCATCATAGTACTTTTATTGTTTATCTTACATTTTCTCTTCTCAGACATATCTTGTACCCTTATACTTCTTCATCTTCCCCTTTGGCAATGACCCCTACTTAGGATCTTAGCCAAATTTGACCTATCATACATTAGGAACTTATATTCCCTCCTTCCTCTTCTATCTCAAGCCTTGCTCCCTCTATTTTTCAAGGAGTTCATCTTCCATCATTTAGTACATGCATTGTGCCTTCCACCACTAATACCATTGAACCTACTATTCCTACCTCCTCAGCTTCTACTAAGGGAAAGGAATTGAAGGACACTGATGTGACCAAGAAGTAGTTGGATCACTCTTTGATAGGGATCTGTTTTGAAATTTTGTAGTCTCATGTACTATTTAAATATTGAAATATCTTATATCGATTTTCATCAGATTTTATGTTCCTTATTTTCATTCTCTGTTTCCTTTTTGATAATCCCAAAAGGGGGAGAATGTGTATGGAATACATCTCAGGGGGAGATAAAATGAAACATAAAATTAAAAGAGAACATTAGAAGAAAAATAAATGTTAATAAGTGATCTGTAGATCTATTTGGGTTTATCTTAAAAAAATTATCTCTTATGATATGTTTAATATGTTAAGCATCCTTTACTTTGATAATAATAAATTGACCATTGTGCTATATAATTCCATGATTTGTGATCATCCAAAATAGGGATATTGTGGGCATCCTCTAGTTTTAATTCTTACAAATCATGCTCACAAATCATGCTCATAAATCAGGTTCATAAAACATACTTATTTATGATTAAAATTACATTGTGTTTAATCATGTTTACTTATAATACTAAACCTCTAGTGTTAGAGTTTATATCATAAGATAGGTTAATAGATTTTGGTTGTGTATAATTCACTGATACTTTTCCTACTGATAGTTGAGTCACTGATACCTAACACATTAATACATAAGTTACCAAAAAAAGCCTAATATATCAAATTCATGAGCAACCGATAGAGAGATTGATCAAAAAAATGAATTAGATTTTTTCTATGCATGATCAACCGATATGCGAGTCACCAAAAACTAACCTACTGATTCCTGGCCTACCGATGCCTGACCTACTGACTAAGCGACTGAAAAACAATCATAATTTCTCTAAGTATAAGCTAATGATATCTAAGAAACCGACGTATTACCTATCACTATAATGATCTACAGACATACTAACTTATCGACAGTTTGAGAAATTGATAGCATGAGATACTGACATATTAAGACACCGACGATATGAGTCACCAACAACATGAGTCACTGATAGTCTAAGATACCAATAGTCTGAAATTCCAACAGAATAAGGCACCGATGATCTATCTCTTAAATTCAAAATTTTTACTAATGGCCATATTTGTGTTATTTAATGTTATTGATTTTATTAATGATTTTTTGCAAACAATATTAATGACATTGTTAAAGAACAATATGAGGTACGAGGTATCGGCACATGATTGAGAACATTCATCTTCTCGGTTGACATGTATAAAACTCATACCTAATAAATAAGTTGTATACACATATATACGAGAAGGTAAGGAGAGAGCTTGGACACCCTTAGATAAAAACACAATAACTATCTACTATGCATACACGAATACATTATTGAGAACCAAAATGCCACAAATTTTTGCATCAATAAACCTTGAAGAGAAGAACACTTCAAGGAAGTATCTAACTTCCTGAAAAAAAAATATAAAAACAAAAATAACACTCTTTTTTTCTATATGTTGTTGAAAGTTGACTCCAGCTCCACTTATACCATATTTAAGGATTTCAGAAGCTACAAAGAACATCACACAGAGCTTTCTAACCCCTATTCTCATTATATTTCTCTACCTGTGTACATTATTAACATTTTGAGCATTTTGTGTGTATCTGTTATATAAACACACACTAAATCCTATTCTAAAATGGAAGATACACATATATCTTCACCAACCTATCTTTTTACACCTTACACTCCCACAAATAATAGTGGAAGAGGTATCTATGTGGCATGTTTGTTTGTTTTTTACTCCCAGAAATATTGTGGAAGAGGTGTGTTGACTTGGACAGCTTGTATGCTATTGTGTACCATGATCCAGGGTGTGGATCAAGTTATTTATATAAATTTCTTGGTGGAAGGTGATCACCTAGTAGATAGGACTAAGTCTCTTCTTGAGACTGAAGATATTGTTTTAATCTTCTATGTTTTTTCAAGTTTAGTTTTTCTTATCTATTTTTTGTTTGTTAAAACCAGAAAACTTCACTTCACTCTGATAGTTAATATTAGATAGTTTTTGTATTAGAATTTTAATTAGTCGACTATTTTTAAAATTTAAAATATTTATCCATATTTTTTTAACCAATATCTAATCAAAATTTGAGAAATCATTTAAACAATAAAATATTTTATAAATATGCTATTTGGTTAACTGGGTCGTATTTTATTTTAAATTGGGGAATTTTATTGAAAAAATAATTTTAGACATAAATTTTCCCTGGATCTCAATTCAACCCCCATCTTGAGTGTTCTACTCCAAAAAACACCATTTTCCATGATCTAGTTCCATAAAAACATATGTTACATAGTCTCTTGGATAGAAGCTTAAAAATCCTTGATATAACCATCCTTAATTAAAAAATAAATAATGATTATTGAACCTCTTATATTCAAAATAAATATTTAGGTTTAGATCATTTGTGAATTAGGGGAAATCATAAAATGATAAATGCTAAGTCATTTTCATCTAATGAAAAAAAAATCACTCTATAGGAAACTAATTAATCCATAATAAGTATTTAAAATATCCTAAAAATATTACACATGTATTATTCTTCTAGTCATATCATGTGAAATAATTTTCTTTATAAGCTAGGTAAATTAAAATATAATAATTACTGAGATCAATCTCTCCATTAGGGAAACATATAACTATAAATTTTAAAATATATGCATGTTATACATAATATGGAAGGTATAAATAATTAGATTAATTATGTGATGAACTGAAACTGAGAACATTCTATATCAATGAAAATAAATGAAATCATGGATAAAAATATTTATTTATCTCATACTAATAGAATTAAAAACATTGGGAATCAAAGATATGTTCTCAAGGCCTTATTCTAAGACACTATACTTATATAGGGAGAGGTATACACCATTACCCAAGATGTTTTGTCTCATGATATCGGTTGATACATCAAGGGGATATATAATTTCATGCCCACCCACCACATGATTATGTCCAATGCATTAACCATAAGTCTCAATAAAAAATTTTATGTCATTCTGTAAGGAACCTCTAGCTAAAAAACATGGTTATCCATATAATGAAGAATACATAATGTTAATATATAATAATCCTTTCTAATACTCAATAATCATCAATAATGTCAATATTTTCCCCGTGATGATAAAATCGATAATATGGACATAACCAATCTAGATAAATAAAGTGTATTGTCAATAAATTAATAGTAAACATTACAATAATCATATTTAATGGAATAACAATATATGAAATGCTAATACTACTCTTCATGTCAATAAAAGGGATAATAATATCACAAACCTTCTGGTGGAAGAAGTTGGGTGGTCAAACAATACATAGTTAAATTTCTAAAAATAATCCATATTGGAATAAAAATATACAAAACAATAGTACTTTTACCAATGTCAATATAATAACATTATTTTTAGGATAACATTATCTAATATTAATTACTAAAAATTTAATTTTCACACTATATAGAGTAATGAGTAAACAAATATATCAATAATAGAGTTACACAGTCATAGTACATATATAAAATTAAGTATGATGGTTTTAAAAGAACATATCTCTAATGTAACAATAGAACCCTAAATGGATGCTGACATGGATAAAAAAATTCCAAAGAATGCCTAAATGATACAACCCATGATGGGATCCAGAATTAGGTTGTTTGGTACGATGAGTTAATCCAACCCAAAAATAAATATATATTACAGTATAAATGATGAAATAGAAACCATATTAAGGTAAATCCTTTTGAAAATGAAAATAGAAATTTTAGTGAAAACATGAAAGATATTTTAGAAAACATTTTTAAAATTGACATAAAAGATGATGTTACAAGTCTGTTCCAAAAGAATTTTTTCAAAATATGAAGTAAAAAATTATTCAAAACAATTATTTTAAAAAATCAATAATTGGTTCTTGTTAATAAATAATGCTTGTATTATATAAATGAGGAGATAAAATCAAACCATATTAAATTGAAATTAATAACACTTTTTAATATCTTGAAATATAATTTTGATCAAAAACTCAAATTATAAAAATGGTAAAACATTATATTACATCAAAATATATTTTTATTTATATATTTATATGAAGTTCAAATATAATAAAATATTAGTTTGGGATAACTCGATCTTGGATTAAAGAAGTTCATGATGAAAAAAATATCTCAAAGAAAGGAGACTTTAGTTATTAATATTTTTTTCAAGAAATATACTCCTTAAAGTAATAAATATTTAAAAAATGTTTATTAAGTGGTAGGAAAGAAAATTAATATAAAATTAATAAAATACCACAAAATATAACCAATTGGAATAATTTACCCAACTTCTAAGACCAAGAGGATGATTATAACACAATTATTGAAAATTGGGTAACCAAAAACTTCACAACAAGGATAAAAATCAAGAAAAAACCATTTGATTCAAAGGAATAGATTTAGATTATATTTTAATATTAATGAAAAAAATATATGAAAAAATATATATCCATATGAATTGAACACACCAGTAAAAAAACATGGTGCATAATGAAAACATGTCTCAAGGAATTAAAGTTTGAGACAAAGAACACATACTACTTGATAAACATTTTAATCAAAACTCATTAAAAGAATAGACTTGTAATTGAATATTAAATACCCTTATTAAAATATAATTAATGGTATATTTTCTGAAATATATAGTACATACACCACATAAATGAAATTGGGTTCATAATACAAAACATGACTTAAAGAGAGGAATTTTAGACAAAAAAACGTTACGACGGTCCTGATTCATTCTTTACAAGCTCCAAATGTACTGAATAATTAAAATTAAGTTCATTAAATACATACCAAATAAAAATATTAATAAAAATAAAAAAAATTACTCATAATTTAAAATAAATATATATATATATATATATTCGTTATTTTTTACCTATTTTTTATACTAAGTGTAGGTAATCTTTATTGCTATGAATTGGTTTCATAAAATAGGTGTCGGTAAGTATTATTTTTTCTAATTCCTTAATTTTTAGACCATAAAGTGTTTTTTAATAGATGTTTCATGATATTTTATAAACCTATAATTTATATCCATGGTAGTTTTGGTTGCGAACCATGAACATGAAATCAGGGATGATCATGTTTCAGTGATTTTGTATAAACGAAAGGTTTTTTCTTAATTAATGAGTTAAATGTTGATATAAACTTTATAGAAAAAAAATTTCTTAAATTTTATATAATATTATACTAATAAATAATTTCCCATATTCTTCCAAGATATAAATCCATATTAGTTTTCAAGTATATTGTTAATCTGGCCCAAATATGAACCTGCCATGTTTAATGGATGATTATGAGGTGGTTTAGTATTAATATATTTCTACCAGAATATTAATGATATTATATATATCTTATTGTTTTGATATATGTTGGGAAAAAATCCCTCAAGGTATCATTGAAGCATTTTTTAGGTGATTGTGTTTGTTGACAAAGTGGACATCTTAGTTGTGATTGTTGACAAAGAGGATTTCATGGTGGAATGTCGAGTTCAAGAGCTGAGGTCAACGATCCATGTTTGATTCAAGAACGTCGATAAAAGGAATGGATGATCTGGAGGCAGTACAAAAGAACAGATACAAGGTGGCGCCGTTTTCCAGTGTTTGCCAAATTTTTGGGCCTGAAAATTGGCAAATGAAGAAAAGTGTTTTTGGAAAAGGGACTTGCGCGCCGTGGACTTGGAGTATAGGAAACTTGCGCACCATATGTTTTTCAAGATCAGAAGATCAAAATATGGATAAGGAAATAGGTTCGCTCAAGTTTGGGAGTTGGTCGCGCAAGTGTCTAAAAGGAGAGAAGACTTGTGCGCTGAGATTAGGTCGCGCAGGTGACTTGCGCGCCGTCGCGCAGGGTGGTCAGATTGCCTATAAATACTGGACCACCCCTCCTCATTTTTCACCGGAGTTCAGAATGAGAGCTCCCGTCGCGCAGGTGTGGTGGTCGCGCAAGTGGTGTGTGTGGTCGCGCAGGCGGGTCTTGCGTGCCGGTGGTTGAAGTTGTGCACCGGTGTTAGAAGTTGCGCGCCGGTTGGCAGTTATGCGCCAATATTGGTTTGGGCGTAAAGGGAAGAGAGTCGCGCAAGTTTGGAGTTGAGGAAGCTTGAGTCGCGCAAGTGTCTGAGGAGGACTTGCGCGCCCGTTGTGACTTGCGCGCCGATACTTACGCGCCGAGGTTGACTTGTACGCCAAATAAGGTTTGTTCCGACAGTGTTTTTCGGACTGCGTGGAAGCTGGAAGTTTGCCCGATACCTTTGGTGCAAAGAGATATTCATCTACGGGTGAAAGTTGTACTTCAACAGAGCATCTACACACAGAGGAAGATGCATTCATTCATGAAAATGAAGAGACCTACAGGTCTATAAACTGTGAGTGGATTCCTTCAAAGAGCAGTGAGCTTAGGAAGAGGAAGAAGGTGATCCTCTCCACCGGCAGTGAGCCAGAGAGAGAGAAACAGGGAGTGACCCTTGGGAAAGCAGTGAGCTGACCCTAAACTTTGTAAAGGAAGTGAGCCTGGGCATAGAAGTGATCTAGCCCGAATCTTGTAATCCACAGCTAGTGAAGATTAGTGGAATTTGGTATGACCGGTAACCTGTCGGCGTATGTCCCTTGGACGTAGCCCTTAGCGGTGAACCAAGTAAAATTTTTGTGTCATGTGCTTGCTTTACATTCTGTTTATATCGTGCAGCAGGAAAAAGAGAGAAGAGTGTTTTGCTTGACAGCGAAACAAGATCAAGAACGGGCATTAATTTTTAATTAGTCATACCCTGATTCACCCCCCCTCTCAGGGTATCCAGCCTAGTGGACCTAACAATATATCATAATTTTAAATAATTATAAATAAATGATAATTTATATAAATTCGTTACATAGAAATAAGATATCATTTTCCTCTTAGTTTGCTCAATTCAAATGACTTAATTTACGATAATTGTTTGTTGATCATATCATTAATAGGATCTCAAATTTTATATAAAAGAACATTAGTGATATAATAAAAATAATATTTATCCTTTAATCACATCCTCATGGACATATATATATATATATGTAAGTGATAAAAAGAAATACTAAAAACAGTCATTCCATGGAGGTGGTAGTGCGCCCGTATGCATGGATAATAATTTTTTTCATAGAGTGGGAGGAAATATTAATATGGTTAATTGTTTAAGAATAATAATATTTATATATATATCATAATTATATATTAAATTCCTATTTTATAGCATCAATGTAAGGTGGTGAAGGAAAATGAAACACATTTTGTCATCGAGGCAGTAATTTGCATGCCGCATGAATGAAAGTTTTATTATTCCTAATAGAATAGGGATGATATGATCAAATATTATTCTCATATAATAACTAAATTCTGTATATAACCAAT
This sequence comes from Viscum album, assembly GCA_963277665.1. Lineage (NCBI taxonomy): Eukaryota > Viridiplantae > Streptophyta > Magnoliopsida > Santalales > Viscaceae > Viscum > Viscum album. Next base: position 1,041,901,734 of record OY728140.1, on the reverse strand, counting down.
AAAAATTTCATTAAATGGCGATATGTAAATTATAATTAGAAAATTAAAATAAAAAATAAATACTATAATAAAAAATGATTACTCATGTTGAGCACTTTAACATTTCCATTGATGATTCATTAGAAATAGATATCATAGAATAATATCATATGAAAATAATTTAAATAGAGTTAAATATAATTATATATGAATTATAAGAGGATGGGTTTCATGATAAAACTGATTTTTTCTAAGTTCCTTGAAGGGATAGTTAGAGGCCCCTTTTATAAGCGGTGTGAATTGTATTTTTGTAAATATTTCAACTTAATATAAAGTGGAAACATGTTAAACGTGTGAAGTGGCTTCAAATTTTGAAATTAATTGAGCCTAAGGTGAGATAATGTCATCAATATATTGAAAACTCAATTATTAATATATATTTAACATTTTTCAAGCTCTTTACCCCTTGAATTATTAATTTTTACATTATTTATTTTAACAAAATAACTAGTTTTTACATAAGATAAGAAAATCATTATGCCTATAAAATGTGGTACTTATAAGATAACTTGGAATGAATTATTTTTAATTTTAAATCCATTTAGTTTTATTAAATTTATAAAATTGAAGAAATGAATTTTAAAATAAATATGTATAATGTATTAAAATTAATTATTGATAAAATATTACAATGCTCTAAAATATAAAATACAGGTTGGTGAATTAAAACCAACATTTTCAAAATGATAAATTCACTTCTAATATAAATGTGTTTTTCTTAAAAAAAATATTTCTTGAATTTTAAATCTATATTTATTTACTAATATTTTCATAAAATCCGAGTTATTCGAAAAAAATATATATTTTTCACTATTTTTCTAAAAATTAATATATAAATTTCTACGAATAAAATGATTGTATTAGAAATTTTAGTTATACCAATTTATTTTCACTTATATTAAAATTATAATTTATTTTATATCTATAAATATTTCAATATGTGGTTACACTTATTCATTCCAAATAATTAAAAAACTAGGTTTTAATGGATTAAATATATCATAGTTTCGTTTTATTTTGGTGTTTCATATGAATAATGCTTTAAAAAACATTGAATTTTTTAAGGGTAGTCATTTTTTAAAATTTCAGGGTGTTATAATGTTTAAATTTTTCATATGATATGTAAAGTAATTTTATAGAGATAAGTTGTTTCATAATATATTTGATTTTAAAATTTGGGGAAGCAGCATGCGTATCATATATTTTCCCATTGAAACCGGTGCGTAAGATAAAAGGGCTTTTCCAAAATATGAGAAGGGGTGTTAAAACTAGAAATTCCAAAAATAAATAGGGAATTACTCAAAATAAATTTGCATTCCTCTTATTTACCCAAATAGGGTAAAAAACTCCTAATATTACATCTAGAAAACATTTCAAAAAATTAGAGATTACAAAGATGGTGGGAAAGAACTGTGAAGCTATAAAATTTAGTAATTCCCTTCTAAAAAATCTAGACTCATAGAGATATAGATGATGAATCCATAAAATGAATATTAGAGATAAATACAAAATCATAGGATGATCCTAAATGGATCAATGTAACACCTGAATCATGTATGAGGAACCATATTACACCCATGTGATGAAGATCAAGAAACCTTACATTAAAGGACCCTAATAATTATTTTTCTTATATGAAGTCGATAATTACAACTGTGCAAAGAGTTGACTGAACTGAGATGGGATGAACTTTTTTCCCTATATAATTTTATTTTTATCTTTCCTTTTTTATTCTCTTCTATTTATGGGACACTGGACTCATTTTGGTAGAACCAATGATATTTTCCCCACACCCATGAATGAATTATTTTCATAATTTATTAATTTTATTCTTGTTGATCTTTTTATAAGTATTTTATTATATAAAAGTTTGGTTTATATTGTTATTTGAATTTTAATTTCTCATCCTTTCTAAATCATTACATAAAAAGGACCCTAATACCCACATATTTTATGATGTAGTGAAGTGAATTGTGTTTTTTATAATTTTCAATGAATGATATTTGATCACTAGGATATGAAAGGGTAGGGAATGAAGTTATTATCTCAATTCTCTATTTAAAATTAAACTATCATGTGTGTCTGATTATTTAAGGTTTTAGATAAATAGAGAGATATTGAATGAGTGTTTATTTGGGTGATTTAATATTTAATAGGTAAGTGAGGGAGTACCCAAGTTTAGACCACTAATTTTAAATATGAAATTAAACACACTTTTTCTCTCCATAAATCCTATAAATGTCACTATATTCCATATAATCAAACCCAAAAAAATAGAAAATGACATATAAAACACCATTATCTCTAAAACGAACATGAGTCCCACTTTTACTTCATTTTACTTGGGATAAAAAACATAGTTTATGTGAGACCTGTGACAATTTCCACACAAACCAAGATAAATTTCAAGGGTGTAGGCTAGTGTTGTGTTATCATTATAAATGTATTTGATACATGACCAGGACTAGTTCATATCACCTCTATGACTTTGATTGATAGGATGAGAAAATATTACTAGATTAATTGAAGAATTTAAAAGTCACTAAACAAGAGGATATTAAATTTACCACTATCTCATTAATAGACTCTCCATCCTCCAACACATCTTTATCATTAAGTGTTTATTTGGGAAATGAAAAAATGGAAGATATCATTGATATTATTAATAGAAAAATTAGAGAACTATATGTACCAAACATTAACAATAATAATAATTTTCTAATAAAAAACATTATGATTCTTACTCATAACTATAGGATTAAAGAGTATAAAAATGGATACAATAGGTGGATGAATTATAGTTTATTAAATAAAACATAGAATATACATAAACTCTCTTTTTATATTATCATATGAAAATTCTATTTGATGAAAAAAATTAATGGATGAACTTTCTTCTGATATTTTTTATATAATCATAGGGATATAATATTTTATAATGAAATTAAAATTTTCTAAAAAATGTAAAACATAAATAATAACTTTTAAAAACAATAAAAAAAAATAAACATTACACTTTTATAAAGTAAAACTTACAAAAAACTCTATAAAATAATAAGAATAATTTAACCTTCAGTGTAAAGGAATCTAATAACCTTGATTTAAGGTACCCATGGTTTAACCTAACTATAAAGTTTTTTATATTTATTACAAGAAATACCTCAATCAAAAACATTTAGATTACTCAATATTCCTTGCCCCAGAATCCATTGATCAATAATATTAGACACTATAATATTACTATGACCATAAGTACTCAATCAAACTATATTGGAAACAAAAATTAAAAAAGAAAAATATTCTTATATAATTACAATCCTCACATGGATGTCCCAGAATAAAAACTCTCTAAATATTTAAAAAGTACAGGTAACAAGCTATTAAAAATGAGTAAAATTTAGATGGTTTGAGTTACAAAAGTATCAGCCCCTTCCTCCTTGAATAAACCACCATTTATTCTAAAATATCTAATGGTCATATTCCATAATTTTCTCAGTTTTTTGAAATGTCCTTAAGATAACTCCATCTTAACAACTTATGATGTTTTGAAAAAACTTCACCCAATGGTCATTTTTGTAGCACCATAAAAATCCTATCATGTTTTACCTATTATAGAGTAATTTTTTTTATTTTATAAGATAATAATTAATCTTCCAGTAAAACAAAAATTATTCATCCAATAGTTTTTACAAGGATCCGTCAATAGATTTTTTCTACCTCTATCTAATTAATATCTATTTAATTAACAAAGAGAAATATATTATATTGAAACATACTTATATGTGGTAATTTTGACATTATAATAACTTCATTTGAAGAAATATTAAATCATTCACCTGATTTATAAAGTACATATTCATATGATTATAAGGTTCAATATTATTATAGAGAGCATCCAATACTTTGGGTCATCTGATTATATATATTCATCCAATTTAAGAGATCATATGATTAAAATGTATCATCCCATTAACAAATAATTTCTGACTAGAAATTTTTTCTATGTTTAGTAATACATTTATGTTTCCTAAAAAAACAAAATAAAAATATTAAGAAGTGTATAATGTTAATAAAAAACTATTTAATAAAGTGTGTTGTGATTTTAAAAAAATATATTAGAATGTGTTTAATGTAGAACATTAAACTAAAAAATATTCCCTTTTTTGAAATGAAAAAAACACATCCCTAAAATAGATAACTAAAGTTAAAAATAACATTGAAAACCATACATTCTCTTTTTATAATTATGTATTTAAGAACTTTAATCTTTCATCTTACCTCATATAATGAAACTTCATTATTGTTTCTTTTATCACTCTATATTTTTATCTACCCCTTAGTGTAACAATATTTTTCTAAAATAATTTTTAGAACATTTAGTTTTCTTAATATTCTTAGGATAGTTTATTTTCAATATTTCTTTTCTTTCTAGTTTTTTAAAAATAATTTGAGGAATAAAGTGTACCTAGAAAGTTTGATAAAAATTTTCTATGAAACAAATTAATATAAATGAACCATCATAAAAATATATATATAAAGGGAAATTTATATAAAAAATTTGTAAAGTATTCAATTTAAAATATATTGAATAAAATTGATTCAAATATTAATTCAAAATTTGAGTTTGATAGTTACCAAGACATTAATATTTTAGAGAAAAATATTTCTTTCTTTTGTATCTTCTTCATTATAACATTAATTTTCTAAAACTCATGGTTGAATTTATTTTAATATGATGAAGAGGAATCCATCATTTATATATTAAATTCTTACACTTGAATCTTATTATTTTTCCATTTCAATATCATAACTTATTCTTTATGAAATTGAAATTTTATATTCTCTACTTTTATCATAAAAAATTCTTCTTTTATAGATAGAATTATCTTTCTATGTTCTTAAAATTGTTCATCTTGAGATAAATCATGATTTATTAGATTATCTATAACCATTATATTTTCATAATAATCAAAATATATATATTTGAAATAATTAAAAACTAAAAAGATGTTATTATTTAAACATTAAATATCCCCATAATGATATTTAATGTAATTTTCAATTTATTTGGTCCATCATGTTGTTTACTTCAGCCTTTTTCTCTCATATTATGAATTATATTTGAAAGACTTGAAATTTTATTCTTTCTTAACAAAGGTATCTTCAATTTGTTTTAAATAATTTTAAATTTCTAAAACATCCATTCTTCCATGAGTATATTTTCTATAAGAATCAATCTCCATGAAATAATTAAGTGTGTATATAAATTTTATAAAGACTTCACTAATATAGTTTATCCACATATCCAACATTTGGTTGGAATTAATTTAATCTAAATTAATTGAATTTGATAAAACGTTTGGAATCTAGGTTTTATAAGTCCGAACCATTTATTTTTATTTTTATAAATTAGAAACTCTCGCAACCTAGATATTTTTATAGGATTCAACATTATCTGAAAGTAGTATATGTGATTTCTAATATTCTTCTTGATTATTAGAAATATTTTCTCTTTATGATACATATAAATCAATATCTTTATTGGATTTAGAAGAAAAGGATGATAAAGATAACTCAAAGTAACACTCTTATTATTATTATTGTTCTTATACATATTTTTTTAACGATCATTAGATCTAAAATTTTCCTTTCCAAACTTCTTTAAATCATCCAAAAAACTGTTCTTCTTCAGAATAATGAGATGAAATTTTTTCTATATCTTCTTGTTTTTCTTTACATTTCTCATTATACTGAGGAACCTTATATGTTATAACTTATTTTTTTTCCAATGTAATAGTCATAGAATCAATGAAAAAAAGTGGGGTGTACTAAAGATATGACTGAAGAACAAAACAATAAACTAAAAAGGAATTGCTAAGGGAGGTATCAGTTGAGAAAATTATATAGGAGAAACCAACAACAGTTTAGTTCAAGCATCAGCATGATCTTTCTCCAAAAGATCCATAAGAATTTTCACAATTTTCACTTCATCAAGACTTTTCTTTTTTCCTTTCCTTCTTCACACATTCCTTTATAAATTCATAATAAATTTATTTTAAATAAAAAAACTTATTCCTTGTACAAAACAAAACATGGATCACCTATCTTCTTTTGAGCTTTATGTTTCATTAATTATATATAATATTTTTCTGATATAGTCTTAACCTTATTATTTGGATGAAGAGGATAAACCCGTAATTTACTCTTTTCATTCACTTTATATTTTAATTGTTTAACTTCAACCATAGACACAACCATTTCGGAGCTATCTATATATATTTTCATCTTTCTAACATATACTAGATTTATCCTCTTAATAGTTTCTTCTCTAATGGATAAAACACTCTCCCTTGTAGATGTCACCCTATTTTATATCTTATGAAATTTTATAAAATTTTCATGAATTATATTTATAAATAAATTAAAAACATGAATATTCAACTTGATAGTGCCCTTATTTACTACCTCAATAGATAAAAACACATGCTTAACCAATTTGAACTTACGCATGTTATAGAGAAAATCTAAAACATAGATATCTTGAACTTTAAAAGTAAATTTATCCCCATTACATGGGATAAGATAGTTTTGTATCCATTGTTTCAATAATCTTGCATCTAAAAACTATTCCAAACTTTATCATAATGAGGAAAAATATATTTTTCTACCTTTAAGTTTTGAAAACACTCCAATTTGTATAGTAAATATTAAGTAACCAAATTTTCACCCCCTTCCGACAGTACTCCAACTAAATAAGACACTTTGTTGAATTGTTAATTATAGTATTCATCAAATAATTTTAATTTTATAACCTATAACCTTTATTCTTCACCAAAAATGACATAAGAATAAAAAACCACTTACCAGAGATGGATAATGAAGATCAAAATCATCCTTTTCCACATAGATATCTTCACAAACTTGAAGGATTATCATATTCCTAAAAAAATTAGTATTATCAAACCATACATTTTATATCAATATTTTCTTAACAAATATTTTTTCAAAAAATATTCAAAATAATTCATCTTTATGAATCAAATTAAGAAAATAGAAAAGAAATTTTGGCAAAAAATCAAAAGAATAGAGTGAAAAGTGTCAAGATTCGAGAGAAAAAGAGAAATAAAGATATGGGAATTGGTGACCCAAACTCCAATTTTTAGGCTTAGTGGGATGAAATTGAAACTTCCACAGCTCTAATGGCTCATAATAAAACCCATTTATAATCTAAAGGCTGATATTTTACGTCAATAGATTAAAATAAATTTCTAAAATCTTAATGTTTTTTAAAAATCTCATCAGACATTACTACAAAATTGGGATTTTCCAGCGGTATGGGATTTAAAAATTATAGATAAAATAGATTCTAAAGGAACCATTTATCAGTGCTTATAAAAAATCATTGATAAATCCCCCTTATCAATTCAAGAAAAAAGTATTGATGAAGGATAGACCTTTATCAGTTCTTTTTTCCTTGTTCTGATAAAGGGTATATTTTATAAAAAATATATTTCAATAAAAATAATATATAAATATAGTTATATAGTTATATTTATATAAATATAATATATATTTTTAAAATATATTTTACATAAGTCTAAAAAGGAATTTACACTTAATATATAAGATATTTAGTGAAAATAGAATATAAATTTTTAAAAATATTATTAATTAAAAAAATATACTTATTATCGAGTAATAGTCATTTATTAATATTTGGATGACATAAAAATTAAATTAATTAATGAATGGTCTAAAATAAGTTAAAAACATGACTTGAACTTCAAAAGACTATAACTTTTGATTTGGGTGTCCATTTGGGCTCTACCACATATCAAATGAAATCTTACAATGATCTCTACACCTAGAAGACTAGGGTGAACCACTATTCATGTTTTTTAAGAAATCAATTCCCATAAGTCCTCAAAAAATTATTCTTTAGTCAGGGTATCCCAATTGTTTAATATTCAATTGAATTTCAGCCTCATTTAAGGGAGTCTTATTGTCATTTTTCAGTGGGGGCTGAATTTATTATCTGGAATTACACTCATGTTGATATTATGGTTTTGAAGTTTTATCATTTTTCGTAATGTAGTTTTATTTATAATTAAATAAATTAGTAATTTATTATATTTACTTATAAAAAATCACTTATATAAATACATATATCGACATATTTACATATAAATATTTTTTTTAAACATATAATCTAAATATTTATTCTTAGTTATATAATGTAAAAAATTATTCATTTTATTTACCTAATAAAAATGCACTAATATGTGTATATATACCTATATAAGTAATTTTTACATATAAACATGTATGTATCAATAAACAAATATATATGTGTGTGTGTGTGTGTTTTTAGGCATATTCTAATATAAGTAAATAAATAAATATTCTAAAATTTTATTTAAAACAATATCTAACCATTTTTTACATTGCAAAAATATATATAATATTTAATTATATATATATATATATATATATTTGTATTTATAAAAAAATATATATTTATATTATATTCTAGTATATGTAAATGAATATAATATATATTATATTTAAATAAATATAAGTATATATATCTCACACACATCTATTTTATAAATTTATTTAAAAATAATTATATATATGTGTAAATATATATATATATATAAATTAACAAAAATATCATTAAATAGACAAAAACACAACATGGCGCAATAGTAAATGTGTTCCATCCTCAAAGGAGAGGTGCAGGGCTTGAATCTAGACGTGCGCAGGAGGTTGGAAATTCAAAAAGTTATGTTAAAGGGGTGGTGGGGTGAAAAGAGCTGATAAGTGGGGTGGGTCACTATTAAAGGGGTTGTGTAAGCACTGATAAAGTGGTCGGTCTTATAAAGGTTAAAAAAATAAAATTTTATCCCTTTTAACATTGCTTTTTGTGAACAATGTTAAATCCTTCCCTTAACATCGCTTGTGTAGACAACGCTTTATAAGCACTATTAAAGGCCCTTTACTAATGCTATTAGAACCCAGTTTTGTAGTTTGGGACATAATATTTATCCAAAAATTAAACATCAATGCATGTAAAAATGAAATTTTAATGAATTGTAAAACAAAAAAGTTATAGACAACATAAAATAGAATGCAACAAGAAATAGTAAACACTGAAAATTAAAAATTACCTACTGGAGAAAAATTTGTTCTTTTAATGGAAAATCGTGTCTGATAATTTTTCATATTGTTTTTATATAAAAAAAATTTTTGATAATCTTTTTTAAAAAAACTAATGAACATTTTAAGAAATTTTATTCAGATAAATATTTTTAGGAAAGTTTGTCTAATAAAATTTTTGATAAAAGTTTATTTGATAAAAATTTTAAGAAAATTTTTTCTAATAAAATTTTTTAGAATATTTTTTATAATAATAATTTTTATATATGTTTTTTTGATAAAATTTTAATAAATAAATAAAATAAAATTTTAAAAAACTAAATGTTTTAACAAAAAATAAAAAAAATAAAAAATAAAAAATTTAGAAAAAATAATAATTTTATGTACTCTCCCATACCAAAAAGAGATTATTACTATAGGTATATTGGTAAATGAGAATTATATATGAATTATCATTTTATTTTGACCATTCTTAGAATCTTTTTAATATATTTATATCTATAAGAATTTAGATATTTTGAAAATATATCAGTAATTAGTTCTTTTAATCTGATGAATTTTAAAATGATATCCCCTTTTGTGTGTGATCCTGAAGAAAATTATGTATTGTATCTATGTTCTCAGATTGTGAGTGATGTTTTGGGTTTTTACTTAAATCTATAGCACTTGTGTTGTCACATAAAATTGTATTTTTACTAAAAATCTAGCTAATGTATGTGATTGTGTGTTTCATCCACAACAGTTGAGAATGATAACTTCTGGCTACAACATATTTAACTTCAATATTGGATAATGATAAAAAATATTGTTTCCTACAATACCAAGAAACTAAAGCCTCTCCTAGATAATTACAAGCTCCATATGATCATTTTTTATCCATTTTATATCCACCAAAGTGAGAATCTAAAAATATTAATTTCAAATTCACTTCAATAAGAATAAAATAATCTAATATCCATTTATCTATTAAGATAATGAAAAATTAATTTCACAACCATAATATGAGATTCATTAGAATTAGATTGATCTATTTTACACAAACATATAGAAAACATAAAATTTGGATAACTACATATATGATAAATTAAACTACCAATCATTCCTCTAAAAAAATATGATTAAAAAATTTCTTAGATTCATCAAGATCTAATGTATTTGAGGTTCGGATAGTAGTACTTATACTTTTATTTTTTTATATTCAAATTTATTAATAAGATCTTATATATACTTAGGTTGAGATATAATAATTCCTTCTAGTTTTTTTAAATTTAAAAATAATGTAATTTCACCCATCATCCTCTTCTCAAACTCATATTTCATAAGATTCACAAAGGAATATGTATGAAATTTTTTAGTTGATAAAAATATAATTCCATTAACATAAATATGAACAATGATAATTTTTTATAAACCTTTTTAATAAAAAAATTTGGATCAAAATATCCCTTAACTAAATCATTTTTTAACAAAAACCCAATTGATCTATTATACCAAGCTCTAGGGCCTTTTTTAAAACAATAAAGTGTCTTAGTAAGCCTAAATACATGATTTGGAGATTTTATTGTTTTCAAAACCATGGGTTGTTCTATATAAACTTTCTCCTTGTACATGTCCATTAAGGAAGTCACACTTCACATTCATTTGAAAAAAAATTAAAAATTAAAATTTTGTATAAGCTATAAGTATATGGATAGCTTCAACTATAACTACTATTGTATAATTTAATTCATATTTTATGAATTCTAGTTGATTATACCATTTTTCAACCAGCATAGCTTTATTTATAATTAAGATCCATTTTTTATCACATTTATTTCAAAAAAATCATTTTACACTAATTAAAGGTGAATCTTTAGGTCATTCAACCAAAGTCTAAACTTGATTCCTTTCAAAATCATTGAGTTTATCTTGAAAATATTTTATCCAATATTGATCACCTAAAGACTCATCAGGGGTATTATATACAAATTGAGATAAAAATTCACAGTGTTCAACTTCATTTGTTAAGAAATTTTTGGTTCTAACTAGTTTATCAACATCACCATTGATATTATCACTAGGATGATTCATAAGGATTAACTAATTTATTAGGTTTATAAAACTATATTATTAAATAGAAGTTTGAGATTATTCTTGAGGTATAAATTCAAAAATATTTTCTTCCATTATTCTCTCATGAGAATAACATTCCAACATGGGTTGAAAATTAGTTTTTGAAATAACATCTTATGTTGGGAGTTGAGGTTTTTTGAAATCAAAAGGATCAATTTCATCAAATTTAATATGCACTGTTTCCTCAATAGTACATATATTCTTATTAAAAACTAAATAAGTCTTACTAGATATAGAATAATATAAAAATATTTCATCATCATATTTTGGATCAAATTTATGTAGAATATATTTAGTATTTATAATGAAAAAATTTTATCCAAAAACATTGATGAAATAAAGTTTTGGCTTTATTCCAGTCCATAACTCATAAAGATTTTTTTAATAAAATTTCTCATTAAGACAAAATTTATTGTATAGAAGTAAATAATAACCTCTTCAGAAATTAAATGTTTAGAAATTAATTATTCACTCAACCTGGTTTAAGTAATATCCTAAATAATTTTATTTCTTCCTTCAACTAAACTATTTTTTCATGGAGTTATAGGTGCTGAAAAATTATGTATTATACTTATTTTACTACAAAATGTTTCAATTTTATAATTTAAAAATTCTCCACCATGATAAATTTGAATAGCTACTAAAGTTAAAGTTTTTTAATTTTTTAATATGGGTTAAAAAAGTTTTAAAATTTGAAAAGGATTCTGATTTTTTTTATAAAATAGACCCTTGTATATATATTATAGTCATCATATAAAACATATACATAGTATTTTTTAAAATTGAATCTAATTTTTATTAGACTAAATAAATATATTTTAACTAACTGTAAATAATCAGATATTGAGGCTTCACTAATAGAATTTTAAATTTTACTTGTGTTTATTTAAAAATTCATAAGGATCACAAATTAATAATTATTAAACTTAAACTATGGTAGATATCTAACTAGACCTTTCTTAGAGAGTTAATATAATTTCCAAACACTATAGTGTTATAACCTTCTATGAAACAAACAATATTACTATTACATTTCATTAAGTAAAGGTAGATCTTGACTTATATAGTCCTCCAAGTTAAGTGTATATACATTCTCATGCCTATTGGTAGAAATAATAATATTATATTTTAAAATATGAATAGTACATCTAAAATTACTTAATCTCACAAGACAACCCTCATCACATAATTTACTTATACTGATAAGGTTGTCCTTAAGTCATGAAAAAAATAAAACATTTGAAATTAATTCTTTATAAAGAAGAATAATATTGCTTATTCAAATAATTTATCCTTGAGAATTTTCACCAAAATTGATTTTCCACCTTTTATTTTAATGATCTTATTGAATAAATTCTTATTACTAGTTATATTTCTCAAATATACACTATCCATATACCTAATATTATTGTTGTTAAAAACTTATTAAATTCCTAAAAGTAATAATATTGGTATTATTAAAGAAAAACCTTGTTGGTTCTAGGATTATTATTAAATAATATTTTTGGAATCCACATTTGTACAAATTTATTATGTTGAGCGGTTTTTAATTCGGTAGAAAAAAAATTAATTTTTGAAATCCTAAAGATTTCACTTTATTTATTGAACATATATTCTTTCAATTCCCTCCACATTGAAATTTGGTGAAAATTGGTTACTCTTTGGAAAAAAATAGTTGTTTTGAAAGTTTTGTTTGGTATTAGTAAATAAAATTCTAGATACCTTTATACAAGGTTTTATTTTTCTATAAAATTTATCTAAAATTTATTTAATGGTAATAAATATTAATAGTTACATTTTCAAACATGATATTTCATAATTTAGTTTCCCAATTAATTTTTTATCCTCAATAGTTGCAGAACTTGAATTAAGGTATTCTAACTCTTTTAAAAAATTAGTTTTATCATAATTAGATTTCTCTAATTATTTTGAAAAAATATATATTTTAGTTGTATGTTTATAAATTCTTAAATTTTATTTATTATGTTTTTCCTAAGTAGGATCATATTTTTTATAAACTTTGCAATTATGTTTTTTTATAATTTATAAAATCATGACACATACTCCATGTTAGGTATAGAATTATTCTCTTCTAATGAAGTACATTCTTCATCTAAAGATATAAAATTATTCTAAACTTAACTATTAATATAAGTGGAATTAAAATTAATGATGTTAAAGGTTTTAGAAGATACCACAGACATTAATAAATTGTTACTCTTTGTAATTTTAGAAAATAATCAAATATTATTTCAGTCTTCACTATTAGAACTATAAGAATATTCAGATGAAATTTTACCTACACTTTAACTTTAGTTGTATGACACTTTCAATAATTTCTTAATATTATGTTTGTAAAAATTCATTGAATTCCTCTCATAATTTTTATCCTTCTTATATTTTCTTTTAATCTGTGGAAAATATGTTCTTATATGACCAGGATTCTTGTACTCATAAGATATAATTTTTATATAATTTTTCTCCTCATTTGTATCATTAAAAATATTTTTATACTTGTATAAAAAATATTTCATTATAATATGTTTTTCAACCCTTTGGAAAGATTCACTAATTCATTGTTATATTGTTTATAACAACTACTATATGTTTCAACGTGAAATTTTTTTTTTCTATGTAGACATAGAATATTTCCCTCTAGATTGGACTTTCATAGCAACAGATGATGTAAAATAAAAAATATTCCATTTTTCTTCTTTTTTTTGAATCTCTCTTCAATATGCCTTTATACTGCATAAGAGTTCCTATCAAATCATATAAGGTTAAATTATTAATTTGATTCATATCATCAAGAGTAGTTCTCTCAAATTCCCATTCTCCTAGCATAATATCAATTATATTTTCAAACTAAATTTGATCAGTATTTTCTTTATCACCTATAGACTATAAATTATTAAAAAAATCATGAATCTATGATGCATCTTATAAAAATATTCTCTAGGTAAAAAATATAAAAATAATCTTTACAAATATCTAAATTAAAACTTATTGAAACATTATAAAATAATATGAACACTTTAACCTTTAGTGTAAAAAAGTAAATTACCTTGAGTAAAGGTATCCACAGATTAACCTAACTATTTTTTTATTTATATTTCTTACAAGAAAGACCTCAATCACAAATATCAAGATTACTCTATCTTTCTATTCCTTAAATCCCTTAATTAACAAGATTGAACTTAATAGTCTTCTAATACCTAGAAGACATCGATTAAACCAGATCAAAAATAGAAATTACAAAATAAAAGTGTTCTATGACATTTATAATACTCACAAATATGTTTTAGAAAAAAAACTATGAATATTTATAATGTTTGAGTAACATGATATTACAACTGAGTAAACTTTAGACGGTTTGAGTAGCAAAAGTATGAGATCCATCCTCCTTGAATGTGCATATATTTATATGCAAAGCTACAATAGTCATATTTAATGATTATTATAGTTATTTTCAATGGAATTGGTTGAAATCCATTTTAATAGCTCTATTTTATTTTGTACAAACTTCATCTGATGGTCATTTTGGTAGCGTTATCTCAATGTTTTCATGTTTTTCATCTAATGGAGTAAACTTTGTTTATTTGATAAGATAAAAATTATTCACCAATTAGAAAAAAAAATCATCCAATTTTTTTACAAGGATTCATCTAGAAAGTATATATACCTCTATCTAATGAATAACTGTTTGATTGAAAAGTGAAACTTTGTTCAATGATACTTAGTTATACATTGTATGTTTGATGTTATAAGAACATTATTTTATAAAATAAGAAAATTTTTATCTAATGTAAAAATTATATGTTCATCCAATTATAATGTTCCATACGATTATAAATATTTTTTAAGTAGTGAATACACAACATGTATCCTAGAGAATTCCCCACCAAGGATATGCTCCATAGGGCCTATCACCGTAAATTCAATTTTCTATCAAGAAATATCTATTGAGGAAGGGGATTTATAAACTCAAACATGATATTAAAGAGATTTTGTATGAGTTTTGGGATAGATTAATACATCTGATCACATCCATAATATGTATACCATTTATAGTTTTTTATTTATTATCATTCATTTACCAATGGATACTACTAAATGACTAAAACCATCTGGATGCTTCTTCTAAAGGAGCAATGATCAACAAATAGGATGTTAAATCTATGTAATAAATAGATATAATCATATATAATACTGTATATTTTGTTATAGGATTATATATGAGAAAATTTCATGAGTAAAATAGTTCCAAATCACTTTTACATGAAACCAAAACAAATAAACACGCTTCTATTATGAGACATTTCACACTGAAAATAGTTTATAAAGAATCTCAATCTATATCCCAGACATTTCATTGATTATTCAATTATTTATTCCGTTATAATTTTTTTCCTCATTTTAATGATACATAAAACTATGAAGTTTTTTTTAAAAATGTTGTAAAAAACATCCACAAATGAGCCAATTATTTAAAAATTAGGCAACCATTTAGTATAGAGATGTAAATAAATATCCATCGTAACCACCCATCCACCCAACCTCTCAATAAAAATACCATCCACCACTACTCTATAGAAATAATTATAAATCCTCTATATGATATAAACATCAAGAAAAAACCCAACTCACACTTTTAAATATATGTCGATACAACATGTGAAGTCCTATGGAAATCAATAATCTACCATTACAATATATGGATAAAAAATGAAAGAGATGGAATGATAGATTAAATATATTATTTTTACTCTGAATATATTGGTAAATAAAATAATGGGTAAGACTATAACCCAATATAATCATATACATAAAGGCATTGTGAGATCCATCTCCCTAAGAAGTGGAATGGAAGTGAAGAGGAGTGAATAATCACCACTAGAATCCAAGTATCGAAATGGATTGCCCAAGGAGGAAGAACATGGTCCTATGAATAAAAAAGGGGTAAATGTACCCCTAGATACATAACCATCAAACAATGATGAATAAAATAATATGATTTAAGATATACCTCAACCCCAACCTCCCTTCTTCCAATAATAACCATATCAATTAAAATAAATAAAGATTCCCTATAATATAACTTCTTTGAAACTATTAAGAAATTAGTTTAAAAATACCTTTAATGGATGTAGAAAATCATATCACCATGTATACAATGTTTATAAAGGATAGGTAAAATAATAATAGAAAACTATATGGATACGAAAAAGAAACAATAGGATGTTTTTTCTCTAATAACTCCTTATGCATAAATAAAATTTCATGTTAAAGGTTCTTCTAAAATCCTCTATACTATAAGAGATCTTACATTTACTAATAAATTATTCTATTTAGGATAACCAATTAAAATTATTCATAATTTTTTAATTCTTCCATATATGTTGGATATCTCAATCCAAACATCTTTATTACCAACTAGATAACCAAGTTGCTGCTTATCCATTCAATCTCTTGGTAGATGTAATGATAAGAGTAAAAGTATTACTTTTCCTGACTATTTTTTACGTCCTATAAATGAAATAAGAAAGTGGTATAAATCATTCCCATGTCATTTTAGTTAGGATATTTTTAAAAACTATTGAAATCATTGTAGATATTGATGATGGAAATTTTTTTATGTATTTTGGATAAAAAAAACTATAAATTTTAGTGCATAGGAATCAATAAAATTACACCATGAATAACATTTAGTTTTCACACTTCTCATTAGGAGGATATTTCTTTCTTAGAGGAATAAATTTAAATATTTTATTAAATAATAAAATAAGAAGAATCCCTATAGTTACTGATTTTTTCTTTCTTTTTTGAAAATATTATGAATCTGGAACCAAATTGAAATTAGATCTTTCTTAAGTGGATGTGGGTTTTCACATGATTTATGTTTCTATTTATAAGTTCAGTTAATTTTGGAATTATTTTCTGGAATTTCTTGACTCCAAATTTGATTGGTTTGGGAATATCATTTCAGCATTGCCTATCACATTTGTTATTGACTTGGTTTCTCCTTGTTCAAGCCATTGGTTAATATAAATTTTTTTTAAGGATGAGAATCATTAAATGATTAAACACACAAAAGGGAAACTATGAACATAAAATAGATAATATTAAATATAATACATTCCTTAACCTATAAATTTTATGTTTCAATCTATGTTATATATAGTCCATTTCTTAACATAAAACTTTATGGGAATTTTTTTGGCCTTCATAATGTTTCTTAAAGAGTATGTGAATTGTCCCAATCATGTCCTCCCGGAGTGTCAAACAAGGTTTTCATTATTTCCTCTTTAACTTTAACTATATGGTGGTAAATTTAAATCCCAATATTCCCATTTCGAGGTTATTACCCCTAGGTATAGAAATGACAAATTTATATCCACATTTTGTATCTAGACAGGGATTGTGTTTCTTGCAAACCACTTCCACTATACTTTACTATAATTTATATATTTTTTCTTATGTTTAGTCTTATCCATAATTCTTGAATAATGTTTTTTATCCTAATCCCCAAAAAATAATTGAAACTTTTTCTGATAACAACTATAGAAACAAACATTCTTAACACACTTTAATTCATAATTTATTACATAAAGTGACACATAATAAAAACCCAAAAAATATAAATGCATTGTTTCATTGGGTAATTAGATTTATAAAATAATTACATGAAACATGGTTATATTGAAATTATTTTAAAACCCAAATATATTCCCTTCTTCCACTAATCTTCTAATGCAACATGGGATAACCTTGGGATATACATAAGAAAGGGGTGTGATATAAAGCCTAGTAAGCAGAAAATAAAAGAATAAAAAGATGATATTAATACATGTTAATAAATATGTGTATCATGGAGACATAAAATGGGTGATAATAACAAACATGAACATCAAAGAATGATATAAGATGATAACATCAAAGAAATATTGGAATGTGTAAATAACATAAAACATGACATAATAAGCATAAATTGATGATGAAATACAAGAAATAAAAACATAGTGTGATTAAGCTAACCTATCATGCACCATAAATGGTATATCATTAGTTAAAAATATTACCCAAGGCATTTTAGGGCTATATAATTTTATGGCTATCTGTCATGTTCATATCATGTGCATACATTTGGGTACTATATAGATCATACAACATAAAATTCTTTCATAACTTTTACTCCCATGATTAAGGAGTGTCGGTTACATAAATAGAATTCCTTAATAAATTAAGCATATGCACATCTAAGTAAATATACTTGAGAGAAAATTGGGTGGCTATTAACTATATAAATGTTTGGGATGCAAAATCACATAATAATTTCAGTAGCATAACTGGGGTATATAAATATTAATAGAATGGATTAATTAGATTCATAGGTGGTATATAATTTCATGTACATTACAATGATAGTAAATGGGGTTTGTACAAAAACATTCCAACATAAAAATTTTGGAATCAAATGGAATAAAAAAATAAATTTCTTGAATAAAAAAGAGGAGGATATGATCCCTTAACACGAGAGGTTGGTTATAAATGCATGGGTGGAGCTTCTTAATGCTTGTGAAAAAAACATGGGAGGGTTTAAGAGAGGTATATGGAGGGTAACATCATGATCAATGGTTTTAAGTGAATATTAGTGGGAGGATGGGTGTTTATTTATAGAAATAGGGTATTATTTATTAATTTCTAAACATAGGTTTTGGACTTTATATGATAAAATAATCAAAACCAAAAAACTATCCCATGGTTTATATCTATGGTTTCAAAAAAACGGTGTTGGTTTTCAATATTTTATTATTCTAATAACTGAAATAATTAAAATAATATCCTTGGTGATGTGAAAGTTATTCATGTTTACAATGAATTGATTTTCAAATCTTATATTATAATATTTGTATTAGAGGATTCCGTAAGGGTTTATAAAATAAATCACACAAATTCAACAATAAATTATATAAATAAAAAATATATATTTGTTTATGTATGCCTTTTATGGATTTAATAAATCGCTTTTGTGTCATTATGATGTCATAATATAGACTATATATTTATACATTATTTAATTAGTACACAAAAATTGGGCAGTCTTAGAAAATTATGAAAAAACTTAGCATTGGATAATTTTGATATGAAAATGTAAAAAATAAAATTTATTTTATCAGAATAATTTTCAAAATATGGAATTTTGAAATTTTAATAAAATTTCCTATTTACTAGAAAATACCCGTTTTTACAATATTAACCACTTTTTAACCCTTATAAAAATTACATTAGATGAGATTATTTTTATAATTTTTATTTAAATAGTTATTTTCTAATAAGAATATTTTATTAAAATTTTATTAGTTTAAAAAAATCTTCAATTTATCAAAATAGTTTCATAATTGAAATTATATATTTCCCAAAAGTACAATTTGGATTTATCTATAACTAAATCGAATATTTATCAAATACATTATATAATCATTGATAAAGGAATAATAACAGAGCATAAATATAGTCATTATTTTAATATAAATAAAATTTTAAAAATACATACTACTAGGGTCTAGATATATAACCCCTTATTACATTGGTGTTTCTCTTATGGGTAAGGTGTGTAATGGTGGTGCTATCTTAGGGTGGTTTAATAAACATATTTTGGTATTTGAACTCAATAATCTTGATATTCTCTTATAAATGGTTTCACTCAAGATTTTTTTGTTGAATCTTTTCTTGGGATTAGTTAAGGTAAATTCTCAATGAAGCCATATCCCATATAAGCACCAATATAAGAGCTTCATAGGGTATGATTATACTAGTCAAGGCATTATCTTACTTTATTTATGTCAATTATACTTTTCATAACCCTTAATATATACTAATCTTAATGATCACTATACAGTGGATATATTATGAACAGTTAAGATAATTGATGATATTTTAAATGAAACGTGATATATCAGTCCAAAATAACCAATGTATTTATTATGTTGTCTATAATTAAAATGAATTTAATCAATTAAATTATATTTTCTTTTATAATAGTTTTGGTCATTATAATGTAACCCAATGCTAAAAAATGGTTTATAGGATCTCTTAATGATTAAGATAAATTCTAAAAAAATTCCCTTGAAAGAGATAAATATTGAGGTTGATTTAAAATTTCATTAATAAAGATAATTCATGATATTATAAATTCAATTGGTAGTATTCACACTATTTATTTGAAAATAGGTGTCTAAAATAAAATTTGACTCAAAGAAGGAAATTTTGTGATGAAACCTTTACGGATTGATTAATTTTTCAATAAATTTTCATTGGAATGTTGGAAATAATATGGTTCTATAAATACCATAAATAAAATGATTTATTATTCCAAAATACATTCTTGGGAATTATATACACCATATTAATAAAAAATTCATTCATAATATTAAACATTTCTCAATAAAGATAAATTGAATTGAAAAACCCTTACATTAGGTCTAAATGTGGTCTATACTTACACATAACTTACTAAATAATCAAATTTAGTTCCTTATATTTTTACCAAATAACCTTATTCATATATATTTAATTTTATAAGGTTAATATATTATATTTTGGTACATATTTATAAAATAGTTTTTGCTTACATCGGTTATTGGTGGTCATTCAGTTAATTTCCTCATAAAACATTCTATTTATTGGTAATGGTAAAATGTGCTATAAAATAACTTCATTAACTACATAATTTTGGAAATTTCCATTAGGAAAATACTTATTTAATTTCAAAGGTTATCCCAAAAAAGATCAAAATTAAAAAAGGTTCCTTGATTAGTCCATTTATGGAAGTTAAATTTACTATAACCATTTATTAATTTTATTATTTATAGATTGGAATATGTTATAATTCATGAATATTAATATTTTCAATAATATAATTTTTACATACTAAAATTATTTTAAAAATAATCCATATTTGGTGGTCATGGAAAATAATAAACATCGTTCATAATGTTGGTAGTCCATACACACGCATAATGATGTTTTTGTTTTTCCCAATGATCTTAGAGGAAATTTTAAGAAAGATATTACATTATTATAATAAAATTTAATAATATTTAAAATGATAGTGTTATAATACCCTCATTTATATAGTGTACTTAAGGTATGTGGAAAAACAAAGGTTCTTAGAAAAGTTGTATTGAGAGTGTTACATTTCCCTTGGAGGATCCTACTTGGTTAACTCTACAAGAATGCATTGCATGATATTTTGGTGAGACCAAGGCTTTAGAGGCCTATAAAGGGAGTTGAGGAGAAAATGGAAAATATTTATGGGTGATACAATTATTTTTAATGGATAGAGAAATGGTAGGAGGTGTCCTTTTATAAATGAAGAAAATAGAACTTTCATAAAAACTCATTATTTCTCATTGATACGACTCTGTTATTCAAGGAAAAGGCTAAAATGGCCAATAATGGTGTTGGGATAAAGATAAATCCTATAATCCCTCCAAAATTCATCATTATATATATTTTTTACATATTCTAACCACTTGAATAATGTTTAAATAGTTTTACCCTAATTTTCCCTTACCATAGTAACTCCAATTTCACACTTGGAAGTTAATTTTAATGGAAAAAAATTAAAATTATTTTATTTTATAACATAAACATGCTGGTTTTAAGTATTTATATCATTTTATAAAATAAAAAATTGTATATTTATAGAAATAATTTTTAGTATTTGTACAAATAATTTATAGAAACCATTTCTTAGAAAAACTTCTTTTTAAGCTTAAAATTTAAGTGTGGGATAAGATTATAAATGTTATTTATTTTCATAAAATAAATTGGAATACTATAAAACATTTAACTTTTATGTTTCAATTGAATAAATTCAAATATTAATTTTATGAAAATAATTTTTAATGAATTTAAAATTCCAAAAACAATTTTTTATTAGAATCAAAATATTACATTTATTTGATAATGAAAAATATAGGTTTTAAATTTTGATTTAACATTAATAAAATAATTCCTTAGAATATATTTTATCAATTATGAGGTTTTATAATACTCTATTTTTTTCTTATATTCTGATAAATTATTAAAATCCACTCTTTTGGCTAAAACTGTATTTTTCACTATTCATCTAAATATTAATTGTTTTAGGAAAATTCCCAGAAAATATTCATAGATTCATTTTGAAAGGATAATTCCAAAATCAAAGTGAAGTTTTAATATTCAAATTATATAAGAGATAAAAATTATTTTTAGATATAGGTTATTAAAATTTAATAAAAATAATTCTTTTGAAAAATATAACTTATGTTCTAAAATGTTAAATAAGAGTTTGTAAATTAAAAACAAAATTTTTTAATAAAAATTATAGTCAAATATAAAATTAAATTATTTAATATAAAAAAATTTCATTAATTAACAATTCATAGTTATAAATTAATAATGTCCTGAAATTCATGTTATTTATAAAAATGTTATTTTACACTATTCACTTAAAAATCCTTTTTTAAGAAAAAAACCCAAAAATTATCATAAACAAATATTTAACTTAGAAATATAAAAATGAAGTTTATATTTGAAAATTTAATTTCTAAAATTATATATTTTATTATTTAATTAAATTTATAAAATACATTGAGAGATATTTTTTATTAGAAAATGACTTTCCAAAATACTAGTTGTTTTAATTATTAATTTATATAAAACAATGATAGATCTATAATTAATCAATAAATTTTATATTTTATTAAAATCATAATATGTCAATAATATAATTAGTTCTCTTTAATAAAAAGTACAATACATAAAAATATAGATTCATAAACACAATAATGAATTAAGTAAATTTGTATAAAATAACCTTTATATATACATTTATATAAATAAATATATATATATATATATTAAAAAAATTCATAATTTAGTTACACATATATATAACAACTAATTAAATTGTTATGATTTACCAATGTAAACATATTGTGGTTTCATTTTAGTTCAATGTTGAATGTGACATAGTATATTGAAGATAATATTAATTCAATGGATCTAAAATCTTAGTCCATTACACAAAATTTGGGAAATAATTGAAATTATGACAAGGTAAGCTCTATTATCACCATAACCATACATTTTTTAGACATCTTAACTAATTCTAGGCATTTCCATTTTTTTCATTACTTTTAACTCTTTCTACGATGACTAATTTTTAACCTCATTATTTAATTTTCATGATAAAAAATAAGATTGTTCTTATTAAATAATATAAAAATTATAAATATATATTAGAAAATAATTTCATAAAATGGAATTTTTATTTGTGATAAAAGTTAATTTTATAATTAAGTAACATGATGCGAAAAAATATATTTTATAAAAAGTGTGTTTTAAGCATAAAATTTCTGTAATGAAAAAAATATTAATGTTATTTAGTTTCATTCCTTGAATTTTTTTATACAAAATATAAATATTATGTATCTTCTAGAGTAATCCAAATCATAATTTTTCAAAAGTAATATTTCATTGATATTAAAGTCTAAAAATAGTTTATTTTTGAAAATGTTACTCATATCATTAAAATTTTAATCATTGGTTTTCTAAATTTAACATAGTAATTTTAAATGAGTCATATTACTCCATAAATACATTTTGGATATTGAAAAATAGTTATTATATTTTAAATTTATACTTTATTATTTATATATTCATAAATTTTATGGTTTTTGTAAAAATTGTATTTTTCACTATTCACCTAAAAACAATTATTTTAGAAAAATCCCAATAAATTACCATGATCTCATTTAGAAATTATATATTCAAAAAAATCAATTTTAAAAATAATAATTCTTAAATTTATAATATTATCTTTTAAATGGAATATAAAATATATAATGAAAAAATGATTTTGTTAAAATTTTCAATTTTAAAAAATTATTTGTTCTTAAGCCTATTTTTATGAATTTATAACTAATTAAAATATTTTTATTTACTATTGGTTTTATTATTCATAAATATTCTTAACAATATTATTCTAATTTATAGAAACTCATTTTAATTTAGTTTTGTGCATGGATCATGCTGTCGAACATGGTATTAATTTATAATAATATTCTATATATATATAGTCCAAAATATCAAGGCATTACATTTCCCACTTAAATAAATTGCATCATCATTATTTAAATATTGTGTCACTAAAGCAATAATATAATGTATCTATAGTAAACTCATGGTATATCTTTTACTAATATATCAACCTCGCTTTCCTTTATAAGCCTAGGAAACTATTTATCCCAAATATTCTTCATTAAGAGTTCTTATAGACTAACCTTTCACAGCTTCATTTTCATAATCTTTTCTCTTAAAACATATGAAAACAAAAAATGTTATGATAATTTCAAATCAAAAAATATAATAAATAATTATATCAATTGGAAAGCTCAATCCTAAGTTTTCTTATCTAATGTCACCATCATTTCAATATATTGTACTTTTGGTTCAAATATGATATAATTGGATCAACTTATCACTCCTTTAATTTAACATGGGTTTCCTATGGTCATTTTTCAATTAGGTTCTCTAACCTTATTCATAAAATATTACATCCTCATATTATTTTTAAATCCTTCATATTTAATTGTAAATATAATTTTATCAACCAAATTGAATCCCCTAAGAGTGTCTAGAAAAGTGTGCAGTATTAGGATCACTCGTCACGTAGTGAGTGAATATCGATTTATTACTCAACTAGCCTTTTATAGGTTTATTAACCATTGGTACATATGTAGATAGTCGCATAAACTTTCTATTTTCGTAACATGGATTTAATTTCTAAGTAAACCACTTATTCAAAAAATTTCCACAATTTAAAGATTTCATCCTACACTTAGACTTATCATTAGGGTTTTCATTAAGGTTCCCTCTTTATAATAAAAATAATAAATTAATCCTAAAAAACTACTCTGATACAAACTATAGGTCCCCAGTCTTGTACTCCCATTTCCAATGCTAAAAAACATTCTTTAATAACCAAATTTGATACATAGTGAAATTAACCTAAGATAAAAATACACATATTACATATCATTTGAATAACATAAACATTGCATCTCATAGTAATCATAGAATCCAATGAAATGAGGGTTAGTGACTTTCAAGATCAATTATATAAGAAAAATATTTTAGGATACTTGTAATCAATTCTCCATAATCGATCAACACTAGAATCCCTTCAAGAATCCATATATATAATACTCATCTTGAAGTGCACTGTGTTGCATTTGTTGTCAATGAGGTATGTTGTTGTCAAGGAATGAATGGATGGATGTCAAGGAGGTTCAATATGTGAATGACAAAGGATGTGATGGTGTTGGTAAGGAAAGGAGAATGGCCATGGTACTAAGATGCATGTCACTTAGGAGATTCACTAAGTAACATAGGATGTTGTGGTTGAAACATTCTCTAGTTAAATCAGACGATTGTTGAGTTGTTCTTTAAGTTCCAAGAACTTGTATCAACTGGATACAATGTCACAACAATGTTAGAAGACTATGTATTGTATTGACAATGCATGAGGAGAAGCAAGAGATCCATCCACAACTTCTAAGTGGATGAAGTGGATTAAAGAAGTCCATGTACTAACTCTTAGTGCATGTGAACCAGAAGAAGATCCAATTGATCTCTGATTAGATCAATGAAGAATGTTGAAGAACATGTGTGATTTATGAGATTCAGTTGAAGAAGTCCCTCCTAAGTATTGAACACATATGGAAGAGGAGATGAAGAAGATTAAGAAGAAACCTTTTGAATTCCATATCCTATGTGAAGATCATATGAGGAGAAGTAATGGAATTCTTAAGAAGAAGATGAGAATAAATGAAGAGGAAGATGGCTTAAGTGGCATTTGGCATATTTCACTTGGGAGTACTTTGTTTTTATACAAAGTATTATTCTGTCCCTTTGCCAAAAAAAATATGTCCAGCCAAGGAACCTTGAGGGTTCAACCCCAAGGCATGGGCGCTAGGGCACCACGCCCATGGGGGAACCCGTGGGGCGAGCTAGGGCGGCGGCAGGGCACACCCAAGACACCGCATGGGCGCCTGGGGAACGCCCGAAGGAGCGCGGCAGGGGCGTAGGAGCGCGCCCCCAAGAGTATCAGCGTGCATAGTGGGCGCTAGTGGCGCGCCCGCAGGGAGCAGAGTGGGCGCAGAGCGCGCCCGCAGGAAGAACACGGTGCGGGGCGGCACCGTGGAGGGAGAAGATGCAACTGAGGTAAGGATGGGAGCGCCAGGGTGATAAAGTGCGGAAAATCCGCTCGCCGTTTCGATGTGGGACGCGGAAAAATTTCCAGGAGCGAATCCTGGCCGCTCGATTGATCGCGCGCCAGATCTCGGCCGCACATCTAATCTGCCGCGGCCCATTCTGATCGCAGCCGTCCAAAGAGATGATCTGACGGCTCTAAGGCATCTCCTTCCTCGAGCTCAGCCGAAGGCTCCCCGCGAGCTCCGTTCGAACCAGGAGCATCCCGAGACATGTTTTCGAGCTCCCGGCTGTCTTTCTCGAAGCTGAAGGCACCATTGAGCTCGTCTCGCCCTTACGAACACATCCATGCGTAGAAATGGGCATGCATGCCAGTAATGAAGATATTCGTGTTCGGCCGAGGCAAGAGAATCTGCCGAGGCTATGAATGGTTTATGATTTGCATGGGCAGTGCTTAAAGAAGGTCATGCATGCGTTCTAAGTCACATGCACGTGAAGAAAGGGCAAATAAAAGAACCCGCGTTTGAACAGAGAGGAAATCAAGATTTGAAAGATTTTGAAGATCCGAAATCTTCGGTGATTCAAGATTTAACCACGCGGATGTTTTGAGGTGTTTCTCTGCCTATATAAAGAGAGCCCGAGGCGATGGAGAAGCTTGCTGAAGTTTTATTGAAAAATTGTGTTCCGTGAGGCTCTGCCTCGTGAAGTCGAAGCCCCGCGCAAGTTTACTTGTGCGGCTGGAGTTCCTTGCGGCAACTTCTTTGCGCGACAAGAAGGTTGGGTGAAGTCCCCTGCGCATCTTTCTTTTGCGCGACAGGAAGTACCCGAGGCCGCAAGTACCTTGCGCGCCCTCGAGGTTTGTTGTGGCTTGCACGGCAGTGTTGAAGAAGAGGAGGTCACGGCTCATCAAGCACTTGCGCGCCTTTATATGGGCAGTAGGAGATTCGGGAGATGAGAATTACACACCAAGTGTGTGTGTGCTAAAAAGAGAAAACACCCTCGCCGTGGACAGTGTGTGTGCATAGTGAACAAGAATTTGGTCGTAGCCATTTATGTGCAAGAAGAAGAGGCCAAGCTCACTTGTGTGCAAAAAGTGGAAGAAGTGTGTGCAAAGAGCAAAGAGGCCGAACCTTAGTGTGTGCCTAAGTGGTGTGTACACACTAAGAAGGAGAAAAAGAAGGATACCTCACACTAAAGTAGAACACACATTTAAGTGTGTAACCAATAAGAATAAAGTGTGTGAAGGAAGAGAGAAGGTGTGTGCTTAAAGGATTGTACCCTTTGTGGGTCTACTGCACCAAGAAGATGAGAAGGGAAGTGCATGCATGCATGCATGCACATGCACACGTGAACAGAGCTAAAGCAGGCTGTGTGCATCTGAGTTGTCCAAGACTAGGAGGTTCTTGAAGAATTTGAGAAGGCCATGCAGTCAGTGCATGAGGATGCAGAGTTGCCATGCACTCAGTGCATGAAGTTGAATTGATGTGAGACTGGACCAGACTGAAGTTAATGATATTAGTTGTCTGAGTATTCAGTAATTGAGAAGAGCCTGATCAAGTGAAGTGATCAGAATATTTCTGAGCAAGACCAACAGACCTTTTCAGAGGCTGTTGAAGATTCTTGAAGAGAGAGGCCAGGTCATTCTGAGAAGAAGGAGATAAATCCTGAGCAAGATGAGAAGACCTGATCATCACAAGTGATCAGAGGTACAGAGCAAGGCCAGTAGTCTTTATCCCAGACTGCTGAAGATACTTGAAGAGCTGAACAAGAAGAAGAGCTACTCGTGTGACTCGAGCAGCCAGGAGAAGACCCCTGTGAGACTCAGGGTGGAGGAAGTCTCTAGTGGGATTCTGGAGCAGGCCAGTGGGACTCTGGTAACACTGTGGGACGCAGTATAAAGACCCTCCTGTGGGACTCAGGAGAGATACAGTGGGACTCTGTATCGACCATTGTAATTCTAACAAGTTATAATGGAGAAACCATGTTGGGGCGTATAACCAACATGGCAAGGACGTAGGCCTTTGGTGCCGAACCTTGTAAATCCTTGTGTCCAGTGCCTTTACATTTACTGCATCATTCGTGGAAGGGTGAGAGATACAAGAAGAGTGGATCGAGGCTTTAACCAGCCATAGAGGTTTAATTGATTAAGAATCAATTAGTAAAAAAGTTTTAAAGGATCACTGATTCACCCCCTCCCCCTCTCAGTGATTCACACTGATCTGGGCACTTCAATTGGTATCAGAGGGAGGTTACCTCTAAAAGATCCAAGGGAGTCTTTATGAAGTGCAGATTTGAGGAAATGAGTAACCAGCCTCAAATGGAGATATCTGCCAAGACTCAGAAAAATAGAAAGAAGAAACAGGCCAAGAAGATGAAGAAAGCCTGTCCTAGCTGTGATGAAGTTGGAACAATGAAAGATCTTCAAAGTGCAATAGAATATCTTCAGAAGATAGTCCCCAAGGAAGTGGCAATGTGTATAGCTACAGGAATCCTTGATCTTCAAGAAGAAAAATCACAGTTAGAAGAAGAAGCCAATGCAATGGAAGATCAATTGGCAAAAAGGGTTGGCATAACCAACACTCTCAGAAAGCTGGTGAAGGCTAAAGATGAAACTGTTTCTCTTTGCAATGAAAGATATGAATACACTGCTGAAGAATTGCAAAGAAGCCTTTCTGAGAAATAATTCTTTAAGACTGTGGTCAAAGATGTTTTCCATGCACTGGAAAAGAGGCACAAAGTTTCAATGAATGTCAGAGATTCTCAACTTGAAGACAAAGTAAATAGGGTAAAGGAGCTTGACAACTCATTGCTAGAATTGAAGAAGGTGCATGAAGACCAGATAAAGCAGCTGGAAGAGAAATGGGAAGGAAGGCTAAGAACTATTGAGGATGAGAAGAACTCCCTCAATATGAAATGCATAGAACTAGAGGTGATATTGAAAAATCTGCAATCACCCAAAGCTGAATCCTCCCAGTCAGCTGAAAGTAGAAATGTTGCTACTCAAGTGTGCTTTGAGAAGGATGATTCTAAAAGAAAGACATCCTCTAATGAAAGGGAAACATCTTCTAAAAAGAAGGTACCGTCCATACCATCTTGTACTCATACTTCTAAAAGTGTTTCTACTAATAGTGCAGGATGGAAGAATGAATCCAAACAAGTATGGATGAAGACAGTGAAGAAAGAATGCTCTCCTGAAACAACACAGCAAATCAAGAAAAGTACCCAACAATCAGAAGGACTGAAGAGGTCAAGATTTGTGGGTCAGTGTTGGTGTTGTAATAAGTATGGGCACTGTGCAAAAGATTGTTGGTACAATCCACTGAATGCCAAAGCACAGAGGAAGCCCATGCCAAGGGGGAGCAAGCCAGAAGGAAATAAGAAACATCCACAGGTCCAGAGACATCTGTTTACTGCAAATAGATTTGGATTACTTGACAACATCTGGGATGATTGAAAAAGTGGTCAAAAAGATACATGTCAGTCTCCAACTGTATCCAGAGCTCAAAAGAAGAAAAGATCACAGAACCTGGCTCAGAAAGAATCCTTGGGAAGCAAGAAGAAAGTTGAAGATGCTCCCAAGAAGATTATGAAAAAGGAATAGAAGTCCTTGGAATTGAAATCCAAGAAGGGTGATGCATCCAGAAGGACCACCAAGAAAACATGCTTCTACTGTGGAAAGAAAGGACACATCATGGACCTTTGTAAAGAAGCCATGAAACTAAATAGAAGCAGACTGAACTCCAAAAGACAATCAATCCAGAAGAAGAAGGGATTGATTGAAAATAAGTTGCCTAAGAGAGGTAGCTTAGCAGCATCCAAAGAACCATGTGTAACTTCCAAAACTGAGGCCACTCTTCCAAATGATTTACTAGTCATATGGACAAATCAGTTGCAACTTGCCAAAGATCTGCAAAAAGTTGAAGATAAAGTTCTGGCAATTGCTAAGGCAAAAGGGAAGAAGAAGATTTCACATGAAGATGTGTTGAGATCCACACCAGCACAAACATCAAAGAAGATTAGATGTGAAAGTGTGAAGAATGGTGAAAATGGGACATCTCGGTTGAGAGAATCTTCTCAACCTTGTTGTTCACATTGATGAACCAAGGAGGTTCCATCTTATTCCCTTATACTATTGGTATTTACATGTGCTGACATTACAGGGAATTGAAGATGATGATCATTCTCAACTGGAGGATGGTTTGGACAGAATGGAGTGCACCCCTTGAGGGGGATCCAATCTGGAGAAGATGATGTTCTGAAATTAATATCATCTTGAGAAAGTAGATGAAAGGGGGAGCTTTATCTTTGCACCTGAACATTCTAATGTGTTTTGTGAAGTATGTGCAGGATTCAGCAATTCATTGAATATCTGAAAAAATTCAACCCCTAAGCATGATCTCACATGTTTACAGTGAATGTGGATAGCATTGAGTTCCTTGGTTACATCACTCTTGTTTTCTACACCGGGTTAGCCCAAGTAGACTTAGAGTTGATTTACTAAAGGTTCTTTGCTAAAGAGAACATGTGGCATCATCCCTCTCCTAGTGATTTTTAAAGAAGATGCTGTTCGAAGGGAGGAAGAGATTTTTTTTAAAAGAGAACCACACCACACCTTTGCATTTGATTTCCAATAAGGGGGAGAAAATATTGGCACACATATTGACCCATTCATATGTGCTGAAGGAGTGTATTGACAACAAATACAAAGGGGGAGATTGAAGTGCACTGTGTTGCATTTGTTGTCAATGAGGTATGTTGTTGTCAAGGAATGAATGGATGGATGTCAAGGAGGTTCAATATGTGAATGACAAAGGATGTGATGGTGTTGGTAAGGAAAGGAGAATGGCCATGGTACTAAGATGCATGTCACTTAGGAGATTCACTAAGTAACATAGGATGTTGTGGTTGAAACATTCTCTAGTTAAATCAGACGATTGTTGAGCTGTTCTTTAAGTTCCAAGAACTTGTATCAACTGGATACAATGTCACAACAATGTTAGAAGACTATGTATTGTATTGAAAATGCATGAGGAGAAGCAAGAGATCCATCCACAACTTCTAATTGGATGAAGTGGATTAAAGAAGTCCATGTACTAACTCTTAGTGCATGTGAATCAGAAGAAGATCCAATTGATCTCTGATTAGATCAATGAAGAATGTTGAAGAACATGTGTGATTTATGAGATTCATTTGAAGAAGTCCCTCCTAAGTATTGAACACATATGGAAGAGGAGATGAAGAAGATTAAGAAGAAACCTTTTGAATTCCATATCCTATGTGAAGATCATATGAGGAGAAGTAATGGAATTCTTAATAAGAAGATGAGAATAAATGAAGAGGAAGATGGCTTAAGTGGCATTTGGCATATTTCACTTGGGAGTACTTTGTTTTTATACAAAGTATTATTTTGTCCCTTTGCCAAAAAAAATATGGCCAGCCAAGGCACCTTGAGGGTTCAACCCCAAGGCATGGGCGCTAGGGCACCACGCCCATGGGGGAACCCGTGGGGCGAGCCAGGGCGGCGGCAGGGCGCACCAAAGACACCGCATGGGCGCCTGGGGCACGCCTGAAGGAGCGCGGCAGGGGCGTAGGAGCGCGCCCCCAAGAGTATCAGCGTGCATAGTGGGCGCCAGTGGCGCGCCCGCAGGGAGCAGAGTGGGCTCAGAGCGCGCCCGCAGGAAGAACACGGTGTGGGGCGGCACCGTGGAGGGAGAAGATGCAACTGAGGTAAGGATGGGAGCGCCAGGGTGATAAAGCGCGGAAAATCCGCTCGCCGTTTCGATGTGGGACGCGGAAAAATTTCCAGGAGCGAATCCTGGCCGCTCGATTGATCGCGCGCCAGATCTCGGCCGCACATCTAATCTTCCGCGGCCCATTCTGATCGCAGCCGTCCAAAGAGATGATCCGACGGCTCCGAGGCATCTCCTTCCTCGAGCTCAGCCGAAGGCTCCCCGCGAGCTCCGTTCGAACCAGGAGCATCCCGAGACATGTTTTCGAGCTCTCGGCTGTCTTTCTCGAAGCCGAAGGCACCATTGAGCTCGTCTCGCCCTTACGAACACATCCATGCGTAGAAATGGGCATGCATGCCAGTAATGAAGATATTCGTGTTCGGCCGAGGCAAGAGAATCTTCCGAGGCTATGAATGGTTTATGATTTGCATGGGCAGTGCTTAAAGAAGGTCGTGCATGCGTTCTAAGTCGCATGCACGTGAAGAAAGGGCAAATAAAAGAACCCGCGTTTGAACAGAGAGGAAATCAAGATTTGAAATATTTTGAAGATCCAAAATCTTCGGTGATTCAAGATTTAACCACGCGGATGTTTTGAGGCGTTTCTCTGCCTATATAAAAAGAGCCCGAGGCGATGGAGAAGCTTGCTGAAGTTTTATTGAAAAACTGTGTTCCGTGAGGCTCTGCCTCGCAAAGTCGAAGCCCCGCGCAAGTTTACTTGTGCGGCTGGAGTTCCTTGTGCGCAACTTCTTTGCACGACAAGAAGGTTGGGTGAAGTCCCCTGCGCGTCTTTCTTTTGCGCGACAGGAAGTACCCGAGGCCGCAAGTACCTTGCGCGTCCTCGAGGTTTGTTGTGGCTTGCGCGGAAGTGTTGAAGAAGAGGAGGTTGCGGCTCATCAAGCACTTGCGCGCCTTTATATGGGCAGTAGGAGATTCGGGTGATGAGAATTACACACCAAGTGTGTGTGTGTGCTAAAAGGAGAAAACACCCTCGCCGTGGACAGTGTGTGTGCATAGTGAACAAGAAGTTGGCCGTAGCCATTTATGTGCAAGAAGAAGAGGCCAAGCTCACTTGTGTGCAAAAAGTGAAAGAAGTGTGTGCAAAGAGCAAAGAGGTCGAACCTTAGTGTGTGCCTAAGTGGTGTGTACACACTAAGAAGGAGAAGAAGAAGGATACCTCACACTAAAGTAGAACACACATTTAAGTGTGTAACCAATAAGAACAAAGTGTGTGAAGGAAGAGAGAAGGTGTGTGCTTAAAGGATTATACCCTTTGTGGGTCTACTGCACCAAGAAGAGGAGAAGGGAAGTGCATGCATGCATGCATGCACATGCACACGTGAACAGAGCTAAAGCAGGCTGTGTGCATCTGAGTTGTCCAAGACCAGGAGGTTCTTGAAGAATTTGAGAAGGACATGCAGTCAGTGCATGAGGATGCAGAGTTGCCATGCACTCAGTGCATGAAGTTGAATTGATGTGAGACTGGACCAGACTGAAGTTAATGATATTAGTTGTCTGAGTATTCAGTAATTGAGAAGATCCTGATCAAGTGAAGTGATCAGAAGATTGCTGAGAAAGACCAATAGACCTTTTCAGAGGCTGTTGAAGATTCATGAAGAGAGAGGCCAGGTCATTCTGAGAAGAAGGAGATAAATCCTGAGCAAGACGATAAGACCTGATCATTACAAGTGATCAGAGGTACAGAGCAAGGTCAGCAGTCTTTATCCCAGACTGCTGAAGATACTTGAAGAGCTGAACAAGAAGAAGAGCTACTCGTGTGACTCGAGCAGCCAAGAGAAGACCCCTGTGAGACTCAGGGTGGAGGAAGTCTCCAGTGGGATTCTGGAGCAGGCCAGTGGGACTCTGGTAACACTATGGGACGCAGTATAAAGACCCTTCTGTGGGACTCAGGAGAGATACAGTGGGACTCTGTATCGACCATTGTAATTCTAACAAGTTATAATGGAGAAACCATGTTGGGGCGTATAACCAACATGACAAGGACGTAGGCCTTTGGTGCCGAACCTTGTAAATCCTTGTGTCCAGTGCCTTTACATTTACTGCATCATTCGTGGAAAGGTGAGAGATACAAGAAGAGTGGATCGATGCTTTAACCAGCCATAGAGGTTTAATTGATTAAGAATCAATTAGTAAAAAAGTTTTAAAGGATCACTGATTCACCCCCTCCCCCTCTCAGTGATTCACACTGATCTGGGCACTTCACATCTTAATTACCATGTGAATGGAAACATATTAAATGGGTGTGATAAAATGCACATAAAGGGAAAACCTCATCAATATATCATCAATGGTTAGAATATAATCATGTGAGAAATCATGAGTTGGGGAGAAATTTATTATTAAAGAGAAAATGAAACAATATGGGTTATCTATTTGTCATGATATAAGTCCATATAAATTGTTATGATCAAACATATACCATGGAATTAGAGTGTATAATCAATAGATAATAATCATGATCCATGAAGTATAATAATTAAACATAACATTAGAATAGAAAAATATCATATTGTAAGAAATCCCAGTCACAATCTCCCTTAGGGTTGTGAATAATTCCATGTATGTCATCCCTTTATTGTTAACAAATCCAAGAATTTTCACCCTTTATAATGTGAAAAAATAAAATTATAACCACCATTTATGTTTGTGAAACAGTCTATGTAACTATGCCATATAATTTTTGAACAATCAATGTATTTCCACCAATTATATTGGTAAAAAAATACATGCATGTCTACGCTTTATGTTGTGAAAAAATACAAGCATGTCTATCTATTATGTTTTGAACAAATAAAAGTATTTACATAATTCATTATATGATGATATATAATAATATAAATAATGTATTATAAGGTGATATAGTACCCCACCCATAAATCATCCAGACATACATCTATAACATAAAATAAATCGTTCACCATATCATACACAACTCATTGAAATAAAATGGGATTCGTATCCCACCAAATGAAATAATATAAGGATAATATTCATAATTTCAAAAATAAAAAAGATAATCTAATGGAATATATATATGGATATAAAATGATACTAAATAACATTCTATTTTGATACCATTCAATAAAGTATATTCTTTTTACATTATATAGATAACCATTATATGATTTAGTCAAAAATTTCTCTAATAAATAATTGTATAGAATCTAGTTTAACATTATTCAAACAATGAAATGTAAAACATAGTATTCAAAAAGTAAAATAATTTGTTTAAATTTTATTCCTATTTATAATGGATGGTTAGTAAAGAAAAACGAAGTGATTTTCCATTGATCTTAAAGAAAATAAAATAAAATTATCTCTCCATAGAAAAAATAGTGTCTAGTAACATTTTAATAATGTCCTTGATCAAGAATAAAATATGTAAAAATATGTCAGTGTATTTTAAAATCACTTCTAAATATCATTAGAAATATAACTTTAGAAACAAGGATTATCAATAATATTTTAACAATATTTTTAAAAGAAATTTTTTATAAACCATGGAGGATTATAATTTCTTTTAGAAACAAATAGTTTTTATAGTGATTATTTCATATAAAATAAAAAAAATTATTAAAGATGTTTTCTTACGGAAAACATTAAAAATAGATTATTTTAACACTTTTACAAAAATGGATCATATGGAAGATGTTAAAATTTTAATTAAAAATATTTTATGAAATTAATTTAATTATAATTAGACCTAAATAAATTATTAACATATTGATAAGAACATTTAAGAAATAATCCAAAGAATACAGACATGGAAAGGGGAGGAACCGGGTAAAAAATAAAAGACATGGTTAGTTTTACATAAAAGAAACACATTGGAAAATATATGAGTTACGGAGATATAAAATATCTAGGGGACATGGAAAACCTCATGAATTACCAAGGATTATAATGATGGGGTTTTATGTAATATAAATTATCTAAATGGATTATCATTCAAAATCAATATTCATTTTTAAATAAGATTTCCAATAAAGCCCTCATGGTTTGAGAACCATTTTAATAAAAACCCATTTAAAGAGACTTAATTAAATTAAACATATAATACCATGAGTAAAATATAATTCATGATATAAAATCTAAAATTTATAGTTTATATAACATATAAAAACATGGTGCACAAACTAAAACATGTCTTGTGGATTTGAAAATGAGATAAATAAACCCTTACAAACATTACATCCTTTGAATTGAAATCAATTTTAAGAAATAGAAAAACTTGGCTCTTCAAAAACCATGAATTAAATAAATAATATAAAATAAATCCATTAGAAATTAATGGAAACTTATCAAAGATATCATGGTTCACTTTATGAAATATTTCTCATGAAATGTAATTTTAGATAAAGAACCCTAACATTAATTCTTTACTTCCAAAAAATTGATTGGGTCTCCCATATAAAAAAATAAATATCATAATAAAATATTTTATAACATTTTTAATATCTATAAACTTTTTATAAATTCATTTATAAATATTCTCTACATGTATATTAGTTAATTATTATCTATTTTCCATATTATGTGTGAGTAATATTGATTAATTTTATGTTGTTTCGTAATAGCAGTGTTTTTCATTAGTGTTCTCCCAAATTTTCTCATTACCAAAACAAACAAGGTTATATAATTGAAACTTAATAATTATTTTTAATCTTATTATTTCATTTTTTTGTTGTTTTATTCATGATACTTAAAGATTAAATTGATGATGATCATGTTCCTTAACTTTTCACTAACAAACGTTAGTATCATAATTAATGAGTTTAATATTAATATTACCCTTAAAACCCAAAATAAAATCATTATTTAATTATTTATATCATATATTATACATAATTTTGTTATAATAGTCATTCATTATATAATTTTATATAATTTTATATATAGGTGGTTAAAATAAACCAAATGCGAACATAAAACAATTAATGGATGATTGTGATGTGATTTAGTTGTAATATCAGTATTCAAGAGGAAAATGTTATTTTTATGTTATATTAAAGTAATAAATCACAATTTAATAGAATTATATGAAGTTTTAAGTGATATGAAACTATAACATAGTATGAATAAATTATCTTTCCTCTTCATAAGGTTTTTAGACACTTGAATTTACATCGATCATTTGTTACTTATATTAATAATAGAGTGTCCAATTTGTCTTACCATAATCCTAATAATTTCATAATAAATATATATGGTCCTTAAATTTCCCATTTGGACCATCCATGTAAGTTGATTAAGGAAAAATAAACAATAATATAATTAAAGGTGGTGGTCTACATGTACACATGAATCTCATTTTCATCTTACTTATGGGAAAAGAGGATAGGTGGCTAACCATTTTTGCCAAAATATGAAAAAATTACGTATACAATAAATAATTAATTCATAATATATGATTTGTAAAAATATATTTAAATTTTAATGATGAAAAATAAACACAGGTAGTGAAAAGTTAGCACTTCTGTTGGGAACATGATATTTTTCTTGGAAATATCCTTAGAAATGGATGATATTGTCTATCAAATTGAGATGGGAGGAATAAAAACATGATAAAAGAATCTAGGAGGATAGAAATGGATTTTTTATGATTAAATTATAAGGGATAGGTTTAGAATGAAATGTTGTAAGTGATCCCCTTTAATAAGTAGAGAAAAAATTAATTGTTATAAATAGTCCTTATTTTTCAACAATGGAATGACACCTTTCAAAGGTAAAGGGAATAAAAAGGTTTGAAATAATTTAATTTGTGATAATTCATGTTGTATATTCCTATCAACCAAAAATTTTGGATATTAATTGAGTGATTTTATGCCTTTCCACTTATTTTTTTACATTTTAATGTATACTATGGTTTCTATTTTTTAACCTATGTAGTTAATTTTAATGAAAAAATATGATTATCCATATTAGCTAACATAAATAGTCAAATTACATATTTAAAAATTATTTCAATTATTAAAATTATTATATGTGATAAAATAAAATTATATAACTAATGTAGAGAGAGAATTAAAATATATTTTAAGAAAATTGTGTTTTAAGCTTAAAATTTATGTATTAGATAAAATTATCAATGTTATTTATTTTCATGAAATAATTTTTTTTATTCAAAAAATAAATGTTATTTGGATTTGAAATAAATCAAAAAAATAACAAAATTATATTTAATTTAAAAAAAATACCAATAATAGTTTTTTATTAGAAAAGTTGGAGGTTCAATCCCCTTTTATTGAACAAGAAAAGAATAACACCTTTTGGGGACTAGGAGAAGAGGGAACCCATAAAATTAAATATGCATAGATGACTTAAAAACAAGACCCTAAGTCCTTAATATAAACCCAAAAGTCTAATGGGAAGTAGAGGTTAATACAAGAATTATAAAAAGTCTCATCACCCCCTGTCAGACCATGAAAAGTGAGATCAGTCAATGGAGATGCATCATCTCCTAGTAAGAAGTTGTGTCATTTTGGTCCAACATAATGTTCCTTAGAACCCCTTTATCCCACATTAGCATCTGTAAGGATGATTCGATGATAGGTTCGAGTTCTCCTATCTCTCTTTTGATCTGCCCACTCAACAAAACTTGTCAAAACTCACTACACAGACAACCTAATGTGAAGAAAAAATAGACAAAAATCAGCGTGAAAATGATAAATGCAAGCTTCCCATACATCCATCAAGAAACAGACAAATGGATAAATTATGGATATAATCAAACCCATCCCTCCTTCAAGGTCTCCCACCTGTAATCAACTGAGAGGTGTATCAATATCTTCTAAATGCAATGAGGTAGAATCCCTTGGTCAAAAATACATCAACAACAAATCAAAAAATAGATCCTCAAAATAGAATAAATGTCTTGAAGAGTATCACCAATTAAGAAATCCAACATAGAACTACTCCACATCTGTAGCTAAGATTGGACACTCCCGATGGGAACTAGATCTTCATCGACAATATCTTCCGAATAAAATCCAAATCCAAACCCAAACTCCCTCATGAGCACCTATTGATTCCCATCCAAATCTCTACTCAACTCACTAATCCAAGTCCATGACCAAACCTCAACTCCCACATGACCTCAAGATGACATCTTCCACCAAGAATATTCTTCCCTGAAGATCAAAACAATGGTAGAGGTGATAAAGATAACTGGATATGGACAAAAGAAGTTTTAAAAACACCAACATGACCATTAATAAATTCCACAAACATAGTGTTGAAAATGAAAAAAATATATTTTATATTTATACTTACTTTTTATATTGTAATAAAAACAATAATTTTAGTAAAAATTTATATTTTTCATAATTCTATCAAAAGTAAATTATTTTAGTAAAATCAAAAAAATCCACCCTAATAAAATTTTGAAATGATGGATTCAAAAATGAAATATATTTTATAAAATTTAAATTATAAATTTTATAAAATTGTCTTTTAAATGAAAATAAAAAATATAATGATAAACTACATTTATTGTAAAATACCCTTTTAAAAATTTAACTATTCTTAATCCTGTTTTGTATGCATTTAAAATTGATTATAAGAATTTTTGTTACTATATGTTTTAGTGGTCTTAAATTTTCTTAATAATACTTATCTAATTGGTTGTGTCACCCTTTTATTCAGTGTTTCATTTGGAGAAAGCTATCAAATATAACATTACATTAGAATATATATATATATTCTAAAATCTTAAGGCATTATATTTTCACACTACTGAGCATAATGAAAAAAACTAGAGGATATGTATCATAATATTTTATAGAAAATGTTATATATAAGATATTGGTGTGGAAAATTTGGGGAAGCATCATCTATAACATAATTTTCCCTATTTAAGTTGATGAATAATATAAATAGATTTGTCTAAAAGAAAGGGAAGGATAATTTGAAAATGAAATTCCTAAATAAATAGGGTATGACTCATAATACATTTTCATTACATTATTAATCAATTATTAGGTAATTTCCTCAAAATATTCAATGTAGTAATCAACTAAAAAACAACGAATATGAAATTGGGGGGAATCCCTTAAGAATCTATAAAATTCATGAAATCCTCTATAGAAAAATATTAACTATTCAAGTTATATACACATGGAATCCAACAAATAATATGGGATATTGACACAAATACATAGGAAAATACATAAGGCATCAAGGGATTAATGTAAAAGATCAGGGAAGAGGAATAATATTCTATCCATGTAAGGATAGTTGAGAAACCTATTTTCAAAGGACCCTGATCGTTCTCTAGCTTCTATAAATGGGATAAGTCTCACTATATAATAGTTCAACTGAGTTGAGATTTTAAGAGATACAATGTTCTATAGAATTGTATTTTATTCTTTTATTTCTATAATTCATCTCTCGTAAAGGCACACTAGTCCCATTATGGTCGATCGCAGGAAATTTCCCTCACTAATATTAATTAATTGTCTTCATAATTGATTAATTATATTTATCATTACCATTTTGGGAGTATATGATTTCTTATATAATAATAGGTTTCTATTGTTCTTTAAATTTGAGTTCATCATTCTTTTTACTAGCTTTCATGTATAGGATTATTGGACCTACTTCATTATACATATAGTAGAGGTAAGTGAGGTTATGTTCATGATTAATCAATGTTATTTGATATATATTTTATTTAATATTTTACAATATAGTTATTATTTTATATCTCTATCTAAATAAAAATTACTAGGTGAGGCTAATAAGTTATGGTTTTAACTGATTTGAGAGATATAGGGAGAATGTATGTTTATTAGATGGAATTAATAATTAAAAAGTAAAAAGAGGTAATACCTGAAGTTATAAAATAAATTTTTAAAATTGGATTCAACCACTATTATCTATAGATTAAATAACACAAACATCACTTTATCCATCATACTAAACCAACACAGTAATGAAATCAAACTAAAAACTCCTATATATATGGAGTTGACATGACACCAACTATTACCACTTTTTACTAGGGTTCAAAAAAAATATTTTTTGTGAGCCCCACATAAACCACCTTATCAAAGAACAAATATGACTAAAGTGTTATGGTAATAATAATCGATAGGATCTAGAGTTTGGGGATGTTGAAAAGTATTCCATTGGATATCTCCTTGGAAAATAATTTTTAGATCTATGAAGAAGGTAATGTAAAAATCTAGATACATTGGTCCCTTCAATATTCATGATTATATATGAATTGTAACCTTTTGTAACACCCTTGGAAAAGTGAGACTTAAAAGGCTAAATGTTACTACTCATGTCAACAAGGTGCACCTTTGTTTGGGGAGCCTATCTGATTAGAACTCCACAGTTAAGCATGCTTGGCCTAGAGTAGTAATCAGGATGAGTGAACTTCTGGGAAGTTTCCCATGGTGTGTGTGAGTGAGGAAAAAACACACTGAAAGAACATGTGTTGGCATGTGGGTACAATCATTAGTCAGATAAGCGCCCCTAGTGAGTAATATCCTATGGTGTGCTGGGAAGGCAACCAAGGTATTACAGGAGACTCATGGGGTCAGATGACAAG
The DNA here is from genome assembly GCA_963277665.1 of Viscum album. Classification (NCBI taxonomy): domain Eukaryota; kingdom Viridiplantae; phylum Streptophyta; class Magnoliopsida; order Santalales; family Viscaceae; genus Viscum; species Viscum album. The sequence goes on along the minus strand of OY728140.1, from coordinate 1,041,859,860 downwards.
GTTTATGGCCCGGGGAGGCGGGTTGTGAAAAATGTGGAAAAGTGAGACTTAAAATACTAAATGTTACTACTCATATCAAAAAGGTGAACCTTTATTTTCAGGAGCCTATCTGATTAGAACTCTACAGTTAAGCATGTTTGGCCTAGAGTTGTAATCGGGATGGGTGACCTTCTGAGAAGTTTCCCAAGGTGTGTGTGAGTGAGGACAAAACACATTGAAAGAACATGTGTTGGCCTGTGGAGAAAGTCATTAGTCTAATAAGCGACCCTAGTGAGTAATAGCATATGGTGTTCTCGGAAGGAAACCAAGGTATTACAGGAGACCCAAGGGGTCAGATGACAAAGTTCATGGCCTGGGGAGGTGGGTCGTGACAAATGGTATCAGAGAAAATACCCAGATGGAAGTGTTTAGGAACTGCCTGGGTTTGAGGCTTCGGTCCACAATGAGGGTGTTGTTCTTTAAAGGGTTGGACAATAAAACACCCCTGAAAAAGTGAGAGTTAAAATCCTAAATATTACTACCCATGTCAACAAGGTGCACCTTTCTTTTCGAGATCATATCTAATTAGAACTCTATAGTTAAGCATACTTGGCCTGGAGTAGTAATCAGGATGGGTAACCTTCTGGGAATTTTTCCTGGGTGTATGTGAGTGAGGACAAAACGCACTGAAAGAGCATGTGGTGGCCTGTGGCGACATTCATTAGTCTGATAAGCGACCATAGTGAGTAATAGCCTATGGTGTGCTCATAAGGAAACCAAGGTATTACAGGAGACCCATGGGGTTAAATGACAAGGTTCATGGCCCGGGGAGGCTGGTCGTGACACCTTTTCTCAGAACTCCCACTATACCATTCATAGGAGGATAATGTGTTCAATGTTTCACTTTTTAGAAAGTGAATAAAATATCTATTACATGTATTGAACATAAAATATTGAAAATTAGAATATTAACCCTCTTATAAGGAACAACTAGTGGAGATCATTGATCATAGAGATAAAGTGCATTAAAAATTACTATTCACAAAGTTAATGTTCTATGGTTAAATCATATTCTTGTGAAGGATAAGTAGGAACCTGGAGATAAAATGAGGAAAATGTTGTAACACCATAATAATTTACAAATAGATTTAATATAGAATGCTTGAAACTCTAATTCTCTAAAAACAACACTTTATTATAACCTACCCAATAAACATAATTTTTCCACTACTATAATTTGTATTTCAAAAAATGGAAATACATGATTGCGTTCAGTAAGTTATTTTGAGTCTGATAAGACAAAATTAATTTTTTATGAATAATAACATACCCTTATGAATAGTAACATAACATTATGAATAGTAATGAATAGTAAATTGGCCAAAAAAATAGAAACTTCACCCATGATTGTATAAATACAATTTAGACATCTTATAAGAGAAAAATGATCATAGTATAAGTATTGGTATTTTTGTATGTCGTAAATATTTTAATTAGAATTTTATGGTTAATTTAATTATTTAAAATGGAAATTTATTTTCATAAAATTTAATCATAAATATTTACTTTATTTTATTATGGTTATAAGATAATTTTATGGGATCTTGATTAATTTCTCAAGGTATTATAAAATGATTTATAGTTTTAGAGTTGCTTTTTAAAATAAATTAAGATTTTATTTAAAAATTAAATTAAAAATATTTAAAAAATTATTTTCAAAAAATGGATTTTATTTTTGAATTCTATGCATCAAAATTTGGTTAGGGAAAATTTTTGGGATTTTTTTAATATACTATAATTTTGTGAATAGTAAAAATATAGTTCTGAGTTTTTAGAATGTTTAATGACATCATGATGATGTAATAATTAATATAAAATTCTGGTTGAATTTTTTATAATAAAATATGATGTGAGGTGTCTAAATTGCCTAATGTCATGGGAAAATACAATGGGTAAGCCCGTGGTTTTGCAAAAACCACTACTGAGGTGTCCCATTAAATTAATAAAAAACTCCCTCTCATTTACTATAAATACCCACTCATTTCTTAATTTAATTTCATTCCAAACTCAAAATCCAAGAATATCTTGTAGTTTTACCTTCCTATTATTCCTCCCAATGTGTCATCAATCCCCCAAGGTTCTAACCTTCAAGTATTAGGAGTCACTTTACAAGGTAAGATAATTCTGAACTTCTCTTTTCCCATCCAATTTCTCTTTTTTTTTGGTATGTTTTTCAAGTTTTCATACCATGTTCTTATTTCCATATTATCATATCCCTATACTATTTTTTGATTCTTTTATGAATGGGTTACCCCATTCCTCTTTCTTTTTAATGTTTTCTAAAACCATGTTGCATAGTCATTATGCTATAGAATTGTTGTCTCAAAATCTCTCTCTTTTCAAGCACTCTTATTATGTTATTATCTTTTAATTTAAATTTTTTTATTCAGGTATATGTCATTACATATCCCCCTTACTTTAAATATTATGTATTAATGATGATATACCCTTTTTCTCTCATCAAAATATTTTATGAAATATTAAGCGACGTCGTTAGGCTGCCGAATTTTCGTGAGGGATTTCTCATATTTTCTTTTATTTCGAGTTTCTTTCTTTTATTTTTTAATCTACCCTCATCCAAATGATTTGATAATTATATTACCTTAAATTAATATTAATTTTATTATGATAATTTAATATTTCATCATTATCTCTCTTTTACCCTTCCTCTTATACGAAAAATTAAAACATTGTCTGAGATGTGTTAATTTATCACATTCAAGGATGACAGGTTCTAAATTTTTATTACCATCTTAAATTCTAGTAATGAAACCTTTTTTATGGTTGAAATAGATAAAAATATATTTATTTCATATTATTTAATGTTTTTGAATCATTAAACCCTCATAATATAAAATAATAATTAAAAACAATTTCATTATGCACAAAATCGCCAAGTTAATCCAACCGTTTATCATTATATTTTATCAAGAAATTCATCCTCATGGTATATGAACAAATTAATTATAAGATTATTTATATCCCTATAATGTCACTAATAATATATATTAACCATTCTAGATGTTTTAACACATTTCAAATGAACTTCCATTCATGAATACAAGTAAACCGATCATGAAAACCAAGGAAGAAATTGCTTCCAAAACAATAAAATTGAACCTCTTAAAACTATAAAAAGGAAATGAATGAACCTAATAAGGTAATAAAAAATAAATTACATAAATAATAGGTTCTGTAAATATTAATTAATGAATTTAATTTGGTTATCCAGGACACTAATATCAAGTGAATATCACCATCAGACTTAAGGTAAGGGGTTTATTCATCTCACTTCCATTTTTATGAGATATTTTGTATTCACTACTACTAGTTTTGTATGGTGTATTTATACTTCCCATTAAAGTTTCACATCATTAATCTCTTTATTTTCATGATATTCATTATATCATTTAATTATTATTAATTTTGGGCTATAAGATTCAATTGATTAAAATGTTGTATATATTTTCTACCTAAACCTCCATTTTCATTCAGGTTGCTCTTATTATCTACTCACCTCAATGAAATTATTATTTATTATTATTTACTACTCATAAATTATATTTTAATGTTATATCTATTTTTACCAATCATAATCCTTCTTTATTTTATGGGGTGTTATATTTTTTAAAGGAATCTTTCAAAAATTCTTCTGAAATGCATGCCTGATTCAAGGAACTTCTCAAATTCTTACCTATTTTGACATTCACTCTATAATCTGTTTGAAGCCATATTTATCTTTCAAAAATAAAAAATTTTAAATTTAGAAATATATCTTGGTTCATTTCTTGTTTTATGAAAGCAAACATGCCTTTTCACTTTAAAATATATTTAAAGAATTCCTTAAATTGTACTAAAATGTTATATTTTTAAAGCTTCTTTAAAAACTCTTTTTAAATGATTTCACATAAATAAGATTTTATTTAAGCCTAAAATATAATTTCAATGACCTTAACTATTATTTAATGGGTATACATGTTTACAATCTAATTTCATGAAAATTAAAAATTATTTTCCAATAGAACTCTTCTTTCTAAAGTAAAAAAGATTTTTCTCATCTCACTTTATCTTTTATGAGATATATTCCCAATTCACAACTTACTTATTACTTGTGGTGTATGTAATTCCCTTTGGTATATCATATAAAGAGTTTAATTATTCTCATGATATTCTATGTTATTATGATTTGAATGTTTCAAGGTGGTATGAGACACTTTGGAATGTTTAAATATTATTTCCTCACAAATTATTTAATGGTCTCATTTAAAAGTATATTTATTTATGTCAATATATTTTTATGAATCTGAATCCTATACTCTCTATGGTTATTGAGAAGGAATATTTTACATGTATTAGATCTATGGATAAATAATATTTTGGACTTGTAGTGATTGGTGGGGCCTGTTATAGCCCCTCGATGCATCGACGGGTCTAATGAGACAAATCAATTGGAAACAAATCCTTCAAGTTTGTTTCTAAAAAACAGATGGGTTTCTACCCAAAAACATAAACTATTTTGATGTTATAATGGTATCATGTTCCAGATACATGAAAACTAATTAATAAGAATTCTATTTATTCATTTTCAATTATTATTATCCATGAGGTTTTCACTATGAAAAAATCAATGGATGCAGTTTCAATCTCAGTTTATTAATGGTGTGTGCTTTTCATTTATTCACCATGCCATATTGACTATGCCAATTTGTTTATGATTCAGTTATTTTGGATTCATGATTCCTCTATTTTTAACCCTTACTGAGCATTTGAGCACACCCCTTTCATTTGTTTACCTTTAATTGGTTATGAAGAGGAGACTATTTATTGAGTTCTCATGGATGCAGTTTATTAGTTTTTGTTATATATTGTATTTTGTTACATTTATCAATGTAATATGGGATCAATTTATATATCTAGTTTCTTCAATACTACAAAACTATTCGGTCCTTCGGGATTTGATTCCTTGTAATCATTCCAATGTATTAAAATAATGCACCAGCTTCGGCCTTTTGGGGTTGAGAGGTTACAGTTGGTATCAAAGGATGTTTTTTAGTAAACTTAGAAACTAGATTTAGAAAACTTAGATTAGGGGAAAACCCCTATGATATTCATTGAGGATAAATATAAAATAACATTCTGGTATTTTTGTGAGGAATATATTATGTGGATCTTTCTAGAAAATACATCTCTCTTTGGATACTACAAGTGGATGTGGCTCTGACACAGATGTACCTATGGGTGAAAACTCTGACAATGAGTTTTGGGCTTGACTCGGGGTATCTTGGTACATGACAATGGTCCTTACTGCGCACCTGGTTTGACACTCCAGGGGGGATATTCTTAGGATAATTCACATTTTATTTATCCACTATTATGAAGGATTTATTCCCCCAAAGTAAAAAAAGTATATGGTTCTAGGATTTACGATGCATAAATTTATGCTATGTAATATACCATGTTTAGAGTTATAGCTAGTTCATAATTTAATGAGGTAATATATAATATAGAATTTTTTAGAAATGGCACCTAGTAGAAGGAATGATAACTTCACCAATGCATGTGATGTGAAGAGTAAGAAGGATCATATCTCTAAAGGTCTTAAGCCATATTTTCAAAAGAAGATTGTCTCCCAAGTATCATCATCATATGAGGAAATAATATCACATGTTAACAAAGTATGTAAATAATTCTATGACTTCCATGTCTTTGAAGGGAATAAAAAGAAGAATATGATGGCAAAGAAAAATATTGATTAAGAGAAGAAGGGAAAGAATGGTTTTCCCACATGTGATAACTATGGAAAGAATCATCCTGGTAAATTCTTGAAGGGAATTATAGTTTTGTATAAGTGTAGAGAAAAAGGAAACCAATTTCAGGATTACAAGGGTAAGAAAAAGGTTTCCCATGTAAAATGCTTCAACTGCATGGAGATGGGACACTATGCGAATTAATGTCCCAAGAAGAAAAGGAATATGCACCAAATGATGATACTAGATAATGATCAAGTTACGATGTTGTCACAGATGAAGTGGAAGGATTAATATGCCTCATTAAAAATCATGTCAATTGAATATTTTATTATCAATGTACTGGTTATAAGATTTATGGAATATATGTGGATTATAAAACAATTCTATTTCGTTATGTATTTCAGGTCGTATGATGAATTGTACCAAGGATAAGTGACTCAGCATAAAATTAATATCTTGTAAAATGCATGATTGAGGTAAATACAACCCTTAATATATATCTTATTTTGAGATAATGAAGAAGAAATGATTGTTTTGGATAAGTACTGACAACCTTGGAATGAATTATTGACTTTTTAATAAGTGTTCTATGCTATCATCGATAGAGTTTACAACCCTTTTGTATTTAATGAATATATCTAATAACATGTATCTTACTTAAGTAATATGGAAGAATGCATTTTTCCAATATGGTTTTTATGGTAATTCAAGTTATTACCCTATTTCTAAAGGATGCATGATAAAGTTATTCACATGTTTGGAATGTGAAAATTTAGAAATGATTTATGTTGATGATAAGTTCATCTTAAAAATTCAAATACCTTCATTATAAATTTTTAAATATTCATATTTTGTAATGTTCAACCATTTATGAAATGTTTTAAGTTTATGGTTGTATGAACTTTTAGAGGATAATGTATTACTTCACAATATGACGTAACCTATTCTAAGTGGTAAAGTATAGACAGTTCAAGGTGAAATCAAAGGATGAGTTTGTAAAGATAAATGTATATTTATACTCTTATAGAGTGGAATAATACCTAATATTTTTTCTTATTATCATAATCTATGATAATATCGATGAATTTTATATAGTAGTTTATATTTTGGTAGTAATCAACTTTCATCTAAACATGTTCTCTATCACGTTCCATCCAAACTTCATAGTTATATTTTTCTTCTATGTCTAGGTTTTTACTTCCAACTAATTTCACCTCATCCGAAAGCATAATTTTTTTGGTGACCACCTAATTTACCTTAACCTCTTTTTAAGAGGATATTTTATTAACCCAATTTCCGATGTAGGTTTCTCACAAGGGAATTTTCAACCATCAACCTTTAACTTTCGAAGTGCAGTTTCGAATTGGGAGGACATAATTCTGTTGAGGAGGGAATAATGTAACACTCCAAGAATTCACAAATAGATTTAATACAGAATGCTTGAAACACTGATTCTCTACAAACAACACTTTATTATAACCTAACTAAAAAACATAATTTTCCAGGACTATAATTTGAATTTTGAAAAACTGACAAATACAGTTGCGTTCAGTAAGATATATAGAGTCTGATAAGACAAAATTAATTTTTGATGAATAGTAACATACCCTTATGAATATTAATTAATAGTAAATCTTCAAAAAATAGATACTTTACCCATGCATGTATAAATATAATTCCAACATCTTATAAGTGAGAAAATGATCATAGTATAAGTATTGGTATTTTTGTATGTCATGAATATTTTAATTATAGTTTTATGATTAATTTAATTATTTAAAATGTAAATTTATTTTCATAAAATGTAATCATAAATTTTTAATTTTTTTTATTATAGTTATAAGATAATTTTATGGGATCTTGATTAATTTCTCAAGGTATTATAAAGTGAGTTATAGTTTCAAAGTTGTTTTTTTTGGAATAAATTAAGATTTTATTTAAAAATTAAAATTAAAATATTTAGAAAATTATTTTCGAAAAATGGATTTCATTTTTGAATTCTACAGATCAAAAAATGGTTAGGCTGAATTTTTTGTATTTTTCTAATGTACTTGAATTTTTAGTGAATAGTAAAAATATAGTTTTGAGTTTTCGGTATGTTTAATGACATCATAATGATGTAATAATTTATATAAAATGATGGTAGACTTTTGTATAGTAAAATATGATATGAGGTGTCCTGATTGGATAATACCATGGTCAGATACCATGGGTAATCCCATGATTTTTCAAAAACCACTAATTAGGTATCCCTTTAAATTAATAAAAAAATCCCTCTCATTTACTATAAATACCCAATTATTATTTCGTTTTATTTCATTCAAAACTCATAATCTTCTAAGATATGGTATTTTTACCTCTCTATTAGTCCTCCCAAGGTGTCCTCAAGCCCCCAAGGTCCCAACCTTCATGTCTTAGGAGTTACTCTATAAGGTAAGAGAATTCTCAACTTCTCTTTTCCCACCCAAGTTCTATTTTTTGTGGTATGTATTTCAATTTTTCATACCATATTATTATTTTCATATTATTATATCCCTATAATATTTTATGATTATTTTATTAATGGTTTACCCCTGTACCCTCTCTTATTAATTTTTTCTAAAACTATGTTGCATAGCCATTATGCGGTAGAATTTTAATCTCAAAATCTCTCTCTTTTCAAGAACTCTTATTATGTTATAATATTTTAATTTAAATTTTTTTATGTTGGTATATGTCATTAAATATACCCCTTACTATAAATATTATGTATGAATGATGATATACCTTTTTTCTCTCATCAAAATATTTTAGAAAATATTAAGCCATGTCGTTAGGCTGCCGAATTTTAGTGAGGGATTTCTCAGCTTTTCTTTTATTTTGAGTTCCTGTCATTTCATTTTTCATATACCCTCATCCAAATTCTTTGATAATTATATTACCCTAAATTAACTTTAATTTTATTATTCTAATGTTATAGTTCATCATCATCTCTCTTTTCCTCTCCTCTTATACTAAAAATGGAAACACCACCCGAGATGTGTTAATTTATAACATTCAAAGACGATGGGTTATCAATTTTTATTACTATATTAAATTCTGGTCATGAAACAATTTTTAGGGTTGAAAAATATCAAAATATATTTATTTAAACTTATTTAATGTTTTTTAATCCTTAAACCCTCATAATATAAAATAATATTTCAAAACAAGTTCATTATACAGAAAATCGCCAAGTTAATCCAAGCATTTATCATTATGTTTTATCAAGTAAGTCATCCTCGTGGTATATAACAAAAATAAATTTAAGTTGATTTATATCCCTGTAATTTTAATAATAATATATATTAACAATTTTTTATGTTTTACCACATTTCAAATTAACTTTCATTCATGAATACAAGTAAACTGATCGTGAAAATCAATGAAGAAAATGCTTCCAAAACAATAAAATTGAACCTATAAAACCCATAAAAAATACAACGAATGAACCTAATAAGGTTATAATAAATAAATTTTATAAATATTGGTTCTGTAAATATTAATTATTGAATTTAATTTGGTTATCCAGGACACTAATATCAAGTGAAGAACACCATTGGACTTAAGGTAAGGGGTTTCTTTATCTCACTTCCATTTTTGTGAGATATTCTCTATTCACTACTACTAGTTGTTTATGATGTATGTATACTTTCCATTAATGTTTAAAATCATTAATCTATTTATTTTCATGATATTCAATGTATCATTTGATTATTATTAATTTTGGTCAATAAGATTTAATTGATTACAAAGTTGTATGTATTTTTTACCTGAACCTCCATTTTCATTCGGGTTGCTCTTATTCTCTACTCAACTAAATAAAATTCTTATTTATTCTTATTTAATACTCATAAATTCTGTTATAATCATATATATATGTTTACCAATCATAATAATTATTTATTATATAGGTTATTATGTTTTTTAAAAGAATATTTCAAAAATTCTTCAGAAATGCAAGCCCGATTCAAGGAACTTCTCAAATTATTACTTATTTTGACGTTCACTCTATAATCTATTTTAAGAAATATTTATCTTTAAAAAATCAAAAAATTTAAAGTGAAAAAAAATATTTTGGTTCATTCCGTGTTTTATGAAAGAAAACATGTCTTTGCACTTTAAAATCTCTTTAAAGTATTCCTTAAACCACACTAAAATGTTCTATTTCTAAAGCTTCTTTAAAAACTCTTTTTAAATGATTTCACATCAATAAGATTTTATTTAAGCCCCAATTATAATTTCAATTACCTTCCCTTTTATTTTATTGGATATACATGTTTAAAATCTTATTTCATGAAAATTAAAAATGATTTTCCAAAAGTACTCTTCTTTCCAAAGTAAAAAAGGATTTTTCTCATCTCACTTTATCTTTTATGAGATATATTCCCAGTTCACAACTTACTTATAATTTGTTGTGTAAGTACTTCCATTTGTTATATCATATCAAGAGTCTCATTATTCTCATTATATTCTAAGGGATTATTATTTGAATGTTTCAATGGGGTATGGGACACTTTGGAATGTTTAAGGATTATTTACTTATGAATTTTTCAATGGTCTCATTTAAAAGTATCTTTATTTATGTCAACATCCTTTTATGAATCTGTATCTTATACTCTATATGGGTATTGAGAAGAAATATTTTACTTGTATTATATCTATTTATAAATAATGTTTTGGACTTACAGTGATGGGTGGGGTCTGCTATAGTCCCTTGATGCATCAACATGTCTCATGAGACAAATCAGTTGGCCACAAACCCTTCAAGTTTGTTTCCAAAAATCAGATGGGTTTCTACCCACATACTTAAACAGCTTTGATGGTATAGTGGTATCATGTTCCAGATATCTTATTTCCATTTATTAACCATTCTCTTTATTTATTTTCAATTATTACTATCTATGAGGTTTTCACTATAACAAAATCTATGGATGCAGTTTCATTCTAAGTTTATAAACAGCATCTTCTTTTCATTTATTCACATTTCCATATTAACTATGCCAATTTGATTATTATTCAGTTATTTTTATTCATGATTTCACTATTTTTAACCCTTACTGAGCATTTTATCCCACCCCTTTCATTTGATTACCTTCAACAGGTTATGAAGATGAGAACATTTATTGAGTTCTCATGGATGCAGTTTATTGGTTTTTGTTATGTATTGTATTTTTTTACCTTTCTCAATGTAATATGGGATCCATGTATGTATATAGTTTCTTCAATACTACTAAACTACTCAGTCCTTCAAGATTTTATTCCTTTTAATCATGCCAATGTATTAAAATAATGCACTGGCTTTGGGATTTAGGGTCGGGGCGTTACAAATGTACCCTCATTTTCTTTCATCAGGGTAATAAAATCTCAAGGGATAAATTATTTTAAGGGGGTAGAATGTAACACATTGTGGATTTATTATGAATTTAAATTTAATTTAATACTATATTTGGTATATTTTCTTACATTAAACATCGAGTTTAAAATAATCATGGTATATATTTTATATATACAATATTAAAATGAGGATAATAATTATTTCATTATAATGAATCAATATGGAATATTATTGATAAAACTATAATAATGACATAATAAAATAACCATATCATGGACATGAAATACTCATTCTCATTATTTATATTTAATATCATTCCTCAACTTATAGCTATGGAAATAGGCAAAAGCATTAGAAATATAATATACAGTTAATATTAATGTAATGAATTATTTTCAAGTTATATGTAGAGACATGTATGAGAATGTAATATGACTAATATTTATATATGGTTGTTGGTCTTCTATAGTCATTGGGATTATATGTCCATTAATATTATGTATCTATTTGGAATATATGTTCATTAATATCAACATTTTTCATATGAATAATTAATGAGGTAAATTATAAGAGTAAATTTATTCTAATATTATCATGGTATCATAGTAAATGAATTAGATAGTATAAATAGAATATATAGTATTATGAAATATATGCAGAAAGGGGGAATAATGGAATCATGTAGTATAATTCTACCTTATGGGGGTTATTTTTTCAATAATGGAATGAAGGTAGCAGCACTAGGGTTTTCCCTAGACCAATCCAAAGCTGAACATTAATACGTATGCATTGAGATGAATTTTTTGTGGGAGAAGTTAAAAAAATGGAAATAAATATGAGATCCATTCTATATAAATCACCAAAATTATCTTCCAACATTTCATATGGTACCCTAATGACATATGTGGAATTCTAGAGTAGTTTAATAAGAATATTTTAGGATGATATTAACTTGTAATTATTAATGTAATAAATGATATATATATTTCAATTATTACACGTATTGTATACATTTGGAATTTTAATAATTTTTTTCTTAAGGAATGAATTTAACTAATTGTTTAATGATATTTTTAATAATTTTTTTTGGAAAATTTCAATTACAAGTTTGTAAATAATTCTATAATTTTATGTAATTATTAATAAAATCATTTAGTGTTAAAAAAGTACATTCCATTATTTGTGAAAATTATTTGTTTTAATTAATTAATAATAAATAATAATTTTAATGAAAGTTATTAATAATATATATATATAATAAATTACTATTCATCATATTTTTATTACTTGGAATATAATTCGAATAAAATAATTTTTTTATTAAAAATGCTTTTTGGACAAATTTAACTCTTGTGTTTTGTGTTCTTATATTAAAATTATTTTTCATCAATTTTTAAAAATTTAATCTGATAAAATGAATTTAATTTCTATAATTAGTATTTATATATTTTTTAATGACTCTGATTTTATTTTTAGGCATCATAATTTGTTACTGAGGTGAAAATTGAGTTATTACGGTATTGGTGAAATATGGGGAAATGGATAAATTAAGGTGGTAAAGTCCTAAAATATTAATAAAACATTAACTATAAATGAGTTTATGAGAATATTATCAACACCCCCTTATGTTATCTTGATTATTTTACCACTTCAAATAAACATTACATGGGAAATTAAAATACTTATTCTTTAAAGAATGAGTATTTTTTAAAATGCCACTCAAGATCACCTATAAAAGGAACCCTTGTAACGTCTCGGTTCTGGAAGCCACCTAGAGGTTCCCTATACCCAGTTGGTCACATGGCCTCATGTGTATTTCCCTGGATGCCAAAGGCTGCTGACTAGTAGCGAGGGCCTTGGGTGTGGTAGTGGGGGAACTATGCCCTCATTAGCAGAGTAACATAGCGGAAGTAAAATAGATAACAATAGCAGAAGCAGTGAAACATGCAATAGGTAAATAGTGGAATTAATAAACAATTAGAGCACACACCCACACATGCACACACACACAAATATATATATATATATATGATGAATGATACATATGGCTAGGAAATCAGCAAAACAAGTCACAATGCTGGGATACAACACTAAACCAAGTAGAACAAAAAACAGATGATCTACAACATCGCAAGCCTCAGCTTGGTCCCATGCTCTCCATCTCTGCAGCAATCAAGTACCTAAATTAGAAGGGCGCTTGACATTATCTATACCTGCAGTAATATAATCTATTTAGGCCCAAAAGCATGACCCAAATAGGGTGTGAGACTAAATACCAGTAGGAAAATACTCAAAGATCTATGCCTAACAGTCAGTGAATATGTATGGTAGGCTATAATCAAAATGAAGCAGTAAACAAGGAAGTACTCAAAAGTAAACAATCCTATATTTTCAAAAGCATTCAATTATTAGATATCAAGTAAGCAACTAATCATAAGCAGGGAACTGTCTGAAAAGTACTCATATCCTAACCCCTCTAGTCCAACCAAAAAAACACAAGCAACCCTCGGAGAAGTACACACAATCTAACCCCTCTGGTTCATCTTTTTCACAGACTCTCTGAGGAATCATTCATCGTAAATTCCCCCTATAGTCTCATATTAGTAACTAAAAGGTGCTCTGGGGAAGCACTCAATGTCCAATTCCCCATGTGGCCTGCATTGAGGAACTACATACACTCTGAGGAAGAACTTACGTCCGTTCCCCCTATGATCTCACATCGTAATAGTAAACAGACACTCTGGAGAAGCCCTCAACGTCCATTCTCTGTATGGTCTACTACACCAGGTTCTAACGGCCCTGTGTAAGTCAATTGAGCACAGAAATATATAACGGCCAAAGTATACCTCAATAAATACTTGGCTAAATAGTCTACAACATAGCAGCATGTCAGATAAATAATATTACTCCATCCTATCAACACTAGGAATGGAAAGAAAGAAGCCTAACAAGATAAGCAAGATCAAATGGTCATAAACAATACAAGCATGGGAAATACATCCATAGCATAGAAATTAACCCTATTCATATTCAATTGACCTCTACTCAAGAATATAAATCTTAAGAGGAAATAACGGGGTTAAAACTGTAACCATGTAATACCCCCAATCAAGGTTATTGGGCACTTTTACACATATAACTCAAAGACTATATATGGAAAGGCACAAACCACCTACCTTGGCATCGTGAGATCGATATACGTGAACCCTAGGCCTTGAATTGACCTAGAACGTCGTAGATCAACAAAAATGTCTAAAAACTTCAACTGAGGATAACTCATGAGAGAAGAGAAATCAGGAAATAAGGCTCAATAAGAAGATAGAACTCACCGATGTGATTCCAATGCAACCGACAGAGTTCGATTTAGAGAATGGATGCTCGATCAGGGGCTCGGGGAAAGATCGGCATTGTACGGATGCTCTCATTAGAAGAAAGTGAAGAAGAAGACACTTCTTCCAATTAGAAATGACCCTAGTCTGTTTAATGAAAAACATTACATGGCGTGTACCTTATAAGTACACAGCGTGTACTTTCCCTTACCGGCATCCGCATAAGGTGGTCTCGAGGTCATCACGCACGGCTGTGTGCTTAGCCGTCACCCATCCAGCACATGGTTATGTGCAGAAAAAGAGTACACGGCATGTACATATAAGTACATGGCATATACTTAAAAAATTTCTACAAACTCTTCATTTTCTCAAAAACACCAGAGAAGAGGAAAAAAATACCTGAAAAGAAGATATGGGTTCTTAAAAAATTCCACCTTAAAGAAATTCATCCCCAAATTTTCCTAGAAAGGCTGCATAGAAGAAGAATCATTGAAAAGATCCGGCCACTGTGATCATACATCAGCCTCCCTCTCCCAGATCTCGTCCTGTACTCACTTGTGTTGCCATAGCACTCATACCATAGGAACAGACTGGCCATAGAGAACTTTTGTACTTTTATCAATAATCCAGATAGAATGCTCCTCAAATGAGGATTTCGCCTCTAACTCAACATCCTTGGGTTGGAAAACATGAGAAGGGTCTGAGAAGTAATGTTGAAGCTGAGAAACATGGAAGACGTCGTGCATAGCCGGGAATCTTTGAGGTAACTACAACTGATAGGCAACCGGCCCAACTCTCTCCAACACCTCAAACAGCCTGACGTACCTTGCTGAAAGCTTACCATGTCTCCTAATCCTCTTGTGTCCCAACCTCGGAGTGACAAGCATGAAAAATTGATCCCCAACCTCGAACTCTAGAGGTCATCTCCATCGATCAACCTAATAATTCTGTCAATACTGTGAAGTATCCATCCTTTTCTGAATCAACTCTTTTTACTATATGGTCTCCTGGACAAGACGGGGTCCCAGCATATCTGCCTCTCCTACTTCCAGCTAGCATAATGGTGATCGGCATGGCCCACCGTACAAATCCTCATAAGGTGCCATATGAATAGTTGTTTGATAACTATTATTATAGGAAAACTCCATAAGAGGTATGTGTTTCTCCCACAAACCTCCAAAATCCAGGATGCATGCTCGAAGCATATCCTTAAGCACCTTAATTGTACACTCGGTCTGGCCATCTATCTAGGGATGGTATGTCATACTTAGAAGTACTTGTGTACCCAAAGCCTTATGTAATCCCTACTAGACCCGAGAAGTAAAATGTGAATCTCTTTCAGAAAAAATGGAGTGTGGAACTCCATATAAACGTATAATCTCTCAGATGTACAACCTTCCCCACTCATCAACACTGAAGGTATCCTTGATCGGTAAGAAGTGAGAAACCTTTGTGAGTCTATTAATGACAACCCACACTACATCGTTCCCTCAAGGTGACCTCAGTAAACCTGTCAAGAAACCATCAAGACATTGTTCCACTTCACCTCGGGAATGGGTAACTGCTGCAAAAGCCCTACTGGTCACTGATGCTCTGCCTTCACCTCCTAACAAGTAGAACACCTCATGACGAAACTAGAAACATATCTCTTCATACCTGGCCACCAATACTAGTGGTTTAGATCACGATGCATCTTCGTGACACCAAGATGAACTACCTAAACTGAGAAATGAAAGTCTCGCATCATCTCCTCAGGTATGTCCACTAGCACCAATATGCACCCATGAAGATGCAAGATCTCATCCTCTCCTATGGTCCATCTAGGAATAGGGTCCTCTCTTAACACACTTTCCTATAGGACCAGGCCTTTTGAATCTTATACATGCCTCATTCTCACATGATCAAGTAGAGTCTAGGTAACAGCTACAGAAGAAAGAAAAGTCTGCCCCTGCCTATCATGCACCTCTAGATGCATCTCAGAGAACAGATCCATAATCTTCCACTCACTACTGGACTCTTAAACTGCTTTTATCTGAGTCCTCCTACTCAATGCATTAGCCATAGTTTTTCCATTCCGACGGGTGTATGAAAGCTCAAAGTAAAAGGACTGAAGGTACTCAACCTACCTTCACTGTCTCAAATTTAGATCATGTTGAGTGAAGATATACTTGAGACTCTTGTGGTTGGTGAAAAACAAAAAATGCTCACCCAGAAGATAATGTCTCGAATAGTGTAAAGCATGAACAACTGTAGCCAGCTCAAGATTTTGTTTCGGGTAGTTCCTCTCATGTGGCCTTAACTACCGAGACTCATATGCATCAAAACCTTCCCCTTTCCTAAGCACTACTCCCAGCCTGATACCTAATGAATCACAATAAACAATATATCTATTTCCTGGCTCTGGAAATACTAGTATCGGTGCTGAATTCAACCTTCCTTTCAGCACCTAAAAGTATAACTCGCAAGAATATGACCACAAGAACCTTGTTCCCTTCTTAGTCAGACCCGTCAGTGGCGCTGCTAAGTATGAAAAGTCATGTATAGAATTTCTGTAGTAACTAACCAACCCTAGAAAACTTTTTACCTCAAAGATGTTCTTCGACTGCTCCCAGTAAACTACTGATCTCACTTTCTTTGGTTCTACTGATACTCCTGTCTTTGAGAACACATGACCCAAGAAGTGAATCTGGTCCATCAAAAAGTGGCATTTTGAGATCTTATCATATAACTGATTTTCTCTCGGTGTACTCAAAACAATTTCAATATGTGTGGCCTGGTCATGTCAAGTGTGAGAGTAAAACAATATATCTTCCACGAAGACAACCACAAAATAATCCAAGTATGGATGGAACACTCGGCCCATCAGTTCCAGGAAAACTATAGGTACGTTCGTGAGATCGAACGGCATAACCACATACTCGTATAGGCCATACCTACTCCGAAAGGCTATAAGAGGTACATCTTATAGTCTAACGTGCGACTGTTGGTAACTGGATCTCAATTAAATCTTTGAGAACATCTGAGCTCCTCGAAGTTGATCAAAGTGATCAGCAATCCTTGGCAAGGGATATTATCTCTTGAATGTCAACTGGTTCAACTTATGATAATTCACACAAATTATAAGGGTACCATCTTCCTTCTTTACAAACAGGACAGGAAAACCACAAGGATAAGTACTAGGTCGAATGAAACCATTGGCTTGCAACTCCTCCAACAACCTATTGAGCTCCTATAACTCTAGTATAGCCATCTTATAAGGAGGAATGGACACCGGTGCCGCTCCTAGCACAATCTCAATAGAAAATTCCACATCTCGCTCCAGAGGCAAACCTGAAATGTCCTCTGGAAAGACATCCCTGAAATGATCCACCACTAGAGGAAAGTACATCTATGAAGTCCCCTGGTCATCTAGATAAAGACTAGAAATCTGGGTTGTAACTCCTCCCAACCCATGATTCTCGGGTTCTACACTGCTCGCTTGGACATCCCATTCACACTTGTGAATAAACGATCCTCCCTCTGGTGATGTGAAGCTCACACTACGGCAATAGAAATCGAAAACTACCTAGAAGGGAACTAACCAGTCCATTCTGAGAATGACATCATATCCTATCATCTTTAAGACATAGAGGTCCCATAAGAAGTGACACCCACCAACCTCTAGAGGGAACTCCTTACACTGTTGTAAACTAGTTGTTCTTGTCCCTAAAAGAGTGTCTAGCATCAAGATATCAACAGAAGAAAAGATACATAGTCCAAGACTCTCCACAAAAAAAAGAGATATAAAACTATGGGAAGCCCCTGTATCAAAAAGTGTAGAAGCTAAAACTGAGGCAACTAGAATTCTTGCCTAAAACTATAGAGGGTCTGGGATCTTGCTCCTGCTGGATCTGCTCCACTACAAAATTCTAGCCTACCCCACAACCCTATGACCCTGCCTGACCACCCTAAGTTGATCCACCCTGTTGTCGTTGAAAGCTTGGCGAATGGCTACCACGTTCATGACCTCCACCTTGGCATGAACGGTCTGAAGAACTCCAGTTCCCTGACTGATGAGAAACTGGTGGTGTTGGTCCTAAACATTAAGTCATAGAAGATCCCTTGTCACCAGCTACTAGTGAGAAGAACTAACAGAAGCACTGAATATGGTCCATCTTGCCGCAAGATTGGCAGTCCACTGGATCTCTCGGGCAATGCGGCCCCGTATGCCCGCTTTTCCCACACTGGTAGAATACCACCTGGATACCATAAGAAGTGTCATTACTCCTCATATATCCACACGTAAACTCCCTACGGCGCTTCCTTTTTTCAGTAGAAGGGATACCAACTCCGGATGTCGAGCCTCTCTGGCTCACAACATCAGAATCCCTCAGATTAAGCTCTATGATTAGTGCCTGGTTGACTATATAAGTGATGGAATTCAACATGAAGATGTTCACCTAGGATTGGATGTCGTTACTAAGACCATAATCAAACTTCATTGCCAAAAATAACTTATCACCTCATGGAATAGGCATGAAGCACTAAAGCTCTGTGAAGCAAGAAGAATACTCCATAATAGAAAGAGTACCCTACTCCAGACTCATGAACTCTTGGGCTCGATCGGCCCTTAAGGTATTTGGGTAGAAGTAGTCATAAAAAGCATGCTGGAACTCATCCCACACCATAAATTTTTGGCATCCCTCCTGTAAGATCACATCCCACCATCTCTTGGCGGAGTCCCGAAACATATACGTAGCAAGATTCACCCTTCTCTATAGAGGTGTCTCTAGATGCTCGAAGACCGTTAGCATGGATTCTAACAATGACTCTACAGCTTGAGTTCCTACTTCCCCTATGAAGGTGGGAGGATAGTGCTATTGGTAAAGCCGCATCAACTCTGCCATAGAATAGGTAGGATGTGGTACTCCCCAGAAGGTCTGCATAAACCTCATGAAGCCCTCTCAGAATAGTGCATCGGAACCTATATCTGGGATAACGGTTGGCACCAAAACTGGAACAACTAGAGGATCTAATGGTAGTCCATGATCAGCCATATTTGGTGTCTCATCGCTACCCTATAACTGGCAGACAACCGGAGTACGTCTCGGTGGCATGACTATGCAAGGTCAAGCGTGCACCTTATATCAAGATTAACAAGGGTTGAAACTTAGAAGTTTGAGAAGGGAACAAGAGAAATAAATCATTCACATTTTTCAAAAACATGGATACATAGATTGTATAATGACTACATGGAGTGTCATCTTAATCCTTCACATTGGCATATACTTCTACCAACCCAGGTCGTGTAACACCCCATACACACAACATGTTGTCCCAACACATGGTGTGTACTTGAATCTTCTTCCCCTGCCTAAGTTCTTATACATGGTTGAGCCAGATGATTCTCCTATAACATGACTACACAGCATGTTAGTGCCAAACATGGTGTGTACCAGACGAACCTCACCGACCCGTGTTGTTAGTTACATGGTTGTATACAAGGATTACACTACACGGCATGTTCACTCTTGACATGGAGTGTATAACCTAAGCTTTCATCTATCTGTGTCATTAGTCACATGGGTGGACACAAGGTCTAAACAAAACGGTGTGTACAACTAGTACGCAGTGTGTTCCCCCAAATATTTCTCAACCCCATGTCTATACCCACACAACTAGTGACATGGTTAGAGACTACACAGCGTGTACATATAGTACACAGTGTGTACATACAGTACATGACGTGTACTCAAGAAAAATAGTTACTTCCTGAATAGAAGGACACATGGCATGTATTCATCATTACATGTCATGTATTCTAGGTTTTTCCAGATAGTAAGCCTTAGAAACTACTCTAGAATCCCAAAAAACACTGAAACGAACATTAAAGTTCCAAATTTTGATCAGTGAGGGCCCAACTCCCCATGAATCAATTTTTTGCCCCTTATACAAGTCATAAACAAGGATAACAGTGCAATGTTCCACCAAATTCTAGTCCATGAGGGCCTATAACACCTCAAGAACAAATATTTTGCGTTCATTTAAATGAAACCTTACCCAACCAATACCTTATCAAAAAGTAGGTATTCTATCAAGGCATTTATCACAACATCATGCATATCTAACACAACCTTTATCACAACAACATGCAATCTCTAATGTAACCTAAATGGCATGGAAATAATGCATGACATGTGATCTCTAGAAAGTGCCTATATGATTCATGAGATGGTGTACCCTCATCTCATTGTGTTTAAACTAAAATAGAACCTCAATAAAATCAATAATAACAGCACAAAACATGTGAATTACCCAATGGTGAAACCAAATCAACTGTAATAATTGCAAAACCAAAAAAAAATCAATAACGAGATAGATTAGATTTTCCCTGTACACGGGTTAGCTACTTCTAGGAACAGCTTATTACCAAGTACCTATTCCTTCATATCCCTGGTTATAGGCTCCAAACAGTAATTCAAGATAAAATAATTCCTCTGATACCACTCTGTAACGTCCCAATTTTGGAAGTCACCCAGAGGTTCCCTATACCCAGTTGGTCTCATGGCCTCAAGCGCATTTCCCCGAATGCCAAAGGTTGTCGACTAGCTGCGAGGGCCTTGGGTGTGGTAGTGGGGAAACTATTCCCTCATTTGTAGAGTAACACAGTGGAAGTAAAAGAAATATCAATAGAAGAAGCAGTAAAATATGCAATAGGTAAACTGGTATGCAGGTTCCACGACCGCCGATCTTGAATTTTGGTTCAGTTTCTGTTTGGTTACCAATTACCCATAAACTATATTTTTAGAAAATGAAAAAAAATGGATTTCAGGCAGCAATCAAGTACCTGAAGTATAAGGGAGCTTGCCCTTATCTGTACCTACAGCAATATAATCTGTTTGGGCCAAAAATCATGACCCAAATAGGGTGTGAGACTAAATCCCAGTAGGAAACCACCCAATGATTTGTTCCTAACAGTCAATGAATATATATGGTAGGCTATAATCAAAATTAAGTAGTAAACAAGGAATTACTCAAAAGTATATATTCCTACAGTTTCAAATGCATTCAGTTATCAGATATCCAGTAAGTAGCTAATCATAAGCAGGGAACCCTCTAGGAAGTACTCACAGCCTAACCCCTCTGTTCCAACAAAAAAACACAAGCAACCCTCTGGGAAGTACAAAAAATCTAACCCATCTGGTTCAGATTTTTCACAGACTCTCTAAGGAAGCACTCACTGTCAATTCCCCCTATAGTCTCATATCGGTAACTAAAAGGCACTCTGGGGAAGAACAAAACCTCCAATTCCCCTTGTGGCCCACATAGAGGAACTACAAACACTCTGAAAAATTACTTATGTCCATTCCCCCTGAAAGAGCACTATCGTGGGTACCCTCAAATGATTAGTGTGATTTTGGGGTACTTAGGTGCAGCAGAGTGGCTGACCAAGGTCGTCTCTCAGAGGAAGTGAATTAAAACAACTTTTTAGAGGTATTATAAGAATAAAAGAGAATAAAATTGAAACACTACTTAAAATGATAGGGTTTGTTTATAGTTTATAAATTTAGAAGAAGTTTGCTGGAAGAAGATAGCTTTTTTTGTTTTTTGTTTTAAAATGAAGTTTGATTAAAAAAACATAACAAGAATATTTTTTTTAGAAAATATTTTAAAAGGAATAATCGATATAACTCTACCACTTCACTCTATTATTAATCATTATCATTTAAATTAACATTAACTTAATTAAGATCCCTTAATTTTTTAAATCCCGAACCCTACGAGAATTAACTTTACCATGAAGATGAAGTAAATTAACCCTAGGCTAACTTTGGAACATGCAATCGCAACACCCTTCTTTGATTGATGTGTTAAGATTAGATTATGGTCAGTGGTAAATTAAGGCACATAACAACTCTGGAAATTCGGATTAATTGAGTTTAGGGATTGTATTTTAACTCTACAAATTGATCTCGTGTGGTCTTGTATTACCGATTAAGATCGCGCTCTCACAATTCACACAAATCCTGACCTCGCGTGTTTTGTATTAATTGTTCAAGTGCTCACTTAGTTTATTCTAATTTGAAAAGTCAATTAATGGATCATTTTTAGTGAATTACAGTAGATCATTGATTCAAAATAAATGAATGAATAATGTGAGAGGTAGATCAATTACTAAAAAGAACTACTCTTCCATGGGCGATGTAGTCATCGTAGAAGCGAATTGCATTTGCAACGGTTTAGAATGGGTATAACCCAATCACACTTCTACTCTTGAGTTACAGACCAAATAGGAAAATTAATGAAAAATAAAAATGAAAAAAAAAAGAAGAAAAAATAGGAAATTAAAGAGGAACTAAGAAGTTTATTGAAAGAGAAAAAACATTATAACAAAGAGGAGGAAGAGAAGAGCAATTTGGAGGAGATCCTAGCTTGAAAGATTCCCTCATCCAATGGTGAATTGAAATGGCAAGGAACCACTTCACCTCTGCTCCCAATACTCTAAGGCATGTCCGAACCCCTTCAAATGAGAAAAACACTAATTTATAGTGTGGAGGGGAGGATAGGTTTAAAGAGGTTTCAAGTGTGAATGGGAAATCTCGGCCAAATATTTTAATACAACTTTCACCGCCCATTTTACCTTCAAAACGTGTGAACCAGCTCTCCTTCCAGAAGGATGATTTGTGGAAAAATGAATCCCCAATATCCTCCCAAAATTTGGGCCTAAACCAAGCATGGATTAAAAATTATGGCCCAAATACAGAACCTATGTCCATTCTGGTGAGTCCAGCCCAACTTTGAATTCATGGCCCATTTTAAATAACAAAATGCACTCTTTAGCTATAGTGTTCTGAATAAAAGTTGTAGAAACTTAAGTTAGAAACACTGTTAAAAAATTTTAAATTCAAATAATAAATATAAAAATATTTATCTTCAAAATACTACAGTGCACTATAAAGGGTAAAACTGAAATTTTCACTAAATTTTCAAATGAATGATCAAATCCCAAAAATTTTATAAATAAACATATTTAGCACAATGTGAGGAAATTATATCATTTATTATTAATAAAATATTCAACAAAATATTGTTTTATCAACTCTCCCACACTTACAATTTTGCACTCCTGGGAAAAACCTCATGTCTAGTAAACATAAATATCAAATCAAAACCAATTTTAAAACACATATCCTTGAGATCAAACAATTACACACCAAGAAACAAAATATATCATGCCTCATAAAAAAACCTTATTTCAAGTTCTCCATTTATATCATTCAATATATTTCCACTTCATTTATCCTCCCATTCACAAAACACTTACCTCGCTTGAATTTTCTCTCATCACACAAATATCAATTTTTTTGCAATATCTTTCTCATCCAAACTCATACAAGGGTCACCATAGGCTTGATAAATTCCTACATCAACACCCAATGTGAGTCAAGGACATATGTTTATCATGAGAACTTTTTAGGTTTGTTCTGTGGCTTTTAGTTGGTATGATTTAGATGTGAAAAATTCTGAGGCTGAATGAGGAGGGCTTGGCTCTTTTTGAAGAAAAATTGCATTAATCCAATTTTCACTTAAATATGGTCTTCTCCTCAATCCCCATAGTATCAATTCAGCTCCATCATCATGAAAATTCATGAAAAGTTTACACCATTTATCATTTTAGCATAAAAATTTTCAATCTTCTCAAACATGACTTTATTGAAAGCTCTAGATAGGCACAACTTTCCACCACAATTAGAAGATCCAGAAAAGCCACAGCTTCACTTGTCATGAAAGCTCCAGAAAAGGCATAGCTTTTAATATAATTATTTTTTCAGCAGCAAACACATATCTTTAGAATTTAATTTTCCACCCAAAGTATCACAGAATGTGGTAACACAACACAAGATAGATTCCCCCACACTTAAGCTCAACTTGATTATGAAATTTCACTTCAAGAGTTGGTTGGATAGGGAAAATTGGCTTACAATGTGACTAACATAATAGGTTGTGAATGGCTTCTAAGGGCTAAAAGGATTAAATGTTCAAGGTAGGACATTATAAAAAAGGATTCTTTGAAATGGGGGCTTTAATACCAAACAAATGCCTCAATCATTTAAACATAAGTACCTCAAACCCTCAAGTTTTGACAGGAATAAATCAAATTCTGGTTAAATCAAGCATGGTTTGGTTCTCTCAAGAAGTGAGGTGAATGTAAAGAATATGAAAATAATGGTTCAGAAGCCTCACAGGAAAGTGATTTCAAATATAAATATAGTGAAATGTGGCATGGGATTCAAAATTCAGTGTACTTTTCATGAAATTACTAAATATTTGAACTTGAAACAAAGTAATTTCAGCATTCATTTAAGCTTAGTTTCAAGGGGTAAATTGTTTCAATTAATGATATTGATTTAAAAATGGTGATGAGAATAATTTCAGCTCAAAATTTTCAAAAACACACAGAAAAATGTAAAATAAACACACAAAATTTGAAAAACACACAATTTTTTTTGTTTTTTTTAAACAGGGAAACAATTTAAATTACTAAACTAAATGGTTCCCTCCCCCACACTTAAAATATTACATTGTCCTAAATGTGAACCCATGAGATGATATATGCACATGAAATGCAGAATTTTTTAAATAGGACAAATAATATAAAATTGAAAGGGTTAGGAATATCCTGATGTGTTCAAGTGATGATGGGGTCATGCAGTGTGATAAAATCCACTACATCAGTATAAAGTCCCTCAATGTATCTCTTCAAACATTGCCCATTGACTGTAAATCTACTTCTTTTATCCTCTTTTGTGATCTCCACTGCACCATAAGGAAAAAACATAGTCACAACATAAGGACCTAACCATCTGGAATGCAACTTACCAGACATCAGCTTCAGTCATGAACTGTAGAGAAGGACTTTCTCTCCAACATGAAACTCCTGTTGTTGGATCATTATATCATGATATTATTTTGATCTTTCCTTGTAGAGCCTTGAGTTATCATATGAAGACAATCTAATTTTATCAATCTCTTGAATTTGCAGCTTCCTTTGGATTCCTGCTTGGGCCAAATCCATGTTGCATTTCTTTATAGCCCAATAATCCTGATACTCAACTTCCACGGGGAGATGACACGCTTTCCCAAAAAAATCCGAAATGGGGACATACCAATGGGTGTCTTGTATGTTGTCCTATAATCCCACAACGCATCATCCAAGCGCTCGCTCCAACCTTTCCTATTTGGCTGCACGGTTTTCTCCAAGATTTGTTTTAACTCACGATTTGAAACCTCAGTCTGTCCATTTGTTTGGGGGTGGTATGGTGTTGATGTTTTGTGTGTCACCCCATACTTTCAAAGGAGGGAAGAAAAATTCCCATTGAAAAAGTGTGTCCCTTGGTAATTGATGATCGCCTTTGGTACTCCAAACCTGTAGAAAATTTGAGCCTTGAAAAAATCCACTACAACATGAGAATCGTCAGTCCTGGTGGCCTTGGCCTCCACCCATTTACTCACATAGTCAACAGTAACCAAAATATACAAAAATCCATTGGAACTTGGAAAAGGACCCATAAAATCAATGCCCCATACATCAAAAATCTCACAAAATAGTATGGGTTGTTGGGGCATCTCATGTCTCCTAGAAATGTTCCCAGTGTGTTGGAAACGAGAGCATGAATTACAAAACACATGGGCATCATGAAATAAGATAGGCCAATATAATCCAGAGTCCAAAACTTTCCTAGCTCTCTGTTGGGGTCCAAAGTGTCCACCACATGCAAGTGTATGACAAAATTGAAAAACAGAATCAAAATCATGATGAGGAACACACCTCCTAATAACTTGGTCACTACACATGCGCCATAAGTATGGATCATCCCAAACATAAAATCTTGACTCACTCTTTAATTTTTGGACATGATGTTTCTTTAAATTTACTGGGATTTCAGAGGCAACAATGTAATTAACTAAATCAGCATACCAAGGATGTGTACCTAAGATGGAATAAAGATGCTCATCGGGGAAAGTGTCTCGAAGTGGTATCTGGTCCAAGGTGTCATCCTCTAGTGTGTGAGTAAGCCTACTCATGTGGTCCGCCGCCAAGTTTTCTGACCCCTTTTTGTCCTTTATCTTAATATCAAATTCTTGAAGAAGGAGCATCCATCGAATCAGACTGGGCTTTGCATCTGGCTTCTTCAAGAGGTACCTTAGACCTGCATGGTCAGAAACAAAAACTACTTTAGAGCCCAATAAATATGGGTGAAATTTATCTAAAGCAAATATGACATCAAGAAACTACTTTTCTATGGTTGTGTAGTTTGATTGGGCTGAATCCAGTTTCTTTGATGCATAGGCGATCACATGTGAATATCCCTCCACCCTCTGAGATAAGACAGCTCCAACTGTGAAGTTGGAGGCGTCATACATAAGCTCAAAAGTAATCTCCCACCGTGGGGGATGTATGATCGGTGGATTGGTCATACACTTGTTTAGCTCATCAAAGGAAGTCCTGTAAGAATCATCAAACACAAAATCAGAATCATTTTGGAGTAATCGTGACATAGGAAGAGAAATCTTACTAAAATCTTTGATGAAGTGCCGATAAAATCCTGAATTCCCTAGGAAAGATCTAACATCACGCACACATGAAGGATATGGTAAGGATGAAATAATTTCTATCATAGATCTATCAACCTCTATCCCATGTTTTGACACTACATGCCCTAAGACAATGTCATGCTCTACCATGAAATGACACTTTTCAAAGTTCAGGACCAGATTCTTCTCAATACAATGATTCAATACATTTCCCAAACTATTTATACATTCATCAAATGAGGATCCATACACTATAAAATCATACATAAATACCTCTATGCAGGTCTTAATAAAATCAGAAAAAATACTCATCATGCATCTCTGGAAGGTACATGGAGCGTTGTAATGTACAAATGGAATCCTCCAGTAGGCAAATGTGCCAAAGGGACAGGTGAATGTAGTCTTCTCCTGATCCTCTAGAGCTATAGGAGCCTGAAAATATCCAGAAAATCCATCCAAGAAACAATAGTGTGTTTTCCCAGCTAGTCTCTCAAGCATTTGATCAATAAATGGGAGGGGAAATGGTCCTTGCGACTGGACTGATTTAGTTTCCTATAATCAATACACACACACCAATTGTTTTGCACCCTCATTAGAACTAACTCATCTTTCACATTTTTAACAACAGTAACACCACTCTTCTTAGGAAAAACCTGAATAGGACTTACCCACTAAGAATCTGAAATGGGAAATATTATACCTGCCTCGAGCAATTTTTCAACTTCTTTTTTAACAACTTCTCAGAGGGTGGGATTCAGTTTCCTTAGTGGCTGTCTCACCGGTTTAGCCCCATCCTCCAAGAGAATCCTATGCATGGAAATGGAGGGGCTAATACCTGATATGTCATCCAACATCCACCCAATCGCCCTGATGTTGTCCCTCAAAATATTCAAAAGCATTTATTCATGTTCAAAAGGGATATTGTTAGCAATGA
The DNA here is from genome assembly GCA_963277665.1 of Viscum album. Taxonomy (NCBI): domain Eukaryota; kingdom Viridiplantae; phylum Streptophyta; class Magnoliopsida; order Santalales; family Viscaceae; genus Viscum; species Viscum album. The sequence continues at coordinate 1,041,831,876 of OY728140.1, read as the reverse complement.
TAACAAGTAATCTCTCGCCACTCAACAGGTATGAGTATTTTAGATTTGGTGGCAATGGATTGAGTTCTAATGAAGGAGGGTGTAGTATGGATGGATACATTGAAGGAACTGAAATTTGTGCACAAAGAGCATCAGTATCAGAATAGACATCATCAAAATCAGAGAATAAAGCATCAAATCCATCATCATACTCAACAGCCAAGCCATAATCAGAGTGAACATGATCAAAATCAGAATATGAATCCACATCAAAATCAAATCCAAGAGAGTATTGTGTATCAGCAACATGTGTGGAAGTGCTCTTAGACATAAACTCAAACCAATACTCATAATCTCCCTAAGCATAGGACAATCAAATTCCATGTAGTTTTTATTTGGTGGTTCAAAATGGGAGATAAAAAAATTAGAATAGTCCTCTGAGGGGTACTTCATGGATTCCATGACATTAAATACCACAACTTCATCTCCAAACTCCATGGAAAGTTTACCCTCATTGACATTTATGATAGTTTTTGTAGTTTTGATGAAGGGACTACCTAAGATAATGGGGGCATGAGAACTTACCTGATCATCCTCCATGTTAAGCACATAGAAGTCTGCTGGAAAGATCATGTATCTTACCCAAACAAGTACATCCTCAATGACTCCCGCTGGATATGTCGTAGCTCTATTCACCAACTGCACCACTACTCTCGTCGGCTTCAACTCACTAACCTGTAAAGAAGAGAATACAGAGTGAGGAATCACATTTATTGAATCTCCTAAATCAAAAAGAGCACCAGAGAAGTGAAACTCCCCTATGGTACATGGGATGGTGAATGTCCCTGGATCCTTGCACTTTGTCGGCATTCCTAGAGTTGGTGTAATTAGTGCTGACACATTCCTTCCAAGATTGATCCTCTCATTTCCCTTGAGCCCTCTTAGATTGGTGCATAGTTCTTTTAAGAATTTGGCATACCTTGGGATTTTTTTGATGGCTTCAAGTAGAGGAATGTTGATCTCTACACGTTTGAATGTTTCCAAAACCTCTTTTTACATCGCCTCTTCAGCCATATTCTTAGTTTGAACAACCCTATTTGCAAAAGTAAGGGTTTTAGAAGGAACAACATCAATATTTTTCTTACCTTTATCTTTCTCCATGGGTTTCTCATCAGTTGGTATAGAATGGGGCTTCTTTAAAGTTGAGGTGAATCCTGGTGGAATGATAGGTGGAGAAGCATCTGTTGTTTTCTTCCCACTTCTCAATGTAATGGAATTGACATTCCCCTTTGTATTTGGAGTGGGTTGGAAGTTATATTTCCAGAATTATTACTCACAAGTTCATGGATGGCGGTGGCAATCTGGCTCATTTGAGTCTTCAACTCCCTCAACTCTGAACCTGGACTCTTCAGCTAATTTTATTGATTAAGAACAATTTGTTTCAAAATATCATCAATGTTAGAGTCTACCTTGTGTTGGAGATTCCCTTGTTGCTGACTTGTTGATGTTTGAGCTTCAAATCTCCCTTGGGGTTGTTGGAAACCCTGTTGGTAAGGTAGAGGCTGCTGGAAGTTTGGTTGAAAAGGGGACCTTTGTTGTTTCCCATAGCCATACCTCATGTCCGATTGATCCTTCCACCCTTGGTTGTATGTTGGATCAAACTTCTTTTGGGGATATGGTTGTTTTTGTTGTTGCTGATGTGGTCTCCTAGGGAACACTGCTGCAAAATCTTCTGTTTCTTGGAGTGGTGGGCAATAGTCAGTTGGGTGGCTTGTCTCAGTGCAGATACCACAAGGCCTTGAAGGAGGGGGTTAGGATTTATTTTGTGCCAAAGCAATATATCTCACCATAGTGGTCAATTCTTCCAACTTGGTATCAATCAAATGACTTTCAAGAGAAGAATGACTTACCTGATGTACTCCCCTGACATGTGGTGTACCTCTATCGCCAAATTGTTGGGAGTTTTGGGCCATCTTGTTGATCAATGCACGTGCAACTGCTGGTGTCTTGTCCACTAATGCTCCTCCAGCCACAGCATCCACCATGATTCTCTCCATAGGTGTGAGTCCTTCATAGAAGTATTGTATGAGGAGTTGCTCACTGATTTGGTGATGCGGACAGCTTGCGCACAACTTCTTGAATCGCTCCCAGTACTCACACATTGACTCCCATTGGTCTTCCTTGATCCCCGATATATCCTTTCAAATTGGTGTAGTCCTTGATGCTGGAAAAAATATTTGCAAGAAAAGACGTTTCAAATCATTCCAACACGTTACATCTTCAGGTTGCAAATAATACATCCAATCTTTTGCAGCTTCATCAAGTGAGAATGGGAATGATCTTAATTTGATTTGATCTTTAGAAACATATCTTGCTTTTAAATTTGATCAAACAACATTAAATTCCTTAAGGTGTTTATTAGGATCCTCACCAGATAATCCATGAAACTTTGGAAGAAGGTTAATTAATCCAGATTTCAATTCAAATTCTGATTCGAGGTTCAGGTATGCAATACAATTTGTTTGATAGTTAATATATGGTGCAGCCAATTCTCGAATGGTTATATTAAGTTAATTTCCATTGTTTTCATCCATTGGTTCTTGTTTTAATTTTGACTTATAATTTTTTCCAATTTCAAAATTCCTAGAGTGGAGGAATTCCCCAGTTGGGTAAATGTCGACACTTCACGTAGACTGAGAATGACGGATTTGCACCCTAAGGCTGCGTTCAATCTCAGGGTCAAGATCTAAGAGATCCTCGAGATTAGTTTGTGTCATAAATCAAAGAAATAGAAAAATTAAGTGAAGAAAAGTGGACCATAATATAATGATAAGAAGTTTGATTTGATGGTCCCCAAAAAATAACATAGAAAACCAAAAAGATAATTGAGAAATGGTAAAGAAGAAATAAATAAGAGAAGATAAAATATTAAAATAAAAGTAAAAAAAATACCTCTAATTATTTGAATAAAATAATTGCCTCCCTGGAAATGGCGCTAATTTGAAAGAGCGCTGTCGTGGGCGCCCTCAAATGATTAGTGTGATTTGGGGGTACTTAGGTGCAGCAGAGTGGATGACCAAGGTCGTCTCTCAAAGGAGGAAGTGAATTAAAAAAACTTTTCAGAGGTATTATAAAAATAAAAGAGAATAAAATTGAAATACTACTTAAAAGGATGGGGGTTGTTTATAGTTTATAAATCTAGAAGAAGTTTTCTGGAAGAAGATTGCATTTTTTTTAGTTTTAAAATGAAGTTTGATTAAAAAGACACAACAAGAAGATATTTTTTTAGAAAGTATTTTAAAAGGCGTATTCGATATAACTCTACCTATTCACTATATTATTATTAATAATCATTTAAATTAACATTCACTTAATTATTATCCCTTAATTTTTTAAATCCTGAACCCTACGAGAATTAACTTTACCATGAAGATGAAGTGAATTTAACCCGAGGCTAACTTCGGAACATGAAATCGCAAAACCCTGCTTTGATTGATGTTCTAAGATTGGATTATGGTCACTATTAAATTAAGGCACATAACCACTCTGTATATGAGGATTAATTGAGTTTAGGTATTGTATTTGAACTCTATAAATTGATCTCGTGTGGTCTTGTATTACCGATTAAGATCTCGCTCTCAAAAATCACACAAATCCCGACCTCGCGTGTTTGGTTTTAATTGTTCAAGTGATCACTTAGTTTCTTCTAATTTTAAAACTCAATTAATGGATCATGTTTAGTGAATTAAAATAGTTCATTTATTCAAAATAAATTAATGAATAATGTGAGAGGTAGATCGATTACTAAAAAGAACTACTCTTCCATGGGCGGTGTAGTCATCGTAGAAGCGAATTGCATTTGCAACGGTTTAGAATGGGTATAACTCAATCACGCTTCTACTCTTTAGTTCCAACCAAAAGAGGAAGATTAATTAAGAATAAAAATGAACAAAACAGAGGAAAACAGAAGAAATAAAAGAGGAACTAAGAAGATTATTGAAAGAGAAAAAACATTACAACAAAGAGGAGGAAGAGAAGAGCAATTTGGAGGAGATCCTAGCTTGAAAGCTTCCCTCCTCCAATGGTTAATTGAAATGGCAAGGAACCACTTCACCTATTCTACCAATCCTCTAAGGCACGTCCCAACCCCTATAAATGATAAAAACACTAATTTATAGAGTGGAGGGGAGGCTAGGTTTAAAGAAGTTTCAAGTGTGAATGAGAAATCTCGTCCAGATATTTTAATACAACTTGCACTGCCCATTTGACCTCCACAACGCGTGAACCAGCTCTCCTTACATAAGGATTATTTGTGCAAAAACAAATCCATGAGCTCATCGCAAAATTTGGCCTTAATCCAAGAACGTATTAAGAAGTTAGGGCTTAAATACAAAACCTATGTCTATTCTGGCGAGTCCAGCCAAACTTTGATTTCATGGCCCATTTTCAACAACCAAATGCATTGTTTAGCTCTAGTGTCCTGAATACAAGTTTTATACAATTAAGTTAGAAACACTGTTACAAATTTTCAAATTAAAATAATAAATATAAAAATATTTATCTTCGAAATACTACAGTGAACTAGAAGGGGTAAAACTGGAATTTTCACTAAATTTTCAAATGAATGATCAAATCCAAAATATTTTATAAATAAACATATTTAGAACAATGTGAGGAAATTATATCATTTATTATTAATAAAATATTCAAAAAAATAGTGTTTTATCACCCCCTATGGTCTCACATCATAACAGTAAACAGACACTATGGAGAATCCCTCAACGTCCATTCTCCCTGTGATCTACTACACCAGGTTCTCACAGACCTGCATAAGTTAATCAAGAAAATCGATATATAACGGCCAAGTTATACCTCAGAAACTACTTGTCTAAATAGTCTATAGTATATCAGCATGTCAAATAAATAATATTACTCCATCTTATCCGCACTAGGAATGGAAAGCAAGCATCTTAACAGGCTAAGCAAGACCAAATGGTCATAAACAATACAAGCATGGGTAATACATCCATTTTAATAGAAATTAACCCTATTCACATTCAATTGACCTATAATCAGGCATATAAATCATAGCAGGCAATAACATGGCTAAAACCATAACTACACAATACCCCGATCAATGGTATTGGGCACTTTTGCACATATAACTCAAATATTATCTATAGAAAGGAACAAAACGCCTACCTCAGCGTCGTGAGATTGATATACGTGAACCCCATGCCTTGAATCGACCTAGAACTCTATAGATCTACAAAAATTTATAAAATATTCAACCAAGGATAACTCATGATAGAAGAAAAATTAGGAAATGAGCTTCAATAAGAAGAGAGAACTCACCGATGCAATTCCAACGCAACCGATGGAGTGTTATTTAGAGAACGGATGCTTGATCGGGGTCTCAGGGAAATATCAGCAACGTATGAATGCTCTTGGTAAAAGAAGGAAAATAATAAGACACTTCTAATAATCAGACGTGACCCTAGTCCATTTAATGAAAAAAAACTACATGGCATGTACTTTAGAAGTACACGATGTGTACTTTCCCTTATCGGCCCCTACATAAGGCGGTCTTCAGGTCATCACACACGGTTGTGTGCTTGTACACTATAGGTCCAACACATGGCTACGTGTGGAAAAATAGTACATGGCATGTAGTTCATAATTTTCCAGAAACTCCTCTTTTTCTCAAAAACACCAGAGAAGAGAAAAACATACCTAAAAAGAAGATTCGGGTTCTTACACTCTCTCCTCTACACACATCATAACACACATTTACTTTAGTTTCCTCTTTAATATCAACTATAATTATGTCCCTAATAATAATTTTTTTTGTGTTTTGTAACCTATTTTCAGAAGGATTCACTAATCATTCACTTCCAACATGATCTCTGAGAGAAGATTGAAGTCTGTGATTTATGCATTGTTGACTCCCTAATAATTTATTTTTTATCATTATCATATAAATATTATAAAATATGATACATTATAATAATAAAATAATTTTAAAATAATTATTTTCTTATAAGGTTCATTTTATAGTTGTACAATAATATGTTATTATTTATTCATTCGTTATAACACATTCTTGTTTTGGGTGGTTCTATAACTTACATAAATGATATCATAATGTCTATATCCTAAATAATTAAGAAAATAAAAATAATGTGATTTAATAATTATATATTTAATATATTTTCATAATTCTTGAATGGTAATACATATGAGTATATTCATTAATAAAGGTAATACTTTTTATTAAATAAAAATTCTCAGGAAGGGGTTTTTTAGAACTCCTTACAAATCATCATCATGTATTTCATCAAAGGATTATTGGACCGCTAAAAATTTTCAAAACCACTATACTGACGTACATTCCCATTATGAAGGTGATGAATAAATAAGAAAATATTAAGGACTGGAACATCCTCTCGATTCTAACATACAAAAAACTTGACAATTTACACTCCAATGTTAAATAAAAAAATTGATTATTAAATGGGTTATAATAAAATATTAATCAATGGTATCAATAAATATAAATATAAACATTGTTTTTATAGATTAATAATAAGCCTAAATTTATTATGTATGAGGTTAAATATCATCTAAACAAGTGTTAATCCAAGGTAAGGGTTTTATTGATTCAATTTCCATTTTATTGGGTCATAATATTTCTTTTCTGACTATTTTCTTCTTTGTTTTTTATATTCATTGATTTATTTTTATCATATAGTATTTTCTACTTACTTCAAGTAAAATTGAATTTTCCTATCAAAATTACCGTGTTTGGATGATTTCTTTTATTATAAAAATATAATGTTGTTAAGAATAATGTTTATCCACTTTATTATATCTTTCTACTCCATGTCTATATTAATTAATACTATCAATATTTACTTTTATTATTTTGATTTCTAGATATATTTTATCATAATTAATCTATATATCTTTCAATTTCCATTTTATGATCAAATTTAAAACTCATTTATTAGTGTTTTCCCCAATAAATTTCTTATAAATCCAAAAAAAAAACCACTTTCATATATTTTATATCATCCACTGCACATTTCATTGTAGGAACATTATTTCATTTCAAGGATAAATTATTTCAGATATTCCAAAAAAAAATTAAAAAATTATTCTTGTCACCTTCTTGAAAATGTTTTTGAACCTGACTTGTAACTTTATCTTTATATGAAAATGTTAATTTTTTATAAATAATCATTATATGATTTCACATACATTTTCCTATCTATATCCCAAAGATATATCTCTAATGTAGTTGTGTTTCATGAATCACACTAAATATATTCTTATTATATACATCTACTTGGTTATTTCTTTGTTTTTATCAAGATAATGAATTTATCAATTCATCTTATGTGATAAAATTTAAAAAATTTATGTAACACATGTTCATTGCATTAGGTTTTAATTGTGATATGTATGAATTATTAATATGGATTATATATGTATAGTTAATAATTATTTGATTTTTGGGTCTGATATAACCCCCAATACATTGGGTATTTATCTATATCTTATGAGATATTATAGGGAACAAGTTTTGTTGATTGATTCTCTATAGTGAATAGGTACAAATGTCTAAGACACTATGTTATAGGATATAATTAGTGATGCATGATCCACTATTTTATGATGGTCTTTATAATAAACCCTGACATATGTTATGATTTTTATTATTATGGTAATTCTATATTAATTAGTTATATTTTAATAGTTTATGATTATTTTTTCATGATTCAATGCAATAGTATATTTGTTACTCTTAAATGATTATCCTTTTGTGGTATTATATTAAAAAGGATTGATCTATGTTTTTTTATCATGTATTGAGATTATCTCTTATGATCCCCTGATCTTTTTAATCATATATTTCTTCCATGTTTATGTCTTCTCACATACTTATGATTTAGCCCTTTATGACTCTTTGATATTTTTTCCCATACTATATTTTTGAGATCACTCCATCTTATGTTTCCCATTACCCTTGGGAATTATAGTCAAGAATATGTTTAGAAGGAAGTTGTGTGTGGATAATTTTTTAAGGTATTTTGATTAAATAATATGAAAAAAGACATTCATGTACCTCATATCTAAAGAAATTATGTCTTTGGGATCAAGGATTGTTTATTTATTTAAGAGATATAATGATTATATTAATGAATTTATGTAAAATATATTCTTGATATACTCGGTTTGTATAAGTAAATGTATCAACATACATGGAAAATCAGATCACACCATTAAACTAAACTGCATAATAAGGTAGATTCATAAATAATCAGTTACGTTCTAGATGATATGTATTGGATGAAAGTAAGATTTGTATGTGTCATGTAATCAAAATAAAATTCATCATCCAATATAAATAAATAAATTACAATACTTATTTATTATTTTTAAATTATTTTTGAATGTATTCTTTGTTTATAAAATTATTTTGAAAAATATTAACATTATATTATAATATAGGATAGAAATTTATGCCTATATGCTCATAATATGTTGGTCACAAAATTATTTTCTAAGAACTAAAAAATGAGCTTTTAAATTTTGGCATGTATAATATTCATCACATAGAATGATTTCCAAATTAGGATGTGTTAACTAGTATTCTCACCCATATCCTTTATAATCTACTAACCCTTTATTAGGAGACTAATTTATACACTCAAATATATATATATATAATAATAATCAAATTAATAAATATTATATTTAATTTATTAAAAAAATGCGTGTGAATTTTTTTACACTATAATCTCACATGATCATACGTGCCTACCACCTATTTCTACTATCAATCTTTCATTTGATCAATGAGGCTGAAAAATTACCCAACATCATACACACCTCAACACACTAAACCCAATCCTACACTTGATTTTTCATCATTTATTACGGTGTAAAGGCATAATCATCTTAATATTATTTGGGTATATATACACTTCCCTTACTCCATGTCTAACTATTTGGTAGATATAAAAAAAATATAGTGTAGAGATCAATACATATTTATCCAACACATATAGGTTCATTACTTATGTTCAGATTAAGTAAAATGAAGATAGTTATTGTGACATAGGCTAGACAAGACTTTATCATACAACATTTCGATAAGGTAAAAATTACTCCTCACAAACAATCACATAGTCCCAAGAATATACATTTTGGTTTCTTTGAGGACTTTACACATAATAAATTATTTTACAATCCATGTAAACAATTATATATAATTTCCTAACATAATAATCCCTCTTATAATTCTTATATATTATACTCATTTTCATAACATAGGGAGATAAAAACTTAAGAAATGGGAGAGTTCATATGAAAAACAGGGGTAAACATAAGCCATAATAGTCAAATATTATAAGTGAATATAAGATGGGAATATTTTTATAATCAATATGTATAAGAAAATTCATGACCAAAAAATCATAGATCATAAATCATGTAATATAAAATTGAACAATGTAGTAAAATAATCAGAAGAGTGTATAAAAACGAGTGAATAAACATGATCCATGAGATCTTAACACATTCCTAAGAATAAGAATACAACTATGGAACATATTTCATCTTTGTAACAATCATTATTATAGGTAACACTACTTTACTTATTGAAAACACCAATTTCCATGTTTATGAGAAACTAAAATTTAATTTCAAATACTGATCTCATGAGATATAAACATTAAACCAATCCATTATAGTGTGATATAGGACCCCACCCATCATCATCCATACATTAAAGTGCCACTTTAAATCAATCAATTATCAAATTATAAAGAAACCATGGAAATAAAATGGGTTACATAAAACAATCTAATATAAAATCATTCACTTTTTATAGAATAATGAACCCATGGAAAGAAATTTTGGTTTCATTCAACACATCAAAGATAAAACAAGTAAGGAAATGGGTTTCTTATGGATTCACATAAGTAAATCTTTAATAATTAAATTAATAACCATACAATGATAAATAAATTATAATTAAATGGATATTTAATGATATAAAGTAATATTCTAAGTATTACCATTCAATCTTGATAATAAATAATTTGGTGTTTACATTGTACATATAGATAGTATATGGTTATGTTAATAATTTCTCCAAATAAATATATATATGGAATCTTGGTGAAAACCCTTCATTAAAATGAATCATAAATAGTGTATAAAAAGGAATGTAATTGGATGAAAATATAGTATCATATATAGTGGATGATTCAACAAGAAAAAGGTAGAAATTAATTATTCCCCCAAAATAAAATGACATTACATAGGTCAGCTAAGGAAATATGGTAGATGGTTATATAATAATAATATCCTTGATCAAGCATAATTTATGTTAAAGGATGTGGATTTATATGAATACATTTTTTATGATCATTAGGATAAAATTGAAAATTAGAAAAATTCCGGATCTTTTTAAAAAAAATTAGATACAAATATTTTATAAATAGTGGTTAATACAATTTTCTTTTAGAAAATAATTAAATCATACAGAGAAAGTGAGAGGAACCAAACATAACAAAAATAGATATTACACAATTTTATATGAATATTCTTTAGACAACACAATTATACATACCTTAGAACAATAAAGTTTCAGCATCATTTGAGACTAGATAGAAAAATATTATTTCATAAAGGATCTTCAATACATCCCTTAATATTATTTATATTATTACCCTTCTATACATATCATACTTATAACCATCCATCAAAACCTGGGGGAAGGAAATCATAATAAATGGTGATCTTATATGCTTAGTAAGGGTAAACAAAGGACATGTCAATCAATGACTATAGGTGAAAATATGGGTATGAGAAAATATTCATAACATATGGAAGGCATACCCAAACAATTAAATATATTTAATATTGATTCATGACATAAGGATTTTTCAAAATTGATTACCAATATTATAAGAGTATGAAATCATCAATAATAAATCATGATCCATAAGATCATATCATAATCATAGGAATGTGATATAAGCATAATCTAATAATATTATTAACATGTATAAATAGAAACAGGTTCACTCATTATGTTAAGGACATGAAATTAGGTCATTTCCTAAACTTATGAAAAAAAGGTCCATGCATAATTTTATGTTTATGAAACCAGCTCAACAAATAATTTTGTTAACGTGAAATCAAGTTCATTCATAACAAACTTATCTCGTGAGATATCTATATTTAACCAATGTATTTGAATGTTATAACATACCAATCCATCACATAGAATTAAACCACAAATTTGATATAATATCATAAAAATAGTCATCATTTCATCATCATATAACCCATAGAAGAGAAACAGGTTTCAAAATGATTTATTCTTAATATAGTTAACCCATAAACATGTAACTAGTTTTGTAAAGTCATCCATAATACACCTTCATCATAGACTATCCAGAGAAAATAAATTCATGGTATTATGGGGTTATATCCCCCATAATTCAAAAGTAACATCAACACATGTGATCATATATAAAAAAGTACTTTAAAAAATTAATGAAATATTTCTTGAGGAGAATGTGCTTTTAATTTCAAAATATCCTATTTTAAATCCAAAAATTTCTAAATTATTATGGAAAAAACGTTCTTTTAAAAAAACCATGAAATATTGTAAATTAATCTTCAAATAAAAGTTTATTCATGATAGTGAGAAATTCCATTCATACAAAATACATTAAAATAATTATTTTATTCGAATATTTGTTAAAAGGTGCCTCGTTAGGAAAATGAAAAGTTTATTTTTTTTAAATAATTTATATAAAAATTAAAATATGGTAAAAATAACTTCATTCATTTATTGTGGAATATCAAAAACATTCTTCAAAACATTTTAAATAAAATATGGAGTTTGTAGAAAAATATTCCTAACCAAAGAAGAAATATAGTCTATTTCTATTAAAATAAATTTCTCAATAATTTTAAGTACTAGAGAGGGGGAAATGGTACTATAACATGAAAATTACTTGAATAAATAGAGGATAAGATAATATAATTTTTTAAATCATATTAATAACATAATTTCCCTAAACTAAAATTCATTATAGATAATCTTGAAAAAATGGGATTGTAATGTAATTCCTTACTATAAGTCCTATCCTACCTCTTATGCATTAAAAAGTAATGAATACTAATTATATATTTGTTGTAAATATATTTAAATACTATATTTATGCATATAATATCATATATTATTTATTTATAATACCTTATCACCACTTTGTTAATAAGACTTAATTAAAATCATTATTTCTTGTAATAACTGTTTCATTTTTCTTGCATCTTTCGATTCCTCAGTTCAAGTCCTTGTACTTTGAGGATGATTCCATAATCTCTATAATATTAAAAAATTTATTATTATCATATTTATTCATTATATACACTTTTAAAATTATTCAAATAAATTGGTGGTGAAAAATAAATTGAAACACTTCATGGTGATGGTAATCCTTATGTACATAAGAGTAATATATCGGTTTTTTAATAGATGGAATGAAAGAAAGTAAAATAATAATTAAAATACACCAAATCATTATTATATCATAAATATCATATATATTCATTAAATATAACCTTATTACCAACCATGTGTAAGGTCATGACCTTTTTTAGAGATGATTCAGGCTTGATTTCAAGTATTCTATTGAATTTGGTTGATTAATTTTCATTTGGGATTTTACCTTGGGGTTTTTTGGGTGAAACTTTGATGAGAATGGAATAAAAAGGGTAGTGGATGGTTGGTACATGGTTTTCTCTAACCGTTCTCCCCAACCCAGAAAATCGTGCAACCCCTCATAGAGAGGAATTGCATGGTTGGTGCATGGTTTTTTAAACTGTTCACCCTAAAAGGAGAAACTATGACCCACCCACCCACCCCCTGTAAGAGGTGCATATTTAAGGCCCACAATTAGAAGAAATCATGTTCCCCAAGTATAAAACTTTTCATATGAGATTTTAATCCCCTAATTTTATTAAAAAAAATCTTGAACCCCCTTTTTATACCCTCGAACACCCTAGCTCAACCAATAATTGATTTCTCTAAATTATAGATCCTCTTAGAGGGATTCTAATCCTTCCCAGCCTCTGTTCTTAGATATTTGAAGCTTGTATTGAAGATCAGAAACCCTCCTGGTAAGTGAATCCTATCCCTCTTGGTTCCCCATTCCTCTAATTTTCTTCTCTGATACTGTAAATGGTTGTTCTTTTTATTTTTATTAGATCTAGATCTAGGATTGTGGATCTAGATCTAGAATTAAAGGATCGTGATTTCTTCAATCTTGATTTAGGGTTATAGATCTGGATCTCATTCAAAATCGTAGTGCCACTCAATTTTTGGTGAATTCTATTCGGTGATTGTTCATAAAGGAATTGAGTAGGTGGTCTATAATTCAAATCCAAAATTCTTGATTGAAATTATGTGTATGTAATTGTATAATTAATTTTAGATGTTTAGAAATTGATTTATTGATTGAGTAATTAATTTGGTGAATTAATTAATTGAGGAAAAATGTGAAATTTGGGGTTATTAGAATTGTAGATTATGAATAATTAAATGTTGAATTAATTATAGGTTAATGATGTTGTTGAATTAAAAAATGAATTATTAAATTAATTATAGGGTAATAAGATTGTTGAATTGATAATCAATTCTTGTGTTAATTAGAGGATAATTATATTTTTGATGTAAAGACCTGGAAATTTCAAGGAAAATTTTTTCTTAATTTTCTTTGGAATTTTACAAGAACGCAGTTTCTGACGGCGCCAGATTCCGAGGCCCGGTGTGCCCGGAATTAATTTCCGAAGTTTGGCTCGGGTACGTTCAGTGAACGAGCGAGCGGGAATTTCTATCTTTTGAACCGGTGCCCGGAATCGAATTCCGAGGGCACCGATGGAACCGCAACGCTGGTAATTACTTAGGAACTCCTGTTCCGGAGTTGCGTTTACACGAGTGTTGATAATAAAAATTGTGGAAGTTTATTTTATAACTACACTACAATTTTTATTAACTTACTCTAAGTGTTAGCTCATGGTGGAAGTTGGGTAACCACCCAACCTCCCTTGGGAGGTTATGAGGGTGGTGGGGCCCACACGAACCCCACCTCTTCATATCCTCTAAAACCCCTCAACTCCCACTTAAATGATTTTAACTTAGTTATAACTTATGTCTTAAATGAGTTGATTTTAATGTGGTGAGTTGTGTGAGTCTTTTCAATTTCAAACACTTGAATTTCAAAAGCCATGTGAAGTTAATTAAATAAGTGGAGAACTTATTTCATTTGGTTGGGTTGTGTTGTTTGAGAGCTTTTGGAAAGAAGGCTTAGAAGTCTTGAAGTTTCTTCATCCTCTTGACAAAGAACGCGAAGAAAAATCGGACATCGACGAAGAACGCCACGTTCTCGGGAACCGTCTTCCGCGACGCCATACCCGCAATACCGACGACGTCTTCTTCCGCGACATCTCTTTTCGCGATGCCGAATATCGTCACCTCTTAAATCAAGGTAGGGGTTTTAACTTTTTAAAGTTATGTGGATCTCTCCTTCGAACTTGAAGGTTTATATTTGTTGGGCCTTGATTCCAAATCTCTTTATTTAATTTAAAAGATTGTGAAAGTTTATCATTCATTAAAGGCCGGTTGTTAGCAAATAGTGCGAGGGGGCCGGACCGCACGAACACGGCCGAACCTCCTCCTATTCATGTTGATTTTGTTGTGGATTGAAACGGGTGTGGCGCGGTGTCGTCGAACTGTGCAGGATCATGCGGCAAGAAACGCGCGGCGCTGTCGCGCCGCGTCGTTAAATAATGCAAGGACGCGACGCCGTCGCGCCGCGTCGAAGAAAGTTGAAGGCCCGCGGCCGGACCAGGGCCGCGGTGGAGGGGCGCGGTGTCGTCGCACCGCGCCGGACAACGAAGGTCGCGGCCGGTTCCGGGCCGCGGCGGAACGAGAAGACCGGCGGCCAGCCGGGCCACTGGTGTCGGAAGCCGGAAGGGGGACCGGCCTTGCCTGTCCCTTTGAGGAAGAACCGGTCGGCCAGGTCGGGCCGGCCGGAAGGGAGAAAACTGGGGGAAATAATTTCCCCCGGCCAGCCTTAATGGCCCCCCATTATGAGGGGGGCCGGTTTCACAAAGGGGGGCAGGCGGCCCCCCGTTTTCTCGAAGGCAGGCCCCCACGTGAGGGGGGCCGTTTTTCTTTAGGCGCGGCAGGTTGCTGCGCCGCCAGCTGAGGAAAGGCGGGGGCTTTGCCCCCCGCGCACAGCACACGAACGGCGCCCAGGCCGCTCCGCCGTGCCGGCCCGCGCCGCCGCGCCGGGCCGGGTTTTCCGAGCCGGGCCAGGTCGTCGGGTCGGGTCGCCACCCGGGGTGGGTCGAACCGGTTCAGCCGACCCAGGGGGGGCCGGGCGGGGTCGTCCCGGGCCCAGACCCCCAGTTTCGGACCACTTCTGATCAAATGCCCGTATCTTGGGCTACAGGCCTTCAAACGACTCGCCGTCAGCGACAACGCGATCCTTGGATCGAGACGGTCGTTTAAGTATACTATACTCAAGGTGCACCTTCCTTTTCGGGAGCCTACGTGGTTAAAACTCCATAGTTAAGCGTGCTTGGCCTAGAGTAGTTATCAGGATGGGTGACCTCCTGGGAAGTTTCCCAGGGTGGGTGTGAGACGGAAAGGCCAATAACTAACAGACCGGGCGTTCGATTGACGCGCCGTCTGTTTCGTTGAATTCCTCTAAGTGAGACGGATCTTTTGGCTTACTCCGCTCGAGGTTTGGATGCCGACGGAGTGCGGTCGGGTTGGTTCGCTCACAAAATCAACCGGGCCCCTAGAACGAAAAAGCCAATAACTCTCAGACCGGGCGTCCGATTGACGCGCTGTCTGTTGCGTTGAGTTCCTATTGATGATACAGAACTTTTGGAATCCTCTGCTCGAGATTTGGATGCAGATGGATAGTGGCCGGGTTGGATCACACCGAAATCCAACCGGGCCCCTGGAACGGAAAAGCTGATATCTTTCTGAAAGAACGTCCGTTTGACGAACCGTCAGCGGCGTTGATGATCTCATTGAGAAACAGTCCCTATGAGTATACCCTATGAGAGTTCGGGGTACAGTTGAGATACGGCCGGGTTTGGTTTGCTTAAGAAACCAACCGGGCCCCTGGGACGAAAAGGCTAATAACTCACAGACAGGGCGTCCGATTGACGCGCCGTCTATTGCGTTGAGACCCCTATGACGAGGCGGTCCTTTGAGATACTTCTTCGTGGGACTTTGAGATACTTGGAGTATCGACCTGTAGCTCATGGAGCGGACCCTCCTAGTGACGAGCGTGCAGAGTACGGAGACCGTGTAACTGGCTGAGACCTGACGACTGCTTGACCGACTCGACTTGGAGTGAGTCGAATAGCCCAGTGGATGGAGCACTACTTTCTGAGGTGCAGACCCATGGAGGACGGAGCACTACCTGTGTGACAGTGCAGACCCGCGGTACTCGTCCGGAGAGTACCTCAGCAGGCTACTAGGGGGTGTGCACTACTGTGTTTGGGTGACATACCTCGGCGGGAAGCACTACTGTGTCTGGGTGGCTGACCCGCGGTACTCGACAGGAGGAGTACTTCAGCAGTCCTAGGTTAGTGAGCAGTACCTCGGAGTCGTGACAGGACCATTGTACACTCTAGAGACGGAGCTCTTCAGCAGTTACGGTTTCGATAATGAAAATCCTGGTTTGAGCTGAGACTTTTGACGTTGTGTTTACCTCATGATTGAGATGGGTCACTTTCTAACTTAGGTATATATATGGGCATATACCCGGGTAGTGGTTATCCGTTGATTTCACAATCCTTGTGTTTCCCCATGATTGAGATGGGTTACTTGATAACTTAGGTATATGTATGGACATATACCTAAGTAGAGGTTATCTGTTGAGATCTTCTTTGTGGTTATCCTTGTTGGTTTAGTGAGACCATGAGGGTCTCGGGGTCCCTACTGAGTATCGTTATACTCACCCCTGCACGGGCTATGCCCGCACCTCGTTGTGTTGGTTGCAGACGACAGGAAGTGCTGACAGAGGCCGAGTGTTCGAGGACTGGACGGTACCTGGAGGTGGACTATACGACGAGATGGTACCTGGAGGAGGACCTCACGACGAGACGGTACCCAGAGCTGGACGTGACGACGAAGCGGTACCCGGAGGTGGACCACTGGGCGGGACATACTCGGAGCGGATGGCGGGACCCGAGGAGCAGAGGAGCTATCTGTACCCACCCTTTAGGTGGGATTTCCAGTGGACAGCTCGGCGTAGCAGCTTTACTTTTCAGTTGATGTTTTCCCTTTCGAGTTGTACTTTACAGTTGGGCTTGTATTTCCGGACCCTTTTTTACTTTCCGTACTTACTGTTGTACTCAGTTTTTACTTAGTGTTTACTTCTTCCGCTTGTACTCTGTGTGATTGTTTACTTTACAAAGGCAATGCCTTCCCTTTTTACCGGGATTTACACCTTGGTGCTAGTCGCCAGCCCCTGGCCTATGGAAGGCGGGCTTGGGGTAGTCACGGCATGGGCCCCGAGGACGGGTCGTGACAAATTGGTATAAAAGGAGTTCGGTTCTACCGCAGAACTTATAACTATGATGTTTCTTTCTGTGAAGCAATAGTGTTGAGAGTACCGAGTGTAGTTTCCAGTTCAGGGAGTCCAGTGTTGGTGCGGGCGGCCGACGTATCCATACACCAGGACCCTGACAACTGATTTCTAACTTTGTGCATGAAAACACTAATTGCGTGTGTGTTTTCAAAGGTTTTCCCTTAAAACAGCTCAAACCAGGTCATCTCACCAAGTATAAACGTTTGACCGTGTCACGATGTTTCTTTCAGAATGCCTTTTCACGGACGACCAGCTAGAGCCCCGAGAGTGGTACGTACTGACAGCCCGTCGAGCGACGAGGCCTCAGTACAGGGCCCTATCCCAGTTGAGGCACCAGTGGAGGCACCAGCGGTACTGCTACCCGTTGGGCCACCGATGCCACCAGCCCCAGCAGTAGGAGATGCACGATGCTTGAGCGCGCTGCACGAGTTCCAGCCCCAGAGGCCACCCAGGTTCCGGGGAGAGACGGACCCACAGGCGGCTGAGGTTTGGCTGGAGGCTGTGGTGAGAGTCTTCAGGCTAGTGGGGACGCCGGCAGACTTAATGGTGATCTTTGCTTCCAGCCTCCTTCAGGCAGCAGCAGGCCGGTGGTGGAGCCACTTGTTTCAGTTTTGTGACGGGATGAACTTCGCATGGGAAGACTTAGAGACCTTATTCAGGATGGAGTTTGTGCTAGTAGCTCTACACCCCGAGCGTTTACAGGAGCTTCTGCCATTGCCGTGTGTTTTTCGATCAGTACCCGAGTCATCTGTGGGCAGTAGACAGATGATACAGAGGTCCAGGAGGACCAGACTAGCAGTTGGACGATCTCGGGTTTTAGGACCGGTGGTACGGGGCACCCGGGGTGGGAACAGAGCTAGGCGTGCCAGAAGCAGGTTGTGTTACTCATGCGGCGGAAAGGGTCACCTGGCACGTGACTGTCCGACTCCTCGTACAGTTGATCCGCAGGCGTTGGAGGAGCCACCGAGCCAGAAGCAGCGACGAGTGCTTGAGCAACAGCCGAGCAGTGGACAAGGCAGTAGAGCTCCGAGAGCAGGTGGTCAGGAGAGGAACTAGTGGATACGTCCTGTGTACTTCTAGTTCCATGTTTCTTTTGTATTCTTGTCTTTGTACTATGAGATGCAATAATAAAAAGACACTTATCTTTGTTTGCTTTCCTGTCCTTTTGTTTGGTTGATACTGAGTGGTCCCGATTAAACTGTTGACTTGACCCTCACTTTCAAGATTTCTACTGGAGGGGACCCAGTGACCTCACACTGATGTCGACAGTGTGACTCGACCCTTGGAGGCGAGAGTGACAGTTGGATCTCTTAGTAGTTACGTCGAGGCCTTACGACGTCATCCATGGCATGAATGCATCATTCATGTTAGTATTTACTATATTAGGCAACGAATGTGGTTCATCTAAGGGATGAGACCAGATTTCTCTTATCGGCAAAGAAGAAATCATAGCAGCTCTTGTGAGACTAAAGGAGGTGCAGTTCATCCAGGAGCGGATGAAGACTGCACAGTGCAGTAAGAAACAGGGAACCGGTGCCAGTCTTAGAGACTCGGGCGTGTTAAATGTTTCAAGAAGAGGAAGATTTAAATAGAGATGAGTCTGCGAAGCGGTAGACGTGGAGACAGAGCTAGGAGAGCAGCATGAGGTGTTGTACATCTTAACATGCTACAACCACCTGCCTTAGTTATCTCCGCCAAGCTCAGGGAGCTGAAGGGCGGTGGAAGAATGTGGATTCATGCGGTCAAAGAGTGTGACCCAATGGCTCTAGAAATGATTCAAGGGACAGTCTGTGTCCACTACTAGTTGCTTCAGTAACAGACGTCGATATGAATCATTCCTCGCTTTCACAAATCTTGTTCCAGACCTAGAGTTTCCAGTAAGCCGTGGACTTGACCCTCACGTCTGGAGATACCTTGAGAGGAGACTCGATAATCACACTTACGCCGATGGTGTGGTCAGACCCTCGAGGCGAGAGTTTCGGTTGGAATCTCTTGGTGGCAGTGTCGAGGCCTTACGACGTTAGTTTGAGTATGGAATGGGCAATAACTGTTCATACTCAAATTGACGGTTTTAGGCAAACGTCGGGATGGGTTTTCCTTGGTCGGCGGAAAAGGAAACCCTAGGCAGCGCAGGGTAACTCTTGCACAGGAGGGTGCGACCGATCACTCTTGAGTCGGTCAACCTTACCCTCGTGGCAGCAGCCTTTCGAGTTCCAGTTCTAACAGAAAATGGAGACCTCTGGAGTTCGATGATGACGATCACGTCCTTATACGGGTCTCACCTCGATGAGGTTTACGGAAATGTGGCCAAGGCGTCAAGTTATCTCTGGGGTTCAGCGGACCTTCTTAGGTCCCTAGCTAGGTAGGCGGGGTGGTTTACCGCTTGACCCATTCACCGCAGTTGCACCAGGTGCACGACGACTTCTACGTATCTCAACTGAGGAGATACGTGCTCGACCCTTCGCATACCATCGACCATGAGGAGCTGGACGATGGCGATGGGGTGTCTTTCTCGGATATTACAGTGGGGATCGAGGATCGACAGGAGCAGATCCTACGAGGACGATCAATTCCTCGGGTGCACTTTCTTTGGCAGTACGGAAACCTCCAGGTGAGCACATAGGAGCGGAAGCCTCAGATGCGTGCTCTGTATCGCTTTTGTTACCCTAGTTTGTGTTGAAACTTTACGGGGACGTAAAGCCCTGAGGTGGGAGTAAGGTAAAGACCTATAAATTTCAAGGAAAATTTTTTCTTAATTTTCTTTGGAATTTTACAAGAACGCAGTTTCTGACGGCGCCTGATTCCGAGACCCGGTGTGCCCGGAATTAATTTCCGAAGTTTGGATCGGGTACGTTCAGTCAACGAGCGAGCGGGAATTTCTATCTTTTGAACCGGTGCCTGGAATCAAATTCTGAGGGCACCGATGGAACCACAGCGCCGGTAATTACTTAGGAACTCCTGTTCCAAATTTGCATTTACACGAGTGTTGATAATAAAAATTGTGGAATTTTATTTTATAACTACACTACAATTTTTATTAACTTACTCTAAGTGTTAGCTCATGGTGGAAGTTGGGTAACCACCCAACCTCCCTTGGGAGGTTATGAGGGTGGTAGGGCCCACACGAACCCCACCTCTTCATATCCTCTAAAACCCCTCAACTCCCACTTAAATGATTTTAACTTAGTTATAACTTATGTCTTAAATGAGTTGATTTTAATGTGGTGAGTTGTGTGAGTCTTTTGAATTTCAAACACTTGAATTTCAAAAGCCCTGTGAAGTTAATTAAATAAGTGGAGAACTTATTTCATTTGGTTGGGTTGTGTTGTTTGAGAGCTTTTGGAAAGAAGGCTTAGAAGTCTTGAAGTTTCTTCATCCTCTTGACAAAGAATGCGAAGAACAATCGGACATCGACGAAGAACGCCACGTTCTCGGGAACCGTCTTCCACGACGCCATACCCGCAATACCGATGACGTCTTCTTTCGTGACATCTCTTTTCGCGATGCCGAATATCATCACCTCTTAAATCAAGGTAGGGGTTTTAACTTTTTAAAGTTATGTGGATCTCTCCTTCGAACTTGAAGGTTTATATTTGTCGGGCCTTGATTCCAAATCTTTTTATTTAATTTAAAAGATTGTGAAATTTTATCATTCATTAAAGGCCGATTGTTAGCAAATAACGCGAGGGGGCCGGACCGCACGAACACGGCCGACCCTCCTCCTATTCATGTTGATTTTGTTGTGGATTGAAACGGGTGTGGCGCGGTGCCGTCGCACTGTGCAGGATCATGCGGCAAGAAACGCGCAGCGCCGTCGCGCCGCGTCGTTAAATAATGCAAGGACGCGACGTCGTCGCGCCGCGTCGAAGAAAGTTGAAGGCGCCGCGGCCGAAGCGGGGCCGCGGTGGAGGGGCGCGGTGTCATCGCACCGCGCCGGACAACGAAGGCCGCGGCCGGTTCCGGGTCGCGGCGGAACGAGAAGACCGGTGGCCAGCTGGGCCGCCGGTGTCGGAAGCCGGAAGGGGGACCGGCCTTGCCGGTCCCGTTGAGGAAGAACCGGCCGGCCAGGTCGGGCCGGCCGGAATGGAGAAAACCGGGGGAAATAATTTCCCCCGGCCAGCCTTAATGGCCCCCCATTATGAGGGGGGGTCGGTTTCACAAAGGGGGGGCAAGCGGCCCCCCGTTTTCTTGAAGGCAGGCCCCCACGTGAGGGGGGCCGTTTTTCTTTAGGCACGGCAGGTTGTCGCGCCGCCAGCTGAGGAAAGGCGGGGGCTTTGCCCCCCACGCGCGGCACACGAACGGCGCCCAGGTCGCGCCGCCGTGCCGGCCCGCGCCGCCGCGCCGGACCGCGCCGCCGCGCCGGGCCGGGTTTTCCGAGCCGGGTCGGGTCGCCGCCCGGGGCGGGTCGACCCGGTTCGGCCGACCCAGGGGGGGGGGGGGGGGTCGGGCCGGTTCAGCCCGGGCCCAGACCCCCAGTTTCGGACCACTTCTGATCGAATGCACGTATCTTGGGCTACGGGCCTCCAAACGACTCGCCGTCAGCGGCAACGCGATCCTTGGATCGAGACGGTCGTTTCGGTATACTATACTCAAGGTGCACCTTCCTTTTCGGGAGACTACGTGGTTAAAACTCCATAGTTAAGCGTGCTTGGCCTAGAGTAGTGATCAGGATGGGTGACCTCCTGGGAAGTTTCTCAGGGTGGGTGTAAGACGGAAATTCCAATAACTAACAGACCGGGCGTTCGATTGACGCGCCGTCTGTTTCGTTGAATTCATCTATGTGAGACGGATCTTTTGGCTTACTCCGCTCGAGGTTTGGATGCCGATGGAGTGCAGTCGTGTTGGTTCACTCACAAAATCAATCGGGCCCCTAGAACGAAAAAAGCCAATAACTCTCAGACTGGGCATCCGATTGACGCGCCGTCTGTTGCGTTGAGTTCTTATTGATGATACGGAACTTTTGGCATCCTCCGCTCGAGATTTGGATGTAGATGGATAGTGGCCAGGTTGGATCGCACCGAAATCCAACCGGGCCCCTGGAACGGAAAAGCTGATATCTTTCTGACAGAACGTCTGTTTGACGAACCGTCAGCGACGTTGGTGATATCGTTGAGAAACGGTACCTATGAGTATACCATATGAGAGTTCGGGGTACAGTTGAGATACGGACGGGTTTGGTTCGCTCAGGAAACCAACCAGGCCCCTGGAACGAAAAGGCTAATAACTCACAGACAGGGCGTCCGATTGACGCGCTGTATATTGCGTTGAAACCCCTATGACGAGGCGGACCATTGAGATAATTCTTCGTGGGACTTTGAGATACTTGGAGTATCGACCTGTAGCTCATGGAGCGGACCCTCCCAGTGACGAGCGTGCGGAGTACGGAGATCGTGTAACTGGCTGAGACCTGACGACTGCTTGACCGAATAGACTTGGAGTGAGTCAACTAGCCCAGTGGACGGAGCACTACTTTCTGAGGTGCAGACCCATGGCGGACGGAGCACTACCTGTGTGACAGTGCAGACCCGCGGTACTCGTCCGGAGAGTACCTCAGCAGGCTACTAGGGGGTGTGCACTACTGTGTTTGGGTGACATACCTCGGCGGGAAGCACTACTGTGTCTGGGTGGCTGACCCGCGGTACTCGACAGGAGGAGTACTTCAGCAGTCTTAGGTTAGTGAGCAGTACCTCAGAGTCGTGACAGGACCAATGTACACTCTAGAGATGGAGCTCTTCAACAGTTACGGTTTCGATAATGAAAATCCTGGTTTGAGCTGAGACTTTTGACCTTGTGTTTACCTCATGATTGAGATGGGTCACTTGCTAACTTAGGTATATGTATGGGAATATACTCGGGTAGTGTTTATCCGTTGATTTCACAGTCCTTGTGTTTTCTCATGATTGAGATGGCTTACTTGATAACTTAGGTATATGTATGGGCATATACCTAAGTAGAGGTTATCTGTTGAGATCTTCTTTGTGGTTATCTTTGTTGGTTTAGTGAGACCATGAGGGTCTCGGGGTCCCTACTGAGTATCGTTATACACACCCCTGCACGGTCTATGCCTGCACCTCGTTGTGTTGGTTGCAGACGACGGGCAGTGCTGACAGAGGCCGAGTGTTCGAGGACTG
Organism: Viscum album; assembly: GCA_963277665.1. Classification (NCBI taxonomy): domain Eukaryota; kingdom Viridiplantae; phylum Streptophyta; class Magnoliopsida; order Santalales; family Viscaceae; genus Viscum; species Viscum album. Next base: position 1,041,808,064 of record OY728140.1, on the reverse strand, counting down.
GACGGTACCTGGAGGTGGACTATACGACAAGATGGTACCCGGATGAGGACCTCACGATAAGACGGTACCCAGAGGTGGACGTGACGACGAAGCGGTACCCGGAGGTGGACCACTGGCCGGGACATACTCGGAGCGGACGGCGGGACCCGAGGAGCAGAGGAGTTATCTGTACCCACCCTTCAGGTGGGATTTCCAGTGGACAGCTCGGCGTAGCAGCTTTACTTTTCAGTTGCTGTTTTCCCTTTCGAGTTGTACTTTACAGTTGGGCTTGTATTTATGGCCCCTTTTTACTTTCCGCACTTACTGTTGTACTCCATTTTTACTTAGTGTTTACTTATTCCGCTTGTACTCTGTGTGATTGTTTACTTTACAAAGGCAATGCCTTCCCTTTTTACCGGGATTTACGCCTTGGTGCTAGTCCCCAGCCCCTGGCCTATGGAAGGCGGGCTTGGGGTAGTCACGGCACGGGCCCCGAGGACGGGTCGTGACAGTTGAATTGAATAATTAATTGTTGAATTAGTTATAGGATAATGAGATTGTTCAATTGAATAATTAATTGTTGAATTAATTATAGGATAATAATATTTTTTTAATTTAATAACTAATTTCTGAATTAATTATAGGATAATGAGATTATTGAATTGAATAATTAATTATTTAATTAATTATACTATAATGAGATTGTGAATTGAATAATTAATTGATAAATTGATTATGGGATTATTATGATAGTATATTTTGATTAATTAATTGGAAAATTAATTAAGGTAATTGATGATATGAACTAATTGTTGAATTAGAAAATGAAATTAAGGTGATTAATTAATTATTGAGTTAATTAATGATATTGGGATTATTAATTAACGGTTAAGTTAATTAATTATATTGAGATGACTAGTTAATTATTGATTTAATTAATGTGACTGAGCTGATTAATTAATTTTTAAGTAAATTAATGAGCTTGAGATGATTAATTAATTATTTAATTAATTAATGGGATGATATTTAAATGATAAATGGTAACAATGATATTCATATGAGAATTTAGATCTAGAATGGTAATAATAGAATTTTGAGATATGACATGAGATATACAATGGTGAGAATGGCATTTTAGGACATGATCTCTCTTTGGGGTAGTTTGAACTCTGTTATAAGCCGAAGTAGGTATTGAGGTTTGGGTGTCCTCAAGAACATGGGGGCTCATATGATTAAATAAAGAATTATTTACAATGTGATATATATTTACTTATGAATTGTTTCTATTTCTTTATACAACTGAATACACTATTATTGAATGGATATTGTTTTAGACATTGTTGGTGGTGACTTATTGAGTTTTACTCACACCCTACTAAGGATTCCTAATCGGTACCTGAATATATTTCATGGTTATGGATAGGTTAAGGGAAAAGTCCATGTGTTAGATGACTTATTTGGAGATGGAGCATGGATTATGGAACCGGATGTGGTTTGGGACCCTCTTAGGAGTCATTAGTGCCTTTAATTTTATTTTTTTACACTAGACACATATATTTGGCATGGAATATATACTATTTGGTTTTGATATTGTATTTTCAGTTTTTTTTATCTTGTTATACTGGTATTTTTCTAGTTAAGATATCTTTTTGTTATTCATTTTTTATTGTTTATTTATTTCTTATGGTGTATTACTTTGAAAAAAGATGGTATAGTCTCACTATGATTGATATTAGACCCTCTCTACTAGTTGGAATCCTATGGCATATGGGGAGACATTGTAGAGACTCAAAGATTGATGTACATGGACATTACATTACTTTTGCGGAATACTTAATACATAACAAAAACAAACACACAAGGACCGTAATAGTTTAGTGTCTTTGGAAACTCAGAATATAAACTTCTAATCATGTTGAAATATCTTCAACAACTCCCATAATGATCTTACCCTTTTTGTTTCCTTACCTAAAACCTTTCTTTATTTCCTGGGGCAAATAAAACATAAAAAGGGTGAGCTCAAATGCTTAGTAAGGGAAAACATAGATAACATAAAACAATTCATAAACATTTGGAAGCAAAAACTTGAACAAGAAATTTAAACATCAAAATATTGAGCAAAGACATAAATCATGGAAGTACGTAAGGCATATATCATAATAGAACATCAACCATGATAAAATATAATGGGAATAAAACATGTAATTGTGGCAACCATTCAGAACATGTTATGATTTCCATAGTAGCAAAGGCATTGCTGCCAAGACCATCTTAGTGGACAAAGTCCCTTTCTGAATTGAGTTCACTCCTCGTTTCAGTCCCGTAACACTGAACTGGATTAACTTACCATTCCAGACATGTCTATCTCATGAGATATAAATCTTTACCCAATGCATTGGAGGGATATATAGGTCCCACCCATCTCATAATGAAATCATTCTTACTTGTGCCATAAAATAAATATACATCATTCATAATAACCCAACGAATAAAATGGGTTTCATAAACATCATCCCATCATCACATAATCCATATAAAATAAATGGATATCATTTCATAATAAGAAAATTGAAACCATGTAAAACATAGAGACATTATACTTGAAACATACGCATATGAAATAATGGCATCTTATATGGAAAATGATTTTGATAAAACACTTGAAATAAATTCTTGAGGAAAATATCCTTTCTTCTTCAAAATCAATTTATTTTCACAAAACGTCATGAAATTTTGAAAGAAATAGATTTTTTTTGGAAATAGTCATGAAATATTTTGGAGGATGCTTCATGAAAATAAGGATTTATAAAACTGTAAAAATTCATTCGTGCCGTATAAGTTAAAAAAACATTCTTCTCGTACTTTTTCCAAAAAAGTCAAAAAGTACCTTGTAAAAGAAATATTCCATACATACCATGTAGTAAAAGTCAAAAATGGGTAAAAAGGACATTAAACATACATTAAAACATTTTAATAAAACATGGGCATGTATGATAGAAATAACCCTAGTAAATACTTATGAATAAGCAATCTCGGATAAAAATGAGATTTGCAAAATTATCCCTTACCTTATGTCTGATATGCTTCGTACATTTCCAAAACTCCTGTATAATGATTTAAATAATGTAATTGACTTATTACAGAATCATATTCATTGTTATGATATCATATATGGTTCACTTATGACTTTATATTACCCGTTCTTTTGTAAGTTCCATGTTAAAGCAGTGTTTTGGGTTAAATCATTTTATTTATCGTACGTGTTTGGACTTGTTGTTCTTGATATTATTACTTATATCATGATTTACTTAATTACAGAATGTAAAACATGATTTAAATATAATATATATTTCAGTATATGCATATATATATGATAGATCGATTAAATGGAATGAAATACACCGATCATGGAGACGGTAGGTCGTACGTACGCATGAACGCTGTTTTTGTTTCCTTATTGAATTGAATGAAATTAAGTAGATGACATACATATATATACACATAAATCCAGTATCATTAGTATGTCATATATTTCATGATTACTTATTATATATACTTTATAATCATTCATGAATGGTTAACATGGAGAATGAATCTCATCGCATCGTGGAGACAGTAGTCCGTACATACGCACGAGTGATGATATCATTCCTGTGATCGTTGAATTGTATTGGAGTGTTTGTATACTATTTAAGAATAAATATAAATTTACAATAATAATATATAGTTATTATTTATACCATTATACCCATCCAAGTAAGGTAGTGGTGGAAAATAGATTACACCATGGCGTGGAGACGGTATTCCGTACGTACGCACGCGCGGTGATTTCGTTTTCCGTAGGATGGATAGATGGTGAAATAGGGTTGTTTCATAATTATAATAACATATCAGTATATGAGTGATACTGATGTTATTATTTCATAATGAAACAACTAAAGAAGAAGAATTGCAAGAAGAAATAAAGTTGAAAGAATCGGTAACAGACATTACCTCTTCTTTAAAGTGCCTCTTTGAGAAATCCTTTTAGGGCACAAAAATTGGTCTTTGAAGAAGACCAGGACCTCTAGGATGTTTTTAGGGAAGTTTAGAAGAGAATTTGGAATGGTTTGGCTGAGATTGAAAGCTCAAAGTGTTGTGAGGAAGAGAGGGAGGAGGTTCCCTTTTATAAGGGAGGAGAGGGGCACCTTTGGGATAACTAAAAATATTATTTTATTATAAAGTCATATTCAGTTTTTAATAGCTCCAAATTGAGTTATTTAGAATCTAAGTTGGAGATAGGTCGAAATCCTCTCATCGAATAGAATTTAGACAAGTTTAGGTTTCTATTTTAACCTTATCATTTAGATTTAACTTTAAGTTAAATAATTTTTCTTTTACCGTGTCTTCTTGTTTTCTTACACTATAAGGTTAATAAACTTACTATAACAAGACAAATGAACCCCAAGTTGTTTATTATTAATATATATAACCTTATCTAAGTCATTTTTCTGAACCTTAGATTTTTAGGAATAAAATAAAAATTAATAATATAATATTTTTTTAAAAACTATTTTATGTCAATTTTGACACTATTTGGTAATTGATTTTTTTGAAAATCATAAAAGATATATTAGTTCTAAAAAAGTTAATTAAATAAATAATAACATGTCATATTAACATATAAAATTATTTTAATTCATAAAAAGTCTCAAATTACATTTATTTGGGTATTTATAACATCAACTATGTCAATATTTCATTAGTAATATAATTACTGCATCATTATTGTGTCATAAATAAATTAAATTATATAAAGTCTAAAAATTAAAAATAAATTACCATTATGTAAGAAATCTTTTTAGATTTATAATTAATATTTATAGTCGAATTTTTCTTATATATAACCCTACATTAAAAATAATTTACTTATTAAACTTTGATTTTAACTATTTTAACCCTTCTTTAAATAAATTAATAATAAATGTCCTAATCTAATCCAAGTGGGCCTAAATGGTCATATTTTATTCCTAAGGTTGTTTTTTGTCTAATTACAGTTATCCAATAGAATTAGGACATGTGTCAGGGTAATAATAATATCATTTTTACCCATAATTATCTTATTTACTTTTAACCGTGGTAAATAAAAGTAAAAAGTTACTATTCACCAAAAATTATTTTCATCTCATTGAACCACACTTTACTTAATAACATTTACCGTGTCTCTTGGATTTTTGAAATTTCATTCACAAAAGCTGTAAAATTAAGTTTTATGTAAATTTGCAAATTCTCCTAGGAGGTGGGTAAAAGACGGTCAAAAGTTCAATAAAATTTTTATATATCTAAAATTATTATAAAATGACTCCAATGAATTAAATTGAACTTATATAGGTATTATGTGTCAATTTTGACCTAAAATAAATTTAAATAAAATAAATAATTATTTAAATAAAAAGTCGGTTTTTAAATAGTAACCCAGTGTTTTCACTATTCGTCAAAAATTTAAAGTTTTAAGAAAAATACCAAATTTTCACCCTAGGCTAATTTCAATATTCCGAATCCAAAAATGAAGTCCATTTTGAAAGATAAAATTTACAAAATTTCAAAAAGTGGTTATTACTATTCATAACGGCTAGTTTTAATAATATTTTAATAGCATATCGTTGTTTAGTGAAACTCGGTATTGCGTACAACACACGCTATCGAGGAAGGTCGTGATTGAGTGTAATGCATCCAAGTTAGGGTTGTGTGTTGTGTAAGACTCCTTTCTTGTATCGTACAACACAAGACATCAATAAAATTAAAAAGAATATTTTTCATAAAATCTCGGGGTGTTACAGACGTGCTGGAGATCATGTGGCCAACAGACTCGGGCACCGATATGTGCACCCAGGTCAGATGTCACAAAGTGGTATCAGATTAGTTTTCTTTTCTTTTTATTTTATCTTTATATTTTGGAAAGGTAGATTGGATACTAGTAATATTCGGGCCTTGGTTATGATCTCGTGCATGGGAGAAGCTAAACTGTGTATGGGGGATAACCCAAGTGCCCAAGGTGGGATTGTTTTTGTTGTTGTTATTTTCTATTATAGTTGAATATTATTTCACCTTGGGTGACACGATTGTTGTGTGATTTTATTTTTATTATTTTAGATTTTTTTTAGATTTTACTCTTAGTATGGTAAGGAAAGAAATTTGAGTAATCATTCATCATTCTAGGCACTTAGTATTATTTTTTTATATGCATCATTTTAGGCATGTATGAAAAAACGGGTATTGGGTAAGTTGTTGAACTTGAACTATTTTCTTTACTTGTGAAATTGAATTGAAAATAGTGCCAGATATGAAATTTAAAGTGGTAAAATGATGAAATATTAGAATAATTGGGTGTCCAAATTAGAAACTTGAATAATGAAAATTATTTACCCTTTTTTAACCTTGACCTAGCTATAGAATGGTTATGGGTAGTAATAGCACCATGGTTTTGACTATGTGGTGCAATTTGGGGGGAAAGGCTGGTTTTTCCTTATTGTGTTTTACCATAATTGTGCTCATATTGAGAAAATTATCCTAAGGTGTGTGTTTTGATTGTATATTTATTCCTCCATGATGATGCATGTTGAGAGGATGATAGGAGGAAATGGATATAGATTATCCTCCAGTGGAAGAACCTAAGGCACTGATAGTTCCAGGTGAGTAATTTTGAGAGAATTTCCAAGATAACTTTTCTCGGTTCATGTAATTCATGAAAAGAGACCCAAGATATGTTGTGAAGACCATTTCTAACTTTATGAGGGAGTTTTAGTTGCAGCTCCCTCTAAATATTTTTGGAGAAGGTGGAATTGAGGGAGATGAGTTCTGGATTCAGTCTATCCATAATGTAATGGAACACTTAGAGACTCTTATTAAGAAGAGGTTCAAGTTATCTAATTGTATTATATGAATATCATCAAAGTGCTGGTGGTATATTTAGGCTCCGACTGGACATGCTGATGGTATGTTATGGAATGACTTCTTGGAGTGATTCTTGTAGAAATTCTACCTAGAGACGTTGAGGCAGGATATAGTAGCTGAATTCATGATTTTTAATCATGGGAATATGTTTATGATGGACTATGCTGGATGATTTACATATTTCTATTATTTTTCTACAGCAATGGAAATGGATGAGGATACTTCAGCAAAATGATTTCAGGAAGGACTTAAGTGTGAAATTAAATCCCATGTGAGCATCTTCAGGCAAAATAAATTTTTAGAAGTGGTGAAACAGGCTCTCATAGCAGAGGGGGACTTGAAGGAGGCTTACAGTGAAGGATAGATGGTTACTGTTAGATGATTAGGATTCACATATTTCAAAATCAAGAAGCATCGGTATGAGGACTTTATCAGGAGTAGTGGAAAATAGAGTGGTCGGGTGGAAAATTCAATTACACAGGACCTTTCTCTAGTGATTTTTCACCAGTGTGGTGGGAAAATCCACTATCATAGACATTATCCCTGACCACTAGTGGAGTTTCGGTATTGTGGAAAGATGGGACATCTGGAAAAGTTCTATAGGAACCCATGAAAGATGGGTAATTATGGGGAAGCTAGATAGAATAAGAGTGTAGGAAAGGGATATTATACACCATATCAGGATATTAGTTGTAGTTATACTAGTTGTGGTGGTAGAGGAAGTGGACATGGAGCTTCTTATCAAGAGTTACCATACCAGAAGAGTGGTGAAACTCAGGGTACTTAGACCGTATCATAGGGAAGAGGGGTGGGAAAGTTGCATGTGGTGTAGCCTATACTTGTGGATAGCGAGGTTGGACCGTTGATAGTGAGAGGTACTATTCTTATAGATTTTATATTATCTAGTTCCTTATTTGATACTACTGCCTTTTATTCCTTTATTTCTTCACAACTTGAAAATGTTTTGAGATAGGCAGTGGAGTTTTTGAGTTTGATGTTGACAATATACACACCTCTAGAAGTACAGTCTATGGACATATTCTTGTAAAAGAGATATTCTCTCGAAGTTGGTGAGTATCATTTTATATGGGATACCTACATTCTATACATGTTAATCATTGACCTAATTTTGTGTATGGATTGGTTAGTAGCATAGTAAGCCTATATTGATTGGTATTAAAGGAGAGTAACTTTTATATCTCCTAAGGGTGACCTTTACACTCACCGTGGAGAGTGGGATATCCAGGCCATCCAAGAAGGACCAATTAATCACCAATGGGAGAGCTCACAGCCTAAGTTTTTAGTTCTTTTTTGGATTATGGAGGTGTAAATAAATATTTCCTTCCATATGTAGTGGACCAGTTTTAGGATGTGTTTCTTAAATACTTCTTAGTGTTTCCACATGAGATAGATATGGAATTTACTATTGAAATCATTCAACGAGTTGAACCAGTTTCTATTCCACCATAAAGAAACACGCCGACAGAGCTTTTAGAGCTCAAGACTCATCTAGAAGAGTTTATGGATAAAGGGTTTATCCTTCTGAGTATATCATCTTGTAGATCATTTGTGTTTTTTGCAGAGAATACTGACAGGAGTTTGCACTTGTGTGTCGATTATTGAAATTTGAACCAGATGACAGTGAAGAACTGGTATCCTCTTCTATTAATCGATAATCTTTTTGACCAATTGAGAGTAGATTGTGTCTTTTCAAATATTTACTTGAGATCAGTGTATCATCAGCTGAGAGTTTGGACTTCTGATATACCAAAAATTATCTTTAGAAGTAGTTATGTCCTATATGAGTTCATCATAATTTAATTTGATTTGAAGAATGTACTAGTAGTGTTTATGGCATTGATAAGAAAAAGATTTCATTTATACCTCGATAAATTTTTGGTAGTATTTTTAGATGTTGTCTTAGTGTACTCCAAGAATCGTGAAGATCATGTCCTACATCTTAACATCATCATGAGTACCCTGAGAGAGAATTGGTTATATTCCAAGATATCAAAGTATCAGTTTTGGATTGATCAGGTACACTTATTAGGAAACATCATATCATAGGAAGGTGTGTCAGTGGACCGAGATAAGGTTCAATAAGTTTTATTTTGAGAGCACTCAAATAACATATTTTATATCTGTAGATTTTTGGTGTTATCTAGATATTAGTATAGGTTCATCCAGGGCTTTTCCCAATTATCATCACCACGTTTAGTCTTGATAAAGAAGGGGATATAGTTTTAATGGTTAGAATCATGTGACAATGACTTCCAGGAGCTATAAAAGTGTTTGAAATTGATACCAATCTTAATCCTACATAATCTAGGTGGGGACTGCATGGTGTTTTTTAATGTTTATGAGATAAATCATAGAGCATTGTTGATTCAGAGAGATCAATTTATATCATATAGGTCTCGGAAGTTGATTCCACATGAACAGAATTACCCTACACATGACCTCATGTTAGTTTTAGTGGTTTATTCTTTGAAGTGTTGGAAACATTATTTGTTAGGTGAGAAGTTTACATTGTTTACCGACTATAAGAGCTTAAGGTATATCTTCTCAAAATGATATTTGAATCTTTGGTAGAGGAGATGTGTTGAGTATATAAAGTCATTTTATTTTGAGCTAGAATTAACACCCAAGAAAGGAAACATTATTTTTGATTATTTAAGAAGAAAAAAACATACTCAGGCAATTTAGGAGTCTAGTGTTGAGTGTAAGATTATGACTCTATTAGCTGAGATTATGTGGTGGTTTAGAAGAATTGATATTAGATGACTCTGTTATCATTTTTGTTGAAGTCTGAAATTTTGCAACAGGTAAAATACAGGTAGTATGAGTATTCAGAATGTTTATATTTGGGTAAAATCCTTAAAGGTGTGGAGATTTCTTCATACTATTTGATCGATGATGAAGATATCATCAATTTCAGGAATTAGTTTATAGTGACTTTGAGTATGTAGGAGGATTTTAAGTGGTAATTCCATGCCTCAAAGTGGGCGGTACATCTAGATGTGACCAAAATGTACTATGACATTCAATAATATTTTCAGTATCCTGGCATGAAAAAGTATACAGCAGGGTTTATGACATGATGTTACACCTGTTGGCAGGGGAACGCCGAGCATTATTGACCTGTTGGTTTTCTACATCCATTTACCATTTAAAAATAGAAGTGATACTACATGACCAAGGATTTTGTTGTGGGTCTCCCAAGGAAGCCTCAGAGTAGTGATTCTATTTGGGTTATTGTGGAAATATGATGAAAGTAGAGCACTTCTTAACTATATGGAAAACTTTATCAGTAGAGTAGATGGGAGATTGTATGTTTGGGAGATAGTCAGTATGAATGAGGTTCCATGGACTATTTTTTCAGAGTGAGACTCATGTTTTACATCATTCTTCTGGCAGGGCTTACAGAAGGTTCTTGGTATGTATGTTTTTTTAGTATGGATTTCCACCCATAGACATATGGGAATTCAGAGTATACTATATAGGTGTTGAAGGATATGATTCGGGCATGTGTCCTAGACTTTGATTGGTCTTGGGAGAAGCACTTATCTTTAGTGGATATTTCCTATAAAATAGTTATTAGGATACTATTTATATGGAACCATACAAGGATATTTATGGTAGGCCATATAGATCACCTTTATGCTAGATAGAGGTAGGTGAGTCAGAGTTGTTGGGATTGAGTCTCATGTAGGAGATGTTGGAGCAATTTTTGTTGATTCAAAAGCATATAGATGTGTCTCATAGTAGACATAAATCATATGTTGACAGACGCCGATGACCCCTAGAGTTTATATAGGGTGATAATTTACTCCTTCACATGTCGCCTAGAATGGTTCACCGTCAGATACAGATATAGGGAAAGTTGGCACCCAGGTTCGTTAGACCATTTGAGGTTGTGGAAAGAATCAGACAAGTGGAATACTGATTGGCTCTTTCATAGAAATAAAGTGCTAGGAATGATGTTTTTTATGTGTCATAACTTCATCAACATCACCCTAACCTTCTCATGTGATCAATTTGGAGGATGCTGAGCTTGAGTTAGATGTGTCCTTTAAGAAGCATCTGATATGTTTGTTGGATCATAGATAGAAATTGTTTCAAGAAAATATCCTACTGATAGTTCATGTATTGTGGAAACATGGTTGGGTTTAGGAGGAAAGGTGGAAGAGAGAAGTAGATATGAGGGTTTATTGGCCCATCCTTTTTGGCTCAAAATCTTAGTGATGCTTGGGAGTACAGCTCAAGGAAGAGCTGTTATAAGGTAGATAGATTGTAAGATCCCAAGATTTTATGGACATGATTAAGTCTGGATTTTAGGTATTATTTTTTTATTTGGTTGATTACTTTTCATTTAGTGTGAAAATTTTAGAAAATTTAAATAAAGTGGGTAGTTCACGGTTGGCGCATGGTTTTCCCTAACCATGCACCCCAGCCCAGCAAACCATGCAACCCATTACAAAGAAGAATTGCATGGCTAGCGCATAGTTTATCAAACCATACACCCTAAAAGGATAAATTATGCACCCCCTAGAAGAGGCACATAGTTAAGTTGTACGGTTAAGATAGAATGTGCACCCCAAGTAGCAAACTGTGCATACAGGATTTTAATCCCCTAAATTTTTTTCAAAAAAATATTGAACCCCCATATTATACACTTTAATTCCCTAACTCAACCCATAATCGATTTCTATAAATTGCATAGCCTAAACAGATATTCCAAGTATTCCCAACCTCTGTTATTTTCAGTTTGAAGCCTAGATTAAAGATCTGCACCCCTCCCAGTAATTGAATCCAATCCCACTTGGTTCCCTATTCATATTCCTTTTCTATCCCATACTAGAAAGGGTTGTTATTTCTATTTTGATTAGTTCAAGATCTAGGAATGTATATCTAGATATATAATTTAATGATATTTATTTGTTTGATCCTGATTTAGGGTTATAGATCTGGATCTCATTCTACATCGTTGTGTCATTCAATTTTGGGGGATTTCCATTAGGTGATTTTTCATCAAAGAATTGAGGTAGGTGATTTATAATTCAAATCCCAAATTCTTGATTTAAATAATTTATATGTAATTATAGGATTTTTTTATATGTTTAGAAATTGAGTTTTGGATTCTATAATTAATTTGGTGAATTAATTAATTAAGAAAAAATGTGAAATTTGGGGTCATTGGAATTGTAGATTATAAATAATTAATTTTTGAATTAATTATAGGATAATGATATTTTTGAATTGAATAATTGATTTTTGAATTAATTTTAGGATAATGATATTGTTAAATTGAATAATTAATTTTTTAATTAATTATAGGAGAATGAGATTTTTTAATTGAATAATTAATTGGTGAATTAATTATAGGATAATGAGATTATTGAATTGAATGATTAAGTTTTTAATTAATTATAGGATAATGAGATTTTGAATTTAATAATTTATTGATGAATTAATTATGGGATTATTGGGATAGTGTATTTTGATTAATTAATTGGAAAATTAATTAAGGGAATTGATGTGATGAAATAATTTTTTAATTGGTAATAAAATTGAGATGATTAATTAATTATTTAGTTAATTAATGAGATTGAGATGATTAATTAATTGTTGAGTTAATTAATGAAATTGAGATGACTAATTAATTGTTGAGTTAATTAATGAGATTGAGATGACTAATTAATTATTGAGTTAATTAATGAGATTGAGATGATTAATTAATTGTTAAATTACTTAATGGGATGGTATTAAAATAATGAATGGTAACAATGGAATTCATATGATAATTGAGATCTATAATGGTAACAATAGAATTATGAGACATGACATGATATATAGAATGGTAACAGTGGAATTCTAGGTCATGATATCCCTTGGGGGTAGTTTAAACTTTGGTATGGGTCAAAGTAGGTATTAAGGTTTGGGTGTCTACCGGAACCTAGGGGTTTATACGATTAAATAAAGAATAATTCATAATGTGATAACTACTTAATTATGCATTATGTATCTTTATTTATAAAACTACATACACTATTATTGAATGGATATTATTTTAGACATCGTTAGTAGTGACATACTGAGTTGTACTTCCACCCTACTTGGGCCGCCAGATTAATACCCAAATAGATTTCATGATTGTAAGAAAAGTTAATGGAAAATTCCTTATGTTAAATGACTGATTTGGGGATGGATCGTGTATGAGGGAACTGGATGTGGTTTGGGACCCACTTGAGAGTTGTTAGTGTCATTATTTTGAGTTTGCATTTTGACATTGGACATGTATTTTTGGCATGGAATATCTAATGTTTATTTTTAATATTGTATTTCCAGTTTTGGTTATCCTGTTATACTAGTATTTTTCAGGTTAAGATATCATGTGTTTATTCATTTTTTATTGTTTATTTATTTTTGTATGTGTATTACTCTGATAAAAGAGGTTATAGTCTCCCCATGATTGATATTAGACCCTCACCGCTAGTCGGTGGCCTATAGAATATGGGGAGGCACACTTGAGGTCATGTGACTAACCGATTCAGGGCACCGACATGTGTCACCTAGGTCAGGACGTCACACCAAGTAATACATAAATGAAAAATTAACCACATCGCTCTATGAAAGTGGTACTCCAATCGTATGCATGATTAAGTCACAACAGATGGGAAGGTAAGAAGTTAATTAATATATTTTAATTAAAGAATAATAATTATTTCATAAATATCATATATAATTGTTAAATACATCATAATAACTAATCATTGAATATGGTGATGTATAATGAATCATATTGTTATTTGGAGGTGGTAGTCCACATGTATGCATGAGCAATATTTTCATTTTCTATTTGGTATAAAATGAGATGAATAAAGATTGATCCATAAATATAATAACATATAAGTATATTTTAGATAATGATTTTATTATATCTTTGAGTTTATCATATAATTGAAGGATGTATAAGAATAAATAAAATGAAAATATTTGGTTTATAGAAATACCTCTTCTTTGGAAAACCTCTTTTAGTGTAAAAATTAAGACTTCTATAATTATTATTTTGATCAAACCAATACCTATAGACTATGTGGAGTGATTTTAAGAAGATATTTTGGTAGAAAATTTATGAAATATAAGGTTCATGTAGATATAATAAAGGATAGGGGTGTCCTTTTATAAGGTAAGGAGGGAACATACATGAAAATTTTAAAATATAGAAATTTAATAAAGTATGACTCCATCCAAATAGATACAAATTGGCTCAATTAAGTTTATAAGATGATATAAAACAATAATATATTCATCCAATTGGATTTAGATAAGTTTTTATTTCATTTTAATCTTTATATTTTTATACTAACCCATGTTAACCACTGTTAACCTTTACTGTAGAAATTAATTTTTATCTAGGTTAATATACATAATGACCAAAATTTAATTTGAAATTATTATTAAATAATAATTATGATGATTAAGTAAATTAAATCCATTGTTTTAAATTATATTTCTATATTTGGAATAAATTTATGTTAATATAATCCAACAAAATGCAACATAAACGGTTTTTCATAAAATTGGTTTTTTGTGTATAAACTATTTTTATACAAAAATTGATCATAATTTAGATTAAAATAACATTAATTGGAATATTTTTAATTAAAATAAACTAATTATATTATAAAATAAATTTAAAAATGGTACTTTAGAAATACCCAAATGGATATGATGGTTTTCTTTAAAATCGGTATTTTTTCACTATTCAGTAAAAAAACTAACCTTTTCAGAAAAATCCCAAAATTCCCCCATAAGATAATTTTGATATGATGATTTTAAAAAAAGATATCATTTTTATATAATAAAAATTATAAATTCTTCACAAATTAATTATTATTTTTTCTCATAATATGAAATTGATACCATTTGTGAATAAAAAGTATTTTTGAATCATAAAATGACTTCACTAAAAATTGAGTGTTTGATTCTGAAGCATTAATCAATACATTTTTACTAACTAGAACTATCATAAATATATTTTATAATTTATTTAATCATATTCATGACCACTAATCCAATTACTATGTTATTAAGGTATAATATATCACAGTTCTTTTTAACTTAAGGTTTTGTGTAAACAAGTTATCCAATATTTAAAGCTTATTTTAAATTAAATTAAATTAAAACTATGGGGTAGTTAAGTTATAAACCTATTAAAATAAATTTATCCATTAAAACTATGTTACTCAATTACAAAAAAATGTGGATATCTCAACCTCATCAAATCCTTGGGTTACAATGTAGCTTCCTAGAAGTTATGATTCCTCTAGAGAATGTTAACAAGGTGAGTATTCTTGTTCCATAACACTTTATTTCAATGATATAAGATTTATATAAATTTTTATTTAGATGAAATATCATTCTCTCAAGGTTAAACCCTTGGGTTTAGTACATGTGAAGGATTAGAAACAGTCTTAACCCGATAAAGAATATTTTAAAGTCCAATATATATAGGGTTCATTTTTTCCCTTTTTCTGAAATGCATAAACTTATTCTATGGATAAAATCATAGGAATTCCATTGCACCATTTTTTATTTCTATATCTCATCAAATATTATTATCATAACTATTATTTTGACACTTATGTGTCTTGATGTGTTGTTTAATATCTATAACCTTATCTACCATTCCCTTATCTAGGTTATATCCTAATAGCTTTGTTTCTCTAACTTCATCACAAAACATTGGAATCCTTCACTTACTTCTAGAGAGGGATTCATAAAGATCCATATGAATACTCAAGTGAAAGATATTTCTGTAGTAAAATTACACCAAATAAAGGTTTTTATCCCAAACACCTTTGAAATCCATAGTGCATGGTCTCAACAAGTCTTGTAGAGTTTTAATGGTCCTGTCAGACTAACCATCTATATGAGGATGATACATAATACTAAAATATAACTCTTTATCGAGAACCTTCTGATGAAATATCTTGAACTTTTAGTTAATCCTTGGATCTTTATCAAATACAATTGGGAGTATACTCCATGAAATCTTACCACATTCTTTATGTGTGTATAAGTAATATGATCAATATAGTAATATTATCTAATATACACTAGTGAAGAAAACATTTTTTACGTCGGTTATTTTTCATTATTTACGTCGGTTTTTAGGCGACGTTAATACGGACGACGTTATAAATAACGTTTTTTACGTCGGTTATTTAAAACCCGACGTAACATCCCTAACATCACGGTGTTTATCACGTCGGTTCATTAATAACCGACGTGAAAAATTATGGGCGATGGGGATTTATAACGGCGGTTATTATATAACCGCCGTGATAAACCGCGGGTGGGGGGGTTTAGCACGTCGGTTATATAATAACCGACGTGATAAATATGCGCGGCGGGGTTTATCACGTCGGTTATTTCTAAACCGACGTGTTAAAACACCTGGGATATCGTTTATCACGTCGGTTATGACATAACCGGCGTGATTAACCCTTCCTCGGGCCTATTATCACGTCGGTTTCTTAAATAACCGATGTGGTAAAAAGGCATGGGAAACGTTTTAGCATGTCGGTTATTCAATAACCGACATGGTAAATCGATTCCCAGGCCTTTTAGCACGTCAGTTATATTATGAACCGACGTGCTAAAAGGCTCGGGAACGGTTTATCACGTCGGTTCTCGAAAAAACCAACGTGATAAACCCCTACCGATTTATTTACCACGTCGGTTATAAAATAACCGACGTGAAAGCGATATTTTTTTTAAAAAATAATTTCACTGCTCTCACCAAAAAGCAACCAGAAACAAAACAACAAAAATAACCATGCCAGCCCGCCCCCAAGCCCCAACTGAACCCCACCCTCATCTATACCCACCTAACAACCTGGCCAGCCCTCCCCCACCACATTGGAGCCCCACCACAACCCTCGGACACCCCCCCACCCCTTGGACAGCCCCCCCACCCTCATTTACACCCCCACGACCCCTAGTACAGCCTCAAACACCCATTGGACACCCCTCCCATATCCCTTGGACACCCCCACCCCTTGGACACCCCCCACCCCTTGGACAGCACCCCCACCCTCATTTACACCCCCAAGACCCCTAGTACAGCCTCAAACACCCATTGGACACCCCCCCCACACACCTTGACAGCCCTCCCAGACCCCTTGGACACCCCCCCCCAACCCCTGGACACCCCCCCCCCCCCCCCCGAGCCCTTGGACAGCCCCAAACACCCCTTGGACACCCCTCCCATATCCCTTGGACACCCCCCACCCCTTGGACACCCCCCCACCCCTTGGACAGCCCACCCACCCTCATTTACACCCAACCGGCCCCTTGGACAGAACTCCTAGACACCTTGGACACCACTCCCATATCCCTTGGACACCCCCCACCCCTTGGACACCCCCACCCCTTCGACAGCCCCCCCACCCTCATTTACACCCCCCGAACACTAGGACAGCCCCAAACACCCCTTTGACACCCCTCCCATATCCCTTGGACACCCCCCACCCCTTGGACACCCCCCCACCCCTTGGACAGCCCCCCCACCCCCTGGACACCCCCCCCCCCCCCGACCCCTTGGAACCCCCCCCCCCCCCCGACCCCTTGGAAACCCCCCCATCCCCTTGGACAGCCCCAAACACCCCTTGGACACCCCTCTTATATCCCTTGGACACCCCCCCACCACTTGGACACACCCCACCCCTTGGACAGCCCCCCCCCCCCCCCACCCTCATTTACACCCAACCGACCCCTTGGACAGCCCCAAACACACCTTGGACACCCCTCCCATATCCCTTGGACACCCCCCACCCCTTGGACACCCCCCCACCCTCATTTACACCCCCCCCCCCCCCGACCCCTAGGACAGCCCCAAACACACCTTGGACACCCCTCCCATATCCCTTGGACACCCCCCAAACACCCACCCACCCCCTTGGAACCTCTCCCCCCATACCAAAATCCAGACCAGAAAAACCATCAACAGTAGACCAAAACAAGAAGTTGAGAAAAATTAAACATTCACTTATATAACATTCAAAACTTACACTGTCAACTTCAAAAAAAAACTAAATCCAACCTAAACGACTACGAAATACACAATTACATTGACAATATTCAAAATTACATTTTACATTACAAACAACTAAAAGTCAATCAAACCTGTAAAATAATTTGACCACTCCACTTGTAAGTGTTTGATATCTTCAGCAGTAAAGGGTTGAGGGTCATCAAAAAGCTACAAAGGAAAAGGATAGTAGTCAACGTGTATAATGAATAAATCAAATTGAAATATTATGAGAAAGAGGAAATCTTACCAGGTCAAAACTCAGAACTGTCCCAGTTGTTATTATTTCATACATAAATCTTAACATGTAATATCCGCATTCGATGATGCCTTGTTTCTCATGAAATTTCTGTTTGAATGAGTGTAAATTCAATATATTATTTTTATGTAATAAATCAAAATGTACAAATTATAAATGGATATTTACCTTCGCATGTACATATTTGATCTTGAAATTACTTTTCTTTGCGCTTTTTCAAAAGTGGACCCATGCCCTGTTAGAAAATAATACGAATGGGGTAAATTTAAAATTCATTATAATATATAAAACTATTGTGAAATTGAAACTTACGTTTCCAATATATTCTTAAAACTTTCTCGCACATCATCATGGAGAGAGCATATCCAATAAAGTGCTTTCTCCCTAGGGAAAAAAACCCCTAACATCCAATGATCCCTGATAAAAGGAAATTTAACGTTAGTGGTTTTTTATGTTAAAAGATAATTAACTCTTTGAGAGGGATGTGTTTCATACCTCTCACAAAAAGTCATCATCCAACACTGTGTGATTACATTCTTTTCAAATCTATCAGCAATATAAATCATTCTTTGTTCCTCATCCAATGCACATGCTTCAGGGGAAATCAATTGTGGGTCCACGAATCCATATACATCTGTCAGATCATTCCTCTCACAAATTTTATACAGATACCTAATACAAAGCAGACATAAGTATACATTTTTAATAAATATAACGCAAGGAAAAGGTGTTAAGACTTACATGATAAAAATTTGCACCACGTTGATGCCCAACTTATCTCCAGTGAAAAACTCCATGATATCAGTTTTTATAATCCCCACACTTAGTTCACGTCCACAGACATGAGCTTCCATTGTAAAGTCATAATGATCCGCCAACAAATTTGAATATCTTGACAATTTGTCAAGACTGGTAGTATCTGCATCTGATGTCATAGTTATCTGTCTTTGTTGTTGTCTATACAGTATTTCTTTACCTTTGAAGTATTCCTGTAAAAATAAATTGAAAAATATATTAGTTTTCAAATGATAAAACATTAATAAAAATATAAAATAAAAGATATAACATCCATACCTCTATGGTAATGAGTCGAAGAAGTCTGGATGGCCAAAGTAAAAAATTGTCGATACTATGTCCAACTGTCGTCACCTCATCTATAGGTAATGGTATCCGAGGTGATCTATCTATAATATCATGTACAGTGACCCTCTGATTCTCTACCTCTAACTGTTGATGATGAACTGTATCTCCTATACAATATACCATCCCATATGCAACTATATGATGTTGAGGATCATCAACATACAACTCACAATAAGTAGGTAGCTGCGGCGGAGGAGGAGGATCAAAAATGGGGTCCGCAGGCTGAGGTGGGGGAGTGGGAGCTACTGGGAGAGGTGGAGTGGGAGCTGCACCCTGAAATTGTCTTTGCAAGTCTGCAAACATAAACTGCACCGATTCTCTAATCTTGTCCTCCATTGTCGCATTAATATTATGGACTTCAGCCTCCAAGGATTCTATTTTTTTTATAAACTCCCTCAACGTTAGAAGTTGAGGAACGTGGCAACACTTTTCTTATCGATACACCTGTCGGATATCCTCTTACACGGCCAGGATGTTCGGGCTTTCCCAATGCCACAGATAAAATATCTTCCCTCTCAGATGGTGTAAATGTCCCCTGTGAACTCTTCTCCTCAAGAGAGTCCTGTAATAATTAATTGAACATTTCTATAATGATTGGAAATATATGATGAAAATAGTAAACTTAAATAAATAAAATAGATATCTTACAATCCTGTCAACTACGAATCACGATTCTTCCGAAAGATATTGTCCTTTTTTGCCCTTCCGAGCTCTTTTCCATTTCTCATGTCTAGATGGAGGGGATAGAGGGGCCACCTCTCCAGAGCTTGAAGACTCAGCTCTTAGTTGTTGAAATTTTTCTGCCATCATTTGTTCTTCCAATAATGCATACCCTCCCCGAGATAAACTATGAGGGTATACATTTTTAGATTGGATATCTTGATGATCTTTACTTGTTTGTTGTAAATTAAGAATAAGTAATCATTAACAAAACAATAATAAGATCATTTATATAAGAAAGCTTATAAAAGTTTACATTGCCCTTACCAAAAATGATTCTTTTCTTCTACTTTCAAAAAATTGTCTCCATGTGTCTTCATCTATAAAAGGATATATACGACATGGATTCTCACGACTCCTATGACCATAAATGAAATCAGATGAGAGGGTTGATTTGAAATCCCTCCATCTCCTAGCAGCCAACGCTAAGCATTTCTTCCTGACTCCTCCAGTGTCAGGAATATCAAATGTCATCTGATAAAAAAGAGGTTAAAAATATTATATATACTAGAAACATTTAAAGAATAGTCAAACAATAGAAAAAGATCTTACCAAAATGGTCTCCCACAGCTAAGAAATTATTGCCTTATCCACACTTCTCCAATCATCATAGAGAATGCTTACTTTTCTCTTATCCTGAGTTGCTACAAAACCCTTAAAATATTTAGCATTTGGACCTCTAGGAAGATCATCATCATCAAACTCCACGACTATCCTCTCCTCCTTCGTACGGGCAAGTGATAATTTTGGTAAACGTGTGCACCCACGCTTACCAACCTTTGAACTCTCTTTTTCGTAAAAGGAGCATGTGAATGTTCCTCCCCAGATGTATGACCAATATGCTCATCTCCAGAATCATGTGGCTGATCAACTGATTAATCTGTCATTTTCCTTCAAATCAAAAAAACAAACATTAGTTCACAAATATACAAATTCAAATATTGTAATACTACTTAATCAGAAAATAGAAAAGTGTACTAAATTACATAATAGTAAACATTGGTAATATGGTAAGCATGTTAAACAATGATAAACATGGTAAACACAGTCTGTTGTACCCCTATCTCTTGGATTTTAATGATCACAATCACTCTTATTATGTTCTAACTTGTTTTCAAGTGTTTTTGTTGATAGGCAAAAGGTTACCAAGGAGTTGGCCCAAGAAAGCTGAAAAGTGGACTCACTGAGTCCACCGGTCAGCCGGTGTGAGCTCACCGGCCAGCCGGAGGACCCAGGCAGTAGACTTGCCCACTTCCTGGTGTCACCGGCCGGCCGGTGGACCAGACAGAGAGCCTTCCTCTGTCTGGACCACCGGCCGGCCGGTGGACCAGACAGAGAGCCTTCCTCTCTGTCTGGACCACCGGTCGGCCGCTGGCTCATCACCGGCCGGCCGGTGGACCAGACAGAGCTTTGTTGTCTGGACCACCGGCCAACCGGTGATCCACCACCGTCCAGTCGGTGCGCCCAGGACTTCTCCTCTTTACGGTTTTTATTGTTTTATCATTTTGGTTTGATACATGTTTTAATAAGTAAAAAATTTACAATATCTAACATTATATGAAAAAACTAAATGTAAACCAGAAATAAACATGTGTTACCGGTAATTTTAGGAATGTACAGTTGGATTGTTTTCTCAAATTCCTTCGTCGTGATCGTTCCTTATGGCATACCCCCCGACCCCTCTGGACAGCCCCCGACCCCTCTAGAAAGCATCCCCACCCCTCCTGGACACAACCCCCCACCCCCGACCTGCTTGGACACCCCCCTGGACACCCCCCAACCCTCTGGACATCCCCCCCACCCCTCCTAAACACCACCCCCCACCCCCTACCCCCTTGGACACCCCCCTGGACACCCCCCAACACCCACCCACACCCTTGGACAACCCCCCACACCCACCCACCCCCTTGTAAACCCCCCTGGACACCCCCCGACCCCTCTGGACAGCCCCCCGCCCCTCCTGGACACCACCCCCCACCCCCTACCCCCTTGGACACCCCCTGGACATCCCCCAACCCTCTGGACAGCCCCCCCACCCACCCGGACGACCCCAAATACCCTCTGGAGAGGCCGCCACCCACTTGGACAGGCCCCCACACCCATCCAACCCCTTGGACACCCCCCTGGACACCCCACTGACCCCTCTGGACAGGCCGCCACCCCCTTGGACAGCCCCCCACACCCACCCATCCCCTTGGACACCACCCTGGACACCCCCCGACCCCTCTGGACAGCCCCCGACCCCTCTAGAAAGCACCCCCACCCCTCCTGGACACAACCCCCCACCCCTGACCTGCTTGGACACCCCCCTGGACACCCCCCAACCCTCTGGACAGCCCCCCCACCCCTCCTAAACACCACCCCCCACCCCCTACCCCCTTGGACACCCCCCTGGACACCCCCCAACACCCACCCACACCCTTGGACAGCCCCCCACACCCACCCACCCCCTTGTAAACCCCCCTGGACACCCCCCGACCCCTCTGGACAGCCCCCCACCCCTCCTGGACACCACCCCCCACACCCTACCCCCTTGGACACCCCCCTGGACACCCCCCAACCCTCTTGATAGCCCTCCCACCCCCCTGGAATCACTAAAAATTTACCATAACAAGAAGTTGGGCCATTCAAAGAATGTTTTTAGGTGTGCAGGAAGAACTGAGTTTCAATAGATAGAGAAGGAACTCGACATTAGGTTGTCTATTCCAGGTGTGGATTTGAAGGAGTTAATGTTTGTTCAGTGACCCAAGAGATTGAATCAGAAATTCAGATGTTGTGCCATTTTCTCATGATGAGGATGAATAATTGGTGGGGTTTGACTTTTAAATGGAGAGCTTAGCAGACCATCATATTTTCTATAGATCAGTAAAGGATGTTAGCATCGAACATAAGGCTTAAGGGATGCTTTCAGATCCAAATATGTATGTTGATGGATGCAATGGATCTAGTAGAGGTTCTAGAAAGAATGGTGGTTTTATTTTTTTAGGATAAGTAGTGAAGAAAAAACTAGTTAATTTTTTACTTGCTGAAAAGAGGGTATCTAAAATTTTTAACATGCCGAGGGGAAATCTGGTGAGTCCTCCTCGTGAAACTTTGTTTGCAGGGGGTGAAAATGGTGATGTGATCCCAAATCCATGCACCTATTCCATGGTTGTGTGTGAATAAAGTAGTAACAACTGTAAAAGGGCAACCCATCCAAATGGACACGCCCCAACCCTCTCGGGGATTTATAGAAAACGATGAAAAATTAGTGAAATCATAAAATTAGTCAATATTGCAAGTCGAACTAATATATCTAGGGATGATAAATAAGATTATGGTGCCAAAACGAGTTAAAAGGGTTCGCAATCGAAGAATCTTAGCTAGTTTCAACAAAAAATCACAACACATATATATATACTATCCGCGAAAAAAAACGAACGAGTGGGAGGATTACCTGAGTGCTGCGAGTTTAGATGATTGATCCGAGGAGATTAAATATGAGAAACGATGATCGCAAAACGAATCTAAACCAACGAAATGGATGAGCCGATTCGGGTTTACGCGCGAGAGAGACGAGTCGTGACTGTCGAAGGTAAACTCGCGAATGACAATCCACGGGTCTGGGTAAATTTTTAAATGAGTTATCACGTCGGTTATTCAATAACCGACGTTATAAGTTTTTTTAAAACATTTATAACGTCAGTTATTCAATAACCAACGTACAAACCTTCCTCCGATTCTTTTTTTACGTCGGTTATTTTATAACCGACGTTATAAAGGGCTCAAAATCCGCATTTTTTTACGTCGGTTATGGAATAACCGACGTCAAAAACATCTGCGGATTCTTTTTTTACGTCGGTTATAAAATAACCGACGTAAAAAGGCCTTCAAAAACCGCGTTTTTTACGTCGGTTATTGAATAACCGACGTAACAAACACCCCCCGCTTCTGTTTTTTACGGCGGTTAATGTATAACCGACGTAAAAAACGAAGCCGCGCGATTAATAACGTCGGTTATTTTTATAACCGACGTTAAAGGTGTACTAAACACAGGTTTTTACGTCGGTTATTAAATAACCGACGTAAAAAACCTCGTTTTACATATTATGACGTCGGTTTTATATAACCGGCGTAAAAATGGTGACCTAAAAAACGTTTTCTGCACTAGTGTTTCAAAAGATCAACGTCATTGAAAAAATGATCCTAATACAAGGTATTTATTTTCTTCAAATATAAATAAATAAATTATAAATTTAATATGAAAGATCCTCACTTGAGGTTTCGAGCAACTAAATATTAAAATAAATTTAAATATATTTCCAACCATTGCACGCTTCCACTACACCCGAAACATTCAGTGCTTTCCTTTAATGGTTGAACCATGGGTGCATGACATTTTAATCTTGGTTTTCAAAAAGAATAAAACTTATAATACGTATCTTTGGTGACCCTATGGGTTTCTTTTGGTTTCTTCAAAGTTATTTTATTTCTAAGGTGTATTTCCTTTGTTTAAATCACTATAACCTAATTTCATGGAAAGCATGCACATAAGGTATTTGATAAAATTTCACCTTTGGTTTTTCTTAAATAAATTGGAAAGACTTATATTAAATGGTCTCTTATGAATTATAACGAATTACTATAAAGTTTTTATCAAGGTTTTCAAAGAATTAGACTGTGTTTGGTTACCTTTAAAAGCACATTTTCTATTAGCAAAGAATATTAAAGTGATGTTTCCTTCCATTGCCTTGAATTTTTTGGTTGAGTTTCAAATATGAATTTTAATGTCCTTCATACATTTTCAAAGGTAGTAAGCTATATTTGTTATGATTTCCCAATTATATTGATGTTTTGTGTTGTGCATTCCCTTGAAGTTAAGTTCCTTTGATGTTGATTATGTAATTATGGTTGTCT